>JAWZYV010012130.1:0-1292492 GCA_038373885.1 Cheiracanthium punctorium
AAAGCATCAATAATACATTACGACGACCTGCATTTTGATTTTTAACTTTAATGTGCTCAATATGTCTTTTCTTTGTAAATCGATGATGCTGATCTATTTCGCACTTGACTTTTTTCCCGTATCTCGTACCGTTTTTGAGATAAGAGCGCTAGCTCTAAGTTTAGCCGCGAGGTGGCACTGTAAGTGGTTTTCTTACGTAGCGAATTACAACCTTACAATACCTAGATCCAACTGCAGTGTTAGATATAAACTTAATTCATTCACCAATTTTAACGGTACAATTAATGCACTGTCAATATTTGTGTCAAATGTTTGGCATCCAATTTCGAATTCATGGATTGTTAGATCACAACTATACATTTTTTTGAGAAAATCAAAATGAAAAGTAATCCCAGAAATATAATAAGCTGAAACGATTTTTGAATTTTATTGATTCGCCACTGGACTTTTTAACAACATGTGGCAGAGATTTTCAAGTTAAAGAAAATTTTAAACGTAACATTATTTTTTCTCGAACTCTGAAGTTATTAGTGGTTTGTGATCACAAATCTCAGTGAAAGAATTCTAATGAAAAAAGATTTTTTTCTTGCGTTTATGCAATTTTTATTTACCCTTAAAAATGTACGCCGTCCAAGGCACCCCCTCTTACCATTGGCAGATACCCATCGTGTCACTTTGCCCCATAACAAACACAAATGAATTCTTATTTATGTTCTGCAATCAATATTTCTTATCACACTGTAATGATAAAATCGTTACTGATAGAAAATATCGTTGCACCTCATATTCAATGAACCGACCAAGTAGTGTAGTGGCTAACGGACCATTCTATCACACATTGAGTCCGGGTCCGACTAAGTATGGGCTTGGGTGCTCGGTTATCCGTTCCTTCATTGGGGGTGGGGGGTAGGGCCCTGTAATAGACTGTTCCTGTAATAGAATGACCAATATTTCGGGCTTTTGTAGTGGCGAATGCTTGATAGGCAAGTGATCGGCCTTGGAGAAAAGAAATATTTAATATATTCTCGTTAGTTAGTATTATAATAGAAAATTGAACGATCCATTCACACTTGATTTCAATGTCCTAGAATCCTTTTAAAAATAAAGATTAAATTGACCCATATTAACCTAGGGTTTCATTACTGCAACATCATTAGCGTTGTCGTAATACTTATATTTTTGTCATCAAATTAACTTCATATCAGTGCCTAACGTTGCATTTATGCAACATTCTGTATTTATAAAATTTGTATATATGTCTCAAAATTGCTTAAACATAATATTATTTTTTCACAGACCTCCAAAATTATTAGTGGTTTACGATCCGAAATCTCGATACGATCCCAAATGAAAGAATTCTAAATAAAAAATATATTTTTTTGTTGTGTTTATGCAATTTTTATTTACTCTTAAAAATTGTACGTCGTCCGATACGACGTACGATAAGTAGATGATATTATTCTATTAAACGATACGTCGTACGATAAGTAGATGATATTATTCTATTAAAAAATGCTTTAAAGTTAAGTTCAAACTATTTTTCGCACCCACCAGTGGTCGAGAAAAATAAGAATGAAAAAGATATTAGTAGTTGTCATTGTCACACTCTTATGAAGTCTAAAATAATTTTTTTTTTTTTTTTGGAAAAAAGGAAGGTAAGCCGACCAGAACAAACTGCATGTAATGTAACGCCATTGTTCTTATGGACAGATGAACCTGCAAAGCAAATAGAAATTGCATTGGTTTTATTGAACTATGATTTTATTGAATATGTATTCATGCTGTAAAGTTTAATAATCAAAACTTTCCTAAAAAATAATAAGTGTTTGAATAAAAGAAATACAAGGTATAAAAATATCAATGCAGAAGAGGCATTCCATGGTGTATTTTAAACCCCAGCACGTAAAGTTAAGTATTAAATATGAGATATCTGAAAATAACAGTAAACTTACCTGAAATTAATGGTGTAATTCTTTATACCGGAAAAAGTAACTAATGGTTTGAAGTGAGAGTGAAAAACCAATATTAAATACCTTTTATATACACGTTTGAAAGTTTAATAGACCTTTGACCAGGATCTTTCAGATATCTATGGGATATACGTTCTACTATTTAAAAAGACAAAAGTGTTATCTTAAAAATATGATTCTGGCTTCATTATAAATTCTAGTGAAAGTGAAAATGATTCTCAGTATATATAATGTTTTTTGATATAAATAATCTAAACAAACAAGCTTTCAATTTACTTGTACCCCTCAGGGGGAAGACCTACTTTAGGTCTTTACGGGTGTCGCAATCCCGGGGCCCCAGCGATCTTTCGCTTTTCTTTGTTCTACCCTCCTCCCCTCTTAGCTGTATCCTTCCTTTTCCCCCTCAGTGTAGTTTCCTCTGTGGAGGTGAGGGCCCCCCTTTAGAAGCTGCAGCCAGCCTGTGCCGTCAGCTTCTATTGGCGGAAAACTACCCACGTGTTCGCCGTGCGTGGAGACCCGTGTCCCCGGAAATGGGGATCCTGGTAATTGAGGGGATTTTCTCCAACACATTGCTTTGGCCTCGGCTTCGGGTAAACGGGTGGTACACAGCGTTCCCCTGTGTATCAATCGGCTGGTGGTACTGATTTCGATCAACTGCTAGGGATCAAGCAATCGGACATCTACTGGGCACGTCGTTAAGGGTGGATGCTGCCTAAGGGATGTACTGTGAGCGTATAGACCCGACTAGCACTGGTGTGCAATTGCACATCCCCTTGTTGGACTCCGTGGTGGGTGGTGCGGTCGGGTCCGAATCTCAATTTTCCCCAACATGGATATGAAAAATTCTTCGTCAATCGTCAACGTTCCGCTGTCAACCGCTAATGAACACACCGATACACAATTTGCACACATGAATGCCCGATTCTTCCTTATCCACTCTGCTGAAGGTAAACTTAATGAAACATCGCCATTTTTAATTCACAAATGTATCACTGACAATGTAGGAGAAGTCAAAAAAGTTAAAAAATTAAGATCTGGAGACCTATTAGTAGAAGTATCCAACAATAGACAAGCTTGCAAAATAATGAAAATAAAAAACCTTGGCCTAAAACAGTTACAGTGACACCTCATACCTCCCTAAACATCTCCCGAGGAGTCGTATCAGAACCCGACCTTCTGCACTGCTCTGAAGCTGAAATACTTGAAAACCTAAAAGATGAAAAAGTATGCGCTGGGCGTCGAATCACTATTCGGCGCAATAATCAAAACTAAACATATTATCCTAACTTTTCAGTCTCCCACTATTCCATCTCATATTAAAGCCGGCTACCTATTATGTCCCGTCAGACCATATATACCAAATCCCATCCGTTGCTTGCAGTGCCAAAAGTTCGGCCATACCAAAACCTCCTGTCGTGGGTCACCTGCCTGTGCGCGTTGTGGTGCTTCTGGCCACGACAGTGAGTCCTGCTCTGCAGCTCCTAAGTGTGTAAATTGTAAAGAGGAACATCCTTCATACTCCAGATCTTGCCCGAAATGGGCGTTTGAAAAAGAAATCCAGTCCCTACGTGCCTCTCAAAGAATCTCATATCCCGAAGCCCGTAAGTTAATAGAAAGCCGGACACCAAAACCTGGTTTATCTTATGCAGCTGCAACAAAATCAACCAAAACAATAGCAACCCAAACCGAACCACCAAAATCTGTACCTGTCTCCTTTCCTTCTGCAACAGCACAAATATCTAAACAATCAACTTCTAATCAAAATAAATCCTCCACAGCTTCACAAAAAAATACATTGAAGAAAAATTCTCAAAATGTTAACTCAACCCGACCACAAATAAAAAAGTCTTCTGTCAACAGAACTAAATATAACAAACCCAAAATCAAACATGTTCCTCCACAACGCCCTATAGATGACAGTATCCTACATTTGGACCCTTCTGACTCTGAAATGTCAGACCTCCCCATGGATGATGACGACATCCCTAGCACTCCTCTCAAGCCTACGGGGGCTCCGAGTAAGATGAGCATCATCCCCAACACAACATGATAATGGCTCTGCTGCTATCCTGGAACTGCCACGGTTTCCTTAATAAAAACGACGACCTCAAAATACTGATTTATGATCATAACCCCGCTTGCCTCGCCCTTCAGGAAACTTTCCTCAAAACCAATAGACCTACTAAAATCCGCAATTACACTGTCCTTCGCAAGGACAATGAGCTCAATGATAGGGCCACTGGTGGAGTTGCCCTATTAATCAACAATAGCTATCCAACAATAGCTATCCATGGGTCCACTATTATCAATCTTAACACAAATCTCCAAGCAGTCACCACTCGTATCCAATTAAAACAACTCACAACTGTCTGCAGCATATACCTCCCTCCAAGTGAAGCAATCTGCCAAACATCCCTCAATAGTCTCATTCAGCAGCTTCCTCCTCCTTTCATCCTCCTCGGTGACATGAATGCTCATAGTCCCTTGTGGGGAAGCAAGGACACCAACAATAGAGGCCTTCAAATCGAAAAACTTCTCACTGATTTCTCCCTTTGCTGCATGAATAATGGTGACAATACTTACTTCCACTATCCAACTAAAACTTTCCATGCAATAGACCTTGCCATCTGTTCTCCATCACTCCTTCCCACATATAATTTTTCTGTATCCAGTGATCTCCACAACAGTGATCATTTTCCGATTCTTTTGTCACCTCTGTACCAGAATCCCCAACCTATTTCAGTACCTAGATACATTCATGATATGGCAGATTGGTTCACCTTCACTTCCCTGTCTGCCATCACCTCTGATGCTGTTGAAGGCCCCATAGACGAGGTCTTACAAAACATTACCTCAATTATCATCCAAGCTGCTGATGCCAGCATTCCAAAATCGGGCATCAAACATCGACGTAATAAAAAACCGTGGTGGAACGAAAAATGCAACCTCGCTAAAAAGAAGCAGCAGAAAGCCTGGAGCACTTTTCGGCGGTACCCCACCACCGAAAATCTCACCCTTTTTAAGAAAGCTAGAGCATATGCACGTAGGATCCGGCGTCAGTGCCAAAAGGAATCCTGGGTCAAATATATCTCCAGCATAACAGCCTCTACTTCTAGTAAGGAGCTATGGACGAAAACAAAAAGAGCCATGGGCATTTATAATAATCAGTCAATTTCCTGTCTAACCATAAATAACAGCATTATATCCGATACAAAAGAAATAGCAAATAGCATTGGTGAAACCCTTGCTTCCATCTCGTGCAGTACCTCCTACTCAAATTCTTTCCTCCCGTATAAACAACAATCAGAACGACAAAAAATAAATTTCAAAACCTCCTCGCACTTTTACTACAATAGTGATCTTACCATTGATGAACTTACCCAACACTTAAAACAGTCCTCAAACACCTCTCCGGGTCCCGATGGTATTACATATGACATGCTGAAACACTTATCCCATGACTCTTTACTCAATCTTTTGAAATTCTACAATAGAATCTGGAATGAACAGACCTTTCCCACCTCCTGGAGAAATGCAATAGTTATTCCCTTCCCCAAACCAGGAAAAGATATGTCTAACCCTAATAACTACCGTCCCATAGCCCTTACTAGTTGCTTATGTAAATTAATGGAGAAAATTATCAATACCCGGCTTGTTTAAATTTTAGAAACGGGGGACCATATACATCCCTTCCAGAGTGGCTTCCGGAAGGGCAGATCCACCATAGATAACATCATTAATTTAGAGTCCCAAATTCGTAATGCCTTCCTTAGAAAGAACCACTTAGTGTCAGTTTTCTTTGACATTGAAAAGGCATATGACCGAACGTGGAGGTACGGGATCCTTCTAGACCTTCATAATATAGGATTCCGAGGCAACCTACCCATTTTTATAAAAAACTTTCTGTCACTCCGAAATTTCCGGGTCCGGATTGATGGCATGCTATCCAATAACTTCGTTCAAGAGGAGGGTGTTCCACAGGGCTCCGTACTCATTGTCACCCTCTTCTCAATAAAAATTAATAACATCCTGAACCAACTGCCTTCGACTGTCTACGGCAGTCTATATGTGGATGACCTGCACATCTCCTGTCAGGGAAAGGACATGCGCCTGATAGAACGCCAGCTCCAGAATGCCATCAACCGCATCTTAAAGTGGTGTGACAGAAACGGCTTTAAGATATCAGCAGAGAAAACAATCTGTACCCATTTTTGCCGGAAGCGTGGGATACACCCGGATCCGGAACTTTATCTGGGCCATACTAATATTGCTGTAAAAGATTCCGTTAAATTTTTAGGTTTACATTTTGACAAGAAACTTACATTCGCTAAACATATCTCGGACATCCGCAATAAATGCGAGAAAAAACTTAACATTTTAAAGGTTCTAACCAATACCTCTTGGGGGGCAGACCGTGATGCTCTCTTGCGCATCTACCGTGCTGTCATCCGTTCTAAAATGGACTATGCAAGCTGCATCTATGGATCAGCTTCTAAATCAATGCTAAAAAAACTTGACACTGTGCATCATACTGCACTACGCATATGTTCCGGTGCTTTTAGGACATCGCCTGTCCATAGCCTTTACATCACCTGTCATGAACCATCTCTCATTCTCATACGTCAGAAATTATCATTAAATACCTATTTTCGCATCCTTTCCCATCCTCTACATCCCTTAAAGCATTCTCTTATAGACACCCAACTGGACCAGTTTTATACAAATCGCCCTTCCTGCACTCCCCCCTTCGGACTTCGGATCCGTAGGAGTGTAGTCGGTACCCAATTGGAGGATGTTAATGTGTCTACTTGTTCATTTCATGAAGTCCCACCATGGACTAAATTGCAGATTTCCTACCTACAACCATTCGAAGGCTTCACAAAACCAAACACTGATCCCATAATATATCAACAGTTATTTCTAGACCATAAAAGCAAATATCGAAACTTTGAAGAACTATATACTGACGGCTCAAAATCTCATAATCATGTAGGCTTTGCTTATGTACATCGTAATCATTCTTGCAACTACACCCTACCTTCGTTTTGCTCCGTATTTACAGCCGAATTAATAGCTATTTATGAAAGTCTTCTTTACATCTCTAGAGCAACTACCAAACAATTCATCATCTACTCTGACTCATTAAGCGTTTTGGAAAATCTGGGATCTGGCTCCCTAACCCATAGCTATATTCTGAAAGTCCTACACATGCACAAATGCCTCATGAACCGTGGATACAACATCCTCTACTGCTGGGTACCTAGCCATACTGGGATTCTCGGCAACGAAAGGGCTGATTCTTTGGCCAGGCATTCTACTGCCCCATATAATCTCCACCCATCCTATTGTGATATAAAATGTGGAATCTCTTCCTTCATAAAAGGCACCTGGATCCACATATGGGACTGTGAAACCCAAAACAAACTTCGTTCTATCCGGCCAGCCCTTACCCACTGGTCCACTCATCCATACCGCAAGCACGATGTCCTTCTGACTCGTCTTCGCATTGGACATACGCGAATTACACATAAGCACTTACTTCTGGGCGAACCTGCTCCGGAATGCCCTCACTGTCATACTCAACTCACCATTCGTCATCTCTTAACGTCGTGCACTGCTTTTAATAGTTTTTACCAAATACTTTTTAATTGTTCTCATCCTAAACTTGACGATATTTTGGGTGAAACCCCACATCGAAATCTATTCGCTTTTCTTAGACGTATCAATATTTTTTATTCAGTGTAAAGTGTTCACTTCTGTCTGACTGGTATCTGGATGGGGGCCCCATCCAGATTTCCTCACCTTTTTATCTACTTTTAACCCTTTTGAATTCTACATTTCACCTTTTAGTCTTTTACATTTTAGTACACTTTAGTACTTTTTTGAATTTTAGCTTTTACTAGGTTTTGTGTACCTTTTACCTAAATACATCATGACACGATTTTAACTCCTTGTCTGGCGCAGTATGTCCTTTCTGGACCTTGTGCCATTAAAAACCAACCAACCAACCAGCCAACCGCGTTACATTTGGAGAAAATCGCCCAAAAAACCAGAGTGCTAGATCAACCACTTTACAGAAGGCCCGACGTGAGGCCTTACACTTCAGCTGTGTACCTCTCTATGAGTGCAAAGAGGGTTCTGTTGTGTTGTGTCAAGGCAAAGATACACGAGGGCTATCTGCCTGGAGGGGGATGCCTTGAGAGAGGACTTTTCAAACCGTTCTAAAGCATATTCACATAACATTTGAAGAAAACCGTGCAAAATTCTATACTGTAGACCAGAACGCTCGTCCACTGCCGTATTTAATGCTTTATCCACTCGGCCATGGTGGGCAGTCTGAAGAGGGAATGTTGATTTGGAGTAATGCGTGCACTTATACACAACTGGTAATTAAACCAGAACCATCTGTCATCTCTGTGCGGCTGCAAATTATTAATATTTGTGTGCGATTCGAAGCCACAAACTGCAGCATTGGAAGGTTTGTGGGCTGCATTGGAACGCAAACTATGCCCCCCCCCCAAAAAAAAAAAAAAAAAAAAAACACTACTATTTTAAAATATGAATGGGCCTGAATTTTGTCCGTAAAAGATTAAAAGAAAAAAAAAATCCAGCATGTTACTCTTTATTGTTTATAAACACAATATTTTTTTTTAATGAAAATAGTATGAATAGCTATACAGCAGAAAATTATTAGGTTGTAACGAAAGTTTTCCGCCACTGCAAGTATTGCCTGCACAAGCAGTTCGCGTTGGTGTCTTTGATAATATTTTGCGAAACAATTTCTGTTATTTTAAAGAAAGACTTGTTTTAGAGCACTGTGTTGTGAAATCTGTAAAACAATATCGCTATGTTTAAGTATAAAGTGTCTGAAATGGATCTATCACGCTACCAGATTGAACCATCATTTACTCTCAGTTCTGTTACAAAAAGTCAGCTACAGAATGACACCGAATCATGTGTACAGCTTAAGGTACTACTGTTGTATCATATGATACTGTGAAGAACCGAAAGTTAAAAAACGAGGACTAGGACATTTAAGAATCGGAGCGCTCTGGCCGGCCTACTGATGCTGATGAGGCCCGCCTACGAGAATTCGTGGAAGAAGGTAAAATATTCATCCACTCGAGAGCTAGCTAAAAGAGTTAGATAGTGCAATGTCCATTAGTCGCGTTAAGCATCGCATAAACTTGACATATAAGGTCAAAAGCTGGGTACCGCGTAAGCTGACTCAAGCAAATCTGGCGGAAAACTTTCGTTACAACCTGATACTTTTCATTTAACTTACAGGATGTACATAATATATTAGCAAACTATTTGAACAATTTACGTATGTCCTTTTTGGACCTTGTGCCATTAAACATCAATCAAACAACCAACCAACTTGAACAATTTATTTTAATAAAAATAAATAATAAAAGCAAACTAAATAAACGGTTTGAAAGTATTATTGCATTTTAAAAGCATCTGAAAGGAAAATATAAACTGAACGAATAATTCTTTCCCCATTTAAAAAATAGAAAAAATAATGACAAAAACCAATGTAATTTTAAAAAACTGCATATTTTAAAAATAGTATATACATTTTTAAAAACTCCAAATCAAATTGGTTTACTTCAAAATCTATTTAGATATCTATATGTTTAAACTACACAAGCGATACGAGTGCTAAGCCTTCCGCCGCTACTATGAATGCACCATTAATTCTTTGGTATCTCTTCCTAACATCCATAAATTTACTCGCCTTTTCCATTCCCAACTAAATTTCTGCCAGAAAAACAAAGCCCTTTGTCTTTTACAGAGCTCACCGAAACGCATCTGCCAGTTTGCTGCCGTGAAAATACATCATTCATGGCGAAAACACGTGATCCGTGACATGTGTTGTCTCTCCGCCCATTGCCGTGAAAATAATGCTTTCACGGCGCCGTGAACCTAGCCAGAGCCATATCACATGGGCAAATCGGACTTTGTCCAGGGCCCCAATATAAAAATTTTTCCCGAAATATTTCTATTTTATACAAAAATGTATGAAAAATAAAACAATTTGATGAATTTGGGGGCCCCATCCATGAATGTCCGCGGCCCCTGTTGGCCATAATCGGGCCCTGAACCTAGCCACTACGTAAAATAATGGATACTGTTACCGTGTTAACTAAATGGTAACATTAAAATTGGAGATGAAATTACTCTTTCACGTCGTTTGTACGTCATACTTTTAAAAGTGCATTAGTAAATTCTGTGTTAACAGCGAAAAAAAAAATAGAGATCACGATCAAGGTAGTTTCGAAAACATGGAGCTTGGATCGAGATGCGAAGTGAATAAAATGTGAGAAATCGTGTCGTTTATTTTATCTCGAACATTAAACGCAATTAACAAAAAGTAAAGCGTTATTCAAATTTAGAATCTTTATAACCAAAACAAATATCATTTCCTAAATCAAAATGCCTCTCAAAAACAGATGACGATTCCAATTTCAATTCAAATTCCTCGGATATAAATGCACATTACTGAAATTATTTTTTGCTCGCTAAATCGATGTTAAAAGGTATGAAAATACTTATCTTTATGAAACCTATCAGAAAATACTTTCCCACCAGTAATTCAAACAACATTAATTTCTCTTGAAATATCCCGTAGATCGCGCTGTGGATCGTACTCGCTTCGGCGTGAAACCTTTCGAGAAACTCTGCTTACATCAGAGTGATATTATAAGCAGTTTTCGCATAGCTGGGTGCAAAATCCATGCCCAAGTTATGTTGCGTGCCGGCCACAGGGCACTATACACTGAATTAATTTAATTTAAAAACATATCCGGACGGTTGTTTGCAAAATATGAAAACAAAGTTTCGGGTTTTTTTCAGGTCAGGGATGCTTTATACAAGATGCATGAAAACTCTTACAATTCGTTTAATTTAATGATACCTTATAAATTATGAAATGAAAATGTTCACGAGAAGCTAATCAGAATAATATCGGTTGCTCATAAAAACTTCCCCCGATATACGAAGCACTAGTACTAGCAGTCTGTACGCTCAAGTAGTCTATTAGCAAGTCAAGTAGTTGCTCTATCCGTCTGTTCTTCATTTGAAAGGGCAATATCCTGTGAGCCTAAATGCCGTAATCGTTATGCAAAAATAAAAAAAAATATGGTCTCTTTTTATTCGGAGGTGGTTTAAACTCCACCTACGTGTACGCCCCTCACCGCCTACATAGATTGAGGTTACACCTCCGAAATAAAAATCGAGTGAAAATACTATTTAAAATAAAGTTTTACTTTGAATGCATTGTTTATGTATGTCATTTTCCAGTTTCTATCTTTTCATTTAAATAATCTTACATTTTTAGTTCGGGTATGTTTCTAGCTGATGCTGTAAAAAATAAAGTTTCTTTCATTGTAGGCGTTGTGCTTTGAGAAAGAGGGAGGGGCATAAAGTGAACTGTGTCCAAAATTAAAGTAAATAAACGTATAAATGTGTGAAAACACTATAACCGTTGTAAAACTATATTATCTATCTCTTTTAAGGTATGAACTGTTTATTAAGACTGCTCATTGTAGTCCAATTTCCGGGGTACGAT
Source organism: Cheiracanthium punctorium (assembly GCA_038373885.1). NCBI lineage: Eukaryota > Metazoa > Arthropoda > Arachnida > Araneae > Cheiracanthiidae > Cheiracanthium > Cheiracanthium punctorium. The sequence goes on from JAWZYV010012130.1 coordinate 11,545, forward strand.
GAAAAACTAGAAAGAAAAAACCGCTAGGTTCACGTTCCTTGGACAGAAATTAAAGCTAACTGGGACTTTCAGGGACTCTGAAAAATGTTGAAAATCTCTTGATATGCTATGCTACACACTGTAATTGTCGAAAATCTTGTAACCGATTTACATATGATTTACATTTGAACGATTGGTTCGATATGATTTACATTTGAACATTACAGTGGGCGGAGCAGAATCAGCAACGAGACTCAAAATCGAAATTTCTACTAACTGCACGGTGTATTTTTCAAGATTATGAACCAAAATGTTTGTTTCAATGAATTTTTTAATGTATTATTTACTTTTAATTCCATCAAAGTGAGATTAGAAATACCGTTCTCTTTTAAATAAAATAAAACGAAGGAAATGAATTTTGCTTCAAGTCTTTGCATTAAATATAAACAACCGACACGTATTTCTATAAAACGAATTATGTTTTTTGAATGATCCGTCCGAATATGAGAAAATAATATGCATACATTATTATATTTTTATGCAGAGCTGTAAACTGTTACGATAATGTTTCGAAAAGAGCTGTGGCGTCCATTCCGTTCCACTAAGAAATTTGAGACGAAGGCGGCGTTTTATCCCCTCCTGTTGAAAAATCCAAAATCCGGCACTGCATTTGCAAAAAATGGTTCGCTAAGACCTTAGTATGTAATAAGTCATTTTTGTTCATTGTTTAATTTATTTTTCAATCTATATCGACTACAAATGTTGATACACAACACAGTTGAAAGTTTGGATCAAGTTCGGTTAACCACACCTACATAGAGCAAGGAACACTTTAAAATTTTTCATTTAACTGAGAAGGACATAAGAATGTACTTTTTACATTTATTCATTTTAATTTTCTTTCTAGTGAGTGGAAAGTAAATTTTTATTCAATTCATGTATTTGTTAAATGAATTTAGAAGTGTTTTAGAAATATAAAGTGCATTTTGAAGAAATGTGTAAATAAAGGTATGGCTGCAAGTTCCTGGAAAATGTAAGCTCATCAGACAGAGCTAGTGAAAGCAAAACTTTCATTTTTACACCCCAAAATTTAATTATTATTTTAAAGGCAAATTAAAAAATAAGCTTGACATTTCTATATGGGCCGTATATTGTACAACCCATTTTTATAGACACAACATGTTATAGTAATAAAGTAAAATTATGTGTTTTTTATATAATGCTAAGAGAAATATGCCTTTACAAAAACACGATCCAATTATATCGCATAGATGGAAACGCAGTTTATAACTAAAGGTTCACTTTTTTAAAAATTAAATTTTATTTGATTTTTAAAAAAGACTAATTATACTGCCTAGTTAGACCTCGACACAAACTACTATTGAGTCCACTAGCGTAGTCAGGATTTTTTTAGGGAGGTGGCTGAGACAGAAAAAAGTGGAATCCAATATAATTTGTTAAAATCGATATAACATCTTTTTCGAGGGTGTGGGGATGGGAGGAGGCCCTCGATTTTGCCTGAGTGTTCGCATATGAAAATGAACTTTTAAAAAGGAAGATAAACTATGTAAATCGAGTTTAAAATCTATACTGTTGGAAAAACATATATTAAAAACAATTGGGATTGTCTTAGATTCGTAAATTAACTTGAATTTCTCAAGTGGACCTTCGAAATATACCGTAGGGATTTCAGATTCAGGGTGAACTAACTGCCGACCCTATTTCAAGGGCTTATTAAAGAAGGGGGGGTGGAGGGAGCGACCGCCCCCCCCGAGGAAAAAGAAATTAATGTAAAAGATTGACATATGCATGCATTTTATGGAAGTAAAATACAATCTTCTAACTAAACCCCCCCCCCGAAAAACTTGCATTAACCCGCCACTGCCCTATTTGGGTTTATGACTAAATTGCCACCCAAGAATTTTTCTCAGACAACTATCTAGCTCTGCTGAGCCAAGATCTGGGGTAGATTTACCAACTTAAGGCCTTTTCAGGAGCAGTAAAAATGCACGGCAAACTACAGACAACAGAGACAACCGACAATTTCGCTCGACAGTTGGGGGGAAAAGTTGTGTGTGTTCGGGCGACTTTTTGCAATGTATGAATCAGTCAAGCAAAAGGAGAGGAAGCAGTGACATCACGGATTCTGATGATGCTCATTTTCGAGATGGCGGCGTGCAACAGCATGACTAACACGGCCACAATCATAGAATGGACTACTGAAATTGATGAAATTAAAACGAGACAATCTTTGTTGGATATTAGAAATTCCCTCTACACGAAAAAGCATCTGAAGAGCAGGGTGCGAAGTGAACATTTTCTCGGGTGGGGGGAAGACATTTGAAAGAAAACATTCTCCAGGGGGGGGGGGGGCACTTGAAAATAATGAACAGAAAAATGAGGGAAGATGAAAATGCTTCACTTACATGACAAGTGCAGTCGTCGACACGTCTGGGAACAGGGAACTGACTTCTATCCAAAAAAGTCATAGATTGTTTGTTCTACGTACTCGGGTACACAAGCTACATACAATGTACCTGTATCGGAAGTCTCCCTTGAGGGTTTTGAGCTTAGAAAAGATAAGAAATTTTAAAGCAGTCGCCTTAGAGTATAGTTACGAACGATAATATTCATTTTGACTTCTTGATTTCAATTCCAAATCTTCAATAATCCGTTTAACATTTCTTCAGCAGGGGATAATTAGTATACCTGGCAGGGATCCATTCATATTTCTCTAGCCAGGGGTATTCGCCCCCCTCCGGTCGGTTCGCACCTTGTTAAAGGGAAAATTAATCCGCCCTTGCATGTATATATATAAACACGCATGAAAATTTCATGAAAAATTGGATTTATTATTACTTACTGTAAATAACGTGAGCATAAAAAAAAATTCTGGAGGAGGAGGAAACAAACAGGCAGGGTATTTTATTTTTATGGTAAATAGCGTGATTGTTACGCCACCCCCGCAAAAAAAATTACGGTCTCTTTTGTTCGGAGGTGGTTTAAACTCCACCAGTGTGTACGCCCCTGACCGCCTACATAGTGAGGTTACGCCTCTGTAATAAAAATCCAATGAAAATACTGTTTAAAATAAGTTCTATTTCGAATACATTGTTTATATTTGTGCAACTTTCCAGTTTCCTATATTTTCACACATTTTTACTTCAGGTATGTTTCCAGCTGATACTGAAAAAATAAACTTCTTTTACTGTAGTCGTTGTGCTTTCAGAATGTGTGAGGGCCCATAAGCACCAGCTTTCATTAATTAATGTTGTAAATGGTTAATATGTGTATAAAGAATAATTTAAAACAGTTAGATGAGTGTTTATCAGTGTCTAAAATATTTGCACACTTATGACAATCTTGGACGCTACCAGCGAAGGGAGCTCTGGAACCACCCACTTGAAGGAAAAGTTGCCTTCCCCCTCAACCTTTCGGAAGTAAGCCTGCGTTCGGAAATCCTACCCGCATATTCTGTACCCGCGTGCATGTTGTACGAGCCTACCAGAGTGAAGGTGGTAATCCCACCAAAATACTTTACGTACGAATTTTTCCGAACCTGCTAAAGTGAGGTCGGCTAACACGAATCAAATGCTCCGATTTGCCGAAAAACATTTTAGGAAGTCTGCTGATAAATGCTAATGCAAATATCTTATTTTAATTTCTGGTGATTTAGTTTGCAAGCATTGTTCCTGATTGCAAGCATTACTTTACGATGTGTAACGACAAAGCTATCTTAGGGCTAGCTGCCTAATAGGGTTTACCTCTGGCAGAGGACTGAAGAATTAGTTTCTGTAGAAAGTGTTTAATAAAATACGTGGTTTATTTGTATTCTATGAAAATATGCAAAATTATGTATTTCAAACTGAAAATAGTGTAGTTTGACTTAATATGAATATTAGCCTTATTTGTTTTTAATAATTTTAATTGGTTAATTCAATAAATGCATTCTACTTTTCAAAAACGTACTTCAATTAATTTAGAAAATTCTTCACAACAATAAAAAATATCCTGAAAGTTCGAGGTGCTCTAAACACTCCGCGAGTAATGACCCGTCTAAAGTGATCCCGGGTTATTGACGGGAAAATCGAAGTATAACTATGCTATGACAATTGCAAATTTTAATCTTTTCTGTGTGTTCACGGATTATTCGGGTAATCCAAGGTGGCAGCAGCAGGGAGCCCATCCCCCTCGGGGACTTCTGATTTATTCGCCGGGGAATTTATAAGATAAGAAACAATCCAATTTTCAGGCGAATTTTAATTTTGAAATATTAAAAAAAATACTTTTGTAGTACTTTCGTTTTTTTAGACATTCGTGAAATGATGCGTTTTCATTTCAGTCAGAAACAAAATGGTTGAGTGTAGGAAGGGGGGGGGGAAGATATCTAGAGTCCACTTAAATGTTCGATGACAACTAAGGCCGGTTGTATTCTCTTACTGCCACCTTTTAAAAAATTTATTAAAATCCAATAAAATCACCCTTACGCATTGCTGTTCCGTTTTTATTACCTTCACACCGAAAATACAAGTGTCTTTCAATCTAGTCATGAAGAAAATTTTACATCTCTTTTTAAAGAAGGGTGGTGTTAAAGAAACAGGAGAATGCGCGTTTGACACAATGGGTCTGCTAAAGCTGTTCAAAAGTCCTGCGACGTCTATTAATTTTCAAACGAAACTGGATCCACTTTGTAGGCAGGAACTTTCTCTGGGCGTTTACGCCCACTTCAATTCTAAAAAGAAATCTCTTACTGTGGAAACACCCATTTTAAACTCCACGAACAGTAAACAGAAATTTGAAATAATACATCGTGCCCTTTTGAAACTAATGTTGAATTCTGCTGAAATAATAAAGTCCCTATCATGAAGAATTCTGAGGGCAAGCGATTACTCATGTAGGCGATATACTCTTCGTGACATGTGCGCCCACATCAATTCTAAGGAACGGTTATGAATTTAGGTTGGTAAGAAACACAGAATTTTAAGCTCCCCAAACAGAATATTTCATTAGAAGTCTAAATAATCCATGCTGTTCTTTGAAAGTAATGATGAATTCTGCTATAATAGTAAAATCCTCATCATAAACAATTTGAGTGACCGTTTGTGCATGTAGGCGGAAACCTCGTGGCTGTCTACGCCCATTTCCATTGTAAGAAAAGGTTATGCCTTTCGGTCGGTTAGAAACTGATTTTTTAACTCCACAAACAAAAAAATTTCATTCATAATTTAAGTAACCCATCGTGAACTTTGAAATCAACGATGAATTCGGCTGAAATAATAAAATCTGCAACACGGACAGTAGATGTGCGTATACACGGAAACCTTTTCCCGATTTTTACGTCCACTTGAATATCAAAATATTTTGACTTTCCATAAGTAGGAAAGACAGAGCTTCTAATTTAGCCTACGGTGGCATTTTCTTTTTCTTTCTTTCGTTTTTTTTTAAATATCAGGCGGAATTCAGCTGATGCAGACAAACCTCCCCCCTTACTTCTTAATCAAAAGTATTTATCTACCAGTAGATTCATTTCGAGACTAGTTAATTTCAATGTCATAAGCCATATGGCTGGGCGAATGACTACGCATGGCACTCCCAATAGATATATATACATGAACATGAATTTTATGCTTTCAAAAATGTACTGTATAAAAACATTAAAGCACTTCCGAAATTTTTTCCCTTCTTATTGCCCTTGTAATTTAATTTCCTGTTTTCTATAGAATATATTTTTTAAAAACTGACAACACATTAATAGTAAACGTGGAGATATAAAAGAAAAATATGTTTTGGGTAAAGAAAAAAAGAAAATTAATATAAACGGAGATATTAAATATAAAATCTTTCAACGTCGCAATACCAGCATTTGATAATATTGGCCAAAATCCTTACTAAACCCACTCCTTTAATGCATGCGTATTTTGCCTTTCGATCTTTAGCGATATTGACCAGTATTGTCAGACGTTCATATGTTTTTCTTTTCGTGGGACTGTGAAATGTACAATGCTTGTACATATGATTGCTTAATTCTATTTTTCGGGTAAAGCAAACGAAAACAAACTGAGAAATTCAATATAAAACCTTTCACAACTTTAAATATCGGAATACCGACAGCGGGCAATATTGACCAAAATCGAATAAAACGGCCGCTTTATGACAGAATTCAGCTGTGTGTGACAATGGTTGTAACGCTGTTCTTTGCCGAGATCGATCAGTAATCCCGATGCCGATCTATATCTATTTTTCCATGGGATGAATCAAATTAAAATATTGTTATATGTGATATATAGCCTCTACTAATAGGAAAATAAACGTAGTATCAACTTATAGCTAAAACAACACACTTTTTAAAACTTTCAATTCCGCAACACTCACGTTAGGTAGTATTGGCCAAAATCGAGACAAAACGACCGATCAGGCTTTTGTCTAGTGCATATATCAACGTATTGTGATTATATTTCCTGTCCGTCTGACTTTTATCATGTAATGCTCAGAACTTTTATCACGGAATATTGCTGAGACGTTCGTCTGTAGTTTAAACTGCAATAATTCTTTTTTTCTTTTTATTTTCAAAATGTGCACAGATGAAAAATAAAGATGATAAAAGAATCTGGAAAACGTAAGTTTTCCAGTTTCTCTTATCCTCCTAAGTCCCTATTTATCATACGCGATACAAATACTTTAATTAAAAATTTTGAACTAAATAATTTTAACACTAACCCAAAATTCCATTCTCGCTAAAAAGAACTCCTTTCATTCAAAATTTATATCATATTGGTCACAATTATAGCTGAACTAAATTTTCTAAGCCGATTTTATTTACATAAAAACTAGGAAACAATAAAAAATTAAAATTTAAAATGCAGATTCAAATTAAAAAAATTTTTCGTTAGCGTATTTTACAGAGGCGGGGCTACATCCGAAATGGGCGGATTGAAACATTTCAGATGCACATATATTTCGTAAATATGCCTACGATAATAATCTTTGTATATAAAAACACCAGGCCTAAAATCTAAAATTTTTCACAATCGTTCTTGATAATTTTCATCTTCATAATATCTTTTAACAATTAGAGAAAAAGCAATGAGGAAGGCCTTTGCAGTATTTTTTTTTCCCCATTGAATTATCAACCTAAGAGTTTAGTCACCGTTCACAAAATTTTTAATTTATTATTTTTCCTCAAAGTCTAAGGTTTAAGATGAAAATTCATATTCAATGCTTAAGTCTGAGATATAGCGCATGAAATAGCTTAAATTTTGAAGTCCAAATTTTTTAGTTCCCGCTGCAGAATTGAAATAAACTTAGCCACCTTCAGAGATTTTAATCTTGAAAATGTAGGAATTTACTATCTTCAGGCAGTCAAGAAATGTAAGTGAAAGTAGGAATAACAATACATACATGTGACGATACTGATCTTTAAATTTTACTAAAATTTAAATAAGTTTTCAAATGAAATGGTATTTTTAATATTTCATCTATTGGAAATTGCTCAGAGAGAAACTGTTTAAATTACTTAAGTTTTACTAAAAAGACTTACTGAAGACTTACAAGACTTACTGAAAATTACATTTCTTATGAGGCTTGCTGAACAGACAATTCATTTAAATAAGAATACTAAGATTGGCAATATTTACGATAGTGATGAAGTTAAAGAAAGAGAACTAAGAGATGATTCTGAGAATACTGAAATGTGTAATTTAATACAGCCTTCATCAGAAGTGCTTAAAAAAAGAAAACAGCAATTAACTTAACGGACTTTGACTTCGCATATTTAGAAAGTAATAAGCAAATTGAATTAGGTAATTTATTACTAGGCAATTTTGCAGTTTTTTCAAAAGATATGTCTACTTTAGGTAGGGATGGACGCGAGACGACTTTTTGCGAGACGAGACAGATATTTACAGCTTTTTTGCAAGACGAGACAAGCATTTTTAACATTATGATATAGGGATTTTTGCGAGACGAGACAAAGCTTTTCGGCTGTTTTGCGAGACGCGAGACTCCAATTTTTCGTCTCGCGTCCATCCCTAACTTTAGGGCACACGGACAGACCTGTATTGAACTCTACTAATGATTTTCCAATAAAAACATTGCCCAATTCCACATCCACTTCAAAGTGAAGCTAAAACGCAAATAGACCAATTACGAAATGCAGGTATAATTGAACGTAACTGTTCCGAGTGGGTATGTTCAATAATTTTGGTAAAGAAAAAGCCTGACTCTTCTGGCAAACAAAAGTATAGATTAGTCCTTGTTTTGCGTATATCCTTTACCTAAAATTCAGACGATTATTGCTAATCTATCAACATATAAATTTTCACCAGTTTAGATTTACAACAGGCTTATCATCAAATAGATTTGCCAAAAGATTTACAAGATAAATTAACTTTCACTTCTCAGTTTGGCTCATTTAAATTTAAAAGAATGGTTTTTGTTTGAAATCCGCTGCCTCAACATTTCAGGCTCTTATGGATCTTTTACTGGATGAGGTTTACTCAGCTGGAATTTTCGCATATTAAGAATACAATTGGTCAATCTCTAGCTTTCACATCCTGCAGTACCTCCTATTCTAGCACCTTTCTTCCATACAAGAAACAATCCGAACGCCATAAACTGAACTTTGAAACTTCCTCTAACTTCTCCTACAATAGTACTTTCACTATAAATAAACTACGCAAAAGTTTAAGACAGTCATCAAACACATCCCCTGGCCCAGACGGTGTCACTAATGATATGCTTAAGCACCTCTCGCATCATTCTTTAGTCTTTTGCAGCTGTATAATAGAATGTGGAATGAGCATGCCTTTCCTTTGGAGTGGACACATGCAATAGTCATTCCCCTCCCCAAACCTGGAAAAGACACCACTAATCCCAACAACTACCGTCCCATAGCCCTAATTGTCTGTGCAAACTACTGGAGCGCATGATTAATGCTCGGCTAGTATATGTTGTAGAAACTGAGGGCCATATACACCCTTTCCAGAGTGGCTTCCACAAAGGCAGAAGCACAATCGATAACATCTTACATGTAGAAACTCAAATCCGTAACGCATTCTTAAAGAACCACCTAGTGTCAATATTCTTTGATATTCAAAAAGCTTATGACCACACATGGAGATATGGTATCCTGCGTGATCTCTTTGATATGGGCTTCCGTGGAAACCTACCTATATTTATCAAGAATTTTCTCTCACTCCGGAACTTCAAAGTACGCATCGAGGACACCCTTTCAGACAACTTCGTACAAGAAGAGGATGTATCGCAAGGCTCTGTCCTAGCCTCACCCTCTTTTCTATAAAAATAAACAATATCCTTAACCAGCTCCTTCCGACAGTACACGGTAGCCTATATGTTGATGATCTACAGATCTCCTGTCAGGGGCAAGACATGCGTTACATAGAACGGCAGCTACAGACCACTATTAATCGCATCCAAAAATGGTGCAATACCAATGGATATAATATTTTTGTTGAAAAAACAATTTGCACTCACTTCTGCCGGAAGCGCTTGATCCACCCGGACCCAGAACTCTACCTCAATCATACTAAAATTACTGTGAAGGACTCTGTTAAATTTTTAGGTCTAACTTTTGACAAAAAACTTGCGTTTGCTAATCATATTTCTGACACTCGTAGAAAATGCGAAAAAAACTCAACATTTTAAAGGTCTTAACCAATACCTCTTGGCGGGGCAGAGCGTGATGCTCTCATGCGGATCTACCGAGCCGTCATCCGTTCCAAAATTGACTATGCAAGCTGCGTTTATGGATCGGCTTCTAAATCAATGCTAAAAAAACTTGACACCGTGCATCATACTGCACTACGCATATATTCTGGAGCTTTTAGGACATCGCTTGTACATAGCCTTTACGTCACCTGTCATGAACCATCTCTCACTCTCATACGTCACAAATTATCATTAAATACCTATTTTCGCATTCTTTCTCATTCTTCCCATCCCTTAAAGGATTCTTTTATAGATACCCAACTGGACCAGTTTTATGAAAATCGCCCTTCCTGCACTGCCCCCTTCGTACTCGGGATCCGTAGGAGTGTAGTCGGTACCCAATTGGAGGATGTTAATGTATCTACTTGTTCATTTCATGAAGTGCCACCATGGACTAAATTGCAGATTTCCTACCTACAATCATTCGAATGCTTCACAAAACCAAACACTGACCCCATAATATATCAACAGTTATTTCTAGATTATAAAAGCAAACATAGAAACTTCGAAGAACTATATACTAACGGCTTAAAATCTCATAATCACGTTGGCTTTGCTTATGTACATCGTAATCATTCTTACAACTACACCCTACCTTCGTTTTGCTCCGTATTTACAGCCGAATTAATAGCTATTTATGAAAGCCTTCTTTACATCTCGAGAACAAATACCAAACATTTCATAATCTACTCTGACTCATTAAGTGTATTGAAGAATCTGAAATCCGGCTCCCTAACTGACAGTTATATTTTGAAAGTCCTACGCATGCACAAGAGACTCGTGAACCGTGGATACAACATCCTCTACTGCTGGGTACCTAGCCATATTGGGATTCTCGGAAACGAAAAAGCCGATTCTTTGGCCAGGCATTTTACTGTCCCATATAAATGTGATCTACCCTATACTGATATAAAATCTGGCATCTCTTCCCTAACAAAAGGCACTTGGAATCATATATGGGACTGTGAAACCCAAAACAAACTTCACTCTATCCGGACAGCCCTTACCCACTGGTCCACTCAACCGTACCGCAAGCACGATGTCATTCTGACTCGTCTTCGCATTGGCCATACGAGACTTACCCATAAGTACCATCTTTTGGGTGAACCTGCTTCAGAATGCCCTCATTGTCATACTCATCTTACCATACATCATCTTTTAACCTCTTGCTCTGCTTTTAAAACCTTTTACCTAAATTATTTTAATTGTTCTCATCCCAGACTTGACGACCTTTTGGGTGAAACCCCTCACCATCACTTGTTTTTATTCCTTCAACGGGCTAACATTCATTTTTCGGTTTGAAGTGTCTGCACTTGTCTGACTTGTATCTGGATGGGACCCCCCATCCAGATGTCATTGACTCTTTTAAATCTACTTTTTACCTTTCTACAATTCGCTTTTACTCTATTGAGATTTCATGGATTTTAGCTTTACTTGTTTTATACAAAACCCTTTTACCTGGGAAAAACCCTGCTTCTAATATATTTTACACACGGTCTGGCGCAGTATGTCCTTTTTGGACCTTGTGCCATTAAACATCAATCAACCAATCAACCATGCGCATATTCAGATGATCTTATTATAGGATCACATTCTTTTGAAGACACTGTACATAAACTTGAAAAAGTTTTAAAAGTTTTACGTAAATATAATTTGACACTTGCTCCTACTAAAGGTTCTTGTCATAAAACGTCAACAAACTACTTACCCAAGTAGTTTGGGTAAGTAGTTTGTTGACGTTTTATGAAAATGATTCATCTTGAAAATCATTTTATCAAGTCTATTCAAAGTAACATTGCCAAAGTTCTTTTTCAACAACAACAACAACAAAAAAAAACAATTGAAACGCTGTATTGGTTTGACAACTTTTTACAAACAGTTAATTCCAGCATTTTCTGAGTTGTCTCGACCATTGTTTCAATAACTACTCCTAAAGTTAAATTTGTTTGGACTCCTACACAGGAACAAAATTTTAAAAAGATGCAACAAATATTTATCTCTGAACCTGTGGTAAGACTTCCTGACTGGAATAAGAGATTTTATTTAAATACTGCTGCTCCGAAACTTGCCCAGTGCTTGTCTTTTAAAAATGCATGATAATAAACTACTTCCAGTTGCTTATTTTTCCAAAGCTTTAAATAAAGCTGAGCAAAAGTATCCTGCTCTAAAATTGGAACTGATGGCTATATATAAATCTGTGAATGCTTTTAAATATTATTTGTATAATAGACATTTTATAATTCTTTCTGATAGTGCTCCTTTGAAAAAATACAAAGACTACCAACCCAGCTGACATAATAACAAGGTGGTTACATGAGTTGTCTGAATATTCATTTAATTTGAAGCGCATTGCTGGATCTAAAAATGTACTTGCTGACTATTTATCTAGGGGCAATTTTGAAAATAATACTGAAACTCTTGAAAATAATCCACAGTTAATTTATGATAAAGGTGTTATACCAATTTTTGATAATGGTCCTAAAAATAATGAATATGTGAACTTTTTGTAACTAAAAAGTTCAAATGGTACTGATCCACTGTTAGAAATTTCAAATGAAACTTTTTTCAGAGCAAAATGCTGACCCTCAGTTGTCGGTCATTTATAATGAAATTTTAAGTAATGGTTCCTCTGAAGCTCATCCTGCTTTTTTCATTATGTTACTAATGTGTGAAATGTAGTTATCAATGTGTGAAAAGTATAATGTTCATAATCAAACTTATAATCATGTAATTGTTGTTCCACATTCGTTAAAAGCAAAAGCTTTGATTTTGCTTTTAACGAATAATAATGCATTAAACAACCTGAATCTTGTTTGGTTGATAACCATAGGAGTCTTTCTTGAGTCATTGTAGAACGCAGATATATTTTAATTAATTTCAGTTTTAAACTACGTTCGCCGTTGGCCAGACACAGGTAGCGTTAGCAACAGCTTTATAGCTGTTACTAAATTCGGCACACTATGTACTAGCTCATTTTCACAAATGCAATTTAACACTTACTGTGATGTAGTACCATTTGGCACTCGTCTTACAATTCATTGCATAATTAAATATAAGGGGTGATCAAATGAAAAGGTACGAAACGACACGGTGGGTACAAATGTAGACTTTATTCAAAATATACACCATAGGCCGGAGCACAACGATCCCACTGATGAACAAGCCGCAGGATTCCTTGTTTCCAGAATTCCCAAGTCCCGTGGCCGCGACGAGACCCAGTCCTTCACAGCGTCCTTGAGTACGTCGTCCGATTTGAAGCGCTTCCCTTTCAGGCGTTTCTTCAGGGGACCAAACACATGGAAATCGCAAGGCGACATGTCCGGACTGTAGGGTGGATGATGAAGCCGTTCTCACTTGAACGTGGCCAGTTCCATGGCGAAAACGGACATTCCATATTCTCATTGACTTGTGGGACGCACAGTCTTCCTAGTAAACGGTTATCATCCTGCGATGAATAGTGGCTGGTTTAACACCTTCCGCTGTCAGAAATCGAATAACGCCTCGCTACCCCTATATCGTCGAATTTTGCAATGTGAACGCCATCCTGTCCTGACACGCACTGCCGCGTCAATTGGACGTAGGAAGGTGCTTTTTATGAGAGTTTCTGCCCTCTCCTTCAGGCCCCCCCCCCGCATCTCCCTATCCGCGCCGAAGACTCCAATCGCATCCCTAGATGTCTCGCTACGTTCTCTCATGGTGGCATAGGCAAATATGTAAACGGTTAAGGTTTCACGACGTTTCGTACCTTTTCATTTGATCCCCCCTTACGCCATCAATATCCTTATTCCCAGTGAGTCAAATTTTTCTAACCTAATACATAGTTCCCAAAATGTCTTTGGAAGTTTCATTTTTCAAGTCGAGAATGTTATGGAGGCACACGGTTTAGCATCATGTATAAGCTCCTCTTCTGACTCATAATTAAACTTTTTCTTTTTTTGTAATCGAGCCTCCATTGCCTCCGATGCGAATGATGCCGGAATGTAGATTCCTTCTGAAATTTCTTGCTTCTACTAGCATTTTTTCGAATCCCAAATCAGTGTTAGTTTTGTTCAATCCGCAGATAGCATGCAAAAAACAAAGGAATGATATTTTACCTGCGATCGTCAGTCACTAGCGCAGCGAGTCTGACAACAAGGGACAACTTAATCATTGCTGTATATTTATGCCTCTTGATTATTGGAAATAGATACTACAGATAAGAGAAATAAACAAACATTATTAGATAACGCGCAGCGTAAAATATGCGTAATAGCATTCTGAATTTCACTCAGCGAGTGGGGAGGGTTGAGGAAAAAACAAAATCTCTGCCACCTCCCGGTGAAAGGCCAAAGCACGGCACAGATACAGCTGGATTATTATATGTAAAAAAGGAAAGAGTCTAACATTCACCCTCTTAATCCAGCGAGCTTAAATTAGATTTATTCTTCAGTTTTGTAAATTGTGGCTCAGGAAGAGGTTTCGTGAGTAAATCAGCCACCATATCCTTAGTGTTAACATAGGCCATCTGGATAATGTTCTGTTCATGAAAGTGTCTGACGGGGTGGTATTCCATACCAATGTGCTTGGTTCTAGAACTGTTCTTATAATTCTGGGTCATAATGATTAAAGATTTGTCCTCAAACATGTAATAGGTTGTTGCTCAAGTCTGAGGTCTTTCAGGAAGTTTATCAACCATAGAGCTTCAGTAGTCGATTGGGAATCAAATTTTACAGAAGTCGTATGAAGATATGTTACTTTTTGTTTTACACTAAATCTGTAGAAAAATTGTGTTAGCTGTAATATTAGATCAATCTAAAAATCCATGCAGTTTTGTGTAATATACATTTGAAAATCTTTATAAATTGGACAAAAATATTTATTTTTTAAAAATCCTTTTTTAATTTTATGCAAATGTGCAGTGTAAAGATTTATTTTTCAAAATTTATTTAAATTTTATTTAAATACGACTTTTCAGAAATATCACTTAATTTTACAGAACGTTCGAATTAAATACCTAAATACAAACAGAAGCACGGCGTCTGCATTGGGCCCAAAACAAATCGATTATGCAGATTCCGTACTTTGTTTTGTATTCCGGCGGGAGAGAGCCTGTCTTAAAATAAGTTATTTAAAAGTGTCTGTAATTGAAATAACGACTTGGATGGAAAAACTTGATTAAAAAGTTGCCAAAATTATAAAATTAACTAATTGTTAGAAAAAAATAAGCTTTCACAAATAAGACAAAGTCGTTTGTGCTCTGTATGAATAAACAGTTCTAAAACTTGACCATGTTATTTTATTTTGCACTTGTTTTTCTGTATCAAGTGTACTTGCTTTATTATAAGAGGAAGGTGGCCTTCACTTTTCACCAGTAATCAAAAATATGTTCAATTTTTACATTTAAAACATGTCAAATGTTCAGTCAGTTTCTTTTAACTGTTTGAAAAACTTTAAAAATATTGAAAATTGTTTTCCGCTGCAATTATTTCCCTTTACCTTATTTTAGAATTTTTTTCTGGATATACATATTAATTTAAAAATAATTTCAATTAACTTTATCCAGAGTTTTATAAGTACTGTTTTCTGAAGTTGACGTCTAATCTTAAGGGGACAGTTTACCCCAAATTTGGACAAAAAATAAATTTCCTTTAAATGTCAAATGAGTCTGTTAAATTATGAATGTTTTGACTTCATTTTTAATCATACACTATAAATATCGCGAGATACTGTAAGTTTTGCTAATACTCGGTGCAATTTCATTGCCAAACAAACTCTTTAAATGACTTTTTTCAATGTTCACATTTTCAACTTCATGTTTTAAAAATGCTAAGGCTTTTTTGTACTTGAGGTAGATTTAAAAGTTTTTTATAGGTTTTTATTATATAACTGAAATCTGTGCATGGAATTTGACTTCATTATTTTTTCTTTGTTACAGAAATCGTATGAAGATGTTACTTTTTATTTTACACTACCTATCAGTAGAAAAACTATATTAGAAGTATCTAAAAATCCATGCAGCCTTGTGTGATGTTTGAAAATCTTTATAAATTGGACAAAAATCTTTATTTTAAAAAAAAACCCATTTCATTTTTTAAATCTTATGCAAATGTGCAGTGTAAAGATTTATTTTTCAAAATGTACTTTTAGTTAAACATTGAAATGCATTCAGTTCATCATCTGTACCATATTTTTTAAAATGAAAAAAAAAAAAAAACATTGAAAGGGTAAACTGTCCTGTGCGTGGCCACAAAACCTACCATTTTTTGTTGGCAGAAGTTGTACAGTGATTTAGACTTAAAATGTTCGAGAACCGATCATGTTATCTAAAATATACTGAACATGGAAGATGCCTGAAGTCTAAAGGTCCAAGGTGTCGGCCTAGTGCCAAAGGCCTGGAGTTACGGGTGATTTTCTCCAGATGTAAATGCGCGTTAGTTAGTCCGCCATCCAAGGCAGTAAATACGCGCAAATTCTTTCTATTTAGAGATTTTGTCAGCATCAGTGTCTGATTAAACCGCAGTCAGTTGCCTTAACATTAAGTTTTGACTGGCACTTGAATTCAGGCTTCATCTGCTCGCTCTCGACGTTGCGGAGACGCAGATTCCCCAGCAAACACACACAGGTTCTCTGAACGTCTATTAACGTTCAGAAAACGTCTTCTGAACGTTAATAGACGTTCAGAGAACCTGTGTGTGTTTGCTGGGTCCCCTTCTGTGACAGCGTTTCTTCTGCACTTTGGTCTTCGGATGCCTTGCGAAGATCGGCGCTGCGATTGTGCGCCCAGCAGCGACGAGCTTCGAAGATCCGGGTGTAGTAGCAATGCTAGCACAGAAAGATAATCTTCGCTTTTACGTCTCCGGAATGTCGAGAATGGGAAGGTTTAGCTTAATTACGTGCTTTCAAGCTCTAATGGAACACATTCTAAATTGCTGGCTATTGCTGCTATATTCCGCTGCGCGAGCACAAATTTAGCTTTTAGTCGTGAAACTTCTAAGCTCCAAAATAATTGTTAGGATAGTAAATTATGTGTTAGGAAATTAACTCGAAGATTCAACTTATTTTTGAGATTAGAAAAAGTAGATTTGAAAGGCCCCACCATGACAGAGTGTACAAGACATTGAATATTGTACAGGCCTCAAGCTTGGAGACCCAGGGTTCTAGCCTACCGCATAGTTGTCCATTTCAACGGTCCGGAGATTTGGGCGGTTTCCTTTAGATGTAACGGGAATACGATTGATTCCATTAAAGTCCTCTGCCCAAGGCACATCACCTTCCCCAGCTAGATGTCCTTCGTGCAGGTTTGCCTTGTAAACTATGCGCGCCTTAATGCATTGAAACTTATATGCTTAAACGTTTATTGCTTTCATAAGTATGCGTAAGTAAATTTGTTAATTATCTTGAATACACGGTTTTGAATTGGAATCGGTAAACCAATAAAGTACAATACATCAAAAATTGCAAGAATCTTCAAATTGTTTTGCTTGGCTAAGTTCACCATTTCCTTAATTATTTATTGATGTAATTTCATGTCTTTCAATACGATGTATTGTCATTTAAAAATAGTTTATCTGATTATACGAGCTGCATATTTTGCAATACGATGCACTGTCACTGTAATCTATATTGTTTGTTTATACGAGTTGTATACTTTGCAATTTAATAAATTCGAGTTTTACATTTAGTTCTTTGTCTTTAATTTTAAGACATGATTTCATTATGGGGGTAAGAGGAGGGTAGATGAAATCATTTTTATTTGGGGAGTGAAACAAATTTTAGTTTAGTGATTGAAAAAAACCATCAACTTTTGAGAATTTTTGGGTTCTCACAAGATTCAAAATAGATTAAAAGAAACACTAAACTTCAAAGCAGTTTCAAACTTTCGGGGGGGGGGGGAGGGAGAGAAATCTCAAATATTAAGTTTTATGATAAATCTGTAGAACTTCAAAATAGCTTTCGAAAATACTTTTATTGGATTTTTTCACAATGATTAACTCTCACTTTCAATTTCTTCTTGCTGTGAAATTAGGCTCCGAATTTCTCGCCCAAGATGAAACTTTTATTTTGAGCTAGATCGGCTGCGATCTCGAGTTTTTAGAGCTGGTTAAGTTTTAAGATATTTATGTGTTAAATTCTTTAGGAAACTCTACATAGTTGGCTTTCTAAAAACAGCACTTTAATCTGTTCATTATTTAACCTTTCGTAATCAAACGGGCAGAGACCGACTAAGACATTCGGAGGTCCTAGGCCAAGCACTTTTTTGGGGCCCCAATAGGGTCATACAATTGTTGATACGTATTGTCACAGGGTACAAACTTTTGTTAGGGGGGGGGGGGGAGGTTGTGTTAGCTTAAAGTCCATAAAATTCTAATGATTAGAAGTTATGGTTCTGATGAGGCCGCGTCCTTGAATGTTCCATGGTGCAATGCTTTTAATCTTGACATTTATTCTATACCTCAATACAGTGTAAACAAAAACTTAAGCACAGCGGAATGTGTTGTAAAATTGCGTCTATTTATCGGTCATTCATGTTTTTCGTGCTAATTTTAAGAACTTGAAACTATTTTAAGCATTTTGGGGCCCTAAAACTTCGGGGGCCCTAGACCGAGGCCTAGTTGGCTTGTGCAGTAATTAAGGCCTGCAAACTGGACTTAAACAGAAAATTAAAACTGTTTAGTAGTAAATTACATTGCAGGGATTTTGCTCTTATAGCAGTTTTTTTTTATTTAGTTTCGTTTTTGATCGATCGTACTTTAATGGTTATTCCCCCCCCCCCCCCCAAAAAAAAAGAAAGAAAATTACTGCATTAGATAACTTAATCTTTCCAGCGATTTAAGTTGTTCATAGGAAAAAACAAATTACTAGAAATCTCAATAGTATCTTACAAATAATATTAAAAGTAAGTCAAAGTTTTGCAAAGTAAGTCAAAGCACTGCATTCTATTCGTTCTTTGTTGTGTACTTCAACGAATGCCACTCCACATGAACGAATGTTTTCACATACAAGAAGATCATGCAATGGGTGCTCTTTACCAACATGGCTGTCTCATCCTGGTCCAGTACTGATGAAAAATTTTGCCAGAAATAGCAAATATGAACCTACTGTGCAAGAAGTGGAACTGTTGGAAGCAAACCCGGATTACGCGCATGTGAGGCTACCTGATGGTCGTGAAACCACTGTTTCCGTACGACACTTGGCACCCAGAGGAGATTCTCCTACAAATAATGAAAACGAAAGCTTCTCCAATGATCCCATTGCACTCACCCCTTTCAGTCATGAGGATTTGATTACAACCGAAGTACCTCCTGTGCAGCCAGCAAACAGTCCTGGAATAATGAAAAATGTTACCTCAGACAATATTCCAACAATACTTAATAGTGCAGAACCTGGTTTAGAAAGCCCTTGCACGAAAGCTGAGAATTTAGGTGGTGATTCTAGAACACGTCCTATAAGACTAAGGCGTAAGCCGCACTATCTATTTGACGAACTAAAAACTATGCGATGGGTGATTGTCATTATATTTCTCATATAGTGGCAACACTACAGTCTTGTTTACATTCATAGTCTAGAGATGGATTGTCAGCATGTGTAAGCCAGCTTATGTATGTGTATTTTTGTAGATTAAAGTCTACTCTTAATCTCTTCTAAATGATGTTTACATTTATTACATAGGACAACTCGGATATTTAGAGGTACAAAGAGGAATATTCCGCCAATCACCGTCCTCAAATGAACCTTAGTGTGTCCTACAGAAAAGTGTTGCCGGACTGGTTGCTATGATGTGACGTAATGCAATGACGTAGATCGAAAAGCTCTACAGGACCACAAGAAAATATTTTCACGTGACGTCACTGAAATTTTCTTTAGGTCAACTCGGATATTTAGGGATACAAAGCCACGTTTTCGGCCAATGACCATTCTCAAATGAACGAATGTTTGACCAAAAAAAGTTGGTTGCTAAGATGTGACGTAGGTGAAACAGCCAAGGCCGTCTCTATACCTCCCAGGCCCGTAACTGCGGAAACTAGTTTTCCGATCGTGGTGCTGTTTTGAATGTGCGGCGCGAAGTGGTTTTCGTAAATATCATGGCCCAAAATAATTCGTACGATTTATAAAAGGGTTCCGTTTTTTAAATTTATAAGAAATACATAATGCGATATTAATAAAAGTAAAATACGTTTTTTCTACAATATTTTAATTTTATTAGAAAGAATCGTAGTTTGTGTTCAAGAACAATTATTTTTTAGAACAAGAATTACCTGATGTTTATATACATTTTTAATATGCAATTTAATATCTTCATGATGCTGAATTATAACAAAAATAAGCAGTTTTATTGAACAAATTACAAATCATACTTTAGGAATAAAGCACAGAATAATCACATTAGAAATCATGCAGGAATTAATACGAAATCTACAATGTGATATTAAAAAAAAACGAAATATATTTTTCTTATAGAGCATTTCGACGTGACGTATCTCTGACGTCAGCTGAGTGACAGCTTCGCGCATCGTTCTGCGCATGCTATTCCTTTACCTAAATGTATAATTTAGCAATCTCAGTAATCCGTATAAACTACGTGTAATCTGAGGAGGTTCATTGGGTTTTCGGATTACGAACGCAGCCCCACTGTGAAGAATGTAAACAAACTGCAGAATAGCAAGCAACAGGCGTTTCAGTTTAGAGGTTTAGACAGCAATCCACGACTGTGCACGAAAGAATGTACATTATTTATTTAGAAATATGGAAGAAATTTTAAAGCTGTCAGCAACTAATTAAACTCTAATTGCAAAATTAGATATTGTTTCTAGTTTAGGATTGTGATATTTTTTCATGATTTTTAAATCTATGGATAATTTGTCTCCAATATAATTTGAAGCTATGACTATGACTAGATAGGTTTATCCTTAGATTGACATGAATTTAAGTGCATGCTTTCTATGGATAACACTTTCTGGTGTGGTTTCTGTTATTAAATATGCATATAAAATGCATTAGAATAAATCAATAAAAAACATGAAAGAATTGGTTTGTTAATAATTTTTTAAAAACATATTTTGATTAAAAAGTCAATTTATACATTGTTTACAGAACTAGTTTTGTACCAGTGGTTGGTTTATTAAAAAAATAATAATAAATAAATAAAACAGGAAGTTTCTTACGTTGAAACTGGCATGTGATGTGTTAATGTATGATTACTTATTGTTGCTTATGCTAAAAAAAAAAAAAAAAAAAAACTATAGAATCTACTTTTTTAAAATCACTAAACTTGACTACCAGCCTTTTTATTCTTTTGCAGTATTCTAAATTAGGTATGGAGTGGAACTTTAATAGAAAAAATACATTTATTCAAGATATTTAACTGACACCCTCTTTTATTTCACCTTCTTATCTCAATTCTTTCTGTTGTTTCATTGACTTCGTGAAATCAAGGTTATACTGTTGTTGTTCTCGTGTCCATGGACAGATGATTAAATGGTTAAACTGTACTTCGTTAAAATAAATCCTTATTCTTTTACCTAAAACTATTTCCACTCTGTTCTGCGTGGAGCTGATATTAGGATTAGAAATTATTCTGAAGATTTTTAGATTTTTCGGTACTTACGTATTATCCCTGTGGTCATTTTCAACAAAGTATTTTTTCATCAAATGTGCTGGAAACTGTTGCCAATCGTATTCGAAACCATTAATAATTTCATGTGATCGGCATTTATCTTGGCGAGAAATCGCTTGTCTTGTTTGAGTGCCGGGATAATACGCCAGTAGCAATTTTTCTATGAATACTATTCTTATCTGCTGTTCAGATTCAAGATCTAAATCATTTTATACAGCCAAATATTGTCAAATATGATGCTTTTTTTTTTCTTTCAATTTTTTTGGTAAATAACTTCTAAAGTAATTTAAATTGGCTGACTGACATCTCATTTTTTTAATATCTATCGCTTGCATGTAGTCTGGTTCCTGTGTAAATTATGTGAAAACATATTTTCAAGTAACACTGTAATTTACGATGCTGAAAAAAAATTCTCTTACATACAATCATCATAGAAGAATATAACTGTAAAAATCTATATACTACTCCTTTTATTATGATTTTTTTTTTAATCAAATCATTGAACTAATAAATCTGATATGGACACTACATGACTTCCTTGTACCTCTATTAAACCAGAAATATTTTCGGGGCACTTCATCTAAACTTATTTCATTTGAAAGAGACAAACTACTGCAATTCTAAAGTTTACCGCCAAGCTGAGTTCAATTTTAAAGATTTGTTTCACTTAATTGGGCAATATTTTGACAAAAGCCAATAAGCTTGCGATAGCGAGATTTCAATCACAGCTGAAACAGTTATTCATCACAGATTTTTAATGAAATGAAGGTATCTATAGACCCTTAATATATTTTAAGTCTTTTGGGTGACCCTGTAAATAAATTACTCAGTCCACAGCAATCAAAAGCACAGTTAGATGTTACAATAGTTCTAAATAAAAAATTTCAACATTCTACGGTTAAAAGTTTTAGAGTCATGCAAAATGCATAATTATTTTTGGTGTTAAATTAGCGATATTTTGGCAAAACTCAACACGAGGGGAATAAGGGATCACAACACACACACACACCCTGAAATTTTTGCAATACAAAATGTATATTCTTCACTCCCTCACCACACACATGTATACATATATGTGAGTTACAATAGTAACCCCTCCCATGAAAAATTTCTGGCTACGCCAGAGCCCAGTTTACCCATTTAAGGGCCCGGGGCTGTGATAACAGCGGAGCCCCCCCCCCTCCATTTTTGTTCTTCAAAGAGATAGAACTCTCTCTAATTTGGAGTTAGCTCTCTCGGTTTCGCAATTTGATATTGGTAGAGTTAAATAAATACGTAATGGATTAAACATATAAATGTCATTTAACTCGTTTTTAAACATGTGATCATAAATATGAATCGGTGATTTTTTTTCTAAGCTACAGCTTAACAAATATTGTGAAAATTGAATGACTTGGATTTTGTGGCTTCAAAATCTACTTCTCCTCCATAAATTTCAAAAAAATTATCAACTGATTCTTCATTTATTTGTTCGAGACCTAATTTAGTAATGAAATTGAAAATGCTGCATACTGAGTTATAAGCATCAATTTGTTTTATCATTTCTGAATTTAATCTATCGGCTATCACAAATAAAAGTTTCAACTTTAAATTTTTCAAATCCTTGAAGAGTTACATGGCTAGTTTTTTCGGATTTAAGAGTACCATCGGTACATTTTTTTTCTTCTCAGTCTTTTCCCCTGATTCTTAGGTGAAGTTTACATATGGAGATAGCAATTGACGGGTTGATTTCTTTGCATACTCCTGACATTTGGACGCCTAAACTAACTCTTCACTAATAACATTAGGCGTCTCTGTTGCACATTGTCTGTCAATACAATGGAATGTAAAAGAAGATTGATACTGTTTGAAGCTGGTGTTCATTTACTCCAGTTTCTAGCATGTCTAGTTGTTCATGAGAATCTATGTGTATAGTCTGTTTATTCAGGCAAAAATTTTGTCTCAATAGATTTCGAGTTTATCCATGAGAATATGTTTAACAAAGATACTCAATATCTTCAATCGTACAAAGCCATCGCTTGATTGTAAAATTTTCAATCACGATGCACTAACTTTATTTTTATTTTCCATTAAAATAATTAACCCAATCCATTTTTAGGTTCACATATTTTTTTCTATTTACTGGGTTTTCTTAGCCCTATCTAGGGCCCCCTTGTTCACTGGGCCCGGGGCTGCAGCCCCCTCAGCCCCCCCTTAACTGGGCTATGCCACTATTTGAAGATGTCTATAGACATTAATGTATTGGAATTCTGGTAGTTGCATATTATCCTCGTGCCAAATAATTTTTTCGGAAAATGTGCTGGCAAACTGTAGCCAATTGTATTCGGAACCATCATGATTTCATGCAACCTGGATTTATCAAGGCGAAAAATCGCTTGTCTTGGCAGACTGCAAGGATACATGCACGTACCAAAATTCTTTAGGGTGGTCCTGTAAATAAACTCTCTAGTAGATTGGAATAAAAAATCTAGGTGTACAACTAGATGTTACAACAATCTTATATATAAAATCTCAGCAATCTACGACTAATAGTTTTTGAGATATGCAAATTAAATATATACATATATACACCAAAAGTTGCCAAGTTTGGTGAACTTTTAATGCAGCTTTTGAGGGAGGTGGCTGAACGTCACCGGACCATTATCCAACCATATGGTAAGATGTTATTCTGCTTGAAATGAAAATGTTTCTAAAACTGCCATGGGCTATAATTTGTTGGAATTTTTCTGAGTGCTCCTGTAGAACTGCAAATGATAAAGATACCATTTTTGATGGCAAGATTCATTTTGTAATCCTTAACAACATATATCAGATTCATTTGAAATAACTTAATATCTCTAAATTACACTTTAATGAATTTCTGCCCATAAAGCATAATGTATGGTTATGTAATGTAGATGTTACAACAATCCTAAATATAAAATTTCAACATTGTACGACTCATAGTTTTTAAGATATGTGAATTACCCACATACACACATACGTACAGGCGCCAGGAAACACTGATCAAAAAGTTCTAGCTGTCAGTCAGAATGCTTGTACATGAATTTATATGAACATACATACAAGTGTACAATGAGATGTCAAGCAAAAACTCAGTAAATTTAGAGGTAGTCAAAATCTGGATACCGAATTCTTTTTGCGATCACATTATTTCTTTGTACGTCATACAAGGAAGTAAAAATATTAGTGTTTATAAATTGTATAGACACACACACACGTACAGTGCCCCTAGAAAGTGATAACATGCTTTAATTCTTTATCTATTAAAGATAATTAGGCAGTGTGAATTGAATAAATGTTTAAAATAAGGTTTTTAAAAAAAAAAGACTATGTTAAGAGAAAATTCCTCTTGTTAATTTTCACAGAGTTACACTTTTTAAAATTTCTTAGAACTACCTTACAAAAAAACTCCTAGAAAATAAAATGTACCCCATGCACAAATAAGGTGATGTACAAAATTTCAGCCTCTCATCATATAACGTCTTAAGGGATATCTATAAACAAAGGTGACTGGGGTCTATACTTGAATTTGAATGTAAAATATTCTTTCATAATATCTGTATGACCCTTAAAATGTGATTGTGATTTTTTTCCTTTCGAGAGCTACTGAAAATTAGTTTAAGTCAGTACTCATTATCTTCATACCTTTGACACTTTTCAGGATATAATTCTCAAATTTTGTACATCACCTCATCAGAATATGGCACACATTTTACCGATTGAGGATATTTTTGTATGCGGGTTATATACAAAAAGTGTAACTTTTTGGAAATTAATGAAAGAAATTTTTCAATGAGAAAACATGTAATTGCTCCAGGGCTAGCAGCAATTTCTAGCAAAAAAAGGTGCCGGAGCCTTAATATTCTTATGTTAATACTCAGTAGCGAACTGCAAACCCCTGCAATATGGGGTTGGTAGCACATTTAATTAAAATAACGATAATTTAAAGATTTTCCCATATAATAATTATTTCACAGAACAGTGATATAAAATTAAATAGTCGGAAATTAGCAGGAAGAAATATAAACATTATACAGAAAACACCCAAATTCTGGTGGTCTCAGGACTCTCAAATCTGGTCGAGATGAAGCGAATATGATTTGTCGTGTCTGCTAAAATCAGTTTGTGCTTGAAAAGGGGAAAATTTATGAATTAATGTATACTAGTGTTGGGCTTCGGAGCAAAGTATTCATGAGCTTTGCTGGGTTTTGCCCAATATGTAAAAATTCACCCAGAAAAAAGAAATACAGGGTCAGAATTCCAGCTTTTGATTTCTGTTCTCATTCTAACTTGAAACAAAATTCAAAAATGTAATTGTAGAATTGTTTAGTACAGTTTTATGAGCTAACATTGCGAAACAAGTTTTCCATCTTATAATAAAAAGGCAGAAGCTTTATGGAATTATAAATTTACATTTTGCACTCATGTTTACTGTCAATTTAAATAATTATGCAACTAAGTAAAGATTACATTAATTGGTCTACGTCTTTAATTTAGTTGATTTATTGGATTATTTTTTTAATTCATATTCATACGTATTAGATTAATTACATGTACAAATATGTTATGCGATGCATATGTCACACTTTTTTTATTAATGGGATAACTGGTCTTATTTTACAGGCATTTACATATTTAAAAGAACACTATGATAAATAATAACAAGCAGTACATTTATATTTTATAAAAGAAAAAGAATCTGAATATATCGTAATAGGAATTTAAATAAACACTTCTTTAATATAAATATTCATGGAATTTGATGTTTTCTAGGGCATACAGAATATCCGATGAATTATAATTCAAAAACAAAACTTTATTCTTGCATAAATCTCACAATCTAAGAAAATTTCGCATGCACAACAGTGATATTTGTAAATAAACAGTAATCCGAATAACCTGCCGAATCTTAAAACAAACGTTGTGTTCATTCCCGTACATAATGTTGTCTTTCCGAACGCAGTACCAGCGGAAAAAGTCGCTTGAAATATCATTAAAATATTATATGTTAAGCTTTTTAAAATATTAAACGTCACCTGGGACACAAAAGTCGAAGGTCTGATTAACAAATTCCATCCATTACAATCATCCAAAAAATTAAATTTAATACTTTTTTTGAATGTTGAAAATCGGGTTTTTCCCATTGAAATACATTACGAGAACCCCAAGCTGTCACGCAAGACGGCGACCGATCGCAGAGAGGAGGGGTCCGTCGAAATGCTCTATAAACAATTCTACAGTATTTGAAAGTTATTAGAAAGAATTTAATGAGTGTTTTTAAAACATGAAAAAGAAAATAAAAGAATACTTACCCAGTAATTTTTTTAAGAATAATTACCCAGTGTTTAAATAATTTTTAAATAAGTAATTTAATATCTTTATGATGCTGAATTATAACTAAACGCAGAATAATCAATAAAATTAATGCAGGAATTAATAAGAAATCCACAATGTTATAATAAAAATTTATAAACAATTCTACAGTATTTGAAATTTATCAGAAATAATCTAGCAAGTGTTTAAAAAAAACTATTTTTAAAAGAATAATTACCCAGTTTATATACATTTTTTAATATGCAATTTAATATCTTTGTGATGTTGAATTATAACTAAATAAACAAACAAACATAGAATAAACAGTTTTATTGACCAAAATTACAAATCATTCTTTAGGAATAGAGCACGGAATATTCATAATAAAAATAAAAATCTTTGTTCAGCATAAAAAATATAAATTACTTTTATGCTTTATATTGGTACATTGATGGAATTAATATTGATATATATTAACCTTGACTATAGAAATGTCTCAGAAATTTTTGCATATATTGAATTTCTCAGAATCAGGACTGAAAAAACCTGTTTTTTTTTTTTTTTTAGTAAGTAATTTTATATTTAAACATGTAATAGTATGCCCATACTTAAATATATAATAAATAAAAAATCATATTTAAAAACAATTTGTCAAGCAAAAGTATCATTAATTTTATGACCATTATTATTTTTTGTATAATAAATGGGCAAAAAGAAGGAATATAATATTTGATCCCTGTCTGACTACAACATAGTATCTCTTAAAACATGTGAATTCTTAAGGAAATTTTGTAAATGCAATAGTATAATAACATTAAATTGTTCTAATAAATATAATGCAATGGTACAATGTAAAATGAAAGTCTTTGTGACACTGGCATGATGTAATAATTTAGTTTTTTCAGATAAGAAAATAAACTGTTTAATGTGCTCATTTTAGCCATATAGAAGCATTCTTCATTCTCTTATAACTTAAATACATAATTCTATGTATGATGCGAAATTTTTAAAAAAGGTTATGTGAAAATTTTAAAAAATGTGAAATTAAAAAAAAAATCTTTTCTGGTTTGCTTGCTTATATTTAGCTTAGATGCTCTGCTTTTCAGCATTAGCAGCACTTGCCAATGTTGAAAGCTTTCGCTTTTTATTACATTTTTTATCTGGGACAGTGTCATTTTTAACTTTACAATAGTTGTTTAAAAATATATTTGCGAATACTGTAAGAATTTTCTCTGCCAGCTTGCGCATAGACATTTTGCAAGTACACACATCATTCCAATATAATGAATGGCTCTCCCATTTACACAAACACAATTCTTTTAGAGAGTTTCTTTGATTATTGCATTGTAAAATCTTGTTTTCATACTCTTCAGAAATCAGTTTCTGAAATATGTTATAAGTGATTATTGATAGTTCTATTACAAAATCTGTTGGCCACTTAAGCCCACCACGAGTACTCTCCATTAAATATTTATACGATTTTAATAGATCATAATGAATTTCCAGAGATTTATCTAATGACAGACAAAGGCCGGCATTCCTGACAATGCAAAGATTTAGACACTGAAAATGATGCATAGCCACTTATGAAAATTAAGACCATTTGAACATTTTCAGAAACAGTTTCCATGCAGTCATCAAAAACACTTTCAAACATTTCACAAACATCATAATCTACTCTTTCATTGGTTGCACTTTCTGCACAACTTAAAAGAAAACTTTTTAAAGTGAATGTGCCTAATTTAGCTGAGTGTAATTTTATTAAAGATAATAATTTCAACTTCTTTTCAGACTCAAGTATTTGCCGAACTGATATATTATAATTTCCCCCTGACATCTGCCTGTAGTTTCCAAATCTACCTTCCAAATTATCGGTTTGAAATCTTCCCAAAAGAATATATTTAATGTCTAGTTTTCCAAACATGTAATGACACAATTCCAACATTGTTTGTGTTGTGTGGATTAATGCCTGGCTAGTTTCATTAGACAGTTTTCCAAAGCGTTGTGCAGAGTTTGAGGAATTAGGGATTTGAATATGATTCCAGTTCTCTAACCAAGTGACAAAATTCTCTAAAAACATTAAACTATCATGTCCAATATTTGTTATAGGATCACAGAATGAGTCTCGTAAATATTTACCCTTATATGGATGTTTCACATTTACGATTTTCCACCAATGTGTAATTGTACTTATGAATTCAATTGTTCCTTCGAAGGATCTTCCATCAGCTGGTGTAGAGAGAGATAAGGCAACAACATTTTTATCATTAAATAATTTAGATACCAATGAAACCTTTTGCCTATCCCAAAGAACTTGGAAACAAAACTTTTTTAGATAATGTAGGGGCAATTTTTGTTATTTGGTTAACTTCACCTAAATATATTTGCTTAAGATCTTTAACACTAGCCCATAAACATTTGGTTCTGTCATTAAATGATGGAAAATAGAATGACTGACTAGAATCTTTTTGGTTAAACCAATTATTACGTACATTTTTGAAAAGGTGGACCGAATCAAACATTAAAAAATTTTTTTTTCTGGATCAAACGGGTTGGGAACACTACATTTTAATGATCCATTTCCAAAAATTTCAAACATTTTGACATTGACACGATTGTTATCTGATATTATGGCTAGTACAACAAATCCTGATTCTGTTAATACCTTCAAAACTTCTACTGTCATTTCATACAATTTGTCTCCAGTTAAGTTTTTTACTGGATACAATGCCACAACATCCCTGGATTTTGAAAGCACAGAATTGATCATATATGCCTGTACAGTTGTTGCCTCTGTTTCGGAATTATATGACAAACCTTCAATAAAACCACATTTATAGGAAAAACAAGAATTTACATAAATTTCATCAATTAGTAAAGTCACATATTTTTCATGTTCATCCAAAATGGATGCTTTACGATTTAAATAAGTAATATGTGAAGGTCGTAATCCAGACCGCTCTGTTCCTAAATTTGCAGATAGCTGCTTCAAATATCCAGGATGTGGTAAACATAAAATATTTAAATTTCTTAATTTACAATATGCTCCAGAATTTGTTAAAAATATAGAGTAAGCTATTATTATGGTATCTGGAGAATACCGGGGTTGATTTTTTACATCAGCTAGTTCAATTTGCTCAGCTAAAAACCTTAAACTTTTAAGCTGAGTATCATCCTCGGAACAATCATCAATACAAGTACACAATAAATTTGCACAAATACTTAATTTTTGTGAAATAGTTTCATCTTTGCAAGAGAATGAATTTAGATGACTTATCAAAGTATCTAATTGGGACCATTTCTGCAACTTACAAGTGTTACCAAAAATCCACTTAAATTGCTTTGCAGGCAAGATGCAATTTTCATGCCAGATTTGAATCGAAAAATCATCATGCACTTTAAAAGAAACTAGTATTTTGGGACACTCTGAGTGATTTAACAAAAAAAATAATATATATTTATCTGTAACACATATTTTAAAATCAAAACTCATTTCACGTTTTAAAACAGTTTCAGTAAAAGACTTAAAATCAATAATTGTGTCTTTCTTCATCCACTCATTAAATTCCGCAATATCACGCTCTTCACATTTTTTCAGCCGCTTTGAAGGATCTGTGCGCTGCAGTGGAGGATTAGAGCTTCGGTACGAAGGCTGGTTTAGGAAAATATGTGGAATCGCATGTGGAACTAATTTTGGGATTTTTCTATCTACAGACAGTACAGAGCCGTCCTCTTTGGTCATATGATCTGACCTGATAATCAGTTCTTCAGAAAAATGTTTGCAACATACAACTGAATTATGGTTCGGAACAAACTCTTCTCTAGAAATGGCACGTATCCACTTATTTCTTAAATTCTCTTCTTTTGGAAATTTAAATGTTGACACAGTTTTCGATTTTTCAGATCTGTAATTGGACTTGCAGTTTGGCACACAGCACATCCGAGGCATACTAAAATAAGATAATGAGAAACAAGTTAGACTTCAGTTTGACCCCTACCTCTGAGATAATTTTAATTTGTCTTTACGATAACAAAATAAAGAACTGTTGTGAGAATTGTAACAATATTTTAAATATACATTTCTTTCTAAGTAATAAGGGGTGCTGAAGAGGTAATTACATGAAACAGTGGCATATCCAGAAATTAATTTTCAGGGATGCAGGTCGTAAACACCATATACAGGATGATTCAAAATAGAGATATAACGAACAGTGATTTGGCCGAATACCGAATATTCTGCCAATGTTTAAGCCGAATACCACATATTTTGGCGGCCGAATATCTTGAATAAAATTTCAAACTTTAAACCGCCCTTAAATAGAATTTTAAACAAAAATAAAGAATTTTTTTTTTGGGGGGGAAGGGTAATATTTTAAATTATTGATTTCAACTAGACATTACTTTAAAGCTAAATCTCTATATATAAAGGAAGATGTCCTCAGTGAGTGAGTGAGTAACACATGAACTATTAAAGATTTTACTATAAGCCAAAACTATTGAAGACTTAAAGATACAGATATAAAAATTTAGGAGTTTATTCCTTTTGTGTTGAAGTTGTCATTTTTCAAAATTCGACCTCGGGAGTGGGGGTGAAGGGCCAAAATGTGTTTTTTTGTGTATCTCTTCTTATATCAAAAAATAGATATCACAGTTCTTGCTTTAAAATGTAACAAATACAAATATCTAAAAACCAACTTGAGCATTTTTCAAAATTTGCCCCCTACAGGGGTGATGAGGCCAATATCTGTTTTGCACATATCCTTCATATTAAAAAGGAAAAAGAACAGATTACCAGGCTTCAAATTTTGCATAAATATGCAAAAGGATATAGCGAAAACTCTTAGCTAATTTAAAAATTTGAAAATTCACCTGTTCTGATTTTTAGCAATTTTCTGAAAATTATCACTATACTAGAAAGTGCCTACTGGTGTTTTTTAATGACCTCACAGCAAAATGCTACAGTTTTTTAGGTTAGTAAAGTGTCGCTGACAGTGGATTTTTGAAGAGACCCCTTTAGAAAATGTCCAGAGCAGTGCATGATTTTTATTTATTTATTTTTTTGGGGGGGGGGCGGCATAAAACTTTTTACTAGATTTGCGCCAGTAGCAAATTGTCTCAGAGCCCGACTGTGGGATTTGCAAGCGTATTCCTTTGCAAATACTACACAATATTTGCAGTAAACAGCATCTTGAAGCAGATTACCTGACTATGTCACTCCATACGGGTTGTTAGATCATTATAACACTAAAGGTAATCCTTTTTGAGAATAAAAAATGAATATTCACAAAATAAATATGCTTAAACTATATTATTTGCCCATATGTCTGTCTGGACCCCCTATTTGCACACACACACACACACAAAAGCTGTTAACAAAAGTACTAAGTCAGTGTACTACTAAACATGCCTGAGAAAAAGATAGATAAAATTTAGAACGCATTTAACTGCACTGAAATTCTATTATTCAAAGTGAAACTTGCTCCACTGCGACAAACATTACGATACTCTAATACTCTATATCAGGGCTGTCCAACCCGAAGCCTGCAAGCGGCCCAAGACAAGGATTAATGTGGCCCAAAGCACATTGTCCAAACATATTCCTAAAAAATGGGTGGGGGGGGAATATGTTGGCCTACTTTTCGATTTGATACAAGAATTCGAAAACAGGTTTCAGGATTTTTGGACAAATAATCAAAATTAATCAAATCTTCATAAGCTGCTTTACACACTGCAATAAGCGAAAAAGCTGTGGCTTTTGTGAAATTTTCAGAAAAACTTCTTAAACATGGATCTGAGCTGCAAGATTTTTCAAAGAGTGATACGTTTTGCGAAAATTTCCGATTTTTAAGAATTTTTTCTAAAAGTTTTGAAACTGATACAGATTTATCGTTTATTTCAGTATGTAGTACAGCTTGTAAAGAGACAGCTTAAACTTCAAAATTTTGAAGTGCCTGGCATAATTAGTTTATTTGTACTTATGTACCAATATTGCATGATTTTTTCGAACAACACCGTTAAAGAGAAACTTGATGGTGTCTCTTTGTTGTACTTTTATAAATTATATCTGCCCTGCCCAGAGACAAATATCCTGCACTGCACAGTCATGCGTTATTCATCACATCATTGTTTGCAAGCACGTATATATGTGAAGAACTATTTCCAAGAATGAAACATACTAAGTGTAAAATTAGAACCAACATGTTGGATTAACACCTTGAGGCCTGCCTGAGAATTGCAACCACATCAGTGGAACCATGTATTGACACATTATTTTCTCAACTTCAAAGCCAAGTATCACATTCATTTTATGATATGGATTTATACATAAAATGTATGAAACAAAGCTAAATGAATTTCATGTTCTGTTTTTATAATGAAAAGCTCAAACTTTCTATGCGCATACCCCCCAACAGAGGTAGGAAAAATCGGCCACTATAAAGTTTGGATGATCGTGGCTTTGGCAGGTAACAGGTGGCAAAGGTGTATAAAATTGCCGAAAATTTCGTCATTTCATAAAGCTTAATTTTTTTATAGGTTCTTCTTCGCAGTACTCGAAATCACTTTATCCTTTGCCAGACACTTTTCAATCGTGGCAAACCCCCGCCAGACAATCTCAAAGTCATGGAAAACTGTTGTGTTCGTAAACTTCCGCGACGAAGTACGTCAAGCTGTCACAAAGTGCCAAGCACATTTTATACTGCTACTTCTGAACTTTCTTACGCGCGAACTTTCTTGCAGCGCGCTCGTAATAGAATTACGTTTTTCAAGACTTTGAGATTGTCTGGCGGGGGTTTGCCACGATGGAAAAGTGTCTGGCAAGGGATCAAGTGATTTCTAGTACTGCGAAGAAGAACCTATAAAAAAATGAAGCTTTATGAAATGACGAAATTTTCGGCAATTTTATACACCTTTGCCACCTGTTACCTGCCAAAGCCACGATCATCCAAACTTTATAGTGGCCGATTGTTCCTACCTCTGTTGGGGGGTATGCGCAGAGAAAGTTTCAGCTTTTATACTATGACGAAGGTCTGGCGGTAGCTGCCTCTTGCTCTATATGTTAATACACTTGTGGCCTAAAACACCGTTTCTTCTTCCAATGTGGCCCAGGGCAACAAAAAATATTGGACACCCTTGCTCTTATGGTAATTTAGGAGACAAAAGAAAATAATAAAGTTAAATGGGGGGAAAAGCAATTTCAGAATGATTGACAAGGGTTTTAGAATAGTTTATAGTAAACTGTCAATCAGAAGAGAGTAAAAAGTATAATGCATACAATGTTGCTTAAATGAGATCTGGAAATGATCTTTAAAAGACATGATTAGAAAAAAGTCTTATAAAAGGCTTATTAAAAAGAAAAAGAAAGCAAACAATTGAAAGCCCAAGTAAGGAAATAAACAAGAACAGAAACTAAAAGTGAAAATGACGTTTTTTATATACTGAATAAATTTAACAAAAGAGGTAAACAAACCAAAATGGGTATTAATATATGTCATTAACATCATACACTAAGCCTCCCATTTTAAGTATTAGTTAACTCGTATTTTTATCGTCCATCATTTCCTAGGCATGTTAAGTACATTCGTACTTTTGTCAACCTCTGTTCTTTTATCGAAAAACAGATTTTAAAAAAGGTGTTATGCTATGTTTACATTATTTGTTTGACCGGAAAAAAATTACCTTCAAGTTAATAGTAATCCTTTATATTGGTATGATATCATCAATTAATTCTCAACGTATATCGTCTTCTTATTTATGATTCATAGAATGTGTGAAGATTTTCAAACAGTTTTCACATGAAAAATTATAAATAAGCCGCGATAATTAAAAGTTAAATCCAGCGGACTGCACTATTCACACTTCTTCAAGGACTTCAACCCGCACTAAGATCGTGACGTCACGTACGAAAAAAAATTCCAGTTTCGTGCCTGGTAGATTTCAAGAATGCCTTGAAACAGCCCGTTTACATTCACACTGGGCCCGTTTACATGTGCAAAAATGCGGAGTAAATCCCGGGACTTACACTGCTTTCTACCCCGCTTCCCCTACTTTGGGGGAAAATGCGGGGTAGAAAGATTCCTGGTCGAAAGGAGGGTTAATGCAGAATCAACCCCGCTTTCCCATGATGCATTGCGAGTTTTTCCCTGTACTCCGCTTTAACCCGGGATTTTCCATTTTCACATGTAAACGGTCCGACAAATGCGAAGTAAATGCCGGAACTTTCGCTGCTTTCTAGCCCGCTTCCGCTACATAGGGAAAAAAATACGGTGTAGAAAGATTCTTAAGGCCCGTTTATATGGGAAAATGGAAAGTCCCGGGTAAAAGCAGAGTATAGGGGGAAACTCGCTATGCATCATGGGAAAGCGAGGTCATCTCTGCATTAACCCTCCTTTCGACTAGGAATCTTTCTACCCACCATTTTTTTCCTATGTAGGGAAAGCGGGGTAGAAATCAGCGAAAGTTCCGGCATTTACACCGCATTTGTGTGCATGTAAACGGGCCCCTAAGCTCCGTTTCCACTTGTGTCTTTACTGCCCCTAATATGTTTGCTGACTCAAAAGTCGTAACGCTTAAGTAGAATTCCGTTTCCACTAGCTTTGTTATCTCCTTTTAGAATAGTACGTTTCCTCCAATGGCTATTAGCGATTTCGCGCATGCGTGTTTGAACTTTTCCCGTTCTGTTTCCCGTTTTTCTTTTAAATATATCCCCATTTGTTATTTTTAAATACAGAAGAATTTCTTAAATTTGGACTGCTAATTTACGGATTTGAATTATCAAGACGAAATTAGACCTTAAAATAACAATAAATCCGTATTCGAACGAAAATGTTTTAGATTTCATTAAATATGTTTTAAAAAATAGCATCTTTCTAATGAGCAATTTCTCAATAAATGTATTTTATTTTTAATACATTTTTCTATTAAAAAAAAAAAATGTAAGTCTCTTTTTTTTTAACTTCACCTGATTACAACGATTTTTTTTATATTACTGCAGCATTTTTATAATCTGGAAATTTGTGTTATGCAGAATCGGTAAAGTCCCTTCGATTTTGAATTTGAAAAATTCTACTGTATTTATTAAAGGTACTTTTTTAGTTAGCACATATCTCAGATAACACACTTGTCCATTTTATGTCCATAATACATCCATGTCTATACATAGACATCCATAAGACATCTATTTATGGACATAATCTGGAAAATCCAGACTATGTTCATGAATAGACTGAAACTAGAATTAGAATATCCAGAATAAGTCCATTTATGGATGTATTCCAGATGATCCACACTATGTCAGTGATACGACATAAAATGATGTGTGTATAAGTCCAGAAATGGAGAAATTATGGAAAAGTTCCTTTTTTGTCATTGAAGTCCGGTTCTTCCTCGTTTTTCAATTCTGCGCTATCGGTACTTTCTTCGAATTCTGCATTTCTAACTTCCTTAGAAGAACTTTCTGAACCCGCTAGCTTCGTCTGACCTGACTGCTCGTCACTACGGCGTTAATTAATTCCGGTTTGTTACGTTTCGACTCGATTAATTCGTGGGTTTGATTTCCTAGGATATAATGTTGCATTTCAATATCTGGGCCCACGACTGATGCTTTGTTCGTTACTAATCCGATCTCCTCAATTTCCAATTCTATCTTCGCAACGGGTAAACATCTAAATTCGTTTTCTAGGGGCTGTTTGAGCCAAATAACCTCTCCCGTAAATTGTTCAGGACGTACAAATTCCCTGGGCGAAGTCTACGCTGGACCCCGAGTCTCTGAGAACTAACCGTTCTACTTCATTTATCCTAGCCGTGCTAAGATAGGGAGTAAATGATGGGCTAAATCCTTCTGCACTACCCAGATTATTCACTCCAGTTTGGTACCTTATTTTCTATCGGTTTCTTATCGGAGCGAAATTTTTCCGATTTTCTAAATTTCTCCGCCTTGTGCTCCTCATTTCCTTTTACCCACGGCTTTTTACTGGATCTCCTTACCATTTCATATTCATCCAGTTTACTACCCAATTCATTCGGATCTGTTAATTAGCTCCATGAGTCCAACATGTGTTCTCTCATCTCTCCCAGACAGCACATCAAACTTGCAGCAAGCTTGATTTATCAAGTCAATAAGCTTGAATTAAGCTTGAAAATTCCAAGCGTGTAAGCTTGATGCAAGCTTGAATCAAGTGTTCTAGTTTACACTTGCCCAGCTTGCATTAAGCTCGACATATCAAGCTTGACATTTCAAGCTTAAAAAAATTTCCAAAAATTTTTTTTTTAAATACACGGGGCGCCCGCTGGCTAACGTGCCCCACATAATTTATTTTTCCGCGCATTTTCCCCCTCTACGCTGAAATTTCAATTTAATTTAATCTGTTTCCATCGAGTGTTCGTCGCTGGAATAGAACCCGGGCCCTTTGGCTTCGCAGTCGAGCACGCTATCTACGCCTAGTTTGAAGTGACTTACCACGCTGTTTTCTCGCCAGATTGATAAGTGGGCGATGTGTTATTTGTTTCTTTTATTTTTCCATGGGATGCATCAAAATAAATTAAATTAAAATCAAAATTAAAATAAAAAAACACGTTTTAAAACTTTCAGTACCGCAACACTCATGAAGCAATACTGCTGGCCAAAATCGAGACAAACGACTGATTTTGAAATCAATTTCGTAATATAATTGTATTTTATTTTGAAGAATTTCCATATTTGGAAATATAGAATGGGTTTACTTAACACAAATTTTGTGTTAAGTAATCTGAAATGAAAGAAACAGATAGTTTAAACGTTACTTCGAAATGCTATATCACAGTTGCTAACATGTATGGAATACAAACACTTTAGTCATTTTTGTAAATATTTCTTAAAATAACAAATAATTGAAAAATTTTGCTATTTTTTAACGCTAAAAATTCTCTTAACAAATGTGGTTATTTTCCTACATACTGGTTTGCTATATTGATATAGAGCATTTCGAAGAATTAAAAATAAGTTTAAATTAATTTATACAAATATAAATTTGAATTATTTTCATTGTTCATACTTTATGATTAAAAAAATTATTTAACTTCTGAATTTTTTTTATCCTTTGTATTTTATTTTAAAATTACAAAAGTGTAAGATGTAAGATTTTTGGGCCCTAAAATCTGTAGGCCCTGGGCAGTTGCCCCGTATGCCCTGCCGGTAATATGGCACTGGTAATATAAAATAAAACACATCTTTTACGAACTTTCAGCAAATTTGAGGACGCTAGACAATTAATATCCATTCTCTTTCACAGATGGCGCCATCAACGCTCCTTTAAAAAGGAAAAATCATGCGAGTATCAATTTTCAAGCTTAAATCAAGCTGTATTTAAGCTTGACGTCAAGCTTGCATTAATGCGTCAAATTCAAAGAAATGTCAAACTTGATTTAAGCTTATGTGCTGTCTGGGCTGGAGTCGCGCGTCTTTTTATCTGATCAGTGATCATTAAATTTTGAAGAGCTTCGAATGTTTTAATCTCCAAACCCGAAAACCATCCCTCTAAAT
Source organism: Cheiracanthium punctorium (assembly GCA_038373885.1). NCBI lineage: Eukaryota > Metazoa > Arthropoda > Arachnida > Araneae > Cheiracanthiidae > Cheiracanthium > Cheiracanthium punctorium. Next base: position 49,677 of record JAWZYV010012130.1, read on the forward strand.
AATTTCTGAGTTCGAATACTAAATCTTTCCACAATCCCTCTCTTTGTTTCGCATGCGTATTAACATTTCTGCTATTTGCATAAGCATGTCAGAGGTTAAGTGACATGTCAGAGCAGGGCCGTAACCAGGATGAAATGTTAGGTAGGGCTTTGAAGGTAGTTCGGGGGGCTGACCAAATATATGTTTTAGTAATTGGAGGGGGGCGGAGGAGACTTTTTCAGCTGTATATTTTTCCTTATAGAGTATATGCTTCATAAAATGCGTATTTAAAAAATATTTAACATTCATTATGCTAATTTTTTCATTGAGGTTCCCTGAAAAATATTGAAAAGAGAATGCAATACTGGATATTGGTTTGGTTAGAGTAATTTTTGTACAGCTGTAATTTACAGGATATAGTTATTAGTTAATTGTACCTTTTGCAATTTATTAAATACTGCCCAATATGTTGAAAAATAAAACAGTTAGATATAAACAATCAAAAACTTTGGAATGAAAATTTACTAAAAAATGCATTTATTTTTCATTTTAAATCTGTATGAAACCAAAATATATCAATATTATACAAATCAAAGTAATATTTAATAAAAATATGAAGACTTGATCTACTAGAATAAATATATGCAAACATACAAATATGTATGGCATTTGTATTATTCCTTTTATTCAGTGTACATATTATTTTAACTTGTATTAGCGATAGAGTAGTAGTATAGTAGGTATTTATAAATATATAGTAGTATTTATAAATATATGGTCACAATTGTTTTTTTACCCCTCGGGTATCAATTTTATGGGGGAAAAACAAAACACAAAAGAAAACGAAAGCACCCTTGAGTATGAGATTGATACCCTTCGCGAGTAATAAGTGTGATTTTTTCTTCTGTGACATTTCTTCTGATCCCCAGCTCTGAATCATGTGATTTTGGTACATAATTTTTAAAATATTATCATGTCAAGCACTTTAAACTTTTTTATAATGTCATTTTACAAGGTGCATTACTCCCCCCCCCCCCAATATATATATAAGATGAACCTATACTGGTTGCGAAACATTTAGTAAAAAATCCTCGAACATCGAAAATTTTGCAGAATGTGTCACATTTAATCATTTTGAAATTTTGTTGTGGAATTTCATGTTTAAGATTTTTTTTTTTTGAATGTTTTATAAATGGATCCGTTTGCTTCATTTTTTTCAGTGTGTAGCTTTTAGGGAATCCTCCTGTACAAGGCACAATTAATTCATTTTAATTTGTTTATCAAGACCGTGAAGCAGATTTAATCAATGTTTTATTTTATGTATTAAGCTGCTATATTTTTAAGCTCACGTTACACAAATTTTTAAGTAGTTTCGATATTTTAAATATACAGTTATTGTATATGGCATCTCCGGTCGAGTCACCATGGACCACTGTTTGACACAATTAATCCTATAAAAATATAATTAAAATGATAAAAAATGAGTAGTAGTGAGATACATTTTTTACAAGTCAAAATTTGATGGTGGTGTATAAAAGTACTTTGATAGTCTGAAATTCGTAGGAATAAATTAAGTGGACTCGGAATTTCCTTGTATAAGAAGTAATTTTACAGTCAGAATGTTAGGACATCGAAAAATGAAATTTTGGCAAAACGGGGGAAAGTTAGGCAAAACGGCGGAAGTTAGTATTTGAGTTAGGCAAAACGGGGGAAAAGAATTAGTGCCGTTTTATTTTGCATTTAGCCAAATCTTTGTAAAAAGAGTACTTCGCTGAGTAAGAGATGAGCAGTCGATTCGAATTTTTTTAATATTCCAAAAAGCTTTAAAATAATTAATTTTGATTATAGAATACAGTACTTCACAAAGCGCTGTAATTCAATACCTGATTGTTTAAACTTGAATTTATTCAAAATAAATTATCTCTTATATACATATATACATAAATATGTACTTTTACAGGGGATGACACAATTCCCTCCCGTGTTTGTAATAGAGATGAGACGGGCTCAGCCCGAGACCGAGCCCGGGCCCGAACCGCGATCGGGCTCTGTAATTTACAACAGCGTTCGGGCTCGGGCTCGTGAAAAATTTCTTCTTTATTGAACATACTCCTTGAATAAATTTTAAAAAGTGATTCATGATGAAAATAAAAGTACTTATAAAAAAAAAAAAATAGTGGCACAGGCGCCTAGAAGGTGCGTGAAGCTCTTTGGGTATTTCAGAATGGCGGCTTATATTACTTAGTCATGAGATCCGACATTATTTGATAAACATGGATATAAAGAATTAGAAAGTGCACCGAGAGTTTGCAACTATATTTTTCTTTAATTTGCATAAACGGCAAAATTTATTGTATTCTATCAATGAAGTAATTGAATTTTTTTTAAATCTTTAGCTGAAATTTCGGGCCCGGGCTCCGGCTTAAATAATATTGCTCGGGCTCGGGCGGGCTCGGATTAGAAGTCCTCGGGCTCGGGCTTCAAAAAATGAGCCCGAACTCATCTCTAGTTTGTAAGGCTTATAAAAACTTCATTGTGTGTGTGTGTGTGTGTGTGTGATATTTTGAATTCTACATGTAATTGTCACATGAAATTACATGTAGAATTCAAAATATCAAACACACATTTAGGCTCTTTTTATTGTCCGAAGAGTAAAAAAAAAAAAAATACTTAGTAGTTACTTTAAAAAGTAACTGCTAAGTAACTTTACTTTAAAAAGTAATTAGCCTTTTAGACCTGCGTTTATGGTTTAATATTTTCTACCACTGTACATAAATTTTAAATTTTTGAGAAGTCGTCCACATATTTATTTTTGAATTGCTTACAAGGAATAATGTTAGCGCGCACAATATGTAACCCATACTGTAACGACCAACGCGTTCGGCCGCGGTACAGTTGAATGCCTCACGGCAAGTGCCCGCCATTAGGAAAAAATATTTTTAAATAATTATGATTAAATCCAATTATTTTAGGAAATAAGTCTTAAAGTTTAACTTTTCTCTCTTTAATTTCATTCATTTTTCTTTTCAATTACCTCCTCAAACACTATTAGTTGAAAGTTAAAGAGAATTTGTATTTATTTATTTATTTTGACATGGCGATTTCAAATATTACGTGAAGACATCACTGCATCCCTTTCGAAACTTGGTCTATATTTTTATGTAGATGACGTCTAAGCCAAGTGTAGTGTAGTATAGTGTAATTAAGGCATCTTTTAATTTTCAATTACAGTAAAACATATTTATACGTATTTCAAGGGACAGATCTGAAACGACGTATAAATGAAAAGACATATAAGTGAAACATTAATAAACAACTTTGATTATTTGTAGTTTAACGCTGCTAATGCAAATTTATGTGAATATAATAAATATATGTTTTTTTAAGGTACTAGTAAATTACTTCATATTACTTTTTACTTGAAAACAATATCTAAATTAAAAAATAAATCAAAATAAAAGTGAAACAAATCCTACCTTTATTGGACAATATTTAATATTGCATAAATTTAGCATTAATCTAATATACATTGAATACCATGAAGTGATTTTTGTTTAAAAAGTCATTGAATTTAATAAACTACCTATAGTCGCCTGATGTGCTGATTGTCTTTAATTATTAGTTACAGCCCAAGCAGCAAGAAATCCCCGGCCGCATCTCGGCCTACTGTCTTCACGCGTTGGGGATGTCAGCTTGGGAAACGGTCCCTGGACCGTCCGCTCCGAAGCGATTCTGCGCATCTCCGGACGATTTCCCGAGGATTCTCGGAGCGATTCTGCGCGTTTCGGACGATATCCCGAGGATTCTCGGAGCGATTCTGCGCGTTTCGGACGATATCCCGAGGATTCCCCAAGCGATTCTGCGCGTTTCGGACGATATACCGAGGATTCCCCGACAATTTGTTCGCATACCGTGATTCTGTTGGAGCTAAATAATTTTTATTAAACTAAATATATTTAACTGAATTCAAATTTAAGATGCTAAAAATTTATTTTGCCCAATTGTTTTCCCCTGGCCTTGCATCAGCCATCTATTTCATAAAGTTTTTTTTCATGTGCCAATTAGGCTTAAGTTTTGTTTATGTTATTCACCCATGGGTTAAAACTATCTTAATTGTATTAAAGTTCAACTAAAAGTAATTAATATCAGTTTAAAAATAAAATTCAAATGGTTTTAAACTTCTTCATAACCCTAAATAGTAGTATGTCTAATATGTTAAAAATGTAAACAAAACCCCTAATTCTTATTGAAAAAAAAAAAAATTAAATAAATAAAAAAAATTGAAATAATATACTTTTTATTCATTGAAGACCTAAGACAACTTCAAAGTAAAATTTAAAAACCTAAGCTCAATATTTAATAAAGTTGTGTTTAGTTGTTGACTACTGCTGCTGGATGGAAATAGCCTCTGAACTATGGCCCAGTAGTTTAATGATGTCATGCTTCCTGAAAAATAAGGGTCTTCCTTTTGACAAATAGATGCTTAGGTTCTCTAAAGAATCATGGGGGTAAGAGAATTAGTTCTGGTTAGGGTAGGACTTTTAACTAATGTTTAAACCATGGGTGAAGAGTGAAAAGCCTGAAGTGAAAGGCAATTTTCTGACGTTGTTTTCAATATGCAAATTTATTGAACCTTTATTTTATGCAAATGTTGCATACTTTTTTATTCTGTAACTGTAAAATTAACCTGTTTTATATAGTATATAAAGTGTCTGCTTTATGAGAAAACACACAGGCCAGGCTGCTGATACAGCTAGAAGGTTGCCCTAGTCATGGGAAGGGCATGATGTATTTCTGCCAGATATTTTATAAAAGGCTTGCACTGGAACTGGAAAATTTTCCATTTAAATTTATTGCAGATGGCCTGGTTTATCTTAAAATCTGAAATTGTTTTTAAATTTTTTGTTTTGTAAGTGTTCTTTTTGTGCAATGTTTAAATAAATTTAAGTAGAGAAAATATAAAGTGTCGTCAATTTTTAAAGCCTTCACCTCTAGTGGTACAACTCAAACTGTGGGTCATTTTCATGACATACTTGGCATTTCATCCACGGACCCAACAGATTCTACCCAGTGCTTTAGGGATTGCTTAAGGAGCTTATTTAGCCCCATCTACATCGATTTATTTCCCCTTCCATCATTTTTATAGAACAAAACAGCAAAATGTTATTTGTACATTTTGCAAGTAAAAAAAAAAAAAAATATTTAACCGTGAAAATTAATTTTCACTAATTTTTTTTCAATCTGTTATTTAAAAATTACAGGGAGAATTTTTAGATTCCAGAGAATCAACTTACAAATTTTACCCCAGCACTTTTGAAAAACGTAAAAATTTTACTAATTTTGCAAATAGATTCTCCTACATCGAAAAATTACACAAATTTGTATTAATCTAGCACCATTTCTAATTGAAACAAAGTTTCATTTTTAACTTCTAAAATAAATTAAATGTACTTTCAATTTAATAGCTATTAAAACATATATATTGACATAATTCCAGTAAATATCATAAATTTGCTGTAAAAGCTATAATATAAATTGTTCCATAATTTAAAAAATAAAATTCTTTCATGTTATCATGCAACATGCAAGTGAAAATTAAAACCATGTTTTGGTTTTTGTTCTGTTGAAAATGCTCTTTTCCAATAGTTTTTGTTTGTTTTCCACCAGATATTAATTTTCTTTAAAAATTTAATTTTGGGGAAAGTACTGCTTCATAGCTGCTTAAAAATAAAAAGAATTTGAGCTACATTTTACAGCATAGTTGACTTTCATTTATATTTGTTGCAACTACCATCTTGCCTTTTAATGCTATGATATTTGTAAAAGTATCATTTTGCTCATTTTATGCTTAAAAAAAAAAAAAAAAACCTTCAGGTACTTAAGTAACATAACTTCAAAATGAAAATATGTACTATGTCTATTAATAACTAAAATGTGAGCTACAGCAGTTCACCAAATGTTACATTTAGAATATTTCAGCGAAATGCATATTTAATAAATTTAACTGTTAAATACAAAGTCTTTTAAAAATCAATTTCATTAAATGTTGCCTGCATTGCAAGACTGATCAAACTGTAGTGCAGAATTTATGATTTACATTTACCATACTTTTCATTCTGAACTGAAAAGTTACATATATAATTAAAAAATTATATTGATATTTGTTGTCAGTTTTGATCCGTCTTGTTTCCAGCCTCACTTTTGGTTCCTCTCGCAATGTTCAAATACGTCTTACCAATAAAATGTGTACCTACTTCGGAGGGAGGGAGCTATAGATACAGAAGTCTAGTGACCTACCTGTATGTAGCAATAACTCTCTACCTACATATTTTGACTATTCATTCAGTTACGTACAGAAGAAAAATTAGCTTAACACCATTGGGTTATAGCATAGTAACATGATCTCTTCTCATATGCCTTTTAACTATTCTAATTTTTCTATTTCTTCTCAATGGCATTTTAACAGAGTTCACCTTTATGCATGTACTATGGTGTGTAAAAGCATTCAACACCCAACTTTTTTCCCCCCTTTAGTGTAAACCTATTTCAAAATAACTTGAAACAAACTATTTTAAGACATAATTCAGTAAAAATTCCCTATTTTTAAGAATGTCAGTTTTATTTCTGTACCTGTAGCATGCAAAGGATTCCTTAGTGTATGTAAAATCTTAAGTCCATAGTAATAGAGAGTTAAGAACTTATTTTTTTTTCCCTTTTTAATTTGAAGAATTTCATTACAAGTTAGTCTGTAATTTATAAGTAACTATTTATAAATATTTCATACTAGTATTTAAATGAATATCTAAACAGAAGCATTACAGTGTACCATGAATTGCAAATAAATAAAACAAAATCCTTCACAATAAAATACTTTATTAGGAAAAAAAAAAAAAAAAATGATCAACATAATTATTATTCAGAAACTTTATTTCGCTTCTCTCGACCACCATCCCTGTCTTTGGCGTGAATCTTTGGGTGCGTCGTACAGATGCTTAAAAAAGAAATTAAATACTCATAAATATGTAGAAATAAATTTTGATAATTTTAGAAACAGGAAATAAAATTTAATATCTATCACAAAAATAAATAAGAAGTTTTTCAATTTGTGTAACTATTTCATTTATTGCAGAGATAAGAATTATAAATAAAAGTCTGAAATAATATTTGAGCAATAATACTTATGAATTTAAGTTTACAATTGAAAAAACTTTTACTCATACTTTATAAAACATCAAAAAGCATGAAAATTGGACATAAGGCTGAAGAATATCATTCCTGTTAATTATGCTATTAAACCTGAAATCCACTAAGGTTTTAATCTTTGTAAATTTTAAAACTTCTAATTTTTCTATTAGGGCAATGAACATTTTTCTATTAAGTCAATGAAATAGAAAAGATATGACTAGATCAGAAAAGACAGGGATAAATACAAGTAACATTTAAATTAGAAATAAGATAAAAGTTTCAGAAAAACATATTACTTGTTATTGATCTTGTAATGTTACTAAAGGTGGCAAAACCAAGTTTGTCACCAGTGCCCTTCCAGTTGTAGATTAAGGATAAATTGTTAGTCATAATGGTGGACAGGACACGACGTATTGTATCACTTAAAGTGGACCCTCCAATAGAGGAACATACACTGCACTGAAAAAACAAAACAAAATAAACATTCATGAATATTGATTATTTGCCTCTAATTTTATTAAATATTACAAAGACAGGAAGGTCTATTAATGTACACAAAGAAAAAGCCACTATAACCAACTTTTTTTGAATAATATACAAAGAAAATATCTGGAATAAAATAAAAAATGCTCAAAATAGTGATTCCCAAGACTACAGTATTCAAAATAACCAACAGATAATAAAGGATTGAAACTGTTTTAAGCTAAGTGGTGTTCATTCTATTATCATCCTATATATTGTCATACTTACAATCTGGGCAAAATTTTCTTGGTTGTCCAAGAAACTGTTAAAACTTTCCAATTCTTCAGGGGGATATTCTTCTCCTCCCAAATCAAATTTTTTCTGCTCCCGAGGTGCTCCCAAATCGAATGTTGGACTTAACATCCCTGTATAAGTTACCAAGTAAGCTAATTTGTCTTTTACCCTCCCGTCATGATTGATGAGCTCCCATTTTCCGCTCCTTATACCAGGGCCGGCCCAAGGGGGGTGCGAATGTAGGCGATCGCCTAAGGCCCCGCACTTATAGAGGCCCCGCTCCTAGGCCATTTTATTGATATCTGATAAGACATGATAGAGAAGAGGCCCCGCGCTTGCACTTCGCATGGGGCCCCACACAATCCTCCGGCCGTCTCTGCTTATACAAACACATTGCTTGATGCTTTCGCGGTCCAAAAAATGCGTTGCAGTTGCTTTCGGTTTCCAGTCTGACAATTGGAGAGAAAGGGTAGAAAAAAAAATTATTCTTTTCGTGAATTTTCCGGACCCATTATCCAATTTCCCAGTTTTTTCCAGACTTTCCGGACCCATTTTCTGATTTACTGGCTTTTTCCAGACTTTCCAGAGCGGTAGACACCCTGATCGCCAAAGTTTCGGATGAACTAAAATGAGTGCACATATTGTACATACATAGCACACACAATATTTTTTGAATAAAACAATAGGTACTTTTATGACCCTTTTGTTGAAATTAACACAACCTTTTAGGGGTTAAAGTAGACTGGTTTAAATCATTATTAGTTATTTAGAGTAACAAGATATATGAAAGAATAAATTTATAAGAATTGATTACTACACATATTTTTTTCAGTGTGTCTAAATAATAGTTACTCCTTAGACTTGATACCAGGAAGCCAAATAATAAATGAAAATTTTATTAGAAAATATATATGTTAGACAAAGTTATCTCATGGAATCTCATAAAGAGCTCAATTCATAAAAAAACGTTTAATTTTGAGAAAATATATGTTCAGAAATATGCATTAGCGGAAGATCTATATTTGTATTTGCAGACACTGAATATTCATTTCATACCCATATCTACAGATTTAAAAATGAATTATCTGTTTAATGGATTTAGATTTAGAAATTTGCCACCTATAATTAAAAGTATGAATGAAAAAAATTGGAAGGAATATGAGGCTTTTACAAGGGAGAAGGTGCATAGACACAGTCACCCCATGCAACAAAATTCAATAATCCTGGAGAAAATATGTATCTGAAATCATTCTTGTGGTATCCTCCTAACATGATACTCTCCTTGGAATGTATAATACTATTTTTTACTTCTTTTCCTTATAAGCAATAGTTTCTTAGATTAGTGGAGTGGATAACAAAAGGAACAAGGACCACGAAAAGATTACATGGAAAAGCTAGTGTGTTATATGTCCAAAGAAAATAAAACTGCTTTCTTGCTTTAAATGTCATAATTGTAAAAATCCTTTTTATTTTTTTCAGAACTGTAAATTTACATAGGATCACTGACCAAACTATGTTTTTATTTTTAATCAACTTATGCAAAGAATTATATTTTTTCATTAAAATAAGTTTTCTTGGATAAAGAAAAAGTGTAGTACTGAACAAGTTGTTGCAATATTCTATGTTTTAAATTTATAGCATATTTTTTAAAAATAAAACTGATTGAGATAACCTAGTCACCCCACACAACCTTTAATATCAATGTGGAATATAGGCACCTTCTTCCTAGTTAACTCTATATAGTTGTAGAAATAGCGACAGGGAGAAAAAAAAGTTCAATCCTGCTTAAATAATAAATGAACATAAAAATTTAAACATTACCATAGCCTGTTTCAAGCCCTAAAATCCGGGCTTCAAATTGCTGCCAATCATTATCCAGATTTGCACATTTTAAAATAAGATTTTTAATCCTGCCAGGGGCAGAAACATTCGGCCATACGCATATACAATCACTAAACCAATTAGTTGGCACCACTTCGACGCTTCCTTCTCGAACAAAATGCACTACCAGAAATCTAAATGCAACAGGCACTTTTTAAAATTAATAATAATAAAGCACTAAAAAATTTTAAAATAATACAGTCCTATGACTTAAGTAAAACTCTTAAAGAAGAGAATTCAGTAAACTTAGCACTACCTTTTTCTATTTAGGCACATAAATCTACAAATTGACTTTAATAGCATTAAAAAGGTCATAAATTAAAAAAAAGGGCATGCATTTTTTGTAAATCTTTGGAATAATAATAATAAAAGGGATGGCACCATCAAAGACATTATGCACACATCTTTCGATGGCACAGACCATCCCTGACAAGACTATTGGCGGAAGGCCAAACACTGGCAGTTGGACTACCTAATGGTCATGCTCCACTTGACTAAAATATATATAGTTTTAAACAACTCTTAATGGAAATTGGAAATTTAAAAATGTTTTTAAGTAATATAAAAGCATTAAAATATGTAATCATATAATTTACATATATCATGAAAAACTATCACTGGCTTAATTAAGGCACTAGTTGAAAAACTCCTTACTGGTATTTAAAAAATATATATATGCTCTAGATTAAATATTGCACAAATAAGCTCTGGATAAGTATCAAATTTAAGATACTATACACAAAAATAAACATGTAAACAGCACTTAAATACATTTTTAAAAAAATAATTCTTTACAGGAAATATTAAAATAATTCAATATTTTAAGGATAGCATACAAATTATTAAAACTTCATTCCTGATCCTTTTTCCTTTTTTTAAAGCCTTTAAAGGCTAAGTTCATCTAGCAACCCAAACCTACAAAGTTTTCTTAAATCTTTGGAAACAATAATAACAGATGGCGCTATCGACAACATGATGCACACATCCTTCGGTAACATAGAACGTTCTCATTAAGAACGAACATAGTGGAAGGCCGAACACTGGCAACTCGACTACCTGAGGATTGCCATGTTGCTATTGGCCAAAATTTTAATGCTCATTTATAAATGCTTTGAACTAATATCAAAGAAATAATAAAGAAATAAATCATCAGTGGTAAGTAATTTAATCTCACATAAATCACACTAAACTATCAATGACCTAATTAAATAAAAGCACAATTTTAAAAATTCCTGATTAATATTTTAAAAAAATGCTCTAGAATAAATATTGCACAAATAATAAGCTCTGGATAAGTATCAAATTTAAAATACTGCACACAAAAATAAAAAACATAAATACAGTGGTCGTTGCTTATTCTGATGAAAATTGGTATGAACAGAACGAAAAGGCAAAGCTGCACTGGTTTTCCGCTAGTTAACTCTGTAGTGAGTCCTGCTGTTCCAGTCAGGTGATCTTTGAGATTATTTAAAAATTTGATCTAATTAGCTTTTAGGGCAAAATGAAAGCCAGTCAAAGATGGCTCAATTTGTGTTGAAGTGTTACAGTAATTCAATCAAAACAATTGTTCAAACACTTAATAGTGTATAATATAGTGTAGTATATATAAACTTAATATATATATAAACTTAATATATAGTGTAGTATATATAAACTTAATAGTGTAGTATATATAAACATCTTAATAATGATAAATTTGACATTTGGAGCCAATGAGATGATGATGATTATGACAATGTGTGAGTAAAGCAAGTTTGTAATTGCTTTTGTTTATTTACATATGTATTTTTTCACTTCTTTCATTGGTGCATATGTGCGTGTGCTATTGACCAATACTGTTCATATATTTTAATTTACTGTTTTTCCCCCTAAATTTTCTCTTTTTACTTTAGTCCTGCCGTTTAATTTGGATTTCTGTGAATCTCGTCCCATCCCAACGTGACCAGAATAAGCGACAACCACTGTAGCATATACATCTTTTAAAAAATTTTTACTTAGAAAAAATGACATTAAAGTATTTGACTATTTTTAAAATAGCATACAAATTTTTAAACTCTCATTCTTTATTTCCACTCCTTTTCCTTTTATTTCTCCTCCCCCCCCCTTTTTTTTCCTTTTTCCATTTTTTCTCCGACCCCCTCGCTTTTCTTTTTCTTTAAAGCCAATAACGCTATTTCAAAGCCTATATTAGCTTAGTTTGGAGCTAAAAGTTATCCCAGAGAGCCTAAACTCTTTTGTGTTAATCTGTGTGAATTAGGGGTGGGCAATTTGCTGGCAAAAATGTTATTTTTGGCGGTACAGTAGCAAAATCTGGTGAAAACCTGGCAATAACTGGAAAAATTAGCTGGAATTTAATAAGTGCACTGAAATTATATAATTTTATATACATTATAACTGAGACTAATCTCTCTCTCTCTCTCAATACTAATTAGTTACTAATGTTAATTGATTAATTGAAAGAACTTAAATAATATTCTTTGACAATATAGCAATCAAAAAGCAAGTATAAACATGGAAAATTTTGTTAACAAATTGTGTGTCCCCTGACCCAAATTAATGTAGTAATGTTGCTTTTAGAGAAATACGTGTAATTTCTATGTCCGGTTTTTACATTTACCTTATCAAACTCAAAGATAAATCAAATCAGCATTTTACCTTTATTCTGGCTTTTAAGTGCAACTTCTACAAGTACTTTATAGAAGTAATCTAAATTCCTATTTTATTTTATTTATTTAGTTTTTTGGGAGGAGGGGGTTGAGAAACAAAAAATTGACTATTAAGTACAATTCTTTTCATAATTAAAAAGTTACAATTCAATATGAGAGTTGAGCTATTTTTTCAATATATTTACTGTAACTGCATTCACATATATTATTGCATTCCTATTTTGTATTTTTACATTGATGCTGCTATTATATAGCACAGCAAAATTTATGATGTTTCTGCATTAAAAAAATTAACTGAAGCATAAGGATTAGTTGTTTAATAATTATGACAGTTTGAAGTCAGTCGGTTATTTGTTTTAATGATGCAGTTAATCTTCATAATGGTAAAAAAATTAAATAAAATTCGGTATTAGTAGAGTTGAAATTATTAAAAATAAAATATATCAATTACTTCGTTGTAAACAAAATGAATTCATTTTTGCCACTTTGGCAAAAAGTGCCAAAAGTCTACTTCCCACAGGAAGGTTTTTCAGTTCTTCTTTTCCCCTAGTAGTGGTGAAAACGTGCCAGCCCTAATGTGATTTGTCGTTATTTTAATGCAGACTATGAAGAAGTGAGGAATATATGTATCCATCATGGTACGGTAATAAAATACCCTTCTCTTGAATTTCTGAAACTGGGTATGATTTAACATCTACTGATAACTCAGCAACATAAAACATGTTTAATTTTGATGAGTCGCAAGGCTCAATGTAAAAGTTATATTTATGGCGAAATTTCTTCCCTACAACAATTAAATTATCAGAAAGTATGAAATTTGACACACATTATAACACCAGATTTTAACAATACAGTTATCACCAATAGAACACTTAATAACAAAATCAGTTTTTTTAACTGTTTTAAACTGTAAACCTTCTACACCAGCAGTTGGTCCCTTGTTATGAATAGTTGACTCAATAGGTTGAAAGAATTGCGTTTTTACTTCAAAATTACAAGACTTGTGTTTTTCATACTCGATTAATCTTCTGTGCACTTGCTGCAATGGTTTATTTGGACTACGCAGTAATCGTTTCAAAATATATAAATAACTTTCAAAGGGAAAAGAACTAAATGAGTCTAAAGGGCCAAACTTTTCTGCATCGTCTCCTAAATGAATTAAATTGTGTACATTGTACACCAAAAATTCACAGCCATACAAATACTTGCTATTTTTCACAAAATATACAAGGAGTTCTTTTGCAAAAGACAAATACTTTGTCATGAAAAGTTTACAGCATAAAATTCTTATAGCTACATGTAAAGTTAAAAAATGGATATAGAATTCTGATGGCAGTGTATCCTTTAGAACTATGGGACCTAAATATAAAAGAAATGTTCTGAATTCGGTGGCTTTCCACCTGTCAATTTCTCGTAAACTGCGGGGTTTTCGGGCTATTTCTTCAGGCATATTTACAGGATAGCACAATAGCATTTTAGATATGTTATTTACCTCTCTGCTACACAAACGATTTTTCTTTGGGCCTCGACACCATGTAATTAATAATTTTCTCATCACACCTAAACAAACCAAGTGCATGTAATCCAAAGGGAATTGATCAACAAGGTCTAAATCTAATTTTAAGAGTGGGGACTTAGTCAAAATGTGTTGATCATCACTATCGTCTGAAAACATAATAAAATCCTTTCCTTCACGTTTAGGTGAATCACAGTCAGGATAAGTCATCCGTTTTAGCCATAAGCCCCCCTGTTTACATTCTTCACAACCAAAATGCCCATTATGATTTATGATGCATTTTAAAAATGCTCTGGCTGGAGCATCACAAACAAAAGCTTTCACATTTATGTTAAAATTCAAATCAGAAAAATTTTCCTTAGTATGTAACTCATTTACAAAATCAGAAAGGAATTCACTAACATTAGAAGGTTTAGAAGAGCCATAAAATATACCAACGGGAAAAGGTTTTCTGTCTATTGTTTCCTCAACTTTACATAATATGGGCCAAAACTGCTTATTTGAACATTTATATAAAGGAATACCATCAACATTAAAAATTAAATTTAATGTATCAGAATTACATGTTAAACCTTTGTTAACTTTATCTTTAAGTCCAGAAAATAGGCCAAAATGAACATATTCTCCATTGCATATTTTCTTTATCGGAGTATACAAAGGAGTATTCAGGAGAGTCCGAGCACCAATCGGTGATTGATGGTGTGGTTTTAATATTGCAAACAAGTCATTAACTAGGGCATGAGATGCATTGTGTTTGATGAAGCAAGCAGCCAATTGGGATTCAAGATTATCACTTTTAAGGCTGCAGCCAACCGAATTTTCTGCATTACTGTTATCATGACGACTAGAAGTACTTACGTCAAGATCAGAAAAATATTCGGAAGAATGATCTGAATTATCAAATCTTGTAGAATCGTCAGAATTTAAATTTAGATCAGAGAAACATTCTGAAGAATCATCAAATCTTGTAGAATTGTTAGAATCCAAATTGTGATTAGAAATGACAGAGTGTGAAACATTAGGGATTGAATCTACATGCGAAGTTGATGCAGCATCAACAATTCTAACCTTATTGCTAGGATCCGATTCCGAAATGGCTACTGGATGACAGTGTGAACTTTCAACATGTACATTGGCTATTGAATGACAATGTGAAATTTCCCTCATGTGAGCATGAACTTCTGCCTTTATTTTCCTACGAATCTGCCTTTTAGATAAATTTTTACTTTGATACATATTGTTTTTTCTAACATTTAAAACAACAAGAGAGAGAGAGATAAACCAGATGTTATTAGAAAGAAAGATAAGAAAAATAATACTCCTTTTAGCAACCTTTCCATGTTGATAAAATGTTCACACCTAGAAATAAAAATATTCTAATTACTTACAAATGAATAAAACTATAGTAAAAATACATACAATAAGCTTCAATTATTCAAAACTCTCTTTAAACAAAAATTAACTTTCGAGCATATTTTCCAACTTATTTTTCCTCTGTTGAACTAATGCTGGGCAAATATTTGGTAATGACATTGCAAGTAAAAGCAAGATTTGAAATTTTTCTTTAAATTAGACTATTATTATTATTTTAAATAGCATTTTTTTTGCAAGGAATTTATACTGAGAATATACAAACACCGATTTCCATAACTTTTACATTTTACTCCATATTTTGGGGGGGGGGGGGGGGGGTTCTTCAGCAGTTAAAGCCATTTTTACAGTTTGTAGGTTACAAAACAGAATTCAAAATAAGTAGTATTCAGGAAAATGTTATTGCTCGGTTAAAAACATGCACTTTAGCATAATGTTTGTGTCAATAAATAATAATACATTTTTTTTTTCCAAAATAAAAAAGGGGAGGGGAGGGGGGAAATTAAATTACAAGGGCTTTTGCAGGGCTGCAACCGCTTATCAGTGTTGAAAATGGTTAGTTTAGTAGCCTTACCATACCTTAATACCATGGCGGTCGATCGAATAGTCCATCTGGCACAACAGAGCTACAAAAGTTATGATATGGCTGGCTGCATGGCCGTACAGCCACCTGTGTCAAAGAACATATTTCTTTAATACAAGAACCAAGTTGCATTTACTTTGGATATGTAGCTGTTTTGCCGGGATCTGCGATTAACAAATAGAATATTATTAATAAAATATATATATATATATATATATATATATATATAAAATATATAATAAAATATATATATATATATATTATAAAAAAAATATATTTAACAAATAGAATAGAATAAGATTAAGAATAGAATATTAACCTTGTTTAATGACAAAGGTATATCAACTGATTCACTTTTAGCAATCGGATGCGATGGGTCAATCATCAATACTGGCACAAAGACAGAAGTAATAAGTCTTTTAGAAGCTGAGTATATGTCCAGTATGGTTCCACATAAAAGGAAAGACATTGTGCATTGAAGAATCTAGACACCTGCAGAAGCCAATTATGTACGCAAGATATATGCCGGATCACATAAAAAAACTGTTGAAGCTGTCATTTAAAAAAAAAAAATGGATTTTTTTAACATAGAGAATTTGTTTCTAGCTAAGTTACATGATGATAGAGATATTATTCGAAAATTAGCTTACCATAGGGTTATTTCTGCCAAAAAGGGGAATCAGAATACTTATTTCGTGTACTAGTAAGCATGCAAGCAATTTAATTTTGGAATAATAATAACGAGCTATGGTTTTTGAAACACATCTCCGATGAAGATTTAAAAATATTCCTGTCAAAGGAGATTGCTTCAGTGAAATTTACCCATGCCACACACACAAGCAACTGAATGCTGTGTGAAATGGGTAACAAAAGCTGCATCTCTTGTTTGTGGAGAAGAAAGGAGGGATGGATTTATAAGATCTAGGCTTGAATCTAGTAACATAATGAAGTCTTAATTCAAAATCGGAGTTTAGATTGAAATAGTTTTTTTCGCACAATAATTATATCATTTTTTTATATATTCATACTTTAAGGTTTATTTTTAACAGTTAAACAGTATTTATTTTCAGTGTATTTGCTGCCTTTAGCATATATACTTAATCAAGTATGCAAAAATGTAAATTGTTCATTTTTTTTGGAGCACCTACAAAAATACTCCTACTACTTGTAGTTTTCATATAGATACTTTTAAGATGTGCCAGAAACGTTTATACTTTATTACCTCAGTACTCTTAACAATTTATAAAAAATTATTACTTTACAATTTTTAAAAATTGATTTTTAACTATTTTTTGGGTGGTTACGGCACAGAAAGATATGAATAGAAATAGATAAAAATATATGTATAAACTAATGTAGTAACAACTATGATCATGCGCCAAAAGCAATTTTGAATATTATTTTTTTCTTTTAATTTTCATAAAATTTCAATTTTAAACAACATTTCAGACACTTGGGGCACGTCAAGATGTAAATGGATTTAAAAAAAAAATTACATGTAAACTAAAATACTCAAAATGCAACTTTTGCACCCCAGGCCAAAATTGATTACGAAAAAAAAAAAAAAATTCCTATACTTTTTGATCTACTCTAATAACTATGTTTTTATGACAATAAGGCCTTTGGCAGGAAAAGGAAGATCTGGAAATTCAGTAATCTTCTGAAATTAAAAAAAACTAGGAATTCCATAGAAAACTCAAGAATGACAAATTTTAAGAGATTATTTTTCAAAATAAATATGGCCCATAATTTTATTAAAATAAAACTTTCAAAATTTATTAACAAGTGTTAAAAAAATGGGATTTCATTTCATGTAAAATTGTATAAATCTGTAAGTTTCAAGCTGAAAGCATAAGACAAGAATACAGGGTGGCATTAATTAAACTGCAAGTGTTCAAGGAGTGCTGGAGAGAAAACTACCAGGAATATTTCAGTGAAACTTGGTATCTACACGTTTCAGAACATGCGCAAGCCAAATATGCAATTAAAAAAAATTGCCATTTTTCACCCGATAGATGGCACTATATCGTGTTTCAATGCTTATAGATGTCATATATGCAAATTTTACGCCCATCGGACAATGTAAAAACAAGACCACATTGAGTAATGGCCAATCATGACTCTAAATAAGAAGGAACGTGCATTGTTAGTGAAGATATTCTATCAGAATGGTAGACATTATTTAGCTACTCTGAAAGAATACCAGCGTATGAAACGATTAAGAAGAGGTCCAATGAGTGTCAATGAGAATAAATAATGGTTTAATTGTTTTCCAAAGCGTCTTTATGAATTGTTTAATTTGTGATCTTAATTTATGTTCATTTTTGAATACATGCTACTGCAAAAATTTAATTACTGAAGCAAATTGTATGGAATTTTGATAAACTGTAAATGATGTTTTTATATTGTTTATATGCCTCTTAGAATGTCACTATGCTCTGTCTATCGGTTTTGGAAGTTGTATAGGCCACCGGTGAGCTTTGAAATACGGTAAAGCACCCTCTATTGGGTGAAAATGACGATTTTTTATTTTTTTATATTTTACTTGCGCATGTTCCGAAACGTGTAGATCCCAAATTTCACTGGAATATTCTCTGTAGTTTTCTCTCCAGTACCCCTTGAACACTTGCAGTTTAATTATGACCACCCTGTACATCGATATATGTAAAGCACATAACAATAATTAAATGAATCAGTGGGTTTTAATTATTTTCCATAACGACTGTTCGCAATTATTTCTGAACTTTGCAATCTAAATTAATAAAATTGGACTTTGGATTTAAAAAAGGTTGCATTTTTTTCAAAAATTAGTTGCTTTTAGGGCTTTTTCAGAGAAAATAGTTGCCATAGTAGCCTTTTGCTGAAAATAGTAGCAAATAGTCGTTGATGGGAGCCCTGCTATTGTTTTTCAGTGAATTTGAGCAGTTAATACTGTACAAAATTTATTTTGTAAAATGTCCTTTGTCTTTTATATATTTCAAGGCATAATTTCAATTTTAGAAGTAAATTTAGCTGTTAAATGTGTTTTGAGGGGCTACAGACATAAAAAGTTCTAAAGCATGAACATGTGTTGTGTAGTAAGGGGAGATTTGATAACTAAAATTTAAGAAATCAGTAGAAGTGATCCTTTTTTTTTTTTTTTTTTTTTTTTTTTTTTTTTTTTTTTTTTAATAGAAAAATTTTCTCTTACTTTCTAAGGAAGGAACCTTCCAGCTCCTTCCCCACTTTTCTTTTTCTTTGTCCAAACACTCCTAATCTACAGCAAAGAATTTCAGCAAAAAAGTGTATGAAGGGAAAGGAGAGCAATCCTGAAGATAATGTTGCTACAAGGGATGCACCAAATATTCGGTTACTATTTGGTATACTGCCTATTCGGCAGACAAACCAAATATTCAGTTCAGCCGAATACTTTGATATTAGGCAACCGAATAGTACCAAACAAATTTAAATATTTGACAGTTGGCTAACAAAGGCATATTTTTTATACCAGATATGGGTGGCCACTGGCCTGCGGACCAGATGCGTCTCCCCACGGCTTTTGAGCCAGCCAGCAGAACATATCAAAACCCATAAAATCCATATAAACCATTCAAAATCCCATATAAATCTCAATTATACTGCCGCGACTTTGCTAACATCCTATAGTTTGGCCCGCAACTTTTTAAAGGTTGCCCATACCTGTTTTATACGATGAATGAAAGTTATAGTATAATACCATAGTACAAAATTAATTCAAATTGTTACTTACATTAAAATCAGTTTGAATGTGATATTAGTAAGAGGAAATACTCAGATGTTAAATTTAAATTTTGTTGCTTTTCAATTTTTCTTAAATCTTATGACACATTACATTAACTTAACTATTACAAACTCATTTAAATGTGAAACAGTAACAAAAATAATACTAATAAGTGTTTAATTGGTAATTTTTATAAAGTATGCAGGTAAAAAAAAATTATCCTTTCACAAATATTTAAAAAGGTGAGAAAAAAAAAAAAAGAATACAATTGAGTTTTATTTTACTGGAGTAGTTGACATATGGCGCAAAATTATAGGCCACACAGTTTTTAATAAATAAATTTCTTATATCATATGCTATGCCTGGATAAAGAATACACCTGAATAAGTTTTTCCTTCTGACATGGATTTATAAGCGGTCTTCAGACTAAGCACACAAATCCAAAATACATGTTATACAAACAAACAAATTAAAAATAAATTTTTGAAACTTTCATTCAGTTGAAATTGTGAATTTTTCTGCATATCTTTTTCTCCATTTTACTTCTTTGTGTTACATTCAGAAAAAGGATGTTAGAAAAATCAATTTTAATTTTGTTTAATCACACTCATGAATAATGAAACACTTTCCAACTTACTGGAATAAGGAAAGAAAATAGGGAAGATGCATGGATTATGGTACGCTCTTAATATAGCACTTTAGTGCATATTTAAAATCTGAAAGTGCTACAGATTTCTTTACTTTTGTTTTACCTTTCCGTTTTTTGATAACGGCCAATATATCTAGAACCTTTACAGAATTAATATAGGACAAAAATGATTTGTGCATTTTTATAGGTTTTTATAACTAAACTTTTTGTAACCAGGGGCGGCCCGACATGGTAAGCATCGCATCAGGGCACTGGCTTTGAAGAGCGTCATTTCGAACTCAAAAACTAAGTATAGCGTATAACATGGGCTCCCATAGGGGGGGAGGGGGGCAAGGTCGGGCACTTGTCCCCCCCTAGAGATTTAGGTTACTGTCTCATGATGTAAAAAAATCGTAAAAACAGTACTAAATTTGTTAAAAGTTTGAAATTTGCCCCCCCCCTAGAAAAATTTTTTGAAGTTTGCCCCCCCCCTCCTAGAAAAATTCCTATGGGCACCCATGGCATATAAGGGGGCATCTTTTTTACGTTAGCAGGGGGTGCCAACAGGTCGCCAGAGGTGGCTAGTAATATATAAAGGAAACACTTGAATATTAAATTTTGCAGCATTTTAATTTCTGAAGCTTTACACCATATGAAATATTAAATATTGTTTAAAAATAAGCTAATTAAATTAATCATTGTAATTGAAGTTTAAAAATTTGAACCATAAATTCGGTATTTGGCCAGATATTCAGTTTGAGTTTTAACCAAATATTTGGTATTTGTTATTTAGCAAAATATGGTATTAAGTGCATCCCTAGTAGCTACTCTGAATAAATCCGATGCTTTATGCTTTGCTCCTGCACTGACACACTTAAATGTTTATTTTTCTTCTCACTGTATTCATATATTGTTATCTACTTAGGCACAGACTGGCCGGGTAAGCTGGTCAGTAAATGCCGAGTGCCTCAGCCCAAGGAGCAACTAAAAATGGACATACTAATTTATAATTAGAGTAATTTGATGAATATATCAGAGTAATTGGATTATTTATTTCCCAGTAATCTTTATGCAGTGGTGCTGCAGAATATCCCATGAACCCTGCGGTTCAAGGGGCCCCAAAAGCTCTAAAATAGTTAAATGTGGTTGAGGCACTTGCGACAAATTTCCACATATTGCATATTATATTCTATTACCTCTAAATTCCACAGTAAGGGTCCCCTTTTCAATCTCTAGTTGAGGGCCCCCAAAGGAGCCAGTCCGGGCCTGTTCCAAGTACATGTTTAACAATTGGAAAGAAAACTTTGTATTTTTCTTGGTAGTAATTCTGTGTTTCCAAGTTATTTTTTTTTAACTATCCATTTTTTTCCTCCAGCTTATTAAAAGTTAACTAATCTCAGGATTGTACTGCTGCTTTGTTCAGCGTGGGGATGGAAACTATTTACAATCGCTTTCCTCTTGAAGCTTGGTTAAACTTATATACTCAAATTTTTATGTACTGCTGGTCTTCAGATCACAATATATATCATACATGAGCACCACTTTATTTTGTGTTTGCCAAATATGTAAAATTTCACTTAAAAAAAAAAAAAAAAAAAAAAAAAATACAGGAGCTGAGCTCCAATGAGCACCTACACAAATTAAGACCCAGTATCTTGCGTTTTCATAAATATCACAAAATATATAAAATTCTGAAGTAATCAAGATGGAAAAACAAATTTTGTAATTATATTATGTAATTTAACCTTAATCCCAAGTTTCTTTTCTTTTTTTTTCTTCAAACATCTCTTTTAGTCTAATATCTCAGTTTTGTTCAAAACTTTTTAAAACTACTTTTTACTTAAACTAGCTGAAACAAAATAAAAATGCAATGAATCAAAGAACTTTGTTTTGTCATGGCAGTAAGGACCATGATAAAATCCAATTTAAAATTATCATGAATCAAATTCTTGCCAGTTCTGTTTTACGACCCTAAACATTTTCTGCACCCCTGCTGTGTTTACAGGGCTGACAATGTTATTTCATATTTTTGTCAACTCAACAGATTAATTTAGTCTTTGCTTGGAAGACTATTTTTATAATGTGTAATTTTTAGCTGCTATAGTTGAAACTTTGAGGTAAAGTGTATTTCTGATTCAAGTTTGGAGCTTGTGACTGTAGTAAATAGAATAGAATTATTTTCAAGTGACGGTGAAACACTAGAACTTGCAGTATTTGTTTTGGTTTTGTTAGAATTTTAGATACTGTTGCAGCAAGCTAAAAGCAAAATTTATTATAATATGATTCGTTTATTGAAGGTGAAATAAAAGGGGAATTTTCTCCTCAAAGGTTTTTATTTTTTTTCATTAAAATATTAATAAAAATTTGGCTTAGCTTCGATATATACCCTACCTTTTTTTCGCGCCAAAGATTGCGTTTTTTGCACCAAGCTTGGCGATAAAAGGGATTTTCAGGTATCCCAAACGAATTTCGTTGGCGAGAATGGGGGGAGGCTATTTATGGCAACCTAGGTCGGCCAGCCAATGACAGAGCGCCGTGATGCAATAGCTCCTGCACGTGGAAGCTTGTGAGAACTTTTTTTTCACATTTTTAGAGAGAGGTAGTAAGTTGACCGAAAGCACTTCTGCAAAGGTACTGTGATCT
This sequence comes from Cheiracanthium punctorium, assembly GCA_038373885.1. Lineage (NCBI taxonomy): Eukaryota > Metazoa > Arthropoda > Arachnida > Araneae > Cheiracanthiidae > Cheiracanthium > Cheiracanthium punctorium. The sequence continues at coordinate 72,624 of JAWZYV010012130.1, forward strand.
TTTGATATTTTACAGTACTTTTTTTTATATTTTTGGTTAGGATTTTATGATTTTTTAAGAACCTCCGTAGCTAATGTAATTGAAAATTAGCAGGGTATTTTTGAACAAAATTTAACGTTAAAGTGGTCTGATAAAAATCCCACGCGTGGGAAGAAAGGTGTAGCTAATATAATTTTTGTTATGAGCTATTTGTTAGTGGACCAGGAGAAGTTTTTGGATTTTTTGAGGGAAACATCCTTTCGGAGTGTGAGCTTAACCTTTCCGAGATATTTTTGCTAACGTATAATATTGTTTCGCGTTATACATCGTGGTAACTGCACTATTTGTACAGGCGAATGGCTTCACAGTTTTTGGCTTTTTTCTTAAAACGCTCTACTCGATTTCTTATTTTTCCAGTTTTCCCAACTACATTTTTCGTAAAAAAAAAAAAAAAAAAACGGGAGGGGGGGGGGGTTGAAGGGGGGGACAGAGCCCCCCCTCACATAAAAATCCCATTATTTGTGAAATTTAGGTTTTTTCAAATTTTTAACCCTAAATTCTTGCTAGAAAACGCGATTTCTGTGTCCATCAATTGTTAAATTTCCTTGAATTTATTCATGTTTAGATTCCTAACCCTTAATTATTTCTACAATTTTTCTATTTCTAATTTCTTGTTCGAAAACGCGAATTCTACGTTCATGAATTCTTAAATTTTCTTGATTTTATTGTTGTTTACATTCTTAACCCTAAATTTTTTGTAGAATTTTTCTAATTCTCATAGTTTTTTTCGGTTCTGAAAACGTTGCTACTAGCCAAGATTTCTAGACATTTTTACATTTTAACCCTAAATTTTTTTGTGGAAATCTTCTAATTCTTATAGTTTTTCCGCTTTCGGAAGTGGTTTCACGGCCATTTTTTAATTTTTCGCGCCGTCGAAAATGGCATTTTTGGCCACTTCTCTTTCGTTTTTGGCGCCGTCGAAAACGGCCTTGGCGCCAAAAAAAAGTCGCCAAAAATCAAGGTAGGGGGTATATCGAAGGTGCTCCAAAAATTTCAGTAAAAAGTAGACTACTATATCAAAATTGAAATAAAACAAATTTATGTTTTCATAAAAAAAAGAGTTATGTTAAATTTGAAATGATATGCAATTTATTCAACAACTGATTTATTAAATAATGTGCAATAAAATTAATTTTACAGCAAAGAGTTCTATAAGATGAATTAATTCTTTATCTAACATTTTCTTAGTGGATGATTTAATTATAATTAACATGCAACTACGTTTTATATTTTTTCATATATATAAACAGCAAGGAAACAATTTTACATCACAGTAACAATTTTACATCACATTTATTGATTCGAATTTTGGCCTGCATAATTTTATGATCATGTTAAATTAGCTTATTAAATTAGAATACTGAATAATTAACCTAGAATTTTTCATATTCGACTCGAATGAAATTTAAAACACTAGGCTGACTTGAATAATGGGCTTTACCAATACCTACAGATAAATGCTTATCGAATTCAAAATTTTCGTTTTTCTGAAAGGGGGTGATGTATAAGAAGTAATAATAAAACAGACAAATACAAAGTAAAAATATGAAAGACAACGTAACTTTCCTTAACGAAAGTTTTGTCGAGCAACTAAAATTTACATACTTAATATAGGTAATTCTTTTAATCACGTTTAATTAGCATATTAAAATAGAATAAAGAAATTAACATAGTTTTGGAATTTTTCATATTCGTTTCTCGTGTAACATTTAAAACACTCGGCTGACTGCTGACTTGGGTAATGGGCTTTATCAATACCTAAAGAAAAATGATCAAATTCAAAATTTTTAGATATTTTTTACTTTTCTGAAAGGGCGTGGTGTATGATTAGAAATTAATAATTTGAGAGGTTGGTTGATTGAGACCAGCCAGGAGGCTGTCGTCTCGATTGTGCCGAAGGAAAGTAAAAGTGAGAAACAACAATGCAGCTGCACAAGAACATAACGTAACTTTCGATAACTTTTATCGAGCCGATTAAAGTTATATACTTAATACCCTATTCTAAGATTAAGTTTAATCAGTGAACTATAATATGAAAACTAATACAAGGAAAATAAATATTAAAATAATTACTTACCAGGATTAACTTCGACAAGCTTGACGCGACAACAAAAGGCGAGCGGGAACTAGGAGGAACTCTACGTCACAGAATCATGCAGCAGTCCAAAGGGTGAAAGCTAAACAATAGAAGTGGCGGGAAACTGTCAGCGCCATCTGCAAATAGTCCTGCAGCAGCATACCTGCCAACCTCCTTAAGCCAAAAACAGGAAGACTCTGGTTGAAAAAACAGAAGATTTCACAAAAAATCAGAAGATAATTTTTAAATATAAGAAGTAAAAACAGAAGACCCCCAGTTTACCACCATTTCTCATTATCTTTTTTATATTAGTAATGCATGGAAATAAAAACAAAATTAAATAGTAATAGAAAAGAGCTTACCTGAAATTTTTATACAAAACAGAGAAAATTGGAGTATTTTCACAAAAATAAAAACAATTAAATAGATGGAAATTCGACTATTTTTAACCAAAGTACATTAAAAAATAAACATAGTGTTGACTCTAGATTAATTTGGCAGGACGCAGCGCCCGGCGGCCTTTTTGTTATCTTTTTAGCGCCCGGCGGCCTTTTTGTTATCTTTTTAGTGCCCGGCGGCCCTTTTGTCGTCTTTTTAGCGCCGGGCGGCCCTATTTCTCTTCTTTCTCCTCCTGCTTTTACATTTTTATTATTATTAGTCAACAACCAGCACTTTTTATTTCCTACATACCATTTGCGGCCCATCACAATAATACGTTAATTAAAACGGTTACGATTGAGTACAATAATCCCATCATAAAAATAGGTTCGATTGAAAACGGCCCTTTCACAAAAACCGTCAATGAAATCCGATCTTTCCCACAAATGTAATTTATTAAAATGCTTTTTTCAAATATTCTACTCTTTCAGATCGAAATACTGCTACTGCCCTTTTCTTTGTTTTCATTTACGCGAGCGAAACAGCCGAGCAACCTGAAAAGGCCCCTCTTGTATGTTTTGTTTTTGCTGACTCAAGCAAGAAGAAGCCCGATCGGCTTTTCACTTGGGAGTTGGGGGAAGAAAATACGGTTGGGAATTTCAAAATTTTCTCAAGTTATCTAAAAATTTCTGATTCCATCTGTCAATCCTCAAATATCGGTGGCTACGTTTGATAAGTATGTAGTTGCGAATTATCAAACAATCATTATACCAGAGTTCGTCGCCAGCTGTATATAATTATTGCTCTTCTCGATGTCTTTAATAGTTTTGCAACACTAGCAAGTTCCCCCCCCTAAACACTTTGCTCTTTTTAATTGGCTTTCCCAGCACATATTATTCGTAATGTATAACAGTTATTTACTAATCATATATAATTACAGATGATACAGAAAGAGAATGCCTTAGCAAAACGACGTTTTGCGATTCGAAAATTCCGCGGGATTTGCTTGTTTTTTATGGCAAGCCTAGACAAGGGATATCTTCTAAGGGGGGTGCCTTGGTTGGGTGACTTCTTAAGGAGTTCTAATGTGTATTGACGCATACATCTGGATGAAACCGACCAAAACTCCAGACCGATAGTCGCGCGGGCAGGGCCCGCCGAACATGGGAACTTCAACACTTCAGCCGTGTACCATGTTCAGTGGCTTTATCTACTCAAATCCATCTGAAAATCGAGGGATTTGCGACGTTTCGCGAATACAGCAATTGAAACACATTATGCTTTTGCCAAAATCAGAGCATAATAATGATCTTTTGCTTTAGCAATGTAGCGCTAGGGTTATTGGCGCCCGGTGCGGTCCTTCAGTTTGCTGTCCCATTCTTTCTAAGTTTTGGCATTCTGCCCCCATTTCGGTCCTTTAGTTTTCCACTTTATTATTTCTAAGTGTCCTGACGGCCACCATGTTTTTTTTTTTTTTTTTTTTCCCCGCCAGGGCGGATCCCCCCCCCTCTCTTATTATGCCACAGTTTTAATTACATAAAAGTGGAGTAAATGCAGAATTTAGTAAATCAGACTATTGACAAGATTTGGTATTCTAAATATTCATATTATACATCTTCTGATTTTAAAATTCTCAACATTTTAATGAATGAACAAAGGAAAAAAAAATAATAAAAGCAAAAGAAAGCTAGTTCTGGTAAAGGATGTCTTCAGGAAACAAATTGTGTCATAAGTTAACAGCTAGGTTATTCATAAAACAAACTGTCATCAGTTAAAATTTTTTATTTGGGAATACCTTATTCCCCCGTAAACGATATATATTTCGGTTACACATAAACACATAACCATCATCAGTCGTTTCTGGATCTCACACTAATGGCGGCTTCCTCTTCTATCTCTTCTCCCGGAATTTTCGATGAATGACGTCATCCCATGATTGGTCGATTGTATGAAGCGCATCGTTGATGCTGCCATCTGTCGTCACTATTTCCAAGCTCTCACGAATGTAGGCATATATACTATTTTTAAAGTTGGCTATTTTTTTAATATTTCTAAAATCAATGGTAATGGGCTCTTCCAAAGCAAAACGGGCCAGAGCGGTACTTTGTTTCTGGAGGTTAATGTCTTGAAAATGTTCGTTTTTTCGCTCTTTAATTTTCCTCTTTGTAACGCCGATGTAGAAATTTTCTTTATTAGTATCGTTTGACAAAAAATTAATTTTATAGATCCCTGCGGTTTCGATGGGGTTGATTGGGTCTTTTTCCGATCTAATGCACTGAAAAATTGTTTTATTAGGTTTAATTGGAATACAGAAGTTCTTTTTACTGGCGATATTAGAAAGTTTATTGGCTATCCCTCGGCTAAGCCGAGGCCCTTGGCTAGCCGAGCAGCATCAACAATGCGCATCAACATGGCAGCATCAACGATGCGCTTCATACAATCGACCGATCATGGGATGACGTCATTCATCGAAAATTCCGGAAGAAGAGAGAAGAGATAGAAGAGGAAGCCACCATTAGTGTGAGATCCAGAAACGACTGATGATGGTTATGTGTTTATGTGTAACCGAAATATATATCGTTTACGGGGGAATAAGGTATTCCCAAATAAAAAATTTTAACTGATTAATCCGCCGTATTAAATAATGTTTTATAAAGCTTTTAAACTGTCATCAATTTAAGCTTATTTTCAGTTGAAAAAAAAAAAAAAAGAAAAGGAATTCTGGAAGGTTTATTAATAGATAATTTGTTTAAGTACTTTTGGCACCAGGATATTGATTATTTTAATTATATTAAGCGGATTAAAAACATTTGATAGTTAAAATAAATATTGATTAGTACTTTTTTTATTTTAAAAAGATTAAGGCAAGGTTTAAGAAAGAAAATTTAGTGTTTTTAAAGAGACCTTTTTAAGTATGTTACAAGAAATTAAAAATAAAGCTATATGAAAAATAAATTATTGAAAATATTTTAAACTTTATTTCATACCTTTGGACAATTCTGCGAGTTAAAAAAAAATATTAATTTTATACCTGCTAAAAACTTACATGTAGTAATTATTTTTATTTATTTTAAAGAAATAGTACTTTTTAAAAAACTTATATTAACTTTTCATGAATGAGCAAGCATTAAATTAGAAGTGAAAGAGGAATAACAAATATATTTCAGTAATTTGATTTGATATGGTGTTGTACATTCCAACCATAGGATGTATTGCAAAATTTGCAAGTCATTTTTTCCAGCAATCCTCTGTATTCTGAATTAAATTTCCCTAATTTCTGTAGTTATCAATTGATGGATGAGTTAAATTGTTTGATGCAATTTTAATAATGTCTAATAGTAATAAGGGTAACTTTGAAAATCTTTACTTGGTACTCATTCTATAATTATTGCAAACAAAAGAATTTAAATAAAATTCTGATTTATATAATTAAATTTTATACATCCTGCATTGCAGAAATTTTATTTTTATTACATGCTAAACGCATCTACCCTAATCCACTTACACTGACAGTCTTTTTCTGTTTAAAAGTTTGTACCAATATAGGTGAAATATCATATATGAATGAGATCCAGTAATTGTGGTCCAGTAGTGATAGTGTGATAAAATGGAGGAACAAAAATTAACAGTCCCTCTGCCTTCCCCTACTGCCTAACAAATCATGTCTGGCTAAAAATTTCTGAAATCTTCAATAAATGTACTCTTCTTATAAATAATAAACATGTATGTCACGCAATTTTGAAAAAAAAAAAAAAGAAATTAAGAAGAAAATTCAACATTACTTATATTAAAACTTCTTTATGCTAGAAGTTTTTTTTTTAATCAAAACTTCTAGTTATGTAGATTTAATTCACATATTTATGTCATGTTTAGACAAAAATATTATCAAATTATTTTTCTTATTTCACTTACACTTACTTCTACTGGATATTTTCTTCAAAAGAAGGGGGGGGGGGGAACCAAGACAAATTGGAAAAAAATCTTACTATGCAATTGTAAGTCAGAACACATATTACAACTCTATATGTTATCTACCTGTACACTCTCGTGGAACCCCAAAGTGCCCTTTTTGAGAACAGGGTGCCCCTTTTGAAAATTTTCCCCCCGGCGGCCCTTTTTTTCTAGAGTCAACACTAAAACAGATTGTGTTTTTTTTTTTTTTTTGCTTCTACTAATAGAACACCAGAAAAATTATTTTCATAACAAAGTATGTTAGCTTTAATTTTCAACACAAATAAATTTTCTAATGATGAATTACTGACGGAGGAATGAAATGAAGTCCTGTTTTTTTTTAATTATTATTTTTTTTAAACTATGGATAAAAGATTTGCTTACAAATGCTTTGACCTCACCCATACAATAGCATTGTGCTGTTAGCTGTTTGAAATGATTACCTTAATTAATGACTTTGGATTTATTTACCAATTTTTTATAATATTTTGCAATACAATTTAATATATCATCTAAAAAGTTAAAAAACAGAAGATTTTATTTTCTGGCAGAAGACCGGAAGATTGCTTAAAAAACAGAAGTCTTCTGTCAAAACCAGAAGGGTTGGCAGGTATGCAGCAGTTTTCTGCAGACCTTGGGAGGACGTGCGGAATGGACGACAAACCGAGAACTTCTGGCAGGAGGTCGTATGGGCCATCTCCCAACGTTTGAATGCGATGGGTTGAATCAGAAGTTGGGAGGTGAGTTCCAGCGGACGTTCTCCCGAAGTTAGAGAAAAACAGCCTACTACAAGCCGATAAAATAGACAGTCGGCCGACTTTTTACCGAGCTCTCTTGCTGCCTGGGAGTATTTCGGAGTGAACTAAGTTCATGAAATGTCTTTTTCCCTCGTGGTCTGATAGTCAAAGTGAGTTTTAAACTTTCCTTTCTCCAACTTAAATATTTGTAGTTAATTACATTAAAAATTTATTATTATAATGTGGTAGTGATTCAGAGTCATTAAGATTTTTTGCTATCAAGCAGTAGATGAATCTAGAGCATTGAAAAGAACACCTCTTATTTACATTTGATCCAGTGCATTTGATTCAGTCATGCGATAGAGAGGTCATTGCTATAAACATTTTTTGGTTTATCTGTGTTGCTTTCATTTATTAAACAGATACTTAAGATACATATATACTGGAATAATGAAATCTATTTTAAAATCTTTACTGAAATCTATTGAATTTGCCTTCAAAGCTTAAGATCGGACTATTTGCTTGCCGGAATGTCATTTAGCTTAGGAACTACGTTTCAAAGTACTTGCAGAACCCTACCCAATTACTTGCAGAAAGAACCCCCTACAGATTTTTGCCGTAGGGTAGCGATCCATCATCCGCCCCCCCTGCCAAATAGCGGAGTACGTTGCAGTCATTAGGAAAGATAGTTTTTGTAGAAATGTAGACTCCAAATTTCATCGCAATTACTAATTTATTATTATAACTATTATATCTTTCATTGAAAAAACAGAAAACATTTTGAGCAATGGCAGCTACTTTTAAAAAATCGTGTATCATAATTATTAGCAACCATTTTATGGCTGTTCAAACACAAAATTAGTGTTTTTTCAAACTTTATTTGAATATTAAAAATATTAGCAAAAATAATATCAAAATTTTAGAAAGTGCATTCAAAACATCGTGTTACTAGCTAGATAGTAGGAAAAAAAAAATCGAGACTGTATGTTAATAACTATCGATGTTATGCCACAAATAGATTTTCTCATAGGATTACATGGGACTTCGCAGCTTCGTCTTTGCCCTCGGAGAATCACCTTAAATGCGGCACCTACTCTGACCCCAACTATTCTTTAAACTGCACCCAACCTCTGTTAGAGAGGTATTTGGTGGGGTTGCAGATAATGCCTGCTGAATTAATTTCTACTCGTTGGCCTCTCGGTTATAGTACGGAGTTTGTAGAAATCATTTCGGAACACCTTCCCTTTCAAAATAAAAACCTTCCTCCTCAGGCAATTAGAGGGAGTTTAAATGAATACATAGGGAATGCTTATTGAAATTACCACATTATTGCTACCGATGCTTCCAAGGATAATCATAAAACTGCTGTTGCAGCAGTAGACACTCGTAACACTATTTACCGAGCTCACCTAATCAATCATATCAACTCTGTTTTTACTGCTGAAGTCCTAGCCATAAATTTAGCCGTAACTAACTTTATACACAGGGGCAACAATCTAATCCTTACGGATAGCAAATCTGCTCTGAAAAGCCTCAAAACTACTACCTACAAATCTCCGGCTGCAGTACTACAGTTATACCACAACCTTCGTATGGCCAAGTTACACGGGGCCAATATCTCCCTAATTTGGGTCCCTGGCCATATGGGGATTCAAGCTAACGAACAGGCAGACAGTTTAGCAAAGAATGGTCCTTTTGCTACAAATACCTACAGCGGTGTTGCTCCGGAGGACATTAAAAAACACTTCAAAAATTGCTTAAACGCTCACCTTGATGACTGGTGGTTGAATTGTAAATATTCAACAACTAATGCGCACTTAGGTAAAGACATTTACAATTGGACTAGAAACCGCAATGAGGACGTTTTAACTGCCCGTCTTCACACTCTAAGTTTTGCTACGGAAGAAAGGCTGCACAAATTTAAACTCACCCTCTCCCCGTTATGTAGTATTTGTTTGACCGCAGTCGGCACTGAATATCATTACATTTTTGAATGTAGGGCTTTTAGGGATGAAAAGAACTTATTGCTACAAGAAATGAACATTACCGACCCCCTTCCCTCCTGGCAGGCCTTTTGGTGTCTTCTAAATTCAAATAAAAAAGCCTTTCGTTTACTGCACCGACTTTTGCTTGGTTGTGGACGTTTTTAAGTTGTGTGTTCTAGAGTTGAGTGGTTTTGTTTGCTGGTGCTCAGGAATTATCCTGGAGGCTCTCTCCTAGTGTTAGGTTTCTTAGTAGTTTTTTTTTTAATATGTGAAAGGAATTGAGCAAGAATGGTTTATAAAATTAGATATGGTTATTTTGAGTACCTTGAGAATATACATCCTCTACAAATCGTCGGTTAATTTTTTGTTTGATACTCTTGCCAGGATGTTGAAAGAAAAGGAAAATTACGAAAAAAGAAAATAATGGGTCTTTTTCTCTCCTTTTCGATGTGCTAGTTTTTTTTCTCTGTTTCCTCGAAAATCCTGATTTGTATTCCTAAATCATTAGAGGTAATGCCGGCTGGTCTTGCTGCAGCGCACACCTCAACCACCACAAACAAACCAGTCTACCTGTTCCATGGAACTGCTCTAATCCGTCCTGTCTGTTTTTTTTTTTTTTTTTTTTTTTAATTTTACATGAACTATTTAGATGATCAGGAAGCGCACCATACTTAAATAATGATAAATTTTTCCATTTATATTAATAACAAATTTGTTATAGCTGTTAACCTTTTTTTACATTTCAGAAAATCGATAACTAAATTTCTGTTCTATGGAAACAACTTTCGGTTCTATTTTATGATTTAAGAATATTAGGGTTATTATTTTATATTTTGAAATGCGATTACTTTAAATATATCTCCATGAAATTTATAACCACTATTCTGGGTTAGTTTTAGGACTAATTTTTGTATATTGCCACTTGATGCAAATCCTCTGAAATTAATTTTCGACGATGCTCTCACATCGGTATCATCTTTTGCAGTTGCAGGCAAAGTATTAACCATTCACACATGAGAGAGAAAGAATATTTTTTGGTACCCCTAATATTTTAAATTTTGAAAAGGCTCAAAAGCAAGAATATTAAAGAAAAAAGGCCAATAGTATTAAATTTTTAACCGTAATTAAACTATTGCTTTCAAAAAAGTATATTGATGGGGCACATTTTTCTTACTATGACGTTTGAAATCATTTTAATTTAATTAGTGCTTTTCTGTTTTGTTATAGAGCTAATACAGTTTCATTTAATTAATCTTTTCAAGTCTAATGAAAAAAGAAAAACAACTTGGTTGTGAGCAAGCAATATCATTGAAATATAAAAATGTCTTTTGCAATTTCTAATAATTAGAAAGTCAACATTCCTGTGTTTATGAAGGATTACTTTATTTTGTTATAGTTTTGAAATTATGTTACTGTTTATTTCATTTATTTTTTGATTGTATTCAAATTTCATTTCTCAGCTGTTTTGTAAGTAACTTTTGCTGAATTATAAAAGTATTTTTCTGTGAAGTAACATTTTATTGCAAAGCTCAAAATAGTCATGTTTCAGGATTTAAAAATGTCAAATTAAAAAGTAGCTTGACATTGAACAAAATAAAAATTTTTGGTAAAATCATACAAGCCGGTGCGCACCCCATGTAAACACGGAGACAGTCGCCAACCATTTTGCACGATCAGCAAAGTCAAAGTATTTTAACACATTAAAATTGCTCATATATTCCACTTACAAAAACATTAAAACAAAATACAACGTCCATATTTAACCAAGAGAACGTCTGCAAATTCAGTAACAGGCAATTTAAAATGAGCAAACAGTGGACCGTTTTTAACTAAAAAAACCTCAGTGCATTCAGCAACCTAGTTGTACAGCTATGTAAACTAGGCAACCAGTGCACCATTTTTAACTAAAAAAACAACAGTGGATTAAGCAACCTAGTTGTACAGCTAATATAAACTGGGCAAACACTGGCCCGTTTCAACTCAAAAAAACATCGGTGGATTAAACAACCTAGTTGCACACCTCTTATAAAGTCAGTATGATTAGAATAGCACGTAAATAGCACTTACGAAAACATAAACACATCAAATATCAATTTAAAATTCACATTAAAAACCTTAAACATTGCAAAGATTCGTTAAAAAAGAGCACTTACCATTATTTTTTTTTAAATAACCGCTCAGAAATGTCCCCAACACCCACCGGCTTATAACGTAACACCAGCATGCTTTCTTTTATTTAGCTTTATATTCACACCATATTTCTAACAAAGACACACAAATTCTTTTCATACATTAGCATAACATATTTCATTCCCTTCCATCAATAACATGAAACAATATCAAATACCAACCCAAACTGACGATAGACGTACTCTTTATGGTTGCCAGTCACAACTACCACCGGCAGGTAACTTTACTTTGGCGGTGCATCGCCAACCCTGGCATCAGATTGTTCACCATGAATCGTAAACAAAAACATTGATATGTAAACAAAGCACCGTATTCGGAATATAGTCAAAATTTTTTTTTTTTTTTACATTTGACTGCTTTACTTGTTTAGAAATATAATTGAACGAAGGGCATACCCAGGGGTGTGGTCTATGGAGTCTGGACCTCCCCCCCCCTGAAATTTAGGTGTTTGTTAAGAAATTAATAATGATTAAGTCTTTTAGTGAAATATTTTGCATTTTTCACTGTTTGGACCCTCCCCGAAATTTATTTCTGGGTACGTTTCTGAATTGAACAGGTTCTGATTATTGATTTGAACTCTCTGAAAAACCCTGTAAATGTTGGGGAAAAGTTGGAGGAACCCTGGGGAAGCAGTTTTCTTCCTGTAAACAGGTTTATTTCCACTTTTGGAAAATTTCAATATACATTTATAAAATATTATATTCAAAATTTTATAAGAAACATCGTGCTATATTCTGATGCTTTTTAAAAAAAAACTACATATTTTTCATGTTTATTGCTCATAAAAACAATGAGTTCAAAAGTTTAAATTGTGAGATAAATTATTTTCGTTGTTGTACCAAAGTATTATTTAATCTAGAATTAAATGCTACTTTCCTCACTAAAAATCAAATTATATTTAAAATTATATCGATAATATTAATGAGTTGAAATGGTAAAGTTGAGTATTTAATATAATATAGTATCATTTGAAAAATAAGAGCATTTGCTAAATGTGCAGTTTCGCAGATTGTAATCCCTAAATAATTTCATCCCCCATAACGTACATTGGAAAGTACTTACTCTTTTCAGGCTCCTTTACACTGCCTGCTTTTCCTTAAATATAGATTATCAAACTATTCTAACTGTATTATTTTAATATATATGTATACATGCCTACAGTGCCGGTCCTAGATATTTTTCTAAGAGGTGCGAAGGGCAGCAATGCACCCCCCCTCCCCTACACACATGTAGCTAGTAAAGTTTTCAGAGGTGTCAAAAAGAATTTCAACAGTATATGGAACCAAAATGTGTATGTATACTTTAATCTAGAATGATTTAATAAAATTTTGTTTGATTTGAAGCTCTGGGAAGAAAAAAAGAAGCCCACTTGCTCTTTATTTGGCAGTCATTCATTGAACAGTAAAGTTATAAATACCATTTGTTTAGAAATAATGTATACTTTAATCTGAAATTCTTAAAATTTTCCCAAGAGGCTGTCTTCATATTTAATTTTGCATCAACTTCATTTTTTTTTTTTTAAGTAGCAACACCCTATTTTGACTGTACCAAACAAAAGAAAACCTTTAAATTACCCAAAATATCAATTTTCAATAATAGTTTCTGGAGATATTGCAAATATTTTATGGTGCGATTTTAAGGGGTTATCTCCAAATCGAGAACAGTATATTAAGATTCTGAATTTTTTGCCTATTAACAAGTTGGTTGTAAGAAATAAAAATACATATTATTTACAAGGAAAATAATGTTTTTTGTCTTAAAGTGTTTTGTATTGAGAATGTCATTTATCTTTCTATGTAATTTCAAATTAGCAATTTCAAATTGAATATTTAAAACAGTTAAGGCAATGCATCATAGAGTACTATGTAATTAACAAGCTTCCTTTCACTGGTGACTTTTGAGGAAAAGAAATATTTTTGTGAGAAATTTAATGTTTAAAATAACTATTTTGATGATTTGCTTAAGTTGTTAGCTACAGCATGAACCAAAAATGCTAATTTGAAATTACAGTTTTAATTTAATTAATATAACAGAATACATTACTTTAGTTTTATTTAAAGAAATTTCCCATTTATATTTTATCTGATGGCTTTCTAATCAATTAGCCTTTAGGTGTGCCATGGGGCCCCAACTTGGACAAGTAGATAAGACATTGAACATGGTAGATGGCTGAAGTGTGAAGGTCCATGGTTCTGGCCTATCGTGCAGCTGTCGGTCTAATGGTCTGGAGTTTTGGGCAGTTTCTACCAGATGTAATATGAATACGCCTTAGAAACCCTAAAAAAAAGTCTTCCCTCTAGTGCAGAGGTTCCCAAACTGGGTGCCGCGGCACCCTAGGGTGCCACGAGCGTATGCCAGGGGTGCCGTGGAAATAACCAAGAAAAGTGTTTTGGAGGAGTATAATCAAATAATTTCCTCTGAACCAGTATCTCCAAGAAAGTGAGCCAAGCCTATTACTAAGTGGGCTCAAACAAAAATATTTCAGTCAAGTTCAAGACTGTCCTGTAGCCTCTCTTTTATAGGAACTCCCTGAAATGGAGGTATTGTCAAAATTCTATATGCCTTTCCCAAGAGAGTACTTTCTTGATAGTTAGCCCTATAAACAAACAAACAAAAAATAATGCAAAATGCATCCAAACTGCTTCATTCTAACCTTCATATTCATATTGCTTCAAAGGAAATCTGCCGCGAAAGTTTTTAGCCTGAAAAGGGTGCCGTGAAATGTTTTTAGTCTGACAAGGGTGCCGCGAAATGCTTTTAGCCTGGCAACGGTGCTGTGGGGAAAAAAAGTTTGGGAATCCCTGCTCTAGTGCATCCCCCATCTGGCAGAAAGCTTTTGAGTAGCTTTGCCTTAATCAAACAAACAAATTAGACCTGCCATATTATAATGTTAGCATTAAAATTAATAGAAAAGTGTTACAAAATAAAATATTGTTGTTTTACTGTGCTAATAAACCATTGAATTTTTAAAGTTTTATTAATGTAACAAGATTTTTCATCCTAATATAGCTTACTTTAACTATTGCTTTATTGATCTTTAAGTAATTGGATAGTAGTGTTTCTCTAAATGCTTTTTAATATCAATATTAAATGAGATGAATTAAAGTATGGAAAAATATTTCAACATAGGGGAAGCAAAATTTTGGAAGTGGATAACTTATTCATTTTTAGCTCAAATGTATTAAGAATTGGAATCTGGGGTTAAAATATGGTAAGTTGTTTAACTATGAAGTAAAAATTAGGTATTGCTATTGAAAAAATAAAGTTCCTGTTTATTTAAATATGAAGATGGCCCTTTATGGAAAGTTTATGTATAGCAAATTAAAGTGTATGTTATTCATAAACAATTGGTATATGTAACCATTTATGCTGTATGATGAAGGATGGCCAAATGAAAGGGGGCTATTTTTTTGGGGGGGGCTATATCTGATTTATTTGCCTACACTGCAGGATCCCTGTTTTCTTAAGATAAGTAGAGGTACCTCAAATAGATTTCAAAGTGTTCAGGAGTATAATGGCTAACTTATAGTACTTTGCTGTTAAATTGTTTCTCTTTTTTTTTGTTTTGTTTATTTTACAACATTCAAGAATATTATGCTAATTTTTAACATTTAAGTTTCAGCCATAAAATATGCATTAGAAGACAACAATAGTAATAGCTGTGCAATATTTATGTTTGGACCAGAGACCATTTGCATTTTAAAAGGTATGTTTTATTACTATGAAAACTTTTTTCAAAGTTTATATGAAAATATCTCGTATGAAAAGTTGTTACCATGAAAACTATTTACACAAACTACAGATGTTCATACAAATGCTTTTTGATAGGATTTTAATTAACTAATTTCTTCATTTTACATAAACCATTAAAATCTGCAAAATTTACTGACAACTAAACAGTCAAAATAAACCCACAAGCAATATTATTTTATTATGTCAGTTTTTCCAAAGTTTGATTGCATATTATTCTTTGATAATATGGTTGTTTAATTTTTACTAAGTTTTTTAAGTTACATCAGATTAAGTCTAATAATTATTTTAGATAACTAGTTTTTCTATATGGTAGTTAAAATTTTGCTGTTTAATACGTATACAGCAGTTGTACATTTAATATGACTGACCTTTATTTTCAACCCTCCTAGATGCATACTTCCAATTAAACAAATCATGAAAATTAGATGCAGAGTGAAAATATAAAAAGTTTGAAGGTTTGAAGTTAAAAAGAAGTCTTATTTAAATTTGTATACAGGTCCCTACATTCATATTTAGGGTCCCTAGGCCCCCTACATTCATATTTAGGGAAATCTTGCCCATATCAAATAAATTGCTAACACAAAAAGTTCATTATTAGTATGACCACTGAGATATGAGACATTGTGTTTTAAACAACTCTACACGCATTGTCATTTACATATTTTTAGCAGTTTTACAAAAAAAAAAAAAGATATACAGAAAAACTGCAACTTCTGGAAAATTATTTAAAAATCAAACTTGGTACCTGTTCTATCTATATCTGCTGTAAAGTGTGGATACTGAACTCGTGAACTAGAAAGATTATGGGTGCTATACCTTCTCAAGTGTCAAAATATCTGCCAAGTGCATACATAGCCCTAATAAAATATGTTAAGATTAAACAAATTCACACTGTTGTGTTTTGTTTCCTTCAGAGCGATTCCCTAGAAAATCAGAATCCAGTGAGATTCCACAAACATTATGACAGGAAAAATTCTTTTTGCAGTATATTTTGAAATATTTGGGAGCAGGGGCCTTGCCAGGGGGTGACTGATGGGGCTGCAGTCACCCCCAAAATGAGTAAACCTAAGCTGTGGAGAAAATTATGCATTCATATATAATCTAGGATAATCTAAATGTTCTGAAAAATATTTCTTTTATTTGATCTTTTAAGATAAAATTTCAGCTACTCAATCACACTGACATCAATATTGGCCCATCAGCAATTGTTTGAGTTACTGTAAGGTTGTTATGTATCTAAAACAAGTGTCTTCTCTGTTATGCTATCTATTGAGCGAGAAATGATAGTTTCATGGTCCTGCACAGTTTTGATCATGGATATATGAACAGGAAGTACCGTAAAACGGGGTGAATCGGAACAGTTTTCAACTTTAAACGTAAAAAAAAAGTAACTAACGATTTTTTTAAAATTTGGCTGTTTGATTAGAAACTTCGGTCTTGTTTTGTTGTTTTATTTGAGAGGGAAAGCTAAACATTTTAAACTGTTTTTATATTAAAATAATTTTTTTTTAGTGGTGTTCCGATTCACCCCGCAGAAAGGAGTGAATCGGAACACATGTTGAAATCTGTATTTGTTTCGATTCAGTGTTTAATAGGGTTAATAAAAACAAAGAATAATGATGAGGGGCGAATAGGAATACGTAGTTACTATCAAATAAATCCTTTATCTTCTATAAAAGTAAATGTGTAACTTTTTAAAAATTCGGTAACAATTTTGAACTTGAGAAAGATTAAATTTTATTGTAAGAAAATGCATTTAAATTGAGAAAGATAGATTTAATACACATTCAATTGACTCATGTCGTTCACAAAAGTTATCATGTCCTTGAAACGAGCAGATGTTTGGATGTTCTTATTTGGCTGTAGTTTTTTTATCACATCTTCCAGAAGGAACGCTGCCTCCTCCTCCGTTTCTTGAAATCTCCAGGTTTAGGGGACACTTTTGTAAAATTGTCCCACATATCCGTTTCATTTCTTCTAAAGCCTTTTCCATTGCACTTGGATTGGGGCTTGGCTGTTTTTGTTTACTTGCGTAATTTCTTGGCATCTTAACTTCGTACAGAACCTGAAACAAATGAAATATTGTTAAAATACTTATTTATACATATTTTGTCAGGTATGACATGAAAATATTACTGTATAGACGAATAAACCATGGCAGTAATTTGCGGGGTGAATCTAAACAACAACAAAAGATGTGTTTCGATACACCCCGTAAATCTTAAACCTATGAAGTCACAAGAAATTCATCGTCTTTTACTACGCAATTCCAGAAGTACGAAAATTCTAATATGACATATTAATGTATAGATATATGCCTAATCAAAAAACACTAATACTACATTTAGAATTCTAAAAGGTTTGTACTTACATGCAAAGCTTTGCAGACGATGAAAACGGGAAAATGTTTGGCTCTCCACTTGCAGTCTTCTTCCTAAGCCAGCAGCGTTGCCAACACGACAAAACTAAATTTTTCAATTCTTCATGATATTACCTTCCTAAAAAAAAATTGGCAACTAAAAATTCCCTAACGTATATTTATGGGGAATTTCTTTGTATAACCGGGAAGTTTCGTTCCTGTTCACCCCACTGTTCCGATTCACCCCGTTTTACAGTACTGTTTCGGAAAATTTTCACTCAGGAGAGGATGTTTATGCAAATGTAATGTGTGGTTGTATTCAATTGAAAAGTTCCATTTGAGAAGTTAGAGATTTAACTACGGGCTTAACCAGAGCTTAAATTTCTTTAAAAATGTACATGTATGTACTTTCTACTGCAATAATTTTAAAATCTATTTTAGAACTTCTTTTTACATGCAAACACTTTTTAGGCAAAATAATTATGCACACCCCTCCCTCAAAGAAAGAAAGAATATATATCTTATTGATTTTTATAATTTATGTTGCTTTCCAGTTTTTTGAGTTCTCAGCCATCCCGAAAAAAATCCTGGATACACTAGTGTTTGGGAGTGTTTTTATGCATTATAAAATGTATGCTTTTTTTTCAAATAGCAGTGATTAGGTGAATATTTTGCTGTTTTTTGACTTGAACAACGACACTGTTATGATTATACCAGCACTAAAAGTTGTTCTTCTTTTGATAGGACAATATATTACCATTTCCATACAATCCGAATAAAGACCAAAAAACCTAGACCAGACCAACTAGAAAATATTCAGTTTTACATATTAATATTTAATTCAGCAATTTTTAATTTTTATTAAAGTTTTTCATGAAAATTAGTTATAATTTTTATAATCACTCTGACCTATCATAACTCTGCACTGGCATTATTTTTTATCATTCATCGGGTCATCCTTTGAAGTAATCGTAATTCAGTTGCACAAGATACTCTCTTGAGAATCATTTTAAGTTGTTGAAATGGTGCCCTTTGAATGGAGTTTTCAATCTTGGGAACAGCCATTGCCATAAATTGGCATGTAACATTGAGAGAGCAAAATGTTTCCTATTGCAGAAAATATTTTTAAATATGTGATATCTAAATCTTCTTGATTTTTCTTTTTTGCAAAGGGAGGGGATTGCCCACCTTGCCCCATGTAAGTTATGCCTATGGGAACAGCTGAAAGTTGCAGGGGCTATGTTGGAACTGTATGGAGGATAGTAAAGTTATGTTCTGTGAAAAACTCTTGCACAAGCTTTTCCAAACACTAGCACATTGTAGTGATGAGAAGGATATTCAGATCTTTCCATCATTTTCAACAATAACAACAACAACAACAAAAAATTCATTGTGCACACACCGTCATGGCCTGTTAATAAATTATGCTATTTAATTAAATTTTAGAATGGAAGTTTTTTGCTGTAACTCTGACATCACAGAGTTCGTTTGATATGCAAATCAAATAGTACTGTTAAAGTAAATCATAACTAGCAAACAAATTAATGAAAGAAACACAAATAAAATTTCGTGTTGAAAATTCAAATTTAATGAAGAATTTTTGTGAATTTTAATTATGATATTTTAAGCTACTTTCTATTATTAATTTTTTTGATCCATTTATCCAGTTTACTTTTAAGAGGAGCTTAATGGTTCTTTTGGATGCACTTGTTTCTAAGAATCTCAATAGTTTCTCTACTTCTGTTCCCTGTTAGCCTAATATATTTCTTTACCTCCTAATGCTCTCCCTAATCATCCTTATTCTTCTATTTTTATGTTTTTTAAATAATGTTTATTAATTGAAGGGTCCACGGGAAGAACGATGCGAGTCCAATACAGCTGATTTTCCAAAAAATCAAAAGGCGCACGGGACTTTCCATGTTCTTCCCCAGTAAAGTGTATCTTAGGGCTATTTTTTCAGTGTATTCTCATCGTTCTTTCCCTTTATGGGTTCGGATATTAATAGTGCCACTAATGAACTATAGAATGCAATAGAAACCTCAACATGGACGAAAAGTGGACTCTCACCGTTCTTCCCGTGGACCCTTCAATTTTAACAAGTTAATAGGGTGACATGTCAGATTAACCCGTCCAAGTTACCCATTATCATAAATTTTTGATGAAATTCGGTATAATTAAAGAACTGTTCATGCTGATTACAAATATATGTATTACTCATTAACTAAGCAGTTTAAAAGTTATAAGTTTTTAAAATTATGCCAATTGAAGGCAAATGAAAGCAATTTTTAATTTAAAGATAGTTTAAATGTGTGTCCAAACCTATTAATCACAATGTTTGATTGGAGAAGTAATTGGCATTCTTAATTTTCATAATGCATTTGTTGCTGTTTCATTAAGGCTAGAAAATTATTGAGTTATATGAAAATGAATTATAATAAAAATACATTTTGCAGAAAAAGCTTTTAATGTTTCTCATTTGTATCTGCTTTGACATGGAATGGCTCAGCTTTTCCCCAGACTACTATAATTTAATTTTCTTGACTGGAAAGTATAAAGTAATTGAAATAATATACCCATTCTCAGCAATCATGTTACCAGTGATATTGTGGCAATGCTACTCTTCGTCATATTAGTCGCATCACAAATGTAATGTAAATTGGATAGCTGAGAATTTTAAAAAGCCATTTTGATGAAGAATTTAGGGAGAATACTGTATGGTACAAAAGGAAACTTATTTACAAATTTTTATTTTTTCCCTTTATGGTACAATCTTCTAGCAATTTCAATCTTGAATTGTGTACTAATAAGTATCAGACATTGTTTGAGAAAATCATTTTATTAGGTGTATTTTGTATATCTACAACTTAATATTTTTCTTTAAACTGTCATCTATCCTATTATGTATAAAATACTATCAGGGCCGGTCTTAGAAATTTGGCGGCCCTACATTTTTTTAGGGTTTATACTACTGCTTACATTTTTTTAGGGTTTATATAAGTCAAAGTAGGCGGCCCTGGTCAAAATCAAGATAGGTGGCCCTGTACACATTTTCAAACATTAATGCCTCCATACACACATACGTACATATACATAAATGCATTGGTACATGTATAATAGGTTCACTCATTGTGAAAAAATATTCACACACAGCGGCACACAGTTTGGAAACCTCTGATTTATATAATAATTTTTTTTTCCCTTATTTGTTTAATTTATCTTGGTTAGGACCAATATAAAATACGATTGTTAAGCTTTAGTTTAATAAACCAGTTCTTGATTCCTTTAGGACACATTAAAATAAGGCAAACAAAACATAATTAAAAAAATATGAATAGAAATTATTAAATTTTAATAGTAAAAAAGAAGTATACATTTCTAAAAATAGCTAATTTACAGTTGATCGTGAATTGGCAAAAATGATTATTTGCTAGTTTGTTTTTAGGGTTTATATCAGTCAATCGTGTTAGTGTAATGGATAAGTGTAATATCTGTCAATGGAAGAATCTTCTGCTGGTTGGTGAAGACTCATTCCTAGAAATAATTTGAACTATTGGCTTTTAAATTTACTCAGCTGAAGAATCAAAAACCAAATAATGCGTTAAATCTTCTTCAGAAGATTGTTTAGTGGCATATTTTATAACGGGATATTTCGGGCCTTTTTATTTGCAAATTCATCAATTAACTCCGTGTAATTGAGTGAACACACAATGTCATTTTCAATTGATATTAGAGACAATCTAACTAACCTTTCTTGAGACATAGTTGATCTTAAGTAAGGTTTAATGAGCTTTAGTTTTGAAAAGCTGCGTTCAGCAGATGCAACAGTCATAGGCATTGTTAATAAAATTCTCAGTAATAGGGCAGTAAATAGTCTCTGATGCATAAATTCAGTAAAACTTCATCCAATCCTGTTTTAAGTAAATATTTTAAAGTACTTGCAGGAGACATATTATCTGCTGCGATGTTTCTAAAAGTACTGAGCTCCGTAAAAAGGTTCATTCCATCAATATCTTTTTCTGTGTTTTTATTTGTAAGCAGTCTTTCTGCATTCATACATTTGTCTTTCAAGTGCTGATCACTATTATTTTTTAAATCTTCTGCATCAAAAACAAAGCCAAAATTTTCTTTAAATTCTTTATAGTGGCTGAATCTGTTATTTAAAGAGGAAGTAGCTTGATCCAGTAAGGTGTTAAAAAAATTTACCTGAAAATGTTTACGAATGCGTTTTCTTCTAACAGAGGATTTTGTGGGAAAAGCGATTTCCTCCGGACTCATTTCCAATTCTTCAGCTAACTGTTTTGCAGCTATTTGAGCACTTTCAAAGCCTGAGGTTCTGTAACTTTTCAGAAAAGAGCTTGTTTTTTCTGAGAGTGCCAGCGATTCCTCCAGTTCGATAAGTTCTGATTGCATGATTTTACTTGCGATAAAACGTCGTACCACACACACAACATAATAAGGAATGGGTAATTTTTCAGTTCTTTTGCCATAGATTCAGTTTGGCATTTTACATCATTACTTGTATTTGATATCTCAACAAGAGCATCGTAAATATTTCCAATCTGATATCTTAATGCCTTCACGCTATCAACTTTAGCTTCCCATCTTGTATCACACAATGGTTTAATTGTTAATTTAATATGCTTCAGTAGTATCTGCCATCTCTGAGTAGAAGAAGAAAATAAAACATAAATTTGTTGTACAATACCAAAAAGTTTTTTAGTATAAAGTGACGATTTAGCCATATCACTCAATACTAAATTAATGCTATGGCAACCACATGGTACGTAAAATGCTCTAGGATTTATATCCAAAACTTGTGCCTGTACGCCTTGCATATGACCTTTCATATTAGATCTGTTGTCGTAACCTTGGCCCCGACAATCATCAATAAAAAGACCCAAAGTTTTCAAAGTTTCAAAAAGCGTTTCTACGAGGTTGAGTCCAGTAGTTTCCGTGACAGGTAAAAATCCGATGAACCTTTCGACTACTTCAAATGATTTTTCTTTTTGGTCCACAAAGCGTAAAATCATTGACAGCTGTTCTTGATGATTAATGTCAAGGGTGCAATCCAATATAATCGAAAAATATTTAGCTTTTTTAGCATTTGTAATAATTGTTTTTAAGACGTTTTCTTTAATGACATCAATGAATTCATTTTGAATATTTTTTCCCAAATAATGATCAGAAATTTCGAAGCTAGTTACTCTACGAAGATGTTCACGTAAAAGAGGGTCAAATTGTGAAATCAGTTCCACAAGTCCCAAAAAATTTCCGTTGTTTCGATCGAATAGTTTTTCTTGTGTCCCTCGGAATGCTAAATTATTTCGAGCCAAAAATTGCACAATGGCCAAAAGACATTCTAAAGCTCCATGCCAGTGTACTTTTTCTGCATCAATCATATACTCCATATTTTTATCAATCGTAAGTTTTTCCTTTGTTCGATTTTCCAAATCTATCCATTTGTGAAGACAGTTAATATGGTTGGCCGAAGATTCGTGGTCTTTAATTAACTTAGAAAAATTCTTCCAGTCATTCGACTCAGAACTACAGAACTTGCTTGATATATCAGAAAATAATTTACAACAGAAGCAGAATGCCACATTTTTTGCTATAGAATAAACAAGCCAACGTCTATTAACAGTTTCTCCATTTGGTAGTTTTATGGTGTAAAATGATGCAGAAGAATGCCTTTTATTTTCATCCCTAGGAAAATCAAATTCCGAAATTCTATTCGGGCCCAGTTCAATTACTCCAAGTCTTTGGTTTTTAGTTAAAAATGTTGGCCACTGACCAATATCGCTTAGTTCAATTTTTGAAAAGTTTTCATCATGAGGCAGGGGACTTGTTCCACTTATTTCACTTTTCATTTCTAACTCAAAATCCTTAAATCCTCTTGCACATCTAATGTCTCTGATGTATTTGTAGTTCCTTTTTCTTGTTTTGGGGAATCTTCTTTGCTGATTTTTTCAAAATGTTCTAAAATAGCACCCTTCTGGGATGAAATCATTTCATTTTGAAGTCTTTTTCACTTTTGGGATCCAGAATCTGCTTTACAGCCTTGTAGTGAAGACATTTCGAATAATAATAAACACGGGTAAAAAATAACAATTGCAAGAGCAGATAATACTGCGGCGAGAAGTTCGCGTTCTAATGTATGAAACTGTTTGCAGCACTCTCTGAACAAATCAGGAATAAAAATTGGATAGCTCCGGCCATATAGAGCATGCGCGCAGAGTCAGCTTTCTCCGAGGAGGAAATTCACTTCAGATACTTTGGCGCGTTATTTCGAGATTCACTAAGATGTTTTGCCAAATATGGCACCTGTGACTTTTTGACTGAAGAACGGCTGCAGTCTGCTCCTGTCCGGCTGAAGTTCGCATGAATTGATAATTGATGCTTAGAGACTGTGGCTATAGAGATTTCATAGGAACATTTATTAAACAGAAAAATCATACATTGTTCATATATAAACCAACACCCACAGCATTTAGAAAATTAGATCAAATCCAATTGAGATGCACTAATTTAAAATTAAAATGCAACGAAGATGCCAACAATATTTCTTTTCTTGCAAATGTGTTTACACTGCATCGCAAATTTAATATTTCGTAACCAAGAATATTTATCATGTAAAAATATTTTATTCCGGAGGTGGAAGGGGGAAACGGGAGTCCCTCGTCGCTCCCGTTTCTCCATGGAAGACACATGTTCCTCACTTGTTATCCCCTAACCTGTAGCATGAAAATACTCGGTAACAGCTTTTTCTAAATGACGGGTTTAGTTCTGCACAGCCACGACAAGGCTTAGGCTAATAAATAGTAATCGTGGATGCTCAATTGCTGATCAGTACACAGGCAGCGGAAGGGGTTGTCACCCCACATACCATCACCGCTTTCAAAAGGTCAGAAAACTTTCTTTAGATGACCATTAGCGTATCATTAACAACTTTTTGAACAGGCGTTATCTATTTTGAGTATCTGTATTGCAGATGTACCGACAAAAGAAACCCCGATTAGAAAAAATGTGAAGGATGCAAATTATTTCGAGATCGTTAAAGAAGTTTCTTTCAAGAATCAGTCATTAGCGGCCCTAGTCAAAAACTGGGAACGGCAAAAACAAAACAAAACATGCATTTAGATTTTTATTGAAAATTATTTGATCGGCTGCCTCCTTTAATGGGCAGCCCTATGCGGGCCCTAGGTTCGCCTAATGGTAAAGCCGGCCCTGAATACTATTAATACAGAAAACTTGTATTTAAAAAAATATTGGGAGAAGATATTTATGTTCTCTCTCAGTATGCTCAGTAATCTGTGGCATAAACATGTGTATCATTCAAAAGGGTGGTTAACAGGGCACCCCTACAGAATTTTAGAAACATACCTTTTGAACCACTCAGTTAATCTGAATATAATTCATATGCATCCAAAGTTCTACAATCACATCAAGTTACATCAAAATCCATGATCGTGGGTGATACTTTAGTAAAATTTTGGTTGATTTGGCATATAATGACAAAATGGTTAATAAATCATGACAAATAAACAATATTTAATTTCATCTGTTAGCACAATTTTCAGACTAGTAGTACTTGTCAATGCAAATATATTTTAGTATTTTTAGACTGAAGTAGAAATATTTTCTAGTAAGTGTGTATAACAGCGCAGTATTGGTAATTGAAATTTTGCTCAATATCAATTCTTTTATTATTTCTGAAATAATTGAAAAGATTGACTTTTCAGAAATCATGACTGTACTGTTGCACATTTTAATGCAGAGAGGTTCTTCTAATTTTGAAATCAGTCTCAAGAAAGTAACTTTGACATATTAGGAAAAATATTTTAAAAGTATGATAAAAACATTGAAAAAATCTGGCATTAAGTACAGATAAAAAAAATACCTTGTATACTTACTCATAATACAGATATAAGGTCTATATGTACGAAATATCTATCTTTGCAAAAAAAGTATATATGAAATACCTTTTAAGCCATTAAAAAAAAAAAAAAAATCGGAAATGTGACATTTTTTTTTTTTAATCTAGTGCATGTAATTTTTAAAAATGTTTAATAAAAGAGAAATGAAATTCTAAATTTTTCCTGAAAGCTGACTTGATAATTTATCTTTTGTTTTAAAGGCACAATCTTAATTAAGTATGTTTTTTCTCTGTAGAATATCTTAAGTCTTATATGCTCTTGATTCAAAAATTAAAGCCGTAGGAATTAATTTTTACAAAACATTTCTCTGTTTCATCCCTGCAATGAAATGTGATTGTCTGCTGTATCCTTGCATATTTTATCATATTCAAGGATCACAGTTTCTATTTAGAGCAATAGTGAAATATGGTTCATCTGAT
This sequence comes from Cheiracanthium punctorium, assembly GCA_038373885.1. NCBI lineage: Eukaryota > Metazoa > Arthropoda > Arachnida > Araneae > Cheiracanthiidae > Cheiracanthium > Cheiracanthium punctorium. The sequence goes on from JAWZYV010012130.1 coordinate 98,446, forward strand.
ACATCATACTATCAATAGTTTGTTGTAGAGCGTTTTCTTTACTTTAGGAAAAAATGTAGTGCTTGAGCAGATAAATAACAGATTCCAAATCTTTTTGTGCTGTATTTTGGTATTTCAGTCAAATATGTATAAACCCTTTTCTTGCAAAAAATGTTATAAACAACAAAAAAAAAAAAAAAAAAATTTGCTGGTTGGTTAACAGTGTTAAAATAAAGCCCTCAATAACTTTTAAACTAAAATGCTTTCTGAAACAGTTGTATTGAATTTTAATTTTAATAATTTTTTAAAAAGAGTATATCATTATGCAATCACAAGTTTTTATGCATTATACATTAACTCAGCGGTTCTCGACCTTTTAATGTCATGCCCCCTCCCAACAAAGGCTAACTTACGGTGCCCCCCCCCTCACATTTTTCAGCATACATTCAGTTTTTTAATCTTTAACGATGAACATTTAGTCGACTTTTCTACAAAATAATGTTAAAGTTTGAATGAACATTTTAAGCAAAAATGAGAAATAAGATGATTTAAAAAAAAAAAACATGCATCACTACTTGCTCTTTGGTTTTTGTCGCGCCCCCTACAAATGGCCTGTGCCCCCCCCCTTGGGGGTTGCGGCCCACAGGTTGAGAAATGCTGATGTAACTGAAAAATTTCAGAATATCTACAAACAAGTTTGCATGCAATCATTTGCAAAAATTTTTTTATTGCATACTTCTAAAAACATTCATCACAAAAAATTAATTTTTCTCTAGTTTAAAATTTTTCTACTATTTTAAAATATTATTTTTTTATCTTTTTATTAACTGGCAAAAGAAACAAAAACATGTTTTAGATGTGCTACAAACTAGAGGCACTTGCAGAAATGTTATGATAGTTGATAATTGTATAACTAATTGATACATAAATATTGCTTTCACAGTCAGTACCTGAAGAACTGAAAAATAAATAAAACTAGCTTCAAAGTAAACATGCAATATATATTATCTTTACTGTACCACAACATATAGAAAATTTATATAAAAATCCCATTTTTGGAGATAATGGGCTTAAAAAATTAGCTTGGTGTATTTATGATTCTTATTTTCCTCTGAGAATGCTTTCCTAGTAATGGAGAAAGAGGGAAAGTACACATAGTTTACTATTTTGCATCTATTCTGTTTGATCTAGGCATATAGCAATTGAATAAGTTCGTTGACAGGCTGAGTATGCTACCATCGATTTTGGTATCTGAAAAAAAGGCACTTTGCTATATTGGTCTGTGGTTACCCTCTCTTTTACCAAAGTTATGGAAGTGCTTGAGCCACCCCTCCCAACTCTTCTTCATGATTCATTAGATATTATGCATGTTCATTGAATTTCTAGCTTAGTACAGTGTGTGTGCATAGGCTTTAAAATGAAATTTTCTCATAAAAAAAGGGATAAACTGTTTTTCCTCCCTTAGCTTGAGTGTTTATTTACATTTCCTCTAAAGTTTTCGGTAATATCACAGGTCAGAGTAAAATATCTATAAGGGTGTATTTTACTAAGAATATTAAATTAGTTACATCGCAACATAAAAGTTAAGCAGTGGAAAATTAAAAAATATACACAGGGTGCCCCATGTTGATTGGGACAAACTTTAAAAAGAGGTAGGGCACATAATGAGGAATCATAATCATATAGCAATGTGATGTCAGAAACACTGTTTTCACTTACCTGTTAATAATTACTTTTGGAAAAGTGTTGAAGTGTTTGCCTAATTTCTTAACCAAGATTCATAAACAATGGGTTTGTCTCCAGAAAACTTCATCAGTGAAATGAAACAGAATTTTTGAACAATTAATTTTAGTCACATGTTTTCTCTAAAAGATATGTTAGTTTTTGCCAAACAATGGTCCAAAAGTTCACTAATATTTCAGTGCATATTTAAAAGTGATTATTAGTAGCTATATGAAGAAGACATTTTGGACCCCACATTGATATGTGATTCTTAATCCTTATTACATGCCTTACTTCCCATTTAAGTTTGTCCCAATCATTATGAGACACCCTGTATATTAAACACCCAGTATTGAAAATAACTGACATTGTAGCCTTCGCTATTAGTAACTTTAATACAGATTTAAAACTATAGTTTTGCTTTCTTAAACATGATTTATGGTAGGGTATTCCTGTTTAAAAGTGATAGGTGTCACAGAGACCCATCTAGATAAAACTTTTGAACAGCTTTAAAAATAAATCAATGATATTAAATACTCAAAAATATTAATAATGCCTCTTCACCAAATGCACTGTGGACTGATATCAACAGTCAACTTATATGTCTTAGGCAACTTTCAGGAAAAATTCTTAAACAAAAAAATTACCTTCAAAAATAGGCCAAAAAGTTCTGCATTTGGGAAATATTGCAAAATACCATATGTTTTGGATTTTTTCCTGAATGTTTTTTAACTGTTGTAGGGTGATGAGCTTTTGGATTATATTTTGATGTGTAATTTATATATTCTTAATAGGGGCAACAGACCTACGTTTGTTACCAGCAATAGAAGTGAAGTCCTTGACATTACACTTTGCTATGGTCATTGTTATGACCTTATTGAGAATTGGCATGTATCGGATGATGTTACTTTATCTGATCATAAACTAATTCTTTTTTCCATTAAAGGACTCATCCCAGTGAAGAGTCAAGGTAGGAACCCATGCAGAGCTGACTGGGGTTCCTACAGAAAGAAGCTCAAACTTTGTTTGGGAAATATCAGCGGTAAGTTATCTTCTCCTAGTGATATTGATGACACAGTCTCCTCCCTGACTGGGGCTATCTGCTCTTCTTATAAGGAGTCTTATCTTGTGAGCACAGTTGTTGCCCAGAGGCGTGTCCCTTGGTGGACGACTGAGCTCACTCGCATAAAAATTGCAGGAGGCTTTTCAATAAAGCCAAGAAAACGGGTGATTGGCAAGCTTATAAAGCTTCTCTCACTAGCTTTAATAAAGCGATTAGGAGTGCTAAGAGATCTTCTTGGCAGGACAATTGCAGCAATATCAATGATTTGTCTGCCTCTGCCAAATTGGTTAAACTTTTGGCTAAAAACAAATCGTCTAACCTTAACTGCATTAAGATGAATAATAGTCACTTCTCTGAGTCGTGCAGTGAGACTTTGTCTGAGATGTTCAGGATTCATTTCCCGAACTGTGTCATTCTTGACAATATGTGTACCCCTTCTCCTGCTCCTGCTCCTGTCAGTGATAAGGAGGCTTGGGATGCTGCACGCAAAATTGTTACCCATGATAGGGTCGTCTGGGCTATTAAGTCTTTTGGACCTTATAAAACTCCAGGTATGGATGGTATTATTCCTATCCTCCTTAGGGAAGGCATTGCTTTGCTTTCTCCTTTTTTATGCAGGATCTTTAGGGCTTGTATTGCTTTTAGGTATGTCCCCACTCTGTGGAGGCACACTCGTGTTGTTTTTATCCCTAAGCCTGGGAAAGACAACTATTTTGAGGCTAAGTCTTTTAGACCCATTAGTCTATCTTCTTTTCTCTTAAAGGCTCTTGAGAAGCTTATTGATAGACACATTAGGGATACGTTGCTTATTTGTTCCCCTTTGTCTGTGAACCAGCATGTCTATCAGCCTGGCAGATCTACTGTTACTGCTCTTTATGACCTTGCCTTTACTGTCGAGAAAAGTGTCTGCTGTAAGGAGGTGGCGCTTGCTGTTTTTCTTGACATTGAGGGAGCCTTTGACAGGGTTCCCTCTGGCACGGTTCTGTCTGCTCTTGCTTCAAAGGGTGTTAATAAAACTGTTTGTCAGTGGATTGGCAATCTATTCTCGTACAGGTTTATCACTGCCTCGCTCCTGGGGGACACCTTAGTGGCACGTCTTTCTGCCGGTACTCCCCAGGGTGGGGTTCTTTTACCTCTACTGTGGTGTATTGTGGTGGGATTGTTGGTAAAGTTATCTAGCATTGGGGTCCACTGTATTGGTTATGCTGATGATATTGCCATTGTGGCCAGGGGCAAGTTTGGTCCTGTGGTCACTGGCTTCATTAATTCGGCCGTGAAGTTGGTGGAGAGCTCGTGTTTTGATACTGGGCTCTCTGTCAATCCCCTGAAGACTTGTCTTGTTGCTTTTCCTAGTGCAAAGCACTTCAAGTCTTCTAAGATTTCGTTTTTTGGACAGCCTATTGCTTGTTCCTCTTCTGTGTAGTTTTTGGATGTGTACTTTGACTCCCATCTGGGGTGGAAGAATCACCTTGACTACTGTCTTGCTAAGGCCAAACGAGTCTTTTGGGCTTGTAGGAGTGCTATTGGCAGGACTTGGAGCCTGAGTCTTCAGTCTATTCATTGGATCTACACCATGATTGTTCGTTCGATCATATCGTATGGGTCCATTGTTTGGTGGTCTAGATCTTCTTTAGTTTCTTCTAGGAAGGATCTTACCTTCGTTCAAAGGATGGTGTGTTTGGCTATCACTGGTTACCTTCGTACAACTCCTACTGCAATCACTGAACTGCTTTTAAACCTTTCGCCTCTGCATTCTTTTATTGAGGCTGAGGCCCTGGTCTGTAGAAAGAGGCTTATGGACCTGGGTTATTGGAAGAGTTATTCTCAGTACCTTTCTTGGGGTGATCTTGATTCTTCTATACAGGCTCATCCTTTATGTAGCATGCCTTCTGACAATATGCTTGTCAGGCATGTCTTTCACGGATCTTTCTCTGTTCATTTCCCCTCTAGAGATAACTGGAGAAAGCCTCCTAATTATAGTAAGAACAGGTGTATTGTGTGGTCCAAGCTTGGTTATCATACCGGAGCTGGAGTTTGCTGTCCGGACAATGACATTAGGCTTTCTATTTCTCTGGGCCTCTATGCCTCCGTCTTTTAGGCAGAGGTTTATGCTATTCTTATGTGCAGTGTTTTTGTTTAAATGCTGGTTACTCTAGGAAGCATATTTTTATCTGTTCTGATAGTAGGGCTGCTCTGATGGCTTTACAAAGCACCTCTATCTCTTCCTTCCTTGTTTGGGATTGCTACGAGAGGCTTTGTAAGATCTCTTGTCTCAATAAGGTTACTCTGTATTGGGTTCCTGGCCATTCTGGCATTCCTGGTAATGAGATGGCTGTCTTTCCAGGTCGGGCTCTGGTTCCTCTTTCATTGGACCTGAGCCGGTTCTCGGCATCTCAAGTAAATGTTACAGGGATACTGTCTTTAACCACTTTTGTGGGCTTCAGTATTCTAACTGGCTAAAATGTAATGGCCAGTGGCAGGCCAAAGAGATTAATCTTGGCTTTCCTGGTGATAGATGCAAGGAGCTGCTGTGCCTCAGCAGATCCAGCCTCAGCAGGGCTATTAGTTTGTTAACTGGGTATTGTGGCCTTAGAAGGCATCTTAGTATAATGAGGGTTGTTGATAATCCCACTTGCTGGGGTTGTCTTCATAAGGAGGAAACTGCTTTGTATATCCTCTGTGAGTGTGAGTATTTCTCTGCTTATAGATTTAAGCATCTTGGGCGTCACACTGTTGAGCCCTGGGAGCTTCATAAAATGTCTATTAGGTCTATGTTGATGTTTGCATCTGCTACTGGGCTCTTTTCATAATGTCTTTACAGGACTTTCCATATTGCTTGGGGATGGTACAATAGACCTCTGGTCGCAGTGCCTGGCCCTTTTTGAGCCTCCCCTCCAAGTCATAAGTCATACTGTTGTAGGTTCACTGTTTGTAATAGTGCATACTACAGATTGTAAAGAGACAACCTAAATTTGAGTTTCTTATGCAATATTATTCTTTAAAAAATGTTCAAAAGTTATAAAATTTGTTAAATTAAACTTTTTGAAATCAAGATGCTTTACATGTAAAAATGTTTTAATGTTTTCTTTTTGGCATTGTACGTTCTCTTGAAAGTTATTTTAAATGCACTCCTAGATTTAAAATTTCTGTCAATTTTGGAATTCAGTAAAATTTAGCTGTGTATTTTCATTATTATAAGTTTTATAACAATAGTTGTGGCTATTTCAGATTATACTCGCTGTGAAATCCTTACAGGAATGTCTTTATTCATTGAATATGACTGTAGTACCAAAGTAGTACTATGTACATTTAAATGCATTTGTTTATTTAATTGTTGGTGATAAGATGCCTGAAGTTATAATACTGTTTATGTATAAAAATGGCTAACCTATTGGAACACAGAGAAGTCAATATTATCTTAATTTAAGAGAGGAATTCTAATTATTGCTGTGACAAATCTTTTATAGCAGTACAGTATATATAATAGTAAATATTTAATAATGATTCATAATTTTAATAATGAAAAATTTACATATTTGTAGATACTTAAAAATATTTTAAAACATATAGTAATTTATACACAGTAAGTCTATTTACAAATAAGTACAAAGTATATTTGCAACTAAGTATTTTTCATTGTTTTTGAATTATTGCAAGTTTTTACAGAAATATTTTCTTATATCTTTCATCATGAAATGTTGTTATTTATGCTGAACTTGTTTAGTGACATGTCTTCGTTTATTAATCCTAAACAAAATCTTGACTGCTTTTCAAAAATTTCAATTCTTGTACCACTTGTACAACAAACTTACAGTTATAAACAATCACTTAACAAGATCTAATGCAACATCAATTTTAGTCATCGATTTAGCGATTGTAGAAGGGTACATGCAGAATTGAAGAATAAAATAACAGTTCATTTGCAGTTAAACCTCTTTAAAAATAAAATTGTATGCTTTGTCACTTTGTTTTATATGATAAGGTACATAAATGCTGAGTTCTTTTGAATGCTTTTTTTATGGTAAAAGAGTTAATGTGTTGACTTGAAATAACCATTGCTGCTCCTTTGACAACATTGCTTGTTTTTAAAAGTAGGTATTTATGATAAGAAAGTTACTGTTCTGTTTGAAACAATATTATAAGGAATGGCTGACCAATCTGAAAGCTAAATAAATTGGATCTGGTTTCTTAAATCAACTGCTCAGTATTTATTTTAGTGAACATAAGGAAACTATTGAACTTTTAACTTGACATTATTGCAAGTTATGATAGCCTACAATGCAAGTTACAAATTTTAACTTGACATTGTAAATCTATTTACATTTGTTAAAAAAAAGAGTTATAAGTTTTAAGTAAATAATGTACTTTTTTAACTTTTTGGTTACTTAATTGTTATGGTTTTAGGTCAATTTCAGGTGATTCTCTGTAACCTATATATTGTAACTGCTGTTAACTTTTTGATCACATTTTGTTATAAATTCCATTCTTAAATGAAAAAGTAAACCATGAAAAGTGCATATCTTATTATTATTATTATTATTATCTTTTTTGTAATATTGAAAATTACCTGATGAGCTATTTTTGTCCCCAACACCTTAGGTGTATGTTACATTGCAACATCATAAAAGGGTTCACTCTTTGAATCATTTACTACATATTCAAGCTTTTCTGGGTCATTATATACTGGAAAATTTTTGCTAGCAATTGTTATTTAAGTTTAAATATACTTCTATTTTTCAAGTATAGACAGCAATTGTGCTCTATCTCTGCAGATGATTTTTAGAATTCTTTGTTCTATTGTCACACACTTCTATACTTGTCTCAATAAATCAATGTATTTTTCTTAAATTGATTGTTACACTGGCTTATTTTTATTATATTTAGCTAAGTTTACGAAACAGTTTCTACATTTAACTTATTAATTTAATTACAATAGTAGATAAGTTATGTTGCTGCTTGGGTTGTGTAGTGGCTAGAGAACCATTCTACCACTCCACAGGTCCAGGTTCGATTCCTAGTATGGGCTTGGGGGGTCATTTCATCCAACCCTTCATAAGAGGCATCAACCTATTTGGTGCCTCCATAATAAAATGACCCGTATTTCTGGCCTAGTAGTGGCCAATGCCTATAAATGACATTAGAAAAAAATAATTGTAAACATGAGATGGTAATAAAACCATATCATTGTGCAATTATGCAAGTACAGATATTAGAGCTAGCAAACTTGAGAAATAATATTTTAGTTGATAAATTGGATAATTAATAGGACAGTTTATTAAATAAAATAATATATACAGGGTGTCCAGTGCTAACACTGTCAAATGGCTATTTCCTAAACCATTAGTCAGAGCCACATAGTTCCAATTGTAAAAATGCTCTGAAGTATAATCTTTTATATGAGAAACAATCGAAGTAAATAAATCAAATCCTATAAAAATTATGAAATTTATGTTTTTACTTGGTCCCCTGGTCCTATCAGTTATATTAAAAAAAAATTTCTTTATCCAATTTCATGCACAAAAAAAAAAAATTCATCCTTCTATGACCAAAATTTCCGAGCTACAGCTGCTTAAAGTTAGAGCACTTTTCGAGCTGAGAAATAGGGGTTGTATACAAAATGAATTTGAGAAAAATTAATGTACATGGTTTTGAGCCTTGTAATATTTATTAGCCATTTCATCAACTATTTTATGATTGTAGATTGCAATAAAGGAGATTAATTTTAACTATGTGTATCTAATAAATTAACATAAAATATAGTCTATATTAAAAATAGAACTTTTAAAAGAGTTTTTTAAATGAACTTGTGTTAAATAACATAAAATAAAAAAAAAGCAAGGGGATTAAAATTTTTAATAAACATTAAATCAGAATATCAAACATTTTAATATACGAATATATGCAGTTTTAGAAACTTAAAATAATATTACAAATTTTATTAGCATAACATTTGCTCAAAGTAGATCCTTCGGCTGCAATGCAAATATGCACCCGTGTCAAAAACTTTTCCCGTACTTAGCATAGCATTCTCAGTGTTACACATCTGCATGCTACACATACATGATTTAGTAAGTCTGATGGACTTGCTGATTCTTTTCCATATACTTTACTTTCTCTGGAGTTTCTTGAAAAATAATCTAATGGATTCAAGTCTGGTGATCTCGGAAGCCACTCAACAGGATTGCCATACCCAATTATATTATTTCCAAATGTTTCTGTTAGAACAGTACGAGGCTTTAGTGATTTATGTGTTGGAGCACCATCATGATGAAACCACATTCGTGACAGATCTCATAGTGAAACACACTCATCTAAGAAGTCAGTCACTGAGCCCTCTAAAATCTGTGCATATTTTTCAAATGTTAAAGTGCCATCGAAAAAAATGGCCCAATTAAGGTTTTTTCCATATGCCACACCAAACATTTATCGACCAACGCACTTGATGTCTGTTCAGGCAATAGATATGCGGGTTTTTCAGAGACCAATAGTGACTACTTTGTGTATTTATAACCCCTGTGTCTTGTAAACTGACACACATCAGTAAACATAATGTCACTAACAAACGGCACATTATCATTTTGCTTATTCAAAATGAAACTTCAGAAATCAAATCTACATTCTTTGTCTCCAGGCAATAAATCTTGTACCAAAATGGGGCAATATGGATATGCACCATATGTACTTAAAATATTCCATACTTGCTATTTAGAACAACTACAAGCTTCGCTAATGCTTCTTGCACTAGACTGTGGATGAGCAAGAGCATATCCTAGGACATCTTCCACATCCACATGCTTTGTTAAATCCATGATGCTTCTTGATCTTTTACGATTTAGAACGCTTCTGGTTTCTCTTAAACGTGTCACTACATTTGATATTGTACTTTCAGATGGGGGATTGTCATTCGGAAATTTTACAGCATACTGCTTCGCAGCCTCTCGTTTATTCCAATGAAATTCTCCGTAAAGTAACACCATTTCAGTGTATTCATTAGTATTAAACATCATCTTTCGTTTTTTATACTCAATAAGCTACAAATTCAAATATCATGAAGTTTAGATGAACACTAACAAAGTAACTTAAACAACACTTTTTCAACTCCAGTAAAATATTAAAATTTAATGTTCATGGTCTGTTGCCCTATCAGCAGGAAAACTGAATCTCAAGCAATTATCGTCTGCCAATCATTTTACCTGAAACAAGATATTTCATTTCAATTTCGTGAGGTATCTGCTTCAGTTTACGAAAACTCTTGATCCTGAAGCCAGTTTATGGTTACAGAGTTTACAAACACTGCCGAAGCCAGCACAGCCTTTAGTCTAAACGCCATGGTTTCTGCGGTTTTAAGCCAGTGAATGAAATGAAAATGCACCTTGACGATAAACTGCAATATACAGGGTGTTCCAAAAATAACAATCCATTTTTATGAAAACATTAATGCATTGATTTCTTTCACAGGTGTTTGGCAAAATTCTCTCTTTAGAATAAAGACTAGCCTAAGTTTCTTGGAAATTGGGTCATAAAACATAAAGAAGTGTGTCAGTGTGTTGTCAGCGTGTCGGATGAAAATCGTTCTGGATGACCATCAACATCTGACACTACCAGTTCGTTTCAATTTCTTCACCAGTAGCCTAATATTGGCCATTGTTGATGGCTGTTTTCGGTATTTTTGATGGTACAGCTGATGCACTTCATATGTTTTACGACCCAGTTAAAAAAAAACAATGGCCGTCTTTTGTTCTTAGGAGAGCATTTCTTCAAACACCTGTGAAAGAAATCTATGCATTAGTGTTTTCATAAAAACAGATCATTATTTTTGAAACACCCTATATAAGGTGGAACACTGGCATAGCCCGCGGCTGCCGATCTTAATTAAGTTATGTTAACTTTTATTTTATTATAATTATGTTGTCTGGGTCAAGTTATTGTTAATAAAATAGTTATTGTTCATCATTAAGTGTCGTTAATCAATATATTTAGCTGTGTCTACTAATAAGCAGCTAGACCAGCTGAAATCGTCTGCTAACTATTTTACCTGAAACACTATATTTCATCTCAATTTATTCAAATACTCTCAAGAATTTGTTAAAGGTTTCGATGTTCTATCTTTTTAATAAATTTCTCATTGTTTCGACAAAACATTTTTTTATTTACACAACTTATTAAAATTCTGTTACTTCATTTAGAGAAAAGATTTTCGAAAGACTGTGGAAATTTTTTTCTAGATCCTTGCTATAACCTTCTGCTTATAGATTAGTATTCTAAAATTAGTTTTTCTTCTTTCTCCGCATTATGGCAGAAAATTAAATTAAAATATATAGTTTAAAATTTCAATATTTATACAGTCCCCTAATGGTTCATCGTAATGGGACATTTCTGAACATGGAAAAGTGACTTGAGTCAAAATGTTTGTTGCTTCATAACTCCTTTGATCGTATAAGGACAAATTTTCTTTATTGCACATGAAGTTGTATAGAGAAAATTTTTCTAAATATAACTGATAGGACCAGGGTACTGTATAAAATTTTAAATTTCGTAAATTTTATAGGAATTTATTTATTGACTTCAATTGTTTCTGATATAATAGATTATACAATTTAAAGCATTTACAACTGGAACTATGTATGTGTCTCTGACTGAGGGTTTAGGAAATTGCCATTGGGCATCGTTAGCACTGGACTCCCTGTATATTATTATTTCATGGCTTCAGTTTTATAATTGTTATTATGTGCTATCACTTAATGTTTTACGTGGGATTCCATATTACGTAAGTTTAGCTATTTTTTACTATATATATATATATTTCTATTTTTTGTTATCTTTTTGATTTCTTTTTTCCTTTATATAGTAGGGTAGGGCCCAGAAAGTGTGGAGTTAATATCTCTTTTGATATGCCACACAACCGAAACCCTACTATTTTGTTTGCTTTTAATTATAATCCACTGTTTGTGGTCCCTGAAGATGGTGACAGTGGCTATAATTTCCGTTCCATTCTGTTTTCACATTAGTTCTTGCACTTTATTTGGCTTAGTTTTTATTTATTTTCTTTTCAAAATGTGGTTTCTAGTTCTTGCTTAAAGCTGTTATATTTATATGCGAGGTATGTCTTGTTTGCAGTATGTTTTGTGTTTTACTTATTGGTTATATATATATATATATATAATAAATTAACTTCATAAATGTTCTTATATTTATATGAAGAATATTAGCTTGCATATCAGCATTTGCTTCTATGTTAAATTTTCTAATTACACATAATTTTGCAGCTGTGCCACAGGTTAAGGGATTGATTCTTGAGTTGGGAAAGAATTCTCAGCCTTTCATTCCTTGAGTGGGTCGATAAAAATGTGGACCAAGCTTGCTTGGAGATTAAATATTAGGGGCTCCACATCAAGCTAACTATTTGACCAGTGCGTATGCTTTCGTACCCCAGAGCCTATGGTCATAAAGCCATGAACGGACAGTGTAGGTCTTGGGCTATTCCATGAGTTTTTTTAATTAATAATTTTTTAGAAGATCCTTTAGCAAAAGTTTCTTACCTTTTTATTTTTAATGCCTTCTACTTTATTTTCATTAAATTTTAATGGAAAACGGAAGCAGTATGTTTTCTCTTTCATGCATTTCTTACTCAAATTCCCTTGGAATATTTAAAAATATGGTTTAATTGCAAATAAAAAATTTACAAGTGAATTTTACTTTAAAAATGCAAAGTTAAGGACAAAAAAGTCAATCAGTTTATTATATACGTATATGTTCCTTTGTGTATGCATTAATAGCATGGTGGTATTAGTATGCATACTACATTGCTACTACATTGGTAATTACTTAAAAAAATAATTGATTTGAGTTTTAATGGTATCCTTAAGTTGGTATGTATGAATAATTTTGTGTTTGTGGTTGAAACAAAATTTTGTGCATCAGAGTTAAGTAAACAATGTGTTTTATTGATGAGTTTTGCTGACACATTAATTGTCTTATGTTTAGTTATTGAATGACTATTTTTTCATGTATATGTAACATATAACTATTTTATTTTCTTAGGCACTATTATAAATTGCCTCATGAAATTCTTTGCTGATTGAACTTGAGCTGAAACTAAGTCTTTCAGAAGTAAATAGTAGGTAGAACCTTATTTTCTTTCTCAAATATACATGTTACATTGTGATTGTCTTAAGCATCCATTCTTTTATTTATATTACAATAATTTTCATAAAGAAATTTTGTTAAGATTCAAATGTTTTTATTCACATGAAGCATGCAAGCTTTTAAATATATATTTTGGCCTTTGCAATACAATTTTTGTAATAGATAATTATTATATGTAAGTAGTAAATGCTTATATAGTTATTTTTTATTTATATGTGCTATAATGGAACATTTGTCTGTTTTTATGGGTGATATATCCACTGGAAGGAGCAGTCCTTTAACAAATTTATTTGCTGATTACTTCCTCCAGGGTACTATTTATTATATAACTTTTACTAATACCACATATAAAGTGACTTGTGCAAGTAGGCGTTATATGAAAATAGCCTTATGGCTATTGCACAGAGCCTCTTAATATTTTTCTGGTAGAGACCCATAAGTTTTCCGTTTTGTCATTGAACAAATGCTTGTTCTTTTCATTATTTATTTTATGAAATAAATCTATTTTCATATCATAATATCCTTTACCAAATGATATTTTAAAAACACTTTAAGCACTTTCTGATTTTTTTTCTTTTCTGTGCCTTAAAGAATATCATATATTTAGGTTAATTTAGGTTGTGTTTGGGGTCAATATCTCACTTCATTTCTAAAACTGAGATTTTAAGCTTTTTTCTTAAAAAACTAAGTAATCTCTTATGTACATAGAAAACTAAATAATGTTTTCTGTTTTTATTATCTTCATTTTTATGTTCTTCTAGAGAACACAAGTAATTAATATTTTGTATTAGATATTCATGTGAACACTTTAAATCATGTTAGTAATATGATTGTGTTAGTTTTATTGTAACTTTGCTTATTCTGCTACTGTAACTGCATTATTACTGTCCCTAGTTTTATGATTGTACAATCATCATGAATATTTTGTAAAATAAGCTAGTTCTTAAAATCTATTTCTAAAAAGGAAATTTAATATGTAGATACACGTAGGGTTTATTTTGCAAGAAATGTTTGAAGTTCCTTTTATTTAACTGAAGAAAAATTTACATTTTATAGTATAAGTTACAGATATTACATGTTTGTTGCTGAAATTACATAAAAAGACATTACATGAAACAATATAGCTCATGGTTCCCAAAGTGTATGCTTCTGACACAAGGGTGCTGCACAATGCTCCTTGTCATGCTCATGATCTCAATAAAGTACATGCTTGAATTTTAATTTAAAACTGTATTATGTTTATGCTTTTGCTACTTTACTTTTCTAATTTGTTCTGAACAATCATATAAATATAAAGTATATAACTGCAGTATACCACAGATATTATATGACAAAGGTGCCAGATAAGTTTTGGAATCCCCGAAATGGCTGTTATAGGTTTAGTGTGAATTTCAAATTAAAAAAAAATTAAATTTTCTGTTAGATTCATACAATGTTTAAGGGTATGTGCACTCCTGGGCACCTCTTTCAAAAAGCATTAAAAACTTCTTTTAGTGTTCTTAATTTGGCTAAAAGAATATTGTATCTATAAAAATGAAAATTTATTACACATTGACTACTTAATTGTCCTTATAAAGATTTTATAAGGTAACTGTGTGATCTGATGTGCTCTATAATTGTAATTTTTTCAAATCTTTGGTATAGAAACTGACTTACACTTACTGCTTTCGAGCAAAATTTGGCTATTCTGAACACTGAGTCATTTTCTTTTTCCTGTTCTTTTAAAACACACACTTTTAAATAAATGTTATACTGTTCAGATTTAAGTATTCAGAAGAAGGGGTAGATGCTACCGTTTCATAAAACAAGAGAAGAACAAATTACTATGAACACTTCAATTAAGAAGGGGGGAAAATCTTACCATTGCTAAATATTCTACTAGACTCAGAATAACTATTTAATGGTGTAACAATAGTCTGAAAAGCTTAATTGTAGTTCTAGTAACAATCAGCATTGTTGAAATTATTTTAAATCATTAATCTTTTAAAGTTAGTAATTAATCATTTAAAGTTAGTATATCAAGTATTAAGAAAACAAGTATTTACTAAATTCTTGAAATTAAAAATCTCAGTACATAGTTAAAAAACTTATCTAAAACATTACTCTCAATAGAAATCATTTTATGAAATTTCATCTTCTGAATGAACTTTCTCATTCAGTCAGTAAAAATAATTTTCCCTATTAGAAATTTTATAAGGCAGTTTTATTGATTTAAAAGTGTAAAAATGAAATCTTAAACATTTTTTCTTTTTGAGTCTACATTTTTTTAAAATTTAATTATTGTTACTGGTACTAAATAAATTTTTTATATTTTTAACTTTGTGTAATTTAATTCTTGCAGATTTTGATTTGACTGAAAACATAGAACTGAAAACATTCATTTGTTTATTGTTAGCTGCTTTATAAAACTTTCATTTGTTCAGTATTTTGGAATGAAAAATCTGAAATGGTTGAAGTTAACACTGTGTCTGTACTCGAACCGCTTACTTATAGTATCAGAAAGGACCAATTATTCAAAATTTCAATTGCAAAACATAAGAAGTCCAAAGCATTATTTTTCTGTTTCTTGTACATTAGAAAATTCACATATGCAAAAGTAATAGGTTACACTATTAAGACAAACAGCTTTTATGCATTAAAGGTTAATTTAGTACACTTTTCAATATATATTCAAGAGAGGGAGAAAAAAATGCATGTTGTTAAGTCATTAGTGAGTGATTGTGAAGTGATTATAAATGCTATATTATCAAATGTGTTCTTAATACTTATTGATTTTGATTTTTGAATGTGGATTATTTCTTTTAAATTATATATTTATTTTATTACTTGTTACATTGCTTCTTACAGATAAAGCTTGGAGCATACTCATTTGAATTTCAACTAATTATAAGTGCTTTATTTTTCATTAATTACATGTATAACTGAGTTACTGATGTCGGAATATGTCAAGAAAGGGCCTATGACTTATCATGATTACTGTACTACGGCCTCTATTGTGTAATTCTATGTTTTCAAATACTGGCTGAATGGTATCTCTTCACACGATATAATATCAGTGGTAGATAATTATATTACTTTTATCTGTTGATACTATCAGCTTTTGAGTTACTTTGTTTTTCAGTTTAAATGTATTTTTTTAATTTTCACATACACTCTTCTATTGAAGTTTTTTTTTTTCTTTCTAGAATTAGAATTCCAAGAATTTTGTAACTGTACAAGTCTGGTTATCACAAATTTTAAAGAACATGTAGTTGCTGCTTGTTGGAATAAATTATTTTACTTCCAGTTGCCCCTCTCCAAAGTGAATAATTTCTATCAACCTTATAAGCTGGTAAGGCTTATTGTTTGCCAGCCACTTGAATAATCTTTGAACCATATCCATAATAAAGGATGGGGGTTTATTTTTTTTCTGGGGTGGGTGGGTGATGAGACACATTCCTCAGGACAAAGAGGTGAATAGATTTCAGATGTAGAGTCACTAACAATCTGTTTGATATATCATCTAATAAAGCAAAGAGGGTTCAAAACTAACATGTAAAAATTTTTTTACATCCATTTGAGTGATACTTGCCATTGTGAGAAGTGGAAATAAATTTTTACCAGCCAGTAAGGATCATGGCTAGTATTTTACTGGGCATGTTGCTAAAATAATACATCATGAGCAGACAAAATATTTACAAGTCCCCCCCCCCCCAAAAAAAAAAAAAAAAAAGCTTTAAGCATATATATAGTGTAATGTTTCAACAAACTGAATACTAAATTTCTTCTAAGTAACTCCTTAAGTTAATGGACTTGACAGTATCCTTTTCTGAAGTAATAGTTTTTAAATGTGTATCAATCACATAACCAAAGTTTTGAAAGTTTTTAGAGCAGATAGTTGACTAGATAGCCATTTTATTTGAGATAGCTACAAATCTACTCGGAAGCAAACTTCTTAGGAATGACTTAAACAGTAAGTTGTCTCTTATTTAGGAGGAGTAAAATTTTATCATGTCTTTGATAGTTGACTCAAAAGCTCCTTTATATATATATGTATTTTTCACACCATTCAAAACTGCAAACTTTATATTGTAAACAATGCAGTAGATTATTACAAGATGTAGGCTATCTTTTTTCAGTAGTGCAGCAAAACTTAAAACATCCCATGTTGTTTAATGCACCATTCAAATTTATCTTAAGTTTCTTTAGCCTTGTGTAGTCATGTATGCTAATTTTATCTAGAGTTTGCACTGGCACATACAGGATTCCTGTTGTATCAGAATACTGTAATGCCACCAAATTCTCAAATTTAGTAATAGGATATCCAGACAAAACATATGAAGTACAAACTATGTCTCATTTAGTTGTGTTACAGTGTGTACTGCCACCTGTTAAGACAGACTTTTTCCAGCTCTTCAGTTAGCTGGAAGTGCATAATTTCTGCATTAGGATTAATAAGCATATGTCCACCTTTGTTCTTTAAATAATCAGAGCTGCAGTTGAATTTTTAAATTGAAGTATACACAGCTTTTTGAATTTGTTAAAAGCCAGTTCCTCATTAGAACAAAAATATGCTTTCTTAAACAGATTGGAAATTTTCTTTTGTTGTTGCTCCATGAGATTTAATAAATACCTATTTAACGGTGTATCTTTAGGATTGTGCTTAGGCAGCTCATCTTCCATGCATAGAATATGCTTTTTTGTTTTGTGGTATGCCTTTATTGAAGTAATTCATATGGCATCTCATACAACTCTAGGCATTTTAAAATACAAACTTGATTGATCAGCAATATTGGCATATTCACAACCACATCACAGTCCAATTTTCAGTATAGCCAAACCATGCGTATTCAATACTCTCGTTTTTCATGAACCAAGCATTTACAATGATTTTCATAATTTAATTTACTTTTATAACTTTTGGCTTCTTTCTCCTTTTCCAAATAATTACTATTTGCTTTATATTTTAATTCATTTAAAGCACTTGTACTAGTGCTCTCTCATAAAAATTTCGAATGTACATTGGATAAATCAGTTGAACTGCATAGCGAGAAAAGTCTGTGCATGCGAATCAAAATTAGAAACAAATTAGTACATAACTGTAGAAAGGTGCTTAAAAGGATACAACATTTTGAGGCTTATGTCCGTCTCAAGAAAGTGAATTTACCAAAACAAAAACAGAACAAGGCGAATTCACTTTTCTACTTCCCAGAGGTTAATGATGAAGCATTAAACAGACTGTCAGTTCCTTAGATTTACAAAAAGTATTTTCAGTACAGAGTACAATTCTTACCTGTTTTCAGTCTTTCCAAATTGAGGAGTGTGAAATGATTTTTCTACATACCCAGTCAGGCATGTAGTGCAGAAAAATATATTCCTGATCACAGTATTTACATGCCTCCGGCATGTTGGCCAATAATTTTTTCTAACTCTAGTAAGAATTACTTCTAGTGAAGTTTATATTGCTTACATTTTAAATGAATCAACATGAATGGAAGAAGTTTTAATGTTAAGAAAAAGAAATGTTTTGAGAATAATATAATTTTATTAAAATAGTCAATTTTATTTATGTATTGCAAGTTTAATGTTTCGTGTAATTATTCTGTAATAATGAGATCTGTTTCTGAATAAATTGATTCCATTAATCAATGAAAATTTTCTTTCTGGTAAAATTGGAATTGGTTTTTTGAGTTACAGTGTAATTGATTTATTATTCAATTTGGTGAAATATTTATTTCCTGCATTAGGAAGAAGAACAAAATTCCACTCTTAAGGTAGTTGCAATCTAATGGTTGTCATTAGTATAATTATTAAAAATTGGTCAAATATAATCCCCTTACTCTAGCTTTCTGTTTCAAAAGGACGAAAAATTTTGAGCAATGTGTTCATATAAAATAACTGTTTAAATGAAATAAAAGTATTGTTCAGTTTCACCAATTATGGTTTTGCCTGTTTCAAGTGCCATAAGCACATTAACTTTATATTTACATTCCTGTTTATGTTCTTATTCAAAGTACATAATTTCAAGACATTAAAAGTTCTAATGGGCTACATTTTTAACCAGCAAAAGTTTCAAATTTTGGGTGTTGTATTGCATTTTATATGGTTATATGCTATTTTTTAAAATTCTTTCTTGACACAATTTACATAAATATTTGTATTATGAAATGTTCTAGGATGCATAATTCTTTCATTTGTTAAAGGAATTCATTTGTTATAGCAGATGCAGTTTGTTATACAATTTATATTATTTGAAATTTGTTATACAAGTTGTTATACAATTTATATTATTTGAAGTTGCTGTAATTGACAGTTATATAATAATTATGAATTGCAAGACTCAAGTTTCAGTCATTTATAATTATTTATTTTTAACTTATCTAATGTAATCCGTTTATTTTAGGCAAGTAAATTTTGTAGAGTTAAATCTGTTCTTTTAATTTTAAAACAAACTAAAAATAATCTACTTTCATGTAAAATTATAGTTTCATTTTACTGTTTTTTAAAATTAATTGAATTATCTGTTAAAATTTTTATTGGTTCCCTTTCTGCAGTAATACAGTTTTATCTGTCTATCTCGCATTTCATGGGAAAAGGGAAAAATAAAAAGATAAAGAAGTTTCTCAAGTTATAGAGGATTTAAATGTTCAGCCGTTTATAAACCACTTTAATATTTTTTTTGTAGGAAAAACAGTGGTATGATCACAGGGTAATTATAAATCCATCCATAATTTTTTTTTAACATTCATAAGTACATTTCAAATTAAAAATAGTCTTTTACTAACTTTTGACATCTAAATTTCTTTGTTTCTATTTACTTTCTAAGGTCAACAAGAGCTGCAATTTTCTCATGGCCTATATGTTCCCGAGACTTTAGAAAAGTTAAAGCTCTCATATATATGGCCTTCTCTTGGTCTTTTGTTGCCTCTTTAGGTGCATCAATCTGCAACTTTTGTTGTTGAAGAAAGGTGGTCTTTGGGCATTGGTTTTGTAATTTACGCTATCTGAAATTCGAGATACAGAGGTTTTGAAGAGAATTTTCCTGAGATAAATATGGAAAATGTATATAATTTAGATCGTAAATGTAGAGGTTTTCAGAAATTTTAAGATTAAGGTTTTCAAGATGGACAAGTTAGACTGTAATTAGTAATCTCAGTATCTTCTTTTTGAAAACTTATTGAAGTAAAGACATGTCATGCCTAAATCTTATCATAATAAGAGAGCCTTCTTGTAATATAATTTATGAAAAATTTATTTGTCCTAATATATGAAATAAATCTAGGTAACTAATGCTGATTTTAACAAGGCAGTTTATTTTTTTTTTACATAAAGATCAAATTAATAATAAGAAACAATGAATATTCCTTTAAAGTATCTTATTCAATTATGAATAAAATTTATCAATAAAAGGATTTAGGTTTCTTTATCTCTTTGATTTATTTAAAAAGACTTTAAAAGATTCAATACCATCTGAAAAAGAAATAGATGCAGATTGCGATATGAATAAGGATCTTTATTTTCTACAGTTACAGATATCCAGCACATTTCCAATTTATCTATGTAACTATGGAGCAGTATTTGATATTTTGGCTGGAATTAATGCATTTGGTAAAAGTTGTATTTATCTTTTTATTAAAAGGCTATATCTTTGCGACAGTTAGCTATAACTTAATATTGAAAGGTTGTTAGTTACATTCACAGGTTAAAACATTTCTTTTTGTGGTACATAATAAAGATTTTTACTTGAAAAAAAAATCATTATGAGTATTGTAATCTTGTTAAGTATCTTGGAATAAAAAAGTCTTGAGAGTTAAGTCTTATTTTTAAACCATAAAGTCATGCGGATAAATCTGTTGTATCCTTCTTTGTCCATTAGAA
Source organism: Cheiracanthium punctorium (assembly GCA_038373885.1). NCBI lineage: Eukaryota > Metazoa > Arthropoda > Arachnida > Araneae > Cheiracanthiidae > Cheiracanthium > Cheiracanthium punctorium. Next base: position 119,213 of record JAWZYV010012130.1, read on the forward strand.
ATAAAAATAAACAACTATAAGTTATTAACACTTGAACATTGCACATTTATACATGTTACAGAATCATTAATTACAGCAAATAAATTGTATAACTGCAAAACTGTGAGCATTTTAATCAATCAATTTTTTTAACAAATTAAAGTATTATAGTTTACTCTGTCAATAAGACAGTGTACCTTAGAATGATTTGTAATGCAGCAAGTATTTAAGCAATATCTCTATTTACAACATAGAGTTTGGCATAGTCTAATAAAAATTTTGAAAATAAATATAGCTTTATTTTATTTCCTATAAGAGAACCAGGTGTATATCTAATATTAAAATTCTGAGGGTAAGTATGCCATAAAATGTAACAGTATGATGTATTATATTACAATATTTACAGTAAAAGAGTTAGATTTTTTAATGGGGTTAATAGAATATTCTAACTTGAAGTAAATAACATTGTATCTGTAAAATATTTTAATGAGTTTTTTTATTGTTTAATATTGATGTATGTGCTATTGAATTTATTGATGTATGTTTAAGAATTCTTAATTCATGTTTCATGCCTTTGTCAATAGAAATTTCGATTATTTATTATTTTTTTATACATTGCAGCAAAAATATACAGTGGTAGCCACACACAAAAATTGTGGACACTTTTGGAAACTTTTTTTGTTTTCTAAGTTCATTTACATATAAAAAAAAGATATATTTCACAAAATGCAAACTGTTTTACATTATTTCAAAGATAATTTGATACTGATTTCAATACAATAACAAAATTAAAATATTTGCAATAACAGAAAAAGTTAAACAGCAATAATTATCGTGATACATTACGTATTGAAGATTGCAGTGAGTTACCAGCAGTTTGTAGGGTAGCCTTAATTTTTTATTACAGCTTCATATCAATGTTTTATTTTGTTGACAAGAGTTTTAAGCTCAGAAAAATAAAAGTGATTGACCTGGAAAGTTAGAAATTACAATCTACTTCATCACTGTATTTGTTTTTCAGATTAAAGTAATTATAACTTTTATTCTATTGCACATATTAAAATTTAGTTTTGTGTATTGAAATCAGTATTAAGTTCCCATTAAAATGATACGAGTTTGTATTTTGTGAAACATAGCACTTCTTATAAGTATACAAAGTTATAAAACCAAAACATTTCCAAAAGAGTGCACAAGTTTGGCCACCACTCTGTAGTCTTAAATATTTCTTAAAATAAGGTAAAAGCCTGTAATAGTTTCTTTTAAGCATAAAATGTTTTTGTGGTGCCAGAGGGAATCCCTTTGAGAGTATTTTACAATTCAAATTTCAGTGCAATTTTCATTTTTTATGAAGTGTTTTCATTAACCTGAAAACACTCTAAGGCACAAGAAGACTTTAATTTTAATTTTTAAAAACCTCTATTAAAGTCATTCAATATCATTGTATTATCTACCCAGTAAAAATAATTTTTCTATTTAAAAATAGTTTTTATATGCAAAAAATCTTTCTGCATAAAAAATTAATATATAGAAATAAATAAAATTATGAGTAACAAACTTGCTTAAAAAGCCAGTATGAAGCAAAATAATGTTAAGTAGTTTACCTGATGATGAAAATAATTTAACAGTACTTAATTTATGGTAGAGAAGTTTACATCTTCTAAAATAAACTTGAATTTTTATTTTGAGAAAACAGTTAGAACTACAGCTTGTAATTTTTAAAATACAAAATATGCAGAAAATTTTGTATCTCAACAATTAGTCTATTTAATTGGTAAATTCTATTTTGTAATTTTCTATAATCTTAAAAATCCTCAAATTGCACTTTTTCAGATTTAGGTTATTTTTTCTTTCCGTACAGTGAATTTTAAAAAATACCTTGAAGTTAATTTATTATATGATAAGAAATGTTATGAGACGTACTTAATTAGTTTGTTTTTCAGCATTTTTCTGTTAATGCATCACAATTTCTCCTGCTGAAATGAGCTGTGGCAGCAATTTTTATTATGTGTTTTTGAATTTTAAAATAAAGTTTATATTTTGTTTTGTGACTTTTTAGTAAATTTTAAACTACACTTTATTTTCCAACTACACAGTGCTCACAAATTTTCGTTTAAAATATCATTCTTTTTAAAGTATGAAATGTTCTAAGTAGACGCATCCAAAACAACACATTAAGGATGTTGAATGCCTTAACAATTTTTTTTATTCATTAATTTTAGTATATATAAGTAGGAAGAATTGCTTAATGTTTATCCATTCAAGTCTTAAATGTTTATACTTAAGTAAAAAAAAAAAAACACTTTGGGAATTTTTGCAGTTTGCATGCCACTATTTGTACAAGGGCCTGTTTAAATCACGAATTTTACATGCACATATTCTATTTATACAAATAAGTTAGTTTTATTTAAAAAAAAATCAAGTTACTTACATTACTCCTGTGGCTTGAGTATATACCAGCTCAAGAAAGTCACAGAAGTGAAAAGTCAGAAAATGGGAAGAAATTCAAGAAAAAAATAACACAATAAATGTGTTAGATCATATAAAAAAATTGCAATATGCTAAAAGTAAAAGTCTGGAGTGACTCCACTCAACTTTCTAAACACCTGATCTTTACCAAGACTTTAAATAAATTTAATTTAGCTCAATCGAGGTACGTTGTTCAGATGCTAGTGTACTTAAATAATTTGAGTGTATAGACTGTAATATATTGTAAGAATTCTTTTTGTTGCCCTGTAGAAAAACTTTTAAGTTCTACACACACTAAAATCTACGTGGTAAGTAAGACAGTGACCTGTAATATGCGTACCTAATTTGAGCTGAATCGAATGCAACATCTAGATGCCAGCATACTTTGAAAAATTTGTGTCAATATGCCATAATGTGTAATTCTTTTTGCAATCCTGTACAACTGTAAGGCTTGCACACATGAAAATCTATATTTGTTGTGTGATGGTGACTTGCAGTGCATACTTAATTTGAACTTATGCACCACTAGGCATTAGCACACTTTATGTGATTTGTGTCCGTAGGCCGTAATGTATAAGAACTCTTTTTTTTTTTTTTTTTTTGCAACCCTGTGAAGAAACTTATCAGATCTACGCATACCGAAATTTATGGCGGTCATGTGCCTGTGACTTATAATATACCCACCCAATTTGTGCTCAATTGAATGCACTTTCAAGAATTTCCATCCTTAGACCATAATGTTTAAGAATTATCTTCTGCAGCCCTGTACAAAAGTCTAAAACCACCCAAAATCCAAACAGATAGTGAGACAGTGACCTATAATATACATAACCAATTTGAGCTCATTCGAATGCACCATTTAAGAGCTATCATGCTAACCCTCATGCATACACACATACATATATACACATATACATTCATTCATACACACATACATACTTCACCGTAAAAATAGTAGAAATTAATTCAGAACACCTCAAAACTTGTAAATACATCAAAATATCAAAGTTGAATGTTCTCATGATTGCAATACTTTCTGTATGGTGCATGTTCAGAAAGTTAAAAAGCTGAACACACTAAATGGCTTAGTTGTTATAATTCTGTTTACACAGGAACCCCCAAATTTCGGAGGGTGGCGTGCCCTTGGTTATGTAGAATTATTGTGTTGAAACATGCATTTGGATTTGTGTGCTTGGTCAGGAGGAACCACTTATAAATCCACATTAAAGAAAGGACAAACACAAGGGGACAAATTCCTTGAGGGAGGACTTTTCTGGGTATCTAGAGCGTATTCACGTTACATCTGGCGAAAACCGCCCAAAACGCCAGACCGCTAGACCGACGGCCCCGCGAGAATTTGTTCCTCCACTTGAGCCATCTCCCAGTGTCAATGGCTTTAACCACTGTGCTACACATTGGTGTTGTATTATTATTTTAGCTGATATTGGGTGACATGGGAAAAAAAACAAAAAACAGTGGCATATAGATCAAAACTTTAATTTTAAGAATGACAGGCAGAGCTGTGCAAAGCATTCGTTTTTGCTAAATACAAACATACAGCAAACGTCATATCCAGAGGATAGATCAAAGCGCCTTCTAATTCTAAAGATTGGTATAATCTACTAAAGCTCTCAAAACGGTTCCGAATTTCTGACACTAGAGATCGCTAACTGTTCAAGTGAGCTGATGCATGTACGGCTTCGAGTGATCTATCAGCATTACTGGTAGTTATGGACTTTGTGGAAATGCTGCCACATAGGAAGGAAATAAAATTAAAAATAACATGAATAGCATTAAAAATCGGAGTATTTTTAAGGCGCCAGTAAGTTTATATTCTATTTGTTTCATTTTTATTTATCTTCATTTTCCAAATCCACGAACTCTAGGAATGGCTGCAACTTTCATCGCACTGTAGAGTTTTAGAACGTAAGTGGCAACAATAGATTCTTCTTCTACGGTAACTGTAATGTTGAAACTGGAGTATGAAATTATTTATTTTACATAAAGATGAAATCGTGGACGAGTATAGTTTTCACGAATTCGAAAGTGAATTAATTTTTTTGCTAAAGATTTTTTTCTTACATGCACAGATCGCGTAATGCTGATAAATGAATTGAAGCTGCCTATAAGAGAGAAAGTGCCACCTAATATCGTATCACTTAAGAACGTACTTTACTGTTATGATACCTGTCATTGTATTTTATATGGCATTTTATTTCCATGAACAGAAGTGATCTCTAATACTACGAGAGTGTCTCGAGTGCATGTAGTTGTTTTCGTGGCCATGGATAGACGATTGCACTATCCATGGAAATGTGTGTCATTGCTCCCGAGGGGGTTAGACTTTTGCCTGTTGGTCCCATAATTTTACACCAATTCCAGATGAGGGGCCAACCACCACCTGAAACCGGCACCCCCAGAGGTTTCGTTTGAACACGGAGGACATTGGAGTCGCAACAGATTTTACGTGCACTGGCTCCCATTAAAGTACATGGTCCCACTGTCGAAGCCGGATGCTGCTTACTTTCCGCGTTCTTACGGGAACGGAGGTTAGCGGTGCGTTTAGTTATTTTTGTCCTGTCTCGGTCAGTTTGTGAAGTGGCTTTGCAATCTTAGAAAAACCCTTCACGATCATTACGTAAATTCATAGTTTTAACTCAAGTTTACAGTAAAACACATTTTCGCACACACAGCATTAGTTTCATATTTTCCTTTTACTATAAAATTTAACTATTTCGAGAAAACAAATTAATAGTATTATTCCAAAAAGCGTAAAACATTTTGTGATAATTTAAAAAAATTAATTATCATTCTTTAGTACTGAAATTCGTAGAGAAACGTGATGCATTTTGTTTCTGAAAACGCAACACAAATGCAAGGAATATGTTAAATGCACAGTAGAGTATTTTTATATATTGAAACCAGGTATTTTTAGATACAGCGATTATGTAGCTTCGCCCCAAAAGAAAAAAGTGTGTTCAGAACTGCACTTTTATCACTCAACTTTTCGGGTCATTGATATATTACACGAATAACTCGGTACAAAATTTCTCACGCGGTATAAATCTTCCAATATTGTCACTACATTTACTCAAGCAAAAAGCTTGAATCACGGTCATTGCAGAGGTATTGAGATAGACGTAACGTTTAACACTTTGAGGTTTAAAAGCCCGAGTCTCTCGAGGTCAAATTTAACTCTGAGCTATAAAAGTCGAGATTATGTACGTTTGTCGTCTTTTCATACGTTATCTACGAACCTTTTAGTTAATATATATATATGTCATATTTGCAGTATTGTTGTGTTTTACTTATTAGTTATATATAATATTTATAAATGGGAGAAAACAGAATTAAGCAGTTAAAAATTAGTCAGAGTAACTTTTATAGCATTCGGTAGCCATACTTGCTGTGTTTAAACAAATTTTACTAAATAATTCTTATTTACAAATAAAACCTATTTTCGGGTATTTGCACAACACTATGGTAAATTTTTATTGGGGAAAGTCTGTAAAAATTTACGTCAAAAATGATGTTTTCTTATGTGGAATTTTGCCCCGCACTTTAAAACATGATTTTTCCAATAACTTCGGATCAAATATTGATTCTTAGTTATTTGCATAGTTTCTTCATCACGAATAAGAACTTTATAATTAAAAAAATATAAAAGAACTGGAAGTCAAAATTTACAACAGGCGCTAGAAAAAACATTTGACGAAAATATGTCCACACTCAGTATATTTAATCTTCGTCCACCTAAAATAAATAACTTCATATTCAATTTTTATTATAGACCCAAATAGAATTTCATGTACTTCTGGAAACGCGCGGAAACTTTTCGCATTCGAACGATTTCGTTTTGTCTACACAGCCCCTCTTATATCAGTGCTTTGAGCAGACGATCATTTTAATGAAAAAAAAAAAAAATATGTTATCTAGAAAAACTATTTTAAACGAATTGGAATCGTAATTTCCCTTTCAAAGCCTGATAACCTTGATTTCAGTATGACGTCATTGTCACTTGAAACAGCTAATTTTGTCACATAAATAATTCCCCTTTTTTATTACTTTCGGAAATAAAATGGAGCGGATAAGAGCGAAAAAACGCTGAAAAATGAGGGAACGGGTGCTTTTTCAGATTTTTAAAGCTGTCCAGTTTGCTTTCTATATTTTGATTACATAATTATGAAAAATTTCAAGTGGATCGTACAAACGGTGTAGATGTTATTGCGCTTTTTGTGCTTTTAAATGTTTTTGAACTTTCTAATCTTGCAGAAATGGCCGTAAAAGTTTTATCTTCGAGTTATTGTCCGGAATCGTTAGAGAGTGAGTCAGGGATCAGCGTACAAATACAGTGCGATTTCTTTTAAGTACTTTTTAATAAAATATCATAAAACGTACAAAAAAAAAAAAAAACTCCAGACCTTTAAGTGTTTAGTAATTGTTTAAAGATACATTTAATTTCAGCCCAGAGTAGCCTTTGTAACTTAGCTATTATATCAGCTAAACAATTTTACAATTCTACCATTAACTAACATCGTACACGAGAAAAATATTAATTTCATTTCGTGCGAAAAATGAGTATACATGTAATGTAAAAGACTTTTTTTTTTCCCCCTCTCTTCTAGAAATGCATCACGAAAATGCTTATCCGTCGTACGGGGAATGTTTTACTAGTTTTCGCAATGCAGATAGCAAGAAATAGCTTCTTAATAAGCTACTTTATCGTCTGCAATGTTCTTTCGTTAGTGGGAGATTATGACAACAATCTTTGTATGTGTTAAAAATTATTCTAAAATGCTCTTTAAAGAGATCGTTTATATTATTTCCAATTAACCCCGTGAAATATGTGTTCCATTGAAAGAAATGGAAAAGCAAGTTACTAAAAAAATATTACTAAATTTGCAGTATACATTGCCGAGTTTTATATGAAAATCAAGATTTACTTTGGAATCCGAACTCTAAATTTAGTCTATGATTTAATCATGGAACAAATATTCTTTCCTCGGAGTATCTTGAAAAGGTAAAAACATGCAATGTTATTATTTTAACTATAAAATATTTTTTTTTTCTTCCAGAAATGCAAGTATTAATGATTCATATTATTTAGTAGAGTCTCTTCTAATGATAGCCTCTTAAGACTGTTTATATTTCCGTTAGATATGCCACTGATTTAGCATTTCTCTGTATCTGCGAAGAACGGCCCAGTTTTATAACGGCCATTTTGGAAGGTTACTAATCGCAGTCGTTCTTCGGAGGTTTTGTATATGCATTTATTTATGCTTACAGTTATATTCATATTTGCATAAAAATAACTATTTATAAGGCAAAAATTAGTTATTAATATTACTGCATTCTTAACCCCTTGCCTGTGGAATATATTTGAGAAAAACGTGCAAAAAATGGAAAAATAAGATTTTCTTTAATTCTGTTGTTTAACTCAGGTCGGGCATTCCGAAACTAGCGCATTTGCGTTGCTCGGCTTCACAGGCAAGGGGTTAATTACATTCTTACTTCGTGGATAGGAGGATTTCGCCTCAACCGTGTTAAGAATCTATTCGGAGTAACTGTTTTGTTTAGCTTCTTGATTTTAGCTGAATATAAATTCCTCAAGAAATGATTTCAGATGGTTGGCAGATTGCATCGTTGTGTTGCGTAAGAACGGTGGTCTTCGGATCTGTTTTGTTGGACATTTCCGACGTTTCATAGCATAGTGTGATCTTGTAGATTGCATCTAGAGTGTATTGTTGCAGAAAACTCTGTTTCTTGGGTTCGTCATTCTAAAGTCTAGTTGGTGTAGAAAGTTCTAATAAGTTCTCTAAGTCCACTTGTCAGGATGGAACACAAACTTTATTGCTTCTATAACTTCGTAGAACAATCAGCTATACAATATTCAGAAGCACAATCAAACAGTAATGTACTTTTAACAATCCGCTTGACCAGAAGCTCTCACAAATGCTGTATTTCTCATACAAAATAAAAAACTTCCATAGGCAAAAATTCAGTAAAATTATGAAAGGGTTATCGTGCACAATTCCTTAAGACACAGCAATGAAGAATTTACACACAGCACTTAAAAATCAGCTTCGAAAAGCAAGCCAAAACACTGCTTCTATAGCACTATCAATTCACAGAGCAAATCAAGCGTACTCATTCAGAGAGAGCTCAATTCACACTGAATTATCGGGGCAGCGCGCGCTTGTATTTATAGATGAGGCAGAAGCTACGAGGTGCTTCCAGAAAAGTATATTTCTCGAAGATTCCACATAAAGCGGGACTTTTGAATACGTCATAGAAGAGGAATGTTAGGATATTATCTAATTTTAATGCAGCAAAATCAACTTTACAAGCCCCATAGGGAAAATCGCGCCAAATGACCAAAATGTCACCAAGCTTGGCAACTTTTGGCGGAATACCGCCCAATTTGGCGCCAAAAATAAGTCCCTAAAAGTGAAGTTACCGAAGGCCTAGGACCAATATTTCTAGAGATTTCTAGAACTGCCATAGAAAAACAAGGGGGAAACCGAAACCTCCGTATCTCCGGTTCTAGTTGACCGATTTTGATGCAACAAAAAGCAAAATTTAACTATTTGAAACGTAGAATACGAATTTTGAACTATTTTAAGCCCCAGAACAGCGGGTTGCCCCGAAAATTCGTAACAGTATAAATCTAAAATTTTGAACACCTTGAAACGGGGGGAAAAACCCAGCAAACTTGTTCCGTCCTCTTTTGATAGTTTCAGAGATCGTGCCAAAAGTATATGTTTCTTAAATGACTTACACGTACAGGGTGTGTCACAATTTTGTCGAGGGTTTGGAAGGCTTATAATATATATATATATATATATATAACTAATAAGTAAAACACAAAGTGTATACTGCAAATATTATATACCCGCATGAAATATAACAGCAGATGCAAGAATTGCAAACCTCGTGTGAGGAAACAACAACAAAAACAGATGCTGAGAGAAACAAAGTACAATTTAACAATGTGATAATAGAATGGAATGAAAATTATAACTACTGGCATCATCGTCAGGAGCCATAACCAGTAGATTATAATCCCCATGCAAAAACCCTTAACTGGTTAAAAATTTGTGACGCAGCATTTTACTTTATAGCTCTATGAATTTTAAATATGGGTCTTAAAAATAATAATATCAAATTTTGAGTGACGCCCTGCTGGGAATTTTAAAGATTTGTTTTTAAATTCCATTACAGTTACTTTCGTTTTATTTTCTAAAGAAGATGTACGCATTTAAGCAATGCTTTTAATTATGAAATACACTGTCAAATCTATCACACTTTCACTGAGTCTATATAATGTATTGAAATGAATTTATTTCAATAATTTATTTTTTGCGTCACGCTATCCAAAAGGGCAAGTAAAATTTATGTAAATATTTAGTTAGTGTCATAGTAGCCAAACTAAATGCAATGTATAAAATTTGCTGCCCTGATGCGAATGTATTATGTAATATTAGTTATGTCATAGTAGCCAAATAAATGCATTTATGTTTGGCGATGTAGCTACTTACATTTCGCATCAAAGGCAGCAAATTTCATATACATGCTTAGTTGGCTATGACACTACTAATATTTACATAAATTTTACTTGCCCTTTTGGATAGCGTGACGCAAATTAAATTATTGAAATAAATTCATGCTAAACGTAATGCTAAACGTAAGTTAGCATGCTAAACGTAAGTTAACTTTTAATGCTAAACGTAAGCTAAACGCAAACGTAATGCTAAACGTAAGTTAACTTTTTTACTATAATTATATAACTATTGGGCCCCATCAGTGGCCGAGCGCATAGCGCTCTGAACTGGGAGACGGAAGGTGCCTGGTTCGAAACCAGGTTGTGTCCGCCGACCTAATCGTTCGGAGTTTTCCGTGGTTTCCTCCAAAACAGCGTAAATACGGGTTAGAACCCTTAGAAAGACCCCCACGGAGGGCACCCCACGTCCCGGCTTAGAGCCTACGTGTAGCTATATAATCAGCCGTAATTCTAGAATAACAACAACAATATATAACTATTGGTTCTATTGTTTTATTCATTAATTTGCATTCAGTTTAACGATAACCGTAAGTCAAGTTTCGTTAAAATTATTAATTTAATAATCTCGTTCTTAATTAATGATAATCTAGTTACTCGTTCTATTATTTTAATGCAATGTAATCTATTAATGCAATGTTTGCTTTCAAATTAAAGCTATCTCTAATGTAAATTTTTAACTATATTATGATACACTAAGTTTTTAACTAAGTTAATGATACATCTCAAAATTGTTGATTAAATTAATTAATGACTAGAATCATTAATAAAATAGAAAATTACTCAAAAAATTATTGTTTATAATTGGTTTTATGTCGCTTTTCAGAAAACTAACTTCATACTATGTTTGTTTGTTTTTTTATCAGTTGATAATTTCATTTTTTTTTAGAGAACGTTTAGATGAACTACCAGTTTAAGAATAAGGGTCTTGCGCGGTTGACTTTCTTAGTGCTTCTGAAGCGTACTTACGTTACATCGTGAGAAAAACCGTCCAAAACTCCGAATTTTTAGATTATCAGCCATCCGGTAGACCAGAACCCTAGACATTTATATACTTCAGTTATCTACCATCTTCAGTATCTTATCAACTCGGCTCGGGTGGGCACAACATTTTGTTTTAGATGCCATCTCCGACCTTTAAATGTCTAATACAAAATATAGTGCATGTATAAATTTAGATTAATTAATCAAATTTCTATCTGAAAAGTATTGAACAAAATTTTAAATCTGGTATTTAAAGGAATACAAAATAAAAGTGAGAAAAACCTAAGATTTGGAAAAAATATTGGTTTTAAAATTATAATTCAATAATTTCAATAAATTTTATATATACACGAAGAGTAAAAGAATTATTATTAAAACTAGTTAGTATGTAAAACTATTATTTATTTTCCTTTGAATACTAAATAATTATTATTAATTACTTATGTGAGCTTTCTGAAGAGAAAAAAAAATTCATTGAAATATTAATTAGATATTGAATTTTCCAAATAGAATTAATAATATTAAAAAAATAAAGACTTAATTTAATTAGAAATAGCTATCAAAATACTAGGGAAACGAAATACTTAAAGAAAAAGTTAGGAAGGAGTTTTACCAAAAAATACTTAAATTAATTATTTTTTTAATTCAAAGTCTTAACTATTTTTAATTATTAATTATAGCAAAATAAATAAGTAAAGTATATAATAATCTGTTATTATTTTTTAAAATGAAATAAAACAAAAACGACAGTAACACAAAGCTAATCTCGCAAAAGTGCGACATCGGGTTCTGAACCTAAATTATCTGATCAGAAAGAGAAAGCGCATCGTACCAGCTGTCCACAACCAAACTGGTTTAGGATATAAGGTAACTTGTACAAATCTTGTCACGGATCTAAGGCACTGTATTCCTGCTCCCTGTCTTGTTTGCCGCCTTTGAAACGAGATCATTTTCCGTATTTCCTTACGCGGGTTAAATAGTTCCCGCTTTGAACTGGATTAAATAAAAAAAAACGAGTTTTCCTAGCTTAACCGGCGACGTCACTCATCGAATTTGGCACCGATTAAAATCATATATTAATTGTAAAAAATTCGTTAGAGCGGATTCCGAGATCCAGAAGAGAACAACAAAGAAATTGGAAAGTTAGCTGTATATATAAGTGCCACGAAGTTTTACGGTTGGTTGGTTGGGGCTGGCTGCGTCACTAGTAGAACTGCCGTTCTACATGATTAAAGACAATCAAAATAGTAGGATTTCGGTTGTGTGGCACATCAAAAGAGATATTCACTTCACACTTTTTAGGCTCTATCCTACTATAGAATAAGAATCTAAATCAAGAGAATTATAAACACATGTACACTCACTTCCAAAAGTTAAGCACGAAGATGTAAAATGCAAAAAAATCAACAAATACTGCTTTGATTGACACAAAATTCGGCAGGAAAGTAATATATATTTATGCATAAAAGAAAATGAATAATTATTTACAGAAATGAAAACAATATTAAATTTTTGTAAGTTATCAGATAATGACATAGAGACTTATGCATACAGAATTATGTATAAAGTGAAAATAAACCGCATAAAATGGAAAAAAAAGGACATTAATAGGGTATGTGATCCCCCTCATCTGTATACAAAGTTTACACCTTGTGACCATGATTTCAATTAGGTGGTCGACCACCGCAGAATTAAGCAATCGCCATTCTTCTTGTAGAGCAGTTTCCAGTTCAATAAGAGTGTCTGGAGGTGGGAAACGTGAAGATACACCACGGCCGAGAGCATCCCAAAGATTTTCAATGGGATTAAGGTCGGGCGAATATGCTGGCCACGTCATACGCGCAATCCCTTCACTCTCCAGATGGTCATCGACGATGTCAGCTCTATGGGGACGTGCGTTATCGTCCATTAAAACAAAAGTAGGGACAACTGCTGCAGCGTGCAATCTCACAGTGGGTTCTAGGACTTCATCTCGATAACGGACAGCCGTCACAGAACCCCGTTTAAAGATGTGCAGGTCGGTGCGGTATCCTAATGAAATCCTTGCCCACACCATAATGCTTCCGCCTCGGAATGCGTGATGTTCGGCGATATTTTGAGGCTGATTGCGTGTTCCTTGTTCACGCCATATCCTTATACGCTTGTCATCTGGCTCCAGAGCAAATCTTGACTCATCAGTAAACATGACATTGCCCCAGTCAGACATAGTCCAATTGACATGTTCCCGGCACCACTTTAATCGTGCCCCTCTTGATTGGACGGATAGAAAAACACAAACTCGAGGTACCCGGGCGTACAGTCCACTCATATGTAATCTTCGGCGTACAGTAGCTGCAGCTATCGCCTTACCAATGGGCGCTGTAACCATAGATGTCACACGTGTGGAGGTCGCTCTGCGATTCCGCTTGGCTAAAATAGCAAAATATCGATCTTCCGCGGGGGTTGTAACTCTTTGGCGACCGGCTACGGGCCTTCGGACAACTGCCTGTGTTGTTTAGAATTGTTTCCATAAACGTGAAATTACAGAATGATGAACGCCGAAGAAGAGAGCACATCTGTGATCGACTGTCCTGCTTCCATGCGTCCCACAGCACGCCAGCGCTCAGAATCTTCCATTCGTCTTCTGGAAGTCAGAAACACGTATGTCTTGAAAACAAATTGTACGAAAGTTTTAAACACCTTCTATCAGCACTTACAATCAATTTCTGTAATCCTTCATAAAGCTGCCATCTTATATGATTGCCCTTTTTGCATATTTCTTGACATGAAAGCGCGATTGGCTGTTACCTAACATATTTGCATACTTCCATCTACCTCTGCAGCGAATTGCATCCTCTTCAATTCTGATTGGCTCCCGGAAATTAGCATTTTCCTCTCCGTGCTTAGCTTTTGCAAGTGAGTGTATTTTGATAGCAAAATAATTGAAAAAACGCTGCAAAACGCCTCACCATGGCACAGTGGTTATGTCAATGGAAATGGTAGACGGGTGAAATGTGAAGGTCCCGTATTCAATTCCCACCGAGCGTCCACCAACCTAACCGTTGTGAGTTTTCCGTGGTTTCCCCCGAATCTTAGCGTGAATTCGGGTTAGGACCCTTTAGAAAGACCCTCACTTAGGGCATCCCCTATTGTGTTCTCCTTCTAACGAGGATTTATAAGCGGTCGAGTGAAACACTCAAATCCGATATACGCAAATCCCAAACGCACAAATCCGATATCACAATAACAACAACAACAACAACCACAACGTTGCAAAACAGACATACCAGAGATGAGTTCGGGCTCATTTTTTGAAGCCCGAGCCCGAAGACTTTTAATCCGAGCCCGCCTGAGCCCGAGCAATATTAATTAAGTCGGAGCCCAAGCCCGAAATTTCAGCTAAAGATAAATAAAATTCAATAAAATTCAAAGAAGTAATTCTTTGATAGAATACAATAAATTTTTCCGTTTGTGCAAATTAAAGACAAATATAGTTGCAAAATTTTAATGCACTTTCTAATTCTTTATATGTATGTTTATGAATTAATGTCAGATCTCACGACTAACTAAGCAATACAAGCCGCCGTTCTGAAATACCCAAAGAGCTTCACGCGCCATCTAGGCACCCATGGCGCTTTTTTTATAACTACTTTTATTTTCCATATGAATCACATTTTAAAAATTTGTTTCAAGGAGTATGTTCAATAAAATAGAAAGTTTTAACGAGCCCGAGCCCGAACCGGGCTCGGGCTCGGGCTCGGGCTGAGCCCGTCTCATCTCTAAGACACGCCCATACAGGAAATATACAGATCACTAAGCATTAGTCAGCAAATTTGCCAAAGCCGTGAGTCAAAATAGTGTTGCCAGAAATATAAAGTGTAAATATAGAACTATGATTATAAAAGTGTTGCCAGAAGCAGTAGTATAAAATTATTTGACAGCGTTAAAATGCAGGTATATTAATCATATTAAAATATAAGAATATTATTTAAATTAAAATCCAAATTATTGAATTATAATGTATAGCTGGTATAGATAATGAACTATTAAAAAATATTGTATTTTAACTCTACTAAATATATGTACTATCTGAATGCATGCATATGATTTAGATTTTAAAAAATTATTCTAATATTTAGAGAGAATATTTAAAAACTAAAATTAGATTTTAAAATGTATAATCACTCAATAGAATCTTAGTTTTTTTTTTTTTTTGTTGTTGTTGTTGTTGTTGTTGTTGTTGTTGTTGTTGTTGTTGTTGTTGTTGTTGTTGTTGTTGTTGTACAAATATATATATGCCTGCCATATACATCCAGAGATTAAAATTTTTTTTTTAAACTCTTTTTTATATTATATGACTTCATTGGATAAATAAATGTTTCAGTATGTGAACCCTTCGTGATGTGGTAGATATCAAGTCTAAAATCAAATTCTTCCCTCCCTTCACTCGTTTTAACATATCACGACAGATGGTAGCAAATGCGGTTGTGATACTTTGGCGTAAATCTTGTAAATCACGTGGCACAGGGGGCACGAACACACAATCTTTTATGTAACCCTATAAAAAAATCGCCTGGACTTAGGTCCGGAGAGCGAGGTGGCCACGGAAGACGATTGTCGTCGTCAGAACTTCGACCAATCCAACGACGAGGAAGCTCGTCTGTGAAACAAAACTTGCAATGTTTCTTTCTCCAGTAAAGTCAACTTTGTTGCTGTATTGGTAATATATTATAATAATTGGTAATATATTTTTTATAAGCCTTCCAATCCCGGGAGGGAATTGTGACACACCCTGTACAGCAAAGCACAGTTTATAGGTCTTTCAAGGGACCGATCTAAAACGACGCATAAATGAAAAGACGTATAACTGAAACATTAATAAACAACTTACGTTAGATTAAAGGTTTAAGGCTACTAATGTAAATTTATGTAAATATAATAAAGTTTTTTCAAGTACTAGAAAACAGATACAGTGAAAACAATAACTAAATTTTCAATAATGAAGCACTTATCACAAAAGTGAAACAGATCATTCCTTTTTTGTATTGTATCTTAAATGCTGCATATTTTTACTATTAATAAAATACACATTGCATATCAATTATGATGCGATTTATGTTCCATACAAAATAAAAAAAATTATCTTTCATAGTCGTCTGATTGTCTTTAATTATTACAGTATTACGGATTGAAATGTTTTTTCAGTCGCGTTCTGGCAAGTTTTTCCATACAGTTGATGAAAGGAAGGTGGTTAAAGGTATACCCCTAGTTACGTCCTTTATTAGGCCTTCTATCTAGGGAAAGTTTCTTCTTAATAGGAAAGTAATGACTCCGACGGAAATTTTTCTAAGTAAGTTAAAACCGACATATAACTGAAATTTTGCGTCTTATAAACGAAGCATTTTTGCATTAAAATGATAGGAATGAATCAGGACTTAACGAGAACGACGTATAAATGTAAAAGTCGTATAAATGAAGAACGTATAAACTGTGCTTTACTGTAGTTGTATTTAGTATAGGCAGGGCCAGAGGCGGATTAATGCAATATTGAGGGTGGGGGCGGCTAGTTGAAATTTGCGTCTATTTTCTGGAAGTAAAATAAGATCTCTTACATTTTTTTATTTAATTTCTTTTTTTCTGGGGGGCGGAGGTTGGCCCCTTCGCCTCGGCCGCAACTAGAGGGGGGCAAGTATTCACGTGCTCCGGGCACCGTGTTGAGGGGGCTCCAAAATCAGTATTGATTTCAAGGAAAAGGGCGCCAAAATTAAGTTTTGACCTGGGCGTCACGCTTAGGGTGGCGCCAAAATTACGGTTTGCCCCGGGTGACATAAACCCTAGTTGCTGCAATGAGTACGTTTTGTCTACTTACATCTCTGAAAAAACGGTTATTATTGTTAAAAAAGGAAATTAAATTAGAATATTTAAATCTATATAAAAAAGCTTTCTGCAAAAGAAAATTATTAAAAGAAATTCATACATGAAAAAATAATAGTTTTTTCGTTCTTCTAAATTCTAGTTTGTCTATTTGAGTCACAACAATGTAATTAATGTCTAATGCATGAATACTTCCTTATACAATATATTTTCAATAGTTTAAAGGTCAGAAGTCGTTAAATAGCAAACATTCAGTACATTAAATAGCAACTAATCTCTTTAATGCGAAATAATATTAGTAAATAATTAGTTAACACACTCAGTTTGTTAAAAAAACAACATCATCAAATTTCATTAACAAATTTTAGAAACCAGAAGTTAACCCCTCGGACGCCCGGACCACAGATTTTATATTCCTTCATATTTGCTTAATCGAACAATTTTAATAGCACAAAAACCATTAGAAGTGCTACGTCAGAAAATCAACGTTTTCCTTACCTTGCGTACACATGCACATTTTGCACAAATTTGCGAAACCATTTTTGTGCGGCATATGAATACTTTTGAATAGTTTTTCGGCTAAATTGTTCCAAGTTTCCGCTCATATGTAAATGCATTAAAATTATTCGGAGCTAAGCGAAGTTTCAAAACGGCAGGTGATAATTTAAAAATTCAAAAGTAAAGCTTAATGATCTTCCCCCTCTCTCAGATGAGACTTTGATTTACGCCCCCCGTAAAACGAAATAACTCTAGCATAAATCACTTACCTTAGAGGCGTCCCAACGTCTTCTGCAGTTCCGCTTAGCTATTATTACGCTAAATTTTTGACAGTCACTCTTAACAATTCTAGAAGCAAAAAGAAACGCGAAATGAGAAATATAAATATGCTTCTACAGCCCATTTACCTCCAGATTTGGCGTCTCTGTGGCGGTTCGAAAACAAAGGGCCTCATCTCTGCTAGAGGCTACTTTGGATGAAATCAGCGAAATGTCGGAGGAGCATTTCTCTGTGCCTTTTGAATTCAGAAAGACACTATATATATTAATTACCTCAATTTTATAGAAAGTGCTCCCTGCAGTAGTGCTTAAATTTATCAGTGAATAAGTGTTGGGCAATCTTGCATCGGTGCTGTAACTTTTGATAATAACTAAAGTAGTCTTGTATGTTTAGTTTTTCATTTTCAAAGATTTATTTTTTTAAATTTTAAACCCTTTATTTTCTCGGCGTAAGTGAAAAGCAAAATTTATTATACTTTTGGTTTTTGTATGCAAGGCTGCTCTTAAAAATTAAAATAAAAAACACATGCAACGTATAAAAGCAAAAACTTCAGCAGGCCATGTCAGTAAGACGAAAAATTTTTAAGGTACCTTCATGAGTTATACTGCTACCATCCAACAAATGGTAGACCTGGGAGTATTCTAAAAGTTACAGAAAAAAAAAATCGTAAACATGCTTGCTTTTTTTTAAAAAAATCATAGTATTGCGCGTGTACAAATTTTCAGATGCAGTTTTCTAAGAATTTCTTTTTGAAAGTTTCATAAGCGGTTTATAGTTTGTAAAAGTCCGTAGAGCTACTGAAGAAACATAAATATTTTCAGTCTTTAATGCAGTTTGTTTAATTTTTATATGTACCTGAGACACGTGACATGAATTACAGAAAAGCAACCTTATTAGCCGAATGTGTTGATCAGATAAATTAAAGGAAATGTTGTAAGTTATTTAAAACAAAGATGCGAGAAACACAGAGGTCTAAACTACAAAGTTTAAGAAGCTATTATATGATAAAAATGTATTTATTTTATGCTTACATTCTTTTCAATTTGAAAACTAAAATTATTACGGTGCATTTCAATACTAGGTCAAACAAGATATTTGCCGAAAATGCAACTTGGTATCACGCTATTTTAATACGAAATTTGCGTGCACACTTCAAGAGTACAGAATTTAAGTTTTAAGTAGCTAGCCACAGTTTAGAGAAAAGTGACTTCAGTCCTTTTAAAATAGCTAATAAAATAAAACTCATGAACATCCAAAACTGATAATATGAAATTAATTCTGAAGAGGTTTTCATGACTGTGAATTTAAGGAAATTTGTTAAATTCTTATAGACGATGTATCCGTTCTTAATAATACGAGTAATTTAAATGCTAGACGCAAGATCTGCATTTTCGTTTAAGAAAAATGTTTAAAATGAGGTAAAGATGCTATCTGACAATCTATTTCTTAAAAAAATAATAATAACCCCCCCAGCACCCCTTTATTTATTTATTTATTTGACATTATAAATTGTGTTCTGTTTTTACGATTGAAACTGGGAGAGTTACGAAGTTTTAAATTATAATTTTAATAATTTTAAAGATCGGAAAAGATTTGCCAAGGGATTGTAAGTAAACTGAAATATAAATTAAACATCTCAGCAAAAATATCTCAGCCTTATCTCAGCAAAATATGGCACTAATAGGCAAAGCTAAATATCGCAGTAGGCCGACACAGACAACTGTATAACTTCGACGATCTTCCTATACATATTATTTGATGAATATAAAGAAATAAAGAATCTTATGTATGATTTTCGTATGATTGATATTATTTGATGTAATAAGTATTCTAATGATAAAAACTAAGTGGGGCACAAGAACACATACAGATATAAAATGAAAAATACTTTTAAAAATTGTGTAGGCATCAGTTATTCATTCAAAATCTTAATCCTAATGATTCTGACTTCTCTGAGTAGTTTGTAGCTCTGTCATATGAGCTATTCTTTTTGATTTACTTATTTCTCTTATACATAATTTAAATTGTCTAGAGTCCTTTTATTCAATCTTACTTCTCTTATTTAATTTTCCTTTATTTCATAATCTAATACTATCTATAAGGTATCTATCTAATACTATCTTCATAATTATTTTTAAATTACCGTATTCTGTGCTATTTCGAATAATTGCTTTTTCTCTCTGTCATGATCCTACAAAAATTTTGTTAAATCTGTAATAATACTTTTTACACATTGGATTTCTTAGGCCCAACAAGTCTGAGGAGAAGCTGTGTGGTAATTACACTAGTCTCCAAAATTAAGGTTACAAATACAAAATCTGTAATAATTAAAGAAATACGCCTTTTATTGTAACAAATTATGAACAGAAATATACGTATTATAATGGGAGGAAGCATAGACAACATAACAATAAAAAAGGCGAGTTGTTAGTTAATATACAAGTTAATATCAAAAACTGTTTAATCAAGATGACATCCTCTAAATAGTATATCGTTGTTGTCAAACCAATATCTGCTATGTGCACTTTTTGGAGCTTTCGACATTTTGACTCTTATGACTAGTTTACTAACCCCATTTTCGTATAAAAATACTGCCATGTGAGTCTAAGCATTATACGGTGTAAGCATTATATGGTTCTAAGCACTATACTTTTAAAATTTTACAGGAGACCGTTCTTCTTCAATATCTCAAAGTTATACTTTTTGCACATAGCAGATATTCATTTGACAAGGACGATATAACCTCTTTAACAGTAAGTATTTAGGCTTGTATAGCGTGCACTATAGCCATACACTATATTAGGTGGACCATTCAGAAGATATAAAAAATCATGATTAGACAATTTTTGATGTAATAAGTCCGAAAACGTAGCTTGGTGCAGAAGGCAATAACTAAGCAACAAAAAACAACGTACAAGAGCACCAATACAAAAATATTAAGGTCAATTAATAGTTTTCTGTATTGCTGCATGCACTAATTTTAACCCTTTATACCTCAACAATGTAATGTTCAGAAACAAATTATAAACACGATGAAAGTTTTTATTTTCCACTTTTGTAATTCATGTAAAATTTATTGTCCAAAATGAGTTTATTGTAGAGTTCAATAAAACGGTTATTTTTTTCTGTATTCCTTGAAAATATATCTGTAGTATACCAAACTGTTACTGAAGTGTTTGTGAACAGTTTAAGCTGAGAACTTTTTAAGAAATCATTAACATTCTTGCAAGGTTGACCACCGAAAAAACACTATAAGTGCTGCAATAACCAATAGTGCGACTTCTGAAGAACAAAATAGAGTTTCGTGTTACAATATTAATTAAATATCACAAAGTTTTCAGATTAAAAGAAAAACTATGCTCACGTTATTCTGGAAAAAAAAACCCACCAGTCATTAAAGTATCGTGACTATTGATTATTGACTATTAATTGCTATATAAATTAATCACAGTATGATTAATTTATATAGCTTTACTTGTGGTATGTTTCAGATCTTCAACAGGGATAGAAAGGGTTAAATCCCAGGGTTATCCCAGGGATAGAAAGGGTTAAATTTTACTTTTTTTGGCATGTTCTTCTGAGTAGTGACTTAATTATTTCTTAAAGATATGGTTTTATATATTTTATTACTCTAATTTTGGCGAGTACCACAATAGACTTTTACTCACTAAAGCGTATTGCTGTTATATAGAGGTTGACACTTTGCTGTGTAAAACTGTAAAAATACAAAAATACTACGGTTTACAACCAAAACCATATTAAAGATGACAGCAATAACACAACACTAATACCTACAACAAGACTATTAATTTGGACGTCTTAAACGTATCAAAATTGAAGACCTCCGAAATTATTTTCTGTGCTAGTACTTCTACTGCTGGTACGAAAAATAACCGTTTCACGGTACTGCATATCGTGATCTTGTGAGTTAATTTAAACTGCGAACATCGCACAACGAATTAATGGAGAACAAATCAGTCTATTAGCCCTTCTTTCCCGTGCTCTACCCTAAAACGTTTCAATCACTTTAATTTCTCTTCGGGAACTATGTTGTGACAACGAATTACGATAAAAAGGGAGAAAAAATATTCAAAGGCAAAACCTGAAATTGTCATTTTTAATAAACGGGGAATTTTTCGTTATCCATTTTTGCCGCCACATTAAACGCATACCACCATTTTTGTCTTTCTCGTTATCTAGAGCTAATTTTTCAAACTAAATTACCCGACTCATCTGGAAAAGGGGAGAATGTATGTGAGTGTGTATGTGTGAGTGTGTGTGTGTGTGTGGAGGGGGGGGGGAAGAGGGCTTTCAGATAGCGCAGCATAATTACAATCCCTTCTTGTTTAGTCACCCCTTGCTGTTTGAGGGAGAATGTTGTGAGCAGCTCCGTCTAAGTCAAAGTCATAACAGAATAGATTCATGACAAGTTACTCCTAATTGTTCCATTTCCTACTGCATCATTATAATCACCGTGCTCTTGTGAAGATACGGATATACTTAGCTATATTTGAAAGGCAGAATGAATTAACGTAATGAATTGTAAAATTTAATGCATTGATATTGAAATTATATTGTAAACAATTGGTTTCTGCTAAATAAAGTTTTGTGAACTACGTTCCTCATACTTGCACAAGTAGCCACAGAAAGCTAGCTACCTGGTGAATAAAGGTGATACAACGCAAAGAAAGAGGAAATATGATTGAGACCACAGCATCGCAAACGTTATACGTATTTATGAACCAGTTAAGAATCAACATACATTATTAGATGACTGAAGTGTAAAGGTCCCGGTTCTGACTTACCACGCGGCTGTAGTTCTGACGGTTTGGAGTTTTTGGTGGTTTTCTCTGGATGTAACATGAATACGCGTTAGAACCTTTTAAAAAGTCTTCTGACCAAGGCTTTTCGTCCTTTGACAGATAGCTGTAGTGTGCTTTTCTTAACAAAACAGTAGCTAAGAATCACTTTAAAAACTATTGATCAGATTTTCCTATTAGATTTGCATCGAGCTTCTTTCGCCTAGTTTAAAGTAAAATTAGAGTACTTTTGAAAACTTGGCCTATTACTCCATATTAAAAAATAGATTAATTGGTGCATAAAGACAACGTTAGCGATCCATTTTTTTAAGGTGAAAGGGGTTCATTCGTGTGATGAGATCTATAATTCCTCTTATTTTGGCCGGGGAGTTTTGGAACACTGACACTGTCCATTTCGCCTCTGGACCGATGTGTGGCTACTACTTTCAATATTTAACTCACGTTCGATTGTTTTTCTTCTTAAAGCAGATATGGTGCAGTAGTACAGCAGGGACGTACCCAGAAAGAGGGGGGGGGGTCCAAACGGTGAAAAAGACAAAATTTTTCATCAAAAGACTTCATCATTATTATTTTGTTAACAAAAACCAAAATTTCGGGATGGGGGGGATCCAGACCCCCTGGACCACCCCCCCTCTCGGTACGTCCTTGAGTATACTTATAAACTATATTGTAATTGACTTAAATGTCACTCATACTACCAGTGAATACCAGTAAATTAGGGATTTGGGTCACTCATCGGTTCAGTAAAATTCATACTATAAGTAAACCTAAACACTCTCACAGAAGTGCTAATAAATAAACTCAAATTCTTTCGCGAATTGATTGTCCAAAGCTGTTCTTTTATTCTAGCTTCCTAGCAAATGATAAAACTGAAAAAAACTTGTGAAATAACGACAAATGTTGTTAGAGTACTTTTCAGAGAAATGCATCAGTTAGTTTATTTTTAATTTTTTCTATTTTAATGTCAGTATTAAAGTACATAGTAATCTGGTTAAATACATGACTGTTGATATAAATAGTGTTATTTAAGCATTCTAATGGATTGATAAATTGTACTTGTAATTGTAGAATGAGTACTGCTTATGAGCTTTTAATGTAGCACTCGACAGATCTTTTACGGTTCTAAAATAAAATGTTTACACAACTGCAAAGTGCTTTCAAGTAATGTTTTTTAAGGATCATTCTAAATATAATTTTACAATTTAAACCTGTGCAGAAGGTCTGAAGGAATTAGTATGCTCATGGTCGCATGCAAATACCCACATATCCGCATACTTGCAAGTGTCGTCTAATGCTCCAGTTCTGGAAACCCACATATTTCAAGTCAGTGCTACCCCTGTATATACATATACACTGACGAGCCAAAACATTATGACCCCCCTCCACATTTTTCAATGAACTCGTCTGGATGACATGAAGAGAACGTAATTAAGTGGGAATGGTATTAACTGCTGCTGGAGAAGGTAAGGAATCATTATTGCACTTATGTTTGTGCAAAGGATGGGAAATGTTGATCTAAGCGAATTGGATAGAGGGAAGATTGTAATGGCCTGAAGACTCGGAACGAGTATCTCCTAAACTTCACGATTGGTCGGTTGTTCACGATCTGCCGTTGTTAGTATTTTTAAGCAGTAGATTAATGACGATGAAACCAGCAGTAGACGCCAAGATGTTGGGCGTCTACGTATCATCCAAGAAAGAGGAAGGCGGAGACTGTCCCGCCTAATACAGTAAAATCGGCGGTAGACAGTGGCTCAGCTGACAGCCGAATACAATTCAGGTCCAGGTACAAGCGTTTAGGAACACACAGTTCATCGGACACTGTTGGATATGAGACTGCGGAGCAAACGTCCCACTCGTATGCCTCTGCTTACCAAAGCGGCATTGCCAACTACGCCTACAGTGGGCACGGAAACATCGAGACTGGACCATGGATATGTGGAAGAAAATTTCCTAGTCGGAGGAATCCCGTTTTCTCCTTCATCACGTCAGGATACGCCGTCTTCCAAGAAAACAGCTGCTCCCCTCTCCCCGGCAGCGCAGAGCCACTGCCCCCTAGATACAGAAAGCCTGAGCGCTGAAGCTTCGACGTCATCATTAGGCCTTCGAATAATGACGTCACCACACTTTCATTCTCATAAAGTAAAACTATTTCAGATTTCTGGTGAATGCTACGAATATTAAAAAGTATCTTAGGTGAAAGATAAAAATTAAAATACGTTCGTGACACAAAACAATTCATTGTGATTTACTCCCTTATTACATTATATAATTAGTTACAGATAAAAACTGCTCTTTTTTGTAATATTAATTTTTTTATGTCAATTCATTAAAATGTTGTTATGAGAGAGTAAATTCACCAGAAATTTCGAAAAGTTTTACTTTATGAAATTTAATCTGTGATGACGTCACCTTTAGAAGGCCAGTTGATGACGTAGAGGCTTGGTGACGTAGCAGCGGTTAGGCTTTCTATGTCTAGGAGGCAGTGGCAGAGCTCAAACACCACCCTGTTCCAATATCTCGACTTTGTGTGACTGCTGCTTAAATATTTGGTACAACTTGTCTCCAGCTATCTACCAGAACTCGTAGCATCCATGCTGGCTCGGACTGGCTTACTTTATAATTAGGGTAATTTTATGTATACATATCAGAGTAATTTGATTATTTATCTCCCAGTGATGTTACGTCTTTACGGAGAGGCGCAGCGGAGGACCCCAGAAATCTCGCGGTTCGAGGGGTCTCCCCAAGAGTCAGTGCCCACAAAGGCTCTAAAATAGTAAATGTGGTTTTTTTTTTTGTACGTAAACCTATATATAATTTTCAAATATTACATATTCTAATATTCTATTCCCTCTAAACTTCGCAGTAAGGGGCCTCTTTTCAATCTTTAGCCGCAGGTCCCCTAAGGAGCCAGTCCGGGTCTGCATCCCTAGCCCAGGTGAGTTGCAGATGTTTTGAAGGCCAAAGGATGCGCAATGCGTTATTGAGTAGGTGGTCATAATGTTTTGGCTCTTCAGTGTACGTGGTGATCAAAACAGAAATGGAGACGCACAACGCTACTTATAATCCTGTGAATTTTTGTAAAACATAATTTAATTCAAATTTTTTACATTATTGATATATTCCTTACCCCATTACATTTTTATTTGTGGACTTATCTCAAAGACAGAGTATTTCAGAGTTCTGCAAATATCGATGAATGGAAACAAATCATAACTGAAGAAATCTCGTGAATAACACCCGCAATGTTGCGAAGTTTGTCAAAAAAACGTGGTTCGAAGTGTTCATGTTTGAATTCAAAACGGTGGCGAACATTTTCCCCATTTGCTGTAAGGAATAATAATTCAAAAAAATTTAATTAAATTATGTTTTTCAAAAATAAAATGATCACAGGATTAAGTAACATTGTGTGTCTCCATTTTTGTTTTATCTCACAAATAAAGTTTTAACAGTAAAACAGTGTTGGAATATGCCTCTCAAACTCTAACAAGGTTCAAAAATTATACTTCACTTTTATAATAGTTGCCACATCCCTCAGATTTAGGGGTGATATGAAAAACCAACGGGTACTCATTTAAATGGATCCCCCTGTATATAACCGATTTATACAACTAATCTATATATTAAAAAAAAATTCTTATTAGTCACGAGTTTTGGCTAATTTCACATGTTGTAACTTTCACTACTGAATTCCGTACGTATATTCATTAGTACATAATATTTAAATTGAATATGGAAAGAAATACTCATAACTGAATATATTTTGACATTTCTATTTAGACTGATGATAAAAATGGTTACTGAAAGCACTTTAAAGCTGTTTTATTGACTGATTAATTTTAAAGTTTATACACTATGAAGCAGTTATTCTAAATTGATTATTTATAGATTTATTGATTTATTTATAGATTAATTGTTAAAAAGCATATTAGAATGGCAGATATACGGATTTTAATAAACATTTTAAACTAAGAATTTTAAAATGCTTTTAAAGTATTTTACCTATTCGAATTATATTTGTAATATTACATATAAGTTTTAAATAAAACTAAAATATGTTTAATATGATAAATACTCCCAATAAGAAATATACCTCCTTGTAATTATAAAAAAATCATTATATAGAGCCAGTGTGTTTTCAGTAATTTAAATATAAAATATTTTTTGCTGTTTTTCTACAATACTTCAAATGTTGTTTTTTATATTAGGTTTTGTATTATTAAGGAATTTTTGCGTACTGTTTCTTCCTACGTTAACGTTAACGCTATCCGCTATTTGGAGTATTTTGATCAACCATGTTTCGGACTTTATACGGGCGCATGCGCTGTACTGTGCAATGGCATTTAACGTTAGCGTTACCGTGAGTGAAACCGCTATACAAAAACTCCTTATTATCAACATCATGATACAGGGTATTAATATGTTTGTGTTTGCGTGTGATGTATGCGTGTTTTATGATGTATGTGTATTAATGATGTATGTGTATTAATGCGATGATGTATGTGTATTAATATGTTTGTGTGTGAATATTTTTTGAATTTTTTAGTTTCAGTACTTTTTAAAAATTGTTTGCCCTAAAAACAGAGTGAAAAACTTTTAATGGACGTAAGTAGCACGAAAAGGATTCGGAATCACGTAGCAATGTGAGGCCAAAAACACTTCGGCTAATAATCACTCCAAAAAAAGTGTTGAAGCATTAGTGTTGTTGTTTCTGATGCTCCCTGACAACCGCAAACGGCGGTGCCAGATCCCCCCCCCCGAAGGGAGGCGATGGGCAGAGGGGGTGCGACTTCCATTTATAGGGCCCCAGTGGGAAGAAGTAAGATCTATCCCGTGGTCCCCTAATTTTGAACCCATTCCAGAGGAGGGACCAACCCCCTGAAATCGGCAACCCCAGAGGTATCGTTTAACAACTTGGAGGACATTGGAGCCACTACAGATTTTACGTGCACCAGCTCCCATTAGCGTACATGGTCCCACAGTAGTCGAGCCGAGAGGAAGTTGACCCTCCCAAGAGCTGGTGAAGCATTAGTTAACGTACCTTATCAAGTTTTATAACAAATATTTTCTCCCCAAAATTACAGCATTCAAAATGAAATACTATTTATTATGATCGGTTTCAGTTCAATATTTTTTAAGAAAAAATTAATTTTCATTAAAGCATGGAAGGAAATATCGCTCATTCTTCAACACCTTTTTTGGAGTGATTATTAGCCGACGTGTTTTTGAACTCACATTGCTATGTGATTCCGAATCCTTTTCATGTTACCTACGTCCATTAAAAGTTTTTCACTCTGTTTTTAGGGAATTTTTTTTTAAAAATGTACTGAAACTAAAAAAATAAAAAATATTCTTAAAAGCAAACACAAACATATTAATACTCTGTATCATGATGTTGATAATAAGGAGTTTTTGTATAGCGGTTTCACTCACGGTAATGCTAACGTTAAATGCCATTGCACAGTACAGCGCATGCGCCCGTATAAAATCCGAAACATGGTTGATCAAAATACTCCAAATAGCTGATAGCGTTAACGTTAACGTAGGAAGAAACAGTACGCAAAAATTCCCTGAGGATGAAAACATTTGACATCAAATCTCTATGTGATTCTGATTACTTTTTATGTTCCCTATTTCTCCTAGAAGTTTGTCCCTATAATTTTTGGGATGTCCTGTATATGTAACTTTGTAATAATATTAAGAATTATGAACATTTCTCAGAGTTTAACCCGTAATAAGAAAATCTGCTGAACAAATGAAACGGTCTTCAACAGAACAGTTAATTATTTAGATCAAATCAGTTTTTAGAAGCTTCCTTAAACTGAATAATATTGTAAAATATTTGGTAATTTTAAAGTAAACAATCATTAAAAATTATTTTTCATTACGGAATACTAGTGGTAATACTTGCTGTTCACAGCTGTCATTTTAGTATCTCGAAATTGCGTACCATCGTCACTTTAAGAACACCGTCGTAATTTTTAGTTAGTACTTTTCTTTATCGTACAGAAATTACTTATTATTAATTACAAAACCTTATTCATTGAATCTCTAATAAAATATTATTGCAAACTTTATTAAGTTTATATACGTTGTAGTAATTCAAACTAATAAGCGACCGCCATTTCGTGCAAGTTAATTCTTAATTATACATTATTAGTAGCAACGACTTATAGAAGGATAAAAAAAAATTATGTTTAAAATGCTCAGCTGCTGTTCTCGTTTCCCATTTCACAAAAAATCACCGATTTGAAAGTGTTTTCTGATGATTTCGAATGTAATTTTGAGATAAAACCCTTTCCTTTTTTTGCATCCAACAGAAAGCAAAATTTATAGTTTTTAAACTTGTGCAAACTGCGGCTTATCTCTGAGTACTATATCAAACTTTGCTAATAGTAATTACTTCCAGTGCCAGCCAGAACTACATAGTTTCTCCCATTCAAAGCCCCCTTTGTCAAGTTTTTCGGAAGTAATCGAACAGTTTTGATAGACGCATACTTGCTAAGCGTAGGGTTAAAAAGACATTTGTATGAAGTTATGAACTATCACTGTGCAACATAATGAAATCGTCCTACGCGAGACAGGTGGTCAAAAAAATAACCTTTTCTCCAATGTGTGAAGAAAAGTCCAAAGTATGTGGCTTGTTGTAGGATGGTCAAGCCTGAAATTCAGACTACTCCGTAAGCGTATCCATGGTAACCCAACACTGCTACCTCTCTTTCCCCATTTCTTTCTTTAGTTTAATTGTTTCTGCAGTTTGTGCGCTGCGAAAACTGAGACATTCTATCCACGTAGATTTAGCGCTGTAATGAG
The DNA here is from genome assembly GCA_038373885.1 of Cheiracanthium punctorium. Lineage (NCBI taxonomy): Eukaryota > Metazoa > Arthropoda > Arachnida > Araneae > Cheiracanthiidae > Cheiracanthium > Cheiracanthium punctorium. The sequence goes on from JAWZYV010012130.1 coordinate 148,463, forward strand.
CCTCTAGAACAGAGGTCTTTCCCAGCGCACATTTGCCCCCATTACATTGTTTTTCCCATTTGAAGCCTCCCTTGTTAAGTTTGTGCCAGTGGATTTTTCTTGCTGTGATTTGTAAAGGTTATTTCGTCGATTAGCTGCTCGATTCGTGCCCGGTGTTTTAAGTTTATTCCGATTTCATCGGAGCTTTTTAAAGTTATAACCCCCCCCCCCCCTTCCCCACGGGATGCTGTGGGATGTCCTCAGAAACTAATGCAACACTTAATTAAACAGAATGCTTGTTATGTAATATACTAAATGTGTGCTAAACAGTGTGGCCAAAAGAAAAACTCCGTTGACAGAAGGAGAGGAAAGACAAAAGGGATTTAGTATATAACTGAATAAAAATTCCTTTTTCAGCAACAACCGCGAAACACTATTCATGTTGATTAGAAGAGATATGAAGTTTTGGCTATAAGTCTTCCTTCATTTATCTTTCTTACTAACATTTTAAAGCTGTATTTTTGTGCATATTGTAACGTAAATAATTTGAAGCAAAATGCATTGAAGTTGAACTTTATACTGCCACTTTTTTTCCACTAATAAATTTTTCTCAATATAGATCGTAAAGTCTGAGTTTCGTCTACGAGCTATTAAGTTTAGTGCAAAGGACATTTTAAATTTATTTGAGTTCATCAGAGCTTTATAAATTTGCAAACTGCGCCCATGAGGAGCTGTGGGATGGTCTCAGAGACAAATGTGGCACATTTCATTAAACAGAATAATTGTAATGCAATTTGCGTTAATTGTTATGCATTACAAAGTTAATAAAAAAATCGTGACTCGGTAAAATTAATTTTGTGCTATCGAATGAATTGAAATGAGTGATTATTTTCGAGTGATGAACAAACAGTTTTGTTTATGTTAGTTCAAAGCAAATTATAGTCCATAATACAAAACTAATTTAATAAGTCATTAATAGAAAAATAATTTAATTCTATTTTTCACATATTCAATTTTATTTATTATTGAATATGATTTAGCTGTTGAAACAGTTGACGTGAAATCAACTACAAAAGTGTTTAAATAAAGCCTTCATAATACGTAACTTATCTAAAAATTTCACTGAATGTGCTTTAATTGTGAAAAATGGGGATGAATACAAAACTGTGGTCACAAAATCAGGTAAAAACTAAAAGATTGGCTTATATATCCGATATGGCATATCATGAAACCGAAGTTAATTTTTCAGTTATAAATTACCAGTTCCAATGATCTAAATTTAAAAATTAAATTCAGAAAATGGGTAATATAAGTTTCGTCAATGTAGTTTCTTTAAACTGCTTTTAAATTTTGTATTTCTTTGCATATTCCAAATATTATAATGTTATACAAAAATCAAAAGAAACCCCATTTTTCAGGTATTTTAATATTATACAATAGAAAAATAATTATCTTGATCTTAACGTAAACTCTCTCAAATGATACATTTGGGATTGTTACTGAGGCTTGAGTAAGGTTTATATGAATGTAATCGGTATAACTGAAATTTAAAAAAACTTTCTATCACATTATTTTTTTAATGAAAATTAAACACATATCTTCTGTGTGCTTGATTGACTTTTATTGTACCAGGCAAAATTTATACGTCTTTAATATAATTGAAAACCAACTAAAAAGTAGCAACGGTGAAAAATTTTAGTATAATTTATAAGAATCTCGCAAGAGAATGCCTCAAAATGAATTCGCTTTATATGTCTGAAGTTCACAAATATTCACATAATTTGAAATAAAATATTGAGAAGCATTGGGAGAAATTTTTTAAAAATATTTTTATATTCTTTACTTTTTAGAAAAGAATTCGAGAGGTTGGGGGAATTTTTTTTCTTTTCTCTGTGAATCTCCCACATCGTCAAGTAGAGCAACTGTTTTCACAGCAAAATTAAAAGTAAGGATAACACATAGTAGATTTCTTCTTTTGAATATTTGTGAAGTGGCACATAGGAAAAAAACCTCATGGAATGCATTACACATGAGTCAGTGAATTAAGAAGTGTATTGAAGCTCACGGGGCACAGCGATGGAATTTGTTTTTTCTTTTTGTTTTTGAACGCGTTCTTCAGATAACATACGAACGTTGAGAAAGTGACATAAGAAAATCAAATCCAATAAAGTTGATCCTCTAAAAGAGGGTATGGACCCTCGTTCTGTTCTTTCTTCTCCTCCCCTAAGAAATATTTTTTTCCCCTACGAGAAAAAAAGGTATTTTTCATTTCGTTTTATTCACATTCTTTTTTCTGCATAGCAACACCAGGGAGTCATGTCTTGTATTTTTTAGACTTTCCAACTAAGTTGAAAAGTGTTTATGATTTCGGTTTGACTGTCTGTCTCAAACTGCCGTCAATTTACATTGATTGCTACGAAGTTTACGTATGTTGTTGCTAGGCCCAGTGATATGTGCCCCGTTGAAAATAACACAAATACATAAATGGCTCTTTTATAGGAGCAGTCATAATAATACCAATACATTAGAATATGCAGACAGCAACCATTTAAAATGCATTTTAGAGAGGGTCATTCAATAGGTTGGTTGCCTGCTCTCGGGAAATCTGCAAATCTGTTTTAATCTCAATTTGACAACTGGGCAATTTATGTAATTCATAACCCCTATCCCTCTTTTAAGATAATAAACTGCATAACATATATAGAAAGACACCCATTCTATTTTCAAATAACTTCTGTAAATTTTTGATCTGACTTTGACCATCCTCCCTAAATCACACAAACGATGCTTAATTTTATTTTTTTAAATTTAAATACCTGATAACCAGAACATTTTATCAAATCAACTATGATCACCCATTCATATGTGTACATTCGACCCTTTTTCCTAATTAATATCATTAATTTATCAATTATCATTTATTTTAATTCAAAATAAGTACTATATTTCATTTCATTTTTCCCCTTTTCTTTCACTTAATTTAAATATTTTCAATTGTTAATTACTTTTCGATCTATGTTAATGAAGAGTAAAACGAAAGTTAAAGCCTCAATAAAAACATATAAATTAGTATCTGTGCCACTTGAAGTTACTTGAGTTGCTGTATCTATATATGTGCAAATACTGTTCAAAAACTCATGTTAATTAGCTCTAAGCAGATTAACCTATGTGTTTAATTTCTTGGCTGACCCAATGGGTTTGGCTCATGGCTCTAAAGTACCTGGATAATATATAACAAATATGGCAGACTAACAGTAATAGATATGAACCGTCTAATAGTGTCGATTGTTCGTCCCCCATGAACATGAACCTCTTTTAATCTCCATAAAATTAGCATATATTATTGAGGTGTATGACAGCCTGATCTGTATTGGAAAAGTTTATTGATCTTTTACAAATGTAAATAAAATAATTACCACAGATTAGGCTGCGACATTATAATTTGGTCTTAAAATACAAAAATTGCATTCCTTTTTACGATAATGGCATTTCTGAATTTTGTTGGCTTTCAGATGAATAAAAATGTTTTGCGAAGAACCTCAGTCTTATTTAATGATATAAATTGCTATTGTTGCCCTTCGTTAAGTACCGTTTTTGTGAAATCATTTTAATGTGAATTCATCTACATTTTTATGTATGGCGTTTATTAAAATCTCGATTTCCTTCACTAGGGATATAGGTCAGGGGCATGATTTCCTGCTTTGAGATCTTTTCAATCTGCTTTGAGATATTGGTGCATCAGATCTTTCAAAGAAAACTGGCAAGTAATCACACTTTACATTCTCTACCAAAACTCCAAGCAGACAGCCCGACTGCAGGGCTTAGTTCCAATCAAGTTAATTCAGTTAACACCTATTCGAAAATAGTATTTTCTACAGTAGGAAACATTTCGTCCCTCCAATGTTACATGCTTGTTTAAGCCAATGTATGAAGCTATTTTCAGATGATTAAACTTTTGATGTCAGAAAACAGAATTTTGTTAGTTGTTACCTCTGGTAATTTTTATATATATCATTATAAATATTTTTTTTTCCAAATATTGAAGTACGCTGGTGAGTAGTATGAAGCAATAAATATAATAGCTGCAAAAGATATACAATAAAAGCGTTAGAAAAGGGTACATCTTAAGTATTATTAAAGATCATTTACAACACTAAAAATAATTTTTGCAGATTATTTGCATGTGAAATCGGTTAAAAATGTTTATCCTTATATTTAAGAAAACGTACTCGACTGAAAATGAAAATACAAATTTCCAGTTAATTTAGTACATCAATCAAAATGAAAAATTAAATAATATATGACTGTTTACAAGTTTCCTGATAAAGTAGAATTAGTATAATGAAAGAATTTATCCTTACCAACAACGCAATTTCTTTCTAACTACTGTACGTAGTCAAGTTTGATTGGACACTGGTTTCTGTTATCTAAACTTCTTTTTTTTTTCACTGTAAAGATTGTTTTTCTGTGTCGAGATAATACCTTGTGAACAGGTACAGGTATTATCAGGTAAAGATAAACAAACACCATGCCTTTAATAACATATTGTTTATTTTAGTTAGTTCTAAAACTCCACAGATGCTGAAAAAATTATGCATTCAAACAAGTTAAGCCTGGGGACTTGAACAGTAAGATTAGACATGATTCTTGCTCTCATATACAAAACAAATAAGTTACCCTATTATTATAAGCGACTTATTGTGATCCTATAAAGTTTTCCGCTTCGCCGCTGAACGGGAAAATCTGAGCTGAAAAAAGTATCACAGACTATCACTTCTTCAGATAGGGAGGTTGACCCAAAACTTCACTTCTACTCCCTGAATCGTTGCTATGGCAACCAACGGCTACACTTCAATTCTTCCTTCATTTTAATTATTTTTGTATCTTATGTTATAGAAAACGTAGTAACCGATACAGATTTCATCCTACAATTAGCATCAGTGGCAGAATGCTTATAAATTGCATCTATCGTAGAAGATATTTTGTTGCCTCGCAATGAATAAAGATACATTTAGGTTGAGATTTAGTGTTTTGAAAATTAGTGTTTATGAAAATATCTCGAGGTTATATACGTATATTTTAAACTTTAAATAGTATTTTCTGTGATTTTTAAATTGGTATCATTGGGATCAATGGGATCATTGGTAGTCTTAGTAATTTTAGAAAGGAGTAATTTTAGAGGTTGGGGCGAAGGGAGATTAAAACATATTTAAGCCTTTGAAAAAATATAAAGATACTTTTAATTAAAATAGAGACCTTTATTTTATTACGATATCCATTTTTCTCAAAGAGGTTACAACACTAAAAAAGTAGCATTCATTTCACAATTTTTTTCGCGAGAAACAAAAATTCCTTCAATAATCTTTTCAATAATGCCTAGAAAAACAGTAAAACATCAAAATTTACATACATTAAAAAATTTCCGAAAATTTATTCCATTTTAAATTTTAAACTTTGCTATTGAAAGTTTTTCAAACTTTTCGCATCAAAATGTATTCACTGTCTCTTATATTTCTTTTATCTTGTCACGCTAACAATTATAGGACATCAACGTAATAGCTTTTAGAGCTATTTTGTCGCACGGTAGTAGTAACTCGTAGCGAGATAAATTTCACTATGAGTATGATGTTTTATCTTTAAACTTTATCTTAATGGGAGTTTACAAAGAAGCTTATCCTTCTTCGCTCTTTGGGTGCATCTTTATTTCAGTGCGTTCCCAAGTATCCTGGTCATCGCCGTTTTTAGAAAATAGTCTCCGAAGCTTGGTCTCACCCAGTCGTACTCATACTCATCAGAGGTTACATTACACTTAGCATAATTTTATCAGTCCTTTTGAAACTTGTGTTGAGCCTGATTGCCACCTGTCTTTCGGCGATGTTTCAGGGTGACTTAGATTCAAGCATAGCTGCCAACATTTACGGAATATATATAACTAACCAATTTTTGTAAAAAGTATATTTTAAAACTACTTTCTTCAAAATAGCGACCAAGTTGCACGTTCAATCTACAAATTTTCTATGTTCTTAGCTAAAAATTAAAAAAGTGGTTAATTATGTTCCGTAAATGTTCGTAGTTACGGTTTAGGGTTGGATGTGGGACGAGACAAGACAGAGATTTACAGCTTTTTGCGTGACGAGAGTAAAATATTGGGATTTTCCGAGACGAGACAAAGCTTTGCGGCTGTTTTGCGAGACAAGACAGGACTATTTTTCGTTTCGCGTCCATGCCTAGTTGGCTTCAGCACATTTTAATTCTTTAAAGCTGTTCTTATTGTACATATTGGTAATTCTAAGATTTGAAAATGTTCTAGCTACCTTCTTATTGATCCAAAAACTTTGTTGTTATCTGGCCTCCATGACTTACGAATAAATATAGGAATAAATATGCCTTATTCCGACACCAAGCAATTTTAACTGATTGGTTAACATTTGGCTCAGATTTCTTTCTTTCGCATTTTGTGTGATCTACTTCGTTTATTTTCTCTTTATCTTGCTGCGAATACTTTATTATCTATACATCTCGCCTTCCTATATTTCTCCCCTTTTGTATGAAAAACAAGTAAAAAAGATAATAACACGGCATTTGATGCAATATTCCACATGCGTCATCCCCAAGTGAGTCTTACGTGCTTTCTCTCGCAATCTATTATTGAAATTGTCCGGTATATTTCAGTGTCAGTCCTGATTGAAATTATCAGAAGTGTTCTCAGAGTGTCCGAGAAAGTGTCCGTTTCGTTTTATTCCAGTAGTTTGTCTCAGCATCACAAGTATTATTGTTCTGAACCATATAGAAGAGAATGGGAGTTTGCTTCCGGAAGCTTGTGATTCCTTAGAGCTGTATTATCTTTACATTACAATAATCATTATGTTAGTATCACATTTGTCTTTAATTACTCTTTATTCCTTCTTATTTCCAATTTTATTGTTATTGTACATTACTTTTGACATATTGAGACATTTGTATTTTCAATACAACATATTTCTTTAGATTAAATAGTTAAAAACATGTACTACGATCTGAATGCTGCACAATTATTCATCATATATACTCACATTTATTTTAAAAATCTTGTTTTTACCTGCATGTATAATTTACATAGAGGCATATCAATTCTCTTATTTCATTACAAACAATCTTTAGTCAGCTGCACATACATACATTTTGACACTCTTCTGTACTCCCTATTCTTATTTTGTATTTTTACAATATTTTCTATGTTTTAATTTTTTTTATATTTATTTTTTGCGTTGCAGTGTACTATTTACCAGTTCTTTTAAAATGTTATCCTTTATGCTTTATAATAGCACTCAAACTCTCGAAAGGATTTGGTTAAGCTATTTTTCAATTTGTGTGGTCCACTCTTCGCTTTTCCTTTTCTGCAAAATACTACATTTATTTATTTTGTCATCTTTACATTCATATTCTTATATGGATTTTCAAGAACTGTAAGTAAAATTTTAAACGACTACATTAATGATTGATAAATGGAAAGTTTTAATAACTGCTTTCAAGATGCTTCATGTATCAGTGGTATTGCTACTGCATTAGATGAAATTGCTTAATATATTGTGCAAGAAAACAGGGCCGTAACGAAGATGACATCATAGGTAAGGCTTTGAATCTAATTCTGGGGTTTGACTAAATATAAGTATTAGTAGTTGGAGGAGGAATTTTTTTTTTCCACTTTGTACATATTTTCCTAGAGTATTTGATTTAAAAAATGCCATAATTTTAAAATAGTTACCATTCATTTCATTAATTACTTTTTTCATTGAGATTACTAACAAATTCAAGTGTAATAAACGGGGGATAAGCATGGTGACAGTTTTCAGTTTTTATCTCACCCCTCGAAATCCCTGCCCAGGGTAGCGTATTAAACTGTATGGAACTTAAAAGAAGAGGGGCAGTTTTGTACTTTTGACCGACTTTGTAATTCCACTAAATTTTGTATCTAGCAGTAAATTTACAAACATCTTTGAAAATCTTGAAGGGGGGGGGGTCTGGAAGACTGCTAGTTAGGGCTCAGCCACCACCTCCTAGAAGGTTTGAGAACAGAAACTTTTGCGTCATCACTAGGTACTTTAAGATGACGTCATCACACATTTGTTTTCAGAAAGTAAAACTATTCAAAATTTGTGGTGAATTTACTCCCGAATAAAACATTTTAATGATTTAAGATAGAAATTTTAATTTTACGACAAATAGAAAATTTTAACTATCATTAATATGATGTAGAAATAGATCATAATAAATTATTTTTTATCAGAAAGGTCTTTTAATTTTTGATAGTTTTACTTTGTTAAAACAAAACTGCGATGACGTAAAAGTTTCTGTTCTCAGGCCTTCTACATCTAGGAGGTGTTGGGTTAACCCAGAGAATTACTTTCAGCCAATGATCTCCAAAAATGATATGATGTTTACCACAGACCACATTTAAATTAATCTACTTTTAATGCAGCCTCACTTCTGCAATAAAATACAAATAAAAGTTCTTTACGCAATAAACTATTAGTCCTGCGCTCGCAGCTTCGTTTATTTAACTCAACTGCACATGCATAACATAACAGTGATTTGATTTTTAAAGAAAGACCATTGTAAATATAGGTTATGCTCTCTGGACGTAGAAAAGTGCGTATTACCCTTTTACTTAGTTATATTATACATATTTTACTTTTAAATTACCTAACTTTCACGAGTGCAATTAAAAAAAGCGGTTTTCTAATCAAACACTCAATTTTCTAAGAAAGTTTGTCCCTTGCCAGGAACTGTACGAGAGTAGATCATAATTTTAGAGATTTGAAATGGAAATGTAAATTATCTTGACCTATATAAGGCTTAGGTAAATATGTTTTTTTTTAAACTATAGCGGGAAAAACTTTTTCTGCACACTTTAATTAGTTATCGAAAACGTAAAATGAATTTTAATTGAATTGGAAAGTTTACAAAATTTATAATTATAATGAGCTTTCTCGTGGTGCAAATAATATTGAAATATAAAGAGTGTGTCAGAAAAAATGTCTACACACTTCTAGTTGTCATAGGAAATTCATTTTTCAATTTAATCAATTCAATCAATTTTGGCGTCATCACCAGGTCCATTGAAATGGCGTCACCACACATTTGTTTTCAGAAAGTAAAAGTATTCAAAGTTTGTGGTGAATTTACTCCCGAATAAAACATTTTAATGATTTAAGATAGGAATTTTAATTTTACGAAAAATTGAAAATTTTAATTATCACTCATTATATAATATGATATAGATCACAATAAGTAATTTTTTTATCAGAAAGGTATTTTAATTTTTATATTTAACTTAAGATATTTTCTAAATTTGTATCTTTCACCAGAAATTTTAAATAGTTTTACTTTGTGAAAGGAAAGCTATGATGATGCCTTCTTAGAGGACCTAGTGGTGACGTAAAAGCTACTGTTCTCAGGCTTTCTATATCTAGGAGGCAGTGGCTCAGCCCCGTAGCGCACATCAGAGTTACGGCCCTGCTGGGCAGCAAAATTATAAACATTATTTTTGTACTCAAAACAGCTTATTGCTACCTTAAATAGTGAAAATTATGCATAGACTATTTAAAAGAACAAAATGATGAAGTATTAATGCTCATGAGAGAATTTAACCGAATACATACCGTGTTAAGAACTAGCTGCTTTCTCTAACATGTTTAAAGATCTGTTTTAAGGAAAAAAGGATTTCGGTTTTAATAAACTTTTAAAAGCCATTTCTGTCTATACTGACTTTGTTTTAATTTTTCAAAAAAAAAAAATCTATTAGCTATGATAGGTGTGATTTTTTCCCCAGAATGATTAGAGCAGAGATACTTTTCGTCAGTTTCAAACCCATGCTGTTTTCCATAAAGCAAGTTAGTTTTCTCTGAATTTCTTAAGAGTTTTGTAGAAGTTGACTATGTGAACAAAAACTTATAGAACTACACATAACTCATTAGGATTAAAAAATCAAATAACGAAAGTCCTACTGTATAGTTACGCTGTTCCCTGATTTACTCTGTAACTACTCAGGGCATCCACTTCAATGTAAATATTTTACTGCCATTACTTCAAGAAGATAAAAAGGTTTTCTAAAAGATTAAAAAGCAGAGAAAGCGTAATGACATCTACACGTTTATACGATCCGCTTGAAAAATTTAATAATTATGTATTAAAAAAAATCTGTGCTACATTAGAAATCTGAAAATCCACCAGTTCCCTAATTTTTCAGCGATTTTTTGCTATTTTCAGCTCTATTTCATTTCTGAGAGTAAAAAAAGTGAGTCATTTGCGTGTCAAAATGAGCTGTTGCAATCGATATAATGTCCTATTCATCACGGTCATCAGGCTTTGAAATGAAAGTGTGATTCCAATTCGTTTAAAACACTTTTTCCAGATTACATAGTTTATTTTTTTTCACAAATAAATCGTCTGCATGGATATAGAAAAGACTTTGTACACAAAACTAAGTCTTTCTAATGCCATAAGTTTCCGCGAGTTCCAAGAAGAGCATGAAATTCGATTTGGGTAAATAATAAAAATTGAATATGAACTTATTTATTTTAGGTGAATGAAGATGAACTCTATTGGGTGTAGACATATTTTCTTCAATTTTTTATTTTCTAGCGCCCGTTGTAATTGCCTCCAAAACGGGCTTTGACTTCTAGTTTACCAAATAATTAAACAAGTTGATTTTTCGAGTTTGATAAAAGGTTACTGGATGTATGAAAAACATAAAAGAATGAGCAAGAGAATGATCTAGATTATCAATAGGGTGATCATAAATTTTGTTAAATTTTTAAATTTTAATTTGTAAAAAATATCTAATATATAAACGCACAATGAATTTTAATTGAATATTAAGTTAATAACTGACTTTAATTCTTCACAACAGCTAATTTAAAATGTTGTTAGTATATTTTATCAAATTTGCATTTTATTTATATATTTTTCTGAAGATTGTATTATAAATGCTTATTTTGTGAGTATTCAAAACTATGGTCAGTGTTTAACAACAACTAAACTTTAGTTTAACTATCTTAATTTGTAATATGATTTTAAATGTGTGAAAGATTTTTTGATAATGTTCTTTAGTTATGCTGCGAATGTTTCTGAAGTTAGTTCATCCTCTTGATTAAAGTACTTACTTTATTTCAATACTACTCTCGTTTAAATGAACTCAATAGTTTTAACCGATTATTCTGGAAGTTTTATTGTTTTATTCAAAATTTTGTTTATATGTACTTTTTTACATTATTTTGAAACTTATAAGATTTTAAAACTATCTTACAAGGGGAGGCTCAGACGTTGGGATCACCGATTTTGATGAAATGTTTATGGGTTATAGGGGGCGCATAGTAAAGTATTAGGTTGTAACGAAAGTTTCCCGCCACCGCAAACATCGTCAGCACACAGTTCGCGTTGGCGTATTTGCTCCTATTTTGTCGAACGATTTTTGGCATTTGAAAGAAAGAGGCTTACTTTATAACACTGTGTTGTGAAATCTGTAAAAAATATAGTTATCATTAAGTATAAGGTGTCCCAAATGGAACTATCACTCTAGAGGATTAGAACCATCATTTACTTCCACTTGTGTTGCAAAAAGTCAGCTACATAATATCAACAAATTATGAGTACAGCTTTAAGTACTATTGTTGTATCATGTGACACTGTGCAGGTTTGGTACCGAAAGTTCAAATACAGTTATCTAAGGAGTTAGAAGTTAGTTTTTCAGGTAGATATGGCGGAAAACTTTCGTTACAACCTGATATATGTAGAAAACCTACACCATAGCTGCCAAATCTTCCGGAAGATTTCCCACCACTAATTTTTACTTACCAATTTAAACTTAAAATAAAGAATAAAATGTTGAAAAAAGATTTTATTGGGTTGTAACGAAAGTTTCCCGCCACCGCAAACATCGTCAGAACACAGTTCGCATTGGCGTATTTGCTCATATTTTGTCAAACGATTTTTGGCATTTGAAAGAAAGAGGCTTACTTTATAACACTGTGTTGGGAAATCTGTAAAAAATATAGTTATCATTAAGTATAAGGTGTCCCAAATGGAACTATCACTCTAGAGGATTAGAACCATCATTTACTTCCACTTGTGTTGCAAAAAGTCAGCTACATAATATCAACAAATTATGAGTACAGCTTTAAGTACTATTGTTGTATCATGTGAAACTGTGCAGGTTTGGTACCGAAAATTCAAAAACAGTTATCTAAGGCGTTAGAAGTTAGTTTTTCAGGCAGATATGGCGGAAAACTTTCGTTACAACCTGATAAAATGCCAAAGAGTTGTTAGCCGCCAACTTTCCCTTATGTTCGAGAAAATTCCATTTAAACATTGGATGCACTGTTATATACCAATTATTTGGAAAATCGTTTGCGTTCTCTTTGGCGCCCTGTTTCCACATTCGGCCAGAGATCGAGAGATCTCATGTCCGTATCCGACTGAATCCTTTCTTTTTACTTTCCGAACATGAACAGAGCTGCCAAGTCTCTGGCTTTTTCCGGGAGATTTCCCACCACAATTTTTAGACAGTTTTATTTTGCATTAAATATTTGGAGTTATTTTAAGGATAAATTTGTAAGTAAAAATTAGTGGTGGGAAATCTCCCGAAAAAAGCCGGGGACTTGGCAGCTCTGAATGTACCATGCAGAGATGCCAAGTCTCCGGCTTTTTCCGGGAGATTTCCCACCACAATTTTTAGACAGTTTTATTTTGGTTTAAATGCTTGGACTTATTTTAAGCTCAAATTTGTAAGTAAAAATTAGTGGTGGGAAATCTCCCGAAAAAAGCCGGAGACTTGGCAGCTCTGACCATGTAAGGAAAGTATTGTAATCATGAAAAAATTCGACTTCGAGATTTTGGTGTATTGACACGTTTTGAGGTCTTCTGAATTCATTTATGCTATTTTTATGAGATGTACGTATGTATGTGTGTGCGTGTGTGTATGAGTGTGTGTATGTGAGTGAACACGATAGCTCCTAAACGGGGCATTCGATTGAGCTCAAATTGGGTACATATCTTACGAACCACCGTCGCAAGACCGGTATTGATTTTTGTGTGTATAGGACTTATAGTTTTTCTACAGGGCAACGACAAAGATTTCTTTTACATTACGGCCTATGGGAGGAAATTCTTGAAAGTGCGCTAGCGTTTAAATGGTAGATTCGATTGAGCTCAAATTGGGTATATATGTTATAAACCACCGTCGCAAGACCTGTATTCATGTTGGTGTGTATAGGATTTATAGTTTTTTTACAGGGTTACCACAAAGATTTCTTTTACATTATGGTCTATGGGGGGAAATTCTTGAAAGCGCGCTAGCGTTTAAATGGTGCATTCGATTGAGTTTCAATTTGGTATATATGTTTGAATTATTCATCGATTAAAATTTATTTAAATGCTTGGTAATGATCTTAATCGTAAGTGTTCTGAAAGTCGAGTGGAGTCACTCCAGATTTTTTTCATTTGTTTTCCTCACTTAAAAATTCATAAAGCAGTTTAAAATGACACGCATTAGAAAATTGAGATGATATATTGAATAAACACTATTCTATGAAATAAACTTGCATAATGCAAATGAAAGTGACGGAAATGAGGAATTTTATTTATCAATCACATTTCGAAAAGTTATTCGGTACTTTTACAGATGTGTAATTGAGTAAGGGTGATATTTGTCCTAAAACCTTGCGAAACAAATTGTTTCGACATCTGCTTACAACATATGAAAGAAATATTTTTGCATTCACATCGTTTTTCATTTCTGTTTGTGGGGAAATAATGTCATTTACATTTAACAATATCTGCCTTTCATCAGAAAATTTTGCTGCAAACCATGCATGCTTTAAGATTTCAGAAAAGAATGCGTGAATGTGGTGATTGCAGTTGCAATTTTTATTGCATCTGTTGATCATGTTTATTGCAATTTTTATTGCATCTTCTCAGGTTACTAATTCCTTTTTATTTTGCATAAAATAAGTTGAATTTCGTAATTTTATATATATATGTATATATATATATTTTTTTTTCTAGTAAAATTGATCATCACACGGTTGACAAAGTGATGTACATTTAAGTGGGGTTACTTTCAGGGGACAAGGTGAATTACTTTCATCCTCATAAAAATATTTTGTCATAAATTTCTGGATTCGTTTGACCGAGGGGCGTAGCCAGAGGGGGGGCTGCAGACCCCTCAGCCCCCCGGAAATGGGACACTTTACTTAGCTTACAATTTGATGTTTAGCTTACAATTGAACTTTAGCTTACAATTTGATGCCCAGCCCCCCCCCCCCCCCCCCGAAGTAAAATCCTGGCTACGCTACTGGTTTGACCTTTCTTGAAACTTCTCGTTCCCTACACATGGTTTCAAAATTCGGTCAAGAAATGTAGCATAGTGGTTACTTGTTCAAAATTTCCTGGACTTTGAGAACATGTTACATTCACATTGGAATATTATTTTATTAAATTCTTTATAGTTTTTCCCACTCGGAAGCCAAAAGCTCCTGGTATTTTGAAGACGTTTTGGCTGAATGGGAAACTTTAAACAATAATTACATCTTTCAAAATGAAGAAAGAAGCAAATCCATTTTTATCATTCTTCCCTGGTCTTAAAAGTATTATTAAATTATCAAATATGTACACTACAAAGAACTTTATAACTCCAGTTTTACGAAATAAGTCACAATGTATTTTTTACATAATCATTTAAAACTGTTTATGAGTTTTTAAGGGAGAAAAAAAATGAAAAAAACAGTGCGTATTCATTCGACACGAATCTGAGACCTCTTGATCTCTGGCCGAATGTGGAACCACGGGGCCACGGAGAACATAAACGAAGTTCGAAATAATTGGTATATAACAGTGCATCAAATGTTGAAATGGAATTTTCTCGAAAATAAGGGAGAGTTGGCGGCTAATTCTTTGACATTTTACTTTACTATGGGTCCCCTATAACCCATAAACATTTCATAAAAATCGGTGATCCCAACGTCTGAGCCTCCCTTTGTTAGTAAAAGAAAAACATTAAAGAATATTTAGTATTAAAATTATTTTCTGTAGAATATTACTATAACTATACTTATAGGGCAAACGTAACTACTATTTCAAATGTTGCGAGATAATTTTTCTACAATTTCCAGGATAGTTCCTTTTATGCCTCTTAAAATGTGCAATTAGAAAAATACTTTCGTGTTATAGCTAAAAAGAAAATGTATTTATTAAATAAATAAATGTTTGTTGCTTGAAAACAAATTTTAAGTAATATGTTAATGAAATGAACAGTCGAAGCGATTGGTCAAATCTAACAAACACTCTTTAAAACAAAAAAATTTGCTGCTTCTACAATTTATTTCTGTAGATTTTCTTTAATAATCGAAATAGCTACACATATTATGAAAGTTGCCAGAATCACTTACTTTCATTGCTTTCGCTGTGCTTATGCATTTCAGTAGGAACATTCCTATACCATTGTCAACTCAAAAGGCTGGAATACTCTGGGGTGAAATCGAAAAAGCTCGAAGCTGATCGCGGAAGTTCATTGAATTAGGAATCTTTTTTTAAAGGTTGTATTTCATGAATGCTAGAATTCTCAAAATACACGTCATGCCATATTTGGCGCGTATTACCTTATCTAGAATCTAATTCGAGAAAATAAATGCAGTAAAACAAAGGAACGAAGTAAGTGGTATGTAGAATGGGCAACGGAAAAGAGAGGGTAATCAAAATTCCAACAGAAATGGATCCCTCACTAAACGAACAGTTTTAATGATCAGACGAGAGTATGATGTGTAAAGCATGGATTTTCATTCTGCGTGAAATATTCCTTTCAATCCACACATACACGTTCTAAACTCTCATATATTCTATGTATCCTAGAAATAAGAGAAAAGAAGGGACGAATTTTATTGCAAGATTTCATAAAAGGCAAGAGGAATACAAAAGTCAAGAAACTGACGAATGGTAGAGTGGACCATTTCTTGAATATGAATCTAATTTAAGGTAACTTGAAATTACGTCAAACACCTATCAGTATTAAATGAATTTTGTCAGGAAAGAAGGTAAAATACACATGCCGCGGGATGTGATTGATAGTCATTAATTACAAGTAGATCATATCAAAAGGATTATTTATAATTCTTCCCGCCCCCCCCCAAAAAAACGCATGGTTGGTATTAATTTTTTTTTCAGAATGCCTTGGTCACCACTAAGGCCGAAGTTGTTGGTCACTTTATTATGGGGGCACCTAGTAGGTGGGCCAACGTGACATCCACGCCCAGTAGGGGATCGAACCTCGACCGCCGGGAGTTAAACCAGAAACCGTAGCTGGGCACTCTATCCACCATACACGCTGGTCTGCTGGTTGGTATGAATTAAGTTTAGTATTGATGGAATTCATTTGATTTTATTACATTTGGAAGGAAAAGTAATTTTAAACTAGATTATAGAAAAAAAATTATATTATTGTGTCAATGAGCAGTAATTATATATGTTGCATTACTTGCTTTTAAATATGCTTTCAGGCGTTTTACAGATGCAGGATATATATTAATTAGTAACTACAAAACCTAATTTAAACTATTAAACTAATTAGAGATCGCTACAAAGACAGGACTGGACTTCGTTGTTTTGTTGCAGCGTGTTTGAATCGAAGTACAAGACATAAAACCAGGATGTATATATATATATATATATATATTATATATATATATATATTATATAATATATATATATATATAAGAAAAAGAAAAAAATCATAATTTTTTCAAAAAAGATCCAATTAATTGGATTTTTTAAAATTTGAAATGATTAAAATCACTGATTTAAATCAAATTAATCGAATTAATAAGATTTTTAAAATTTAAATCATGATTAAAATCATGATTTAAATCATTGACACCCTGCATGAAGCACACTATTAACAGGCGCTTTTATTTTCAGCAACTATAGTACACTTGCAGTGAAATGAGATTTACAGGCATTTCTCTAATACTATCAAGACTGTTAATAAACACTGTAGTTTTTAAGAAATTCTTGATTTTACCGAAACTATGTGCTATTAAGATTCACTTGTATCTATTTTATTGAAAAAAAAACACACACACAAGAAAAAATTCTAAAATGTTTACGTTTCTTTTTAAAAAGGCATTCGTAGTAAATTTATTTTGCAAGCTCCTTTTAATCTTACTTAAAATAACAATGCACAGGAGCTAATTTAGATGCACCAGTCAGCAAACGTTTGAAGATCTTATATGAAGTAATTAGTAATGACTATACCAGTCTTAAGATCGTGTGATTAAACGCATGTAAATCCTGAAAACAGTACTTTAAAGACTTTGTTAATAGGCACTTGTCTTTTCAACACGCAAAGTACATGTGCAGTGAAATGAGTTTTACAGGCATTTTCGGCATTACCATCAATGGTATAACACAATTTCTATATTTTAAACATATATACAATTATGCCAAAATAACGTTTAATATTGCTACGATTCGTTTGCTTTTCTCGTATTTAAGGTGAGAAATTTTAGAATGTGTTACAGAAATCATATTTGTTCTACGGAAAATTAGATGCGCATGTCTTAAACGGATTTATTTTCAGCCTTTAATCTTATATATAATCAAAACTTGCAAAAATATACTGGGTGTCCTGTAAAGTTGGTCATTTTTTTCTAATCTTCTGAACTTTATCTGATAGAGACAAGTGGGCGATGTAAAATGAAAATATTTTCCAAATAAGGTAGGTAAAAAGACTACGTTAAGAAAAAATTCAAATTATTTGTACAATCTCCATACAAAAAAGTTTCCAGTTATTAACATGTGTCCCATATAATGAGGCGATGGACAGAATATGAGAATTACATCCTAAAATGTGTCAGATATATGAAAATAGATATAAGGCGACTTAAACCACTTTTCAATGGCTCTAAAAGGGGAAAAAATCATGTCGGATGATCCCGCTTCAGGGGTCGCACTGAAATTGCGTAAGAAAATATTTTTTTTTGCACTACAGCAATAAACATTTACATAAAAATTCGTGTACAGCCCCTGACCATCTTTGTTTATAGATATCAGAAAGGTTTATGATGAAAGGCTGAAATTTTGTAAATTACCTCATTAATGTATGGGGCACATTTTACGAATCAGGAATTTTTTGTACGAGGGTCGTATACAAATATTAAAAGTGTCATTTTTTGAAAATTAATGAGGAATGTTTCTTAACGTAGTCTTTTTTCTTACTTTATCTTAGATATTTTTTCACTTTAAACTGCCCAGTTATCTCCAATGGATAAAGAATTAAGAGCATTTCTATCTTTTGGGGACACCCAAACTATTATGCATATAGTGTTAATTGTATAGTGACGAATAGCAGATTAAGAAATCTAATCTGTTCAGCAAGATGTAGAAATATGGCTTGGTCTTACATGCATAATCAGAAATCTAAGAAAAAATTAAACAAAATTTACTCATATATTTTTATTAGACGTTTTATTGCCCACGAAAAATATACATTACATAAAATTATTAAAACGGAGTTTTGATTACAGTCCAAACCGTTCATTTATTAAATAAAAAAAAATAAATTCACTTTTTTATATTTACGATTGATAAATATTGAAGTACACTAAAGCTACCTATTTTCGATCTCTAATTGATATCCGCAGCAATGCACAGCGGTTTAATTTAAAAGAACTTAATTATTATATAACATGGTGAGTACTTTAAAAAATATTGGACAACGATCGTAAAAGTTCAAATGGTGCATTCGATTGAGTTTCAATTTGGTATATATGTTTGAATTATTCATCGATTAAAATTTATTTAAATGCTTGGTAATGATCTTCATCGTAAGTGTTCTGAAAGTCGAGTGGAGTCGCTCCAGATTTTTTTCATTTGTTTTCCTCACTTAAAAATTCATAAAGCAGTTTAAAATGACACGCATTAGAAAATTGAGATGATATATTGAATAAACACTATTCTATGAAATAAAATTGCATAATGCAAATGAAAGTGACGGAAATGAGGAATATTACTTATCAATCACATTTCGAAAAGTTATTCGGTACTTTTACAGATGTGTAATTGAGTAAGGGTGATATTTGTCCTAAAACCTTGCGAAACAAATTGTTTCGACATCTGCTTACAACATATGAAAGAAATATTTTTGCATTCACATCGTCTTTTCATTTCTGTTTGTGGGAAATAATGTCATTTACATTTAACAATATCTGCCTTTCATCAGAAAATTTTGCTGCAAACCATGCATGCTTTAAGATTTCAGAAAAGAATGCGTGAATGTGGTGATTGCAGTTGCAATTTTTATTGCATCTGTTGATCATGTTTATTGCAATTTTTATTGCATCTTCTCAGGTTACTAATTCCTGTTTATTTTGCATAAAATAAGGAGAATTTCGTAATTTTATATATATACATATATATATATTTGTTTTTCTAGTAAAATTGATCATCACACGGTTGACAAAGTGATGTACATTTAAGTGGGGTTACTTTAAGGGGACAAGGTGAATTACTTTCATCCTCATAAAAATATTTTGTCATAAATTTCTGGATTCGTTTGACCGAGGGGCGTAGCCAGAGGGGGGGGGGCTGAGGGCTCTGCAGCCCCCGGAAATGAGACACTTTACTTAGCTTACAATTTGATGTTTAGCTTACAATTGAACTTTAGCTTACAATTTGATACCCAGACCCCCCCCCCCCCCCCCCGAAGTAAAATCCTGGCTACGCTACTGGTTTGACCTTTCTTGAAACTTCTCGTTCCCTACACATGGTTTCAAAATTCGGTCAAGAAATGTAGCATAGTGGTTACTTGTTCAAAATTTCCTGGACTTTGAACATGTTACATTCACATTGGAATATTATTTTATTAAATTCTTTATAGTTTTTTCCCACTCGGAAGCCAAAAGCTCCTGGTATTTTGAAGACGTTTTGGCTGAATGGGAAACTTTAAACAATAATTACATCTTTCAAAATGAAGAAAGAAGCAAATCCATTTTTATCATTCTCCCTGGTCTTAAAAGTATTATTAAATTATCAAATATGTACACTACAAAGAACTTTATAACTCCAGTTTTACGAAATAAGTCACAATGTATTTTTTACATAATCATTTAAAACTGTTTATGAGTTTTTAAGGGAGAAAAAAAATGAAAAAAACAGTGCGTATTCATTCGACACGAATCTGAGACCTCTTGATCTCTGGCCGAATGTGGAACCACGGGGCCACGGAGAACATAAACGAAGTTCGAAATAATTGGTATATAACAGTGCATCAAATGTTGAAATGGAATTTTCTCGAAAATAAGGGAGAGTTGGCGGCTAATTCTTTGACATTTTACTTTACTATGGGTCCCCTATAACCCATAAACATTTCATAAAAATCGGTGATCCCAACGTCTGAGCCTCCCTTTGTTAGTAAAAGAAAAACATTAAAGAATATTTAGTATTAAAATTATTTTCTGTAGAATATCACTATAACTATACTTATAGGGCAAACGTAACTACTATTTCAAATGTTGCGAGATAATTTTTCTACAATTTCCAGGATAGTTCCTTTTATGCCTCTTAAAATGTGCAATTAGAAAAATACTTTCGTGTTATAGCTAAAAAGAAAATGTATTTATTAAATAAATAAATGTTTGTTGCTTGAAAACAAATTTTAAGTAATATGTTAATGAAATGAACAGTCGAAGCGATTGGTCAAATCTAACAAACACTCTTTAAAACAAAAAAATTTGCTGCTTCTACAATTTATTTCTGTAGATTTTCTTTAATAGTCGAAATAGCTACACATATTATGAAAGTTGCCAGAATCACTTACTTTCATTGCTTTCGCTGTGCTTATGCATTTCAGTAGGAACATTCCTATACCATTGTCAACTCAAAAGGCTGGAATACTCTGGGGTGAAATCGAAAAAGCTCGAAGCTGATCGCGGAAGTTCATTGAATTAGGAATCTTTTTTTAAAGGTTGTATTTCATGAATGCCAGAATTCTCAAAATACACGTCATGCCATATTTGGCGCGTATTACCTTATCTAGAATCTAATTCGAGAAAATAAATGCAGTAAAACAAAGGAACGAAGTAAGTGGTATGTAGAATGGGCAACGGAAAAGAGAGGGTAATCAAAATTCCAACAGAAATGGATCCCTCACTAAACGAACAGTTTTAATGATCAGACGAGAGTATGATGTGTAAAGCATGGATTTTCATTCTGCGTGAAATATTCCTTTCAATCCACACATACACGTTCTAAACTCTCATATATTCTATGTATCCTAGAAATAAGAGAAAAGAAGGGACGAATTTTATTGCAAGATTTCATAAAAGGCAAGAGGAATACAAAAGTCAAGAAACTGACGAATGGTAGAGTGGACCATTTCTTGAATATGAATCTAATTTAAGATAACTTGAAATTACGTCAAACACCTATCAGTATTAAATGAATTTTGTCAGGAAAGAAGGTAAAATACACATGCCGCGGGATGTGATTGATAGTCATTAATTACAAGTAGATCATATCAAAAGGATTATTTATAATTCTTCCCGCCCCCCCCAAAAAAACGCATGGTTGGTATTAATTTTTTTTTCAGAATGCCTTGGTCACCACTAAGGCCGAAGTTGTTGGTCACTTTATTATGGGGGCACCTAGTAGGTGGGCCAACGTGACATCCACGCCCAGTAGGGGATCGAACCTCGACCGCCGGGAGTTAAACCAGAAACCGTAGCTGGGCACTCTATCCACCATACACGCTGGTCTGCTGGTTGGTATGAATTAAGTTTAGTATTGATGGAATTCATTTGATTTTATTACATTTGGAAGGAAAAGTAATTTTAAACTAGATTATAGAAAAAAAATTATATTATTGTGTCAATGAGCAGTAATTATATATGTTGCATTACTTGCTTTTAAATATGCTTTCAGGCGTTTTACAGATGCAGGATATATATTAATTAGTAACGACAAAACCTAATTTAAACTAATTAGAGATCGCTACAAAGACAGGACTGGACTTCGTTGTTTTGTTGCAGCGTGTTTGAATCGAAGTACAAGACATAAAACCAGGATGTATATATATATATATATATATATATATATATATATATATATATATATATATATATATATAAGAAAAAGAAAAAAATCATAATTTTTTCAAAAAAAGATCCAATTAATTGGATTTTTTAAAATTTGAAATGATTAAAATCACTGATTTAAATCAAATTAATCGAATTAATAAGATTTTTAAAATTTAAATCATGATTAAAATCATGATTTAAATCATTGACACCCTGCATGAAGCACACTATTAACAGGCGCTTTTATTTTCAGCAACTATAGTACACTTGCAGTGAAATGAGATTTACAGGCATTTCTCTAATACTATCAAGACTGTTAATAAACACTGTAGTTTTTAAGAAATTCTTGATTTTACCGAAACTATGTGCTATTAAGATTCACTTGTATCTATTTTATTGAAAAAAAAAACACACACACATAAGAAAAAATTCTAAAATGTTTACGTTTCTTCTTAAAAAGGCATTCGTAGTAAATTTATTTTGCAAGCTCCTTTTAATCTTACTTAAAATAACAATGCACAGGAGCTAATTTAGATGCACCAGTCAGCAAACGTTTGAAGATCTTATATGAAGTAATTAGTAATGACTATACCAGTCTTAAGATCGTGTGATTAAACGCATGTAAATCCTGAAAACAGTACTTAAAAGACTTAGTTAATAGGCACTTGTCTTTTCAACACGCAAAGTACATGTGCAGTGAAATGAGTTTTACAGGCATTTTCGGCATTATCATCAATGGTATAACACAATTTCTATATTTTAAACATATATACAATTATGCCAAAATAACGTTTAATATTGCTACGATTCGTTTGCTTTTCTCGTATTTAAGGTGAGAAATTTTAGAATGTGTTACAGAAATCATATTTGTTCTACGGAAAATTAGATGCGCATGTCTTAAACGGATTTATTTTCAGCCTTTAATCTTATATATAATCAAAACTTGCAAAAATATACTGGGTGTCCTGTAAAGTTGGTCATTTTTTTCTAATCTTCTGAACTTTATCTGATAGAGACAAGTGGGCGATGTAAAATGAAAGTATTTTCCAAATAAGGTAGGTAAAAAGACTACGTTAAGAAAAAAATTCTCTCGTTAATTTTAAAAAATTCAAATTTTTGTACAATCTCCATACAAAAAAGTTTCCAGTTATTAACATGTGTCCCATATAATGAGGCGATGGACAGAATATGAGAATTACATCCTAAAATGTGTCAGATATATGAAAATAGATATAAGGCGACTTAAACCACTTTTCAATGGCTCTAAAAGGGGAAAAAATCATGTCGGATGATCCCGCTTCAGGGGTCGCACTGAAATTGCGTAAGAAAATATTTTTTTTTGCACTACAGCAATAAACATTTACATAAAAATTCGTGTACAGCCCCTGACCATCTTTGTTTATAGATATCAGAAAGGTTTATGATGAAAGGCTGAAATTTTGTAAATTACCTCATTAATGTATGGGGCACATTTTACGAATCAGGAATTTTTTGTACGAGGGTCGTATACAAATATTAAAAGTGTCATTTTTTGAAAATTAATGAGGAATGTTTCTTAACGTAGTCTTTTTTCTTACTTTATCTTAGATATTTTTTCACTTTAAATTGCCCAGTTATCTCCAATGGATAAAGAATTAAGAGCATTTCTATCTTTTGGGGACACCCAAACTATTATGCATATAGTGTTAATTGTATAGTGACGAATAGCAGATTAAGAAATCTAATCTGTTCAGCAAGATGTAGAAATATGGCTTGGTCTTACATGCATAATCAGAAATCTAAGAAAAAATTAAACAAAATTTACTCAGATATTTTTATTAGACGTTTTATTGCCCACGAAAAATATACATTACATAAAATTATTAAAACGGAGTTTTGATTACAGTCCAAACCGTTCATTTATTAAATAAAAAAAAATAAATTCACTTTTTTATATTTACGATTGATAAATATTGAAGTACACTAAAGCTACCTATTTTCGATCTCTAATTGATATCCGCAGCAATGCACAGCGGTTTAATTTAAAAGAACTTAATTATTATATAACATGGTGAGTACTTTAAAAAATATTGGACAACGATCGTAAAAGTTCAAACTTGTTTGTTTCGGGAGTACTGTATATGAATGAAAAGAAAAGTCTTACAAAAACATTCTTTAAGAGTATTTTATTTTCAATGTATATAGTGCGTGTAAAAACTTCTAAAAGAGAGAAAAATCCCGGAGTGTCAAGGGACCAAGGGGGTGTGCCATTCTCTCTGTGGCTATCTCAAATCAAGATGGCCCCACCTCCTAAGCAATGGAGTATTCAGACTTCCTTCAAGGGGGGGTTATAGACTTTGTGTTAAAATACGTAATATTTAAGCTAAAAATTCAAAATTTATGGACATTTTGTTAAAAATTTTTTCAAAAGGGGGAGTTTGAACTCCGAAATCCCCCCCCCTTGAATACGCCACTGCTCCTAAGTCACATGAGTCGTCGATCGCAAAAGGGGTGTGATCGCAAAAGGACAGTATAGCAGCTCTCGTCAGCCGCGAGTTGCGATAAAGGACGGAGACATAGGATGCTTTAAAAAGTATTTATTTAAAAGATTGTTTAAAATAAACATATTAAAAATTACGATCTGGTGATGGCCAGCGATAAAAAATACGTGTTACAAGAGCAGACGAATAGAGGTGGAGTGACTTACTGAAAAATGATTACACAGAACTTGTCTTAGGCGAAATGCACTTGGCAGTACTAACAAGCGTCAGTTACAGAGTTACACTAAATTTAGACCCATAAATTTAAAGTAATCTAATAGCGATTGGATAATTTTGGAAGCAGGTGCATGACATCAAAAGTAGTGGAAATGAAGCATAAAAAAGGAATAAAAATGAAAATAGAAACAGAAATTTTAAAATGCTTGATTTTACACAGACTAAATTTAAAAACAAGCTATAAAGAATATTAAATACGTGATCTAAATCACAAATTCAATAAGAGTTTGTTTGCCAAGAGAGGACAGCTCACATCACCAAACGTGTAGCATGGAGTTGCATACGACCTTCCTTGAGTTTCCCGCCACAATTTGGATTCTCATCAAAAGGAAGGGACTTCTGAATATCGGCACCAACCCGGAAACTGCTAGCTATCTTCAAGGAGACTTTCGGAACCAAGAATTTAACGTGCACATGATACTCCAAAAAATAAAAAGAGTTGTATTGTTTCTATACGTTTATAGCGGTAATATTAATAATGAAACAGAAATAAATTTTTAAACAATATAACACCAAAAAAAGGCACCCAGGTGGTGTAGTGGTTAATGTACCCTTTTGCTATACTTTAGGTATACTTGAGTCATCTCAACAATATTGAAACTTTGGAATAGCCGGAGAGGAATCTCGATCTAAATGCTATTAATAATTTGTGAGGTGATTTAGGAAGACGAATTAAGCAAAACAGGACACATTTTTCCCCAGCCGAAAATGTGAGATCCACCATTGAAAATAAATGGTTCAAAATCAATCCTGAAACTTGTACACGAAAACAGGATACTGGAAGTACTAATTGAAAATAACAGAGGATTCACAAGTTACTGAAAATGTGATTTATTATTATTATATGGCATTGTTGGAACTGACTTTAAAGTTAATATATGGGTTTAAATAGTATACAGTAGACGCCCTTCTAAAACACCGTAGACACGTTCCGTGTTATATGAATCCGTGTTGTACGAATCTTTTTTAACGCATTATAGGAAAAAGATAATTATCCCGTCATGTTATACGAATCGCCTTACATGAACCCGTGTTATGGGGGGGGGGTCTACTGCACTTTTGTACACAAATATTATCTTCGACTAAAATGATAGAAAATAAAATTTGATGTCTATCTTGATATATGATAAACATTATATTTCAAGTGTTTCGAGTTTTAATAATAAACTTAAAAGAATTCTCAATATTTTCGACTGCCCTTAGTTTTTACACTCACTGAACAGGTGCTTAGTTCACTAATAACAGTCGTAACACTACTCAGGGCAGTTATTAAAATGATAATTTAATAATAACTAACAATAATAATAACAATAATTGAATAATAACGAATTAGTTTTTATTATTTTGAAAGAAACACAATAATTTAAGAACACATTATTGAAATATACTATTAAGATATCTTGTGATGTTTTATTTCGTCAAGCAATCAAAATTTGCTACATTATTCAACGACTTTCGCGTAAATACGGGCTAGGATCCCTTAGAAAGTCCCCCAGGGAGGGCATTCCCCCCATAGGTCTAGGATATTAGTGCAGTTAATCATCGGCCTTAATCCGCAAACTCAAACTCAACTGCGATACCTGAAAACTTACGAAAATACTCTAAAAAACTAGTGTTCAAATTAGTTAAAGTGAATACACTTGCATAAAACGCACATAAGTATAAAAATCTCTACCTTCATTTAAGGGGTTAGGGGTAGTCAGAGGCGTGAGAAAATGTCATTTTTTATTAATTTTTTTTACTAGTAATTAAGTTTATTTCACATAAGTAAAAACATAGTATCATTTCATCATACTTTAACATTACTTCACTTAAATTAAAAAAAAAATAATAATTATTTTACAAGTTATGGCGGTCTAAGTTGAACAGGTTTTAATAATGGGTCCTTGTGGTGACCATTACAGCTCCTTGGAGATTCATCTAAAATCAATGAAACAAAAAAGATTATTTTTATGGATAGATAATCTTGTGCCTGATCGAAGCTTTTTTTGTTTTTTTCAAAATTAACAAAATGGCGGTCTCTGGAAATTTTTTTGCAGATTTTCGGGAAAAAACCAACAATTAATTGTTTATAAAAAATCGAAGTTTAAAAAAAAAAAATCCTTCGATCAGGCACTAGCTTTTTATGTTTTCTAAAAGCTGTATAAGTTTCATTCAAATCTATCGAGCGGTTTTTGAGTTACAGTGGTCACCAGTTCAAAAAACATAGTTTTGAGAAAAACGCATTTAAAGTTTTACAGTCGATTGATGTACAGTAATACGAATAATTTCAATACTTACACTGAGTCATCTATTCCTGGACCATATAAGAGTTCTTCAGCCGTTGTAGAACTTTCTAAAACATCAATTTGTTGTTGTCTACGTCGCATTCTACCTTCGCGAGTGTTGTCGTTAGCGCGCTGATCAGCTACTTTTACACGTGCACTATCGGTTTTTTCAGTATACCGATGCGAATTAGGCCCACAACTAAGTCCCAGTGTGTTCATTATTACTAATAATGACTTTGTCCCTTCATTAAATATACTCATAGCTACGTATGCAGCAATTTGAACAATGGTAAAACTAGTATTGATAGTTTTTGGGCATATTTTCCACACTAGTTGGTTGAAGCTCTCATTATTATTTTGATTAAATCCACCTACACATCTTGAAAGTAAATTTTCATTACTAAGATCTTCATAAATAGGCTTGATTGCTTTTAAAACTTCAGGAGGTAAGGGAGAATTATGCCGCTAGCTAATTGTTCTCGGAAATATTAGACCGCTCGAGAGCCTTTTATTCTTCGCTAAATAACTCGAAAGATATTTGTCGGATTCACTTCAAACTTTCAGAGAATATTTTTAAGATACTATACTTTAAGAAAATGCAAAAAAAAAAAAAAAATCAATTTTTTGAAAATTCTGACTACCCCTAACCCCTTAATGAGACTGTGCTGAAAAATCAAACTAAAAAAGTTACTGCTGTTTTTATTATTACGTGCTTTTATTTAACTCGTTCTGCATGTTTGGGAAGCCTCACCATGGCACAGTGGTTTTCAGGGGCGGATCCAGAAATTCTGTTTTGGGAGGGGCTAAGTTTTGAAAAAAGCTTATTTCACCCAAACAAAATGTACAATAAAGCAAAATTTTAGTCTAAACCAATGTAAAAACTTTTGGGAGGGGCTAAGTGATTAAAAAAGATCGCTTTACATATTCAAAGTACATAATGAAGCAGAATGTTACCCTTTAGCAATCTCTTTTGGGGGGCTGAAGCTCCCTTGCTCCTCCCCTGAATCCGCTACTGGTGGTTATGTCACTGAAAATGGTAGACGGCCGAAGTGTGAAGGTTCTGGGTTCGGTCGCGCTGCTGTAGATCTAACGGTCTGGAGTTTTGGTAGGTTTTCTCCTGATGTAACGTGAATATGCGTTAGAATCCCGTAGAAAGTCCCCCTACCAAGGCACCCCATCCTTTTCAGATCTCCCTAGCGTAGAGTTGCCATAATCACGCAAAACAAAACAAAACAAACCTGCAAGTCTGGGTTGACTATTGCTATCAACTTTTCGATTACTTCACATCTTCAACTGATGCGGGTTAGGACCCCTTAGAAAGACCCCCACGAAGGGCATCCCACCCAGACCTAGATTCCTCGTGTAGATAATTGGCCTCAATCCCACAACAATAACAACAACAACCCCTATTAAACTGAACAGCCATTTTGCATTCTAATGTATCTTAGCTAATAGTATGAAAATAAATCATAAAATGTTTTGATTTAAGGTTTTATTAGAATTCCACTCTGAGGTTTATATCCCTATAAATGAAACATGCTCGCTTTTCCATGAATCCCAAATTATACACATGTTCTGTTAACATTCTCAGCTCTACGTAAAGCATAGCTGTCAACTTTTACGGAATATATATATATATATATTTCCCTCCAATGGCCGGCCACAACAGTCCTGAATTGTTGGCCACTTTATTATGGTGCACCTAGTAGGTGGACCAACGTCGCCCCCTATGGTGGGATGGACAAATGACAACCACGCCCAATCGGGGATCGAACCCAGACCACAGGGAGTTGAACCCGAACCCTTAGTACGGTTCTTTACCCACCATACAGTCCAGTGAGCACTTTTACGGAGTACAATATGCTACTTTTCCTAAGCAGACTTGCGACTTAAAGCATAGCAGAACTTCATAGTTCAACGCGTAGACTTGTTACTACCATAAAGAAATATTTAAAAAATTTACCGTTTACAAAAGTGGTTAATTATATTCCGTAAAAGTTGGCAGCTATGATGTAAAGTAATACCTCCTAGACAGAGAAAGTAAAAAAAAAAAAAAAAACTGAAGCTTTCACTTCATTATCAGACCTATAAAGATAACGTCATCGCAATTCTATTTTAGAAAAGTAAAACTCTTTGAAATTTCGGATGAATGCTACCAATATTAGAAAACATCTTAAGTTAAAGATATATATTAAAATAACTTTCTGATTCAAAATAATTCATTATGATATATTTCTTATCATATTACATAATCAGTGATGATTAAAAATTACTATTAATTGGAAAATTAAATTTTCTATCTCAAATAATTAAAATGTTTTTATGCGTAAGTAAACCCACCAGAAATTTTAAATAGCTTTAGTTTTGTGAAAATAAAACTTTTACATGTCGACCTTATGATGACGTCAAAGCTTGGGGACGTAAATGTTTGGATTTCCGTTGTTGAAAACATATAACGGCACCACCTCTAGGTACAAAAAGCCTGAGAATAGAAGCTTTTACGTCATCAGTAGGTCTGCTAAAAGGACTTCATCACAGTTTTATTATCACAAAGTAAAACTCTTTAAAATTTATGATGAATTTATTCACGCATAAAACATTTTAATGGTTTCTGATAGAAAATTTAATTTTACGACAAATGGCAACTTTTAACCATCATTTATTATATGATATGATGCAGAAATAGGCCATTATGAATTATTTTGTATGATAAATGAATTTCAATTTTTATCTTTAACTTAAATATTGTACAATATTTATAGCATTCACCAGAAATTTTAAATAATTTTACTTTGTGAAAATAAAACTCTGATGAAGTCAGTTCAGTAGATCTGCTGCTAAGTTTTCTGTATGCAAGAGGTGTTGGATATACAGACATCGGCGTAGACATTTTGATCACACACCTTTGCACTCGAAGAGTTATCCCTAGTAGCACAATTAGTCCAGAACACGTTTTTTACCGTCGGAAAACGTGTTTCCAACGTAATTTGAACGTTTTTCGAACGAGTTGTGCTACTAGGGATATGAACTAGGAGGTGTGACCATCCTTTTACGGTTTCTAGGACTAAGATGGTTACAACCCCTTGGTTACGTGACTGTTCGAGTGCAAAGGAGGTGACTAAAATGTCAGCACCTTATCCTGCCTATCTCGTCAGCCATGTTGGATTTCTTAATCTAAGATGTATTGGACAAAGTCGACCAGGACTCCTGCTTTCATGCCATTTTTTTTAAAGCTAAGGGTTCTAGAAACCCGATTTTACAAAAATATATTTCTTTTTCAAGTACCTAAAAATAAATAAATGACATAATTGTATTATAATTTACGAATTTTTCATGGATTCTGCAGAATTCTGTAGAAAACTTATAGGACTTTAATAAAAGAGGCACTGAAAAAACAATCCATATTTCTGTGAAAAGACTAAAATTATGAAAGACCTTAGCTCTATCTCAGAAAACGTGTATGCACAATGAACCAAAACTGAAAGATTAATCTTTCAGGTGCAGTTTAGCATCTAGATTTTCTGCACTTATATAGTATGCAGGGTGTTTTGAAAAGAGATTTGCAGGAATGAGCATCAGTAGTAAACAGCCAATGAGACTATTTATAGAAAGTATATGGGTGTAACGAATTAACATTCATTCATGAGAGTATTCATCTGCCACATTACATTAATAAAAAATATTAGTTTTGAAAAAGAATTCTAAATGCTCTTTTTTTTTATTTCTTTCAACAAGCATAAAGTGTGAAATAGTATTTACATGCAAAATACACCAGAAGCAAAAGCTTCATATTTCGACGCATAAAATGCTTGTGTCGTGGAATTATTTTTTTCTACAAAAGATATTCAATTAGCAGATTACGAGTAACTGCATCAATTGCCGAAAACATACGTTTAATGGAATCATGTTACTATTGATGTTGTTGTTGTTGTCGTGTCCATGGATAGACGACACTATCCATGGGGAAGAGGGGTGGCAGTGCCTCCTAGGGGGTTGGACTTCTACTTGTTGGCCTCTAATTTTGAACCGATTCCAGATGAGGGACCCACCACCACCTGAAATCGGCACCCCCAGAGTTATCGTGTAACAACTTGGAAGACATTGGAGCCACGACGGATTTTACGTGCACCAGCTCTCATTAGCGTACACGGTTCCACAGTGGACGAGCCGAGAGGGAGATGACCCTCCCAAGCACTGGCCAAGCCGGATGCTGCTTCACTTGCCGTGTTCTTATGAGAACGGAGTTTATCGCCCAGACCACTGCGGGGACGTTACTATTGATAGGATTAATATTCGTTGTATTCAAATGGAGCATGCATTATAGTTAAAACTTCTTTTAAAATCACTGTAATCTTATCGATACTGCAAAACAAAGTTTTTTATTTGTTTTGTTTAATTTATATTATTTTAATAGGCAATAGAATTTAGTAGACTCTCACTGAAACAACACCCCCTTAACGTTTACTTAATACCACAGCTGCCAACCGTCCCGTTTTTATCGGAACATTTTCCACCACTATTTTCGAACAGCTTTATTTTAAATTAAAAATATGGACTTTTTTAAAGCTTAAGTTGCTAAGGAAAATGTAGTGGTGGGAAATGTTCGGATAAAACGGAACGGTTGGCAGTTATGCTTAACAATAACGAACATTATTTGAATAACAAAGTAAATTCACATTTTTTAACAATGTTCAATAGAAAATCTCGCAGTAACAAAGTATTCAGATTAATTAGCTCTAACGAGTCCCGAGAAACTGACATAGTAAACAAAGTTTTCTCTAGTTATAAATACTTCGCATAAATTCAGAGAACCTTGTTATTTAAATATTATGTACTTCCAACAACACTTGATTTCACAAAATCAGTTAATGAAATGAAGAAGCAATAACCCATTTCAAAAATAGCGTAATTAATCAAATTTAATTTTTTGTGGGTTTCTTTCAGATGTCGATAGAACTTGGCAGAGACACAGCAGTTTTCATGCATTACTTAAATTGACAGATAACAAATTTGAAAAAACCAGAAGTATTCGAACTAAGTACTTTTATCAGTTTTGTTAGAGTTTACCTTATACATGAGGCAAATATCTTCTCAAAGGCATCCATCTTAGTACAGGTTTCTACATTTTGAGCTGAGGAATACATACTAAACTCAACTCGAAGTATGAAATAATCATAATATTGTATAAAGACATTATAATCAGACGACTTTTCAGCAAAGCACAAACAGAATTGATGTTACATTCCCGCCTACTTTCAATAAAACACATATAAACCTTTATTCGTGGAATGCATTATTTGAATTGCCATTTTCCCTTTTTTTACGTAAACCAACTCTTCTCACATTAGTATTTATTGGTGAAATTGAGGAAAGAATTATTTTACACTGGTGTTCTATTTTATTCATAAGGACGAAACTTCACTCGTTCTAAAATTAGTTCCAGAAAAAGTACTAATATGTGACCCACAAGCAATGTGCATAAGTTGGAGTCCATACTTTCCGTAATTAATTAACATCCCATCAAAATCGACTGATCAATATAGAAAATCAAACTGACGCAATTTTCTATAAATATATTACGTGGGAAAAAACCATTAGAGATTTTTAAGGGGGAAAAAAAGAAAAAAAAAGTTTCTTTAAAGCCTTCGAAATATAGATTTTGATTTAAATCAAAGAAAACTTTGAAGCTTGCAATATTTTAAAGCAGAAATGCAATAGAGAGAGCATTAAGTTAATTTCAATTAATATAATTTGAAAGAATAATTCTAGGAATTCTAAGTCTCCATTTACTTACCATAAACATTAAATTTATATTTCAAGAAAGTTTTCTAACAATTACTTGGTCTATTGATTTCTTTTATCAGTTACAACGAAGATTAATTAACTAGGCACTTTCACTTCATAAATATCAATTATGGAGAAATCCCTTTATAGCTATTCCAATACTTTAGAATACTTGTAACAATACTAACTTTTTTCTCTTGTTAAGTTCGAGATATATACTTCAAGAAGGTAATAAATTGCACTATATCAGCTCGAAACTGATAATTAAAGATTTATGAGAGTGTTATGAAAGGGCTGTATGCCTAAGAGGAAATGCAGTTCGGTCAATTTCTTTTTGATGTAGGTCACCTCGGATATTCCTAAAACATCTCAGTATGATCTTATAAAACTCTAATCACTTGTCACACATATATATGTTAAGAGAATGAGAGATTTTTTTATGGCCGAATTCTTATAAATATGGAAGTTTAAAATAGTGAGTTAAGTAATTGAATGCTGATTAATAAAAATTTTTAAGAACAAAAAAATTTTATATAAATACTAGAAATCCCTCTTTCTAGATAAATACTAAAACGTCGTTCTAGATAAATAGTTCTGAAAACAGCATATGAGCAGTATTTACAAAGTATTCACTGCATATTAGTTTTTTGTGCATTGTATTAAAAATTCTAAAGAATATTTTCAGACTTATTTTTTAACATAAAATTTTAAGCAAATGTGACACACATACATACATTAGTTTTGTGCTTTACTTAATTTGCATATTAAAATGAAAAAAAACTTAAAATATACTAAGTACTGTAAAAATATGGATGCACCGTTTCGTTCAATACAACATCGGTAATCAATGTACATTTTTAATCATTAGATGAGTTATCGTGCGTACATAGCCTCTAAACCGTTATAAATAAATAAAGAGGAAGCTTTAAAAAGATGTTTATTTCATTGATTAGTTGTGGCATGAATATATCTGGTTACTTTATAAAAACCAGAATATGTATATAGGAAAACTTATAAAACAGTTCTGAAAAACTCCTTAATCTCCCAAGAGAGCAAAGTCACGTAAAAAAGAATTCGTTACCCTGAATCTTAGTGTTTTATGCAATATAAAAGTATCTTAAAATTAAATTGTTGTGTTTTATGTAATCTATTTCATTATCTTATTGAATGTTCCTTCACGTTCGTTTTTTTAAAACACCCAAACAGAGACAAGCTTTGTACCACAGTCATTAGAGAAAATAGTAAGTAAATTACTAGTTAATCCAAACTGCGTGTCTCTAAACGTGACAAAGTCATCGTTTAAAATGTTAGCCACCACTTAAGTAGTAAGTTTCTTACTAAAGAATACGTGGGCTATTCTTATTTATCGTCGCACTTGCTGAATACTAATAAGGGACAAAAATATCAAACATGTCTCGAGAAACTATGAAATGAGCCTGGGAAATTTAAATTCACGAATGAAGGCAAAGTGTTCTTGTTCAGACATGAAATTTTTTGTACAGATACCGTAACTAACACTTACAAATCGTTCATAGGTTATATGGAGGATTTGGTTATAACTTTGCATTTGAAGAGTTCCATGGATCGCGAATAGCAGTGTAATGCTCATCAAATAAGTATAGGCACAGCTGCCAACCCTTCCGGTTTTCCCGGAAGATTTTTCACCACTATCTTCAGACAGTTTTATTTTACAATAAAATTTTGGACTTATTTTAAGGTTAAATTGGTAAGTAAAAATTTGTGGTGGAAAATCTTCCGGAAGATTTGGCAGCTATGGTGTAGGTTTTCTACGTATATCAGGTTGTAACGAAAGTTTTCCGCCATATCTGCCTGAAAAACTAACTTCTAACTCCTTAGATAACTGTATTTGAATTTTCGGTACCAAACCTGCACAGTGTCACATTATACAACAATAGTACTTAAAGCTGTACTCATAATTTGTTGATATTCTAGAGCTGACTTTTTGCAACACAACTGGAAGTTAATGATGGTTCTAATCCTCTAGAGCTATAGTTCCATTTGGAGACAACCTTGTACTTAATGATAACTATATTTTTCAGAGATTGCACAACACAGTGTTATAAAGTAAGCCTCTTTCTTTCAAATATCACAAATAGTTCGACAAAATATGAGCAAATACGTCAATGCGAACTGTGTTCTGACGATGTTTGCGGTGGCGGGAAACTTTCATTACAACCTAATAAAATCTTTTTTCAACATTTTATTCTTTATTACATACATAATTATGAAAAAATGCATCTTATTTTCTCGTTGATCATTAATTATTTATGCAGCTTATTTATTTTATTTTTATTTTTAGAAAATATTTCGTTAATTCTTAATACTTATGTTAAAACTAAACATTGACTATGTTCATCGATTCTTCAGCAAATTGCATAAAACGTATATACTGCTAAAACTGGTTACGAAACAGACTTGTTTCATCCAAAGAAGATGCCAAAATATTTCTTCCTATTGCTTGAGAAAAGGATGTATTTTCCCCAATAAGAGAGCAATTTCAAAGGAATTAAATAACAATACATATTGCTTATCTATTGCGTAACAATACGTATTTCGTATACATAATGCGTAACAATAATATTCGTATACATAATGCGTAACAATAGTATTTCGCATTTAAATAACAATACATATTGCGTAAAAGCTGTTTTAAACATTTACCGCATTTATATTGAATGGGTACATC
Source organism: Cheiracanthium punctorium (assembly GCA_038373885.1). Lineage (NCBI taxonomy): Eukaryota > Metazoa > Arthropoda > Arachnida > Araneae > Cheiracanthiidae > Cheiracanthium > Cheiracanthium punctorium. Next base: position 184,059 of record JAWZYV010012130.1, read on the forward strand.
TAGAACGTTACATTATTATCGTTAAAAGACATCATTTTTTATGAAAAATGTATAATCTGAAATCTAAAAAGTCAAGTTAATCTAAATTTTTTTAAAGATAGTTCCTGTGCTATAAAGTGAGAATTGTTATCCAGAGCTGCCAAGTCTCCGGCTTTTTCCGGGAGATTTCCCACCACAATTTTTAGACATTTTTATTTTGCATTAATTATTTGGACTTATTTTAAGCATAAATTTGTAAGTAAAAATTAGTGGTGGGAAATCTCCCGAAAAAAGCCGGAGACTTGGCAGCTCTGGTTATCATTTTGGTGGTTACTTAAATAGCTATTTTGTTCAGATAAAAAGTGCTAGCGTGCCCCACCAGTGGCCGAGCTCATAGCGCTCTGAACTGGGAGACGGAAGTTGCCTGATGCAAAACCAGGTCGCGTCCGCCGACCTAACCTTTCGGAGTTTTCCGTGTTTTCCTCCAAAACTTAGCGTAAATATGGACCCCTTAGAAAGACCCTCCAAGGAGGGCCCCCACGCCACGGCCTGGATCCCACGTGTAGGTAATTGGCCGTAATCCAACAACAACAAAAAGTGCTAGTGTTAAGGGACGGTACACAACTATGAGAGGCTCGGGTCATAAAGAAAATCTCTCAAGTATTTCGAACCTCCAGATTTAATCTCTGGTTAAGCAAAATAATGATTTTTACTTACTTGAATATCCATAAGACTTTGGAAGCAGACCAAATGTGAGATCCCGGACATCTATTCATCAGGATCTTCTGAAAGAAAAAATGGAGAGTAAAAGAAAAAGATGATACCAGAATACATTTTAAAAATACGTTAAATGCTCTAAACGGAAAAACGAAAATAATTGCTCGATTTTGGAATTTGCGAGACCACAAGCTTGCGAGTATTCTCGTGTGATATCACGAGACGAAACTTAGGTATATGAATGGAAACCTCGAGACAGGCATGAAACAAAATCAGAGATGAAGCATCTCTTTTCACAACACCCATCTCTGTTCTTTCTTTTATATTCTTTCTAATGGCCCGGTCAGCGGCCTACTTTAGGCTTGACCGCAACGCGGGCGCCAGATGTTGGCCATTTCATTATGGGGCGCCTATTAAGCAGACCAGTGTTGCTTCCGAGCCCACCATCTCTGTTTTAGAGTTTCTTTCTATGACGTATTTGTAACATACGACTACGTTTCTACTACTTAAAATACCGTTCTCTTATTGAAATGCTGCAGAGATGGGCTTAACGGAAGAAGTTATTTTAACTGTATAGAAGCAGTTAAGTAACTATTTCTTAAAAAATTCAAAAAGCGTTTTTCATTTTCTTATGCTTTAATGAAACATTCGTAATTCAGGGGAAGATTAGTTATAGGAGTTCTTAAATTTTAGAAAATCTCGTTCGGTTCCCTCTCTTTACCGAAGTAAGAAAAAAGGAAAATCTCTCTTCAACTTATGAAACAGGAACCCTAAAGTATGTGCTCCCTTTGTCAAAGAGGTAGCTCCCCAAAACCTTTTCTACTCCCTGATTTATATCCATAGCAACCAACTACTACACACCTTTTTTTATTAGTTGAATTATTTCTGTATGATGTGACTTCAGAAAACTGAGGTGTGTCCCTCACTGAATAAAAACTGGTGAAAGAAATTAAGCCGAGAAACAAGTTTATATTAATGCATAATTTGCATTTACACGAAACGTTTTTTTTGGCTTTCCCCCCTTTTTCTTTTATTTAAATAAAGGATTTGTTTACTTTTGTATTCGTTGTTAGAATATTCACATATTTAACTTAGTTCTCAAACTATTGTGATTCAGTGTACTTAAAACTACAACTGTATTGACTAAAATTCCCGCACTGGCATAATTTGTAGTTAAGCCAGCCTTTTAAAACAAAAGTGGAAATAAAACTTAGTTAGACATAAACTTTTTGCACATAACTTTCACACATAAATTTTTGGAACAACTAACAGGTAAATTCAAATTCCGAATGTGTTTGCCTGTTTGTTTTACAGTCTGCACTCATAATGGCAACTATGTTTTATGGTTGATTTTTCATTTGTCTATAAATATGCTTCTCGTAGAAATGTACCAATTTTTTGAAGCATATTTTAAAATAGCTACCTAAATTTCAAAGGAGCTTCGTTTTCATTAAATTATAATAAAAGTTTATTCATAAAAAGAAACTGAGTGTTAACAGTATAATATATTTTGGTAAACATTTATAGTGAATGTATTTCATATGTGACTGAATAAACATCTTTTGAGTAATTTGTTTATTGCTTCTACAATAATAAAGACAAATTAGTTGCTGTTAAAATAATCATTCTCGATAGTATTACGTTTGTTGTTGGTGAAACAATTTAACAGCATTTGCACTTTATAGGGTAAAAAAAGAACACTTTTAAAAGAATGCTTTTATAAGTCCCGTTTTTTGAATCATACATCGCTATACCACCATGCTAAAAACGTGAATCTGCAGTTTACTAGTTTCGAGAAAAACGCCTTCAAAGTTTCTTCGTTTCGGTAGCTTATGTCGATACATGAAACACAATGGTCAATTTTCACGCAAACTATTCAGAATTAAAAATTGGGCTTTGTATGGGGGCTTTGTATTTGGGGATGTAAGCGATATGATGCTTGTGGAAACGATAACATGTTTCAGGAAATTTTACATCAATTCTTCAATATTTTAAAATAGGTCGTCTTATAATAGGTAAGCGGTAGTAATATAATTCAATAAATAGTAATTCAATTCAATAATATTTCAAATGAAGCTGCTGTGTGGTATTACAAAGTATGATTATATATATAGAAAAAGTTAATACCATATGTTGAAATTTGTTTCGATAGCAACGTTAATTGTCATGCTTAAAAATTAAATTTTTTAGATAATACTCTAAATGTGCTTGATTTATCGTGTTAATTTAACTAGTGAGAAAAAAAACATGCTTTTGTAAATTTTATTTAACTATTTTATATTTTAGATCACATATATATGAAATGAGTATTTGATAGATTTAAACTTTAATTTGATTGATTAGAAATTATATAATCAGTATATTTTAGTGTGTATTGTTACAAATTGGATAGGAAGAATTGGAAGTATAGTAAATGCAATCGCAACTTATTTTTCAATTGCTTGTTTCAAAGATGAGACATATAAAAGAACAGTAACGATATTAAAGAAGAATTTTGAACAACTGTACCTGCTTTTAAACATAAATAGTATATTGACTAGTACTATGATTGATAATGATAGCAATGCATATAAATGTTATTACACTGCATATATACTTTATGTGTTGAAAAGACTTTTTAAAATATATTTGTAAGTGCAGTTTCTCCGATTAACGTGGCGTAAAATTTCTGTTTATTTTTTAAGATCGACACTTGTTAATTCCTATTAGATTGCTATATGCTTCTCTACTTATGAATTTTAATTAGGCCCTGTGCAATGTTATATCAACCCTTTAACGCGCAGTGTTCCCGCTGTGGGAACACCAAACTCTGATGTTTGGACTGTTGCCAGTCACGAAGAATAGATTTGATTTCTATAAAAATAGTTGCGGGTGACATATCTCCACGAGAATCCTTTACTTTTTAGCACGTCATTTCCCGTAAAAAAGTTCTCGCGATTATTTTTAACAGCACTTTAACATAAATTTTGTAATTCTCCCACTCCCTGTAATCGCCATCACCTGCTATTAAATGGGAGATGTGGGACGCGATCCCAGGGGCTCCCCAGACAACACGTTCTTATCCGACATCTGCTGAAAAATGGAAGAATGCGAGAACAGCTGGATACATTGCCCAATGCTGAAAAAAGGGCAGCCGTTGCCATCGCTCGACTTAACTACCAGCAAGATGGCGGACTATCGAAACTTTCATCACGTGCCACAGATCTAGAGACCCTTTTTTGACGACAGCTGGCTGTGCGGCACAGCCAACTGTCGTCAAAAAAGGGTCTCTAGATCTGTGGCACACGATGAACGTTTCGATCGTCTGCCATCTTGCTGGTAGTTAAGTCGTGCGATGGCAACGGCTGCCTTTTTTTCAGCATTGGGAAAGGGTTGCGCCTCAAAGGGTTAAATACGATTAAAACAGTAATAACGTTACTGCTGTTACTGATTTTCATTTACGACAGAGTAAATACTTTGGGATGCTTTTAAATTTTTTATTTTACATGGAGACAAATGAATCGTATTAATAATTGAATTTGGCAATATTCACGTTTTTCGAAAAAAAATTGCGTTTATAGCAATGTGGCTGTTCGTATGCGGATGCCTGTAAATCTCATTTCACTGCATGTGTACTTTGATTGCTGGGAACAAAAGCGGCTGTTTGTTGTGTGTTTTATGTCTTGAATTTTGATTCATACACTTTGCCCGCTAAAAAAGTAAGTCTAGATTTTGTAGCAATTCCTAATTAAATTAGATTGTATGGTAGTTAATTAGTTTGCATCATGTATGTATATAGCGATTGAAAATATATTTGAAAAGTAAATAATACAAATTGCAGTTATTATTTCTACGTGTCATTGACATAAGGGTGAATATTTTTCTTGGGATGGAAATTTAAATAATCGTTTCTCTCCAAAATATAATAATAAAAGTGAATGTCGTATTCATTTTCAATATTTTTCAGGCGTACATTTTCTGAAAAATCTCTATTTACATGATATTCCAGTTGTTGGTGCCAGAGATTGTCAACTCCATCCCACGTTACCTGCTTTCCTGACAAAACTCAAACCTGCCATTAAGTCTTGCTTCAAAATTTTCATTTAATTTTTATTTTCTCTTTGGAATGTCAGATAAGTTTACAATCTGATACTACAATCGCTTATTTGAGAAACTTCTCTAGTCAGCTGATAGTGGTTTGTGGAAAAGTGAAAAAAAAAATGTTTTTAGGGTTTCTCAGCAAAACAATAACTATGGCGGTTCTGCGGAGATATAATACGGCTTGATCTGAAGAATTTCAAATCTTCAGATCAGGCAATCATGTCACCCTCAATTATGTTTTGATGAGAATTCTTCAAATCAGAGAGATTTGAAGAATTCTCCCCCAAAAATGTGTCTGCCACAAATGATGCAAACTCATTTTCGTCAAAATAGCGACTTTTGAGGTATCTCAAATGAACGGTTTATTTGTTACTCATTAGTGTAAATTAGACTGTTAGTTTTTCGTCGCTGCATAAGTAAATAAAATTTAGATAAGTACACTTGCGTGTAAAAATTAAGGACGAAATTGAAACTTGACGACAATGAACTTGGACGAAATTGAAAAATAGCAATTAAAATTCTTAATTATTATTTTTCAAAATTTTAATAACATTTCTCCTATTCTTACATGCTGAGGATGTGATGGTACGTTCTATTGATTTTATATACTGCTTCGCTGCGCCACTTTACACTAAAAACCACCTCGTCCATAATTTTTGCACACCAATTATAAGTATTAATTATAGCACACATATAAGAATTTTAAACGAATGCAGGCTTTTAAGATATAGGGGAAGGTGGGGTAAGATGGTAAACTTAAGCAACTATGATTTTTACTGACCACTGTGAATGAGTCTAAGAACTGAGATTTTTGTGATAACTTCTTTCGTGTCTTGCTTTATACCAAGAATTTTTTTAATTGCCTATTACAACTTTTAAGAGGAGATACAACGGTTCTCCTAAAATAGGTAATTTTCGTCATCTTTCCCCAGCCATGTTGTAAGATGACTAATGGGATAGGGTAAGATGACGAACTAACCCGTGAATGGGAAATGATATTCACGAACACTTTATTAGCAAATAATTTTAATCAGAAATAGAAAAAATACATGTATAAATTTTTAGGTCACACATTTTTAAGTTCTTTGGTTGGCTTCTCTACTATCCCATCCGGAAGACTCAGTATGAGCCCTTGTTTTATGGGAGCTCCTGATAACAGAAGCGACCGCAATTTCTTCCTCGGCTTTCTCACACTCTTCTATCAACATTTCAACTACCTGCCTTTAATTGTTTTTGTTATGTCGTATGTGACCTTAAGAACGGACAAGAAATGAAAATTGGAAAAATATACTTAACAAAAGTGTGCGGAGGTAAGATGACGAGCTGAAAAGTATTCTTCATCTTTTCCCGTTCAAAATTCGTCATCTTTCCCCTTCACGCTATTTTTACAATACCAACGTTTATTCGTAACTAAAAAAGGATCTTTAAACATGGATCTACTATGAATTTGTACGCAATAAGCTGAGAATTCAGAATATTTTAGTGAGACTTACCGTAGAATCTTGATTCCTTACGTTGTGACGGTCAAATATTAGACGAACACCCTTGAAAATGAACTTTTATTCATAACTTCCAGTAAATGGCAAGTACAGTTGGCTATCCTAGTGATAATTACAGTTCACCACCAGGTGTTTATTGTGCTGAAAAAGACGTGTTGCCATTTGCGAATTCACGAGAGAAATACTGAATTCGTCATCTCACAAAATGCGTCATCTTACCCGGTTATTCCATATTTAATGTAATTCATGATATGTTTAATGTGTTTATCACAATCCTGTAACTTACGTCTTTGGAAGACGTTTTGTATTGATACAAAATGCGAACCTCATTACATAACTTTTAAAAGAATTAAGGAATGTACAAATGTTTGACTGTACTTTTTATTATATTACTCTTGAATAATAAGAATGAGATATTTTCTCGTTTACACAATTTATAAAAAACTTTTCTATATAATTAGAAAACAATTTTTATATTTCAAATATTATTTCAGCTGTTTTTTAAACTTTAATATATAATTAGAAATTTAGTTAAATAAAAGCAGTTAAAATTTAATTCTAATTATCTAATTGCTCATGGAAAAAATTAGTGTTAGTTATATCCTCAACTGTTTTATTCTAAACGCTTCAAGTTCATGTTTTTTTTTTCTAAATATACTGGGGATATTTTTATACAAAATCTTCACCTTGGGAAGGGCATAAAAATTTAGTATCAATATCAAATATTATCTGATACTATTATGAGAATAATAAATTAGTGTTAAAATATTGCTTTTAAATTATCTATAAATTAATTTCTAAATGCGTATAAAATAAACAGAATGGAGATTTCAAGGAAATGGATATCATCTGTTAAAATTATCAGAGTTATAACGTTGTTAACTGGCTCAGAACAAAACTCCCAGGATCTCACAAAAAAACACTCAAAAATACATAAAAATGAGATTTAAAATGTTTTGGACGTTTCACATTATTATGCGTACATAATTTTTTAGATCAATAGAACTGAAAACTATTATTTCTAATTCATGTTTTTATTTTCCTAAAAGACTCGCAGTTACCTTAGTAAGTAATAAAGTAATTTTACATTTATGACTAATCTTACGCTTTTTTCGCAATCGGTACACAGCTTTCGAATATAAATATCAAAGTAATATGAAATCATTTCATGATTAATAATGATGCAATGATTTTTGTTGAGAAAGTTTTTACGGATTAGTATAACTCGTGTAGTCAGGGTATTTATATATGTAAAAAGACCACTTAATTTATTCTCGCCAAAGACGTTACATGCTGTATACTTTGAATAAAAATGCCTGACTTTTTCTGTGTGTCTTTCAAATTGTTTGTATTTATTTCAAAAATATTTCTTCCAAATCGTTTCCGATTTTTTCGAAATTTTTGTTATGTCTACCTATATTTAATGTGTTTTCTCATAAATTTACTCATCATATCGCGTTATGGAATTTGCTTTAAATATAAATTATTGTACTTTAATAATGTTTTTATTGCCATAATTTAATAACACAGAATAATATACATTTCTGTATTTCTATTAATTTTTCTAGTTAATACTAATGCAACCCAACATGTGAATCTTATACTGTATAAGCAGATCAAAAATCCATTCAATAAGATTTTAAGAAATAGAAATTCACTATTTTACTGTTAAATAAAAAAACAATTTTTTTTTATGTCAATTAGAAAAAGAAAAAATCTTTTTTAACTTCGATAAAGACACTCAAAAGCAAAAGTGAAAACGTGTAAAAAATTAAAAAGACATCTAAATCTACAAATATTGTGTAAGTTTACTTAAAATTTCACATAAAAACAAAACAATAATAATAATGCACTCAAATTTGCAATACTTAAAAAATGCCGCATTCGAAACTTTTCGTAAAAGTCATTAATCAACATTTAAAGCAGGTAAAGTTGAGTTAAATCTTGCATTTAAGTTCATTATATATATCAGGAAAGAAAACCAGTATTGCAATTTGCTAAGTATTCTCTCTTATTCTGTGTCGAAAGAAACTGAAGAAAAATGTTTTCTCCTGCATCTATTTAAAAGATCATTATGATTGCGAGTTTGGAGTTAATTATTCAATAAGAATATCTGAAACTCTAGAGCCGCTCTCGAAACATAATTTTCCGTAAATGCATATAAGGATATAATAGGCCCCGATACTCATTAAATATTAAACGCTAAAGCTTTAGAATTTTCTAGTATTATCTCTTCTGGTGAATGCGACGTAAAACATTTGCATTATTTCAATAGATTTCAACCATTGCAGGGCTTTATTTTAATGTATTTTTCACCAGACAACGAATGGTTTCCTGAGTTTCAATATGTAATTTGAAACAGATATATTTGTTGCATGTTTTATCCGTTGCAGAAAATTATATATTGAGTCACTTTATCTGAATGTAAACTCGCATATTTGAATTAACCGCGTGTCGTACTTTTTTATGCTACTTTAGATTGCAATAGTAATGAACAAACGTTTTATCATAGAAATGTATTTTTTGGTGTGGAATATGTTAAGAATCGCTTGAAATAAAAATTTCTGTAATTTCTTACAGAAGTCCTTCTCTCATTAAGGTTTCTAAAAAAATCTGCAAAAGATACACAAAGTGTTCAAAATAAAATTTTTCATGTACAGAGCTGTGCAGAGCGAAAACTACTGGTAAGAATGCTACCAAATTAGCAGGTAGCCTTAATGCGGGGTTGAGGGGTGATATTTCATTGGAAAAATCTAGTTCGAAGAATCACCGCCAGGAGGCGTTTGCAATAGTAAAGTTGCTGATATGCAAATTCCCTCGCTGCACCGAGGTATAAGATATTTGATTCACTATTTCTTCACTGTTTTCTTCGCCTGAGAATGGTTATTTGTCTGTCGTATTCGCACTAAACAATGTGAAATATCACCTGGTGGTGATTTTTTGAACTAATTTTTTTCCAAGCAGATCTTTTTCTCATTAAGGTTTCCTGGAAATCTGGCAGCATTCTGACCAGCAGTTCACCTTCAACACTACCCTGAGTATTGAAATTTAAAACATGAACACCCTTTTATGCTTAATTTGTTAAAAAATTCTTCTGTACAATTAAGTCGCATTTTAACATTCACTACATTACAATCGAAGTGACGTTATAAGCAACGTTAGTATTATAGTCTATGTAACAGGAATTGACCGACCAAGGCTTAATATGATGTCTCTGGTTTACTCGTCGCGATAGAAATACGGGAAGCGAATACTTCCTTCCTTTTTTCCCAAAGTACTTTTCGCCGTCTCTTTTGGTTAAAGAAGTAGGACTGTGGGGAAAAAAACGAAGTCGTTGTATATCCATGGAAACGACAAAAGAAAAGAACGGTACAATTGATCTTCGCAGACCAATTTCTTTTACACAGACTCTCAGCATGCATCAGCTCGTGTTTATGAAGGAGCTTTATTTTAGATTTTATGCAGTCTGATGTTAATCGTATGTGTATTTTACCTCAGACATCTAGTTAAAAACACTTTTAGGCTGTTTCACTAATTTTTCTAAAAAAAGAAGACTACCTAATATTTTTTATTAAGAAAAATAAAAGCTTTATTTATTACATACAGACACATTTATATGGTTCTACTAACTTTTAAAATAACAGTCGTCAACTTTATGAAAGTCTTTAAATATTTATTTGAAATGTTATAGCCAAAATTGTTGAGAGTTCGACTGCATACCATAGTCGCCATTTAATCTGATCTTTATTGTGTATTTCGTATGTTTTCCTGGTTAAAGAAGATTGCGTAAATCTGGGGTACGTGATAAAGTTGGCATTATTATTAAATTAGCCTAAAAATTGCTCCAATTCCGATAGCGTTAAACTTGCTCTTAGCTTACTTTTTGCTTCTTTAAAATGCATATTGAATTTTACTGGATGAAAAAAGAAATGTTAATCCTGAAAGTAAATAAAATCTGGAAATTTACTGTACGTTACATGTTTAAAAAAGATACACTTTCTTAATGAAAAATCACAAAATTTCTAACGAACAAAGGTTAAATAAATATTAAGGTCTACATATTATTAGAAAGTTCGTTAAAATTTTGCTGTAGCCAGTTCGTTTAAAACAAAATTATCCCTATGCAACTGCACATAATAGTTATTACTTCATAAAATATGCCCCTATAAAATAATTATCTCATGATATTTTATATCTAACAATAAGTATCCCTCAGAATACTGTTATTTATAGAATCTGTACATTAACCTCATGATTCTGACGGACAATTTTGAAGAAAGTTCATGATTTAAATGTTTGCAAATATTTTTAAATCAAGATTTGTTAATAAAGTGAATAAAGTGAATTTTACTTTTGCAGGAATATGAATGATTCACTAAAATAACATATCTTATATAAACGTTTAGTTAGCTCTATTATTTCTGTTAAAGTTTCCCTAAAAAAATTCTAACGCTACGAACAGCTGTTGTTTTACAAACAACAGCTTAATTGATCACCATTCAGTAATAGATTTACGAAACTGAATTTAAACCGCATAATACTATACTAGAGACGAATAGATAAAATAGTTTCTTATAAGTTTCTGAATTTCGTCTCACAATATCTTTTGATGATATTTTTATGAGAGAATTTTTAAATATTTGCCAATTAATTAGCGCCATTTAAATTTTTCTTGCATTTTTCTATAAATTCAGACTGCACTTATTTTAGGAAATGTACATAGTTTTAAATACCTTTCTCCAGACTATTTTTTCATGAGGTGCTTTATACTAGCTGCGTTATTTTCAGAAATTAGATACTCAATTATACATTTAATAAGTTTGTTTCGTAAAAAATAGTTGCATGTTAAAGGGAAGAGTCGTTTATTTAAATCAAGAAAGAGGGTAGGAAATAATTTTCCTTTGAACTTAAATTGCTACTAAACCTACTAAAAAAAAACAAAACAGATTGACCCATCTAACAATTTTGAATATTTTAACTATAATGCACGGCTTGGGGTTTTAATTATCGACTGTGCAGATTTTTTAAAATAATTGAATTAAATAGTAACTTTTCATATCAAGATGAAGAGCAGTATATTGAATTTAGATTCTAAAACTAACGTAACTGGTTCTTATTAATTAAAATTTGTAAGATGGCCCAGACGGACAAGACATACCATGTAGTAAGTGGAACAGAGAGACATACAACTCCGTAGGAAACATTTTAATTAGTCTTTTCAATATGTCACGTATAGATGTGACATATAATACATATTACTGTTATATTCAATAGTATTTTCAATATATCTAAAGCCATGATTAACTTTTGGAAATGTCGTCACCCTGATATTGCAAACGCCACTATTAATATTGGCACAACATTGTTAGGCTATATTTCTTCAACTCTCACTCATTGATATATTATTATTGTTCTGACACTAGGAAAGTATGTATATTTTACATCAATGATAATAAAAAAAGGACTTGAGGAGTTTGGAGCGGTACTAATTAATTATCTTTTAGTAAAAAAAAAATTAACAAACCCTTACAGTTAGATAATATAGTTTCTAAATGAAAAGAAACTCAATGTAAAATCGGGTATCATTAAAAAAAAGCCCAAGATGTTTGTCTAACATGAGTACGCATTATATTCTATTTAATTATAATATAAAAATAATCACACAATTTCAATCTGATAGCTAAAATTTTCTCATTAATCAATCTGCAAATTTCCCTTTGAATTAACAGAGTATCACTTAACAAATTCTTATAAGAAAGGTAATTCCTTTCTTACTAGCACAATGAATTAAAATGTATTTAGATTTCTTACTTGTGACATTTCATGTACCATTTAGAAATGTAGTTGGCTCAAAGCCATAATTTTCGTTCCCCTTCGTGCTCTCTCCACAGTCTCTATTCTATCGCTCATTCTTTCTTTCTTTAGTACCTGTTATTTTCTGTTTTTCCTTCTGTATTCACATGAAATATTGTAATTAACAACTTCATATGAAATAGTTAAAAATTTGTTGTTTCTCCCATAAATCATAACGACTGCGTTATCGTTATGATCTTTCAGTTGTACTTGAAATTTAAAACTTGTTTCAGAATTTTTGCCATTTGTAGATGGAGAGTGTTGCGTGATTCATGTTTCCTGGAATTTTGACACTGCGGTATGATTAATTATAGAGCTTGGTTTATCTTCATTATTGGAGTTTTCGCATTTTTCGTAGGCTCAGTTGTAGTTTTTTCCCACATGAAAACGATACGGTGGAATTTTATTCGTACAGATTGAATACAGATCGAAATAACATTATTTATTACAAAGCAAAGTTAAAGGAGAGGATACACAAGCATTCAGAATGTGTTATCCCTTTTCAAAGTTTAATTCTGATGACTGTTCTGGAAAAGACACACTTGTACAGCTTAAGTAATTTTAAATTTAATTAAGGAGAAATGAGGAATTTTTTTTTTTCCTTTCGGTAAGTATATCGACAGCGTAACTTACGTTTAAGTATATTCACTATTCAGTTGCGCCATCCAGGTGGTGTAGTGGCTTAAGAACCATTCCACTAGGCCTTGTGTTCGGGATCGAATCCCGGCTTGAGCATGAATGTTAACTTGTCTGTCCCTTCATAGGGATAACGCTGGCCGCTCGGTGGGTGCCCCCATAAGAAAATGCTCACATACCTTCGGGCAGTTGTAGTGGACAATGCCTAATACGCAAACGCCTGCCCACTGAAAAAAAGTATTCCATTGCCCCCAACATTGTGATTATGCGGGCGTAGGAGAGGGGCGTGTTCTTTTTGCTATAAGATTGCATGTTTTCAAGATTTACCAATCTTAATGTTTCGATAATTCGTACATTCATCCATCCCAAAACACTATCTATAATTTATCGCTTTACAGAAAAATTATATGGACTCTGGTAACTGGGGAGCCTTAAAATATCAATTTAAGTATTTGAATGTTCAATTAACTAAGCACCATACATCACACTCAATTTATTTTGTTAAAAAGCATTTTAATTGTTTAAAGACAGCATAAATTAAAAAAAATATTTTTTGAAGGTTTTAAGACAAGTTATCATTATTGGATACCTTTATACTTTTAGATGCCATTCATCTTTATGATAAACTGAAAGAAATTTCTACTACGGTATTCCTCTTATTTTAACCAAAAAACTATCGTTTAAATAGTTATTTTGGATGCCAATATCTGTGGAAATGGACACAGAGAAGCGTCTTTAATCATAAAAAATAAGATTATAAATGCAGTAAAATTATTCAGTATAAATAAAGGTATCGTTTGATAACTTTTGCTGAAGACTTTGCTGGAACGAATTATTCTGTTATTTTCTACACTACAGTGTTATTTGAAATTGTGGATGCATAAAGACTTTTCCCGAAAGTATCTATTATTTAGTCTAATGATTTACAAAATAATTCGATAAGTACAATTATCATAGTTCATATTATAATAATTTCTATCATTATTAGATAGAAAAGGATTTATATTAACAAAATAATGGTCAACAATTGTTTTGTGTCTATTTATCTGCTTTAGTGCGAATCTACTATAACCCGAACCCGACCATTCATGAAAGGTAGCAACATATTGCTAAAAGTCCGAAAAAAAAAACTATCCGCAATGAGGAAGTACTTATAGTATAAACGTACTCTAAATACAGTATAGTGAGATTAAAATTTCAATCATTGAATCGAACTACTAGTAGTTGCTAGAGCAGTTTCAAGCTTTGACCCTTTTTTAACGAGCAGTTTTTAGGGGTTAGCATCGTAAAATGCATCATTTGTTTAACCCTTTGAGGCGCAACCCTTTCCCAATGCTGAAGAAAGGGCATCGGTTGCCATCGCTCGACTTAACTACCAGCAAGATGGCGGACGATCGAAACGTTCATCGCGTGCCACAGATCTAGAGACCCTTTTTGACGACAGCTGGCTGTGCCGCAGCCAAGTCGAGCGATGGCAACGGATGCCCTTTTTTCAGCATTGGGCAATCTATCCAGCTGTTCTCGCATTTTTCAGCCTGATGTCAGTGCTGTTAAAAATAATCGTGACCATTTTTTTAGGGGAAATGACGTGCTAAAAAGTAAAGGATTCTCGTGGAGCTATGTCACCTGCAGCTATTTTCATAGAATCAAATCTATTCTTCGTGATTGGCAACAGTCAAAACGTCAGAGTTTGGTGTTTCCAGAGCGGGAACACTGCGCGTTAAAGGGTTAAGAGAGTTAGTGACACGTTCCGTTTGTGAGATATTTTCAGCCCTTACAGCAATTAAACTGCACAAACGGAGCAAAAATAAACAATAATACCATAAAATGATTGTTAATTTTTGCTCTTCTAATTCGGCTGCTAATTATCTGATGAAATTTCGAAGGTGTACGAACAAAGGAAGGTTTGTAATCAAACAAGGGAATAAAAAAGACCAAAATGCTACCTTAAAAATTTTATCAGTCATAAAAGAGTGCATGTATTGAACACATGGATGTCAAGATATTTAAAATGACCTCACTGGTATGTTAACTCCGCGAAAGATTTAAATTCTTTAAGTTTGAATTTTATGACAGTAATAAAATAACTTTCATACAAAATAGAAATAAATGCGTTTGGGAAATTTAACTGAACCATAAATTTTTGTGAACAAAATAGCTTTTCCAAAATAAAATGTCTCAGAAAATCCAAATATCCAAATGAAAAATTGAAGTGGGTAAAATTAACTCTTTCCTTAGCTCCTTCACACATTGTAGAGTCTTATTTATTTTGACTTGAGACCATAAGTCATATAAGACAACCATTCTGAAGACATTTTCAAATAAACCTTCATTCATAAATTTAAAATAGTCAGTTTGCAGTTATATTTTGAATGCTCCTAAAGTAAAATAACGTGTGAATGATTCAAAATTTATATAATGCTCATATATCATGACAATCCACATCAACAATTAAAGTGCAAGGGCGGGATATTGCTGACAAAAGTACATAACAATTCTACCTGTTGAAATTAAAGAAAAAATAGAAAATATTTAGGAGCAAAGGGAATGTTACGGGAAGAAATCGTAATATTTATTAACCATAGGTCATAAAGAGGAAAACGTCACAATACTATAAAAAATTATCAAATCAATATGAATCCACATTTAGCGTTAGCTATATGTAAAACAAACGGAAAAACAAAAACATTTTATTGAATCTAATGATACTTAAAAAATGTACATAATAAAGTTATAAACTCTGTTTTAAAATGCCACACAAATAGGCATGAATAAAATTAGTACGTTGCACAATGAAAACGTAATATCTTAGCATAATATTTTAACCAAAATAAACAACCCCAAGACATTCATTGAGATAAAACGTTTCCTCTCCTATTAAGCTATATATTTATTACCTGACAGGTCCATCTTTGTTAAACAGTTTTCAAACGAGGGATCAATTCTTGATCATAAATGATACTTTAGAACAAGGGCTATTCTATTAATTACTTTCGAGTGTATTAATTACCGTTAATGTTTAGGAAGGATGTTTTAAGAATCCTTAAAACAGTTTGATCCGCTTCTGAAGCATTTGTGGCTCCTAGCTGATGGTATTGATTTTAAGCGCCTATTAAATCTTTCTCCTTGATTTAGTTTATTACTTTTATTTCTAATTTGCGTGCTTTAAAATTAGTCATCCTGTTATTTCGCAACAGAAGAAGGCTAAATTCGGCAAAGGCTTAATTCGCTGTGTTAATTGCATTCTTGCTGTGGCAGGTCTTCAAACTCTCTCGAGCAGGGAAAGTCGTTTTTCGATTTAGGTTTGATTCGATGAGCTCAGAATGTGTTCATGCCCGGTAATTTACAACGCATTAAATTCTCATTATTGTTACAAGTTGTTCAATTTTAAGAGAGGTGAAGCTCCAATCGAGAGAGCTGTTTCATCACGTCAAAGAATAATTAAGATCACTGGAAAAAAATGTCGATGAAATTTTGAAATTATTGTTTCTACTAGATGGCGCGCTGAGGAGATGAGAAAGCAATAAAGGATGGCAACATGACGTAATCAATTAAGGTTGGGAGGGAAAATAAGCGGGTTGTTTTGCTTAAAACAAAGTAGATCTAACACTTCCATCGTGCAATATACTAATATTTTTCAAGCACAATTCTGTTCATGCGTATTTATCTGATTTTTTAAGTTTCTCAAACTGTGTATTCCGAGAAAAAAATATATCACTGCCTTAGCCTATAATGCACTAGACTCGAATTTACACGAAATGCTCCGTGAAATGCTTTGTTAAAATTCAAAGACCCTCAAAGGGCTCCATCATAGAAAAAGTTTGATGGATTGAGAAACCTTGCTCTAGAATATAAGGAATACTAAAACTTAGATAGTCTTCATTTTTAAATGCAAAAAAATAATATAATAAAACAAAATATTATTTTTCTAAATTAATTATGTAATACTACATAACTAGGTATTTTAAGTATGGAAAGCACCAAATAAACTATGTCGATATTTAGGTAAATCTGCTCTGTGGATTACAGACAGTAATTTCACGACTGACAGTATAAGCAAGAGAGTTTTCTAACAGTACGAGGTGGAGTAGATCAAAACTAAACCTTCCTCTGAAACTGAGAATCAGAATTATTTTACTCTAAGGATGCAGATTGAAGCACCATCGCCCAGACAAAGGCAGCTGATCAACTTAAACTTTTACGACCTCACAGTAATGGCATCACAATTTCATTTTCAAAAAGGAAAACTATTTAAAATTTGTGGTGTATTAACTTACGCATAAAACATTTTAAAGATATAAAATTTAAATTTAAGACACATGGAAAATTTTAACAATCACTAATTGTATAATATGATATAGAAATAGATCATAATGAATTATTTTGTATCAAAATCCATAACTTAAGATACACTCTAATATTTCTAACATTCACTAGAAATTTAAATAGTTTTACTTTGTGAAAATAAAATTGTAATGACGTTATTTTGGCCACATTCTTTTGCTTTCACAGAGTCATGTGACCTAGGAGTTGTGACCATTTTAGTAAGGCTATCTACAACTAAGGTGGTCACACCCGCTTGATCACATGACTTTTCAAGTGAAAAGAGGTGTGACTAAAATGTTAGCACCGTAGCCTGTATATCTCATCAGCCACGAATGGAGCTAGTGATGACATCTACGCTTCAGTTAGGCTTTTTATATCTAAGAGGTTTTGACTGAAGATATCCATACTATGATCTTTTAATTACTTTAAGCCTTCCAAGGAAATAAATATATCAGTTTTATGTACTAAATGAAACTTTCTCTTACTTCTCTTAAATAAACGCTTTGTTTAACTAATAACATGCGAAAAATAAGTTGGATGCTGCTTTTTAAAAAAATTATTATTATTATTGGCATTTTACGCAATTCTGTCAGTTGAAACGCAAAAAAACATATAGTGCAATAATGTTAAGATAAAAATTTATCGTTAAAAATGCCTTGCGATACTTTTTTTTAATTTTTAGAAAGCGGTCTGGAACTATGAGACATCATGAACATACTGAATAGCTCTAACAATGCTCTTATTCTAAAAAAAATATACATCATCAATTAATCTCTCAAAAGAAAAGATTTCGTGGTTCCTTAACAGAACGTAATTTTTAATGCAGAAAAATCATAGCAAAATTAAAACTTCTGAAAGTGTAAAATGATATTAAATAATATAACGAGTCGGTAAAAAAATAAAAAAAATAATCAACATTCAGATCATAAAACATTGTAAAAATGGTTCTGATTTTCATAATATTTATTGAACAAAACATAAACAACATTTAAACAGTTGAAATTATTAAATATACGGACCATTTAAAAGTTTATCATCTTACTTTTCGCAAAGAAATGCTGTGGAAGTTAACATTTAAAAAACATATTAAGTTTATTCATACGTTTGTAAGTAAGAATCAATTAACTAGTCCACTAATCACAGTTGTGAAACATCTAGAATAACACAAATTTTACGTTATCAGAAATTAATACTGTTACTATATCTAATTCATATGAGTTTCTAAAACGCCTTCTTTTAATATATATATATATATATATAGACTAGTGTAATCTCTCTTGCATATTTCCTTGTAACTTTCAGCAGAGAATAACCTATTCTTAGAACAAAATTCATAAAAACGTAAATGCTCCTTGCAGTCCATTTTCTGTGCAATAAAGAGGTTTATTTAATTACTTTAAAATGCACCAATGTGTGTTTCAGAATAGAATAAGAATACGGAAGTATGTAGTGGATGAATATTCTATGAGTGAATGAAGATTGTAATTCCATTTCATATCCATTTGTGTTTCATTTAAGTGCTTAGATAATGTTATTAAAGAAGATGAAATTTTATCTAGAGTATGATTTAAATTCACATAATTGCCTTTCTCTGAATTTTAGGGAAAAAAGGAAGAATTCAGAGTATTCAAAATTTATTGCTTGGACTTGTTTAAGAAGGACGCATAGTGCGTTGTTCTAGATTTAATTTATGTTAAACATTATTTAATATATAAATTGTTAACGGCTTTTGTTTTTAGAAAGTGGCGTTTCTGTGCATTTAAATGAGTAAAAATATGCAAAAAATGTTTTTTATTGATAATTAAAAATGATACTTCATTAAAGAGAGAAACATATCCAGAAGTTATGCTACTGTAACTATTCATACATATAAAGTCGTGCGAATAAAATTAGTTTACAACCACATTTTTAATGTTTTAGGTAGATGTAGTTTAGTGGTGTTTTACTCAATTTAGGTCGCCTCAGATACATAGGGCTGCCAGATTGGCTTTTCTTTTAAGGTAAAATGAAAATTTTTAGATATTTATTGATGCATGAAGTACGTTACAGTAGTAAGGCATCCAAGAAAAGTGGCCAAATTGGCTTTTTAAAGGTCAACTTCAAATATTTCAACGTATTGCATGTCGTAAAATAATAAACATCTAAACATTTTCATTTGGCCTTAGAAAAAAACCAAGATGATTTTTTTTTTTTTAAAGATTAGTATGTATGCTATCACAATTGGTTACATTAAAAAATCTGTTATAACACCCCAAAAGGCGGTACAACTGCAGGCGTTCCATAAAACCTTGATAATCGAAGAAACTAGCATTATCTATCTGTCATCCTGCCTTAAACTCTGAAAGCACAGCCTTATTTTGTTAGAAAATTTGGGAACTTATAGTGCAGTCCTTTTAAAGGAAGGAATTTTAGCAGAAATGGCACATCTAGAAATCCTCTTAATAACATTCTTAAATTTTATCCTAATTGGTAAGATTTCTCAAAGAACTAAAGTATTGTTAAATGTTCAAAAATTTGGCATTTGTTAGAAAGGCCAAATGTTGCTGTCTAAACTTTCAGACTAATTGAGAAAAGGGTTTTGAGATTTGTTCGCAAGTGCTAGAATGAATGCGTGTTAAGGCCAAGGCCAACTGTGCGCGCGAAGGATCTAGGCCTGGGGGGATTGCCCTCCTTGAGGGACTTTCTAAGGGATCCTAACCGTATTTACGCGAAGTTTCGGAGAAAACCACGGAAAACTCCGAGCGGTTAGGCCGGCGGACGGGACCTGGTTTCGAACCAGGCACCTTCCGTCTCCCAGTTCAAAGCGCTAGCGCTATGCCACTGGTGGGGCCGCAAGTACTAGAAGAGAATTCTCATAAAAATTGAGTTTGTATGACTTAAGGAGATGCCTAAGGTAATGATCTTTATTGAATTTATAGAAATGAAACATTGGATTTGTTTTAAAAGAAACAGAAGTTTCAGAAAATTGAAAAGAGAAATCAAATTATAGATAGTTTGGAAGTTAGTACGACCCTTTAATAATTATTTATGATTTCATCTTTCTGTTGGGATCATACTTTCAAAATTAATGCTTGGTTATTTATATGTTGTTGATCAAATATGTGAACGATACAAACATATTTGTCATAATACATTAATAAGGACCACAAAATATAGCTTGCATGTGAGCAATAAAACAGTCAAAGCGTTAAATTAAAATTTTTACGCTTCCATTTCAAAGAAATTCATCTATTTTTGATGGTTCTAATGCGTATAAATATTTTTGCTGATTACATTAATTTATAAGATGGTTAAAACTGAATCGTCTTGTAAATCAAATAGTAAATTAAAATTTTAGACTTCAGTAAATGAGCATTAAAACGACAATCATTCCAGTTCTCGATAAAAGTGTATATTTTAATTAACAGATCTCATTCTTTGACTTTACTTACCCTTTTTAATTACTGTTCTCTGGAACATATTTAATCGGATTAAATAGACCGATCTTTAAGATAAAGTAATTAACCCAGTTAAAAATATTTTACTTGCAAAAACAATGAAATTAAATTCGAGACAAAATTTCTTACATTACAATCAAAGGGTTAACGTCAAATTAGGAGGCAAGTAAGCAAGCGGCAAGTAAGGGGAAAGTGCTTTTTAAAATTTGAAAATAAATTTAAAGTGTTAATTTCCTTGAAGTACTTTTGTCCGAATATGCGGGGAATTTTGATTGACGTAGATGAAAAATTCTCTTTTAGATAATTCTAGCATATGTACTGATTTAGATTTAAGAGAGGATAAATTACAGAAAAGCGTAAGTCACAAAGACTTTCTAGAATTCGCAAAGTCTTATGTTTGCGAATCGTAATAGCAAGACAATGTGTGACTACATAAATATCCCGCTCACATAATTTGGTGACTGAAGTAAAATATTTACGTAAAAATATGTTTGAGCAGGTGGATTTCTCGAATTAAAGAAAAAGTTAACTGCGTTTAGAAAGATGTAAATGAGTAAAATTTTTTTGGTTATATCAATTGCAAATTAGGTAGAAGATAACATTTTTTTTTTGTTTTGGTCTTTTTCACTGATAAACCGTTAATCTCTTTATCTCTGTTGCTGTTGTTACCCTCTGACAACCGCATGCGTTGCCAGATCCCACAGATAGGGAGGCGATGGGCAGAGAGGGCGACTTCCATTTTTAGTGGGAGGAAGTCCGACTTTAGCCCAGGGTCTCCTAATTTTGAACCCATTCCAGAGGAGGGACCAACCCCTGAAATCGGCATCCCCAAAGGTATCGTTTAACAACTTGGAGGACATTGGAGCCACGACGGATTTTACGTGCACCCGCTCCCGTTAGCGTGCACGGTCCCACCGCAGTCAAGCCGAGAGGTAGTTGACCCTCGCAAGCACTGGCCAAGCCGGATGCTGCTTCACTTGCCGTGTTCTCATGGGAACGGAGTTTCGTGCCCAGATCACTGCGGGACAAATCTTTATAGCTGAATATGAAAAGCCAATTCGAAAGACAAATACTGAATGGCATTATAACAAATTAGGTACTTAAATGTAATTACTGGCCCTACTGTTTAAAAGCTTAATGTCAAAGAACCTGGTTCAGAAACTTGAGTGATTAGCTAGCCACTTGGTTAACGACAGGTTTATAGGTTGAATTTTAATAGCATAACTCGAAGAAATGAAAAATAATTTTTTAGCTATTGTCTTTTGAGGGGTCATAATTTTCTGTTCTAACCTTCAAAATCTAACTTTTCTTGTAAGGGCTAACTCTCTCATGGCCCGTGCTCGGTTAAAGTGATGGTCACTCCTTCTTATGTGTTCTAAGCAAAACAACCAATGTTTAAAATTTCGAATATCACAAGTAGTATTTATTAGTAGCTTAGTTTGTTTCTATACAGTTTTACAATGTATAGCACTAGTTTGTAAACAGAAATGTTCTATCAGGCTTCTTTTGTTTTCCTTGTAAATTTGGATTAATAAGTTATATGGCACGCTTAAATGATATCTGTTTTAACTGTATTCATGCATTTTGAAATCATAATCAAGCATTTTGAATATGTAGCAGTAATTTGAATATGTTACAGTGCAAATGCAGTTCTAAGTTTACTCGCTTGGATGAAATCGCCTTGCATCGCACCAGTTAAGTGGATATCGGTACTGCTAAATGCTGCTTATGAACTTGAAACGAAAATGCAACCCTATTACTTGTATCCATTCATGCATACGTTTGTACAAAGCATTTTGCACGGAGTTCTAGCTAGTCTATTCGGAGATGAGACCACAATGATCAGATGACCAGTTTCATTTGACGCAACTGTCGCTAGTGAGATAGACATTTCAAAGCTGTTTAATGATAGCGAGGACATTCTATACTATCTGCGTAGTTTATCAAATTATTTGATTGCATGAAAGTCCTTCACTTGTCTTAAAACAACATTAATTCATGGAAAGGGACAAGCTATGCTAAAATTCATTGTTTGATTATACTCTGACGTTCAGCTAGTATGAATTAAAATATACTCTATTCGATAAACATTTATTTATTATCAGAGGTGTAAATAATTAATGAATTCTACAGGTTATGAAGCACGTATTTTATTTTCATTCCGCTTATGGTCTTTCTCTATTAATAAGTGTAATATTCATTTTTATTATTTACATGAAATGCTATAGACGAGAAGTGTGAGATAGGAAATATTTTCATGGTAGGTGTGGAACATGCATGAAAACTGAAAACAATTTAAATGATTGTGTATTTTAGTGAAAATTCTTCGTTATAAATGAAATGCCTTTGTTATAAATGCAAAAAAAGTGATGTAAGTGTTATACTTGTACATTATTTGTTATTTGCTTGCCAGGAGAGGGCAGCTCACGTCACCAAATGTGCCGTACAGAGCTATATGCGCCCTTCCTGGAATTCCCGCTACGATTTGTATCCTCATCAGAAGATGGGGGGGAGGGGGAACTTCTGAATATTGGCACTTCTCGGAAACTGCCAGCGATCGCCGAAGGGACGTTTGGAACAACGGATATTACGAAGAAGTATAACGTGGTCTTCAGTGGAATATCGGGATATACCTGTGACCCCCCCCCGGTTAATAGACCAGAACCTCAGCTGGGCTATCACGGCCCTATATTTTATTATATGAAACTATTCATATTCATGATATTTGATCTTTTTTTCATAATTATTGAAAGCCAAAGATATTCTTCTTAAACTTGTCCTGAAAAAAAAAAAATATATATATATATATATGTGTGTGTGTGTGTGTCCTTTTTCTGATTAAAGTTCAAACGTTTAATGCATGGAGGCTTTTTTTTTTAATTCCTCCCCCCTCCTCAAAAAGTGCCTTTTATCCTCACATTCGGTTTTTTTTTTTAAGATTGAATGTCCCTTTTCAAAAGTTACTAGTGGGAGTGAAAAAAAGTAAAGAAACTTGTATGTATTTTGATATGACAAGTGTGCATTGCACTTATTTAAAGTGTTACTTTGAATATGTTCGGATAACTTTAATAAAGCTCATAAAAATATAATGAAAGGTCCTTGTATATTATGGAAGGCAGGTGAAATAGTCCAAAATTTAAACCATCTTTTATTTACTGAGGTGAATGAACAACTGACAAAAAATTCTTCGAGTGAGTATAATTTTAAATCTTAGCAAGCTTATTAGATACAAACTTCCGCCATTCAATAACGCGAAGGAAATGTAGTAGACTGTCGACATGCAGTATATTAGGTTTCGTATTTTTAATTTAGCCATTAAATAAATTTAATTAAATATTTTAATAACGTAATAAACACAAGTTTGATTCTTAATAAATGCTAGGCACTTCTTAAAGGTTTCAAACCAATAGTATAATTTTATGAAAGCATCCAAACCAAAACTAATCCCAATAATATTGCCTAATCTTCACAGAAAAAGAGATAGAAGATCTAATATAGAATTTTTACATATACTCGATTATCCTAACTCTGAGTATAAATATTTCGAAAAAAATTTCCAGTTATTAAGTTAATATTTAGATTCATCACACAATATAACAGGTTTATTGTTCTGGGAAGAAGATTTTTCTAAAACCGTTAAAACAGCGAGAAATGATAGAATTAGAACTACTCTAGTTGATACAGGGAGATAATTGAAAAGAAATAAGTTTCTTTCTTTTAGAAATTGGTCATTGAAACGAAAAATAGGTTTAAAAACTCTTGATATGTTACTTAAAGCAAAAATAGTCAACAAATTTTGAGGAATTTCTTTAAGCATAGAGAGCAATGATTAAATAAAAATGGGTACATTTTTGTAACGTGGAAAGCTTCAGTTGCCTCTGCCCAACACACTTTATCTAAAAAATACGCGTTTCGCAATTACTAATTTCGTCGATTTACTTCCGACCGTGCAGCTTATAAATGGTTTAACTTCGGACACTAGCCTCGAACTCATTTCATTAATTAAATTTGACTGCAGTGTTTGTTCAGTGAGAATCGGCAATTGGGTCTCATCTAAGAAGGCAATGAATTTGCAAACGGCAGCCAGCTGCTTTTGGCAGAAAAGGGGCAAACGCACGCAAGCCCCGTGACGCAATCGGGACGCCACGCATGGGGTAGGGGGGAAACTTTCGAGGTTTTATGGCTTCTGCAACGTAACAATGTCTCTTGCTCTTCGAAATGGGAATCACGAGTAAGGGTGCATTTCGAATGCGACTCTATGTTTCGACGCCTCAGCTGTCACTGAGAACGAGCGCTTATGACTGGTAAAACTCATAATCGGGCAAGGCGAAAGGCTGTTGCCATGGTTACGTTCGGTTGGAGCTTAGTCCGAGAGTATAACTCATATAGTTTATGAATTCGTTCAAATAGTTGGTGTTGACATGTTTTATTATAAATGCATCGTAGTAGTATCACTTATTTACGGAATGCTGCGTAGTTGCGTTGAGTTGAGAATGTTAGAGTTTTGCACCGCTCATTCAGATAAAAACGTTGGAAATTTTTTTGCGAAAATAAATTCAAATGCGTCTGACTAATAGCGGGATCATGCTACGGCATTGTAATGTTATGGACACAAGGTTGGCTTGCTCATTAAAACTGTTCCAGATAATTTCATGTCTGAAATATCGTGAATAAGAAAAATAAGTAGCAACTAAAAAAATTAAATTTTAAATCATACTAATTTCTAATTTAATTAACATAAAAACAATTTAAAATACCAAATAAAAGGCAACTGAAAATTAAGAAAAAATAGTTTCATCATAGAAGTGTCGTGTTTGGAAAATTAAGAACAGTGATAATCAATTGGCATTTTTATTTATACAAAACCACATTTTATTTTTAATGTCTACTTCTAAATATTTACAATAATTAAAAAATAATATTTAAAAAAATCTTTTAAAGAACGAAAAATATTTTATAAATTTGACTCTGTCAGCATCATGATTCAAGTTCCAATTCGTAGACCAAGAAAATCATCTAGGAATACACATCAATGTAAATTAATACAGTGTTTTTAATTAAAACACTTATCAATACATTAAAAAAAGTATTTTGCATATTTGAAGTGACATTGCATTTGTCCAGAAAAATGTTTTTTTAAAAAATAAAACAAATAAAAAGATTTATGATATTAACTTTATTGTTTTTCCATCTAAACATAATTGGTTTTTCGACATTTAATGTATTTACACCGTGCCGTAGCACACGTTTCTGATGTATTTAAAATTCAAAGTGCTACGTCTATATTTTATTCATAGCGACTCGCACGTACACGGATGAACAGATAAACAGTGTGTAACAATAAATTCTAAAAGGTTCTCTATTATACACTGATTTTTTTTTTTTGTTTAGTTAGTTTTATTCTCACGTTTTTTAGTTATTGCCAATATATGAATTTTCTGATATAGGGGAAGGCGGGGGTAAGGTGATGTATTTGGTAAGACGACGAATTCAGTATTTCTCTCAGGTATTCACAAATGGCTGCACGTTTGGTCAGCATAATAAACACCTGGTGGTGAACTTAGCACTCGGATAGTCACCTATACTTTCCGTTTAGAGGAAGTTATAAACAAAAGTTCATTTTCCAAGGGTGTTCGTCAAATATTTGACAATCTCCACGTAAGGAATTAAGATTCTATGCTGTCTTTTTAAGTTCTCGCTGTAATATCCCGAATTCTCGGCTTATGGCGTACAAATTTATAGTAGATCAATGTCTAAAGATATTTTTTTCGTTATTAATAAACGTTGGTTTTGTAAAAATAGCGTGTAGGGGAAAGATGACGAATAATTTTCAGCTCGTCGTCTTACACTACACACTTTAAAAAATATATTTTCCATATATTTTCTAGTTCTCATTTCTTATCCGTTCTTAACGGCACATAAGACATAAAAACAATTAAAAGCAGGTAGTTGAAATTTTGAGAGAAAAGTGTAAGAAAGACGAGGAAGAAATTGCCTTCGCTTCTGCTATCAGTAACTCCCATAAAACAAGCTTTGGAAGAGAAAGGGCTAAAAATACAAGAAAGATTGACTAAAAAGGCAAACGAAACGAAAGGAGCGAAGAAGAAACCACGACGTCATTTGAAATTTTATTCAAACTCTGACGACGACTATTCTCATTCTATACCGTATATCGATACTGAAGATGATATGAACTTGGAGGATTTTTAAACATAAATTCTGCAGCATATGCGCGGAAGAAGGCAAGGATGAACTTTGGTATCAGTGCTTAAGTGCGCTTATACTGAGTGTTCCGGATGGGATAGTGGAGAAACCACCCAAAAATCCTTAAATGTGACTTGTGCATTTAAATGTATTTTTTGTTTCTTAATAAAATTGTTTGCTAGTAAAGTGTTCATGAATGTTAATTCACATTCCGGGGTTAATTCGTCATATTACCCTATCCCATTAGTCATCTTACTCCATGGCTGTGGAAAGATGACGAAAATTACCTTTTTTAGGAGAACCGTTGTCTCGGCTCTTAAAAGTTGAAATAGGCAATTGAAAAAATTCGTGGTTTAACCCTTTGAGGCACAACCTTTTCCTAATGCTGAAAAAAGGGCAGCCGTTGCCATCGCTCGACTTAACTACCAGCAAGATGGCGGACGATCGAAACGTACATCGTCCGTCGATGAACGTTTCGATCGTCCGCCATCTTGCTGGTAGTTAAGTCGAGCGATGGCAACGGCTGCCCTTTTTTCAGCATTGGGCAATCTATCCAGCTGTTCTCGCGTTCTTCCATCTTTCGGCAGATGTCGATGCTGTTAAAAATAATCGTGACCATTTTTTGACGGGAAACGTAAGTGCTAAAAGTAAAGGATTCTCGTGGAGCGATGTCACCCGCAACTATTTTTATAGAAATCAAATCTATTCTTCGTGACTGGCAACACTCAAAACGTCAGAGTTTGGCGTTCCCGGAGCGGACACACTGCGCGTTAAAGGGTTAAGGCAAGACACGAAAGAAGTTATCACAAAATCTCAGTTCTTAGACTGACTTAGATTTTTACAGTGATCTGTACTTAGATTCTTACTTAGTACTCTGTACTAAGTACTGTAGTACTTACTTAGACTCTGTACTTAGATTCTTACAGTGATCAGTAAAAATCATAGCTGCTTGAATTTGCCATCATACCACGCCTTCCTCTATTACAAATTTTTATAGACCGTCTAAATAAAAATTGAGTGAGTTCTCTTAAAATTATTCCAATAATTCCTTCTATCAATTGCTGCATGTGACGACTATAAATATAAAAAGACGACCACAACAGGAAATTGTAGCTCCAAGCATACTTCCCCAGCTTTCTGGGAAGTGGAATTCCAATGAATAAAATAGCATAGACCAGCAATCAATCATTTTTAAGAAACACAAAATGATTCAGGAGTAGAAAAAAAAAACTTTATTAAAGCTGTTATCTCTTTCTTTCTTATAGTATAGTATTAAAACAAACCTGTAAGAAATGTGCTGAAAGCTCCTGATTTTGGTATTGTGATTTTGAGAGAAACAAGATGCAGCGAACGCAACTTATACATCATTCTTATTTGCTCTAAACTTTTGCAGTTGTGATTAAGTTATGGTCTACTGATAACTTAAAAGAGTGTTGGTGGCCGCGAATTTGTGCATAAAATTAATTACTTTTATCAAGGAGCGAAGATAAAATAAGTATCTTGAAACTTGCAGAGTAATCCTAACTCACTTAGCTCATAAATTAATATTGTAATTTAGGGCCTCAACTTGAAGACTTTATACGAATTACAAGAATACTTCAATGTTAAATGTTTTAATTATGTAATAGACTGGCGTTTGTTCGATACAGCGCATTTACTATTGTAAGTTATTTCATTATGCGATTGACAAGACGGCTTTGAAGTGCTGACTAACTTGCATTTCATTTTCATTACTTTCCATCTATTGAATAGTTATATACGTTTACCCTATTACAAAAAGGCTATTGCTGTCAAAGTTTGGATAGAGCTATGATAAAAAAGGGAAGTCAATAAAATGAGCTATTAGATTTGATGTTCGATGAACGTGTGCTAATTCCTACAACCCACAGTAGTTCTTGCCGATTCTTGCCGATGACAGCGTGAAAATTTTATTTCATCCCAATTATCTAAATATCTCCAGTCACGATATCCATAACATTCGAACAGGCGATGCATGGAATAAAATTACTATAAAAAGTTCTTAATCACGCATGTGCCATGCGCTCTGAGTCTGGATGGAAAAAGTTTGAGAACAATGCTTTTGCATCAAAGGGATTTTGACAAGGGACCTTTACGAAAGGAGCTCCGTATTTACGTCCGGTCTCTCTGAAAGCCGGCTGGGACACGCAAGTTGCCTGGTCACCATAACAACCAAACTCTTAAGTGGCTATGCCCCTCACACATACGTCATGCGGGGGAGGGAGTCTTTAAGCTCAGCCGTCTTTGATAACTGGCTTATTGAGGTACGGATGCTCCCAGACTCTCCATGTATTGTAATTTTGATGAGACATAAAAGCAGATATGGATAACTTCAAATTTTTAGTGATGATAAGATATCTATTTGAATAAAAGCGGTGGTTTTAGTTTAGAGGTTACAAAGTAGCAGAAGTAGTAAATAAATTCCTTTTAGCATGTAAATATCTGTCTTGGCAATATTTCATGTAATTAAAAAAAATATTAACAAACATTATTCCCAGATAACCATTGACGTGTTCTGTAAATCAGATAATGGTTCCATATAAATCTAAGCTGCCGTATTAAATGGTAAATGTCTATATGTACTATTAGCAGCAATTATAGACTATTTCTTTTAGGAGAATAGAAGCCTCACACTTGTATTTATATCCTGAATTGACAATCATGCGAAATAAGTCATAAAGCATGTTTTGCAGATATGTATAGATGGGGCATTTGAATGCCTACTGGGCATGCAATGAATGTCTTTTGGATCTAATAGGATGCCCTTAGGATAGTTTGAAGCTTTTGATATAGGATATATCCGATGCTATTACAACGACTTTTTGTTATAGGGCTTTTCTAAAATACTTAAATAATATTGTTTGTTTGTGAACATGTTTTTCGGATTTGTGTGCTTGACCCGGTATCCGATTATAAATCCACGTCAGAAGGACAACACAAGGGGGTCTTTATATGGGGTCCTAACTCGTATTTACGCTAGTTTTGGAGAAAAACACGGAAAATTCCGAACGGTTAGGTCGACACGGTTGGTGGACGCGCGATGGGACCCGAGACCGCAACCTTCACACTTTGGTCGTCTACCATTTTCAGTGACATAGCCATTGTGCCATGATGAGGCCTTAAATAATATCTTATTTAGTAAAAAGGCACCCTTATTATTCTGGTCTTTTCGTGTATAAATTTTACGACCCAGAGAGGTAGGTACATGTACAAATGTACAGTACCGTGCTTATTAATGTAATCAAACACATACTTGGGGAAAAAACGGTTTATTGGGAAAATTAACACATTTCAATCATAACCAGGAATGCCCCTCCCTTCACTCCCAGAACTACTTTCACGTATTGTGGCATAGCTTCTACAGGATTTTATAATATTCTTTATTAAGCCCTATACCATATTTCAATCATTGAACAAATGAAACCAGTTTTTGTGCTGCAATCCATTTTTGAAAATCTTTGTTACAGATAGATTCATATGGCATAGGTTCTTGAGGTCCAGGGAAGTTCCTGACCAATCTAAAACAGCCACTTTGTTCTTGACAAAGCATTCCTTCATTTTTAAAACAAATTTAAACTATGGCAAGGAGACAAATCTTGCTTAAATATCTCATATTTGGATGAAAAATTCATATTTAAGTCAGGTTTTAATTTTTCTATTATTATCTTTTAACGCAGTCACTTTTCATCATGCTTTTAGAGGGATAAGTGGTTCTACTCCCACGTATAAAAAACAAATTTCTTTTTGGAGTGTTTACTTAAAGTTAGAAAATACAAAAATTTACCATTGACTCATTTAATACGCACGGTAGTGAGTATAAAAGAAAGTAGTGTACAATAAGAAGTTTATCATTCTAGCTTATTCTAGATAAATTTCTAGCTACATTTAAATAATCCAAACAATTAAACTAACAAAAGTAAGTTTATTAAAATTTGATTTGAAATAGCTGCAGAGGTATAAAAAAAACCAAAATTTCTTAATATTCTTAAAAGGATGTCATTTATATTAGAGTGTGTACACAACTACATGTAACATGTATCGACCAATAGTTATACCTACCTCAATAAAGTTACAATAATAGAATGTGGTATCACAAATGATGATAGTCAGTAACGATATTTTATAAATGATCTACATTCTCTCTATTAATGATTCTTACTAAATATTAAGGCAATTAACAGTGACTTAAATTGCTGATTATTTTTCTCACTTCAAAAACTGAATTTGGGAAAAAGAAATAATAAATGTACTTCCACTAGCAACAGTATTTTTGTTTATGGGTAAATAAAAAGAAATGTTCAAAACACGAGTTCTTATCTTTTCAGAACAATGAATTTTTGTTGGAAAGCATCACTATAAGCTTTCGTATTTAAGCTCACATTGAATAAAAAAGTATTAATGCTTAAAATAACTATAAAAGTATTAATAACATCAAGTTTAAAATTTTTAAAATTTGTCTTTATCAGTTTTGTACTTAATCCCCCCAATCCTCTATCCTTTTAGTTCATTTGTGAATGAAAAACGAAAATAAGAAAAAAAATGTGTAAAATGCAATTAAGCCTCAGCAGCAAACGCATTACAGTTTTTGAAAGCGCCGCGGAATAACTGAAACCAAACGAAATAAGAAATGTAAGACGAAACCTAATTACTACTACATTGTGGTATGCTAATTTTAATTAGACTCAATTTTTAAATGTGTATTTATTTCCTGCTGAGAGTCTTTATTAAATTATTAGAGAAAAGCAGAGAGTTGAGGGTAATGTTAATTTTACTGTTTAAAGTTTTCTGAATATATTGGAGAGACGTATGTTTTATCAATTCTAAGTTACTAGGTATGATTAAACCAACATAAAATGCAGTTTAACGTAGCAGTTTCGTATAATATCAGCAAAGTGTTTTATTTTTTGCTTTTAAAGTAATGTATCCTTTAATAATTTTTTAAGTTTTAAACAAAAGTTGTTTTAAAAAGGTAATTTAAGAACATTTTCGAAATAGATTTCGTTTAGAGTTTTGAGGATCATTTCATGTAGTGTTTATTAAAGTGATTAAATTTATTCACATTATGTATGATTCATTTTCTTTGAAATGCGTTTCCAGAACGCCATGGTAATCATAAATGTACATAATTTATCAAATTTTAGGGAACATCATATGTTTCTACTATTGGGACTTTTGTATTTGTTAGCTGTTTAAGAAAAATTCATTGAATGTTTTAAATTTTAAATGCGTTTTAAAAAGATTTAATGAATTTACAGAAGCATTTACATTTTCTATAAACGGTGTATCATAAACAAACAGCTTATATTTGTTTTGCAAAAAAATATTACGTTTGAAAGCATTATATCTCTGATGATTATGCATTGTATTTTACTAATTGTCAAATTAAGATGCTCTACCTCTTTTTTAAAGACCAGTTTTGTATCTGTAGACAGACTATACTATGCGATATTTTATTTAAAAGAAAATTTTATTTATTGCTCATACGAAATAGTTAACCGTTTTGTCTATTTTTTGCCTTTCTTTTTTATGCGCATATAAAACATCGAATATAAAAATGCTAGTTGAATACAGTTTTTATTAGCTCATAGGAATTATTCAAATCGTTCGTAAAATCATCTATGGGAGTGTATTCGGGATCAGAAACTTGTTGGTAAAATCGTCAGTGTTCGTAAAAAAGATGTTCGTAAAAACGAGCGTTGACAGTATCATGTAAACACAGGATCGTATTAATTATACAGCGAAATACGTGTTTATTATTTTCTGCCGGTTTGGGATGTTCCGTAAACTGTCAGTTTGATCGCAATATTTTAATTTCACCAGTAGCTTAACACGCATAGAAAACATTATTGTGCTAAAAATGTCATTGGAGGCGAGAGTAGCATTTCATTGGCTCAAATTTTCAAATTTTCAATTATCGGCCAAAAAAATGGAGCAGAATGAGGTGATTGCATGCATATATAATTTGTGTCGGTATACAATATATAAAATCTCACACTACGACTTTTAAAAATGCAAACAAACATGGTATGGCTACAATAAAGCTTTGAATAATGGTAAACAGAAATATTCCTGGCAGAGCCTGTACTTTCTGCTATTAAAAATGTGTACCGTTCTCTGTCTTATAAACTTTTGAGCAAATGGTAGAACTCAGCATGGTAGAACTCAGAATCCAAATGAAAGTTTCAACCATTGTTTATGGGAATGCTTATCCAAAATGCTTTTTGTATCAATTAGTATTTTTAAATCGGGTGTTTTAGATGTTGTTTTTTGTTTGATGGTTCTTACAACCTCAGAAAGGTTATAAAATGTTTGGGAACTGACCGAGGATACACATAATTTGAAATATTCATTGAGAAAAATTGATAATGCTCGAGTTCGACAAGCATCATTTAATTTCCAAATACTTTCTAAATCAGACGGAGTTTAAAAAAAATGTTAAAAATATATGATGTGGAATGTTTAAAAAAATACATTTTAAGCATTGTGAGTATGATTTTAGTTCTTAGCCCCTTCCTCAAAATGTGTTTTTTTTACGCTTTGGTACTCTTTTCTAAAAATCTGTTTCTGGTAAACAGTTGAAACTTTTCAAAATTGTTTAACTAATTTTTTTCCTTAAAAACACCTAATATTAAAGATCTGAGTGAAAAAAATTTGAAAATAATGATTTCTTTGTTTCTTTTTTTCAGATTTTAAAAGTTTTTGTAGTAAAATATTTTTAATTACATTTATTTTCACACAATTGCTTCGTATTATTCTCAGACAGTATGTCTTCTGATACCATACCAAATTTCAAGATGACAGACTCAATAATTTTTGAAAAAGTGTACCAAACAGACTTACTGTTCAAAACATTTTTTACAGATATGTAAAAAAGTAATTAGTTCTTAAAAAATAATTTACTCATCAAATTAAATTTTTTGAATTTATATATGGTAGTATATATATATATATATATATATATATATATATATATACAGTGGACAAAGACTTTCACTTCTATATCTATTTTTAAATAAAATACAAGATGTAAAATCTTTTGCAAAAACTGCCTCGTTTTACTTGCCGAGATGTTCCATTCGCCCCCCAAAAATAGTTGAAAATCCACCCACACAAATACCGATATATCCCCAAATTTCAATGATATTTGATTGTAATTTTTAACACGTTTTTATGTAGTTGAAGCACTACTGAAGATAAAAACTGTCACATTTGACCCATGCTCAGCTAAAAACAGCATTGATTATTCAGGCACTTTTTTGAGCATTGATTGCTTTTATACCGAGTATCAGTACAATGCAGTTTTGTTAAATTACTCGTATTTCCAAGAAAATTAGCAGATAAGTGTACACAAATGATTATGAAAAAATCATTAAAGAAATTGAAATGTTTTGGAATTTTCTCGAATATACATTAATTTTTTACAAAAAAATGTGCAAACATTTTCAAAACAGGTTAGTATTTTCCAAAAGAGAATGATTTTTTTTATCTTTTTAAGATATAAGGTGGTCGAAGAGAATTATATTTTTTTAAATTATTTTCAGTCATTATGATGAACGCATGATTAAATCTTCACTGGAAAGTGTGTTTTCAAATATATTTTAGGCATGGCAAAGGTCCAGAAAAAATTATCAACTATTTAACTATTTCTAAAGGAATATGAAAAATATTTAAAATTCATAGTGCTCTATTTTGTCTACTTGTGGATGATGAAGTACCAAAGAGTATGAATCAACCCCCCCCCCCCCCCCAATGTAAAAAAAAAATGAACCCACCCCTACTAGGAAATCGTTTAAAGTAACCTAATTTAATATCCAAGGAAATTTCGAAAATACTACGAAATAGGCAACAAATTATACAGCAGAAATGTATTAGCTGACTTTGTGATTATTTGAGTTAGCGTGCTCTTGTTTAATAATAGTGCACTACTGTGTCCTTACTGACATATGATATGGCATCCATAATATAGGCAAGTAATGACGTAAGTGCATTTATAAATGTCCTTATAGAACGATTCACGAGAGGAAATGAGTATTAACTGTCAATCTTCATGAACTGTGTCGAGAGAAAGGATTTAAAAGGTAACACATGGTTACTTGGGAAAATTATCAGTATTTGTTTAGTTCTAAGAATATTCACTGAATAAAATTGAACTGAAAACAGAATTGAACAAAAAAATCCTTTAAGATTGTCATATTTTCCCCTTTTTTCGAGTTTTCTTCATAGATAGCATTAACAAAGTTTTGATTTTCATTAAAAATAAGATTCCCAATACTTAAAAGAAAAAAAAATCATTTAATATGGCGGATATATCATATATACCAACGGGCTCAGCGAGAAAAAAGAGTAAATAGGGATGAATATAATGTTAAAACTTCTGATAAACTTCAAAATCAAGGACTAAAACAAATTTATAATAATTCAATATGGTAAAAAGTATACATTTTACAACGCTACTACTTGTGTGCATAGCTGCCAACTCTTCCGGTTTTTCCGGAAGATTTTTCACCACTATCTTCAAACAGTTTTATTTTACAATAAAATTTTGGACTTATTTTAAGCTCAAATTCGTAAGTAAAAATTAGCGGTGGAAAATCTTCCGGAAAAACCGGAAGAGTTGACAGCTATGTGTGTGTGTATTACTGTGTTATTGAAAACATCTTAAGAGAATGCAATATTGAGATTTTCACGAGTGTGTGCTGTAACTTTAACAAATAATATAATTCAAAATAATTTTAACTTTTTACGTAAAATATATTTTACAATGCTTGTAGATACATTCAATATTTTTTCAACCTATATTAAAAAAAACACCTAAAATTACTTCTTTATCTTTCCTAGTGAGCCATCTTATAAACGGTTTCAAGAATATTAAACTCCGGTTACAAAGTGTAAGTGAATATTTTATGTTTTTGAAATATTGATTCATACTCTTTTGTATTTAGAACATATACAAACACATGTTTTTTTTCATTATATGAAGACCAGAGATATGTAAACTAAGTAAAATGTGTATTTACTAAAAGAAAGACATAATTTAAAAGTCAGTTAATAGTGAGAGTGATAAGATAACTTTTAAATACTTAGATTTTATATAAAAATGCAGTGCAAATATATTTTAATTAAAATTTTGAACGTTAAAACTATGTATTTTTCAATTCATCTGCAACCATTTTAAATTGCTAATATTCACAAAGAAAAATATGTATTTTTTTAGGGAGAAAAGTCGTATCTGACTACAGAACATCTTAGCCTAAAAATAAAATTTATTGATTCCTTTGTCATTTAAATGTGCAGCTTTTATTTATTAAAAGAGATGCGCTAATCTTGAAACAAAGGGGAAAAACGATTTTCATTTCTTTATTTTTAATTGAAAATCATCATATTCATTAATTTAAAATTAGTTAAACGACATAAGATTTAACATTTTGATGCAAGAAAGAGTTTAATATTTTGTTATAGGAGCTCTATTAAAGAATAGTTTCTTATAAAGGCGTTTTAGTTTGTTTTCGTTTAAAAACGTTTCATAAAATATATTTTATCCGACAACGAACGAATTAATGAATATTATGACTTTCAAACACATTTTTTTTTCTTATTTTTTATAGTTGAAAGGCACTTTCAGAAAGCTAGAAAGTAATCATTAAGGAATATTTTCTAAAAAGCATATTCAAGTATTACAAAAATCATGTATATATTTTTTCTGTACTGTGAAAAAGCAACTCATTCGATTAAAAAAAGACACCTTTTACCAGAAATCATCAAGAAAGAATTGTTTACCAATGTTATAAAATCTCGTTTTGCAGGAGGATGCTAGTTGATTATTGCTTAAAAATAAGAAAAAAACTGAAAATATTTTGTTTCTTTTCTTCTGAACTAGCCGTGAAAATTCATTGATGTTTAAGTAGTTTTAATCTATAAAATGAAATGAATTAAAAAAATTAACAGCTCACCACATTTTATTATTAATGAACATTTTGGACACTCTGTGGACACGAATCTAATGTAACGAATCTTTTTTAGAGAAGCGTGTTTCAAAAGCCGACAAATAATACCCAATTTTTAAACATAAATATGAACACACACACACACACAAATCACTGAAAAGAAATTTTATTCGGTCCAGTTGAAAAAAAAAAAGAAAATAATTATAATAAAGAGAGAGAGCGATTTGAGAGATTTACGATGGAAATCTCTAACAACCACATTTTGTCGTATAATTTAGCCATCCCTGATACTACAACAATTAAAAATAATAACAGAACCAGCATTAGAAGAATGAAAAATATTTAATCATGATTGATGATATTTAAAGATCTTACATTACAGGAGGCCATTCTGAGATAATTAAAAATATTTATGCACTTTCTGTTGTTTGTTGTAGACATTGCTAAAGCTAATTCAAAGCTGACTAATAAAAAAAGCAAAAAATTGGGGGAAAACGTGAACGGACTACACTTAACAATTCTTTTTTCAAATGATAATTCGAAATTAATAATTAAAAAACATACCCATCCTTAATAAAAACAAATCAGCCATACCCCTTCTTTTGCTTATTTCAACAACTGATAATATTAGTTAAGAGCTGAGGGAGAGAGTAGTAGTTGTGAAAAAGGAAACAAAATAAAAGTAAAAGTAAACCGGCTCACATTTAACAATCCCAGTTTTACATTAGTTTCATAAAAGCCAATCCTAGATTAACGTAACCATGCACTTCCTGGTGTTTATTTTACCCACTGATAATACTAGTTAACAGCTGGGTAGGGGACAGTATCTTTGAAAAATGAAATAAAATAAATTTAAATAAAGTTATAACAATCGGTTTATATTCAACAATCTCAGTTTTAAAAGAGCCAATACGAGATTAATAAAAACAAACACCCATGCTCTTTCTGTTGTCCGTTTTAGCCACTGCTAGCGCTGGTTCAAGTAGAACCGTGAATGTGATATCGATTCTGTATTCTTAATATGGAGAGGGTATCGAAAATTCGTCTGCTAGCGGCATGGGTAAAGCGAACATGCTGCTTTTGTTTACATTTCTGCTTCTACACCTGGCGAAATGGCTTAGGGGTTTCGAATAGCGCAAGGCACAATCGATTGCTTTCCGATCTTTGTCAGGATGTTAAATGCCCATTAAGTGCGTATGCTTCATGAAAAAGCCGTTATTTTATTATATTTGGAACGACAAAAAAGAGTTGCGTAGATTTTTTAAGCCCGCCTTTTAAATCCTGCTATTATTTTTTAAATTTAGTTTTATTTGCTTTAAAAAAAATTCTAACCGTCGACTTCTTCTTCTTTGAGTTCAAAAAAGTCATTTAAATTGTTTTTTTAGTTGAAAAATAAAACTGAGGTTGAAAAATTGTATTATATATTCAAAATTCAGGTATTTAAATTAATAGAATCTTTTTATGTTATTTTATACGTTAAAGAATGCTAGTTAACAATATTTTTCAGTTTACTATGTGAAACTTAAAATCAAAACGTTTTATAAGGATCCATCCATAAGTATAAAAATAAAAAACAGAAATTGCTTTATCGTGAGATTTTTCAACTTTTTTTAAATAAATGAATGTGTTTCGAAAAGTTAAGTCAAAGTTCGGTAAGGAGCGCTGTTCTAACTCTTTCGCTTCGAAAAGAATCGAACTTGTTCAATAATTTTCTGAATAAGTTTGTACGTGTTTATATTTCGGGTGAGTATTTTGAGTGGAAAGGTCGTTTTCGGGGGATCGTGTTGGCGGTCGTCCAGGTCACTAGGTAGAGCGCAAAAAGGGGGAGTCGCTTCAGTAGACAAAAGGGGAGGGCGTCGGGATGAAACGCAGAAAAGAAGCGAAACGGGAACTCCGGAGTCGGGTGGGTGTGCGCATGCGCTCGCCGGGAGAGAATGTGTTCGGGGGCCAGTGCGCGCTCTCGGGTGCGCAGTCTCCGGCCTTCCCGTGGCAGTGTGCAAAGATGGCGTCGAGCTCCTGGCGTCTGCGGCGTGTTGGATAAACCGCTCCGGACCCGGATTCTCGAGCGCGGACGACAGCCCCAGCGCAGTGTGTGTTGTGTTGTGGCCGATGAACGAGGACATAGCCGACCTGGTGGAGGGCGACCGCCTGGCCGTCCGGGAGCACCCGGAGGGCGGAGGAGGTGGCGCCCCGCTCGACGTGACGGCGTCGGACGAGGACGAGGACGCCGGCTCGGTGGCCGACGCGGTCGACCCGCCGCCCGTCGACCTGCTCTCCCGATCCGACTCCGAGGGACCCATGATCGAGGCGGCCGACTTCAGGGCCCTGGCCGAGGGACCCGCGTACGCCACCCTCAACGGCCGCCTCAGCCCCGGCTTCTCGGCCGCCTCCAGCTACGCTACCCTCACCCCGCTGCAGCCCTTGCCTCCGATCTCGACCATGTCCGACAAGTTCTCCCACTACGCTCACCACGGAAGCGGCGTCTCCGGATCCTTCGCCCTCATGCAGAACAACCTCGGCATGAACTTCCAGTACGAGAAGCTCGGCTCCATGATGAACATGAGCCCCACGCTGGGCGTCACGCACGCCTCGGCCGTCTCCATGCTGGCCGCCAACGGACTCGGATCCCAGTCCATCCCTTCGCCCCCCTACTCCCAGAACGGCATCCACACGCCCCCGGACAAGTCCCTCAGCCCCACGGGCTTCGAATCCTACTCGCACCGAGACCTCGGATCGCCCCAGTCGCCCCCGACCCTGCACACGCCCACCTCCATGATGCAGACTCTCAACGGCCTGAACGTGGCGCCCAACAGCCCGCCGGCGGCCGCCCAGCTTCAGGAGGCGGCCGCCCCCAGCCCGGGCCAGAAGCCCTCGCCCCCCATGGCCGTGCCCGTGGTCAGCCTGGCGCCCGCGGCCCTCAACGTCGCCCTCTCCCTCGCCTCCGCCATCCCCGTGCACGTGACTGTCCAGCCGGCCGCCCTCGTGGGCGCCCAGCACCCGCCCCAGGCGCCCACGCAGCAGGTGGTGGTGGCGACCCCCGTCGTGCAGCAGCCGGCCCCCCCTCAGCCCCAGCCTCCCCAGCCCCAACAGCCCCCTCCTCAGCCCCAGCCGCCCCAACAGCAGCAGCAGCAGCAACCCCCGCCCGTGGTGAGTGCCCCGAGCAAGGTGGCCCCCTTAGTGGCGTCGCCCGCGGTCTCCGCCAAGAGCAGCGGAGACGAAGTCGAGGAAATCAACACCAAGGAGTTGGCCCAGCGGATCAGCGCCGAACTCAAGCGCTACAGCATCCCGCAGGCGATCTTCGCACAGCGGGTCCTGTGTCGGTCGCAGGGCACGCTCTCGGACCTTCTCAGAAACCCCAAGCCTTGGAGCAAGCTCAAGTCCGGCAGGGAAACCTTCCGAAGGATGTACAAGTGGCTCGAGGAGCCCGAATTCCAGAGGATGTCCGCCCTCCGCCTGGCAGGTACTGTCCCCCTTCTTCCACATTAGCCTTCTCGCACTTCAGACTGATAGGGATACACACGAAACACCTCCCTCTAGACTTAATATCATTTCTCCCCCATCGTTGCTTCACTGCAGCCAAACGTTTCTCACACGGTAACAACATGTACAGTCAAAGTAACCTTCCGAGCGTGTAACGGGCTTAGGTAAAAACACATAGTAAATAACACAAAAGTATTCACCTAAAATGTTTATTTGAAATCTTATTCAAAATACAAAGCGTCAGTTATTCAACTGTCATTTCAAGCGATTCCTATGTTTATGAATAAAATTAAAATCATTTCCTCGTCGGATCGAAATAAAAAGTAATATAAGGTACAGTTTCTAAAACCAAACCTATTTCACAACACCGTATTAAGGTTTTGTTTATATATTAAACCACTTTGAGCAACAGAATAGCTAACCTTGGATGTATAAAAATTGTTTTATTCCGTTACGTCAGAAACTGAACTCATTTACACAGTTATTCACAAAATTATTAAAGACACAACATAACATAACATATAACAAAGACATAACATAAAAAATAAACAAATATATCAAAGAAAAAATAGTCCTCTCCTATTAAATAACCACTATGATCATGTGTCGTGAAAGAATTTTTATTCATTTTCTGCCTTCTATGGCTTCAGTGAGTACGCTTCCCATTAATTCTTAAAAATAGCTGCTGCTGTAGCCAAAATAAAACGAAAGAGTATACGTTTCTAATATGGAATACGTTCCACTAAGAATAAACTCCCTTTTTCAGAGTTTCTACTCACTTAAACTTTTTTAACATGTAGCATTAATTTGTTACATATTTTTCGGTGAAATAAGATACTAAATGGTTTCTACTAGACAATTTTATTTCGAAAATTTCTAATGCTTATTGAACAACCATTTAATAGACTATTATATAACTTAAAATGAAAAAAGTATATTATTCGAATTTTGAATGGGGAACAAATTTTTGTGTTTGTGGCAGCTTGTTTTGTTTTTTGTAGAAATTTGTGTTCAAACTGTTTGAATAATTGACTGTTTATGGATAATTCATTTTAGTGTAGCGTAATTAGAAATGAACACGTTTTGAAAAGTATTATCAGTTCCATAAATAATAGTATGATAAACTGAATAGCTGGAAGTTTTCAAAATAGAAGTTAAATTGACATTTGAAATATTTTCTGACCCATTAAAGTAGGTACATTATACAGCACTATTCGCAGCGTAAAATATTAAAGAAAATAATTATGCTAAATTTAAAAAATCACTTTTAAAACAGTGTAGTTTAATTGTACGTAGAGTATTTAGGCAAAAACAAATTAATTCACTCATAAAACTACTTTGTTTATCACGTGGTTATATTGACATGATGCAGCAGAAGTACATGGTGCTAAATGAAAAAAAAATCATTTAAATAATTCCATATATTTGTCGAGGTGTTGAAATGTTTATCTTGATGTACAGCTAAGCAAAATGATTGCGTATAATGCTTATCTTTGAAGTCTAAATATTTTCACGTGCTTTCTTGTACACGCCTGCGCATCATAACCTATCACAGTATCGATGTTATTGACCATAAGTTGGCTGCTCAGTGAATGGCTTACACACACGGGAAAACGATTTTACAGTCAGCCTCAAAGCCACGTTCTATAGAATGTAAACATTACACGAACTTGCATATTTTGCTTCTTTTGCGAGGGTTATACGGGGAAATAAATTATAACAAATTAATTCATTTTTTAAAATTTTCAATACATTTCAATTATTTTTATTGAATTTACTATTTAAATATATGTTCGCAAATTTAAAAGAAATGTTTTATTAATTCACATATTTTAGTCTGTCGTTGACTTTATATGAATTTTGGCTCTCGTTTCCAAAATAGAAAAAGATTTTGAAGAAGATTTTAAATACTTTCATTTATTTATTTCTTCAGTGATACATTGTTTCAGAATCATTTGATCCTTTTCACATATATAACTAAGGGAACAAAGTATTAGTTGCGCATAGATTTAGACTGTATGTTTATTTCATAAATATATTTTTATATGTGTGATTTATTTATATACGATGGTCGGAGTTTGCTTCTTTGCGTGCCAAAAAGAGATACATTGTTTCATGAAGTTTGTTGTAGAATATACTTGGTATACGTTGAGTCTTTTTCAGATGTTACATCAAGAAACTAAATGGAACTGTTTACTTTTAGAGTTTAAACATACTGCTACTATCGATCTCTATTTGAGAAAATAGTTTATATATATATATATATATATATATATATATATATATATATATATATATATATATATATATATATATATATATATATATATATATATATATATATATATATATATATATATATATATATATATATAAATAAATTCCTGAATAAAATTAAATTTTAATGATTTGCTCTCTCCTCCATCTCCATTCTCTTCCGATGCTCGAAATTTCGCAGTCATTTATCATCTAATTTGAAATGTTAGTTGCACTTGTGATTCGGCTGTAATGCATTTTAGCGTTACGCTTAACGATTTCTCGTCATTCGTAAAGCGCTTAATATGCATACTTATTTGATGTATGTGGATTTGTTTCACGAAGTTAAACATTGAATATGTTTCTTTGAGAATAAGATACAGATTGTTTACTTTAATGAACAAACCCCGTGAAATAGTCTCGTAAACACAATAAATAGTTTAATTTTTGATGTTGTAGTTCTACCAGTCATGATTGTTAGGGTTGTGAGGTAGTTCTAGAACGTAGTTTTTAATTAGTTGTGTTGTGTGTTAAGGCAAACCTGCACGCGGGGTATCTGCCTAGGATGGGGGTT
Source organism: Cheiracanthium punctorium (assembly GCA_038373885.1). Taxonomy (NCBI): domain Eukaryota; kingdom Metazoa; phylum Arthropoda; class Arachnida; order Araneae; family Cheiracanthiidae; genus Cheiracanthium; species Cheiracanthium punctorium. The sequence goes on from JAWZYV010012130.1 coordinate 227,062, forward strand.
GCCTTGGTAGGAGTGCTTTCTAAGGGATTCTAACGCGTATTCACGTTACATCTGGAGAAAACCTACCAAAACTCCAGACCCAGTTTTTAATTAGAAGCATTCAGTAATTTAACTTTAACTTTTAATGTTATTATGTAAAGCAACTAATTCGAACACAGGTGTCAAATAAATTTGATTGAATACGGCCTTCCTTCGTAACCTTTCTTTATTGACAAATTAATTTTTTAAAAGATGGTTTGAAGAAATTAGCAGTATAGAATTTCACTAATCGGCTAAATTTTCAGCTTCATATTTCATGATAAGATATTGCGTAGAAATGAATTGAAATGTGCTTTGAATATTTTCAATTGAAAGTAACTTTAATCATAAGGATGATATTAATTTTTAGTGCAAGTTTACAAACAATACTTGACTCATTTTAAAAATGAATCTTTTATTTTTGAGTGTATTAATTTACGAATAAATTTAATTATTTAATGTATTAATACATTTATTTTTCCATGTACATTTTTTAGGGAATTATTTCTTTTTCTGAAAACGATAGCTTAAAAAGTAGGAATACGTAAAAGCAATTGTACTAATTTCTAAAATATTCAGCTTGAAATATCGTGATAAGGAATTATTTAAAATAACTTGCCAGTTGATTTATTTGTAATTTTACAGATTTAAGATTTTCAATTTTTATTTATCGGTATTATTAATAACCTTATAATTATTTTCGTATAGTTTTATGATTATAAAACCACCACGATCAGAATGATTACTACGTATTGTATTTGAAATTTCTATGTGGCGTATTTAGATTTACTTATTCAATATAACAGACACAGCGCACACTTTATAATATATTTATTGAACTATAATAGAATAAAAATTTGCTCACATTTTTGAAACACTCATTTTTTATTTTCCTTATGCCTTTTAATATTTTTATAATATTTTCAATTTTCTTAGTAATAAATAATAAAATGTTTTTTCAAAGATAATTGATATTGTTACAAATCTCATTTGTATTCAAATTAATTAATTAATGAATCATAAAAAAGCGGCATAGCGTTTTTATAAATAGATGGAGTAAAAGTAATTTTTATAAACCTTAAACAGTCAGAGAAATTTATATTTTTAGTTTTTGTAAAATTATTCAAAACCTGTAAAACTTGGTATTTCTTTTGAAATTCTTCTTAAATGATTTAAATAATTCTATAAAATAATTTTAAAATATATGATTTGATTCAAGCAACTTTAGAATATCTTTTTGCCACTGTTTATTGTTCTAATAGAGAAGGTTCTATAAAAATTTAAATTTAAGCTTCCTGTATCTTACTTATGAGAAGACTTGAAATAATTTAAGAAAATTTTAAACAGTACATTAACTAGTTCATTTTGAAACTTTTAATAAGCCTAAGAGTTCCATGTTTTAAATAATCACACTGCTGTCATGCGTTTGTTATCGTGTTTTACTGGTTTGTACAAACTGTTACATGCATTTAAGTAAACTAAATTGAAAAAATGAGCACTTTTTAAAAATCTTGAAATTATTCAGGCTCTTTTAGTATGTTACAAAGTGAAAAATTAAAACCGTATGAACTTTTTATCATGTTTCGCAGTTATATAGTAGTATTTATTTATTTATTTATTTATTTCCGATAAGAGAAGAAAAGCACTATAAGATTAATAGAAAATGTAAATTAAATTTTCTGATAAAAGTGTATTCTCACATGATAAAATATATATTTACGTTGATATCTATTTAAATTTTTTTAATTTCAATCAATGTAAATTTTTCTACCTAAACTATTCAACTATTTGAATAAACATTTAAATCATTATTTCAGACTTAAATTTTATGTGCCAGGAAAACATATTTCTTATATTTTAAAACATTTAATTACCATTTGTTGGAAAATAAAATATTGAAATGTGAGATTTATCATATATTTAAGAAACAAATTTTTTTCCATCCAATAATGTTTTGCCCAAGTTCACACAGCAGTTTTACAGAAAATTTTCTGACATGTTGTTTGTTTGTGTAATCTTTCCAATTTATAAAATATATAAAAGATACTACGATACATTACAATACTTACGTCGAGTAAAATTTAAATGCTATAATTTTATTAAAATATTTATATTTTGCAAACGTTTACATTTTTACAAACTTCAATAGGCGTTGAGCATGTTTTGTAACGTAATACGTTTGCCAAAATATTTATTTAAATTAATTTGTAAACAGAAAAGCGTTCTTGATATGATTCAAGTTTAAAAAAAAATATTTTCGCTACATTTAAAATCATTCTAGAGTATTCGAAGTTAAAATAACCAAGTTCTATTATTATTTTTGGTATGTGCTTTTTATATTTACCTAATAAAAATGTTTTTAAATGAAAATAGTTTTTCTGTTCGGTTTGAAAATGATGAAGATGCATGTAAATCGTTCATATAATTTTTATATAGTTTATACACATTCACTATTTATATTCGAGATTTATTTATTATTATTTTTTTGTTTAATCAGATTACTGATATGTTAAAAAATTAGAAAAAAAAACCAAATAGAACTTCTGTAATTTATCTATTGAAAACTGTTATAAATGATATTCTATTGGGGCTTGATCACACACATAAATACACATTACTAATAAAAATAATCAGATTAAAGCATTTTTGATGCATTAAATGGAACTTTGTGAACTAGTTGTATATATATATATAAACATTAGAAATATAGAGCTAAACTACTTATATGGCATGTAAAATTATATTTATATCTAATACAACCAAAATAGCACAATTCTTTTAATTTAAATTTCATAAAATTATTTGTTACTGTTCTTGTAAGCAAGATAAAAGGTTTATGCATGGATAGAATATAGTTTTGTAATGCAAATTACGTATTCATACTGATTAAATTTTTTAAAGACAAATACATTTAGTTTACTGTAGTAGTATTAGAATACTGTGTATATCTATATGACTAGAAAAAATATTAATTGTGCACCAGTTTTAGATGATATATATATTTATTACATAAACATATTTTGCATGTTAGCCTAACTAACAACAATGCTAATTATATCTGGCGTAGATATCATTTTATTTCTGTTAAATTTCCCGATACTAAAATTTATTTTACAAATTACACAGATATTCATGACACGTGTTTCGGTAAAAAGGTTAGAAACTTTAGAAAGGTTAGAGTCAATCAAGACGACTCGACATTATATAGGTTTGCTAGGTAGCAATCACTATATTAATTATATGTTAATAATAGTTTAAAATAGTGTTTAAGAGTTAGTTAATTTCACTTCCACGAGTTTTATAGAAATTGAATATATTTTTTGAAAACTACATCTTATAAAATGAAAATAAAATTAGCAGTAGTGAATTGCTGATGATAAAAGTTAGTACAGTGACCAATAAATTTTTACACAATCATACTTGGGAATTTGAGTAACAATATTTTTATTCAGTGATTATTATTTGATTTATGAAGACAATATTTGCGACCTTAAAAACCTGAAAAATTTCAAGTTGTTTTAGTGTGCCCTACTCATTCTGTTTTGTCCATATGTTCTAATTCTTCCTGAAAAAAATGTTTATATACTGAGACATACTGTCTTTGCTGCAAAGTTAGGAAACCAAACTTCTGCTAACTCTTTACGTCCAAACCTACACAATTGTGTCGAGGATCTACGTCACCTCAAAAAATATTCAAGTTTAAATCCAATTTCCTAAGCCGGTTTTATACATACAGTATTATTGTTTTTAATTAATGAACATAAAAGAATCTCATAACATCTCCCACTTTACAATTCTGTTTTGTTAAAAAAATAGGAAATTTGTCTTGCACTGAACTACTTCTTTAAGTGGAGATACCAAACAAATTTTTAGGTCTTAACCCTTTCGTGGGCCATTTATTTATCTTTTGTATTTCTCAAGTTTTGCGGGGGGGTTATTACCAATAAAACAATAGCATTTAAGATAATATATTTTATTTTGCCAAATTTTATGTTTACATTTTAATTATGGAAGTGGGAAATACCTCCAGTAGTTTTTTAGTTGAAGCAGTTGATGTATATTCACGAGCCCATGCATACCTCTCTATATTTTCAATTCTTCTGATGTTATGATGATGTAGAATTGTTGAGCAGTAAAAACATAACATCAAAGCTGAAACTGAACCCTTAAAACCCCATGTCATGTCCCCATGTCCCCATGCGGATGGAGGAATTAGTTTTTGCAACATTGTAAATGCGAGACCAATATATTGCAGTGGGTTTTCTGCTTCCCGCAACATATTTCGTAAGACAATGTAGGTGGGAAAAATCTTTCCAATGCCCACGAAAGGGTTAAACAGATAAGGTAAATGTGTAATTGTTTTACTAAATATCCCAATAAATATTCCCTATGCAACATTAACATACATAAAAAGTTAGTAAACACTAAGTTCTCTGATACTGTGTAAACAATACATTTGGATTAATACAATTTGAAGAGGCTAGTTTATCTTCTCCAGAATTTATTCTTAGACAGAACCTACCCGTTGCTGTTTGCAGTGACCTTCGAAGGTACTTACCAGTAAGTTCGATTACAGAAAGATTCTCCCCACGTACTTGTTTATTGCTCGAAAACCTATATAACAACTTCCAAAATACTTTTCTCTATAGTCAGTATAGGGTCTGTCTGTATAGTCTGTTTTTATGAACTTTGTATGTGTGTTAATGTTGCATACAAAGTAAACACTTTTTGGAATCGGGCACATAAAGCTTAAGTCTTCTTACGTTTATCATGCTTAAAATATATTATAAGTAAACTAAAATTGATGTTTAAATTTATTTTTGTGTGCACAAAGTATTCAAAAAAATATATTTTGTTCCAAATGTACCAGAAATAACTGACTCTTTTGGTAGATACTAAAATGCATTTTTTGTATCCCAGCCATGACCCAAAACAACAAAGCAAAAGAGATTTATAATTCTTGTGGTTAAATTTTATCAAAACATAACAGACGCTATCGCCTGAAACACTTTTCTAAAGTTATTCGATGAACGTATTTGCAATCATAGAATTGTAAAATAAAATATAAAATTGTTCTTTTTTCTTTCTTCCTTTTTAATGTACCAAAATAGGTTGTTGTTTTGCACAGTTACTCTGTGGACTGCAAAAATAAAATTCAGTACACTTTTAGTGGATTTTAAACATGATAAACTTAAATAGACCCTTTTTTCATATGACCGATTTCTTATAAATACGTTTCTTATTTTTTGGTTGCAAGAGCATTTGACATTTTAAAATTTCAAATTAATAGGACTCTAATATTAAAGAATAAGAAGCCCAGTGGTGTAACGGTTAGCAGGTTCTGCTGCCGTGTCACCGGTACGAGGGTTCATTCCCGGGCTGGGCAAGGTTAACTCAACCGTTCATTCCTTGGGTGTGTCGGTAAAGAGAGGACCAAGCTTGCTTAGAGATTGAACACTGGGGACTTAACGTCAGACTGACCACCTCGCCGAGGCGTATGTTTTCGCATCCCAGAGCCCATAGTGGCATGGTTGGGCTACGCCTTCGTCCCAAGTGGACTGTTGTGCCAATGTTTAGTTATGCATATGAACTACATTGATACACAAACAGAAAGTGTTGTAAAACTGTTATCGGTGTATCAGTTGTACCAACACCTCCTGGATAAAGAAAGCCTAACAACTCCTTCGTCACCAAGCTTTGACGTCATCATTTGGCCTCCAGTTAAATGTTTTATTTTCACAAAATAAAAGTATGAAAAATTTCAGGTGAATTTACTCATGAATAACAATATTTTAATAATTTGGGATAAAAAATATAATTTTCTATCAAATGGCAGTTTTTAACCATGACTAATTAGATAACATGGTAAGGAAATAGATCGGAATGAACAATTTTGTATGAGAAAGGTATTTTAATTTTAATTTTTAATTTAAGATATTTTCTAATATTTGTAGCATTCACCAGAAAGTTTAAATAGTTTTACTTTGTGAAAGTAAAACTGTGATGACGTCATTACTTGAAGGCCTAGTGATGACGTCAAAGTTTCAGTTGTTAGGCTTTCTGTATGTAGGAGGTGTTGGTTGTACCAACACCTTATAGATACATAAAGCCTGAGAACAGAAGCTCTTACGTCATTAGTAGATTCACTAAAATGACATCATCACAGTTTTATTTTCACAAAGTAAAACTATTTAAAACTTGTGGTGAATTTACTCACACATAAAACATTTTAATAATTTATGATAGAAAATTTAATTTTACGACAAATGGCAACTTTTAAGCATCACTAATTATATGATATGACGCAGAAATAGTTCATTATGAATTATTTTGTATCAAAAAGAGGTATTTAAATTTTTATCTTTAACTTAAGATATTCGCCAATATTTGTAGCATTAGACCGAAAATTTTTAATAATTTTACTCTGTGAAAATAAAACCATGATCACGTCGATTTAGTGGACCTAGTGATGACGTGAAAGTTTCTGTTCTCGGGCTTTCTGTATCTAGGTGTTGTTGATTGTACTCGCTCGTGCAATACTCTTGAAAAATTGTTGTAAATCACAAAAATCATCTACTTTAAAGCAGGGGAGACTTGGGCACACTGGTACATGTTTGAAAATACATTTATTTTTATGATGAGCATTCATATTTTTCAAAAATTAAAAGTATGTGATTGTACAGTGTTTTCTTCTGTCAAAATGTGATGGGTCATATTTAACTTTTTTAGACTACAGCATATATTTTCAAAAGAAACCCTTTTATACAAATCTACCCCGTAATGGGGTAGATTGGTACATATGGATGAGATACTTCGGTCCACTTACAAAAAATTTACATGAACGTAACACTTTTATTTGTACATATATTGAGACGCTAAAATCTAATAATAATAATAATAGTAATACATTAAACCATGAAAGTTTATATGCAACTGTATTCAATATATTATAGGAACACAAAATAATTGAAAAGTTTTTAAACAATTACTGTATATTATTACAATCACTTAAATCAGTAGAAAGTGAGAGCACTGCCTCTTTTCTTTCCGTACCAACAAAAAATGTAGGCGGTGGAATAATGAAACATACGTCTGAATATTAATCATGCTATGTATTGTCTACTTGCTTGTGTAAATTTGAGCAGTGAGATTTATTTTACCGACAACTAGTTTTTTAAACAGAGAATTAGATGTCGTTTCATAAAATATAGCATCCAGTCTTCAGCAGCAATTTAATTGTTCAGATTGTTTTCTGGCATAGGTCCTTTCATATTAGCACTAAGAGGTTTTGCATGATTACTGGCAAAAACTAATCTGCTTGTATGATAAGTCATACTGAATTTTGAACTTTTTACTAGGTATTCCACTACGATATCTTCCTATTATTTGGTGAATACTTGTTTTACAATATATATTGGAATGGCAAGACTTTCTGTATTGTCGAAATGATTTGACTTTTTGGATTATCGACAACTGTATAAATGTGTGAATGACATACCTTGTATTTTTTCACTCTGTTAGCCAGTGCCATCACTTTTAGCTCGTATGTTCTTGCTGCTGTTCGTAATTTTACTCCATCAGATATAGCTTTTGATATGATCTATTCTCAAATTTCTGCACGATTAGTTTTTCTAAATTGACAATGATGATTGAAAATAATTAGAGATAACAAACATTATACGTGCAGCCTGACCTATGAAAAAGCAGCAAAGAATTTCTGTACTCTTATTAGACTGTACCTAAGCTGTTGTTGCTCTTGCTTTTGAAGAGGCGTCGCAGTCGGTCCTATTTTTTAAATATTCCTACCTTTATCAAAATTTTATTTATATAGTCTCGTATTTGAATGGTTTGATAGACAAAATCTTAACATCTAAACGAACATTTAACAGCTGTTGAAGCAGCAGAACATTCTACTCTATTATTTAAAGAGGTACGCCTGCTTTGAAGCATTTATTTGGTGCTAGTTTAAAGAAACCGCTTATAAATCCTCGCCGAGTAAAGTGGACAATACAATGAGTTTTACTAGCACAGAGAAAGGAAATTTTTTACAATCAGGGTATGAGTGGGAATCGAACCTACGACCGTGCGCTAAAGCGATTGGCGCTGTACCGAAGCTAAATAAATATACTGCAATTCTACAGTGATACAGTAATTAGGTATATAAAATTAGTTTAAACAAAAGAAAATACCTTGAATAAAAATGTTATACCAATTTAGAGTCTATTATAAGGCACACTGGTGCATGTGCTTATAATAGACTCTATGGTCCTATGTGCCCTAATATGACTCTACCCCACTGGTAGATTTCTTAAAAAGTGTCATGGCTGTTTGATACTGTTTATGTAGTAGTTAAACATAGTGTGAAAAAAATGGCATTGAATTTACGTTATAATATACTATCATACACATAGGTTGAACTGAACACAGAATACTAGATTGCAAGCAGATGATTCAAAGCTTACAGTATTAGAAAGTGAAATTGTATGTCTCAACATTGACACGAAACTCTAAATCCAATATCAGTAAACTTTTGTCAGTATAAAATCTTCACTGTTGCCAATATTCTGAAGAGAAAAAAATTATATATAAATCCGTCGGAAATATCTACATTGTACCAATGTACCTTGTGTACAAATATGCCCTGGTTTCAACAACACAAATATCAGTCGTAAGAATGGTAACTGAAAATAATTGGTCACAATTTTTCCTTTCTGCTGGCTAACTGTCGAAAAAAAAAACATGCATACAAATATGAACATACAGGTTAAAACTGTAACAAAAGTGATTACTTTTTAAACGCGATCTTATGTGAAAGCAGCTATAAAATTCATTATGTGCATACAGATGTAAAGTATTAATTTTTAAAATTCATTTTGCGAGTGTCATAAGGCAGCAGAATGAAAAACATTTTTCAAAATAAGATTCACCAAATTTTAGAATTATCATTACCTTAAGGACAAATTGACCTAGAAAATGGATATATATATTACTCATTTTGCATGAAGTAGATTATCAATACGTATTATCAATACAGATTATCAATACGTATTTTCTTCTGTTATAAAAGCAAAAAAATTGACTTATAAGGAGAATGCGGGTTTACTGTATTCTTTCGAATTTAGTTGAAAAATCTTTCTTGGAATTTATAATAACATTGAACGTGAGAGATATATAGCAAATAAAAACTGAAACATTCGTCGGCGTGGGTATAATTCTAGTCTTAAAGTGAATTATAAATTAAGGGTTGAATAATATTAACCTATCTGAACTTGCTGTACTGTTTTGATTTACATAAAGTGCTTCTTTCTGTATTTCCATTTTATAATATAAAATTCCTAGCTATATTTATTTATAAATTTTAATAATATTAACGTTTATTTCTTAACTTATCATATTATGCACCGAGGGAAAATTATCTTCACTGGAGAGTGCTTTGAATGCATACGGGCAGGGTCTACGTGGTCTTTGTTGAACCAACATTCTAACAAACATCAATATGAGGGTCTTGGTAGTCCAGTGGTTAAGGCGTTGGACTGGTAACTGGGAGGGCGGGGGGGTCTGTGTTCGATTCTGACATGCTACAGAAAACCATCGTGTGCATGCGGTGTATGTGCATTGTGCACGTGATTGCATAAGTCCTTTCCTTCTGATGTGGATTTACATTGTGGCGGGAAACTCCAGGAAGAGCACATGTAGCTAGCTCTAAATGACACATATGGTGATGTGATCTACCTTCTACTGCAAACAAACGTCAATATGGAAATATTTTGTAACTACTGTTTTGTGACCCCGAGTCATATTTTTGAGTGTTTTGTTACCTGTACGTTATTCACCAAGAGTGTTCGTCAGACTCACTTTTCTACACGAATGCAAAAGTTCCGCCCTTTGTGACAGTCAGATTTGAGCGTTTTAAAATTTGAAAATCTTGACACGCAAGAGGAGAACGTAAAAGTTTTATTTTTTTTATTTTAGATGAAGCTACATTCAGTATGTGAAAATACTGGATAAACAGCATTTTTACTTGCATCTCTTTTTTCTAAGAAGTTCATTAACATTTCAAACTATTTCATAGGAAACTATTTTAAATTTGACATCGTGCAGTGAAAAAATAAATAGCAACTATTCTTGCCAAAGAAATGTCTAAAATCCATTTCACCCATTCATAATTTTTAAACTTAAAATAACCCGATGGAGTTTAAAGTCACATCCTCCGTTGAAGTAATCACAAAAGAATTAAGTTTAGTTTCATTAATATTACTTTGATCGCAACTGCATTTGATGAGTGCGAAAAAAGGAAGACCTTACCCAATGAAGGTCATAACACGTCGTTAGCGATGGGGTATCTATAAAAGAACAGGGGCCACACCTGTTTCAGCCCACGTGACTAAGACTTAAAATGTCAAAAGTGAAGAAGAGTTTTTCTGAAATATAACTTGATGAATAATCACTACTTTAAATAATTTTTACACAATTTAAAAAAGAATATTTTTTTTAATTTAAACTGATTTTTTAGTAAAATCAAGTATTTAAGGTTGCCAATCACGCTCAATAAAACGGTTCAGAGCATTTATTAAATTGAGTTATACTATAGTAAAAAGTACTCACTTCTAATGAATAATTAATGTGCAAAAGTTAATTTTTTGAATGACTATAAACAGTTGATTATAAAAATTAAAAACAGAACCAATATGTACATATAAAATCCTGACTAATTTCGACTAAAAGTTAAAAATAAACGTAGAAGAATAGTTTGAGTATTGAATTGGAGTATATTTTTGTGTATTAGATAGCATTTCTGCATAACTTGATGAGCTGACTGCACTTTTTTAAAATATTTACTTATTAAGTATTTTGTTAAATGTAGTTGTATAGCAACTTTTATATAATAAAAAATTTTATTCGCATTTGAAACCACAATGTACATTAACTTATGTCGATTTCATCAATTTTAATTGTTAAATAAAAAATGTAATTAGAATGAAATGTAATGGCTTATAATGTATATTTTATTTAGAATAATCACCACATTTGTAAAATTTATTCCCAAGAGCGGTTTTATTTCATAAATTAAACTAAAAGAAAAATGAAATGTGTTTACAAATATCAGTAAAATTTAAATGTGGATTTGTAAAATAGTAAAAATTATTTCACTTTCCTAATTTCAGTTTCCTTTTAATTTATCAATCTGGTACTTCGCAAGCTCAAATATAATAATGTATAAATGAATCTATTTGTTATGGCTTTTCATAGTTTAGGTAAATCTGTATGAGAAAAGCATTTGAAATTTTATTATATTCATTCGAACCCCAAAGTTTGCTGTGATTGTTAGTTTCATTGTATTTAGCCAGCACTATAATTCCCACATTACGAAAAAAAATTTCTCCCATTATTTTTCTTTCTTTTTTTAAAAGAAATGCTATAATTTTATGAAAAAAGATTATAATAAAGTTAATTAAAATGTAATTATGATGTTCATACAAAGAAGAAAGGATATTCATTGTAATATCTTTTAATATCAGTTCTTTGAATAAACCATAATCACAAATCTTTAAATGAAAATTTCTTTTAATTACGTAACAAGTTTATAGTAGCTCAGATTTTAAATATTGTCACTTCATTATTATTATAATTATAATAATAATTATTATTTTCATCACAGTCGTTTATTTGAACAGAAAAAAGACATTTAAAAAAAGCATATCATACCACCTATATAATAGAATTTCAAACCACCTTGTATGTTTTAAATGAATACCTCTTACCATTTAACAAATCAGAAATTTTTATTCCACTGAATGGAAAACAGTCTATGTCTGTTGTTAGGAATGGCCTATTTCCTGATAAATATGGAGTTACTTGTAAGAAGTTGGATTGAAACTTCAGGAACTAGCTAAACACATTCTGCTACTAAAAATTTTTAACAGTAAACTGCTTTAAATAATTATCGTACAACTTTTCAATTTCAAAAAATCTTTCTATGCATGCAAGAAATTGAAACTTTGGTAGTGGGTATCATCTAGAAATTTTAGTTAGCATTAGTTAGACTTCCAGTTAATTTTATGTTTCCTAAGCGTAATGTACACTATAGGTGGTTTTAGTACATATTATTATTATGCTATTATTTGGGTAAATAGTCTGGGATTATAGAAGAAAAATGTAACTTGTAAACGAATCCTTCAATCTTGTATGGGATCCCCTTTATAGTCAAATTTTACTCAAATAACTGTCTTTACATTATTGACAATTATACGAAATTTTTTGAGCAGTGATAACTTTCATTTAATTGTAAACAGCCAATTTACAAATATTATTTGCCTTGTATCATTTTTTATTGCCTACGTGAATGTATTTACCTTTTGTTGCAAACTTTCAATTTTAACATAAATTTTTAGACTTTATCAATCTGTATGAATAGTCGTTTTAGAATTGTGTTTATAATTTCTTCATAAGTATATTTGAAAATTATAAAATATCTTTGAATTTGGGACACGTATAAGGTGAGTGAGTTTTCTGTTAATTTTTATTGTTGGTAGTAATGTAACGGCCGTATTGCTTAATCTAAGAAGCAATTTTTCGATTCATAAGACACAAGAAAAAATATTTTGCTTCATAAATTCCCGAGGATTTTGAAAGACATAACTTAATGTAATTTAAAAAGAAGAAATATTCTGCCTTCTTAAAGAATATTTTTTACTTTACTGCGTGATTAATAAAAATTCCAACGAAAGAACAGCAGATTGCAACTGAACTTAATTATTTCTTATTAAATTTTAAGTAAGTATGTTATAAAATAATCTAGCTCACTTTTGAGTGTTTAGCTGCGTTACAAACATGATATCATGTTTTTTTTTTTAATCTTCCATAACAATGTCTTCCCTTAAAAGTCATTCATATGTTCTTTGTAATATTTTGTTTTTTGAAAAATTCTTGTGTAAACATTTGAAACAATATAAAAAAGATAAGTAAACAACTCTTAAGACATTGAACAATAGCATTGATGCCAACTATTCCGGAATATCATTAACCACTTTTTGCGAACAGTAAATTTCTATAAGTATATTTTCTAAAAAGTAACCAACTCTCCCGCCGAGTTCAAATTTTCTGCTATATTTTAAGCCCAATCCTCCTGTTCAAAAACATATTGGAACCTATTGTAACCACACTGTTGTCTCTCCATCTTACGATTATCAATTTTTTCAACATATCAGAATAATATTCATGAGAACCTCTGTCACGTTTTTTGAATAATTTTGCATTTTCCAGAGGACAGTCTTCAGTACGATTAGTGCGTATGGTTCCCGTCGCTCCAATATTTCTTTTGGATAATTCATCAATTAGTGCAGGGCTAGTAAATAAATTATCAAAGTAGAGGTCATAAGGCTTGTCTGCAGGTAATTCAGATATTAAATCTAATACAACAGATCCCCCCATTCCTACTCCATGAACGTCTGGAACTGTTCCAGCTCCCTGATAGGTTTCAAATTGGATTAGATATCCAAGTCTTGTGTTTAAAGACCAAACTTTGTAACCGAATCTAATGGGTTTACTTCTGATGAATTGTTTGCAGTTATGTCGACCGTAATAGGGTACCATACTTTCATCTACTGTGAGTTGTTGCTCCATTGGACAGTAAAGTAAGAACTTCTCATTTAACACTGTAAAAAAAGGACGAAGCTTTGATAGCTTATCATTCTTATTGAGCTTGCTATTATCTGCAAAATGTAGATATTGCAATATTTGCTCAAATCGATTTCTGCTCATCGAAGAACTTATTGCAATATTATTCACATCAATAGATGGATCCCAGTACAATCTTCTTCTCGGTAATTCAGCATAACCACTTGTTAAAAGAATAGCGATAAAAGTTCGTAATTCTTCACAAGTAGTTGTAAATGTCATACATCCTTTTTGGCGAGCGTATAAAATGCTTTGCTCCTTAATCAGATCTATCAAATCATTATCAAAAAACATCTCAAATAATGTTGTAGGAGACCAGTGAATGTTCAAAAAATTTGGCTTACTTTCATTCCATTTTGGTATTTGACTTACTAAATCGTCAGTTCGCCACTGTCTTTTGATATTTTGCTTTTTGCGTTTTTTGGGTGGTACGGCATCTTCGTCATCATCTTCAGATGATGAATCACCAACTATTTGGGTTGCAGCCCCTTTGTACTTTATATTAACAGTGGCTGAAGCACGCAATTGTGAACCAGTTAAATTATCTACAGACACTGCATCTTCCGGACCGCTGTCTTCATCCGTTAAATTTTCATTTATCGGAGGAGCAATAATTATATCAGCATTCATAAACTCTTCATCGTCAGACAATTCTTCTAACAAAGCCAATGCTTCCTGAACGGTTAAACTGAAAAAGACAAAGCTATTATTACTAAAATTAAAATTGATAAGAAATGAAAAATATGAATATACGTATCTAATAATAAAATAAATAATGATTATTCATCATGAAAGGGCCTATAATTATTTATTAAATTATTGGTAGACAACAAAAATAAAGCACACAATTCTAAATTTTTTTAAAGAAAAAAATTAGAAAAAATCAATTAATGACACTAATAGTGTATATAAAAGCATTTTATACTAATATAAATGGCATAAACATAGATTTAATGCATTGAAAGCGAAAAGTGGTTAATGATATTCCGAAATAGTTCGCAGCTATGCAATGAGTAATAATTATAGATAGACAATTTTTTGACGGTTGGCAGATTAAAAAAAAAAAACTGCAAAAGGGATAAAGGTATGGTCCTGTTTAAATATAAAAAAAACTTCCCTCCTCCTTAAGATTAAAACTAAAGCAAATATCTGGTTAAGTAATGCCGAATAATTGTCATGTATGAGGAGAATGGAAAAACACTGGGTTCAAACAGCTTGTTATTATGCGGTCTTTCATATGAACTTTTATGTCTGAAATCTGACGCTCACAAAGGAGGTTAAAGGTACCATAACAGCTCTTAACGCAAAAAACGTTTGCTTTTTATTTTTTGCAAGAATTGGGGCTACCAGTATAAGAACATTCTTTGTGTAATGATTTAAGTTTTCTACGCGGAATCTCCGAATAACTAACATCTACACCACTTTTGCGGTTTCAGAATATGTTTATTCATAGGTTGTACTGCATTTTTAGTATCAGGATCCCTCAAGTTTTCTTGGGAAGTAAACTTGGTCACATTTAATTCTATGTATCCATTACAAGGTTTTTTCCTTTAAACCATTAGTAATTACAGATTAGTGCGTAACTGGTAGCGCATTATTAAAATACTGCAAAATATCTCAAGTCTAATAATGCTATTATATAATAAAATTAAAAAAAATAATCAAGTTAAATAACACCGCCTTATGCTACACGGTAGTTAATGAATGGCAAATAGGAGATAGTAAATTATGTATTGGACTCTCAGCCGTTTGCGGTCATCAATTACTCGATTACAACATTTCTTAGATATAATGATGTGGCTTCATATTGTGGATGTGCCTTGTGCTTCAACTCTAGTTTGCAGTGATAATATTCTATCGTACATCGCCAACTTTGAATAGTCTGCACTAATGCAGACACATACTGAGTTTTGTCCAATATCGGTTATTAGATAATGGGAATTGGAATATGTTAAATGTTAAATTGTGAGATCTATTTCTGATCTTGTAGTCCCGCTTGCATTTATTATATTAAGATAGAATTATGCAAATATATTCAGTGTATCTATATTACTATATAGTTTAAAGAAGAAAAGACATTTTTGTTGATATTCTTCCGGTAATTATTTAATATTTATTTTAAAAATAATTTTGTACTTTCTAAATTTTAAATGATCTTAATTAGCCATTTGAGTTAACTGCTAAAATTATTCTAAATTCGTTAACTCAAATGGCTAAAATTATTCTAAATTCGTTATATTTAGTTTTTTACCCGTTCAGACTGTACACCCTCTCAAAAAAGTATACGACTATATACGAAATCTCTTAATTTAGCTTTGAGAATAATTGATTAGTTCTTAAAAAATGCACAACTCGACAGTACTATGAAAATTATAATTATACATAACCTAATTCATATTTTATGATAAATAATTTTTACTATACGAAACCGGCGTAGGAAATTTGACTTTTACTGGACTACTTTTTTTTGAGAGGGTGTAAATGGTTAGCGCACCACAGAATACAACTACTGCGCGCTATGGTTCGACTCTCGATTGGGATTGGTTCTACCCTCAATTCGTCCATCCTTCCATAGGGGGCAGCGTTGGTCCACCTTTAAGATGACCCTGGTGGTGTAGTGGTTAGCGCGTAGCACTACCATACTTTGGGTTCTGTTACGAATCCTCACATGGGCATGGATGTTTGTGTTCGCCCTAATATTGTCCCGTAAATGTGCTTTGAAATGAATAAAGAACCTGGAACTTGGAACAACTGAGATAAAGTCCTTTGTAAGAAAAAGCTATACATCTCGGTGAATTCTCTACGTCTCTCTCTCGCAAAAGTCACCATGGGGGAAAATATTTAGCTTTTCATGTTTATTCTTTTTACAAAAAATCAATTTAAATTCACCATAAAAAATAATTTTTTACATTATTATTTCATTTCCTTTTAGTAACTTCAAATCGTCATAAACCGTGGTCTAAACATGCAGTAATGTAGCAACAGCAGCATAGTTGGAACTGACGAAGTCTTTGAATTTTTGCTGTTCTTATGTACAATGAAGAAGATAAAATAAACTTCAATTTCAGCAAGCGTTCCCAATTTTGCAAACCCTTAACTTAGGAAATAGCTGAATAAAGTATTTCATAATTTGATTATATTTTCAAGCGTAAATTAAAATATTCTGCCCGTTTATTTAATACGAAGATTATTATCTAATGCAAAAATGCATTTCCTTATTTTTAAATACATGTACATTATTTTTCTGATATAAACTGTGTTATACTTTAAGCTCTGTGTTTCACAAACACTTTTTGTGTAAAGCAACCCGTGATGTATAAAAATTGATTAGGATTCTTGAAAGCATATGTATTTTCAAATTAAAGTAAAATAAATATCGTTTAAAAATGCACATATTTAAAAAGCCCATAAATTAAAGCTGTTTTCTACAAAATTGAGTTGAAATTTTTTTCTACGTTTATTTTCTACGTTCGTGATATTTAAAAGATTTCTGAGGACTTTTATGGCAGATGCATATCTCTGAGATAAATCAAAATAAATATAATTTAAATAAATCTGCATATGATATAAAACACATAAAACAAAATCATTTCCCACTAAACTTGAGAGGAATTTATTTTCCTACGTTTATGTCCTCCAGTTGAATGTCCGTCACATAATAATGGGAATAGAATTTTCTAGGGTAAAGGACATTTCTTTCTCTCGCCTTTTCCAAGATTCAGGCAAGAGGCAATCTTCTTATTGAATTCACTTATTTCCCTCTACTTTCTCATAAGCTGGGAAGATCTTTGTAGTCCCTTAGGTATTCTAAATAAGCTAACGCTGTCGGGGACTTAGCTGTTTCTTGCTAGAACTTGCTTTGTTGTAGCTTTCCTTTCAATTTTATTTCTCTTTAACAAACGTTATTCTAGTACGTAACTATTGTAACTTACATCTGTGTTGTAGTGCAATTTTATTAATTGGCTTTTAAAAGATAAAGATGACGGTGAATTTTATAAGGTTTTGTTTGCCGTTGGAGATAGGTTTTAGGAGTTATGATGTTACAATTAATTTTGAATAATTTTAGCCGCAGATTTGGTGCAAACATATTGTTTCATAATTTTGTATTCGGGCATTAAACGATGAACTGTGAGTACGTTAAAAACCCATGGTATGATTACAGTCTTTCAGAACTTTTATTTACGTTATCTTATATAAAAATGAAAAGAAATACGATTTATTCACATTTTCATATGAAAAGTAGAGAACTTTTGGTTTTGTGCATAAAAATACTTACTACATGATTAGTGATATGTTCTTATGAATAGAAAATGGTATAGAAGTATATTTAAAAAAAATATATATAAACATGATATAAAAGTTTAATTTTGCATAGCAAGATAAATAAATAAAAATTTAAAAAACTGATAATGAATTAAATAATGAGTCTGTTTTAGTGATAAAAAACAAAGAAATTATTATTGCTTGAAGAAGGTCGATTAAATTCAGGCGTTCCAATTATTCTGTTATGGTTCTAATCATATACCTCCATGCTATGAAACGACATGAATTTATTAAATGTGTTTGATTTTGCTATTTGGATTTGAAAAAATCTAATTTACTCTAGCACTACTAAATAAATAAAGTATGAAATGTTAATTTTTTCGTAAATTGTGTTCTTTTCCAATGAAGAGTGACTTCCGTTAATTATTGATAATAACATAGATGAAAAAGCAGGTACGTGAATTTTAACTAAACTTTATGTTCTTTATGCCATCTGAACACTATATTTATTCACTGTTGATTACACAGACCAAAGATGTTGATAATATCTGAAAAGATGGCAAACCTATATAGTCGGTACTTTTTGCAGTTTGGAGAGTTAAAAGTGGACCCCAAGAGATTCTCGGGCTAAGTTCACTGAAAATGGAAACCCAAGTGAGGCCCAGGTTTACCCGCCAAAGTGTCATACTAAATTATTTTAAAATAAATATGTTTCTTTGTATTTAATAACAAATTAAATGAACATGGTTCGACTATATGGGCAAAAGTGTAGATGATAAGGCAGAAATAATATTTCACAAATAAACAATTGAATGTTAAATAAACCATGTATAATCAAAAGGCTGAAGGTTATAAATAACTTATGTGTTTTGAATAAATTTGCTTAAATTTTTAAATATGATTTTTGGAAGTAAAACAATGAACTTAAAATCTTATGTAAAAACAGGAATGAGCAGACACATCCAGAAGATAGAAATCCAATCAATGGTAAATGAGAAAAAGAAGACGTAATTGGATGGAGTAAAACAATGGGTAGCAAGCATCGGCTAAACTCGTCAGGCAGCACTAACCGAATACTTGCTACCAGGATAAAAAAAACAAAATAACAGCATTTCAATGCAGTTACTTAGCACAAAGAAAGCTAAATATGTAACTACAGGGGACTATCCTGTTATGAAGTTAAAAGTAATCATAAAGACATACCCAGAAAAAAAAAGTAATTATGAAGAAAAAATGGAGATGAAGAGACCGAAAGCATTAAGCCTGAAAACATGGCTTAACCATATAGCTGTTGCCACTTACAGGAATACATCTAACTAGATAAATAGCTCACTATTCGCATTATATATATATATATATATATATATAATTCGAAAGTTTTAAGTGTTGAGCAATGGCATTGCAAAATATTAATTATATAAAGAGTGAGGACAGTTTAAGATCAGTTAAATATCTTCGATTAATCCTTCTTGTTCGCATAAAATACATTAATATTTGTATTTACAGGTATGTACACCGATTCTGTATTTAGTATTTTCCGTTTAGACGATTAATTATGGAATATAAAAAATAAAGGAACACACAGAAGGATTAATAATAGTATAAAAATTAAAATGATATCGATTATAGTGCATAACTGTTGTTTCTTCCTTTTTTCAGCGTTATTTTTGAATAAAAATATAATTTTTTTAATCGTAAATGCATAAAACGTCTTTCGCTGTCCTTATACAAACCAAAGAAGTACACGGGTAAATTATTTAGACAGAGTAATTTTATCATTTTTGAATTCAGAAATTGATATTTTTGTAATTTAATTGATTTGTACAACAGTTTTCGTATTTAAAAAGAATATTTAATGAGAAAATGGCAAACACAGAAACTATTGTAAAACTCCAAGGAAAACTCAGTAGATAACAGAATTGTTTTGCAGAGTAAAGATTAAATTTATAAAATAAATGAACGAAGCTTAAAAAAAAGTTTTGTTAAGAATTTTTTGAAAGCGTGTAAAAAAATATTTTGTTGTTTAAAATTCGTTTTTCTTCTATTAGAAGCCATAAAATAATTTATCCGAGTCTTACGCATTCCATTTGAAGTTCTTTTCAAAAAACTTTAAGAAAAATAATTATCTGAAAGCCGAAAGAAAAAGAAAAAAGAACAAAAGTAACGAAAGTAATTTTTTTTCTCTTTTTATTCTTACACTTAATTTTTATTCGAGATTTTTCTTTTATTTTACACGAAAAAAAGTACGGAATTTGTATTAAATCATACCTTTTTTTTGGTTTTATAGAAATTATTTTAAATTTGGCGGTGAGTATGTACTGGCTTTATACAGCTGTTAAATATCTTTACATTGACAAAATCTCAAGTAATTAGTATTTTTAGCTGAAAGTAAATGAGTACTTAATTTCAAACAGTAAGCTAAACAAACTAAAAATCATGAGCGAAAATTAATATCTTAAGTTCCCAAAAGTCATTTTATGTGAGGCTGTTGTAATTTTTACCCACGGCTACAAACATTAAAGATATGAAAAAACAATATTTTTTAATATATTTTTTCTGTAAAGTATGTTTCTTGCCGTATATATTGCCTTTATAAATATTTTAAATGCAAGCTGATAATTTTCTTTGTTTAAAAGAAATGTGTCTGTTATTTGAAAAAAAAGTGTCCAAAAAGGAGATTAAAAAATAACTATGACATTCGCTAATTACACTCTTGTGAATTATTTTCGTGAAACATCTAATTACCAGCGATTCATAATACTCTGGTCAATCATAATGACTTTTGGGTATATCATAGTTGAAAATAATACCTAAGTATTTTTTCAATTTGCAATGTCTTAATTTTAAGTACACATTTGTTTGTAAAAAAATGATATAAATATACATAAAAACAGAATCACATTTTTTAATAGAGTGCGAAAAGAAGACATATATTTTTCCTTGTAGTTGCGTTGGTACATATAAGTTTTATTAAACAATAACTCACAGTTATCTGAACACACACACAAAGAGCTTTAAAACTGAAAAGGGCCAATGCTAAAGGTTTTGTTATTAAATTTCGCTTAGTTTTCTTAAAACATCCGATTGTGTATTATGTGATCGCGTCATGTAATTACTAGCGAAAAAAAAAATATATTTGACTAATATTCTGTTCATTTTAGCAGGCATTAGCTTCCTAAATTTATTAGCTACTAAATTTATTTCCTAGGTATTTTGTATAAAAATTTCTCGGTAAAAAATACTTTAAAATATAATAAAGTCATCGTTAAAAATGTTTTTAAGGTAAAAAGGGAACTAATATTAACGAGGAGAATTGAAAATTGGTAAGAAATGTATCTTATATAATCTCGCAATGTGAGATAATGATGGGTATACCTGCTTGCACATTTTACGCCCCCCAGTTAATAGCTTTGCAAAAAAGTGAACTTATCTAATATAGCAATCTTTAGAAGTTAGAGCTTTGTTAATTTTTTTACTTCTGCTTGTACGTACTAAATTTCTGAGGATGAAACTACACATATCAAAGCAGAATAAACCACAAAATACTGCTTCTTCATTAAATTACTTTCGTCATTTGATAATAGCTCTCTTGCGAATGATTTTCTCATTGCAGTGGACTCGCGCTATATAGCGATCTATCTTACGCGAATGGATATTACTTCTCATCTAAACCACGAGATTTTTCGGCAACAGTAAGAAGCTCCAACATTCGCGTATTCATTACTTTATGTGGGAAATGGTAATACATAGCTAAGAAATAGCCTAAAACAGTTAGAGGGTTGTTTATAAGTGCCTAAAATAGCTCTGCATGCGTTTCGAAAAGTTGTATATATACCCTATATCGTGACGCGAAGTTTCAACTTAAGCGAGGATTCTTGGTACACATCATTGATATATATATGCTACACTGGATTGCCCTCTTGGTAACAGTCTACATTGTGATATTTCGAAAAGGGCTGTATCCCAAAAAAGGTGGCAAAAAAGTGGCAGAGGGTCGCGCTCCATGTAAGTCACTTAACCACTTTTGTAAACAGTAATTTTGAACTTAAAAAAAAAAAAACTTTGGTTAAAAGCGTGGCACGGTTGCATCTAAAAAATAATATAATCATAGAAAATACTATTTACAAAAAGGGGTTAGTTATATTACTGACCATTACAATTGCTGCACCAAGAAGGCGATATGCTACAGACGTGAAATTTAAATGACGGGAAGAAGATGCTGTGATATGCAAATGATTAGCTTTTCAGCGCATTCAGACAAAACAGGCGCTAGTAGCGACACCTACAACGTGTTTAAATGAGGAAATTGTAGGCCAGTTTCTCATACACAAATTGAATTTGAACGTTCTTGCCTGGTAAAAAGTTGTTGTGATGCCTCGTGTAAAAATAAGAAATGCGTACCAGCACGTTTCTGACTTTGATAAAGATCGAATTGTAGACTCTTGGGATTGCGGTTTATCCTATCGCAGTATTGCTGCTCGCATCGGTCAAAATCCAATGACTGTTAGCAGAATATGGAATCGATAGTTTCTGGAAGGTAATACGGAACGCCGTGCTTAATCTCAACTGCCCGCTATAACTAGCAGCCGAGAAGACATGCATGTTACCAGCATGGTCTTCATGGATCGTGCAGCCACGTCGGGAGCCCTGAGTCAAGAAATGGGGTCGTTTGCAACACAAAAACTGTCTGCACGAACAGTTCGACGACGTTTGCAGCAGCATGGACTCTCAGCTCGGAGGCCACGGCTGCGGCTACCCTTGACTCTGCATCACGGATAGGAGCACCTTCAGTGGTGTGATCAACGTAGAACCTGGGCGCACGAACGTCATTTTTTCAGACGAATCCAGGTTCTGTTTACAGTATCATGATGGTCCCATCCGTGTTTGGCGGCATCGTGCATTCGTCATCGTCATACTGGCCCATCCCCTGGCGTGATGGTATGGGGTGCTATTGGATACACGTCTCGGTCCCCTCTTGTTCGCACTGACGGCACTTTGACCAGTGGACGTTACATTTATGATGTGTTAGGACTCTTGGCTCTAACCTTTATTCGAACCCAGAGAAACTTTACGTTTCAGTAGGATAATGTCCGATCGCATGTTGCCAATATTGTATGGACATTCCTTGATACGGAAAATGTTCGGCTGCTGCCCTGGCCAGTACGTTCGACAGATCTCTCCCTAATAGAAAAAGTCTGGTCAATGGTTGGTGAGCGACTTGCTCGTCATCATACGCTAATCACTATAGTTGATGAACTGTGGCATCGTGTTGGAAGTTGCATGAGCATCTATCTGTACCTGTACATGCCATACAATTTATTTCTGTTTGGCTCAATGCCCAAATGTATAAGTGCTGTTATTACTCCCAGTGGTGGTTGTTCTGGGTACCGATTTCTCGCGATCTAAGCACCCAAATTTCTTTAAAATTTAATCACTTGTTATTTTTAATACAATATATTTTCCCAATAAATATCATTTTTTTATCTATATTTCTTCCTGGTGTAGTAATTTTAATGTCCAGTAGTGTGTATTTTGTACATGCTCGCAACTATAGATTTCTGCCACCTTTTTTGGAATTTTAGCCACTCCCAGACGGCTAGGAAAATCCGATCAAGACAGCAATCCAGCTTAGCACACATATCAGTGGCACGCACGGCTGCCAGCTTTTCCGATTTTATCAGGAGATTTTCCGCCACCAACTTTTACACCGCGATTTAAGCATAATTTAAGTCCAAATTTTTAATGTAAAGTAAAACTGTTTAAAAATTGTGGCGGAAAATCTTTCGATAAAATCGGAAGAATTTGGGGAGCGCATTTCTCGCGTAAGTCAAGAGAAAATTCACAGGTGTAATCACGACAAATTTTAAACGCAACTAGTTCGAGAATACGAAATGAGTTCCTGACTTAAAAATTTTGAACGATTGTCCCGAAGAACATGACCATTTCCCTCACCAATCCAATCTGGCGAATTAAAGCTCCACTAATCGATAAAAATAGTCGCGCGTCTTTGCGTTCGTCTTATCGATAGCAAGAGCTGGAATAAAGTCATCACTCTTATCCTTATCATTGTGCATACATTTTGTTTATCAGTGGCTCTTAGGGGAAGTTGCAGCCGCCGGTTATGACGAACGATAACGATAGAAATCGTTCCGGCGACGAAGAGTTATCTAGCAAGTACCCTCCCTAGAATACTGCACCTTATCACTAAATAAAAAAGTCGAGCACAGGGGGAGATCGTATATTGAGAAAATATTAAAACAGAATAATTTTTAGCGCTAGCCCATAAATTGAACACCCAAATTATTTTATGATTAATAAGATTTCGTTGGAATCATATGTAACTAGCCGCTTTCACAAACAGCATGGTCATGCACAGAACTATTAATCTTTTTTAGATTTCTTAGTACTTTTCTTTTAATATATAAAAGAGAAGAAAAAATGCAATAAATGCAACTGCAAAAATCGTCTCTTCATGCTTTGAATGGCTGAACTCTTGGTATTTCTTCTTTGGTTAAAACTTTATTTGGTAAAATGAGTCTTTTTTAACACATTCATATGTGGAAACGACAATTCTCCTGTTTGCGTTTAGGAAGCTCCACCCTCGCAAAGAAAACAGAACGCCTTATAGCGATGTCTTTTTTTCCCCACAAGAGCAGTAAACCTTTCAAAACCATGTAAAGTGAATTGAGTATATATAGATAAAAAAGTAGGAACCGAGAATTTAAACTACAGATTTCAAGCAGCGAAAGGTTTTCGCATGGGATTCATTACGGAGGCACAGCTGCATTGAAAATGGGCGGATTGTAACCTAATTTCTCATTGGATCAATCCGAAAGGGAAATTAATAATATTCTTCAATTTATCAGAATGAGGATTATTTTTGCGACTGAACGTTGTTATGAACAATGACATCTTAGGAAAAGAAATAATTAAAGCACTGCTGAAAGTGAGACATTGAAATTAAACTTAACTGACAAAACAGTTTAGGCAGAGGACGATTTCATGGAATGGGAGAAGTAGCACGCTGAAGTATTTTCAGTAAAAAGCTGAGAGACCCTTAACTTTTTTTGTTTAAGAAATTATAGTAATTTATTTAGATTTCGTGGACTGAAAATATCTCCAGTTTGTCTCTAGGGAAAACTGAACTGACAATGGATTCAGTTGTTCACTCACTCATTCCCAGAAAGCTGATTTACGCTTTGTTGAGTAGTTATTCAAAATAAAATAACGGATAGTTTGGCCACGTGCATGACAGAGTTTTACCAACACCTCCCACATACAGAAAGCCTAACAACTGACACTTTGACGTCATCACCAAGCCTTCAAATAATGACGTCATCACTTTTTTACTTTCACAAAGTAAAACTATTTAAATTTTCTGGTGTGTGCTATAAACATTAGAAAATATCTTAAATAAAAAATTAAATTAAAATACCTTTCTCATACAAAATTATTCATTTCGATCTATTTCCTTATCATATTATCTAATTAGTCGTGGTTAAAAACTGCCATTTGTCATAAAATTATATTTTTTATCTCAAATTATTAAAATATTGTTATTTATGAGTAAATTCACTAGAACAGTTCATTTCGCTCTATTTCCTTATCATATTATCTAATTAGTCGTGGTTAAAAACTGCCATTTGTCATAAAATTATATTTTTTTTTATCTCAAATTATTAAAATATTGATATTCATGAGTAAATTCACCAGAAACTTTTTATAGTTTTATTTTGTGAAAATGAAACTTTTAAATGCAGGCCTAACGTTGACGTCAAAGATTGGTGACGTAGGAGTTGTTAGGCTTTCTTTATCTAGGAGGTGTTGGTTCTACTGTCTTAGATAACGAACAAATTACGTCGTTGAGTGTTGTTGCAGTAAAATTTGTGTTGGAAGACGAAGAGTAATCATTGAAGTATTGTCCCTAGAAAGATCTATGATGCAGCTTTGTTACAACAGAAAAAGAAGTTCGACAGATAGAAGCATCCCATATTATGAACAATAACCAAAGCTACTGCTTTGCGCGCACCAGGCGGCAGAAATCTAAAAAAGATAATACGTTCATAGAGATAGTTTATTTTATAGTTAATGTAGTTTGTCCTAAATTATACGAGAAAATTAAGTTTTGAAACTTGTTCGTTCTCCCTTCCGGTCGGGTGTCGCATGTCATACGCTTGGCATTGTCACGCACGCATGGTCAGCATGCTAGTCATGCGACGAAGCGAACAGTAAAAAAAGGAAATTCAGGCAGAACATTTCATTACATTTTAGGGAAAAAAAAGAGAAAACAAAAGAAAAAACGAGACAATACGTGTAAAAGGGCAAAATAAGATAAGAAAGGTAATAACAGATCTGGAAATTTTTACAGTCCCTAGGTTTAAGATTGCAATTTCTGAACTCTTTAAATTTTAATGGAAAACTGTAGAAAGCTAATTTTTGTCATTATTAGAAAGCATACATTTTGACTAGTAGCAATACTAGTCAAATTGTATGCTTACATGAAAACTGAAACAAATAAAAAATATAATGAAAAAAAAATAACAGCATAATTTAAATTTTTATAAAAATATATAATTTATAAAATATAATTCAAAATAAAACAAAGCGTTATATTACAAAAAATAACAGATTTTTGTTAGAAATTTTGTTGTATTACGCAGATTCTACATTGTGGATAAATCAACGGACAAAACACCATGCATGCGGTTATCAGAATACTAAGCAAGCAGTTTTCCAACAAAATATATTAAATATTCGAATCAGCAGAAAATCAGAATTTTTAATAAGAAATTCGAAAGAAAAAAAATTCAACAATGTATTTGAATTCTTATTCCACGAATGTTTGATTCCTGAGCCTATAAATTCTGTAGTACTGTAAAAAAAAGTGTGCGTATGAATTCGTGTTTTAGTGTATTAAGACAATTATTTTTCAATAAAAAACCAATTTTTTTATTTACATTTATTATTCGCATCGTTATTGTTGCTTATACAGCAACTTTTATGCTCGGCATTCGCAACAGGTAATCAAACTTGTTGTCTTTCATACTTTTCTCTCTCCCTCAAAATTTTTCATCAAACTTTTTTTCTTCGCGTTAAATTTATCGAAACTATTTCACTGGTCCTGCCAAAAAAAAAAACCTTTTATGGGAGTATAAATGAGAAAACACGGGATTGCAATCAAATATTTCTAGGCTACTAGAAGGAGACAACTTTAAATGTGAACAACATAAAATGCATTCCAAAGTATTTTCATATCTGTTTCCTTGACTTACATTGAGATCATAGCTGCCAACTCTTCCGGTTTTTCCGGAAGATTTTTCGCCACTATCTTCGAACAGTTTTATTTTACAATAAAATTTTCGACTTACTTTAAGCTTAAATTCGTAAGTAGAAATTAATGGTGGAAAATCTTCCGGAAAAACCGGAAGAGTTGGTAGCTGTGATTGAGATGATTACAGCTTTTGAAAATACATAATGTACAGAGTACGATTTAAAATGTAGTCTTGCTTAAAGCTCATAAAATATATTAAATTTTCATCTTAAATGCACAATGATATATGGACACAGTCTACTAATAGAATATTTCAAACTAATAAAAAAATTAAGATTTTGCATTCAAACGTTTTTTTTTTAAATTATAATGTTTCATATATATATATATATGCGTGTGTGTGTACACATATCTGTATACATACAGGGTGAACTTTTGGAGGAGGTAGGGAACTAAAAAAAACCCACAAAATT
The DNA here is from genome assembly GCA_038373885.1 of Cheiracanthium punctorium. NCBI lineage: Eukaryota > Metazoa > Arthropoda > Arachnida > Araneae > Cheiracanthiidae > Cheiracanthium > Cheiracanthium punctorium. Next base: position 254,764 of record JAWZYV010012130.1, read on the forward strand.
ACATAACAGATGGGTGTCATAACCGTCGTTACCTGTTAATAATCATTTTAATAGTCAACTTTGTAATCAATCCTAACAACATATAATCCCAACTTTACTAATCAATCCTGTTAATAATTAATTTTAGTCAAGTGCTTTCTCTGAACCATCCATTAAGTTGTGACGAATCATGGAGGGAAAGATCAATATTATCCCAAAGTGACTGCATGAAAATATAGGTCATTTTGGAATAATAACATAAATATTTTCATGTACTTTAACAGATTAGTGAAAATAATTTTTCCGACCCCACATTGCCGTGTGATTCCAATCCTTATTATGCACCCTACCTTCTTCAAGCGTTGCCCCCTTTTCAGATTCACCCTGTGCATCTATATCTATATCTAGCTATCTAGCTATCTATATATATACTCGTATTTACCTTGAATTTCTTATTTTCCTTAGTAAACTACTGGGTACTGTATAGTGCATTCAACAAGAAAGTAAGCTGAAATATAAAAGTATGCATACACAGAATATTAAAAATATCAGTGTAAGAACATTCATGAAAAAGGCGCAAAGAATATATTCACCCGGTACGTTAAATTTCGAAATTCCTCCTCTCGAAATGTACGAATGATTCCTGAAACGAAAAGTCTTTGAAAGAATAAAACTTTTAGGAAATAAGTTGAAAGTCCTACTAAAAGTTTATTGATTAAATTCCAATGTTTGTCCTTGAGTGCCATAAGGTTTGGGGTTTGTTCCACTTAATGATTAAAGACGAACAAACAACAACAACAACAACAACAACAAAATAAAAGTATCATGATCTCTCAAGTTATCAGTTTTTGCTATTAAATGGTAATTAGAGACATTGAGTAGTAGTAAGAAAAAAATTATCTTAATTAAATATAATACTTTAGCTGTGAATTTGTACTTGAGGAATAATCTTTGAATGTATTAATTGAAATTAGTGTTAAATGTTAAATAAAGCGATTTGTTTTTTCATGCATTTCGGGCCATTTCTAAACTTTTTGGTAAAAGGTAACAGTTTTAGTATGGTGCATTTTTTTAAATATCATAAAAGTAAACTGAATGCAAGAAAGTTTAATGTAAGTAAATTTGTATAAACAGACACGAGATAAATAAAATTTGTTGACTTCTTGGAGACTCTCATTAGAGGAACCAAAACTCCAACTTTCTTTGAGTTTTTTCTAACACAATACCTAAATTTTCTTGAAAAAAAAATGGTAACAAACTTTGCAAAAGTATATTCAATCAAATATATTATAACTTAAACAGACCGTTTATCAAAGCTTGTCAAAAGTGCTTTCACATCTCTTGAAACCTGCTTTAACTTTTTTTTATTTTAATGGAAACTTCAAAATATGGTAAAGTATACGAAAACGTCTCAGAAACGAATAGAAATATGAAGCTGTAACTCTGTATTCATGCACCCGTTATTAATACTTATGGAAGCGTTGAAGAATCAGTGAAACTTCTGCTAAATCTTTTGAGGAAATCGTTTTTCATTTAGAATTCTTATGTTTTTGGACAACAAATTGAAAGTTTAGGCAACCCAGTTACGAAGTATGACTGACTGTTTAAAACTTCTTTTAAAGTGATTATTAACTAGTACATGAAGACAGCGTTTACGATCTATGTGTTCCTATGTTCTATTGACATTCTCTACCACTCTTAATAAAATGTAGAGAGCTTTTTGAGACATCCTGTACTTAGTTGAACGAATTTTTGATATAATGTAGCTTTAAAAATCCATAAAATCTGTCTTAAACGGAACCGCAAAAAGTTGAATATGTTTCGGTAAAAAATATATCTATTAAATAAAGGTGAATCCAATGGACCAAGATTCAATTGACATGGAAGTATTTCCGTTTAACTTAATAAAGATACATTTGAACTACATTTTGCTGCCTAAGCTTTACAAGTTTCAACAGACTATATTCTTTAATAATACAACACAAACTATACTTAATTATCTAGCTTATTTTACAATCCCAGATTAACTTGAAGAAGAAATAATAATTTTTTTCACTTCACATTATACTTTCAAATAAGCACAGAAACATTTTTGCTACATATTAATAAAATAGCTACTAATGTAAATGAACTCTTTTTCATATCTCATTCTAAGTTTAAAAACAATCTTCAGTAACCAACAGTTAATTATGCGACAATTAAATAACCACTTTATAATAACTACAACTGGTACAGCATATCCTATTACAAAATAGTGAAAGACATTTCATTCAAAGATAATTCTTACTAATAAGACCTTTTGAAGACACATTTCAAGTTAAAATATGAAACCATTAAGGGTTCTTCGAAAAAAAACCCCAGAAAAGCAGTAGAACAGCGAAATGTCGAATATACTGAAAATACAATTGTAATCAAGTAGAATGATGCGACGTACATATTTGTTACTAATATGAAAACTCGCTTTTAATTGGTGTCTGTGACAGCTTTCCTATAAATTAAAAATGCAACTGTTTTTATAAAAAATGAACTTAATTAAAAAAAATTCTTTAAAAAATAAATAAGCTTTATTTTTCTTTCTAAAGTGTAAGGTTTTAGAAATCAGTGAATGTGTGTGTGTGTGTGCGGTATCACAGTGTATATAAGCACATCGACAGGAGATTTACCATGGCTGATATTTCGAATATAACTTTAGTTCAGAGCTTAAAGTGGTCAATTGGAATTATGAAAATTTTTGAGCTGCAACCATAGATTGAAAAAAAAGAACTCCGATTACTTTTGCTCAGTACTATTATTATGCTTTACTATCCATTTAATATACTTTACAGACTGTGAGAATCAATATAAATGAGAATTACGTACAACACAATAATACAACACAAACTATACTTAATTATCTAGCTTATTTTACAATCCCAGACTAACTTGAAGGAAGAATAATAATTTTTTTCACTTTACATTATGCTTTCAAATAAGCACAGAAACATTTTTGCTACATATTAATAAAATAGCTACTAATGTAAATGAACTCTTTTTCATACATTATGTAAATATATTTTTACTTATGTTTGTACTTCTACAGCGATAATTTTCTAAACTTTGTACTTTAATTTTTTTTGTTAATGTAAACATTGCTCGCATAATGAAATATTCTGCGTTTGTTATAACTTATAACACTACAAAAACTGATTTTTGACGCAGTCTCTTTAAAATATTGCAATTAAATATTAATTAAAAATAATTGCTTTAAACGCTAAATTTCATAGTTTTAATTATCATGTAAGATATACAAATACGGTTTTCATGCTGTTGACAAAACAGCAAACTTAACGAAAGTCATCAACAGTTCAACGCACATGTTAAAAATAACTGCCATACACCGTCCATTAAGCCTGCGCAATACTCTTATGCAATGTATATTAAACAATGCAATGGCTTTTACATAAGAATTTCCACAGAAAGTGAATCAACGCTTAGCTCCCAATCCATGCCCCACACCACGTGATTTTCATTGTCTCGAGAAATCAATACAAGGCCAAGAAATTCTTCTTGAACGACAATGTGCGTGGGATTATTCATTGATGACAACGCAGATAGATTCATTTTATGAAACCGGAACCCAACGCACGGCTGTTCTAGTGTAATAAGTAATTTGATCATCCCATGGAGTAACTTTTATGTCCTGTATTATTAGTTTGACCTGATTTGGATGTTATTGAATGAACGTCTGGAGGAAATAAACATACTTATAATTGAATCGCGCGTTTATTTTGCGGTTTCACTTGTATGTGTAAAGACCGATGACAGAGTAGATTGAAACTTTTAAGTCCGAGAGGGTAAATGTTTTGTATGCTGACCAAATATAATTAACCCTTTAACGCGCAGCTTTCCCGCTCTGGGAACACCAAACTCTGACGTTTTGACTGTTGCCAGTCACGAAGAATAGGTTTGATTTCTATAAAAATAGTTGCCGGTGACAGAGCTCCACGAGAATCCTTTACCTTTTAGCAAGTCATTTTCCGTAAAAAAATGGTCACGATTCTTTTTAACAGCACTGACATCTGCTGAAAAATGGAAGAATGCGAGAACAGCTGGATAGATTGCCCAATGCTGGAAAAAGGGCAGCCGTTGCCATCGCGATCGACTTAACTACCAGAAAGATGGCGGACGATCGAAACGTTCATCTCGCGCCACAGATGTAGAGACACTTTTTTGACGACAGCACAGCCAGCTGTCGTCAAAAAACGGTCTCTAGGTCTGTGGCACGCGATGAACGTTTCGATCGTCCGCCATCTTGCTGGTAGTTAAGTCGAGCGATGGCAACGGCTGCCCTTTCTTCAGCATTGGGAAAGGGTTGCGCCTCAAAGGGTTAATGAAACAGGAGCTTAGTTTTGATAAAATTATCATTAGGAAAACTTTCTATCGGTACTATTAAATTGTACCAGAGCGACAACTATCCAAGCTTCTTACTATATGTTCAGATTTTTTTATTTCATCTATCATAGTTTATTACTTTAAGTATAAGCTGTCATGTTTAACGGTGAACTTTTCCGAAGGTCAAATGAATATTTTAATATATCATAAAAAGTGTTTTTTGCCTTTATAGGGTAAGATGGGATTAAATGGGACTACTTTTTAGCATAATTTGACTTTTACTCTTTATGTCACCGTTTTGCAGATCTACTACATACCAATTAAAGCTGTATAAATTAATCATGGTGTATGAATAAATAATTGAATGACAGTTTTTTTTGTAATAACGTGAGCATAAAATAATTGTAAAAGAATCTGAAAATTTTCTGATATTTGAAATTGATATTGTAACACGAAACCGTATTTTGTGCTTCAGCAGTCTCACTATTGATTATTGCAGAACCTAGAGTGTTTTTTCGTAGGTCAGCCATGCAAGAATGTTAATGATTGTTTAAAAAGTTCTCAGCTTAAACCGTTCACAAACACTTTAGTAACACTTTGGTATACTACATATATATATATATATATATATATATATATATATATATATATATATATATATATATATATATATATATATATTAAAATAATACAAAATTAAAAATAACCGTTTTATCGAACTCTACAACAAACACATTTTGGTCAATAAACTTTTACATGACTTAGCAAATGGGGGAATAAACACTTTCAGTGTGTTTATAATCTGCTTCTGCCCATTGCAGTTAACAATAAAAAAAATTTCAGTTTTTGAGACAGAAAGGGTTGACATAGTACTGCACCTGTTAGAAATGTGTATTGTATTTCCCTTGTGACAAAATACTCTTTTACTGAAAGGAAAAATAGAAGCTCTAAACAATTTTAAAACGTACGCGTATTTTCTACAGGAATATATAAATGGAACTCGCAATTTTTTAGAGGTATTAAAAATATTTTGAGTAGAAGCTTCTTTCAAATTTAATCTGTGCCTTCATTAGTATTTTCTGGAAGCTGACATAAAAATGTATCTCCTTCATAACTGCAAACATGGTTTATTATAATTTTTTAAAAAATTTGGCTGTACCAATAACTCAGGAATATTTAATCTTCTATATTGTTCTTTCAACGTTCTTGGATATTTCTGGGAAAATCTGAAACTGAAAGCTTGTAATGTACGCTTAATTTTTAACATTTACATGTTATGTTGATATTCTTGCAAGCATAATATTCGGGACAGAAAGTTCATAGCAATATAATTAAACTTTCCAGTGATAAGTACATAAAATGACGCTCATCTTGTTAATATAAATGCTAAAGTGAATGAAAACATGTTAATTTGCTTTTGATTTAATTTCTTATTTTACCATCTATGAATTCTGATTGCGCATTTCAAGATTTTGATAAAATACATTTTTTTTTGTTTGTTAAGAATTTTTGCTTTTTGTATCACCTTTCTATGAACTCACATTCATTAAAAATATAATGCTTTTAAGTGACACCATCTTCCTTTGTTTTAAAACACCGAACTCACCACATTTTATTTTAGCACATTTTTGCACATTTATTAATCGGTGCACACAATTCTGCTTGCAGGAATTCGGCGTTCGCTGTAAAGTATATCATGATCGGGATATTGCAAGATATCCGTTTAGGAAGTTCTGTGAAAGTGTTTTTTTTTGGGCCTGTGATTCCAATGGAATCTTTCCGAATGAGGACTGTAAGATTCCTCCTGGATAATGCATTCGAATACTTTCTGAAGACAAATTTGGTTTGGCGCTTCTTCGCATCATAGAAAACGATGCAACACTAGAGATTGCCCTTTGGGGGCCCAAGCCTGACATTGAAAGAGCGATGCGAGGTTTAACCCTTAAACGCGCATTGTTCCCGCTCTGGGAACACCAAACTCTGATGTTTTGACTGTCACCAGTCACGAAGAATAGATTGGATTTCTATAAAAATAGTTGCGGGCGACATAGCTCCACGAGAATCCTTTACTTTTTAGCACGTCATTACCCGTAAAAAATGGTCACGATTATTTTTAACAGCACTGACATCAGCTGAAAAATGGAAGAATGCGAGAACAGCTGGATAGATTGCCCAATGCTGAAAAAAGGGCAGCCATTGCCATCGCTCGACTTAAGTACCAGCAAGATGGCGGACGATCGAAACGTTCATCGCGTGCCACATATCTAGAGACCCTTTGTTGACGACAGCTGGCTGTGCCGGCACAGCTAGCTGTCTTCAAAAAAGGGTGTCTAGATCTGTGGCACGCGATGAACGTTTCGATCGTCTGCCATCTTGCTGGTAGTTAAGTCGAGCGATGGCAACGACTGCCCTTTTTTCAGATCCCCGCAAGGGATCAACGACAGGTGTATCATGGTACTCACCGTCATTACGCATTTGAAATGAGGAGAATGATTCGGTTAAATATGGGTTTGATGACGGTATCGAACCATATCCCATGTGTACTTCGCATTTTTGGACAATGATCTAGTTATAATAGAATATCTATTGTGGAACATTGCCCAGCAAGTGTAGTACTTTACGGGGTTTTTAATAATGATGAATCAATAAAATCAAATAAGTTTATGCAATGCATATTAATGATTACTTAGGGCAAATGCCGATGGTAAACGTAGGTTGGGTTGACTTCAAAGTTCTGAAAGCACGCCGTTAAACACTGTTCAGCCAAAGTGACGGTATATGTAGGGAATAAAATCACTGCCAAAGTTAGTTGGTGTTCTTAAAATATGAACGATTTCCAAAAAGGCGGAAATCTAAGTGAAATAGTCTTGCAAGGATAAAACAAAGTGAGAAGGCATCCGAAATCTAGCACAGTGAAAATATGTGTTACTGTTATCCAGAAGTCTACACAAATGATATAAAATGTTCATTTATCAGGAAAATTTAAAATAGTTAACTAAAAATCAAAGATGTTGGAAACGTAAGTCGAACAAATTAAAAGTTATGACTAAGATAATTTCTGTTAAGTTATTGAGGTATAGTTTATCAAAAACGAAGCATGATTTTTCAGTAAAGTACGCAATATAATTTAGTTGATTACTAAGTATAAAAACGTCATAGAAAGCAGACTAAATATAAAATAAATTGCAATGAAGTAAGGATTAATCATATTCCATGTCAAAGTATGTAATCGAAAACCCACGTTTGTCGAATTCGATTTATATATGTCAAAAAATAGACATATATTGAATTGTATACAAAAAATATACACATGTTACTTATGAAAATAACATTTACTGTAAGAATCTAGTGATGACATCTATTTTTTAACAAAACAATCAAAAAGTGAACAGCAAAATTGTTTTATATGGTCTTAAAACCTAAACCACCAATAATACATTTATATTTCCTAAATTATATATTATTGACAAACTTTAGGGAAGTGGAATAATACACGAACTGCAGCAAACATTAACCTTCAAAATATTGAAAACCACTCAAAGCCTCGTACCAAATAGAATTCATCCAATATCGCCTTCTGAGGGGGCTTTCGCTTTAAATTGGCTTTCGCATTGTTAAAACCAATTCCGACGTTCTGAAAATTTCGAATCTACTCAAACAATAGAACTTAACTTGTTTTAAAAGAATGTCCAAGCAAACACAGCTCGAAGACAAATGCATGTTTACCTTGAACTAAATTAATCTACTTTCCCCAAACCCCAAATTCTAGAAGCAAGGAAACACTTTAATCCTTCTCTGCTCCTTAAAATGGTATTATTGATTATTTCTCAAGTGAACGTACATTATTTTGCTTAGAACTGGCGGCAGTTGTTAAGCATTCAAACGTCAAATAGAACAAGGTTCTGCTGATAAAGTAAATAAAGTGCAAACAACAAAATAATTCATAGTCTCTGGGATCTGGATCTTGATTTTTGTTTCTGTGAGAAGAATGATTAATAATTGAGACGCTTATTACAGAGTTACGCAAAATTATGAATGCGAAATTTGCTTGTTATCAGAGTGATTTTTTTCTTTCAGTTTCCTTCGAAAGTAATGATTGATTTTTAGTATTTTGCAGGAAACCGATAAAAGGCTTATGAATAATGCTCAACAATAAATTATTTCCTTAAAAAGTTTTTGCAAGGTGTTGTACTCAACGTTTTTCAAGTATTTTCTAAAAAATTGATATCCATTCTGAAAATATGTAATATTTAAAAATTTTCATATTAGATTTATAAAATATTCCGTCGTTACTTTAAAACATTATATTAAAAAGCTCCAAGTAAAGAAAAATACTGCTTTGACATTTCTTTAATGTCTGCCTACGGGTGGCCAAGCATCTTTCGTCTGATGATCGATTTGAGAGCTTGTTTTGACGGTAAGGATTTAGTTCGAATTTCCAGAGTTGAACGTCTTTGAGTAGCGAGAGGTCAGCTGACGCCACCGAAAGGGTAGTTTAGAGCTACTAGCTTTCTTCTCGGAGAATTTGCTTAAAAAATCAGTATCAGAAGGAGAAAGAATTTCTGAATTTTGGAACTCCCCAGAAACTGTTGAGAAGGGGTTTATAAAATCACAAATTGAGTATGCATGTGCACAGGGATCTTCAATATTCATTCGAGTATCGAATTCATAACCTTTACGAAGAGTACGAACTTAGACCACAAGAAAGCCGTAACATTACTTTTCATTAAATAAGCCCCATACTGAGGTAATCGGTTTTAACAAAAAAACAATAATACCTATAGATATCTTCTTATCTCTAAGAAGTTTTAACAAGCAGAAACCAAAAGAGTTGTAAATGGAGAGAAGACCCGAAAAGCTGAGCTCAGACTAATCCGATATCCTGAACATTTTTATAAAGCACTGGATAGACATTATAAATAAAATTTTTAATGCTATCGTATAACCTATTAAAAGATTTTTTTATATTTTGAAATGGAAAGGAAATATAAAGTGTATTTTTTTATATCTCAAAATAAGAAGTGACTAAAATTAGTTTATAAACAACAAACTTTCATTTTTCGGAACACTTGTATGAATGGATGTTTGTCATAAAATGAATGTTTCTTTTATTCATATAACAATAGTTGCGTGGAATATCAATAAATCACTTTTTACCACTGTTATGACCTAAAAAAGCTTTTCAAAATGTGTATAGCTATATTTAATAATAAGCAATGAATACCTTCTTGTAAAATTATAAATTTTGAAAATATATTTACTTTGTTATTTCGTGAAAGGAAAAAAGAACAGAGCATTTTTAACTGTCTTTCTACATAACAAAAATGACTGATCTATTACACGTCAGAGTTGATAAATTATTGATCAGTGCTAGTTAGTTTAAAAAACGGGTTTCACAGGTAATCATAAATTAGTATTCTGAATATCTTATGTATTAAGCAGGATGTCAATATTATCACTGTCCCCAAAAAATTCATTATATACAATGAATAACGTCTTTACATTCAGTGTAATGAATCCTGGAAATAATGATGTAAATAATGAAATATAAATTTCTATTTTCACGGATTCCAGAAATGCAGTTTAACAGGCAACGCTAATCCATCACTTCTCAAGTGATTATCATACAGCTGAAAGCTGCATTCATCTTTTGAACACTATCCGGGTTACAGTGTGTTAGACACTAACTGCGTGGCTGAATTTTCAGTTTAATATTTAATCGTTGAATAGGTATATTAAGTTTAATATAAAAAAGTTGTTTTTATCAGTGTTCTATATGAAGATGGTTTCCTCTTTGTAGGAAACCGACAATTTTAAAAGTCATGCGATAAAAAGAATTTTATGTGAACATTTCCACCGGTGAATTATTTTGTTTGTGTCGATACATACTTCGGATATGCAAATTAGGAATACGTAGGTTGATTTTCCCTGCAGTAAATTTAATCGTAATTTAATCTATTAGAAAGTTGTGGTGATAGTGCAATTTAGTCCAGCCTTAGGAAAATCTTATGCCTTAGCTTACACAATATGGTTTTGGACGCGTTTTGTTGTCTATTTTGCTACTAGAAACTTGGAATATTTTATTATTATAATCAAGAATATGCAACTTGGCCTGCCCTATGGAAAAAATAATCCTGTTTCAATTTTATAGGAAATTTTGTTGAAAATGCAATTTATATATAGGACATTCATTTGAACAAGAAATAATTTACATGAAGTTTATTTATTTTATTGAATATATGCCTTCATATGTATATAAAACGGTTCAGAAAAATAGCTGTGATAAGTAAAACGAATAATATCTCAACATCATCCTGCATTTTCCTTAAAACTAAGCAGAGAGAACGTGGCTTTTCCCTAGCCTTTAATAAGTAGCGGCTATTATATTACTAACATATAAAACGCATTATTTTGAACTGGTAAATTCAATGTAAAATTCAAGTATTTAATAGCAATGAATAATAAATGTTTGAAAAATAAAGTAACTGCTTTGAATAAATTCATTTTTCTTTCATAGTAAGTATGTTAACCAGATCAAAAACATTTATTTAATTCCCTTTAACTGATCTTCCATAGTTAAAACATTTCCTGAATGTTTTAATTTTCCTTACTCCATGAAATGAACATTTTATACAAATTTCAAATGCTTTTAGATGCTAAGAAATGAAATATATCTATTTTTTAAATAGAAGCTTATCGGAAACAAGATAAGAAACAGCACTGCATATGAGTTATTTAGCTCACCCATTTTTCAAACTTAAAACCCAGTACAATCTTTTTATTCAATAAAGTAGCAATGGTAAAAAAATATATTTAAAATAGTTTTTAATATATGATATATATTTAGCATTCGGACCTTATAAAGTATTAACTAAATGTAAAAATACCGACTCCTATATAATATTACATAATTGCAAAAGCATGTTTTACCGAAACTGAACTCAGTCAGTCGTCACCTTTTAGGTCTAATAAATGTAACATTTATAAAGAAATATCTTTAAAACAGTTTTTTGATAGATGATGCAGGCGCTACATTTTTCTTTTGACTAATATAAAATATCATATAAATGCGAAAGCTACACAGAGATATAAGTAACATTTCTGAATATACACAAAAACTTTCCTTTACTTAATGACCGAAGAGTCTGCGATCGATATCCCTAAAAGAAAATGTCTCAATTTTCTGAATGTCGGAAGTTGTTTTTTTCCCTTCTCTTCTGAAATAAAAAAGAATTCTTTACACTAAAAGTGTTTTCTCTTATTCTATTTGATGCTGTGTATTACTTTACTTAGGTTACTGAGATTTTAGTACTTTTGTTTGTAGCACATTTTGAAGGTGTAAATTAAAAAGTATTTGAAAACTGCAACGTATTTGTAAAATCAAACGATATGGCGAATACGATATAGAAAATATTGGTGATAGATACTTTTTTTAATTATTATGTACAGGATTGGGTGAAGGAGATCAATAATTTAGACCTATGTATGGTAGTTAAATGAGTAGGGTATGGTGGGGTAAGATGTGGGTAGACATTTCTTTTTGAGCAAAAATATATGTTGTTCGTTTTTAAATGATACTTCTTCTTAGCTTATATTTTCAGACATTAGTTGACAACATTTATACTTATTAAAGCGTGTATTAATTGCATTTGGAAAGATGACATTAGCTTTTATGTGCTTATTGAATTCATGTTCTTTTTTTGTGTCTCCAAAAGAGCTTAACTAATATATTCCTGAAAATTTGGAAAGCTCCGTTATTACTTTCAGTTTAGAAAAGGTCAAAAGAGCTTATTATTAGAAGAATTTTTTAAATATTTTTTTCTATTTATGTTTTAGTGCCGTGGGGGTAAAATGGGTATAGAGTTAGATCTAGTTAATATTATGTTCCCAAATGTTCCTAGTAAATATTTCACTGAGTATAAATGTTGCCCACTAATGTCTGAAAATACAAGCTAAAACAGAAAAATCATTTAAAAGCAAACTAATTATATTTCTGATTAAAGGGAAATACTTACTCATTTTACCCCACTTTACCCTACAACAAGATGTAAGAATACAATGCTCATACAGAGCCTAACGACCCTTAATATTTATAAATTTGAATAATTTGTTCGTCATGATAGGAAATAAATAAAATTCGATAAATTGTATTAATTTTTTTGGATTTTTTAATTTATTGCCCATTTTGCCCCACTTTTATGGAAAAAAATCTCTTAATAAAATTTAATATTTGTGAATTTAAAACTAATACAATTACATAAAATTCTTTAAGATAAAGTATAATACGCTTCAACTTAGCTTAAAGTAATACAAAAAAAGCGGCATTTTGAATATTATCAGTTGCAGAAAATAGCCAATGAATAAAAATATGCCTGTTTTTATACCCATTTTTCCCCCCGTCCCTCCTTACCCTATTTAAAAATCCTGACTGTAACTTATGTAAATAATACTATTCAATAACTTAGAAAAGAAAAAAAAATGTGTTTACGATTTCACCATATTTTTGAAGTGGTCAAGTATGTGCGCCTGTGAGTGAATATTTTTTATTTGTAAATAACGTAGTTCTAAGAATCAAAATAAAGTAACATAATCTGGCTAATAATAATATTACTAATTACAGAACTGCCAACTGCGCCGGAATATAATCCACCACTTTCCAGAACAGCAATTTTTGGTTTAAATTATAGCAAAATTTAGAAGCTAAGTGTGTGAGTGGTTGCCATTTCGATGAGATATTTAAGCAAATTTACTGTTAACAAAAATGATTAATTATATTCCGGAGCTGTTAGAAACTCTGTAATTAGAAATTTTTTTAAAAGTATTAAACTCGAATAACTTTTTTTTTTCAAAACATATTTTCCAGTTGTATTTAATACAAGTATTTAGTCCGCTTGAGTATTCTCGAAAGTTAATTGTGTAACCAAGTTTTTATAAAATAACCAATCATCATATTGCAAAAAATGAGCTTCACCTAATGAAATATTTTATTAAAAGCAGACATTATTAAAGTTTTGATGAAGTAGAATTTCTTTTACCTAATTGTTGTTATATCATGCTGGGAAAGAGCGATCTGCTGAGATTGGAAATTCAAAAACAGTCGTTGGAAAGTACTTAAAATAGTTTTCTGTACATAATTCGCTAAAATATTTCAGCAACATTTTGTTGAGTTATAATATGTATGAAATAATATTTTATGCAGTATATATAAGAAATACGAATATAAGCATATAAATGAAATTTATGGTGTAGTCAGTAACGTAATTTAATAGTTAATTTATTATTATTAACGTTCATTAACACATTTCATTTAAAAGGGCTGTTTATACCCAACTTTATGTATACTTGTTGATTGAAATAAACTATTGCAAATTAATGATTTACACTCTTATTTATATTTATTTTTTTATTTTATTACCGGAATATTTAAATGATCGTCAATTTCTAATTCTTAGCTTTTAGTTTCACGAAAAAAATATTCCATGTAACATCTTTTAATTTAAGCTGTATATTTAACCTAAAATATAAAGGCAGTTAAGGAAAATTCGAATTTTTAAACTCCCACTAAATTGACTTTCAAGGTTTCAAAACTGCATTTTCTTTCTTTAAACAATTTCTGCTTTTTTATTACAGCAGAAGTCGTATGATAAAGGATGACAATGCAAGTTTTACACAATTTCATTTTACAACTTTTGGTTACACGCTGAACAAATTTTAAGTTAAAAAAACAAAACATCACAATATATGAATAATTCCATTAACTGTGGCTTGAGTTTATCACTCTAAGAAACGAAAAATATTAATCGTATTTAAACTTAAACTCTCTTTCTATCCAAAATAGCATTAGAATATTGTTTAATTTTTTAAATGATATAATTTTATAAGTTCGTAGATTTTTCGAGAAAGAAATGAAAACTACTTTATAATTATTTTTTTTCCTTGAGCCAAAAACTCTTCTGATAGTGTAGTTTCCTATAAAGGGAAGGCTTTAGATTTGTGTTAGCATTTATGTTTACCATCTATATCGTAAGTTTCAAACATTAATTACATTAGCACGTAACTGATGAGAATCAAGAAATCTTAACAACAACGCCACTTTAGTAATAAATACTTAATAACGCTAATACGGAAAACTTGCATTTGCATTCAGCGATACGCAGGAAATTTTATAACATAATGATGATGGACATTGAACAAAACATTAATATAATGAAGGCAATTGCCCGTTTATCGATTTCACATGCTTTACTGCAAGATACTAAGCATTATATTTAACATCAAGTATTACACACATTTGTTAAATCCGTTTTAATGACTTCATTTACATTTTTCGCTGTTTATCATGTGTTGTTTTCTCGAAATGCACACAACACTGAAAGCAAAGTGTTTCAAGTTTGTAGAAAAATAAGTGAGATTTGTAAACTTTTACTAAAAATTGCTTATGTGCATTTTTATGAACAAATAAATCTTTACAGTTTTGAGTTTTCTGTGTTTCGAAATTGATAAGATTAAAGGGATGTTTTTTCTCTAACATTATTGAAAAATTCATTTAAAAATCCGTTTTTGTCAGTCTTCCAAGGACGTTTGCTTTGCTTAAAAAACAACGGCTCAAGACCACTTTTCATTTATGGCTGTATTGCCTAGCCCGTTCCTTGGCGAGTGACACAGACAGCATTATGTTCATTCTATTTTTTCAGTTTTTGGAACTGAAACAGGAATAAATAACGCCAGACATATCGATTATGATATGTTCATACATTCCCCCCCTTGCATATTCTAATTATTGCCAATTGTGAATATTTAGCAAGATGAAATTGTTTATAAAGTAAATCAAACCTTAACTTTTAATAAACGATAAACAAGGGTTTTCGCCGATTCTTTCTCACCGTTACAAATAAACAAAGGCTGAGATTTCTTATATGCGTTTACTTCTGAATACTCGTACAGGCTCCACCATGGCCAAGATCACATTCCCCAGATGTAACGTGAATACGATTTAGAACCCCTTTCGGAGAGTCCTCAGATCAAGGCATCCCCCTATACTAGGCAGATAGCATATGCGAATCTTTGCCAATGACTTCACAAATAAACAAAAAAACTGAATACACGGGATGGTTTTTAATTAGCTTACAGGGTACAGCGTTGAGGCAACACCTCCTGGATAAAGAAAGCCTACCAACTTCTACGTCACTAAGCTTTGACGTCATCATTCGGCCTACATTTAAATGTTTTACTTTCACAAAATAAAAGTATAAAAAGTTTCTGGTGAATTTACTCATGAATAACAATATTTTAATAATTTGAGAGAAAAAATATAATTTTATGACAAATGGCAGTTTTTAACCATAACTAAATAGATCATATGATAAGGAAATAGATCGGAATGAATAATTTTGTATGAGAAAGGTATTTTAATTTTAATTTTTTATTTAAATTATTTTCTAATATTTGTAGCATTCACCAGAAATTTTAAATAGCTTTATTTTGTGAAAGTAAAACTGTGATGACGTCATCACTCGAAGGCCTAGTGATGACGTCCAGGTTGAGTTGTTAGGCTTTCTATATGTAGGAGGTGTTGGTTGAGGGCGTTCAAACAAGGGCAAATTTTTGGAACAAGCATGGAAACAAAAGGGGAATCTTTATTGCTGTACCTTTGCTAAGATGGAAAAGAACAATTCAAATTAAATAAAGTATTATACGATGAAGAACATTTAAGCTAACCGTGTAAAGTAGTGCCACAGGTTGAAGTAATTAAGTACTAAAAAATCGTCCCCCAAGTAGTATAATTAGAGTTTCATAACATTTTTTTTATCAGGTCTTTTTTTTTTGAGAATTAAGAAATATACATGGGATATGCTAAATCAACTTAACGTAACTTCACATTCTAAGTTATGATGTCCTTACGTCATCTACGTATCTACTGAATTTTTACTGGTGTCCAAAATTACGTTTACAAACAAAAAAAACTGTGATAACTTTAGAAATATTTGACAAAATTTGGCGCAGAGATATATTATCATAGATGAAAGCCATATAGCAACATAACAATGACAAAAAGAGTCGAATTGTTAGTTAATATGCAGGCTGGATCCAAAAACGGTCGATTCGTGATTCATCCTATCTCGGGAAAGATATACCGAGCGTGGCCAACGTGTACTGCTATACAAGCCTCAAAACGAGCCGTTATGCTGTCAATAAGGGGGGGGGGACGGGAAACGCTTGCGACACTAAATCCCATTTTTCCAAAAGCGAGGCTTTGAACATTGGTAGGGTTCTAGAAGGTACGAGAACGTCGAGAAAGGTCCTTCACAGACCGTCCCAAACATGTTCTACAGGACTGAGATTCCGAGACTTCGCTGGATAGTTTATGCACCGAATATTCTGTAATTCAAAGTCATCAACAATGTGATTATGGACGATAATGTGAAGCGACACAGAGATCACACTGTTGATGATCTTGAATAATAAAATATTCGCTGCAGGAACTGCCCTGCGATGCCCCCACATTTTAATCCTAGAAAACAGGTTTGGGATAGTCTAGGAAAGCCATTTCTCAGCGTTCATGCTCCTTTCAGGACCCTAGAGGTGTTAAAAGCCTCGAAGGGATTTATTGCCGCAAGCTTTTCTCGTCTCCCTTATTAACAGCATGAGGGCTCGTTGTGAGGTTTGTATAGCAGAGTACGATGGTCACACTCTATATAAGATGGATATTTCCTGAGATATTATGGATCATGAATTCACCGTTTTTAATACAACCTGCATATTAATTAACAACTTACTTCTTTTTGAAGTTGTTACATCAGAGTTACCCACTGCTCCGGAGTACAATTACCCACTTTAAAAAAAAAAAAGAATTGTTTGGCTTAAAATCACGCAAAATTTCGCGGTTAAACCCTTGGGCTGTTTACCATTTCGAAAAAATGTTTAAAAAAACTTACTGTTTACAAAAAGTGGTTAATTATATTCCGGAGCAGTTGGCAAATCTGCTATATACTTTCTCCTATAATAACATATCTCTGTTCCAAATTTTGTTAAAACAAACTGAATATTTTGTTCTGTTATCACAGATTTTGTGTTTGTAAACTTAATTTTGGACACCACTATAGAAATTACAACAAATTCTAAACATAATCAAAGTTTCACTTGGCGTGAAATAGGATATTCTGCTCATGGAAATAACTTCAAAAATAAATTGGCCTATACTAGACATTTTAAAGTAGTCGTTTTTTTATATCAGTCCAATTTTGTTCAAAAACCTTTTATTTATCTTTCGTCTATTCATGTATGATTTAAGAAAAATGTAAAAATTAAAAGTGGCGTATTTTAATAATTATTTAACAGTCATTCGAAAGATAATAGTGCGGTAATTCGCTTAGCAAAGAATGTAAGTATTTAACGTGCAAACGCAAAAATATCTTTGTTGAAATCATTCGAGCTTAAAATGCAAACCAGTTTTCCTCATAAGTACTGTTACTTACAGTTAACTGTACATATAATTAAAGTTTCCTAACAGGTATGTAATAGCGCGTCATGGCTATATAAAACTCTTATAAAAGTCCTGTAAAGAACGGGAGAAGGCCATAATGGGAAGTATTTGTTTTAATGATCGGTTTCGGAAATAGAATTAAGCTAATGGGTAAGTAGAACTGGTTACTGGTCGTTAAAACAAATTTTGTCGCACTGACAACCGTTACTTTGGATGTTGTGAGAATATTTTATCCCTGAAAGTAACCATTCCTGTTTTAATGCATTGAGCGAAGCAGGAAAGATCTTGAATAAAGAATTAATTGGATAATTTCTTTTTAGTCAACAATTTTATTTCCAGACTTTGAATTTCTCAGATGTTCTATTTATGTGTGTGTGTATACAAGACTTCTTTATTTTCTTTTCTTTTCAATTAATTGTAAAAAAATTAAATTTGAAACTGAATCTAATGAAGTCTCATAATTTTATTCTATTTAGAAAAGATGTAAGAGTGAAAATATTTCCTTTAAATAATTGATAAGCTCTTTGTTTTCCTTTCTTTACTTTAAATGTTTTCAAACCAATATAGCTTTTTATCGATTTCCGTTACGAACAATTATCGGAATTTGAATTACTAACAAAACCTATTTTGTTGCATCAATTTGAAATTTATCAGAAAGTTGGAAATATTTTTAATGCATTAACTAACTAATTTATCAGTAAAATATTTTCTTACCTCATAATTTCAAATCAAAAATTATAATTGAAAGTTTTTTAAAAAACATATTCTAGACTCTGTTTTGTGAGTATATATTTGAAATATATATGAACATTTCAAAACAGCTTCTGAAAAAAAAATATTTATAGTATTTTATTTAATATTTTACTAAAGTACATACATGCATATTTTAAATCGAATGTGTTTATTTCTTTCATCACCTTAATGAATTGTATGGTAGAGTTTAAAGTTCTGGAAAAATGTATCGTAATGAAAACATGTAGTTAATATTAATTTAGTTAATGACAATAATTGGTTAGTTACAATAACATTTCGCTTTATTTTAAAACTCCTTTCTTTAGAAAAGCAACCCAGATATTAGAATCAGCTCACTCAAATAGAAGTTTTCAAAAAGGTATATAAGAAAATGTGTAGTGGGTTCATTTTTTCTCCTTTTGTTTAGTTATGAGTTAAAAATAAATAATAAATAAATAAGACTAAAAGTAACTAAACTTTTCGTGAAAAAATAATTAAAAATTTACCATAAATTAATATACAATGTTATTTGACTAATTACGTTGCTAATAATTACTTCACATTACTTAAAAATTGACGTTTGAATGTTTTTAATAAGTCAAACAATGGATTGTATTATTTTTCATTAATGAATACAGCACATTTATTTCCAGTAAACAATAGAACACCTCAGTAAAGTTTTTATAGGAATTCAATTTACAAATACGTGAATGCATTCTATTCTCCAGTACGTAATTTAATCCTATTTCACATCATATCAGTTAGCATTTAACCTTGTTTACTTATGTTAAACGCATGCACAAAAAAGCTTCAATATATTACTTAGATATCTAAAATTTTTGAATTAGATTAACATTTCAGTTTGGAATATTTTTGACATTATAGTGGTTAACGTTAGTCTTTCTAAGAATACATCGCAGTAAATGGTGTCTTGCTGCAAAATCATATGACCTTTCCTTGTAGCCTTTACTGGTCGCTTTTTGATCAATGCATGGCTGAAACTGATCATTTGTTCACTGAAGCAAACGGTATTGACTCACATGGTTTTAGGAGATTATATTACATGATAATTCTCTGTCTCTTTTGTTTCTACAGTCAAAATCACAAGTTTTGCATTGTCAAACCAATTCACAAAAATGAATTTTGTTGATCACAGCGTCACCTTAGATGTCCACTTTTATACAAGGCTTTCATTCGAATTTCTGATCGTCCAAGAAAATCAGTACTGCGAATGCTCCACGTTTGGCTCGACATTCAACCTGTTGGCTACGCGAAAAAAGTATGTCGCTAAATGGTAATAGGTTATATATCAGTAGCATTTTACACGGTACTGCCATAGCAACAAAATGACATACGAGATGATGCTGTCAACCGACACTTGTTCCCGGCGCCATCTTCTAAAATAAAATAACGATTATTAACCGTCACACCTGGTAAAGTGCACGTTTACAGCGTGAACACCATGATCAGCTTGCAGCTTGCATTTACGACCAGGGTCTACAATCCAGAGTCTGCAAACCAGGCTGTCACAGTTTTAATCTAGAGAAAGAGAGAATATTCAGAATAATGTGCGTAATTCTGAAAGCTAACTTTAGTAAATGTATTTCTTTTAATTCTTCAAACCAAAAGAAAAGTGCTGGCCATGATCGAGTCGATAAGACACTGAACATGGTAGATGGCCGAAGAGTGGAGGTCCCAGTTGGAACATGCTGTCGATCTAACGGTCTGGAGTTTTGTGTAGCTTTCTCCAGATGTAACGCGAATACGCTTTAGAACCATTTAAATCAATAGCCTCTGCCCAAGGCTTGCCCCCTAAGGCAGATAATACTCGTGTAGCTTTGCCTTAATGACAAATCAATATATAAATCAATCAACCAAAAAAAATCATGAATATGATCTTCTCGTACATACTTGCAACAGTCTTAAAGGCGCATTTGTTATTGAAATATAAAATGTATTTCTAAAGTATATTTAATAAAGTGTATTAGGCTTTTTATTATCATATTATTTATCGTATTAAAAAAGCTTTTTTCGAATATTTTCAATTTAACTTTTCTGTAATTGAGTCACATTTGCACATATAACTTAGTTTTGATCTAAAAATTGTAACAAAAAAGGGAATTTTTGTAAACAATTAATTAATTGTTTATAAAATGGCATATCGCAAAAGAATTTTGAAGCGATTTTTTAAATTAAATCGCTTAGTAGAGGAAAAAAAAATACCCTTTAATATAACACTCGATGAAATTTTAACCATTGATTATTTTGTAAGCTGCTCATAAATACACATAATTTTTGTAACGCTTTATTTGTGATTTTTAATCATTGTAAACAAACGCTACCACGATTGACTTTGAAAGTGAGATTTTGAGAGGAGAAAGGTTAATAAAATAATTTTTAAATAATTTTGAAGTATTTTTATTGATTTGCTGCTCTATTCCGTTCGCAAGGTTCCCTTTTCAAAAACCTGAACATATCATGAATATGCACGGATAATAACAAGAAAAAATTAAGCAGTTCAAAGATGGTATAAAAAAGAATTATTTTTAAAAAAATTGTCTTTTCCAAATTTAAACGAACAACTTTAAAACAAAAGTACGTTTTTAAGCTATAAAAATGTATAAAGCTTCGATTTGAACTTAAAACCCTGAAAGATGATTTTCTTTCTTTCTTTCTTTCTCATTTATGCTTTTACAAGGGTTTTATTTAATATTCATGCAAACCTTCACAATTCACATTTCTTTTCATATATATGATTTTAAATTTCTCCGTTACAACATTTCAACGCCTCGCGTATTGATTTTTCTTTCTTTTATTCGAAGCTATTTTTTGACAAATATCCTTTTTAAGAATATACATTAAATATAAATATAATCCGAGAAAATATGCACACAGGCATTGTTTTCAAGATATACCAAGTAATAAGAGACCATGCCCCCTCCCCCTGTTATATGATATAGAATAAAATGAAAACATATCAATCATGTGATGTAATATTAGAATATTCTGAATAGAAATTGGAAAAATATATAATACGGAAAGTAAAATAATAGTAATAAGGAGATATGTTTAATGTATGTTGGAAAGTAATATCAGTTATGTCAAGAGGCACTTTGTATTATTATGATATTGAATTGTTATCGTATATGTGTTAAACTGTAATGATATTTTTTTAATCGACGCTGTACAAGTTAACTATCTTATACTTCATTAAATAAATAATTTTAATATCGTATAGAATATTTTGTACGAAATATTTCGGGTTAATGCATTTTTTCTCTAAACTAATAAGCTTCATTTCTATGAAGTAATAAATTACTTTAAAATGAGAAGAGTATTATTTTAATGAATTGTACAATTAGAGTTAAGAGGATTTTTCTAACAAGGCATGCAGAAAACCATCTTTTTTAATAATGGGTTTCAAAAGGCAATTTTGTATTTTAGAAGATACGAACTTCATTTCTTGATTAATTCTCAGACAGAGATGATTTCGTTCAGTTAGGTATTCATATTTTAAATGGGCTTACACCCAGACTCTACTTATGTGTGTCTGTGGATTTTTGTGCATATGAATGTACAAAATTAGTTTTAGACATTTTAAAACGCACATTTACGTGAGCTAAATTTTAAATCTCCAGGATTTAACCTAGTTCTAGAATAGGCACGTATTTTTTAAACACCGGTAAAATGTACAATTTGAAGAACGATAATATGATAGTAGCCGTATATACGGCACAATCAACATCTCGGCCAGCTGGGTGGGACTTAAACTTGTATTAAAGAATATATCACCTAATTTTACACAACAAGACTGTTAAATTTAAGAAAAAAGATGACATTTGCCTGAAGTTGACCCAATAGTCAATGTAAAGCATTATGTTAAATTTTCATTTAACTATATCGAGCTTTGATACGCGACGCCTTCAGTATAAGGCTCGTATAAGGTCACATATCAGTATAAGGTCACGTGTCAGTATAAGGTCACGTATAAGGCCCAAGAAGTGTTAAATTACCTCAGGTCTTATTGGAAGTATTATTGAACTTGCAAAAATTTGTTCATTTTGAATACCAAGAGGAACTGGAGGAGTTGCTCCTGTGTAGTTTAAACTTCAGATGAGAAGCTATAGTTCATTTTTGAGGCTGCGAAAATTCAGAAATACTTGAGAGAGGTAAAATAAAGAATGAAATTTTAAATTAAATGCCACAGGGGAGTTTAAGGTAAAAAATTTCTTATTATTAACAGATTATTTTTCTGGAAAGAATGTTAAGATTCAATTTTTTGTGTTCTAAATCGACAAATTACTTAATTTATGATGGTATTCCGTACTACATACACGCATATACTCACGAAATTTAGATTAAAAATGATAATAATCTAATTTTTTTTGCGAGAGTTTCCATATATAGTATATGCTGTGCACTTTTTGAAATCTTGTATATTCAAATATTCAACAATTTCATACATAATATTAATACAATCAGTGCGATAAATTCATCAATTAGAAACAGTATTATATTCATTTCATGTAACCATTAGCACATAAAATATTCAACGTTTAAAAGCCACGCCCATATTCTGCTAAAAATAACCCAAAACACTTGGCTTTTAAAGGGTTCAAATGACGTTTGCGGTCATAGTTCCCTTTGCAATTCTTAATCTTTGTGGTGTGCACTATCTCCTGTAAAATTTTGTACAGATCATTGAGAAACGCCCTGTATATATATTATATACAGGGTGAGTCTAAACTCTTGGGCAAAACTTTAAGGGGTGATAGAGCACACAATAAGGAATCGTAATCATATAGCAATCTGGGGTCAAAAATGCAGTTTTAACTTACCCGGTAATAATCACTTTGGGAAAAGTATTGAAGTGCCCGTGAAATTTCTTAATCAAGTTTCCTTAACAATAGGTTCGTCTCCGAAAATTTCAGCCATGAAATAAAATAGAATTTTTAAACTATCCATTTTAGTCTTCTGTTTTCGGGGAAAAATACATTAGTTTCTGACGAACAATGGTCGGAAAGTGCACTGTTGTTTCGGCACTTTTATCCGAAGTGATTATTAACGGCTACACGAAGACGACGTTGCCGACCCACAAAATTATCCAAAATGCTCAAGAACATGCAAAATTAACAAACTGTAGGTGGGTATCCATGAAAAGTCTAATATAAAAAAGAAAATATAAATTTAAAACTAACAAACACTTTCTTCGGGCGCCCCACATGGCATAATTATAAACAGAAAGAGAAACCATTTCAATATTACGGCTTAAAATAAGAGCTAATATCTTCACAACATTAAACAATCATCCTAATATAAACATGCCTGTATTCACAAATTAAAACAAAAATTAACACGATATCATTCAATTTAAAAGCTATACGCATAAAGCTTTCACAAATCGTTTTGGAATTGTAAAACAAACATTTATGTCAGTGAATATGCTTTTTATTTGTACAAAATTGTATAAACAAATTGTTCATAACAGGTAAAATATATTGGGCCTTTACACTTCAGCCGTCTACCATGTTGAGCGTCTTTTCCACTCGGCCATGGCGGGACTGTTGCTTGGTTTGAGTTTTTTAAAAGTTACTCTAAGGTTTTCACGTATGTCAAAGCTATAATCAACTGCATACGAATAAATTGCATATTAGTAGTTCAGTAAAAGGAGAGAAATTGTGTAACCTTTCGTAGAATAAATCTGTTTGAATAATTGAGATGAAAAGTTTTACTAGGTAACTCAATATGAGGACGAAAGGCAGAATTAGGGAGAATGATGAAACATGATTAAACATGAAATAAGAATACGTTCTTTTTGAGAGTTGTTACTTATTCTTTCAATGTCTGAAAAAAATTATGATTAAATTGCATATTAGTAGTTCAGTAAAAGGAGAGAAATTGTGTAACCTTTCGTAGAATAAATCTGTTTGAATAATTGAGATGAAAAGTTTTACTAGGTAACTCAATATGAGAACGAAAGGCAGAATTAGGGAGAATGGTGAAACATGATTAAACATGAAATAAGAATACGCTCTTTTTGAGAGTTGTTACTTATTCTTTCAATGTCTGAAAAAAATTATGATTAACGGGCAGAGCGCGTATCTCTTGTTCCTCACTACATTCGCACTTGATAAACACGTAGAAAATGTGAGAATAAAGTCCACGATAGTGCTAAAAAACCTGATAAATCCCTTTCTTTTTTGTTCTAGAAATTTATTTTTTCTCATAATCCAGATAGCTTTGACAAAGCATTCCTCGAAACCTCACCAGACTAACGGGACCTCACACTGTATAAGAGGAGGGAGGAAATAAGTTAAGAAAAAAAGGACCAATCAAAATGAAAATTGATAAATTAAAGTATCTTTCATTAGTTTAAAACGTAAGCCTTGTAAAAGTACATGTTTACAGATTGGAGAAAAAGGGAACATCATTTTTGAGACTCGTTCATTGATACTCAGTATTAGTTCCAAGCACATACTCCAATAGCATTATTAGATTTGTTTGGAATTAATTCTCGACTTAAAAAATAGCATTTCTATTGCTGCCAACATGTACGGGATATAACTAACCACTTTTCGTAAACAGTAATTTTTCTTTTAGATGTAGGAGCAGTTTCCGTCTAAATGCTGCGTTAGTTACTATTCTGAGAGAGTTTTGAAAAAGTTATTCTTTTTATAAAAAATCGGTTGTTGTATTCCGTTCATGTTGGCAGTTGTACATTTATTTTCATAAAAAGTTTATTCTCACTCGAATCTTCGAAAATCTATGTTATTTTTAAATTAAAATGCAACTATTCGTAAACAATGAATTATTTTTTACGAATATGTAAAGAGGACGAACTCTCCAAAATCAGCTTCGGGCAGGTGCTTTTTGTTCTCAGAGATGTATTAGCGAGAGTAATAATAAAAAAATTCGCATGCTAAATTTGCCCTTTTTAGCAGGGGCACTTCATATTTCTCCTGGAAGAATTGTATTTTGATTAGTATGAGACGCGGTAGATTTATATTAGGAATGATTTAATACCCTCCCTCATTTCAGTAGCACAAACAGTTTTTTCTGTCAATTTAATACATGAGAAGCAAATTTTTCAAATGCATTTTAATACAAAAAAGTTAACACATTTGTTCCAAAAAATTACTTTTCAATATAATAAAGTCGTTATCTGCAAAATAATATCAGTAGCTCCTGTTCACTTTTAATTTGCAATATTTAAATAATTATACACGTAATGTTTAAATATTATTTGAAGTTCAGTATGAGAAATTTTAAACATTAAACTTAAGGCAATGCTAATGTACAATACTAATGCTAATACAAAAATAATATCTTTTTTATACAAGTGACGTTTTTCAACCATTGCAATTAAAACTAAATCTCAGTAATAGTAAAGAGAGAACTCATATATTTTGTTACAGATTTAAACTTTAGTTTGAAATATGTAGGAAGTGTTTAACTCTGAAGTGTATTACTATTTATGATGCTCTTTTCATAACTTTTTATCTGATTAAAAGTAACCGGAAATGTCTACCAAGATACTTTTGGATTAAAAATGTTGATCATAGGCGAAATGTCTGATTTAAAGTAGCTCATTTATTAAAAACTGGCCAACTCCAGCGACTAGCTGGTTTGCCATCTCAATGAATCTTGTTCTGGGTGAATCTAGTTTCAAAGCGCCGCCGATGGCACCGAGGTCTCTAAATCTGAATAAATTAAAATTTTTAAAACAAGGCAGTTCAATAATAAAGAAAAACCTTCAACTTGGTACAAATTGTTTTCGTTCTGTGTTAATTTTCAAGAGCTTCTAGATATAGTAGCCGTTCTTTCAGTTCGAGAGATCATATTTTTATTACTTGCAATGAACGTTCCTAAGAAAGCAAAACCTCTGACACTATGCCATGATAGCTTTCATAAACATTTATAGTTTTGTATGATAAAAGCTTATTGCTACACTTGGGAACGGAGTAGCTTTATTTACATTACTTCAAAACTAAATTGTTCTAAAAACAAAATCAGTCATTATTATTTCTAGTTCCTTCTATGAACCACCGTGAAAATTTTTTTTGCGAAGTTATTCAGGGAGCAGATTGGATAATCCCAACCATGGCAAGTTTTTCCTCCGTTGGCGATTTACGCATGCGCAAAATCCCATAAGTTTCCCATTAAGGTTGCCATTTAAGCACGTCTCCATATATTCTAATGCACAATCTTTTGAAGATTGGCATATTCAGCACCGCGATGCTTTTCATCTCGTCATGGATGGCAAGTATCCAAGCTTTCACGTTGTGGAGTGTCGAGCATTTTCCTAATAAAACCAAAATATTAAATTAATGAGAGTTTATTCGTCAGCTTTGCACGTACAGTAGTGTGTAATATTACAAACCTTAAAGAGCCCATTCCTTTATTGCAACTTGTATCTTTAAAATTAAAGTCATAAAATATAAGCGATATCACCAAGCGGGGTTTACTTTTGTGGGACTTATTTTTGACAGAAAAGTTTGCAATACATCGTCAAAAGCGGTGATTATGATAGCTGAGCAATATTAATCTTGGCGATTAACTTTAGCGAAATTTATAGTTGGATGCGCATTATAAATAGAAAACTTATTGAAATGCCTCTGACGTAATATGAATGCGACACATTTGGAAATGATCACAATGTGAAGAAAACCTGTATAATAATTGTGAAATGACGTTCCGATATGCGTTAAATTTACATTATTTCAAAGCTACACTACTTCATTTATTATTTGTAATCCTTGTTTCCTTTCAAAACTCGTGACCTGCGTATTCTCAGAATATTATAGATATGAGAGAAAACGTGGCATCGATGAGATATAAGCTTGCTCATCGTTAATATATTTTACTAGGATACTGAGAAAATGTATGTTTGTTGAAAATTTGCATTCCTTTCGTATTAAAAAAATTGTAAAAAATGAATGAATTAATATTTTTTCACTGTTTTAGGGGAAAAAAAGGCGAATTTATTCAATCTAATGTTCAAGAGGGTAAAACGAAGGAATTGACGCTTGGAATTGACGATGCAAAAAAGTTTTGGATAATATGTGCGAAAAATTAATTACATTTTTAAAAAAATCATCAAAAGTTTAAAATTTAAAATTCAGAATCAAAATTGATTTCACCTTTTCAGAATCCTTTCAGAATACACCTTTTCAGAATCCTATAACTTTTAGAGTAATATAAATATAAAAAATAAATCCATAGGCACACACACACGCAGACTAACGATTTAATTTTTATTAAAGATTGCCTATACTATCTTTAATAAAAACATTTGATAGAAATACAAATATATCTTTCACCAGTTACAAAACATCATTACATTTCTTCTTGTCTAGGGTCAATGAACTTAATACCATCGCCTTTCATGAACTGAAACCATATACCAGTTTTCAGGTTATTTTACAGACTCTCTGATGCAATCATCTTTTCAATTTTCATTTAAAGAATCAAAAATTAATTTAAAAAGACTAATTTAAGAATTCGTAACTAGAAACCTTAAAATGTTAGGATCTAAAATACTTCCATCACGAAAAACATGCTCATTAGAATATTCTGTTATATATATATATATATATATATATATATATATATTGTTTCACTTTCTAATATTTTTTTATTTCAAAAACAACCCCAAGGAAAGAATACATCCAGGTGGCAAACTTCATTTATTTTTTTAAAAATAATTTTTTAACTTATAAAAAATAGATGAACATTTACTTTTATAAATAAGATGAACATTTTTTTTTTACTCGCGCACTTTAGATACCTAGGAGTACCTTTCCTAAGAAATGAGACGTTTGTAATCAAACTAAATTGAACGTTTTCCCCCTGTAAGATTAGCGGACGGTCTTAGCATTTTCTGAGGCTAAAACTAGAGCTGATTTGCATTTTAAGCTGAACATTCTAAAATTTTGGAGCTTCTGATTTGCCTTATTAATATTTTAAATTCGTGTACATGCGCTATTTTCACGAAAAAACAACCTTAACTTAATTGTATATTAACAAAGGAACATTAAAGTAAAGATAAGAAATACGTATACAAAAATCGTAACGTTCTACTTTTAACGTGATCTCTCGTATCATGACAAAAAACGCAAAAATGGAGTGGAATGGAGTGTATTGTGCCTAAGGCAAACCTGCACAAGTTTCCAACAGCTTCGGAATATAATTAACCACTTTTTTTAAACAGTAATTTTGGGCTTTGACTACAGAAAAAGTTCGACATTAGATGAGCGAGATCGTAACCATTTTGAAAACATGGTAAAAATAAAATTACTGTACGTAAAGAGTGGTTCATTATATTCCGGAGCATTTGGCAACTCTCTGACGAGGGTATCTACCTAGAGGGAATACCTTGAGCGGAAAACTTTTTAAAGGGGGTTCCCACGTGTAGTCTCGCTATATGTGGAGATACTGATCTAAATTTCAGACCGTTAGATCGACAGACGTACATCAGACCTGCATCACATGTCCTCAAATTAAGTTTCATTACTCAGTGGATTATCCACTCGGCCATGGTGGGGTCCGTAAAAATGGATTTTTTTTTTTTTTCTGTGTGCAACGTTATATATTTGAAGTAAAAGCACTTGAAGTATGAAAGCAGTTTGATACTAAAGAAAACTATATTCAAAATCAAAAAATAGTCTTTTTTGTATCTTAAATAAACAAAAATTAAAACTAATGTTTATTGCAATTCACAAAGTGAAAGAATGCACAAAAAAGTATTATTTTCATAAGAGAAATTAGCTAAAAGCTCTCTTTCTCAGACAATAGTTTTTTTCTTGTAATTTATTAATAAATAGAGTTTCTAATGTACATAAGTTCATAAGAATATATACAAAACTTAATTATACGAGTGTATTATAACAATAGGAGTGAATCACGTGATTAATTAAATATAAAAAAACTTAATAGGAAATGTAGGCGTAATACAATTACAACTTAATTATTTTATAAAAAAAATTCATGTTGTTTTGAAAACTGAAAAGGAAAAGTAATAATTTCTATAGGAGTGAAGCCAATGACAATCCTATATTTTTTACTTGTATATGTCTATCAACATTAGAGCATTTTTTCCATTACATTATTCAAATGTTTAATGATGCATTTCATTACACTTAAAAATAATTACTTTGAGACTTTCCCAGAAATGCTAAAAGCTAATTGAATAAATTATGTATTCAGATTTATTTTAACGAGGAAATTGTAATTTATTTTATCATTAGTACGCTATTTATTCAAACCAATCTATTTTGACTCGACTAAATTCATTAAACTCTAGAGAAGTTATTTAAAATACATAGCTGTGTCGAAACCTATTTAAGAAGAGAGCAGTATATTTTAATTATAAATTAAAAATCCTATATTAAATGTAACAACGTTAAAACTAAAACAATTAACCATTCAGATCATTTGATTTTATATACAGTACATAATGAGCTAACATTAAAATATTTAAACCGATGGCTATTCAAATTTTTTAAAATCTTGCTCTGAGATATATGTAACCTTGATGAAACTTGCCGTGTTCAGCGTTTCTGAAGTAAATTAACTTATTTCGAATAATTTTGAACTCATGTTTGAAATATCGTTTAATTTTAGAGATAAGCAAATAAAACAACGAAAAAAAAGGATTCTGTCTGTGGTAAACTTCACAATCTACCACTTGGTAAAAATATATCTTTATGTAACTGAAAACACACTAGAACAATCTAATAAAAAATACGATATGATACATTGAAAGCTTTTCATAAAAGTTCAAATCAATGAACTCAGAATCTTACTAGAAGTCTATATGAGATTATTAGGTAACGATTTTCAAGACCACTGAGATTTCAACATAGGCAAACATTTTCTTACATGAAAGTACCGCCACAAGTAAAACAGCTTCTTAATTTTTCAGATTACATATTGTCGTGAATACCCGACCCTCTCAGATGGAAATTACAGAAATAAAACCTTTCATCGATATCACACAATGTTGTCCGTTCAAATTGTGGTTTTTACTGTTTTCAATGACTGCTTTGTAAAAGGTTATCTGCATGGAATGTGGTTGAGACTTAGATAACCATCATGTATTCATTATTGCAACTACTGTCATTTGCTGTAGAAAGATCTTTGATACTTGGATGCTCGGTTACACCAAACAAATGGTTAGGTGTTCAAATGAGGGAATATTAAGAATTGATGTTGAATAGCTTTCCCCCATTTGTAAAAATTAGCAGAGGGTGGAATAAAGTTATAAGAAATTTATGTAAAGAGAACAATTCTTTAAAAACATTTAAAAACAAAATTACAACACAAGCAGCATTCCGCTACATTAATTTTTCGAAACTGGAAAAAAATAACATTAAAGGTTAGGCATAAAGGTAAGGAAATGCACAAAGCAAGTCAAAGATTTTTAAGTTCAAAACTGTGCAGATATTTCTTAAAATGTGTATTTTTTGTGAGGAATTTTAAATTGTTAGTGATGAAACGCGTATTATTAAATAATAACTTTTTCGGTATGAAAAAACTAAAACCTAAACACCGCCTTTAACATAGAATGCATTTACTAAGCGATAACCTGTTTAAAAAGGAAATATTTCTTGCATGCATCAATATGTGGTGAGTTCAGAACACTTTAATTGAACTAATAAATGTTTAATTCCCTTGTTATTAAGTTTGTGAGAGGTAATATTATTATTTTATAGTTAAGCATAACTTTTCTTTCTTATGAGTATTTAATTTAAGAACACAAAGGATTTTTAACACAATAATTGCAATAAAATTTATTTTAACTCATGAATGTTATGTAGTAAAAATAAAACACAAAACTGGCGTCAAACAGATAATATTATATGTCTTAGTATTGAACGTACACAGTAAAATAAAATATTATGCCCGTTTCAGTATTTACAAAGGAGAAATTGTGTATGATTTTAAACAAACGTAGAGTGTTCTTTCGTTCTTGTCCACATTTAATAAACATTCATTTAATTTCAATTTAATATTACTGCACTCTTCTCTCGCAGATTTCTTTTAAAGGTTATTTTTAAATAACCAAGAGAGTGGCAGAAAAGAACATGGTTCTCTTGCAAAATTTTTAAAGTTAGCTTTTTAAAGACTTATTTTTCCTAATACTCAGCTTCTAAAGTAAAGGCTTCTTAAATAACAAACACATAAGAAAGTTTAATAAAAGTTTTAAATATCAAAGATCATATTATTAGCTTTCATTTATTGTATTTCGAACAAAGCTACCCTATAAATGTTATAAGTGTATCTTATAAAGGCATTCTTACCTTCAAATCTGAAGAATGAATAATTTTCACCAGTAAATGACACAGCACCAGTAATTGAAATTTTACGAGGCAGTTGATTATAATAAGCTTCTACTTCAAAATTTTTATCAAATGATGCTGTCTTGTACTAATTTAGACATTTATCTTCGATTTTATGAAAAAAAATTAAATTAAGCTCTCAAATAAAAGCTTATTATAATAAATTATCTGGTAAATTGTCTGTCACTGGCGCACCTACCCGACTGACTAATCCTCTTTGCTCTTAAAATATCTTTAATCCTACAAGGATCATTTTTTTATGTGTCTGAAATAAATGTATGTGATAATGTTAGTGATTATTAGTTGGGGAATAATAGTTTAAAAAATAATAACCCAATATTTTACTTGAAAATAACTTTTTTATTTCAGTTTTGTATGAGGTACACTGGGTCTTAGCTATATTTTTCTGTATTTATTTTGAAATTTCAGTATTCAAGTCATTTCTTGATAAGACGAACTCCAACGAACGGTAATTTTTTCCTGGTCAAAACTCTTTGCTAACTATTTCTGGTTAATTTTCTAAACTAAACAAAACCACATTCGAAAGATGACTGTTTAAATTTCAATCAGTTCTGCCAATAACATGGACAATAAGTACATCTACGCTCAACAGCCTGGAATTATATCGTTGCTATCTATGTATAAATACTCTTAAAAACTGACAGATGTCTATACTAGTATTTTATAGACGTAGAGGAATAATTAAACTGGTTGTTCCCCACATATGGTACCAGGTGCCTTTTAGGATTAAAAGTTTTACCAAAGTAAATTTCGCTTCAAGTAATTGTTAATTGAAAAAACGTTTAGGGAATTCAACATATTTTTATGTAAGGTTTATCAATATATCCTAATTCCTTTGTCATGGTTTATTAGAACTAAACATTATGCTAATAAATGGAAAACCTACTAAAGGAGAACGAAACTAACAATTATTTTTTCTTCTTGTTTTCTTTTGCATGAAATGTTAGAAAGCAGGAAAACAAGCTGCAAGAGATGCATATGTTTTCTGAAGCAAATATTGGATGTCAGATATTTATAACGGCACAGGCATCACTCGGACTGCAATTATTTTTAGTGGAATGTTGAATATTAATAAAAAACGTAAATTCTCAAAAAATCTATTAAAAAGTATGAAGAAATAAACAGAAATAAGAAAAATCAGTAGGAATTTGCATTCTCGAAATACATCTTATTAAAAGGGAGCCTCAAAAAGTCACTTGGAATGGATTTGGCAACTAAAAAATAGAGCTCAGCAGACACGTATTTGTCTATTACTAATACTTGTCTTTCAGTAATGTTTATTTAATTAAATATATACGTATATTTTAATCAAGAAAATAACTATGATATTTTCCTAGCATTAATCAACGACTGGATGCTAAATCTTCTCGAAGAATAGGGTTTTACCAACACCTCCTAGATAAAGAAAGCCTAACAACTCCTACGTCACCAAACTTTGACGTCACCGTTCGGCCTACACGTAAAAGTTTTATTTTCGCAAAATAAAACTATTCAAAGTTTCTGGTGAATTTACTCATGAATAACAATATTTTAATATTTGAGATAAAAAATATAATTTTATGAAAAATGGCAGTTTTTAACCGTGACGAATTAGATAATATGATAAGGAAATAGATCGAAATGAATAATTTTGTATGAGACAGGTATTTTAATTTTAATTCTTTATTTAAGATATTTTCTAATATTTGTAGCATCCACCAGAAATTTTAAATAGTTTTACTTTGTGAAAGTAAAACTGTGATGACGTCATTACTTGAAGGCCGAATGATGACGTCAAAGTTTCAGTTGTTAGGCTTTCTATATGTAGGAGGTGTTGGTTTTACTCATTTACGGAATACTAAACTTGTATTCTAAAGGACTATCCCAATCTCTAGTTCAAAATAAATTGGGAATACACTGAAAACTAATCTATACAGAATTTTTGAAAACTGAACAGATGCATATTTAAGATGATTCTGAAGTATGTTTATTGATTGTTTTCCTACCTTACTGATGGGATTTTATTGGATGGGATTCTCACCCCGCCCTACTTATTAAAATGATAAACTAACTGCGATTCAAAGACATATCGAGAATTTTATTAAAATAAAACTAACATATTTTACTAATCTATTTAGATTGGATTTGTCATTAATAGAAAGCGAGGATCAACCACTTCGCGATCAATCATTATTTCGGAATCATGATAGTTTAACCCTTCATCTGTAATGTCCATCCAGATGATGGGTTAACCCATTTATGCCTAGTGTCCCTTTTTTGGGACGGCATTTTCGCTATTAGTCGAAAACGTTATTTATTTTTCCTAGCCTTTATTCATGAGTATTGAGCCTCAACTCTACAAAATATTTTGACATGACCCAGTAGGATGTTGATATTTCGATTTTTATGCATAATGATTTTAAAAGAAATCATATCTTGTTTAAGAAGTTGACATCAGAAATTTATCTATTATTTCTGCTATCAGTAAAAATCGAAGAAAGTCGCAAAAATATCCAGGCACAAATGGGTTAAACTAAACAATTGTCAATTTATCATTACTGGGAAAGGATGTTTATTCGTAAAACGTTTCCTAAATAAAATGTATAGGTTTTCTAAGATTATTATTATTTCTTTTCCTTTTCTGAATCTGAATGCGTTCCCAAAGAATAAGAAGTAATTGACATTTAACAGTTATCGTAATGCGTTTAGTTTTTACGTATTACGTTTCAAATTTTCTCATTCTAAAAAATAAAAAAATTAAATTCTTTTGGACAGTGATAAAAAATTATTTGAATTATAAAAATCTTGCTAATTTTACAAGAAATATTAACATTAAAAGATGGAAATTTCCTTTTATCATCTTTGACAATTGTTTCATACACACTATATTTTGCTTATTAAGTATATACATGCCACAGTTTTGTGTTTGTGTGTTCATGATAAAATTAAAGAATGATGTCTGTGAGAGTCAAGCGAGGTTTGAGTTTGAAAAACACAGTTTTTCGAGATCTATAGCAGTTTTGTGGCTGTCATCTCAGTTGTTCATAAGTACAAATTTATATTTTATTTATAACAAAGTACAATCGACAATTTTACATCCACACCCAAAGCCGGGAGTCGAACCCGTTTCCAAAGGATGGCAGTAGGGCGCGCTAGCCACTACACCGCCTGGGCGGCCCAAGCGAGGTAATTTTTGTAAAAAATATTGTAAAGATATATTTAATACAGCCAGTGGGAACTACTGACCTAGACCAACGTCTGAACTTGTGTAACTTCACCTTTTGAAGCGCCACCATTTTCGCCTCATTATCCAGTTTTCGGGAGATGACAGTAATGATGAAAGCAGTTCTGGCATAAATCTTAGAAATAATTGATAATTTTACTGGAAATTAGATACTAAAAATTAAAGGACTCTCGCGTAGCTTTGTCACCTCTAAGTATTTCATGTAAATGAAATTTATTGTTCACAAATCAAAAGTAGGATAATTGACTAATGCTTGAGTAATTTTGCGAAATGCAGGCCTCTCAATTGGTCCTCTTTTTTTAAAATTCCTACCTTCATCAAAGTTTTATTTATATAGCCTAGTATTTTAATGGTTTGATAGACGAAACCTTAACATCTAAAAGAACATTTAACAACTGTTGAAGAAGTAGAAGATTTTACTCTATTATTTATAGAGGTAGGAATTTAAAAAAAAGAGGACCACTTGAGAGGCCTAGAAATGTGTCTTGTGTCCCAACAGCGAGGACAGTGCGCGTTAAAGTGTTAATCCTTAAATGCATAGCGATGCATATATGCATCGTATTTTTCAGTGCCGGATTAGAGTAGAAGCCAAATTTCTTACGTCAGTTTCATATATAATATATAGTTTTTTTAAATAATAAATTATTCATATGGATTCATTCATATGGAATGATTTATATGATTCATATCGTGAGTAATAAAAGTTTCACATAATTCTTTCAAACTGTTTGTCCTTTGAGAAATGAATTAGTTATTTATAAAACTGATATAAGAAATTTAACTTATACTCGTGGCTATCGTGCGAACGAGAAAAAAATTCATGCATTTAAGGGTTAACGGGCATGCTCCTTTCTTCATAGTAGAGGTCAACTATAGATGAAAGAAATTAAAAATAATATGACACAGTTTTCATAAAACAGGATGTATTATGGTAAAAGAAAAAGATTTTGTTAATACTTTATTATTTAATATTCAATACAGAAATGTAATAGCCTTGCTCACATTGTAATGAAATTTCGCTCACATTGTAATGATTTTTATAGTAGACGTAAAATAAATATTCAGCATACAAAATTACATCCCATGTTTACAATTATCTCGACCAAAAGTATAATGAGTATTGATTGTAAACAACAAACTTTAAGCCAACAAATACTAGCTGATCATACTTAAAATCAATGATTTTCTGTTTAGTTACACCCTCTCAAAAAGTATTCAAGTATAAGGGAAATTTTAAATTTTAGCTTTACGAATAATTAATAAGTTTTTGAAAAAAGCACAAATCGAGGGAAATATGAAAAATTATAGTTATACATAACCTAATTCATATTTTATGACTAACAATTTTTAATTGACTAACAAACGTTGGAATTTTAGCTTTTGCTAGAACACTTTTTAGAGGGTGTACCTGTACAACCTCCAAAAAAAGTATTCGAGCAAGAGAGAAATTTCCTATTTTACATTCGCGAATAATAATTGAGTTTTTGAAAAACCCACAACTTGATAGAAATATGGAAAGTCATATTTATACATAGCCTAAATCATATTCTATGATAAATAATTTTTAATATATGAAACCAACGTAGGAAATTTCTCTCTTGCTCGAATACTTTTTTTGGAGAGTGTACAATATAATACATTGGGCAGTAGTAGACAATAAAACGACGTACGGTACATCATGCATCGTGACTTCTTTTAGGGACATCAAAATATTAACATTTTCTTTCAAAATATTAACGGAGGGCATGCCACCCTGTGTTGTCCATCTGACGTGGATTTATAAGCGGGTTCCATGGGACAAAGCACGCTAATCCGAAATACATGTTATACAAACAACAAACAACAACATCCAATTGTAGATGCACATCTTTATAAACTCACTCAATCTTCAAGTAAGAATTATTAGCTATAGATATATTGGAAGTTTTTTGTCAAAATTAACTACAGTAATAAAGATAAAAACAAACTCATGCATTAAACCTTCTTTCTAACACTCCCCCTTTCACAATTTGCTCAGAATTTTCGAAGGAAATGTTACTAAATTTTCATTTGACAGGAGAAAAATGACACTGGTTTTCTGTTTATAAATATTATGTCAAAGTTGTACAGATTGAAAATGCACATTTTTTAGTCTTAAACGTAAGGTTTTTGATTTGATCGGAATGCAAAGGTAAGGTGTGCAGGATTTTAATTGATGTTTGTGTAATGTGTCGTCAGTAAGTAGCCATCATTTATGCACACAAATTATTTTTGCACTAATCATCCTTGTTAATAATATGTTAATATAATATTTTCCGGGTATATATAGTGTATGTTTTTGTGCTTATTTATTGGCATGATTTAATTCTAAATGTCTATTTATTCAAATGTGTAGTTACATGGTGTACCAGTTAATATTCATTATCGGAGTGCAATTGATATTTAAAAGTTACTTAAGGAAGACTTGCATTTTTATACTTGAGCACTTAATATTATTCTATAACCACCTTGTTCTACAAACTCTTGTTTGAAAAACTTTCGTGTTACATGTAAAACACTGGAAATAATCCCACAGATTAAAACAGAAATAATAGACGTCACTGTTTCCAAAACATATTCAATGCTTTTCGCCTTAGTTATGCTTAATTTATATATTTTGTGTTGTGTATTTTCCCTTTATCTTTGATGCATGTTTAATGAGAATGCTCGATGTTAATTTAGATAAGAACATAACCTTTGTTTTAATAA
Source organism: Cheiracanthium punctorium (assembly GCA_038373885.1). NCBI lineage: Eukaryota > Metazoa > Arthropoda > Arachnida > Araneae > Cheiracanthiidae > Cheiracanthium > Cheiracanthium punctorium. The sequence goes on from JAWZYV010012130.1 coordinate 292,640, forward strand.
CTCATTCTTTTTTTAATTTTCTCTCTCTCTGTTGTTTGCATTCTTATCCTATCTCTCCTAATCCTGTCTATATGTGTACTTCCTTAAAATGCGGCACTCTTATCAAAATCTTCCTTATTGTACTGTAAAAATTTGTCTGCTTTAGTTTTATGTAGCTTTTTTGTTTCTTTGTTTTCTTTCTCTTTCTATGTTATGCCATATGAATACATAGTTCTCTATTTTCATAATTTATGAAAGTATTTATTGTTGCTGCACCCGTGTTCAGTTTAAAGATACCCTTTGTTATCCCGAGTCATACTAAATTTTGCCAAAATTCAACATGAAAATTATGTATTCTATTTTCAAAAAATGTTTAAAGTTATGACTGTGAAAACATTTTAAGTTGTCAGTGATAAATAATTGCTTATATTCTATAAGCGCAAATTTACTAAGCAATTCATACTTAAAATTAGATATTTTTAAATGATTATCACTACTTTCGAATATTTTGTTAGAAAAGCATTTGAAATTTTTATCCCTTAAAATTTTTTGCTCATTTAAATTTAGTTTTAATGTTGTATTATATGTGTTTGAAAAGTTGTGTGCTTGAATTTTACGCTTCGGGTGATGAAGCTTGCTCAGTTATTTCCTATTTTAATTAAATAGAAACCATTTAATTTAATTGAATTAATTAATTTAATACTTAAGCCGAAAATATATTAACTACTTTAAACAAATAAAATTATGTATTAAATTAACTGTTAACTTTAAGCCCAGTTAAACTAATTATTAAATAAATCTGTAATTATCTTTCCTTTTGTTTTGAAAAAGGATAGAAATATCAATATCAGTGTGTAAGACTTTCTGAAAATATTTTGGTAGTTGATGATGGATAGTTTGATATACAATATAGATAAAATATCAAATAAAAGTGTCAAATATCCATCCATTAACGAGTTTGTGCAGTAAAAACTCATTTTAATACAAATTTATTATTCAGGACTCAGTGTTCCATTCATTGCTAAGAAAGAGGAGGAGATGGGTTCCATTATTTTGATATTAAATTGAAAACAATTCACAAAATCAGAATATTATGGAACATAAAGTCTATTAAATATACGTATGAGAATTTTTAATGAATAAATTAATTATTTAAAGGAATAATTTAATGGCTTGTAAGTACTTATTGTATAAAGTTAATTTTCCATAATGGCCAAGATAAATGATAAATTTTCAGTGTGTCAAAATCTGCACTTCATTTTCAATTTAATGCAATTGTGTTTGTTCCCAGTGTTTATTATGATGTGGCTGATATCCTGTGTTCTACTGACCTCTTTATTTATGCTTTCAAAAGCAGCATGCCTTTTGGAGGATTTGATTTGTTGTGATCCTTGTTTTTTTAGTTTTTTGGGTCGTCCTGGTAGTGATTTTGTGTTCTTTTGTTTTCTCTTACCCTTGCAGACGGAGGATCCTTTTCCCGAATGTTGTTGGACCGGCAACCCACCACTGCTCCCTGCCCCTCCACGTCCACAGGTAGGAAACAAAGCCTCTCATACCTCAAACACTTACAGAAACAACACTTGAGAAATCAGACACTATCACATCGATCAGTTTATTTAGAGAAACAAAGACTAGTTAAATTCAATGCAATGTTGATTGGCGCTCTTTCATCACTATAGTTTTGTGGAAGCGATCAAAACTTCGATGATTCAGTAAAGCATTTTGTTGATCCAGTAAAATTTTGCTGAACCTTTTACAGGCCGGTGTTCCCAATTGGGAAAACCAAATCAAAAATATATTGAAATATTAAATTTTATCAATATTGACTTAAAAAAATTAGCGGATTTAGTTAAAAGATGACATGATTTTTTGAATTAGAAGTTTCATTTCTATCCTTAGGGCAAACCTGGGCAAAAAATCATAAAAATAGCCATTTTTATAAATTTTTAGAGAGATCTTGATACACCCTCCCCTCACCCCTTCAAACTTAATTCCTATGTTTATAAAAATTTAAAAATAATTTAAAAATTCTTTCATTAATTCTTAATATTTCACTTATTATTTAAACTACCCATCACTATACTCCGTTAATGAAACCAATGTAAAAGTATAGTTAGAAATGACTCATGTTCCCAATTGGGAACACCTAGAAAATTGCATAGTTTTTTTTTCCCATTTAAATGACTAACATCCTTTAACTAACGCATTAGAAGACAAAATATACAAAAAAACTAAATTAAAATATGTATGGGTCTGAATTCGGTCTGTAAAAGGTTAATTTGGAAAAATGTCTTCTTGGATCAGCTAAATTATTTGGTTGAAACAGCGCCAACTCAATTTTTTTTTAAATTAAAAAAAGTCTGTTCAATTCAGCAAAACTATTTTTTTACCGTGTACATAACAGGGCTTTGTACAGGAATGAATCCGGAATCCAGAAAAACCGAATATTTCTCAGGGTGAAAGTGAAACCGTAATTATTTTTATTACACTTATTGTTAGTAGTAAGTACCAATATTTCCGTGCGGTTGATTTTAATTTCTGTTGAATCCTTACTAAGTTTCAGAAAAAAAAAGTTAGAAGCAATAACTAAAAGATGAAAATATGTTCTTCTACAGTTTATCCATTTTTTTATTTGATAGGTAAATTGAACGAAAATAGCCCTCGGTGACAAGAAATTAAATTGTCCGAAATTCTGATTAATGTGTATGGTACTCAAATAGAAATCTGAGGAAAATCTATGACAGACTTGAGTTTTCTGAGACGGTTCAATATTTGTTGATAAACCCCAACAGAATTCAATGAAAGAAATAAAGTTCCATAAAAGAAAACTATTCAAAAACATTCCTTTTCGAAGCCCTGTTACCTATCTAAACAGTTCTATGCAGTTTTGACCAATATAACCTTTCATTGTTTGTGTGTTTATAGAGAGAGTTCTTTCACCTAGTATGATATGAAAGACAAAACTGCGTGCACATGAATTCGTTAATATCCAGTTTTTCTTGATATTTGTGTGTGTCATTTTAGTGTGATTAAAAAATTAAAAGTTTGTTAACTTCACTAATCATTTTCGCTTTTATTAAATGTATGTTCGCCAATTATAAATTTTCTTTGGAATGGAGATAATTTTATTATTTTTCGAATATGACTTTTCTTACCTCCTGTTTTCCTTGTGAAACAAAGTGTTTACAGGCTCCTGAAAGTGCAGTTACATTGACTCAGATACTAAAGTTCCATGTTAATAGTACTTTATTCACAGTATAGAAATGCATTTTTCGCGGTACTTATTCTCTAAGGGAAAAATAGTTTTTATTTGTTTAAATTTGGGAAACTAAGTCGAAACATTTGTTTGTCCAAAGTGGTACAGAATTTTAGAATCGTGTCATATTAAACATTAAAGTCTGAATGTTTAAAAATTTCCCGCTGATGTTAAAACATACAGGTTCTAAGATATCTGAGAGACACGCTTCATGGCTAGATAAACTTCTCTTGTGGTTAATAATTAAAAATGCTTTAACAATAATTGCCATTTCATTATTAAAGTAAGCGGTATGGGATCTGTGTGAAAAAAGGGATCGATCGTACTAATAAATTGATACAGATTCGCTGATGTACATTTTGCGACGGCAGTTAAATTATTACATCTTCAAAATAGATTCTTTTCCCCAGATATAATTGTAAGCAACAAAGCGTATGCAAAAGTAGTGTATTTTTTTATAGGATGAATAAATATACTGTTTTAATAACTATAGCTTGTGGTATATTCTTCAGTAAATGTCTTCAAATTAACTTCCTTCAGGAAGTTTCAATTCTTAGGAATACGAACATAAAATAAATAAAACACTGGTAAAGAGTATTCTCTTCGTCTAGGGTCAGCGGCATACGCAAGTAGGCTATGGGGGTCAATCAGTCCCCCTCTCTCCTGCCGGGTTGAACCTGTTCACTGTGGCTTTGTGTCAACGAAAGCTAATATGTTAAACCTAGGTTCAAGATGTTTTCAATGTTTCACAAAGTGTTTGAACACTTTATTTCGGAAGGCCTAAAAAATTAAAGAACGGACCCAGAAAAGAAACGCTGGAGAATTTGATTTGAAATGTATTTTTATTTGTAATAAAACCAGAAATAAAACTGGTATCTGTAAGCTGCTCCAGGCATTTTTCTCGTTTATATACATAAAAAAAAATTATATGGATTTCGTAAGTGTCAAAATGTGCTTAGGTGGAAATAAAATAGAGACAAAGTGTACGATTACGTAAGTTTATATAAGAATATGTTGAATTTTAAAAACTAATTTGATACATTCTGTATTAAGGACTAACTAGTCATCAGATAGCATAATGTAAACCTTAAACAAGGTTTTGTAGCAATGCAGCTAGCTCAGGAATAGTCTTTTTTTTCAATTCTAGAAATAAATAATATTGCTAAAGAATTTATTATAATGTTACAGTTAAAATACGAAATATTGGAAGAGTAAACCCTTGTTGCAATTTTCGCCTCACGAAATACCCAAACAAAACAAAATGCGCACTAACGCATTTAAAAAAAAAGTTCTTATAGTGTTCATAGAATATTAAACTATGGTTTATAGTGCAAAATTTAAACTACGCAATTTGAGAATAGTTACAACTAGCTCCCGTTTTCTTTACACAAAATGCTTAAAATAAACTTTTAAAATATACACATTTTTTTTTAACTTATTGTATTCAGTCTGAAGAAGATATTACTGTAGGTTTTACGTTAATAGACATAAAAAATGTGATATATGTGTTTGGAGGCTCTTTACAGTTCATTTATGACTCGGGGGACATAATTAACAGAATTCTGATACCTTTAGAGAATTCATATTCTATGATCCAAAGGTATTTGAGACAGCCAAATTATGTCCCAAGGGTGCATAATTTAGGACACGTGTTGACGTATGCCAGTCATGAAACATTCACGTACACTTTAGTAAGTAGATTGAGTAGTTTATTCACGAAGTTGATGGAGTTGACGAAATGGAGAAGGATATTTTAAAAAATTTCTTTATATGACAACAACTGTGTGAGGACCCTCCCGACAATGCCTTTTGTGTGTACATCAGAACCGATAAGCAAACTTATTCTAGATATGTGTCTGTTAACCACCAATCGCATGGCTCGAGAGAGAACGAATTTTTTTTAAACAGTTTAAAGAGGAATTATTTAAATTTGAATCCTTGAGAAATTTCACCTATTTGGGTTCTAAGATCAACAATCAAAATGACATTAATCCTAAAATTAAAAAAAAAAGGATTATTGCCACAAACCTCTGTTTTTTCGGATTAAGACCTTTTTTAAAATCTCATCTAATAAAGAGAAGAACAAGAATTCTGTTACACAAGGTGCTAATAAGATCACTTTTAACCAATGCCTCAGAGATTTGATCTTTAACGACAATGGAGGAAAAAGCACTGGCAATCTTCGAGGGGAAATTTTTAAGAGCTATTTTGGGTGCTGTTTTAGAAAATAACACATGGAGCAAACGATATAACTTTGAAATCTATCAAATTTAAAAACAGTGACATTTTTAAATGCATGAAACTGAGTAGAATGTGAGATGGTCAGGTCACCTGAGGAGGAGTGCTGAGAGAACAGCTCTTAAGGTCTTTAATGCAACTCCTTTCTGTGTAAGATCAAGAGGAAGACCTAGGAAAAGATGGAAGGACAGCCTGGATGAGGATTTTGCCAAACTACAAATAAGGAACTTGAGGTCCATTTCTTTGAATAGGGCGGAATGGGAAAGACTTCTGTAGAAGGCCAGGGCCCACAACGCGCTGTCGTGCCAATATTGATGGTGATAACTAAAGAGGAATAGTACATTTTGCTGACATTCAACTAGATATGTGAAATAGGAGAGATATGAAACAAAATTAACGCATTTATGTTTAAATAGGTTTTTGGTTAGCATTTTTGTTGTCTTACTTTAAATTTGGGTATAAAGCAGAAAGAAATTTAGTTTAAAAAATACTTTACCACACTATTGTCTTAATGTTTGATAGATTTCAAAACTTCTGTAGATTCCTCCAATTTGAATGAAGTTTTGAATAAAACACATCCACATGAATCAAAAAATAGGTAATATTAAAATTCCTGGTATTTTCAACTAAAATGCAAAAGTAATCATCTTTTATGAAAAAGTTTTCTCAGTTCTGCCGGCTTAAATACACTTTCTCGATTCTATTTATGGCTGTAAATATTTATAAAAATAGTATATCATTATTTTTAAGTATGCTTCACGAAAGCGCGTATTTCAAGACACCGCAATAAAAGTCTATTAAAATACATACTGATGCACCAACTTTAATGTTTTTATGAGCTTTACTTAATAAAAAAGATGAATGCATATTGCACACTCTTCTCCCATATTCCATAATAAATTTGACTTGCAGTTCATGCAAAGTACTTTACTATTTCGTTTTTAGATTTCCATAGTTGGATTTATTATGTAAAAAGCCATTTTATCCCTTTTCTACATTTACATTTATTTATGAATATATTTTAAAATCCCGTTTTGCATATTATGATTTTGAGTACCTGAAAAGTTGTTCTAGAGCCATTAAAATGATGTAATTTAACTTAGTATAATATTTAACATTGTGTATGATCTACATATTCATTAAAATAACATACAGACATTGCAATTTCTTTCTACCATTTTAAATTGATATTTTATGCTTAGTTACAGTTCAATTTTTCAGAATAGTGTTTACCCAGGTACTTTATCTATGATCCATAGCATTTATCGCTAGTAAATGCATAATAAAATTGAGTTCCCTAAATATTCGCGAACAAGCAAAACTTGGTATGCATATATGTGTACGGATCCAGGAGAGGGGCTAGGAGTTAACAGCCCACCCCCCCTCCCCCGAAAGAGAAGATATTACTTAAGTGTAAGACTTTGCTTCATTGTACATTGTACATTTTCTATAAATCAGTGGCGTACCCAGGAATTCATTTTGGGGGATGCATATCGTCATTACCATGAAAGATGTTATGTATTACTGGGTGAAATCTAAAGAATATCCCATTATGGGCGCCCATATAGGGGCTCGCCATCCCCTCCCCCCCATCACAGCCACCGGTATAGTAAACAATCTTGTAGCATACTGAAATCTTTCAAATTAATTAAGTTTTCAAGTATTTGAAAACTCAAGATAAGCTCATCAAAATACATGGACGGCTCAAATTACCACCCATGTATAAGTTTCTTGTTTCGCCCATTTAAACCTGTTCAAGAATTAATATAATTTTTATAACTTATTAAAGGTTACAAAATTGAAGATCATGGGAAAAAGTTATAAAGATACCATAAGAACGAAAATTCGTATTTACCAGAATCGGCGGAATCTCACATCGTGGAAAATTCGATAAAAGTCATTTAATGATTGTAAAAACAGCCACAATTTAAAGAATGGTCAAAAAGAAGTGGTTATAATAAAATGAAAAATTTCATACAGATTATTTTCTACATGGTTATATTCATTCTCCCTGTTTTTTTTTTTTTTTCAAAAAATTTAAGACTTCTTCACTTAAAGAAAATTATTTTTTTATACATGTATGACAGAGAGCATTTAAACACATTTCAAATTTACGGTTTCTTAAGTAATTTTTTAAACATTTCATAGTGGAAAACGATCTTTCAGTAGTACATACTGTTACAGGCAAAGTGACTGAAGTTTTTAAAAGTTTATGGATATTCGGGAAAATATCATCGTGCGCGTTACATACTTGTAAAGCTTCTATAGCAGTTAATCTAATCTGTTGTGCCAGCAATTTCTTTTTCCTGAGCTGATGTTTTAGAATCATTAGCATTCTTAGCATTTCTAATTTGTATTCATCTGTAGGTATGAGGTTATTTCCAGTGAAACTAAAATATTTATTTATCTCAAAATTTCTTTGTGCTTTCTGAACTTTTCTTTAAGATGTAAAATTACAGCATTCAAAAATTTATTACTGTTACTTAAATTGTCATTAATGTACACTTTTCTGCTTCAAATTGATGTGTGGAATTTTTTTTTTTTCACCAGATTTTAAAAAACTTATAAGCGACTACTGATTCCTTTTACTCGTTCTCAGATTAAAAAATTAAGAAAAGGAATGAAATTAATTTAAATTTATAAAATTACGAACTTAGCAATTCGAGCAAAAGAAAATGCATTGAATGAGATTTCCTGACTGTTCTCCGTTTACGAATACGAAATCAGAGATTATCGCTAGCTGTTCGGAGAGGAGGGGGACATCTTCCATAGAAATAATATAATATTCCATAGATATTCTATGGGAATGCACCCTCTCCTTCTCTCTCCTCCTGGAAACTCTGACCTCATGAACACAAAGGCAAATTTTTAGAGTCATCAAAGACTTTTTATTATTTTTTCAAGAATTCACTTAGCTGGAATCATGTTTTCCTTTCATGACGAAAAATGTTTTTTGGAAAAAATCAGGTTTTTTTTTTCCCGCACCTGAAATATTTCAATTTTGAGAAATCTTGGGGGGTGCATATGTCCCTTTGCACCCCCCTGGGTGCGCCACTGCTATAAATTGGCCCACTGCCCCAGAAATACCATTGATTTAGTAACATTTTGATTTATTATACGTTTTGTTTAAGTCAAACAAGATTTTCATTAAAATTAGCTGCCTTCCGAAAAAGTTTTCTATATCTGCCGTTGTGCATATCGCATATTTCGATTCATTATAAGGAGGAGGGAGTTCGTTCTTGTGACTTTCTTTTTTTGTCCTATTGGGTAAGTGCATCCCTTATTCTTTTTAATTGCCGATTTCATTACAGTTATTTGGTGCTGGAATAAATTCTAAATTTCTAGCAAAACTCCATTCGCTTCACCAGATGTTCTCTGGATGGAGTCCACTAGCGGCACGTGACCTTTTCACGAATACAGGGCGGGGTGCATGTGAATGAAGTACTGAACTGCGTCTGACTCACTCGCTCGGGGTTACGCCTAAAGGGGTGGGGGTGGTCCTGATACTCGAGAGGAAATAGGGGGTTGAAAAGAGAAGGGGGGGGGGCGGTGGAGCAGGTGATGTTTGGAACGCATATTGATCAAACCACACCGAATTGTTTGGGACTCTTCATTAGATGCATCCCGGCTTTAGCACACATTTTATTATAGCATTCAGGTATAAGCGAGTTTTGTGCGGATTATTGTAGTCATTGTTAGCTTGCAGTATTGAAAATGAAATAATTTATAAATTTGTTTCTATACGCTTTTTATTTGGATATATACTCGCTACTGCTAGCCAGTTGCAAGTGTTAGTGTATTTGCCATTTAAAAACACATTCTCATCTCGCGTTTTTATCATTTTCATCTTAGAAAAAGCATTACTTTTTTAAAAATGCATTTAAGTTATTTTTAAAACATGAATATACCTTTTGATTCGTAATTATTATTTTCTTTTTTCAATTCACTGGAAAAAAACTACAACGAAAATAATTCCAATACGTACATGCACTCTTAATTGAGGTATTTGCTAAATAAACGAAAATTTCGAATTCATCTAATGTTCTATATAGCAAAATATCTTTGACTTGTCTTTAGATTAGGATAAAAGCTGTTGAAAGTAATTCCCTAGTGTGTAAAATGACCCTACGTGTACAGCCAAAGGAGAGCAAAATAGTTATAAAAAATAAGATTACAGTATTTTTAATTTAAAGTTACACATTGTGATTTATTAAGATTAAAACTGCTATTTAAAAATCATTTAGATTTTTGCGGCGAAATATGTTTTTTTGTATTCAGAGATTAGATTTCAGAGAAGTTTTTTTTTTCCCTAGTAATCTTTAGTGCACTTGAGCATATACATATTTATTAAGACACTGAGTAGAGAAACCAGTTGTTTCTAAAACCAACATTACCGTGTTCACGAAAATCTCTTAGAAAAGCATTACAGAAGGTGTTAAATATTGATCTAAGTTTCTCCAACATTTAAAACAGTGGAAAAATATTTGATTAAGATCATAATCTGAATTTTATTTCTTCAAATTATTTATAGTTCAAATATTTAAAGTCTGTTCCATTTTATTGAAATATAGTCACTAGTATATTTCACTATTTGTTTCACTAGTAATAAGAAAATGAGTAGGCGAATTTTGGAATAATTTACCTGAGATCTTTTCTTCGAAAACACTCTTTCGTATGAATATCAGTTCTTATAATTCTATGATTATGTGTTTATTATACTCTATAAAATCCTTATAATGGATTATGATAGTGATTGCAGCTACGGATCTGGGGAAGAGACTCGGGGGGGCTTCCTCTTAAGAAAAAAGAAAAAGACATAGATAAAAGGGTGACATTTTACTTCATTGTAAACTTTATTAGGTGAAATGACCATTTTTTTTATAAATTACCCCCTCCTAAAAAAGTGCTTTGCCTTAAAGGAGTATTTCGTTTCGTTATTATACATCTTGTTTCGGTCAAAAAAGCTTTTTCAAAACTAGCTTCCCCCCCCCTCCCCTCGAAAAAAAAAAGGGAGAGAGGCATCCGCAGTTGAATGATTTTCTCGTGTCTGAAATGATTACTCGCATTATGCTAGCTATGTAATACTAAAATTGATGTTTCTCACTAAAAAGTAAATATATTTAAACAATTATAAATATTAAACAAATACTTGTTTTTATACTGTGACAGTCTGTAAGGCTTTGCAAAGTATATTAGGATAAATGTAATAAAATGTATTTGAAAATGGTTTTTCATTTGGGGATACTCTTGACTAGATAAGTGATTATCGCTCTATACGTCATGCTAAAAGCTTTTGTTTAAGTTAGCAGAGATAAAAATAAAGTTAAGTAGCAGAGATAAAAATAAAAGTAAAAGAATGAAAAGAAATATAAGTATTTAAAAAAGTAGTAATATTGCATTTATACTTTAGCAATCTATAAGGCTTAGTAAGGAGGTTTTAGTATAAAACAGCAAATTGTATATTTAAAAATGACTTTTATATTAGAGAACATTACTAAACAGCTGATTAGGGGTGCACAGGCTTTAATGCCGAAAGCTTCTATTGAAGTGGCTGAGAAAACATAAGTATCTTTAGTGTAAACCATCAGAGTAGATAATGTTGGGTTTCAATGGTGAGCACTTTTGAGCTTTGAAGAGGTGAATGTCGAAATATCTTTTAAATACTAAACTGAGACTTTTATTATATTTGCTACAATCAAAGAAATCGGAAAGCTACTTCATTTTACTGTTTTATCATTTTGTTTGTACAATCGGTATTTAATATAAACACACGATAATAGAGCTTTTCAATTTTGAACATGCAGGATTAAATAACATTTTCAAAAACCAGTTCACTTCATCCCCCCCCGAATATATATATATATATATATATATATTATTAAGGCCTCAGAAAAAAAAATAATAAAAAAATGCAGATCACTAAACTGTACGGCAGTTGGAAGAAATTAGTGCAGAGCTTATAAAACCTACAATATAAATGCAATCTTATTATAGCGTCATTTTTTTTTCTTAAAGTTACTTTTAATTACTATCCTCACAGTCGTTTATTTATCTGCTTCAATTATTTCATAGTTCGCGTTCAATGATCTTGTATACAAAAAAGCGTTGTATACATAAAATTCAAGACAAGCTAAGAAACAAACTTTTAAAATATTCCTGAAATGGTTATCGCTATGGCTAGCTTACTCTTCGATGTGTGCCGTTAGTAACCAACCCCCTATCAACGAGGCAACAGCTTGTGCAAACAGTTTACAGGGGTATCTGCCGTCTGTAACCAGTTCAGCGTTTGCCGTCTTTTCCCCCTAAGTCCCAGGGCGCACTTTCATCTACAGAACAGAGTCGTTCAAGCAAGGCAAGGCTTCTTTCACCCTCCCCCAGGGATACAGGGGATCTGGAGAGGAGAGAATCTTCAAATGACGCCGGGAATTGCAGAGGAAAATAGATGAAAAAGTTTCAAGTGCACTCTATTACATGTGACGAGTACAGAAAAAAAAAAAAAAAAAAAACACGATTGTATATATATATATATATACAAATACGAAAAATGAATGAAGGGGAAAAGTACCCGATTTGTATGATCTAGAATTTTTATTTTAGTACTTCGACAGTTAAAATAAATACCAGATAAATACCAGGCGAGGATTTTGTTGTTTCACAGCATTTCAGACAGCAGATGGGGGTTATACTATATATAATAATAAACGAAACAACATAATTTTGAATAATTCAAAAATAATACATTGCATTGCTTTCCACTGATTTATGGAAGTAATTTGTTCTTCGTTTTAGATAGTTCAGACCATTTTGTGTTGGTATAGGAAAAACTCTTTGATTCAAAGTGCCTTTTTCAGTTGCCGTTCTTTATTATTGCTGTTAGTAATATTTTTGCTTTTTCTTCAAAATGCTGAAGCTTCAGATTTTCGTTTTTTTTCAATTTTATGTGCTCTATTTGAATGCCATACAATAATATTCTATTCGTATCCAAATAAATACTCAAGAAACATTTTCATATGTTTTAGTCTCAATGCTTATTATATAACAACAGGAATAAAAGTTTAAAAAAATATTTAAGAATAAAAATAATTTTAAAAATCCATCTAACATAATTTATCTATCAAGACGTAAATGTTCAGAATCGACTACTATTAATACTAAAAACTTTACCATTTTAAACTTTACCAAGAAAAGCAGACCTTTCTTGATCCCGTATTTCACATACTGTTTTCTTGGTACTTTGATATATACATATTCAATCGACAAAGAGTATCTAGACCACCTGTAGAAATACGTCGTATAAGAAATTAAGATATAGAGACTTGCTGTAAAAAAAAAGCAATAAATCATAAGTTAAACTGTTAAAAATAATTAAAACCCAACAATAATATTAAATAGAATACACTGTCATGAAGTTTATTTTTCACGTAAATTCATAAAATTGCTTTGTCTAAGCTCGCTAAAGAGCAAAATGAATTCTACATACTTTTCGAGAAATTTGTTTTCTTCAGTAGCAGAGAATCAACAAACCAACATGAAAACAGGCTAAAGAGTTATAAGGAAAATTGAAAGGTTAAAAAATAAACTAAAACTAAGATTTTATTTTGGTATCTACTCTACTTTTTGTTACGTTCTTTTCGTTATCGTATGTTATGCTATCCCAAAGAATAGACAACCCTTTCAGTCCATCGAAATGTTAATAAAGTTTAGATTCGTAAGAGGAGTTTGTAATAGAAAAATGATTGTGGACGCCCGGCCTAATTTATAGGAAGATATTTTAAAAATTGTTTCAACATTACACAGGTGTGTGTTGCGTAAAAACGGTTATTTTATCTTGAATGCAATTTTAAGACCGGTAATATCACTGGTAGTTCTAAAATAAATCAACGTACTATTTAGAATAACAATTATGAAACCGTTGAAAATAAAACAAACCTTTAGAAATGCTAATACGAATATATTTTAAATGGTAGATATTGAAATTATATATACACACTGACACATACATGATGTCCCCAAAACAATGGAACAACAACCTGAGATTCTATTCTTAAATGTTGATTATATATATAGATATACAATAAATTACAAAGTTACGTAAAAAAAAAATGTTCGCAGATTATATATAAACACAAGACTAAAATTTTTATACAGCACCGTATGAAAAAATCCAAATTTAGTAAAATGTGCTCCATGTATTGGTTGATGTATAGTTCAGCTTTTCATCTTCATTGCGCAAGATTTGCTTTTTACGTGATGACTCGGATCTAAAACTAAATGTTTATTGACTAAAGCCAATTTTCAACGGCCCTCTAAGGAAAAAAAAATCACATATGAAGATCACATTTCAGTGGCTTTATACAAATTACGAAAGAAAACATTGATTACGTAAGTACACAAAACTTTTAATGCTATTATTATTATTACGCAATCTCTTACCCACTTTGTTTAAACATATACCTAAGCTTATTTATGATGAAAGACTGAAACTTTGCACATTAACTAATTATAATATGGGGCACATTTTACTAAATGGGAATCTTTTGGTATTTATTTAATCTCCTGAAAATTTTAATTGATACCATAAAATTCTGTACCTTCTTTACTTTGTAATTTATTGTATATATGTGATCAATATTTAAGGAATAAAAGCCTAGATCAGTGTTTTTGGGACACCCTGTATATATCCGTGTATGAAAGTTATCGTATTACCATTTAAAGTAAAGCATCAATTGGTTGTCATTTGTAAAAATTCCATAAGCATCAGAAATCATGTGTACAACATACAGAGGTGTAAATGAAATTGCCCATTTATTACTTGTTAGATGTGATCATACAATTAACTCCTTTGGTGAAAAAAAAAAGACAAGCTCTTTCAAATCATTAATACCTTCGAAGAAGCTACTTTTATTTGCTTTTGAATTCCAAATATAGAGCGAGAGAACTACGCAAAATCTTTTAAAAAAAATTTCTTTCCATTCTAACGCAAGATTTGCTTTTTAAAAAGCCCCAATGCTTATTATATATTTAGTGATGTTGAAATAAAGCAAACTATTAAAGAAAGTTTTACGCATGCTGCACTAAAATGAGATTAAATACAAAAGAAAAATTGGATTAGGAAAATTGCGCTGGAAGCGAATTAATCTCGTTCCAATGCATATAAAAATTAAAACTGTCGTAAAAAAAACGAGCATTTGATTATACTGATGCAAAATGTTAGAGAAAAAAGAATTCCGTTTATCTTTAAAGAAGTCAAAATGTTTTTTAACAAGCTCAGTTTGTAACATTGTACATCTCTGTTATTGAAATATAAAGTAAGTGAATTATACGAGTAAAAGGAGCTATTTTAGCAATTATTTGATGTTTATCTGCTTGTTTTCAGTTGTAATTACTATCAAAATTTTGCAATAGTTTTTAAAATCCTATATTACATTGATTTTTGTTTTGTTTTTCCCGTGGTACGTTTTTTTTTTCTTATAGACTATAAAATAATTAGTATTTCGCACAGAATATTGTGCGTGCGAATAAAGTATACGCAAATTTAAAAAAAAATGTCAGTTTAGAAGATTAACAGATAAAAATCTATTGAATACTAGTTTGCAACAGATTTTGGTGCCAAAATTTTTTACAAGCCGTTTTTCTCAAAATAGATTGATAAATTAGTATATGTTAATTGAGAGACTTCTGAATGGGTGTTAAATTATTACATATTTTTCAAATTGAAAAAGAAAACGAAAATTAAATAATTTGTCCAACCTAATTTGGTAGATTTAAACAAGTAGTCATATTCTAACTGAAGCAATCTTTCGGGTCTTTGAGTAGGTGGAACATACGAGCAAACGTTGAATAACATATATTCAAAGATGCATAATTTAACTGAAGTGTAGACTACTAAATCATTTATATCTGAAATGTTTGCGTTTCGTGTAGCGCAATAATATTTTATACGCACTTTATTTCTGTGGTTGATAAATAACTATTTAATATCTAGTTGAATAAAGCATTGGTGAAAGTAGCTATTCTTTATTCTACTACCAAGGAGTCTTAAAACCAAGCTGAATTGTATCCGCAGGCCTTTGAGATAAAAAATTACTTTTTTAATACGTTTCATAACATGGTTGCAAAATATGATAAGGCTCAGTGCAGTGTATTGAAAACATGAGTTGAATAAAGAAAATTTTCAGCTTTAATTAGCGAAGTGTACGTGGGAAGCTGTGTTGTGTTTACTTTATGCGAGAAAAATGATAAAAAATATTTCAGAGCATTCACTAACCTTTAGAGCAATATTAATCCAAATTCGAGGTCTCTTGCATTTTACTTTTTTCTGTTTACTGCGAAGCAATGCATGCAATGGATTTTAAAATCAGAAGGATAAATAATTGGTGTCACGAAAAAGGTCGTTTTCCCATCTTCTTGACTTTTTTGGAATAAAAAAAAATTAAATAAAAAAGCACAGTGGTGTGTTTTAAAAACACTTTACGTTTGCTACGTGCGTTAACAGAATTATACTTATTTGTGGAATGCTCATTGCATGCAAATTGATTATTATCTCGTTAATATGTTCGTGACGCTAACGAGAATTGCATCACTTGTTTTTTAATCATTCAAAGGTAAACTATAAACAAGCTAAACAATGTCAAATTATTTACACGTTAAGAGTCTTAGAAGGATTATAAGCTTTAGTAGTTCTTTATGTTTAAAACGAATAAATGTTTTGCCTAATGTTTGTTAAATTTAAAATGTTTCTCTGAACAAAAATTTCTGTATTTCAATCTTAAAAGTTTTGACATTTTATAAGGGATTTCGTTAAATTAAAGATTTCGATTGAAGACATTCTTTTTTAAAAAATGCAATGAATAATTTTGCACACTTTTAGGTAATCTTATAAAATTAACAAGTTTTCCGGTCTAATGCTGGATGGCAATTAAAAACGATTAGTCATAAATTGCATGTTAAAGCATCAAGTATAATTTAAACAAATTATTAAAAAATTTAAAGTAGTAATGTTAAATTATCTGTTGCAGTCAAACCCGAATTAAGTTCGTCGTATCTTAAAACTACTGATAATGTAGCTGCCTCGCTAAATGAAATAATGATTTATATCTGTATAAATCGTAAATCTAATAAATAATATAAATAGGAAGTTTTGACTGATTGGATTACTTATTACTATGTTTTCAAGAACTGGCTGAACAACGCGAGATAGAGATTCAGAGTAGAATCTCTGAGTTGAATATAGTAATATGTATAAAGTAATATGAAAAGGGCAACCCATTTCATATGACTGCTAAAGAGAAGAAAGAAAGAAAACCTAATTTCTATGAAGTACAATATTCTTAAAAACAATGTGGCGTCTCATTTTTTTTTATGCATATAAGAGGGTTTACTCAAGATTTAATACTATATTTTCAATACAATGAAATCGAAAATAATTATAGATGAGAGATTTAAAATTTTTTATTGCAGAATTTAATTAAATCATAATGATTCAAATAAAACGTTAATTAGAAAAATATTTTCTAGATGCCTAGAAATGCTTGAATCAAGAGTAACTCATAATCAAAATTTACTTATTTATGCCGACCAAAAAAATTTTTAGACACAATTTTCATAATATATATAGTTTATAGATAATATAGTAGTTTGAAGTAGTTTTATGAGAATATCTTGCAATCGTTAAAAACTGTAAAACACATTTTCAGCCGTCCAAGAGTATTTGAAAGTAAAGAACTACTAAAATAATTGAAAGTTTACTGCACACGAGAAAATGTAATACAGATTTCTTCTTTCCTTAACAAATAATAATGGTCATGCTTGGATAACAGTAGTTTGTGCATATTTTATGTTTTTTTTATCTATATGATTCACACAAGGACATTTTTAAGATTACTTTATATGTATATACTTTATGACCTACTCCTACTGCAGTGGCGTGAAAATGACAGCCAGCATTTTCGTTAAGTGCTAGCACAATGATGCAAACAGCAATTCACTATTATAGTTCGCAGTAAAAGCTGCAACATGTTTGCCATTGTCTTGATATCGTTGTTGCTCTAATGGCTAGATCTTTGTAGACAACTTTGGGAAGTTTAAAAATTGATGGTAGCTTAAAGTCCAGACTTTCTGTTTTACAAAGCCCTTTTGTTCAAAAATAAGAATTGTTTTATTCAGAATCAAGTATGTTTACTATTTGTTTAAGTGCAATCTTTGTTATATTACTAGACACAATGAAATTCAATATTAACAGGTCTTCTCTTATCCACCACGGGAAATGAACTTTTGAATGTAATTATCTTTGAAAGTGTCAATACAAAAGTAACATCAAATTAGTCAAAATTTTAGTTTTTTAACCCATTTGTGCCTGGATATTTTTGCGACTTTCTTCGATTTTTACTGATAACAGAAATAATAGATAAATTTCTGATGTCAACTTCTTGAACAAGGGATGATTTCTTTTAAAATCATTACGCATAAAAATCGAAATATCAACATCCTACTTGGTCATGTTAAAATATTTTGTAGAGTTGAGGCTCAATACTCATGAATAAAGCCTAGGAAAAATAAATAACGTTTTCGACTCATAGCGAAAATGCCGTCCCAAAAAAGGGACACTAGGCATAAATGGGTTAAAAAAGGTGTTTAATAACACTGTTTTATTTGGATAACACTTCGTTAAAATGTTTCCTTGTTACTTCTTGAAAACGATACATTGTTAAAATGCAATCCTTGTCTTTTTTTTTGTTGTTGTTTATGAAAGCTACACTATCAGAACCTCTTTTATTCAATGAAAAATGCTTGTCAAAAATTACCTTTAAAACAATACCAAATTAATATATTTTTTTCCCGTGTGAAATTAAGTATCTGAGCATTGTAGACCTAACGTTCATTTGAAAGTTCAGTGATTACTTCAAAAACTTTTAAAATATTATTTTACCAAAAACTTTTACTGATACTGCCAAACAGTTATCTATGCTATCTACCAGATATAAGCGGAAGTGTTGGTGGGCATGAGGAAAAAAAATAAAAAAAACAGAAAAAAGAAACGAAGTGCTTGCTGTTTTCCTTCGATACTGGCAACGATGTGAGATGAACAAGGGAAGGCAAGTCCAATCAATGATTTCCAACCTTGACCTTGAGCGGGGGAGGATCAATTAAAAGGGGAGTTGTCCTGGTCTCAGGTATTCATGGAAAGAGAGGATGGTGTAGTGTTCGATTGCCCCAAATCGATGCTCGTCTTGCATTCTTCTCTTACAGGGATCGCGCACAAGTTGCGTAGACATGCTCTTGAAGAGGAGACAGCTGATTTTACTTCAAGACGTAACTGCAGGCCGACTTCTTTTTTTTTTTCTCAATCTGGTGACGCTCATCGACAACTTACGTTGCTTTTGCTCGTGGTTTTGTATAAGTTTGCCTTAAAGAGTCGCCGTTGTTTGCGTGTGAACAAGTGAATATGACACTACATGAACGTGATTGTTTAGAATTGCTTCTTTATGTACTTTTTTGGACCGATAAGTAAGAGTTCGTTGTAAGACGGTTTTCTTTGTAGCTCTTTTTGATAGTGCATGGAATTTTTTAAGGTTCTTAAAATTCTTAATTTGTAATTTTTGAGTTTATTTTAAAATTATTTTTATAATATCATTTTAGGGATGTTTTCACAAGATTAGTGAAATTAATGTATTGCCAAAAGTTGGCTCAATATTCCATGAATACTCAATATACTCACACTGTTGAAAAAGCCAAACTCTATTCAACTTACTCAATATTACATTTTGAGTAAAAAAAATATTCATATTTGGTTCATATACACAAGAATATATCATATATTGAGTATGCAGCAGATTTTAAGCGTACTTCAACGTATATAAAAGTCATAACATTTGTGTTCTAGTATAAAGCAATATTCCATACTGTATCGCATGAATATATGTGTTGAAGAACCTGGACAATAAGAGATTATATACACATGAAATTTGCATGAAACTAAGAATACATTTTTCATGAAAATTATATAAACTGAATAAAAGTTATAAGATGTAACTAAACATTTGGCAATATTCCAAATAGTTAAAATAAAGTTGAATATTTTAACTTTTGATAGTATGTATTGTACTTAAAAAATTGTTATATTTTTCTAACATAATTGAGAGATACTACATATTACACCTCAATTTATTTGATGAAGATTTTGACTGTGTGAATATATTGAGTAGTAAACAGGTATCCAAGTATCAATTACAGTATTGAAAAGATTTAATAAATACCTTTTTTATCTTCCTCTTTCTGAGAAACAAAACATAGAAAAATTTACACTATGTCATCAATTTATGTTAATATTTTTTACTATTTATTTTTCGCATCTCTTAACATAATCTAAATATTTTTAAGGTTTGATCCGACAGGAAAGGGATTTTCTTTTTACTGAGAAAATAAGGCAGGTTCTAAAATGCATTTAATTTATGATTATACAGAATATTTTTCTGATGAAACAATATTCATTTAAACCACGTTTAAAACGTATGGTTCATTAGCTAAAATAAAGATCACTATTACTTTCAAATTTAAATATCTTACATATTTTGTTTTCATAATTAATATTAATTCAAATTAAGACTTCCTGTAAGTTTTAAAAAACTTTTTTCAAAAGTATGTATGTACTTACTTTCAACATTTCAAAGTGGTTCAGTTTTCAAATTCTGTGTACGGAAGTAAATATCTTCTCCTTAGCTCTCCAAATTGTGTTCACAGGTTTACTTGGTAGCTAAAATATAATCGTATTCAAAACGTTTGTTGGATATTAAATATCTGCTTTAAGGAGACTTGTGTGTGTGTTTGGACACCCCAAACAGAGTCTAAACTCGACTTCTTGGTAAAAACTCAAGTTAGTGATAGGTATCGATGAATGAAACTATCTGAATTAATCGATTATTGAATGCATTCGAGCTAATCGGTTTTTAAAAATCCATTCGAACGTTCAGTACATGACATTCGAAATTTAGAATAGTATTCGAATAGAAATCAGGGATATTTTTCAAATAGAAAGAGCGAACGCTATTCCAATAATGAAATTGCAAATATTATTTTTATAGTATTCGATTTTTTTTTCTGTACCGGAGGCCCCAGTTTTAAATTAGATTTCCTGCATGCACATCTGCCGACAGTTCCTATCATGATCATTCCAACCTATTAAGTTATAAAAAGTCAATCGCCAATTCATTTGAGTCAATCTTTTTTTTTAAAATTCATTAGATTGATTATCGCATAGCATTCGAATAGTATATGGCATTCAAAATCACGAATACTTGTCGAATAGACACTCTTCGAAGAGCGAAACCACGAACACCATTCGAAGAGCGAAACTGCGAGCACCATTCGAAGAGTGAAACCACGAACACCATTCGAAGAGTGAAACTGCGAACACCATTCGAAGAGTGAAACCGCGAACACTCTCTTCGAAGAGTGAAACCGCGAACACGATTCTAAGAGTATAACCGCGAACACCATTCGAAGAGTGAAATCCTGAAGAGCATTCGAATAGACATCGCAGATGCTGTTAAATTCAAACAGAATTCGAATATTCACTATTCGATTGATTAATCGATTATTTATTCTATTCGAATCGTAGTAATTGATTACAGAAATCATTCGAATGCCGCATCATCAAACCAGTCCACCAAAGAGCACATGTATAATACAAATGTATATTATTTACCATGTTTTGGAAATATAGGTGTTTTGAGGCCGAAAACTGGCAATACCCGGCCCTCAACAGAACACAGTGAGATAGAATTTAGCGGCCATTCCAGGGCAGCGTCAAATTCAACGTTTAACACATACTCCACTAATAAAAGAAATTAATAAATTTGTGAAAATGAACGAAGACAAACCCTTTCGCTTGGTTCGGCAACATTTGGATAAACAGAATTTTGAAAATGCAACTATATTTAAAATTTTGAGCTGTAATGGTTGAAAATATTGACACTGGTGATATTATCGTCGAAATTAGAAAACTTACCGAAATATTATAGTAATTTGAAATACCTGAAAGATTTCGTTCAGCAAAACTTTAAAATAATACAAAATTTAATGTTTTTCATGAAATGATCGGAAGTTCAGCAAACGGCAAATCCAGTGTTTATTCATGATACTGTTCAATGTACAAGCTAGTATGTTCTTCACAAGTTTGTATCAGTGGCATATCCTGAGGTGGGGCACCTGGGTGATAGCTTGAAGACACTGTCGACTTGCTCGGAAGTTTAACCTACTATTTTGTGGATCACTCGACGTTCTTGATACTCATAAATTCTAATTTTAAATAAACGCATTTATCAGTTGTCATCTGCCCTTCAGTAGAACTGCAAGATATCAGGCGTTATGTTACATTTCCTGCAAATGTGCTGAGATTCAGCATTTCATAAATTCTTCATGTACGCTAGGTAATCACTGCGTGTTTTGCATTCGCAGAAAGTCATAATGAACCTGCGTTTAAATTTATTTTCGTTCAGAATTTCCTGTTAGAGCAATATTGTTTAAAGATATATGTCCAGAAATGAAGGTGGGTTATGCGAAATATTTTATGGTTTACAACTTTCGAGAACATATAACTTAATTGTTTTCACAAAAGAACTTGCTAGGTTAGTAGTAGTGTTTCTTTCAACAGATTCTATTTTAAAGAGCGTAAACTACTTTTATTTTGCTGAAATATTTTAATAACTGGTATTTGACTTATACTAATTTAATAATTTTCTAAGTGGTTTAGTGCCATCTTCTCTGAGATTTTAGAGTATTTTTCTTCTGCCATCAAAATGACCTAGTCAATTAAGTATAAAGATGGGACAAATAAAGTAAAATGTAGCGTATGGAGCATTTTCTACTGACAACAAAAAGAAACAACAAAAGACAACAAAATAGTAGGATTTCGGTTGTATGGCATATCAAAAGAGATATTCTGTCCACACATTTAGGCCCTATACTACTATAGAAAAACAAGAAAATAAATACATATTTATTTTGAAAGCAAAATAATCGAAAAACACTGCAAAACAGACATGCTCAACTGGAACAATGCAGATCACATGGCATGAGACAGCAAATTTTGTTGTAAGAATGTGGCCAAATTCAAGAGGTGAAACACCGGTGTTGCCAGAATTCGAATGTGCAAGAGTAGAATTAAGATTGTAAATGTTGCCAGAAACAGCCGTGTAAAATTATTTGACAGTATTAAAATACAGGTATATTAATTACATTAACATAAATGTATATTATTTAAATTAAAATTATAATTGTTGAGTCAAAATAAATAGATTGTATAGCCAATTAAATATTAATAAAATTATTCTACTTAAAACTGTAATGAATATATGTACTAGCTAAATACATACAATTTGTTTATTTTTCAGAAATTAATTCTAATATTTAAAAATAGAGAATATTGAAACACCAAAATTAGATTTAAAAATTGCATAGTCACTGAATAGGAACCCCATTTGTCCCCTCCAAATATTCATATGTATGCATATACACATCCAGAGTTTTATATATGCAGGGTGGTCCTAAACTATATGTCAAAAATGCAAAGGTACAAAGGGTGGTAAAGGGGATCAAGACGGTTCGGAATCATATAGCAATGGGGGGGTGGAAGCGTAGTCTTCATGTACATGTTAATAATCACTTTGGAAGAACTGTTGGTCTAAATTAGTAATCAAGTTTCATAAACAATGAGCTTTACTCAGAGACTTTCATCAATGAAATGAAGTAGAATTTGTAAACTATCTGTTTTAGTTAACCCTTTGAGGTGCAACTCTTTTCTAATGCTGAAAAAAGGCAGCCGTTGCCATCATTCGACTTAACTACCAGCAAGATGGCGTACGATCGAAACGTTCATCGTGTGCCTCAGATCTAGAGACCCTTTTATGACGCAGCTGGCTGTGCCGCACAGCCACAGTGAGTTGAATGCTGCAGTATTAGGTAAGGGGAGGGGGGGGCGGAAGGACTACTTAACCCATTTATGCCTAGCGTCCCTTTTTTGGGACGGCATTTCCGCTATCAGTCGAAAACGTTATTTATTTTTCCTAGCCTTTATTCGCGAATATTGAACTTCAATTCCACAAAATATTTGAATAGGGCCAAGTAGGATGTTGACATTTCAATTTTTATACATAATGATTTTAAATGAAATCATTCCTTGTTCAAAAAGTTGACATCAGAAATTTATCAATTACTGCTGGTGTTAGCAAAATTCGAAGAAATTCGCAAAAATATCCAGGCACGAATGGGTTAAAAAGATTCAGGGTGGAAAAAGTAGTTGCAAATGTCTTCGCTAGGGAAAATTACGGCACTGCTGTAGTCAACATATCTGGAAAATAATTATAGTAATAATAATAATAATACCCAGAGGAATATCTGAAACTATAAACTTCAGATATTCCTCTTCATGATTATATAGGCAATAGAAGAGCTTGAAATTATCGTATAAAAGTAAAAATAAACTTTACAAGCACGTAATGCTAAATATTTTTGTATTTTATATTTATGTGTATGAAAATTAATAAAGTGTGTGAAATATAAAAATGTGTCAGTGAGACGCGTGTAATACTGCTTCTGAAATTTATGTCCAATTAGTTAGTGAATTCTGTCCATAAACGCATACTATATGCGTTTATGAACACAATTTCGCTTTAACAATGAAAAATAGATACACTTTTCTGATATCATGAACGACAATGCCCAGTAAATTTATTTCTATAAATTATGTATATGCGCACACATTTTACTTATTCATTTATTCAACGTAATGCTAGAGCTTTTGAAATAAGCTAAAAAGTAACTTATAACAAATTACTACTTTTTACTACAGAATAGTCATTAATCTTTAGAATGTTCATTTAATTAATTCATTGAAATTAATTCGCAGTTGAAAACCAATTTCTTAATAAAGGCCGTAGTTACGCTTTCATTTGCTTCGACGTTTTCTATAAGCCTTTCTTTATGAGCTGAAAAGAGAGATTTGCTTTCAGAATGATTTCTATAAGAGTTAAAATTAAAAATTATACGCACGTAAATGATTAATGTTTAATGAGTAAAAAAAATCCTAATTTTGTATTTATACCTCAAAACTAGATTACAAACAATTCATTAACGCTCTAATTTTGACTTTAAATTAAGTGCCTTTACTTTATTTTTGATCACCATCAAAAACTCTTTTTTTAAATAATGGAATTGACGAAGTTTTGGATTTCTTAATGAAACATTCTCAAACCTTTGCAGTCTAATTTCAATTAAATAAATTTTATGTTAGAATAAATGAAACCCAAAAAAGCATATTAAAATCATTTCATTTTGTGATGAATTATTTTGTTAAGTCTTGCAAATACTTTATTATTGGACAACTAATAACTTTAAAACAACCGTTCACTAAAATAACAGTAATTTCCAAATTTTATCGGTATTTGATTTATCCAATAAAGTGCTGTTATAATTATTATCCTTATCCAAACAAAGCCTTTAGTTCCAGGAAATGCAATAACTGTTTTAAGCTGGCATACTTTTGAAAGTTTTCTATTTAAAAAGCATTTACAATAAATAGAAATGCGGTTTTGTTGGATTTCAAAGAAAAATAGCCGCTACGGAATTTCCTAATATGAATTCACTTTTAGTGGTAAATAAACACTATTAGAACTAGTAGCAGTTAGTAGTAAATTATTGATGCAATATTTCAATCCAACTATTATTACGTCATGCAAATGCAATTTTGAAAATAGTAAACAACTCAGTAAATGGAAACTGTTTATAATTATGCTTGATGATTAAACTTATATCGTACACCGTTTTGTCAATACATATCAAGCACTATTTAAATTTCTACTATTTTGACAATTGTTTTGTTAATTTTTTCATTTATATTTGGATAGGTTAAGAACTGATAAATATTCATAAATGAAATATTGTGAATAATTCTTTTCGTTCTAAACATAAGTTTTCTTAGTATCACTAACTTTCAATTTTGTGACGTGTCTGTAATACATAAAAATTCATACATCAATATTAATCATACTAATACTAATATGAAGTTAAATTTTGAAATATTATTTTTCTCATAAGTTTGTGCTTCTGTTTGACTTTTCTCATTATTTGCGATTGTAAACAAGATGGCTACATAACTTTCCGTATCTCAGAATTCCAGAGTGTGAGATAGCTTCATTCTTTAGTTTTATTTATAATTTTAACTTTTAACAGATGTTTGCCTATATTTTAGTGCTTTTGGAAATATGGTATCACAGTGTAGAAAAGTCTCACTGAAATTAGTTAAAAGCATTTATTTAAGTAACAATTTGAACACATATTTAAACTTTAAGCAAAATGAAACAAACATGGTTTAACCGTAATCTTTGAAGTTCATTTTTATTGTGTTGAAATGAAATAGTTTTTAGACGAATAAAAGGGAATTTAGTTAAATATTAGGTACTGTATAGCTGAATAGAATAAAGTCTATCGAAAGCTAAGTTACATCGCGTGATTATTGATAATCGCAATATTTTTACCCAATCAAGTATAATTTATAGCACGGGCTCACATTTTACTGCACATTCATGTGTTGCAGGAGGCAATATAAGTAATTCACGCACATCTCTAACAGGCAGAAAAGTATGACATAACTTTTATTGATTATGACACTGCTGTCCGTAACTCGGCATCTTGTCAGATAGCTTCCTTTTTTTTCAGAATTCACACGCAAAGCACCAATAAATAAAATTCTGCAATTTCAAAACGTCGTACTTTGATGTAACGTGCAAATAGCTTTTTTATTCTCATTGCACAGTACTGCTACCTCGGGGGAAACTCCTCTTAGAAAAGGAAACAAAATAGTTTAAAAAATAACTTTATTTTTTGTGGAACATTTCAAGTTTTTATGAAAACTTTACGAATGAAAAATGTTTTGGGATATGATTGTTTGTTTTAGCATTGCCTTTTTTTGTACTAGATATTGCGCGTGTTTTTTAAAACTATTTATGAGGATTTTAATAAAAGAAACAAGCATTTTCGGTATGCTAATGCAACGAAAGAATAAATTTTGACTGAAAATTTTGCTCTAAGAATACAAAATATACGATTTTAATTCTCTACTATCCATTAAATATGTGACTACGGCCGTGGACAATTAATTGTACTTTAGAGGTGGTTACTACACTTTCTCAAAGTCGCAAAATATTAAAGGCGCACAATTTTTTGAATTTAAATACGCTATTGCATCGAAACAAATATACTGCATTCATATTTTTAAAGAAATATACTTATCTTTGGGAAAAAAGAAACAGTAATTCCACACACGTTTACTCCAGCCGTATGGATGCTGACCGACTTGAAAACGAGATTCTACGTTTTCAAGTCGGTCAGCTCCGGTCAGATAGATTGCCCATCTTGCCGCACCATTTGAAATACTTCTTTTGCACAGAACTGTCATTTCATGTATATGGAGGTTGGCCCCCTATACATGAGGTAGGCCCCCTATACATGAGGTAGGCCCCCTATACATGAGGAGGTATGGGCCCCTACATTTTGGAGCCCGATGGAATCGTCTAGAGCTCAATCCGTTGATGAATCGAGGACTTGATCGCCAGGTTAACCCTTTAACGCGCAGTGTTCCTGCTCTGGGATCACCAAACTCTGACGTTTGACTGTTGCCAGTCACGAAGAATAGATTGGATTGCTATAAAAATAGTTGCGGGTGACATGTCTCCACGAGAATCCTTTACTTTCTAAGACGTCATTTCCCGTAAATAAATGGTCACGATTACTTTTAACAGCACTGACATCTGCTGAAAAATGGAAGAACGCGAGAACAGCTGGATAGATTGCCCTATGCTGAAAAAAGGGCAGCCGTTGCCATCGCTCGACTTAACTACCAGCAAGATGGCGGACGATCGAAACGTTCATCGCGTGCCACAGATCTAGAGACCCTTTTTTTGACGCAGCTGGCTGTGCCGCACAGCGCTGTATAGGTGAGGTGTGATTGAGCATGATTCAGTTCTTCAAGAAATGTCCTGAATTTTCCCCTTATATAGCCCGTTTTGTGCTTAATTTAACTGATGAAGAGTCTTATAACAGGAGTTAAATAAAAGAGCCTAAATAAATGAAATAAAGTTGAAACAACCTTTATGATTCTAATTGTCAATTAACATCGATAAATATTACATTAAATTTGATTTCCTTTATTTTACGAGTAGTCGCTAATCAGAATCAAGTGAGGACAGATTGACTAAAATGTTTGACAGGTTAACTGTATTTGGTAATCTACAAGAATAATGCAGAGATTAACCTCCCAGCTCTTTAAACAGATTCTGTTTATCCACTTTTTCAAATTTTGAAAACAAAATATGTGAAATACTCTTCTCTAGCTTCTAAAATATCGTTCATGCGGGTTAGGACCCCTTAGAAAGACCCCGACGGAGGGCACCCCACGTGTAGATCCCACGTGTAGATAATTGGCCTTAATCCATCATCAATAACAACAACTATAATGTGTATTTCAAACTTAAACGTCTACGGATTTTATTTCTCAGGAATCAATTTTTGTTCATGTGATTTGTACAATAAATTCCCATTAAAAATAAATCAAAAGCTTTGATGTGGAAAAAAAAAATTAACTGTGTAAATTGTTTCCTAAGGAAAATTTTTAACTTCGAGTTTTAGTTTCCATGTAGAAAAAGAACATTTGCAAAATGTTTTCTAATTACCCCCCCCCCCCCTCCCTGAAATAAAAAATTCCAATTAATTTAGTCCGTCACCCATACATTTATTTTTAAATTTTTTAGGTATAGGATACTTTCAAATTAAACCCATTTTATGTGAGAAATTTTGTATCTGTGAAGGAAAGTTGCTCTGATTTAATAGCTCTTCCTAAAACGTTTTCGCTACAGTAAATCCAATTAAACTGGTGAATTCTTAAGTGTACTTGAACTTATACTCTTGCAATACAAAAGGATTTGCTTCAAAATAAATACTTGCAAAAAATAATTACGGATAAACAAAGTAAGAAATCGTGGAACAAAAATGATGGAATTCATGTGAGTCATTGCAGTTTAAATAATTAGAAAGAAATGAGCTAATAGTATTCATGATTTTCTAAATTTACGAATATACAAACTATTTACCAGTAAATATCAAGCTTTATATATATTACTTAGTAAACGAAAATGAAAAACCCCCCAGACCAGTCATTGTTATTATATCAAAACAGTATAAAACTATATACATAAAAACTGTAACATACATGTTACATATACATGTAAACATATACATGTATAGTTTACATATATATAACCATGTATACATGCACATGTACATATACATAAACATATACATGTATAGTTTACATATATGTAAACATATACATGTATAGTTTACATATATATAACCATGTATACATGTACATTTACATGTACATATACATAAACATATACATGTATAGTTTACATATATGTAAACATATACATGTATAGTTTACTATACATATATATTACATATACATGTATAGTTTACATATACATGTAAACTAATACATGTATAGTTTACTATACATGTATATTAAATATACATGTATAGTTTACATATACATGTAAACTATATACATAGCCCCCAAAATGTCAGAGAGCATTTGCGTTCTCATCTGGGAGACTAAAGGTGTCTGGTTCAAACCCAAATCGCGTCCCTCGACCTAGCTGTTCGGTTTTTCGGACCCCTTAAAAGACCCCCACAGAGGCCAATTCCACTCCTCGGACTAGATCCTTCGCGCAGATAATCGGCCGTAATCCCACATTTACATATATATATATAGTTTCAAAATATTATATACATAGACTTTCATATTCAAAGTACTTTCTTGGCATTGATATTTGCCTACATGACTGAAAATTCTTAGGAATGTCTCTCGGTACTTTTTTACCGAAATATTGAGCACTGATTGTTAATGTACTTATGTTTTAGGTAGCGAATTACGTTGCAGAAACGGAGAGGGTTATATTCTTGTTAAAAAATAATCAGATTTCTTGACATATTTAGTGTTGCCGAACATATCTAAATCAGCAAGAGTGAGTTGTAGCTGCAGGAAGATGATGTCATACTTGCTTTTATTGTTGCAATGAGGAATTTCCCTGTTCTTTAACATTTTGCAAGACCCTTTTTATAGTATTGTTAATCACCTTCCATAGAAATGCGTTCTGTAGATTTTTGAATCTGAAAGAAAGGAAAAAAAAAATGAAAGAATTCCATGGTTTTATTGAGCACTGATTGTTAATGTACTTATGTTTTAGGTAGCGAATTACGTTGCAGAAACGGAGAGGGTTATATTATTGTTAAAAAATAATCAGATTTCTTGACATATTTAGTGTTGCCGAACATATCTAAAT
Organism: Cheiracanthium punctorium; assembly: GCA_038373885.1. Taxonomy (NCBI): domain Eukaryota; kingdom Metazoa; phylum Arthropoda; class Arachnida; order Araneae; family Cheiracanthiidae; genus Cheiracanthium; species Cheiracanthium punctorium. Next base: position 322,508 of record JAWZYV010012130.1, read on the forward strand.
CAGCAAGAATACGTTGTAGCTGCACGAAGATGTCATACTTGCATTTATTGTTGCAATGCGGAATTTCCCTGTTCTTTAACATTTTGCAAGACCCTTTTTATAGTATTGTTAATCACCTTCCAATAGAAATGCGTTCTGTAGATTTTTGCATCGGAAAGAAAGGAAAAAAAAATGAAAGAATTCCATGGTTTTAACGAACATTAGAATGCTAATTTCATTAAAAAGAAAAACCCTTAAAACTTGTATTTATAATCCTTCATAGATTCAAATGCTTTACTTCGATAGGTTGGATTTTCACGATACTGTTTTGATAATTCATGATCCTTTTGAACAATACCAGAATAATCTTTTAGAAAATATTATCACAAAAGTTAAGAGCATATTATAAAATATAAAAATTCTAAAAGGAAACATTTTGAAAGTATACTTTGAAATTTGATAAGCGAAACTCGAAAAAGTCGCACATTTTGGAGATTTCAAATTAATAGGACTTCAGTGCTAAAAAATGAGAAGCCCGGTGACGTAGTGATTGCCATGCCACGGGAACGGTGTTCGATTCCCTGGCTGGGCAAGGTTGACTTAGCCTTTCATCCCTTGAGTGGGTCGGTAAAATGAGGCCAAACTTGCTTGGGGGCTAAACACTGGCGACACCGCGTCAGGCTGATCATCTGAACGGGGCATATGGTTCCGCAACACAGTGCCCATGGTCACGAGGGCGTGGATTGGTTGTGCAACTCTTGGCCCCACTTAGACTGTTAAGCCAACGCGTTTAGATTTAGTGTTACATAATAAAATAAAAATACAACGAACTATTTAAAAAAGCAGAGAGCTGCATAATTCACAATTACTGCATGATGTTAAGGTTATCTAAATGAATTGATACAGTACATAAAGCAGCTAAAACACAACTAAGAAATTATTAGCAAAATAGTATTTAATTTAAACTATTGGTAATTCTTTTAGCTTATCTTTTTATCCATTAAAGGAATTCATCTTGTTGTTCGATTTATTTAAATAATTTGGGCACCAAATAAAAAGTAAACTTTCTAAATCAAGACACACAAATTATTTATTAAGTTATTTCTCCAGAAGTTCTGAGAATTGTCATTTCTCTGTTTGCGATACTTGTCTAAGTTGTTCCTGTCGATAATGTAATATTATAACTTATCAAATAGTAAAACGATTCCCATTATTTTAAGATGAAAGAAAATATTTAGAGATAAGTGTGACTTGCAAAACATTTGATCTTGGAAAAAAAATAATGTAATGTTTAAGAGTGACATACTGTAATTTTCTTTTCTCAAACATAGTTTGAAGTAGATATTTAGAAGGAATTTCAAATAAAAAACATGTATTTTTTGTGTATTTACATGTATTTCGGTGTATTTTCTTGCTAATAACTACTAATTTTGTGTCGATTCCTCTTTAATAAAGGTAATACAGTAAGTTTTTGACTGTGTAATTTAAAAAGAAATTATAATCAAGACCAAAATTGAACTTCGAAAGACAATATTTTTCATACTAAACAATTAACAATGAATGAATTATTTATTAAGATATGAACATAATATTTTTATGATATTTTTAAGAATCTGTTCAAAGATAAATGCACAAATTCCCTTAATGCTATATTAAAGATAGTTTTTATATGGGAAATACGCAACTGTCGTAAAATTAGAAAATAGTGACAAACAAATTTTTATGCAAATATCCATGCAAAAAATTCTTAATTGTAACGAAATAATATGCTTGAGTGTAAAAATAAATAAATTCTCTTTTGTTTACTTTATACATTTAACGATAAAGCTTGCAAATTTTCCCCACAATATACAAAATAGCAAGACTACACGCAGAAAAACATCTAAGAGATATATTTTTTTATACAAAATTTTCAAAAACTGCCGACTAACATTCCAAAGAGGACTCTTTTTTTCCATTTAGCTTCGATTTCAGTGTAATTCTCTTCATGAAAAAAATCCTATCTCCCCCGCTTGTAAAATAGGAGCAACCCGGCTCTACAGCTGAGTCAGATGGGTTGCTAAGCAACCATTCCCCCAACCCACCCTACGGCTTAGTAAGGCTGTACTGTAGGTGTAGGTTTGTGCCCGTTGCTTAAAGCTGGCGTGTGCTTTTTATGAATTCGCTTTTATTACACAAAAGTTATTTTGGATTAAAATTCTTTCTTTGTTTTATTCTGCGGAAGGTCGGTTTAATGATAAAGATATGTTGTATTGTTAAGAATTCCCCAATTTTCATTGGTTATGGGATAGGTCGCAAGTATTGTGATAAGGTTTTAGAGTTTTTCTAAGGGGAGGAAAAAGTCCCCTTATTTGTTTAGGAACATTTTCGGATATGTAAGCTCTACATGAATTTTAGGTAGAGAAGAAAGTAAAAAAATTGAGAGTTGGGGTTCAGTGTTAAAAACAGAAATCAGTTACTTTATCATGAATTATGAGATATTCAATTTTTTCATTGGTTTCTTTTTCAGATTTTTAAAACTCATTTTTTTCCAATACGAATAGTTTAGAAAATGAAATTTTTAAAAAGGTGAATAAAACACCTTTTGTGAGTGCAGCATGTATTTTGTATCTAATATTCATGGGTATTAACAAGACCATGATTTGATAAAGAGAAAACATATATACATAGTCTTTACACGGCGTATAATACACTCATATTTTAAACAAGAATGTTCCTAAATGACATTTTGAATGACGATATGAAGTACCTGAAATAGGTACATCTCAGACGCTAATTTATGTGCGAAATTTAGAACCCAGGACTAATTTTTAATGAATATAATTTATCTATCACTGTTTTGTAGTGCATCAGTTACATAGTTATTATATTTATTAAAGCAAATGTTATACACATACAATTTTTAGTTAGTGTGACACTTGCTTTTGCTTATTTTTTTTAAAAAATACATTTGATTGTTTTCGTTAACCGGTGTTTCAAGAACACTTTCTAAGCAATATCTTTTATTATGAAATAAGATCAAAATTCTTTTGAATTTTATTTTTTATTTTTTTGCAGATCCGACGATTATTCAAAGGAAACATAAATTTGATGTCACATTGTAAAAGAATGATTAAACAAATAGTTACTTTGTTATAAGATTAGTCAGCTCTGTATTAGTATTTTTCGATTATCCTTCTATGCAAATTTTAAGTTTTTACAAATTTCGTGAACTTTTTTTGTTTGTTTGTTACATTACATCTTCATGCTTCAGGGGATACGGGACTAGACTAGACACGAATTTGCAGTTTGATATGGGAGACGACCCTTATATATTTATGTTTTACACATTTTCACAAATTATAACGTATAGGTTGTTGTTTACAATATGAAAATAAAACTTGAATTATAAGCTTTCAGGAACATAATCACTTAAATTTGCACTTAATATTTTAAATGTTATCTAATGATTTTCTATTAGCAGTACAAATACGGTGTTGGATATTTCCTTCCCAGTGTGTAAGATATCATCCAGAAATTTTACAAGTTCAACTATGAATATGTGAGTTGGTGAAAGATTAGGTCGAATACATTAGGAACGGAAATACAGGGTATCCCTAAAAGGTGGTAACGGGCTTTAATTCTTTATCTATTACAGATAAGGGGCAGTGTAAATTGAAAAAATGCTCAAAATCAGGTCGGAAATAAAATTCCTCTCGTTAATTTTCAAAAAGTTGCTTTTTTTATACGACCCCTCGGATAAAATCATTCCCAATTAGTATAATGTACCCCAGACACTAGTGAGGTCAGCCTCACCATGGCACAGTGGCTATGTCACTGAAAACGGTAGACGCCCGAAGTGTGAAGGTCCGAGGTTCGGGTCCCTTCGAGCGGCTGTCGATCTAACGGTCTGGAGTTTGGGTAGGTTTTCTCCCGATGTAACGTGAATACGCGTTAGAACTCCTTAGAAAGTCCTCCTTCCAAGGCACCCTCTATTCTTGGCAAATCGCCTTAGTGTAGCGTTGCCATAATCACACAAACACTAATGAGGTGATGAACCAAATTTGAGCCTTTCATCATACAACGTCGCAGAGATATCTTCAAAGTGCGATGATCGGGGACTATGCATGATTTTGAATATAAACATTTATTGCTAGAGTAAAAAAAAAAAAAATTTCTTTCGTAATTTCTGTACGACCTCTGAAATGCGATCATTCGACGTGCTTTTTCCCCTTCGAGAGCCATTGAAAAAATGGTTTAAGTCACCGTTATATTTATCTTCATATCTCTGGCAATTTTTAAAGTATAGTTATCAAATTTTGTATGTCACCTCATTAGAGTATGGGGCACACTTTACTCACTGGAAATTGTTTTGTTCGGGGGTCGTATACACATTTAAAAAGGGCAACTTTATGAAAATGAACGAGATGAATTTTTCTTAACGGTGTCTTATTTCCGAAATTATTTTGAAAAACTTTTCCATTTAAACTGTACACTTATATCTAATAGATAAAGAATTAAAGACTGTTACCACCTTTTTGGGTCACCCTGTATATAGCAAGTACATTCAGAACACTGCTTACACGCATCCGCAGTCATTAGTATTCGCTGTGACGAAGTGGAAAAGGAGGTTACACAATAGTAAAAAATATGTTTTTTGGTATCGGATTTGTGAAGTTTCGAAATTTAAAGGAGAACGAGTTTTGTTAAATACATTTTTAGAAAAACTTTCCCAATAAGTACAGTGAAGTTTTTTTTTTTTCACATATTAGACAACAATTTTTGTTATCTGTTTTATGTCAAGTTATTTATCACCAAAAATATACAAGTAATTTTTGGGGGAATTTACTGTAATTCTGAAGTGACGACTTTCAATATAAGTCCCAACAATCAATTATAATTTTTTATTTATTCTTGAAAAAAAAAGAGAGAGGACAGTAAAGAAATGGCACAGTGTTTTGTTTTGTTCGTAGAGCTATTCGAGGAGAATATTTCCACCATTTAGATCCTCATCAGAAGTTATGAATGGTGGATGAAATACTCGAACTTAACAAGTTATCGTTATGCTGTAGAAATGTTGCATGTGTAAGCTCGCTGACACATAACAGGGAGTACACGAATATAACCTTTCGACAGTATATTTTATTCAAACAGTGTATTAATCTATTCTAAAGTTAAAAGAAGAATAAAATAGCAATCAATATGATAATTATGATTTTCCTAATTTGAATCAATATGATACTTAAAAGATGAAATATATCTTCAAAGTATGATGGGACATACAAGTATTGGGTTTTATTAAGTATTGGGTATATTTGGGTAAATATACTATTATTGTGATATTTTATTTTTTAAACGAAACATCTAAAATTATTTTAAATATAATAATTTTTATTATCATTGTTTACAGTAATTAGAAATTAAGGGCTTATTGAATTCTGTTTTATTTCTAAGAGGAGTAGAGAAATTTAAATGAAAAAAATTGAATTTCAATTTGAGATAATCCTGTGGAGAAAGAAGAATTCTTTTCCAAATAATACGAAATTAGTGCTTTTTCCCAAAAGTACTTATAATACTCAAAATATATTTGTTCCGCGAATAAAAAATGTAATCGCATCATATCCTTCATATAACTAAAAAATTACACGGTTTTGATATTCCAACTTCTTGACATATCGAACCTTTTTGAGATGAAAATACATTTAAAAAGACTCCCCCGCTCTCTTTTTTTAAGTAAAAATGCAATAAAATTAAAAGTTTATTTGTGACTTTTTCCCTTTTTCTGTTTAAGACTTGTTGTTTCATTGATTTTCTGGAAAGGGTTGATAATTATGATTTTCCTAATTTGAATCAATATGTTACTTAAAAGATGAAATATATATTCAGAGTATGATGGGACATACAAGCTCCGACACACGAGATTCAAAATTATTACAATAACAAAGAAATTTAAAATCTTGTTGGCAACAGAAAACGAAACATCGCATGTTTTGAACCCCACGTAGTTGCCATGGAGTTGAGAAACAAGTTTGTTTGTTAAACAAAACAACAAAAAATTTATATTTTGGAGTGCATAATGACATTTTTTTTTCGCTCTACCTCTAGATTCTGTTGTGTTCGGCGTATGTTTAGCTCCACTTCTGCTTGTACTCAATCTCTTTTATCGAGAATTCTTACACCGTTAAATATTAAAATGAAAATGATCTACACCACTTAAAATAGTAGTAGCTTGCACACAAAAACATTTTTTTTCTTATTTTTTAAATATAAAGCTTTACATATTTTATTGTAAAAATAACACGCGTGATGTTAATTTCAAGTAAAAAATTTAACAGTAAAGTAAAAGTCTTAATTATGTAATAAATAATGATATATAATATGGTTGAATATTTAATCTGATTAAGACGGTACAAGTAGTTCATCAGACTGATAAAAAATGCTGTTTTTAAGAAGTAAATTCGTAGAATTGATAAATTATCATTACTTTATTCTATTACTGAATATTGTAGATTTGTTTTATTTATTACACAGAACCAAGTATAATTTTCTATGTTTCGTTTAGTCTCTATGTCTGGTTTCTATGTCTGGGTCTGCTTCAGATACCAGAGGTTTTAGATCCAGTCCTCTGAATGGGTGTGTCACTACCGCCTGTGTAATCAACAGTCAATTTCCTGCACCTCCCTAATACCTATGTAAAAAATAAGAAGCAGGAACACCTTTAGTTTTATTCAATAAATTAAGGTCATTTTTATCTAAGTAAATGTTCTATACTACTGTATATTGCAAATTAACTTAATGGAACAGAAACGCATCAAAACAGAACCCAACTTTTAACACATCAAAAATGTTAAATTACACATTCTTGCGGATGCTAAATAATTGAATCACGCGAAAATTGAACTATTACAACCCCAAAATTGTTTAACTATGTTTTCGCATGCATTATGAATAAATGAATCATAATGAGGAAGTGCAAAAATGTGCCTTTCTCAGAATTCTATTTAAAAAAAATAAGAAGCAAGAACACCTTTAGCTTTATTGACTAAATTAAGGTCATTTTTATCTATGTAAATGTATTCTACTACTGTGTATTGTAAATTACCGTAATGGAACGGAAACGCATCAAAACAGAACCCAACTTTCAACACATCAAAAATGTTAAATTTCATATTTTTGCAGATGTTCAATAATTGAATCACGCAAAAATTGAACTATCACAGCCCCAAAATTGTTTAACTATTTTTTTCTATTATGCATTATGAATAATTGAATCATAAGGAATCATAAATAGGAAGTGCAAAAATGTACCTTTCTCAATTATATTTAAAAAAAAAATCTGGAGTCGCTCCACTCGACTTTCCGAACACTTACGATTAAGATCATTACCAAGCATTTAAATAAATTTTAATCGATAAATAATTCAAACATATACACCAAACTGAAGCTGAATCGAATGCGCCGTTTAAACGCTAGCGCACTTTCAATAATTTCTCCCCATAGGCCATAATGTAAAAGAAATCTTTCGTAGCCCTGTAGAAAAACTATAAGTACTATACACATCAAAATCAATACCGATCTTACGATGGTGGTTTATAATATGTATACCCAAATTGAGGTTAATCGAATGCCCCATTTATGAGCTATCGTGTTCACTCACATACACACGAACACACATACACACACACACACACATACATACATACCTCTCGTAAAAATAGCATAAATGAATTCAGAAGACCTCAAAACGTGTAAATACACCAAAATCTCGAATTCGAATTTTTTCATGATTACAACACTTTCCTTACATGGTACATGTTCGGAAAGTAAAGAAAGAAAACGAAAAGACATTTTAATCAAATGAATGCCATCTAATATGTAATCTATTTAGACTAACCTCACACATTTATTTGATTTTACCAATGCCCACATTATCGTTTACAGCATTGAATAGCGTAGACCTGTCGGCAATATTCAATTCTTAATTTGCTTAATTTTCATTGCTGTGCGATTAATTTAGTGGTAAAGGTGCTGATGAAATTAATGGAAGAAGTAAAAAAATTATGACTGATTTATATTTTGAGTAACAGAAAAGAAATGTGTATGTGGGCATCAAAAATTGAAAAGGTACATAAAAAGGGAGAAAACCATAAAGAAAGTCAAGAATTTTCTTCAATAATTAGAAACTTCATGGTTTAGTTGTTTGGTCGATATTTTCTTTATTTTAGAGTTAGCCTAATTAGTCACCGAAACAGATCTTTTCTTAATTCTGAGTACACAATGTCAGTTAGAATAAGTTAGTGTTATGTGAAATAAAGAATATGTTCAAGATCAGAATGTTTCGTTCGATGAAAATCAGACTCGCGTATAAAAGATTCTGATGCATGGCAGGATTATAAAAATAATGTTTTGAAATCAGTTCTACACGAATGGAAAACCTATGAAAGAATGACTTTTCTTAAGAAAAAAAGTTTCTAAAAAAACTAATAAATTAAAGATCTGATACGTTTGGCTGATCAGTTTGACTTACGTCATTTAATCCAATCATTAAAAACATCACCTAATTAATCCTTATAGTAGGATTCATTCAGGAAAATTTAAATGACCCAACCATGGCCGAATGCATAGGACGCTGATGACGGAAGTGCGAAGGCCGAGGGTTCTGACCTACCGCGAGGCTGTTGATCTAACGGTCTGAAATTTTGGATGATTTTCTGTAACGTCGCGCTTTAGAACCTCTTAAAAAGTCCTCCATCCAAGGCACCCAACCTAGGCAGATACCCCTCGAATAGGTTTGCCTTATGCGCAGTTTCACAGAGAAGTAAATTAAGTTTTCTTATGCCAAGAATCTAAAATGTAAATTGTGCTATATATCAAAGGACGAGAAAGTTTCTAGCCTGAATAAGACATTAGTTTTTGTTTATCAACCGCAGTTCTGCTGTCGTAATTTATACATTTGACGTTCTCGGAACTGATTTGCTTGTAAAAGCCCCTGCACAGTAGACTTGTAAAGTAAAATTTTTTAAAGTAAATAATGCGGCATTTCCACTCAGTTGGCAAACAATCATACTGCGGTTTGGTTCAATACTCATATAATCCGGAGAATAGTATAAGTAATAAGTTCTATTAAAATTATGAACATTTAATGAGCCGATTTCTTTTAAAATTAGCCGTCATACTGTGTTCGTAAAGAGAGGTAACTCGTAACAAGAACAATTAATAAAAAAACTGTGAAAAGTAGTAACTGTGAAAAGTAAAAGTAAAAAAAAAAAACAAAATGTGATCGTTTCGGGTAATGCTAAAATGTTCACCTTCAGAAATGTTCAAGAAGGGTGAATCTTTTTGTATCTTCCGAGACCATTGTACTGAAGTGAAAAACTTTATGCGTGTTATTTTACAAATTTTTACTTATTTCAAGCTGCCTTGTGTTCACGTTAAAAATGTGCTTTCTCTCAATGTATTAGAGTTTTCTGTAAAAGCTCCAATATCGAATGGGCCGACCCTCGGCCAGGTGGATAAGCCACAGAACATTGGTAGATGGCTGAAGATCGAGGTTTTTGGCGTACCGCTCGGCTGTAGATCTAACGGTCTAGAGTTTTGGGTAGTTTTCTCCAGATGTACGCTATAGAATACCTTAAAAAGTTCTCCACATAAGGCATTCCCCACCCTTTACCAGATAGCCCTAGCTTGCTTTGTCTTAGATAAACAGTTTATATTGGCTGCATGTGTGAAGTACGTAGAAAGAATCGTAGAAAACGAATCATTTCGTATAAAACAACGACTCTCTATTTCATATTGCTTTCAAATGTCATTTTCCGTTTTTTTTTTTTTTTACAAATCTGTTACGTGCGATATCTAAAATAGAAAATTCGGTTTACACTGTAACCCTTTTTTTGAGAGGGGGGAACACTAATGATTAATTGCTGAATGCTGAAAAGGGAATAAAAAGTAAGATCAGCATAATTAGGATTTTGAACGTAATGAAAATCAAAAACACATGACGTAACTCTTTAACGCGCAGTGTTCCCGCTCTGGGAACTCCAAACTCTGACGTTTTGACTGTTGCCAGTCACTAAGAATAGATTTGATTTCTATAAAAAGAGTTGCGGGTGACATAGCTCCACGAGAATCGTTTACTTTTTAGCACGTCATTTCTCTTAAAAAAATGGTCACGATTCTTTTTAACAGCATTGACATCTGCTGAAAAATGGAAGAATGCGAGAACAGCTGGATAGATTGCCCAATGCTGAAAAAAGGGCAGCCGTTGCCATCGCTCGACTTAACTACGAGCAAGATGGCGGACGATCGAAACGTTCATCACGTGCCACAGATCGGGAGACCCTTTTTTGACGCAGCTGGCTGTGCCGCACAGCCAGCTGCGTCAAAAAAGGGTCTCCCGATGTGTGGCACCCGATGAACGTTTCGATCGTCCGCCATCTCGCTCGTAGTTAGGGCAGCAGTTGCCATCGCTCGACTTTTCTCCAGCATTGGGAAAGGGTTGCGCCTCAAAGGGTTAAACAACTGCTGATGTACCTTTATCCGGTGCACTAACGTAAAATACACCTGAAACACAGTCGAAGACATTTTATCTGTTGTTCAATATGGAACCAGCCCCGCAAAAGCAGAGTGTCCTTCCCTTTAATTCGCCATCCTTATTTCGACCACGGACAAGTTTTATTAAAACTCCCTCTTTGCGGTGGACATTCCAAACAAAACTCGAAAGCCCTATTCAAAACTAATGGAAACGCTCTACTTCTAATCATTCTGTCTATTTGGAAACGATTTCCAACAACCTTCTGAAAAGTCAGCCCGAGCCGTGTGCGTGAGGTCTTTTTCCAAAAGCGAAGCCAGGCCTGTAATAATAAAAAAGAGAAAAAGAGGCAGGGGGTGGAGAGAGTGTCTAATCGAATATGCAGTGTTCTTTGCAAAATGAACCGGATCTTTCTAATCGGCAACCTGTCAACAGATAAACAGAATTGCGTTGCTAAGACGACAAGTGGACACAACCCCCTAATCAAAATAGGGAATAAAGTGTTCGTGATGATTGAGAGAATCTATAGGCTTCGAATAGGGGGTCGGGGAAAAATAGATCTTTTCATAAGTTAGGTCGTTTGCTTTACGTGAAAATAAATTTTCCCGATTCTGTTAGTATTAGGAGGTTTTTCAATAAGTAGGTGTTTGAATTGGAGCATTTCACTTGGATCTCAATACCTTGGCTCATGAGGTTTTTGCTTAAAATATTTGTCTTAACATTGCGTGCACCTACATTGCACGTAAATGCATCCAGTACGTACATGGGTGATCGTTATACTTTTATGTAGAAAAAGGTATCTCATATGGAGTTGATAAATGCTCGTTTTAAAGGATCAATAGGCCCGACCCGTGGCCGACCCCATAGAGCTGTGAACTCGTGCCTGGTTCAAACTCAGGGCGCGTCCGTCGACCCAGCCGTTCGGAGTTTTCCGTGGTTTTCTCCAAAACTTAGCTTAAATACGGGTTAGGATCCTTTAGAAAGTCCCTACACGGAGGGCGTCCCCTCCCTCGTGCAGATAATGGGCCGTATTCCCCAAATCAAATCAATTAGGAATCAGCAGTCAAGTAATGATGGATAGATAATTTTAACTAGCATGTATTCATAAATAAAGTACTGCTGCTCTCCGTAAATACCGACACCCCTTCCCTCACCCAAAAAAAAAAAAAAAAACTCTTAACCCTCTTAACTGCGATTTCAGGAAATACCTCTTCCCCAAGTCAAAGAAATGAGCGCACGAGAAAAGAACAAGTTTAAAACTCTTTGCTTGATTGAACCTCTGTTCAAATTGAAGTCATTGCATGAGAAAACATGAACAGTGTGCATACTACTAGCAACAAATTACCGAGGAAATTATTTGAGAAAGGAGTAAAGAGAGTAAAAATAAATACTAATTTATCCTAAGCTTGACAACAAATTAGTATTATTTTTTTTTCCACGATATTTAAGTAAACTTAAAAAATTTGACAATTAAAAATAGGGAGGGGAGACTGGGGCCAGTTGTAACATTTTGCACCTTTTGATACATATTTATGTAACTGAACGGAAAAACTTTGTGAAATCTTCAGCTAGGCGTGACAGAACCTTTGTACCATTTGCATAAATGCAATTTTGGAATCACAGCTGACGCTTGAGTGGAATTTTAATGTATATACTACGTTAGTACACCGTGTTACAATTGTCCCCACACCTGGGTCAATTGTATCAGTTTCATGGGGCAGTTGTGACTTAGTTTTTATAACTGAAAGTGCAAATATATTTGACATAACATTTCTAATTGCCTTTCTTAAAGCCAGCATGAAAGGCATTCATATTTCATATATTTTTCATTGTATTACATAAAGAAGAGACAATGCTAAGAAGAATTTATCATGGCCAATAATTAAATGGTCTGATGCTGAAGATTAGTAAAACCAAAAAAAAAAAAAAAATGAAAAGAAAACCACACGAAAGACAATTATTGACGTCATAAAGAAAAGCTTCTCAGAAAAACAATTTGGACATTCATATTGACATTCACCTTTTGTATTCTTCTCATGGGGCTAATTTTTACAGGTGATACAAGTGTTACAATCGCCCTCACGATCTCTTATTACAATGGATACTTGGATGTCACTTTGAAGTTATTATTCATTTGCACTGAAATGTGTAGTAGCATATATTTGACTTTACACTGCAAAATAAGGTTAAAGATTGAGGCATTCATAAGTCAGCATGTAAGGCTTAATTACTTAAATTATGCCTTACCTGCGTGGTACTTATAGGGATGGACGCGAGACGAAAAATAAGCGTCTCGCGTCTCGCAAAATACCCTAAAAGCTTTGTCTCGTCTCGCAAAAATCCCTATATCGTAATGTTAAAATTGTGTGTATCGTCTCGCAAAAAAGCTGTAAATCTCGGTCTCGTCTCGCAAAAACAGTCGTCCCGCGTCCATCCCTAGTACTAGAGGCAAAAACTTAACAAAAACCTTTTTACTTGGTTTAAAAAATGTATAAATAACATGTTATCTCTCTCCGTCATAGCAGGCGTATATCTCAGCTGGTATTTTTGCAGTTTGTGTCCTTAAATTATTTTAGTGCTGTAACCCACTGCAATATCGTGTGCATATGATGTATTAAATATGAAGTGTTATAGTTGACCCTTATTTTTTAGATCATAGACTCCCCTACACTTCAAACGAACGGGAGTTTATTTTGACTTTTTAAAATTTTGTTCTAAATAAAAGCTGTGTAACATAAATTAGACAAATTTTGTTTATGTTGCCATAATTATCGCTCATAGTCGCAGTTTTAATTGCGAAAACTTTATTTCACTGTAGTAAGTTCGGTTGAGTTTTGAAAAATAAAGTAAATATCAACACTGTAAAAAGTTTTCTGAAACTGAAGCAGTCATAATAAATATTTCTTCTGAAACGCTGCTTCTGCGTTGTACATTTTGTGTTAAAAGCAGTATTTAAAAACCACTAATGTTTATCTCCTAGATTTAATTTTTACAGATCACGAAAGTTAAAATCCTCAAAATTCCCAATTTTCATTAGAAATATTAATTTATTAATGCTTTACCTTGATTCAAATAGCTCCTTTTTTACAAATTAAAATAATCATCTCATAGTTTTCTTTTTCTTAGATATCGAAATCATTTTATAGTTTTTTGACACGTTTCCCCTTAATTATACTAAAAATGGTGTATAATTCTTTAAAAATGTGAAGAAAATAATAATAAGTTGAAATGAAAGAAAAATACCAAACTACATAAGATAAAACAAAAGTGTGAAAAGTTCTGAACATGAAAGTGCATTTAACGTGTTGTTTCTTTCTAAAATACTAAATTATCTTACTCTACCTTCGCACCATTACGCATTGTTACACTTACACCGCAATTTCTTTTAATAAAGAAAACGGAGCTCGGTAATTTACTTACGTTTGATTCAAAACCTCAAATATCTTCTCTTGCATATTTAATGATAGTTTCAGCAAAGGTATACGTCTGAAACTGTGATTGTGTAGAGTTTCACTTGTAGAATAATTTACTTTGGTTTCCACAGAAATGTTTATCTGCGCAAAATAGAATTTCTAATGGCAGCGCATTTACTTGTATTCATGTCGGTAAATTATTTAAGACTTGTAAAGCGCTCTGAGAGAAAGAATACTTGATGATATTCCACATAAAGGAGAAACATCGCTTTAGAAATGAAGTCTGTGTTTTTTAACATTTTGCATTTTTAGGAAGCATGGTCGATTTATTAAATGGGTATTTTGCAAGAGTATTCGTCGTAATATTTGAATTTATAGCATTTTGAAGTATTTCTTGAGCTGTGTTTTATCGTTAATTTTAGAGAAATGCTCAAGCGTTCCGTTAATTACTTGTGGGAGAAATTTTGTGTATCTTTGATGCAGGATTTCTAAATTGAGTGCTTTGAAATTTGGTTAAAGGTAGCTTCCATTCAAAGTTCTTGGAAAAAATCTATTTTTTTAAACTTCATGTAAACGAAATATTAGGCAAATAATACTATTTACCTACTATGTTTAGTAATTTATATGTAAATGAATCCAAAAACTAATTTTTAATACCATATTTAATTACACATATCAGCATACTTTTAATAACTACCTGTAAATAATAGTTTCTAATAAAAGTAAATAAACACGTTTCATTTACTTATTAAATACTATATTTTTATGTACACACTTTTAAAAGAGATAGCATTAGTCTTCAACATTAAAATAATTTTTAAAATCTTACTTTCTCCAAAATCTTCTATTTTCAAATATATTTAAAGTCGCATTTTTATTTTCCTTTCAAAATGCAATACCCAGATTTAGTCTCGGTATTAACAAAAATAACCCAAACACCATCTCTATTTCAAAGGATTACTGTCAGTGTTAAATTGCTGATCGAGTGATTTACAGAAATAAGCCAAGATCTTGTGATTTTACTGCACTCCTGTCTTAAAAGTTTTTAGATCTGAATCTTCTGAAGGGAAACTATAGTATTCACAAACCAAAACATTTGTTTATAGTAGTATGCGATTACTAATAGCATACCAACAAAAACACCCCACAAGGAACTGGTGTTTAAAAGATGAAGTAGTAAAAACTTTGTAAAATAACTTTTTATTGTGGAGCCCTAAAAGGCAAAAAATAAAAATTTATTCGTGAAAAATATGGTACAAATGAATGAAAGCTTCAAAACTAGGAGATCTTTTGAGAAAAATACAGTTATTTCACTTTTGCAAAAGATGAAAATTTTAAATGTTCAAAATATTTTTAAAAACACTCGAGACCTTTGCAATACAAATATCAATGTCTAAATCAGTGGCTTATTAGCAAATACAGCTAAAGTGGAATATTGGTTTAGAATGCTTTTTAAAATATTTTGAACATTAAAAAGTTTCATCTCTTGCAAAAATGAAATACATTTTTCTCAAAAGTTTTTTTGCAAGAATAAATTTGTATTTTTTGCCTTCTAGTACTCCATAATAAAAAGCTTCTACTTTAAACATTTTTATTTTCTTTTTAGTTGCAAATAAAATATAATTTTTAAAAAACTAAAATCGAAGATTTTTTAATGAAAATTTCTTATAATTATCGTAAAACTCGACCAATACTTCATGAAACCCTTCTTCCTCCTCTGGGAATCGAACCCGTGTCTCCTGACCGAGAGCCAGGTATCCTAACCACTATACCAAATGGGATTTAGCAAAGGTTTTCCATACTCCACATCTATAAAGTGCAGGCGCCTTGTTTCTGAGCGTAACACGATGAGGGAAAGACAAAAGACAATCTCAAACTTCTATCAGTCTCATAAATACATTTTATGTGTGTTATTTTACAAAGTTTGTATTATTTCAACTAATAACATACATTTCTTTCTATCCTTATCACAGAAATGTTATTTGTTGACCGATACATATTTCCTTTGCTAAAGTAGTTTAAAATGTAACAATCACGTATATTAAATAATAATCATTCTATATACGTTATTACTTTTGAGTAAAGAGTCTCTAAGACCAGATGGAAGAAAAACAAAATCTCGTAACTTAAATAATTAAATAAACTTTAATACGCTGTTTTATAATCAAACACTGAAAGAATCACAAAGGTAATTATATATTCGACTGAAAAGTGAACTTTCATTTGAGAAGAATGAAGTATAACTTTTTTTACTTTTCTATTATAAGATTAAAAAAAAAAAAAAAACGTTACTCGAAAAACTAAAAATTATTTGCAAAACCTTTTGTCCAGAAATAAAATAGTTAAAATACCAAAATTTAGATGAAATTTCCCTTTCATTCACAACTTCATGTATTAAATATTCGTGCCGTATGCTGAAGTGAATGAATGTATTTTATTTTAGCAGAAATAAAATTCTTTTTCAAACGGTTAGCATTGAATGTTATGTAGATTTAAAATATAGGAAAACTATTAATGTCAAAATGGCGTATTTTAAAAATGTAAATAATTTTAAAACTACGAATATCCGCTGATTTCAACCATTGTGTTTTCTATTTTTAAGGCAAATGTGTGTTTTAAAATGCTTAACTTTACTGCACCGTACTGTTAAGCTATGTGGAAATAGTATCGTAAAGGAGTAATGACCACTTCTGTAAGATAATGCAGGAAGCTGTATTTTTGAAAGCATTATATATACACGCTTTTATTGTTATGTTTAGAATAAAGCTGTTCTCTTCATACACGTAATCATAAATTTTTAAGTGACATGATGCATAAAACTTACAAGAACAATTTAGTACATTCTAAATTACTAGTGTTATTACTATCTAACTTACTTTCTTTTGCCTATTTTGGTAATGTGGAATACATATTCTCGGTATGTCTCATTTAATCTTTGTCCCTTGGATTCTTGTATAAATGTTACTACTAAGATGGTGAATCTTAAATAAGTACTTTGAAAGACTGCTATTTTAGAATCAACTAAGACCGAGGTGTTTATCAAGCGATAGGCATTTTCAGTAATAGGAAATTTAGTGGGTAATTAAAAAAAAATCATTGCGTACCGAAACATAATTGCACTGACGAAGCAAAACATTATGCCCACCCCACATTTTTGAATGGACCAGCCAAAATGACATGGAGAGCACGTTATTAAGTGGGAATAGTATTTAACTCTTGCTTGAGAAGGTAAGGAATCATTCTTGCACTTAACGTATGTGAGTGATGGGAAAGGCTGTTGGTCTAAGCGAATTGGATAGAAGGCAGATTGTAATGGCCCAATGGCTCGGTACGAGTATCGCCAAAATTGCACGGCTGGCCGGTTGTTCACGATCTGCCGTTGTTAGTATTTATAAAAAGTGGATTAGCCCTTTAACGCGCAGTGTTCCCGCTCTGGGAACACCAAACTCTGACGTTTTGACTGTTGACAGTCACGAAGAATGGATTTGATTTCTATAAAAATAGTTGCGGGTGGCATAGCTCCACGAGAATCCTTTACTTTTCAGCACGTCATTTCCCGTAAAAAAATGGTCACGATTATTTTTAACAGCACCGACATCTGCTGAAAAATGGAAGAATGCGAGAACAGCTAGACAGGTTGCCCAATGCTGAAAAAAGGGCAGCCGTTGCCATCGCTCGACTTAACTACCAGCAAGATGGCGGATGCACTTATAAGTCTGAACGCGTGTTTCTGTCAAATAACTTTCGACCCTCATCCTTTCTCTTGTAACGCGCTCACAGAATAATAAGTAAATTTTATGTGTTGTTTTGCAAAATTTTAATTATTGCTTTTTTAAACAGCAGTTTCTTTTTCAGTGTTTTTTGTTAAAAATTACTGCATTGTTACCGAATTACTTTAACAAGCCCATCAACATAAGTTATGCATCTAGAAATACAAATTAATAGTCTTTAAATTTTGGATTCAATTTTGATGCTTGATTGAGAATTGGTAACTTCAAAAAAATAATCTTATTTTTTAAGCGTTAATAAGTATAAAAGACGTACTTTCTGTTCTTTTCTACAAAATTAAAAGTTTTCTACTAAAATCTACATAAACTAACACACGCATCTATAGCACATAAATTTGCCTATATCCAGCGAGAGCACAAAATTGTTGGTTATCCCCTCCAAAACATATTCAGAACTGGGAGAGGAAAAAGTCTGACCCTGGACTAGTTTGAAACCTCACGATTTCAAATATAAGAAAAGGGATGCGGGGAGGGGGTTTGGTCAGGCGACCACCATGTGATCTGACAGATGGAGGAAAGATGGGCACGGTCGATTAAAAGGTGGGAAAGACCACGTGATACTATCTGAGTTCAGATACATTAACTGATGAAATAGAAATAACCTTTCATTATGCGTGTTATAAAGACGTCTGAGGGTAGCTGACTTTCTGGTCACTACCCCTCATTAATTCCATTTCAACTTTAACAATGCTCGTTTTAACAAGAAGCGAACGGGCATGTTTTAATGGTATTAAATTTTAAAGTAGTATTTTCTTTTACGTATATAAAATGACTCGATTATTTAATGTATTTAAAAATGTTTATTTACATTTATGGATGCTCCTTCATATTTTCATTAGATTTCAGAGTACTGATGATTTCCTGCTTCATAAATTGCTTTGACGTTTTCATATATTTGAAATGTTCGTTTATATTTAATCATGTTCCTTCAGATATTCATAAAATTTCTTGCTTGCTAATTTCTTGCTTGCTGGGCCGACCAGATTGTATGTTGGGGGGAAGGATATAGTCGAATAATAATTCAAATAATTATTTCTATTGAGGTGATTATAACTGGTACATAGTGAATGGTCATGTAGTTTTCACAATTTTTAATTGCCTTTCAGTATAGCCCTTCAAAGTTGGAGGTATTCTTTTGAAAACAATCTGTATATTCATATGATAGGCTTAATTCGACGTTCTGAAATCTTTGATATTACATATTTGTTCTATACAGAATAAGAGAGTATTGTTTAAATGTTACTCATTTAAAACCGCAATAATCTTTAAATTGCATGATTCATTAAATACGAATTCTAGAATTATTCGCAGCTAGCCGCTCACTTGTTTTGTGTAAGGAGCAATTAAAATGCATACATTTTGAAAACTACATAATGCTATTATTCAAGTGAAGTATTATTCTTTATAACAGATGATAGCTGCTGAATCAGACTCTTTTAAGTGCTTTCTTCATATCTATGGCGTAATAAGTACTAATTAAAGAATTATTGATTCTTACTTCTGCACTGAACAAGACTAAATACTACTTTAAATACTAAAATTTGGGAACTATGGTATTCAATTTCATCTACAATAAATTTAAAGTCCCCAATAAATTTCGTCATATATATAGTATATAATATATAATGCAATAAGTTGGAGTAGTTTTGAGACGATATATTTTTCTGTAAGCAAAATTTCTTAATGATGTAAGTAATTTGTAGCTTTTGTACTCCTACATGATGCGCAACTAACATCATGTGTATAAATTGTTAATTTAAAGAAACAGCGTGAGTTTTAAAAGTTGAGAGCAGAAGTTGAGCCGATTCAATTTTTCTAAACCTTTGTAAATTAATCGTCTTAATGTAATGAGATACAGAAATATTTAGTATGTAGCTTCATATTCTTTGTGTATGGAATTAACAAGGTTTTTTAAAGTGGACCTATGGAGTTTTGCCCTTTCTGATTAAAGATCCCGGAGTTCTACCTTTTGAAGACTAGAAATTTTGTTCCTGTGCATTCCCAAAGCTTCTCAATAAGATTGAGGTGAGGTGACTAACTCTCTGCCAGTCCAAAATTTTAATTTTCTTAGCGGTAAACCAATTTTTCCCAATTTGGACATGTGCGTTAGATCATTATTTTGTTTAAAAAAATCCACTTACGTGGCATCTTTTCACGAGCATAAGACAGCATGTGAACTTTTAAAATGATTTTATAAGCATTTTGATCCATGATCCCATCGATGTGTACTAGAGGGACGACGCCGTCATTCCCAGATCATCACTGATCTGCTTCCTCGATTTACTGTTGGGCTTTCGCACCAAGTATACATTCTGGGGCTGGACGAATATAACGTCAGCCATCACTTCCAAATAAATTGAATATGGATTCATCGCAATTTTTTTTTTTTTACAATCCTTGGTTTTTCAAATTTTGTGCTCCTTAGCAAATTTCAATCGGATCTTCCGAATCTTTGGCCTGATGAGAGGGTTTTAAGCAAAGACCCGTACACACAGCCCAGAGGCATCTATGCTACCTTATACTCACAAAAATGATGCCTAGCGGATGGATGTGTCAGCCAAATAAGGAGTCAAAGCACACTTCCAAAACGGTGAAAAATTAACTCACAGCTAAGAAAGTTAAATTTTGGACTGGTAGAGTCAGTCACCTAACCTCAATCTTATTGAACACTTTTGGGGAACGCATAGAAAGAAAAGTCGCAACACGCAAATATATTTCAAAGGCGGAACTCCTTCAGGATCTTTAATCAGAATGGGCAAAACTCCCTGTCTCCACCTTATAGAAAGCTTTATTAATTCCTTGCACAGACTATGTAGCGCAGTCCTCGAAGCAAAAGAATATGACTAAAGACTATTAATTTTAATGAAACTTTAGAAAAACCGAATCGCCTATAAACGTCTTTCAACTTTTCAAAATCACGCTTGGTATTTTTTTCTAATTAACAATTTTCGCTCATGTTATTAGTTGCGTACCATGTAGGAAGTCTAAAGCTACAAATTAGAAAATTGCATCATTAAGAAATTTTGCTTGTAGTAAAAGTTTGGACAGAAAAACGTATCGTCCCAGAACCTGCGTGACCTATTGTGTATGAAGGAGTTTTCGAAGGCTCATTGCCCATACAAACGTTAGATGTCTTATTGGCAGGGACAGAGATTTGCAAAGATGAGAGCCCTTTGCAAAACCTTCATCACTTTTACGAAAACTTTCTTATACCATACTTTAACAAATACTTTAACAAATATATATATATATATATGCCGATCACTAATCGATTGAATCACAAATTACTCGTAAAAATTTAAAAAATACGCAAAGACACTAGTTTTTTATTGTTTTATGATAAGTAAATGATGCTGATTCAAAAGCTTAGGCAGAATTTATACGGAAAGAGATTTGTCAAAGCAAATAGGTTAAGAATAAAATAATGATTGTGAAATATAATGGTGTATAAGCGCTTCGAGATAAAAATAAATTAAACAATTTTATGCGTTTTCATTATTTTAGCCTCAAGTGATGTCCTTTTTGGATTAAAGCCAATTGCCTATTGTTCGTGATTTGACTTTCAATACATGCTACGAAAAAAAAGTAAATTGAAATTTAATCTCATTGAATAAGGAAACTCATATGTTTCATCAAGAATTCGATTCATGTTTCAAGCCAGATACTTTGCGTTCATTAGTTTTTGTCATTTGCAAACAATTACGAAAATTTTATAGTTAGTACAAATACCATCAAGCTTATTTAAATAAACGAAAAGATATATATATTAATAATTAATATCGTTAAAGATGTAAGTGAAAAATGCATTACTTAAGTAATCTCTAAATTATTCAAGTATTTAAAAAAATTACTTATTCTTTTAAAATTGCGAATCTAATTAATGAAAAAATTGTTAACGAAAAAAATGCCCGGAGGTGGTATCATTGTGTAATAACCTATGCGATAAGCAGCTCTAGATAGAGTAAATAAAAAAGTATTGGATTATTTTTTAATAAAGAAAATATTCTTTTATAGTAGTTTTAAAATGTTTTTTAATATCTTATCAATATCAGAATTTATTTACGTGAATTTTGATCATGTCATTAAATCTGACACCTACATTATGTATCAGAAGTAAAACTATCAAGTACTTAAACAATCTCTGTTACAACTAATTGAGTAACGTTAAATATTATTCTATATTTAATATTAATAAAATTACATAATATTTAAGTTTCAGAATAATATTTAATATTCTGTGTAAATTTAAGTAACGCCTTTTGCCGTCTTAGTGCTGACTATGTCATATTCCAATTTGAAATATTCAAATATAGTGGTAGTATTTTTTTTAGTATAATGAGATAATTTTTTTTACCTTGAATTTTTACTCAGAGCAATCCTTAGAATGGTCTATTAGCGAAAGCGGCTTAATAATGACATGGGAAGGAGAAGTTTTATGGAAAAATAGTTTGAAAAATCGCCAATAGGGTATAGTACGTTGTTATTGTTGTCTGCATCGTTAAGAATTTGCATAAAAAGCAAAATACACAATGCCCTAATGAGCTGAACCTGCAAAATCTATATTTCTTACTCTTTAAACATACATCGGGTGTTTCAAAGTTTTTGGTCAGTGCCGCACTATTGACTAGTGACTTCAGCTCTATACTTTTAATTGCATTTTTTTTTTATGAGCACAGGGTAACTATAAAAAGTTATGTCTTTTTTTCTCTAAACAAATGGCCTTTGACAAAGTTTAATCATAGAAAGTAACTACATGGCTTTACAAAACTTTTTCTATTTGGAAGTATAGTGCTAAAGAAAAATGGTTTTAAAATATCTCACAGTTTGAATACCCCGGTAAGTATGTGTGTGTGTATCTGTTTTTTACTACCTGAAATATGTATTTGTTACCGTTGGTAAAATATGTAAAATATATATTTCTTACGCTATATAAAATATGCAAAATATATATTTCTTTTTTTATATAAAATATGTAAAATATGCGTTTCTTTCTCTTTATACAATATATATTTTCTCGCTGTAAACCTAAATGAATACACATTTTTAAGAAAAGAATATATTCCACCGTTTTCAGATTCTAAAAGAGATAAAACATTTACTCTATATAAACAGCATTCCATAAATAGCGATTGAATAATTTTATTTATGGTGTTACTTTAAAGAACGGGATGATAAAAAGGAGAATCGATAAAATGATATTCTGTGTCTGAGGGAGAATGGTTCAAGAGTTCAGCATATATTTTTCAATAATGTTGAAATACATTTAAAAGAAAATTTATAGCATTTTCTTTTTTAATTTAATGCTTGCGTTTATTACTGGAGCGTTAGTTTATATGAGTAAGCGATAAGGACGATTTCATCATATGATTATTAAATTGCGCATCGATAATGATACGATTTTTTTAATGTCTAGGTATCTTTATTTTATATATTTATTCAAAAGTATCTTGAAGAAATTTTTAGTTTCTCACTAGACAGAGAAAAAAAAAAAAAACTAAGAATAAACTCCTGCGCATGCTTTTACCCATACCCAAAATAATACCCATTTTTTAAAAACTGTCGTTTTTAACAATTTTCTTTTTTAATTTAATGCTTGCGTTTATTACTGGAGCGTTAGTTTATATGAGTAAGCGATAAGGACGATTTCGTCGTATGATTATTAAATTGCGCAGAGAATGATACGATTTTTTTAATGTCTAGGTATCTTTATTTTATATATTTATTCAAAAGTATCTTGAAGAAATTTTTAGTTTCTCACTAGACAGAGAAAGAAAAAGAAACTAAGAATAAACTCCTGCGCATGCTTTTACCCATACCCAAAATAATACCCATTTTTTAAAAACTGTCGTTCGAAAATAACAAAAACGTAATAAATTTGGAAGTTTTACTTGCATTTGTACGCATTAGACAATAAACTGATCAATCCAATTTGAATAATCGGAGGGTTAGGGAGGTATCTTTTTAACTATTATCATTACGTCAGCTTTATCGTCTAGTTGCCAAATTTTTTTTCTATTGACCACAATCTTACTTTTTTTACCATACATTTTATAGGAGGCTTATTAAAAAAAAAACACACTTTTTAGGGTGACCTTGTATACGCAAAAGTACATGTTAGAAAAGGAATTCCTATCTTTGAAAAGTCATTTACAAAAGTTTCATTTTTTAAAACATAATGCTTAATTCGATACCGAAGATGCAAAAAATAACATTTTCGGCAAACTTGCTTTTTTGGCGCGTTAGAATTTAATTAAAATTCTGTAATTGAAGGGCTATATATAGTCAAAATCTTTTATAGATTTGAATTGGAATAGTGAGACTCTCGGTTAAAGAAAAACGCGACATAACAGTTGCTATAACTCAATTTTCTGGTCTAAAACTCTAATGAAAGAAGAGAAACGATACTGTAAATAAACAGAAAATATTTTTCTTTCACTTTGTACTTAATTACTTTCTCGTGAGTTAAAAATTCTGCCTTAGTGAATGGCTATAAATGTTCAAAACTTGAATGTCTATTAAATCAGTGAATATTATATTTATAATGTGTAGTTTTTCTTAATTAATATTCGAAGGTATGGCATCATTTTTCTCATATCAAATTTTAGTGTATAGAGTCACACAACGTTTTCTTTGTTTTTCAAATATTACCTCTCGTAATTAGTATGACATAAAAAATAACTGAATGTCATAAAATCCTTTTTGTAATTGAAAGTATAGTGCTATTGACAATAGTTTATAGAAATTGTTACTATAATAAAACAGAATGAAACGGCTGCTGTGGTAAAGTCAAACATCAGAATAAACAACGATCCTGTTCAGTCTGCGAGTAAAATTCAATGAATCAGTTTTCTAGCCCCGAATGAGAACGTTCCTCGTGTACTATGTAAAATTTTTTTAATGAAGTAATGCAACCCTTTGACTAGAATTTGAAATAATCTAGTTAAGCCAGACTCCAAAATGTTGAAAATGCTTCTCCACCAGATTTACTGCACTATACCAAACGGTAAACTTATAAGAGGGGTGAAACTTTCAGGATTATTTTAGCATTTGGTTTTTACAATTTTTTCCTAAATAGATGACGCTTCATCTGATTTTACAATGCGAATAATATGCTTAAGAATATTTTCTTAATTAAAGACTTATTGTGTATAAGACTCCATAGCGAGGTTTGTGAGTTAGCATTTCTGACTTTTATTTTTATTAAGTTGATATTTGCACGTTGCTCCAACAAATGGCAGAAAAGTTATGACATCATATGCCACATATGCAAGTGAGCCAAAAGAACATTTGGGAGTACGCCTTATTTTTATTTTCGTAGAATAATTTGTTCATCTTTCGATAAAAACAACAAGTATCATAAATTTGAAAAGACTCTTACTTACAGTGGTATTATTACTTGATAGTAATAAATGTTTGCATAATAAAACAGACTAGTATCATAATTTTGAAAAGACTCTTTTACTTACAGTGGTGTTATTATTTGATAGTAATAAATATTTGCATTATAAAACCGACTAGTATCATAATTTTTAAAGTACTCTTTTATTTCCAATGATATTTTTACTTGTGAGTAATAAATGAATTGAATTGAAACTTACACAAGCTTAATTATTTCTTACGGAGTAAGGAGTGATATTATTAAAAATCACTACGACTATTTACGCCGAAAAACATTTGAGAGCTTTCAAAGAATTCCCCCCCCCCCGTCCACCTCCCCCACTTGGTTTTCACTCAATTTCATCCACACGAAAAACTATTTCCCAGATGTCATTTCTCTCCCCCAAATTTGAAGGCTTTATCATTTGCTTTTTCCAGTTCTATGACGATGGCCCTCATAATGAAATGTTCCAGGAATATATTTAATATGATGTATGATCTTCTAGAGATGTACAAATAAGAATGTAGTCATTGAGGTCACGTTTTTTATAGCAATAACTGCTAAAAATTGTTACAAATTTCTCAACTATTCTTGAACATTATAAATATTTCTATAGAAACATTTCATTTTAGAAAGATTATGGAATTATTTGAGCATAATAAATTGATAAACTTAAAACTAATTCGACTTCTAAAAGTATTTGCGAGCTTAACTAATAAATTGTAAATCCTGGCTTGTGTGTTAATCTATCGTGAAATTAACCAAACAAATATGACCTTTTGAAAACCAAACAAATATGACCTTTTTGTTTTAAATTTTCGGTTATATATTTTAAATTCATATACGCCACACTTTGTTCATTTTCGTAACTGGAAAGAATAGTTAACAGAAAAATAGTACCCATTTTTCTCATTTACAGCACGTTTATTTTATCTTTTTACGAATCTCAATTGTAGGAATAGAGTATCACAGATATATTCTTTGATACACAGAGAAAACCTCTTTCTAATAAAATGCATTAGTCACAAGGAAATGTTAGCGTTACTTCGTTAGAAGAAATATCTGTTTTGTCATTCAATGCTAGTTCTTTGTGTTTTCAGTTTGAAGATATATGTTGAATATACCATAAGAAAAATACCTTACGAGTTAAAAGTGAATCCAGTTTAAAAAAATAATTATGCAATATATATATATATATATACACACAGGGGCGTAGCCAAGGGGGGGGTTAGGGGGTCATAACCCCCCCACCCATAAGGAATTTTTTGCCATACAAAATGTATATTCTTTATTGCCTTATCACACACATGTATGCATATATGTGAGTTGCAGTAGTCGTAACCCGCCCCTATGGAAAATTTCTGGCTACGCCCCTGTATATATAAATTTCTCGTTTGTTATTTTACAAAGCAAATAGTTTGACAGGTGCCCCTCTGATCAAACAATTCCAGTATAAGTCACATTAGATATGTGACTGGACTATACAAAAAATTAAATCTGAATATAGAGTATTAATTACACAAGCTGTAACGTACAGTCTAATTCCAAGGCCTCGTTATAAATATATAAGGCTTATAAGGTATTTTGTTTGCCTGAAAGATTTTACAGCAATAAGTTACATATTTTTTAAAGGAAAAAACTTATTGTGCTGTTCTCTTGTCTTTTTAATGGAACTTATCTTAATAAAGATCACCCCTTTCAATAAAAATATGCTGACTACTATTACTGGTTAAAGCTCAAGGCCTTTAAGCTGAAAAAAAATTATAAATATTTCTTATACCAACTTCATTGGAAAAATTATGCAAATTTGCACAAGTACTCAGATTCATTAAAGTACTCAGAAAAAAAAACAAATGATTTAATTATTATTGTTTAAAAAATGCATTTTCTTGGATAAAAATCCATTAATATCATGTGTTTAGGATATTCGGAATGGTTTAGGAAATGATATATTTAATGATATTCGGACGATGAATAATGCAGAATTATCCAACTCAGTTTTGAGGTCTAATATGCTTGTACTGCGTATGAATATAGTGAATACTCATAACTGAAATATTTATAAATAAATATAAAATACTTTATAATTACTAAGCCTAAAATGTTAAAATACAACTAAATTTAAATGTTTAATCTTTTCTGGTTGTACTATAAAAATTTTAATTCAACTTAATATATTTTGTAACAAAATCAAAGTTGTTTACTTTAAATATTTGGTAATAGCATTATGTTTGAAACTATAATAAGTAACTATTTTCAAAAAATCTAATTCCCCCCCCCCCCCCATTTCGCCTTTTTTACCTGAAATAGTTTTAATACTTTTATACGTTGCTTATTTTTAGAATGGAAAATCTTTGAACTATTGAAATAAATTCAGCATAACATTACGCATAATTATTTGAAAATACATATTCATAGCAATGATCAATCCTCAAAAAAGTATTCCATTAAATAATGAAATTCCAAATAACTCCCCATAAAATATTGGAATTTCGAAATCGCTTTAAAACGACTCGAAAACGACTATACTTCAGACGTAGCAAATTCAGAATTTCTATCTCACTTGAAGGGAACCAACCACTCCAATGATCGCAAAATTCACATCATTTTTTTTTTTGCTCTTCGCTTCTTAATTCTTATCCCATAATACTTCCTGTAACATCTACGTGCATAAAAAAGTCTTCTCCAATTTGTCCGAAGGCAAAGGTAATGACATTTGTGTGCGAATAACATGTAAATGAGAGCAAGAGATTTTGTTATCATCCTCTGGGGTAAAGTCGTTGCTATGGCAGCGTTTTCCTACTTCAACCTTTACAGCTTCAGCAGCAATACTGCCGCTAAATATCTAAAGTTATGAGGGGTTGTATAGAAAGTACTTTTTTTCAATTAAATTCCTTCCTTGTGGGAACATATAATGTATTTCTTTTATTACATACGTTAAGGAGAGCAATTTACAAATTATATTTATTTAATGCATGGCATCACCCTCGATACAATGTAAATAATGTCACGATGAAATTACTCGACAAATAGAGATTGACGAATAGTGAAATATTTAAAAAAGTAATATTTTTAAATTTCTACAAGAGATGATGTTCTTCAATTCTCAAGTTATTTGA
Organism: Cheiracanthium punctorium; assembly: GCA_038373885.1. Taxonomy (NCBI): domain Eukaryota; kingdom Metazoa; phylum Arthropoda; class Arachnida; order Araneae; family Cheiracanthiidae; genus Cheiracanthium; species Cheiracanthium punctorium. Next base: position 350,692 of record JAWZYV010012130.1, read on the forward strand.
AATTTTAAAATGAATAACTTGAAAGTTTAATATCAAAGCCTACCACGAATGAAATCTTTCTCTGAGAATTAATAATATTTCTATGTTTAATTACTCTACATCTTTACTCTCAGAATTCTGCTTCAAGTTTTATATGAAATAATTACGGCTGAAGTTCAAATCGTATTACAGCTCTGAGCTTGATCGATCATGTCCAATAAAATAAATGAATCCGCCTCCTGGGCATAGTTGTCAGTTTTTGAACATATTTATATGCATTAAATGTATGCATATAAATTTATATGCATAAAATACGTTTGTTAGCTGTGCAACAAATAAGCTATAAATTGATGCATATAAATATAGTCAAAAGTGAATTTTTAGTTAAAGAGGAGATTGACGGAGATTGATTTTGAAATAACATGAATTTCAATGATTATGGTAAAAAGGTATTTGGCTTGTTTTATCCTGAGCTAGAAAATCGATACACTTCATTGTTAACTTATTTTAAAACTATTGGAATGTACACGGTTTCAGTAAATTTTACCTACTGTAGCTAAGACGGTGTTTGTAGAATCGCGGATTCAATATATTGGAAAATGTTTGATTTTGCATTTTTTCACTGTTCCAGCGCTTGTGACTCGTTATTAAATTTAGATTTTACAGTACAACACATCGTCTCTATAGAATTTTTTTCGTTGTTTCGTAATATGCCTTCTTTTTTGTGTGGATTGTTTAGTAAATTCGCAAATGAGATATACTGACGGATTCAGAGTTTTTCCATTTTATCCGTAATAACTTTAGAAACGGTTAGAAATCTGACAGGATTTCTATGTTGATTTATGCTCCTCATAAGCTCAGATAATATCTCTGAGTTTTTCGGTTTAATGAGGAATCACCCTGTTATTACTCAAACTATTTTAACTCAGTCATATAATTCTGCCACGTTAAAACCTGGTTTACACTATCTGCCTAGCGAAATAGCGATGCCAAAAATTAACTGTACTAAGTGTATGCCTTCAACGTATGGTCATTAGAAAGATAAGAAATTTTTACAACCTAAACGTATTTAAAAAATGGAAATCACGCACAAAATAAAGTGATAATAAAGTAAAATATACATATCCCCCCCACCATAGTTATATTGTTTTGTTTTGTTAAAATTTTAATGTCATCAATGAAAGCTATGCCATGAAAACCCCTCAGTTTTAAACTAAGAAATGTTTCAATTCTTAAATTTGTTATTTTATACTGATTTTACTGCCTATTTCTTTTGTAAAATACTGAGAGTTTAAATAACTGGAAAATATCTGTAAAATAATTTCCTTGTACGTGAGGTTTTTGGACTTAAAGATGTAAAGACTGAAAATATTTATTCTAAAGCGATTTTTTTTCTGTACTATAACTGATATAATACTCGTGTGTTCAAGAAAATCCCAAATAAATGGATGTTATATAATTTCTGTAACATATAAATACTCACAAAATAATAAGAAAATGATGAAAATGATATTTCATTGAACTGCTGAAGAATAGCGCACCCAGCTTATACTCGTATACCCTCGGTAAATATTCAAGTACAACTTTCTAATTGTCGATGTTTTACAATAATTAAGAAGTAACAGAAACGCGAGTAATTTGAGACTCTGCAAAAATCGAATGCAGGTTGATCTAAGATGCGTGGGATGCAAGTTTTATACCGTTTGTAGAGTGAAAATGCCCCTATTTTATCAAAATATTTCAATATAACAAAGTATTGGAGAATGAACACTGCAATGGGGTATGCCCTGCTGAATGAAGCCGCTAAATACTGATTTGAATGAAATTTGGCATGAAGATTTAATGCGCAAATATGCAGTCGAATTTGTGTCTGATGAATGTAAATTCGCTGCGAAGATGTCAGATCCTATAAATCTCGCTATGGCTGGTATCAATTTGTTGTATCTTTCATAAACTGAATATGTCGTGCATTTCCTATGATTATATATTTAATGCTTGTAAAATTTGCGAAAGTCATATTTATAATAATGAATATTTCTAATGCATATATAAACAGCAATGTTAGAATAGTTTTAATCATAATATTTTTGTTCTTGAAATGTGCGGTAGTATTTTGGTGAGCATTATCGTTTCAGCAGCTGTTTACTACTATAATTACTAATTTTCTTGCTTTTAGTGTTAGCATTCAGTTGCTTTTTTGTTTTCTTCCTGGCTTTAATAAGCATGATAGCATAACATTTCATTGCACGAGAATATGAATTGCCTTAGAGCGATACTGCTGTACCGATAGCAAAAGTGCACCAGTATGTAGCGTGGTGCTGAATTATTCACTTTATGCAGTACCCTCATGGATGCATTTCAAATTGGATGCAATTCAACGGATATATTGCATCAGATTGAGAATTATAAAACATGCGTCTAATTTCATGCTTCTAAAATAAGTTCTGAATTGATACAAATAATACTAGGCGTTGGAATATTTTGTAAGAAATAACGTCCACTGACGGCGTTTCTGTAATATTTGGTAAATATTTGGAGGATTTAAAATTGAAAGTAAATATTTATCCTATATTTGGACGATAAGGCAAAATATTTTAAGTCAAATTAATGGTACAATACTGTGTCAGTAATCTCTGACTCGGGGGACTTCGCACAGTTGTGTTATTGATCTGCACGTGTGCGATAGTAGTTATCTGTTTAGTCTTTAAAAAGAGCTTTGGCGTCTATCTACCACTCACTGTGTGTGTGTTCGCTATACGCGACTAGATCGTTCGTCGTAGCTGGATTAAGTTCAGGACACGTTTTTTAAATAGCACAAGAGAAAATAAATCATTCACAAATTTTCATTTAAATTTTTTTTATTATGATTTGTTATTTTATACTTCAACAATTTTTGAGGCATAGACGAAAAGTCTAGAGGATGTTTCTTGATATGAGCTCTAATTCAGCATTGTACGTAAATTTGTTTTTATCAAATGCCATTTAATAAATATTGCACACAAAAATTCCAGTGGAATATTTATTAAATGGCTAAAAATTTATTTCTCAATATATTGTTTTAAAAAGTGGACGATTACATGGAATAAAAATTTAACCCGATAAAGTTTTTTGAAAAACGACTTTTTTTAACTCATACTTCGAAAATTTTGAGCTTTCTGGTCCTTTACTTCTTACACCATTCCAGCAATGAAACTTTGAACAGATTTACTCTTCAGAATCCCCCAACAATGCTCACGGCTGGCTAATTCGGGTGATACGTCTAACGAACGTTAGGTTTGTTTAACTAGAACGTTGAACAAAAAGTGGTGTCAGAATGTAAAGTGAATAAAACACTTTGTACAATAACACCCATAAATGGTAATTATCTACAAAATGATCATTTTGCCGGTACAAAAAGTCCGCTCTTGTGGAGGTTTGAATTGTTTTACAATTGAGGAAAGCCGGACCTTTTGTACAGGCCAAAATGAACACCTTGTTGAAAAGTACTATTTATGTGTGATATTATACAAAGATTTTTATCAATTTTATTAGCTGAGTTTGTGTCGGAAACGGCAAGTTGCGCTTCAACACCTATATTACATCCGGGAAAAGCGGGACTTTTATTTTCTCTTTACAAAATTGTTTTAGGAATAAGTTATTTTGTGATTGTTTTTTTTATTAATTATGAATCAGGAATTTTGTTTGGATGGATTTAATTATTGATTTTTAAACGGAGGAACTAGTGGATTCTTTTAAAATTATTTGTTTAGTTAAATTTAGCGGTTTAGAAATTAAAAAAAATATTCTTTATTAGACAAAAGGCTCATGACAAAAGGAAACGTGCAACTGCTTCTGTCAGTCAGAGACTCAGAGCATCCAAAGGAAGGAAACTGATTTAACTCATTCGTTTGCAGATCTTAGCTGAGCAAAATGGGGTGGCCTTCACTCCTTGGATGATGCCTTGGCTCTTCATTAGAGGACTGAACACTATTTTGTTAGCTGCGTCATATACAGCGTTTGAAGAATCGCAAATATACGCAGATTAAGTTTTTAAAACTCGTATTAACTCAATGCATTTATTATTGAGAGAAATCCCGACTTCTGCTCGATTTTAAGAGAGATAATTGCCATAGATGTGGCACTTAATGCCATTAAATCGGTAACAGCGTTTGCAAACATTTGGATCTTGTCCGATAGCCGTAGTGCCATAAAGAGCCTATGTAACTGGACAAGAGTTGGCGACAAAACTGCTGTCTCACTTCTCCACCATCCTTGGCCTCAGAGGCCAAGGATGGCGCCTCTGAGGTTCCAACGTCAAGCGACACTTTGACCTACTCTGAGATCCTCTCCAAAATAAAAATCTCAATCCAACAGCTATGGAAAACTCCCCCCGACCCCCCCCCCTCCTGGTATAATAGGCAGGCTTCAGGTGGAGCCCTTACCATCAAGGCAGATACAGTTGTCCAGCCCACAGGCTTGAAAGTGAACACATTAAGTCTATTTCTTCCGATAAGGGCCAAAAACCTATGGGACGTGTGCCAACTGTAACTCAGTACACGGAGCACTTGATGAACTGTGCGGGTCTTGACAAGGAGGACATGTATACTAGACTTCTTGTCTATGGTAATTTGAGGGTTCTTGGTACCTGGTCTAACCTGAGGCTAGATCGGGTGGAATAAGTCAATAACAACAATCGTTGAGAAAATAATCCGCGAGACTTGATCAGTGGACATTTTTGTCTGCAAATTATGTCCTAATATACAATGCCCTTGATCACCCCGTGCTATGTAGAGAGTGACGAATAACATTTAGTGTAATAGTTAATTAAATTTAAAAAATAAACATAGTATATTTAAAAAAAATGAATCGATCATAAAGCATATAGCATATAATTAAGATATCAAAAAACCTGTTTCCTGTGTTAAATCAAAGGCAGATATTGTACAAACAGATACTAAGCAGTATTGTAACTTAGCTAAAGAGAAGGGAACTTGAAAATTGTTAATATTTTCTACAATAACCATTGGAACTCCTTAAAACGTCCTCCGACCAAGTACCACCCCCCTTTCCTAGGCAGATACCTCTCGCGCAGGTTTGCCTTAAACACAATACAAAATTTCCTGCCATAGGGCTCGTTCTGGTTAGGAAAAACGTCACGGATCCAAGGCTGGGTCCACAAGAAATGTTTTCTAAGTGATGCCAAAGCTAAAAAATCAAATGATCGTCTTCAAATCACTCACGAAACTATAAAGGCAACTATCAGGAAACGGATATATAGATTGTAAATCAGCACTCCGTAATTTTTTATTGCGGAAACATTAAACCTTCTAAAACATTACATAATCTAAACCATTAAACATTCTAGTGTATTTATAATTAACATTACTTAGCTTTAAAACATATTATTTATTTAAACGATTATATCACAAAATCGTGTAACTCGTGACCAGAATACCTGATGAATCAAGTAAATAAAATATTAAATAATAATTATACTTTCTTTACATGCTTTGAGACTTTCGAAAACAAAAATTTTAACAAAAAATAATTTATCAAATGCATTTTGTTTTAGAAAATTTCGCTATTAAGTAATATGTTCAAGATTATTTATTTAGTATTTATTTTTATAAAACTCAGTGGGATTTTTTTTTTTTAAACTGTGTTAGTACTTCATATTATGAAGAAACACACCGATTTTTTTTTTAGTCAACGGCACAGTTTGTATTTTGGTAAAGTATTGTGCAACGTATAACGCATTTCATAAAGTTATACAGATCACGAAATTGCTTCACAAGAATCTCACTTTTACACGCATTGGAAGAAAACCTGTTTTACAGGCATTGAAAAACCTTTCAGGGAAGTAAGAAAATGGCTACGAAGCTGCAGGGGGAAAAGAGCAGAAGCAAAGTCGAACTGACATACGTAAGGAAGGGAGAAAGTAAAAACAAATAAATTATTATCAAGATTTCAAATTTTTACCTTTCACTTATTAATATGAAAGTTAGAGATATTAATTTTATTCTACCGTAAATTTTAACTTTTTATTTTTTAGTTGTTATTGTCCTTTTTCAAAAAAAAAGTATTCTACAAAGTTTGTCGAAATTCATTAGAGTATGTACTTGAAATTGCTAAATATAACCGTGCATCCTGCAGATATATTTTTTTTCTTTCTATATATGCTAAATAACATTTTTTTAAGGAGGGAAACTACTATATATTATTGCTCTTCAATTTAATATTTACCTGCCAGTATTTTCTTAACAGATTCTATGTCCTTGTATCACTTTATGAGTAGTACTTCGTGTCCAATCTGTATTTTGTATCCTTCTTGGTACAGTTTAAGTACAGTAATATTAATAAATAATATTTTTCTATTGTTTAAGATCTTAATAACTTTACTTTTATAATTCTAAAAACCTACAAAGCCATAATTAATTTTTAAATATTTCTAAAAATATAAATTTTCAACCTGCACAGTATTTTATATTTAACTGTTTTAATAAATAACGTTTAATTGTTAATCTTATTAATCATTTATATACTAAAGAGCGTGTGTAAATAAATTAAATTTATGAGGTTACTCCAGTAAAAAAATCCTATGCACTCAAGTTTATTTTTTTAACTCACAATTATTACTTTATGTATTATAATGAAAATGGATATTGTTTAGAATTCGCATTTTGGTAACTTAATAATAGTATTGGTAATTTCTGTCATTTGTCTGAATGAAAAATTTAAACGTTAATGAAGTAATGTAAGAACGGCTCTTTTGTTCGAATAAAGTGAGTAATAAATTATTTCTCCTTGCTAGCTCTTTAAAATTTATAGTTACTCTAAAAGTTTTTGTAACATTAAAAACGATGCTAATATCAATATTTTTATCATCTTAGAAGAGCAATATGTCGTGCACAGATGTCCGATAATAAAACGAGAAATGAGAATTTTTATTACGGAGGGTGGCAACATAATTGAAACGATGAGTTAGGGTGGGGAAGAAAGGTTCTTTTGTAGCCATAGCAACGGCTATCTGAAATTCTTGAAGATTTTTAGAGAAAAATCTTAGTTCAAAAATAATGTTCGTTTTTCATATCTTGCTGAAAAGATTGCTCTGTTTTTTGCATTTGAATTTTAACGGATACCTAAAGCGTAAATAGTTCATTTTATGGAACTACATTCAGATAAATACTTTGTAATTTTTAAAAATAATTCTAGAGTTGAAAAATGCCTTTATACATGACCAATCATGTAACTTGACATAGAAATTTCTGATAATTCTACTTTTTGAGCTTCTGGAGACTGCTTGAAATAGCATCACAAGTTAAGTCATTTGTGAAAATATTTGAATGCTGGGAACATAAATCTAATTTGTAGAAATTATATAAAACGTTAATATATTAATATGTTTCAAAAATCAAAAATGGATGAGTTAAGAAGTTTCTTAAAAAATTTGGGAACAGATGCTCGTAGTTTAACTTAGGAACATCGGTGAAAATAAAACCACGCTTTTGCATGATTTTTTTTTCAGATAGCATCTTAAGATTCCATATTAACGATAGCTCCACAATTTCGTTTCACGTTTGACAGCAACACTCTTTTGTTCTTAAACTCAAGAAATGCAGCGTAAGACTGCAAAACATGAAAAATTTTCACATCATACATTTTAATTATTTTTCTATGAAGCTCTCATTATGGGGTTGTAAATGAACTTGCGAATGGAAAAATAACGAGATTTCTCAAAACTCTAGCTAATTTTTTCTGGCAAGAAAGTTACCACTTATTTCGAAACTTTAATTTAAGAATAGAAATTTGTTTAGCTTGTAGAAGCACACACTACCTTCCGTGCAATATTTTTACAAGAATGAAATATACAATATGAATTATTACTTTATATATGTACTTTAAAAAGTTACTTTTGTTTACACATACATTGGGCGAGCTGTGTATTGTCATATATTCACATTTTGAAAAAATTAATAGAACGTTAAACATTTCGTAGAAAGAAATTAACAAGTTCTGCACAGAGAGACATTTATTGATACGCGAATCAATAATATTATTGATGACAATCATTAATAGTATCATTATTCAGTCTCGTTGACATAAATTTCATCAAAAACAATATAAAAAAAACTTTGTATTTTGTATTAAATTTTAAAAAATGGCGTCTCCTAATTATTCCCTTTAAAATGCTTTCAGCTTAATCTTACAGTTAGTATAGTTAGAAAGATTTTAAAATGTTATATTAAACAATAATAAAAGTATTGAATAAATACGATTTTTTTCCAAATCAGCCAATCTGCTTCCTCTCTGTCAGTATTATATTAATACACGTACACTGTATAATTTGTAATAGTAAAGCATAAATATGTTCAATTCAAAGTTTAATAGCGTATTATATAATACGGCCAGCAGAATTATATCTGATGCTATTTAAAAAATACGAGTAGTTTCAATTAAAGCGTTTTAATTGATATTTTCAAATGTCATTAATACTGTGCATAACAGATACTTAATGAACATACCTATTGATAAATATGGACACTAATTTTACAGTCAATATTTAAAAAATGATTTATTTTTAAATAACCCGATTTAACAATAAATTTATTTTACTACAATGTAGGCTGTATCAAAAGCTTGCAAACAGCAAATAATACACCTTTTGAAAACAAGATATTTATATAAAAATAATATTCATGTAATGAGCCAATTAATAATAATGTTACTTCCATGGTTCAGCGTTTCAAACGATATCACTGAGATATCTACACATTCCTGGATTTCTTATCAATATAAGAAACTGCAAAATCTTCTGGCGTCAATATTTTGAAACAATAAATAAATGTATTTTAAAAAACTTGCGCTGCAACAATCTATCAAGAATAGCTGTTTTTAGATCAAGGTCAAAGAAAATCGTTGGAAATATCTTCGCTTGAAAAAAAAAAAGGTTCTTTCAACTTGCGATTTTCTTTCTCCAAAGATAAAGAACGTTAAATGTGGCGTTTAGTAATATTGATTTTTGGCGTTATGTGAACGTTCGCAAGAAAGGCTTTTGGAAACATGTTTTGTTTTACTTTTGCTTTTCCCTAAAGTTTATGATTATGAGCAAAATTCGTGTTTATCATAAAAATGTGTATTTAACCTTATTGTCTTAAGTATAAAGAATAAAAGGCGGGATCTTGCGATGTGGAGCTGAGGAATTACTCCGTCTTCAAGATAAAGCAATTCTCCTTTAATGAAACCAAAAGTAGTTTGATAGCTACTTTCTTTCTTTATTACGGAAAAAATGCTATTTACTATAAAAGTAAAAAAAAAAAAATAATTTCATAAGGTTCGAACGATACTAAATTGAGTATTTTTATATACTTTAGAGTTGAGTTTTTTATTTAAATTCAAAACAGTGCTTTTATATTTAAACAATATGTTAGTTTCAATTAGTTTGATTCAAGTAATAGATTAAGGAATGTGTAAGTTTGTTTCAGAGAAATACACATAATTCAAGCCATTCAAGTAGCTACATTTTATGCAAAGTAAATACTACTTTCAAATATGTCTGCCTTTAGGAGGTACACATCAGACATACTGTTCAATGAAAGCCGAAATGATTTAAGAACAGCGAAATAAAAGCACAATTTTTACTAAGAAGTTAAAAATTTATCACAATAAATTACAAGAACGACAGTAGGAAAACAATAAAAATAGTGTTGTTACTTATGTCCTCTGACAACCACATGCGGTGCCAAATCCCCCCAGATAGCGGGGCGATGGGAAGAAGGGGGGCGTCTTTCATTTTTACTGGGCCCTAGTGGGAGGAAGTCCGACTTTAAACTGGCGTTTCCCAATTTTGAACCCATTCCAGTGGACGGACCAACCCTTGAAATCGGCACCCCAAGAGTTGATATTAAACCTGGAGGACATTGGACCACGACAGATTTTATGTGCACCCGCTCCAATTAGCATGCACGGTCCCACAGCAGTCGAGCCGAGAGCACGTTCACCCTCCCAAGCACTGGCCAAACTGGGGGCTGCTTCACTAGCCGTGTTCTTATGGGAACGGAGTTTTGTGCCCAGACCACTGCGGGACATAAAAATAATAAATCACAACAACAACAATAAGGAAAAGTATTAAATATAATTGGGTACTGTAAAGATTACTTGTAGTTGAGCTTATGCACATTAGTGCTTTTTAAGTTTAGTTAATAAGCTGACGAGGAAATAATGTTATTTTGACCTGTTCTCACCTTGTTATATATATACTAGTTGTAAACATTAGAGTAGTAATAATAACACACCCGCAAAAATCCAAATTAACAGTTAAATGACGTCAAGCGAAGCAAGCATATTCGTTACTGGTTACGTATGTCACACAGTAGCTAGATCACAAAATAACAATGCAAACGCGAAAAAGCAAAATGTTTCTTTTTGGTTTGATTATGGCAACGCTACTCTAGTTCGATCTGCAAAGGATCGGCGGTGCCTTGGTAGGAGGACTTTCTAAGGAGTCCTAACGCGTATTCACGTTACATCTGGAGAAAACCTACCCAAACTCCAGACCGTTAGATCGACAGCCGCGCGATGAGACCCGAACCCGGGAGCTTCACACTTCGGCCATCTACCATTTTCAATGACATTACCGATGTGCCATGGTGAGGCCCACAAAATCTTTCGGATCGTTTCACCAGTCCCATGGCCACCATCAGCTGTGGTCATGATACCCTCAAAATTTGTAGCAGCCATAACCTAAATAAATTTCATGACAAATACTGTTAAAACAGCGAAATATGATCTTCGTTGAAAGGACTCCGATAATTTGGACAAAACTGACTGGGTATATAGAATAGTAAGGTATGGGGCAGCGCGAAGCTGTCCACCTTGGCGGCTTGTATAATATAATATCAGGTTGTAACGAAAGTTTTCCGCCAAGTCTTCATGAAAAACTAACTTCTAACTCCTTAGATAACTGTCGAGTGGTTAATTACTGATCTTCGTCCCCAAGTTCTCGCAGGCTGGCCTCATCAACATCAATAGACCAGCCAGAACTCTCTGCTTCTTGAATGTCATAGTTCTTGTTTTTGAACTTTCGGTACCAAACCTGCACAGTGTCAGAGAGATACAACAATAGTACTTAAAGCTGTACACATAATTCGTTGATATTCTGTAGCAAAATTTTTGCAACAGAACTGGGAGTAAATGATGCTTCTAATCCGCTAGAGTGATAGTTCCATTTGAGACACATTGTACTCAAAATGATAACTATGCATATTTCTTTTACAGATTTCACAACACAGTGGCGGGAAACTTATGGGATACGTTACAACCTAATACAATAGTAATTGTTTACTACACTTTACATAGAATATTGCTCTTAGATTTATCAGTATTAATGGTAATAAGTTGTTCAAAATAATATTTTTAAGGTTTAGAAATAAGTTGTTAAAACACAAAACCTCTATTTTAGAAACAAGTTCAAAATGCAGCCTATAATTTTAGTTTAATAAATAAATTTTAATAATTATAAAACAATATAGATTGATAATAAAAACTTATTGTTGATACTTATGAGGATACTTTTTAATATATCGGAACGTATTCTATCTGTAGTATTCTTTTAAAAAAACCAATTGGTTTATTTGAGAAAAAAAAAAAACCATTTGGTTTAAACCAGTCGGTTTAAACCATGCCGACCCTGGTACATTTTGCTTCATTCTGTCAGGGATCCATTTTTTAAAAGTGGTTTGAAGTGCTGTGCGTTGAAACTTTATCATCCCTGTATTTATATATAGTTTTAAAATATCAAAAACCTCCATTAAGCAAAGCCACTGCAGTTCTTAAAAGAAATAAAACTTCTCAAGGGATCAAATGAATTGTTTGATCTGTACCAATACTTTTTTACAATCGCATTGCATTGCATCAATGGAAATATAGCGAAATTAACGAAAACCTTCAATAAGCGAAGTTGTTGCGCCCTTGAAAGGAAATGAAATCTTATGAAAAGAATAAATGAATTTGTGCACCTACGCTAAAACTTTTTGCCTAACACTTTACACTGGAACACTGGAATAGACAAAGAATATACAACGGTGAAGCTTTTAATAACTTTGGGATCAAATTTCGAAATGGAAATGATTTGGCAAAGGGCAGCTTACAAGTACAATGAAAGTTTAATTGAAATATTTTTTTTTTCTATTGCTTTCGAAACAAGACCGAGGAAAAGTATTTTAAAACAAGGTAGATGGGTTTTTTTTTCTGTGTTTTTCCACAAAACTCTCTTTCTGTGGTTAACAAGTACACTGTCTACCAATAAGTATTTGGACACCTGTGCAGATGACGATATCTACGGCCCTGAGGTACGTGACGGCCTCCGCCGGTATATATCGTTTAGGAAACAGCATCGGCATGAGTCGCATGCAAGATGCCGCGCAGTTCGGAGCTCTCTGATTTCGAGAAAGGTATAATGATCGGGTATCACAAATGTGGCCGATCTTTAAGGAAGATATCTAGCGATCTGAAATACCCAAAATCGACAGTGGCCTATGTGATGGTGACTGTCGAAAGGTGAGCGGGTGAGCGGTGATTGCCGAAATGTGGCCCGAGTCGCAAGACCAACGAAACTGGGTGATAGAGACAGACGAGTGCTGTCCAGAGAAATTCGGAAGAACCGCACCCAACCGATGGCCCTCATCCGCGAGGAGTTTCAACAGGCATCCGGGAGTATTGTTTCAATGAATACCATCCGTAAGGAAGCACATCTGCTTGGTTTTCAGGGTCGTGCTGCTGCCCATAAGCCTTTGATCCCAAAGTCCAACTGCGCTGCTCGGTTAATGTGGTGCAAAGCACATCGAAATTGGACCGTAGATCAGTGGAAACGGGTTCTTTGGAGCGACGAATCAAGGTTCAACCTTTACCGTTCGGATGGCATAGTCTAGGTCTGGCGTCTGCCTGGAGAACGTCTCCTGCCAGAATGCATTGTGCCAACAGTCAAGTTCGGCGGAGGTGGAGTTATGGTCTGGAGGTGTTTCTCCTGGTATCCTTGGTCCCCATTCATGGTAAGCTCAACGCCGATGCCTACTGCACTATTTTGGATGACAATGTGCTTCCTACGTTGTGGTTGTTTTACGGGTTGGACCCCTGTTACTTTCAGGATGACAATGTCAGTTGTCATGTTTCGAGGTAATTTGACTAAAGTGCATTGAAAGTCTTTCATGCCATCAGTAATAACATTAAAACAATATAAATAATATTCATAGTATATAAATATAATTTTAAAAATCGCTTTTTGCCTTTTCGTCCCTTGTACATAACTTTAATTTCGTTTTATTGTAATAGGGATAACCACGTTATTTAGAATACACGATTGTTAAGTTATAACAAAAAATTTCGTAGAATACACCTACGAATAACTGTCATCGTTTTAATTATTTTGCAAAATATGAATCGTTTACAGTGTCTCAACGGATACAATATTTAACAACTGCATTAAAAGAAAGATTCATTTTTTGAGCGTTGTTAAGCGTTGCAACACAGTTAAAACGAATTTTAAAATTTCAATAATACTAATAGAAAGCTATTTTATCTGTATCCAGACTAGCCGTTCATTTAGACATATCCATTTAGATTGAAACACGCGAAAATCATATTCTGTACTCTCGTATCTCCCATTCTATTAATATTATGAATTCAGTTCATTAAAGTGTCGTCTATATGTAAAGACTCCTATTCAATTTACTGTCTGTATAAAGCTTTCATACGATTTCAGGTTATTTCAAAAGTTTCAAATCTATATTCGTTCTGTTACAATATTATATTCAGAGTTTTATTTACGAATGGTTGTTCTGAAGGACCTCGAATAACCGTCTGAATGCAGATTATTTAAACTGCTGTAGGTATTTTGATTATTTAAAAAAGAAAGTGTTATTATATAAAACTCTATTTCTCATGGTATTATCAACCAATTTTATTAATTATTTTTCTATTTTATCGATAAGTAATTCAAGAAAAGACCTAGATAAAAAATAAAAATACACATTCATTTTTTATAAAAGAGAAATAATGAAAATTTATTGTTCAACATTTGTATTTTCCTGTACAAGGGCCATGCAGGTTCTTACAACGATCGCAGATTGCATTAAATCATCGCCCACAATTTTGTTGCGACGTATTACGGTTAGCTATTACAGATTGCCTAAATATTGGATTGAAAATCATTTTTACCAAGATGAAACCAAATTAATTTATCTGAAAAATGTCGGGTCCCTATGGCACTGTATCCTATTTTTCTGGATTCAACATTGCAGCGCTATACCACCGCTTCACGTTCTAACTGTTAAACATACTAAGAGAGCAGCTTATAAATATAAATACATTATTTTTGCTTTCAAACTAAGTTTTATTAAACTAATAATACTGTAAGTGTTTTAAAGCTATAAATACACAGGGAAATGATTTATTACCCCATTAGTTAGGTGCAAAGTACACTAGTGTGCAAAAATTAAGGACAAGCGTTTTTTTTTTAATTTTTTTTTATTTATAGTGCAGCAGGTTATAAAAACGATAGAAATCGTATCATGACATCCTGAGCATGGAAGTGTATAGGAAAAGTGAACAAAAACATAGATAAAAAATAAATAAAAATAATTATAATTGCTTATTTTTCTAATTTATTCCATAATTTTTTGCACTTCCGTGTAATATCGTGCCACTAAGTATACCTTCTACCTAACTTTAAATAGAAAAACCAACTCACTTAAGCGTGTACATCAACTGAATTTATTTAATTTGAGCTAATCTACACCTATTTTGTTCAGTTTCTTTGGCGAAATCATTACTTTTTCTATCTGTTCAACAATGAGGACAGCTGGCTGTGCCACACAGCCAGCTGTCGTCAAAAAAGGGTCTCTCGCTCTGTGTCACGCGATGAACGTTTCGATCGTCCGCCATCTTGCTGGTAGATAAGTCGAGCGATGGCAACGGCTGCCCTTTTTTCAGCATTGGGAAAGGGTTGCGCCTCAAAGGGTTAATAGCTGGAGCTTCCATGTCAACAGTACTACTTTGCGACTGTTTTTCATGCCTTCTGTCACGTGGGATGTAAAATTTACATGTGAACGGGATGTATTTCAAGTGCTATTTCCCCCCTTCCCTATCTATTCTGTCGTCGGTAAGGCGGGGGGGGGGGTAAATCCCGCGTCGTAAATTGATTGAGTTGCGTGATTCACTCCTATGACGATGAAATGGAATGTCCCCAAATGATGCGGCTATTTTACTTTATTGGCACTCAATAAACAGGAAGTTTCCGTAATCGTGTAGTAGTCCTGACGTTATTCCGATTCTTGGTGATGGATGCAATTGTTAAAGAGGATTCTGTTCTTGATGGTCTGTTTTGTTTATCTCTCGTCACCAGTATTTAAAGGCTGTGTTTTTTAATAGTTTTTCATATTATGAGCAGGAATAAAGTACCAGAGAAGCTTCAAAAGTTTCAGAAACGAATTTTAGAATCCAAATTAGCACTCTTAAAGTTTTATAATTATGTGTAATTTATAAAATTTTCAGAAGAAATTAAAATATTTCCCTAAAAGTATTTTATTAAATGCTACTATGAGCGTCCATGTGTACGTTTTTTTTTTTTTTTGTATTACTTGGCTTGCTTTCGTTTATTATCAATAGGAATCAGTGGTGGTACGTTGAATGCGATATATTTTAACTAAAATTAATCTGAAAGCTGATTGTTCTTTTATATTTCAACTGCAAAACAATTATTGATTTTGGTACTCGACCAAAATACTTATTTTCGCTTTATTTCTAAATTTTGCCTTTATCCCTAAATCTAATCTGCATTTAAAAAAAAAATTATTTTAGTTTGTGCGCATGCGTGTCCATGTGTGCAAGCGTGCGAGTAAGCTGTCGATACCTGCTATACAAATTTGGTTCAACCTGCTCCCAAAGTCACGAGCGATTTTTAAGAGCTCTCAGTACAGCTAGGAAATACACATTATGATTTTATTCGACTTGCTGATATAATTTGTGAGCGTTACATACTTTTCAAGAAGCTCCTTTTATGCGTTGCCGTCTAAAACAGCCTCGAAATTATCTAGTTAATAGTTTAAAGGTTTGGTGCATTTTTAATATGTTTGTAATTTTTAATACACAGTATAGCTATCCCCATTTGTAATGATGTATATACTTTACAGATCTTAATTTCTTTCTATAAAAGCAGGTGATATCACATAGATGTTAATAAAACACATAATTTACAAAGTATTATAGCAAATAAGAATTCCGAAATGATTTTGTTTTTTCGGAATGTAATATGACTGAAATGTAAGAAACCTATACAATTAATGAAGCTTTCAGGTAAACAATATCCTTACAAATAATCTAATTTTATAGTGTCAAATTTTTTTTAAATTTTAACGAGTTTTTTTATATTTATTATAAGTTTACTATTTGTGAAAATTTGTAACACGGCTTGTAAATATATATTATGAATGTTTCAAATACATGGCGTAACGTGCGTATTTATTCAAGGAGCCTCTTGACTTTTTGAAACAACGCAATGCATCAATTATGAATGATGTAGCAAGTCCCTTTATGGAACTTTATCTATCCATATTAAATGTATCTTTTAGAAAATCGTGATTTTGTTTCTAGCATCTGAAACATATAAACTCAAGGAAGAAACTACCACCGAAATCTATGATTAATTTCAAGATACAATTTTTTTAAAATTTCCAGTGTTCTCATTTTTGTAAAATTATTGAAATACGTCTAGTATTTTCAGGCAGAGCAGACAAAAGCTTGGCTTAAACAATTTTAATCTCAAAAATGAAAAGTAGAATGTGAAAATTGTAACATAATCAATGATCAAAGAAAAATGCAGCATTCATTTTGATTCAGTTTACGTCAATCCACTTCGAAATAACAGGATTTAAATTGAACCATGAAGCAACTTGAATTTGGGTTTGATTTTGAAAAAAAATAATTTAATACTTAAAATATGCTTTAGCCATTATAAGATCATGATAGTCAATAAATATTATAAAATACTTTTAATAATCTACATATGAAAATATTTAAAATAATACTCTTAACTATTCTTTTAAATTCGAACTTTTCTAGTAAATAATGTAACTGAAGGAAACTATATTTTGTAAAGGTAATTGTAATGTTGTTTTCTCGTTGTCATTGTTACAATGTAATATTTTCTAAACGTAATTCGAGAATGTTTCGCTCGATATGAAACAAAAAGCATAAATAGAAATCTAATATTGCAGAAAAAAAAGATGAAAAATGTTATTTCTTTTGATTGCTTTTTATATCGAATCACTCTAAAGTAATAGGAATTAACCTTTCAGCAAGATATTTTTGATTGACTTGCGAAATAAGTTCAGAATTTGTTTCATAAACTATTTCTGTAATTGTTACATTATGTTGCATTTCACCAAATATCCTCTGATTTACGACAATTTCTAATGTAATTTTATATTGAGTTAGGTGCTTTGCACAGAATAAAGAAATTGATCAGAAATTGCAGTTACATTTGTACTGTAGTCTTACTTGACCTAGTCTTGTAAAATGTAGTTTACAAAGAATTTGAAAGCAAGTAATATAATTTAATGAGTTTAAAATATGATCTAATAAATAAATCTTAGAACAATGAATGAAAATGTAATTATCTTACAAACAAATATAGACAGATTAAGGACAATAATTGTATTTTTGATTTAAATTGTACAGTCTAATGTTTGTCATTGTAGAGTTGTGATGTTTATATGATATTCTAATTGAACATGCTTATGTTCTCATTTCTATTTAATTGGAAATAGTTCATGCAATTATTTTCGTAACTTATGTATATTTTAAAGCTATTCAAACATTTTTGATAGCTCCTCTTTTAGTATGTATCATAGCAACTTTAAAATGAAGGCAAAGACATTTATACAGTTAATAAATTTTTCTTGATTCAATAAAAATATGTTGGCCTATTTTAGACAAATAACTCAATATAATCAACAGGAAATTTGATTAAGATAGTACCAAAATCAATGAGAAAAAGTTTGCTTTATAATGGCACTTAGAAAAACATTTTATTGAATCAAGAAAAGAAAATGTGTTTTTTTTTTTTTTTTACATAATTAAATATGAATACTAAGTTACGGTAAATGTACTTGTAATAGGCCATTTATATACAATGAGAAGCTGATT
This sequence comes from Cheiracanthium punctorium, assembly GCA_038373885.1. Classification (NCBI taxonomy): domain Eukaryota; kingdom Metazoa; phylum Arthropoda; class Arachnida; order Araneae; family Cheiracanthiidae; genus Cheiracanthium; species Cheiracanthium punctorium. The sequence goes on from JAWZYV010012130.1 coordinate 368,848, forward strand.
TTCACAAGTAAAAAAAATTCAGAAATCACCTGTGGAAACAGCTGAAATAAAAGATATCTAGTAGAAACTATTTCAAATACACAAGGAAGAAATATTCAGTTGCCTTTTAATTTTTCTTTTCTGAGGTAAGTCGTCCATTATAGGTATATATTCCATTACTGGTACATTCACCTTATGCTCCTTTTAGATCCAAACACATTATTGTTTGTTAAATAAAATGAGCCCAAAATCTAACTGAAAACTCAGCATCATCATCCATATTCACTTATAAATGCAACTCCTTGAATGCGACATTAATAACATTAATTAGTAAACTTACACTTAAGTTAAAATTTTTGTAATATTGACAAAAAAAGCCTAATAACTCATGTCTGATGTTTTCAATATGATTCAAAAAGTGAAATTTTCTTTTAAAAAATTACACGAGACAATCCTCAAATTCTTATTTTCTTTGGAAAGATAATAAGATATCAATGTAAATTTGCCCCTTTTTTTTAAATAGCTCAAGCAGTATGCTTAGTATTCAGAATGCTTTCAATTAAATTAATTTGTCAATAAATTTAGGAAATTCTAAAGCCTCTCTTTTTTCACAGAAATAATATTTCTAAAAGAGAAATCGTTTTCTCAGTTTAAACATTGTTTTACAATGTAATATTTGTGCTTCCCGAATAAACTTTCAGTATATTTCTTTTGATAATTTATGAAATATTTAGTCGGAAATACTTCCATTAAAATAGCATTTGATATAATACGACTTATCCGCAGGCTATAGAAATCGATTCCCAACACATTATTTGTTACCGTGCTCAGTGAATGAAGGAGTGGATAAAATAAATATTATCACAGCGATTTAAAAAGAATCTTTCAATATCATTTAAGATGAAATGAAATAAATGTTTAAATTGCCTTTTCTGGAAAGTACGATGAAGCCGTTTAGAAATGAACTCAGACATATTTAACTGCACAGATTTCTGAAAAATAAATAAATAAATAAAAGCTTTGTATTACATGAAATCAAGTGTCATTTGCCGGTCAGGCATGCATTTCATTTTAGAGTGACCACTGCTTCAAAAATTCCTCCACTTTGGACATCCCTGTCTAAATGTATATTTTGTGATATTCCTGTGCACATAAATTGAAGAAGTGCTTAAAACTTTCTCCGCTATTTTTAAATATTATCGTGAAAATGAAGATTTTTTCAGCGAATATCCGGTATTAAATTATCGGCAATCCGGCAATGTTATTTATACGTGTTGGGTAAAAATGTTTTACAGCACTTTGAAAAATTAGTTTTAAATACTTCTATTAAAGTAATCCTATTTTTCATATTATACTCATTTCAACCAGAATTTAACTCGACTTTTTATACATTTTGGTTTTTATTCTTAATGTCTAATTTACATTCTGTACATCAAAATTTAAAAAATGTATTTTTCTTTAATGACATCTGAATCACACCTTTTTGAAGAGTTCAAGTAAGGTTAGTTCACCAATATAGTCCCCCTGGAAGTTAAAAAAGTGCATAAAATGAAGATGAATGTCTAAATTGGTACTGGTAGCGCCATTTGATAAAAGTTATGAAATGAAAGATTATAACAAGTAACCTGGCAAAGAGTCATTTGCTGGTGCAATTATGTTTGAATTTTTTTTCACAAGGAAAGCCTTGTATTCTTATAAATCAAGCTAATATGAGAAAGGTGTACCTATGGTACTGCTGTGGCATATTTTTATATTTATATGTGTCATTTTAAAGATTTCAATTAATTTTAAACCTATTAGTTATCAACTAAACAGAGACAAGATACTCAATGTGTAATCCAACCGGTTACTTTTCGCAATAACCAAATTTTTCCCCATAAAGCTTACTATAGAGGTTTTATTCGGCGATTTAAAAGAAAATTTATGCCTCTGAAGTATTTTCATCTCTGAGCATTTTACAAATGAAGACCTAAAACAAGGCATTTCACAGCAAGTTAAGGGTCATTAGCAAAAGGGGCATAGATTCGAGTTATGGAGAAAGCAAAACATCCCTGTGTCATCCAATGTTCTTCCTTTTGGACATGCTCTGACCTAAATACGAACTCCGTGACAAATCTGTTGTCATTACTAACAGGATTTTAAAAGGGTTTCGCTGAAGGAACACAAAAATTCTCTCTCAACTCATTTAGTTAATCGCATTTCGTTTTTCTCTTTCCATTTTCCTCGAGAAAATGCAGTATGATTCGAGTGTTCCTTGAAACAGCTTCAGAAGCACGCTACCGAAACAAGTGTTGGATGCAATAGTTGCTTTGAGTTTCGATTATTGATTGTAATTGGTTTTGGCTGTTTTGAGAGATTACTTTTTCAAAGATATTTGAGTAAGTGTTTGGTAAATGGTTTTCTATGTAAAATAAGGAAGTATTTTATGAAATATGTTGTAGCCACTAATATAAAGTGTGCATTTTTTATGGCACTCATAACAAGGGGGGAGGGATCCGATACGACCAATAATACTGCGTCGTGCCCTCAAAGTATCTTTTTAATTTATATCTCACTTTTTGATTAAGAATTTTTAATTAACTTTAAAAATGTGCTTTATTTTTTAAATTGACTCTAAAAGATATTCATTCATAGTTAAAAGAAAACAGATAAAAGTTAAATGATAGGATGTGCTTTGTTTTATGGCTACTTTTTGCTTTTTAACAATAAAGGCTGTAAATTTCTTGTAATTTATTTTTTTTTAATGTTAGTCATTGTTTGAAGTGTACTTTAGAGATATTCGTCTATTTTAGAGAAAACAAAATTATATGTGTTATTGAGGATAAGAAGAAAATGCTCTGCAACGGAAATAGTGTCTCTAGTATTTATAATTCTTCTACAGGATCACTCAAAAGAATTCCAAGACAATGGTTTATGGAATTTCAGACATTCATCCATTTCAGCACAACGCAATAGAGGTTTATAACAAATTGCTCTTTATTTTAAAATATTTAAATAATATTTTAAGTTCTTCTGCATTATCTTAGACGGTTACATTTTAGTGATACGCAGTTTTATTGAGGTTATCTCTAAAATCTCGCCAAGTTTGTCATCAATACATCGCGAAATTTGAGGCAAAAAGATTGTTGTATTGGAAAGTGTTTTATAATGGTGCGTTTGGTATGATTTATCCTTCTTATTCCAATTTTCAAACAGTTGACCTGGAATTTTCTTAGCTTATGTATTATTTTCCAAGAGCTTTAGACAGCTTTATATACAGGGTGGCATACATATTGGGGGTAAATAAGGTTGAAAAGAGACTACATTTAGAAGAAATTCTTCCTGTTGATTTTAAGACAGTTAGATTTTTTAAAGTTTGTATACGACGCCCGTACAAAAAAAATCCCAGTTGAGATTTGAATTTCTCCCCAATGAGAATTATGCCCTAAAAAGTGTTAGAGATATCGATTTAAATGTTAGATTCTCAGGGGCTATACATGAATTTGAATGTAAACGCTTGTTGCTAGAGGGAAAAAAATTTCTTTCGTAATTTCTGTACAATGCCTTAAACGAGATCATTCGACGTAAGGTTTTGTCTTTGAGAGCCATTGAAAAAGGTGTAAGTCATTATACATTTATCTTGAAATCTCTGATCTTTTTTAGGATACAATTCTCAAATTTTGTCCACCCCTTCATTAGCGTATAGAGCACATTTACTAACTGGGAATTTTTTTTGTACAGGGGTGTTATACAAATTTAAAAGGGTCACCTTTTGAAAAATAACGAGAAGAATTTTTCTTAATATTTTTTTCTTCCTTATTTTGAGTATATATTTTTCAATTTACATTACCAATTTATCACCAATAAAGAATTAAACGTAGTATCACCTTTTGGGGACACCCTTTATGTATGTAATACATACATATACATCTGCATATATACTCACATTTAAAATTAAAAGAAATATTTTTAGTTAAAAACTGATTAATTTATTTTTCTTTCTCTGTGTTAATAAAATAAAATAAAATTAAAAAGTTTACAAAAGTTTGTTTTACGTTTTCCAAATGTGATTTCCCGCACAGCGACATGAGCTATCTCAACAGATTTAGTACATATGTATTCCTATGCCCGTATAGTTACTGAAGTGAAATAATAATTGCATAATGGCCCATGAGGTTGAAGTTGCTCGTTGTGACCAATTATATACGTGATGGATGTCCCCCTACGTGGGGACGAGTGGGGATGGTGAAGCGCTTTTCAAGTCGGTTCTGCTCATCTAACGTTTCATCTAAATGTACACTAATCGTGATAGAAAATGTATCTCTTCTTACTATTTCAGGCTACACATGTAATTAAAGTGACAGCATATTTTTTCGAACTTTCAAGGGGATTAACGGGCTTTACACTGTTAAAAATAATCTGAAAATTCAGGATAATTCCAGCTTAATGACCGCTTTTCCCAAGAATTGGTAATTTTCCGTTAAACGTAGAAAAATGATTGCCACTTTCGGAAATTTCTTGTGAAAGCGGTAAATTTCCGTTTTTGGTTTGGTTTGTAAGTTTTGCAAGTAGTTTTGAGAAATGGATTTTCGTTGGGCATTTTAGATAGAAAAAAATATTGACACCAAACGCATACTCATGAGTAATTAAAGATTAAATTATAATTAATTGTGTTTGTAGCAAGTACGGAAATCTAAACCGATGTGACAAATAGTTAAAGAGTAAATGTTATTGTTAATTACATGCATTCGTGAAAATTGAAATTAATTTCTTGCTAATCCAATAATTTTACTATGTTAGTTAGAACTGGACAATACTTGTTCTCGAATTTTAACTTTTAAATCATGAAGCGCACGAATTCTTCTCCCGCGAGGAAACTAAAATAACCTTCAATTGACCCTTTGGCCAATCTAGAACATGTCATGTAGTGTCTAGTGGTTAAAGCAACAGTCTCCCGGTCCGTAGGCTCATGGTTCGATCCTAGCGACGGCCGACCTATTTCATTTCGCAGTTTTGGTAAAACTGAAAGTTACCAGTCCAGAAAACGGGAAAATAATAAACGGAACGTACATTTTCTGGCAACATTGCTGCCAGTCCTTTTCCCGTTAATTTACAGATATATTTTGAACAGTGTAGCAAACTACGGGCTTGTAGCAAGTCCGAACTTGATTTCTGAATAAAAACAGAGTCCCTTAGTAATACGGTACTATTGGCTTATATCGGTCAAACCTGAATAAGGGGATACCAAGCAGTTGCGTTTTCTTTCAGCATTGGAATATCTTTATTTACGCTAGCTTTTCTTATCTATTATGAGCGAGTTCACTATTTTCTTATGAGTTAACGTAGTTTAAAATTTTAAATTATGAACTTTCTTTTAAAATATTATTTATACCTCAGAAAATAAAGTAAAACATCAACAATATTTTTACATTTGGTTATTCGAAACTTTTAATAACTCCCGTAAAACTAAAAAAAAAAAAAATTGTCAGAAGTAATTTCTGGAATCACCACTTCGGTAAAAAGCGGGCGTATTTTCAGCTAACAAACCAAAAATTCAATGTTTCAAAATGAAGCGTCGCAAGACTAGCGATGGAAAATACTGGTAAACGTCACTGGAAAATGATTAACTTCCGATAATGCCCTTGTTGCTTTATATATTGAGCAAAATTTTTGTGATTTACAAAGCCCTGCTTATGGAAGCAATGTTGGCATTATAAAAGGTTTTCCATAATAAAACATAAATATCTTCATCCATGTCTTAAATATTAGCTAAGAGCTACTAGAACTAGTGATAAGGGGAGAACAAATGTGTAATAGGAACAACTATTCTTCAGTAAGATCGAAACTTTTCTTATATTTTTCTCTCTTTTTAATATATATTTTTTCAAATTTTTCTTTAACACCCTTAATTTCTCTTAAGATGCATTTACTCTATTTTCGTGTGATTTTATTACATTTCCCATGAAGCATATTTATCTTGAAGTGAAGGATATTTAATTTTTTGAAAATTATTCAATGCTATCTCATTTTGCTTGTGCGCTTCATAAAGACGTCTAAAATAATTTTTAATAAAAAACTGATTGAATAGGCCAGTAAATTAAAAACAGCAAAATTAAACTAATTATTAAGTTGCTGTGATAAATCCTGTAAAATAGAGTAAGCAAATTCTTTATTTGACCACATCGAGCCTTTTTATAAATTTGAGCAAAATTTAAACTTTATTTTTAAAAGAAAAATAGCTTTTTATTCAAAATCCTTAAATGAAATCCAGTTATTAATTCAGCTTCATGAATTCCAAAAGAGTTTATTTACTGAAAAGAGAAAAACTTATGGCTATCGATCTAGATTTTTTTTCTTCAAAGATTAAATTAAGCTGAAATTTATTACTTTAATTTCAATAATACATGCACATATCTGAAAAAAATTGGAAGCTTTTGGTTAAGATTACGTTCTAAATTTACTATTATGGATATTTTAATTATATAACAGAAAATAAAATACACTAAATATTATAAATATTTTAAAACTTCGTTGTACATAACTTTTAATAATGCAAGTAAAACTTTATTTAATGAGCATTCATAAGAAAACCAACTGTTGTAAATAATTTTACTGTGAGTATAATTAACAGAAGATCTGTAAATTTACATTAAAAAGTTACAGATAACTTATATTAAGGTTTTAAAATAATTTCATTTCCTTTTTCAATCTATCACTAACAAAAGCGAAAGCTAAGGTATTACAAGTGTTTTAGAATTAAAAAAAAAGATTCACGATGTTAATTCATTTAAATTTATTCAGTTTAACTTAAATTTTTTCAAGTCAATCTCAATAGAATGGCTTGATTAAACTATAAGTTTCTAAATAAAAATGCTTCATTGCTCATGTTTTCTAATAAAAGAATGAGGATGCATTTGAAATTCATGATATTTATACACTTCAAACTTTATTAACTACTACATAACTACTTTAAACCACTAATGAAATAATAAAGAATAAACTACTTTAGGAGTAAAAATCTGAAATTTATTCATAACTTTTTAAGCTTTAATTAGAATTATTTTAGAATTTCCTGCGATCCCAAATAAAAGTCCAAAATAGTTCTCCTTTCAAAGAATTCATGATAATACTTCAAAAACAGTTTTACATTGCATAAGAATCGCTACTGCTTTATCTTATTTTTATTGATTTACTTTTATAAAGAATAAAAAGAGCAAAGTACAGATAGCCTCGGAATATGAAAGAAAAAATAATCTCAAAATTCCAAAGGAATAGTGCGTTGTGGCAAATTCTACGAAACACCGCTTGTTTAAACTTATACTTTTTTTTCAGTTTGGATGTCAATCTGTTTATTTCATGAAAAGAACTTTTCTAATATTGTGCTAATATCTAAGCGTGTTATAACTGGGTGCTGTAACAGAATAGCGTATATAAACATTTTGAAATTTTTTCTAAATGTTCATTTTTCGATAATCATAGTTTCCAAAATTTTCCGGCGTATGTGTTATAGGAAAAACAAAAACAGCACAGACGTATCGAAAACTTCCCTAAACCGATATTAATGCCATACAGTAATAAATTGCTTAAGATGCACATTTTTGATAAAATAATTTACGTATGTTTGTATTAGGTTGTAACGAAAGTTTCCCGCCACCGCAAACATCGTCAGCACACAGTTCGTGTTGGCGTATTGGCTCATATTTTGTCAAACGATTTTTGGCATTTGAAAGAAAGAGGCTTACTTTATAACACTGTGTTGTGAAATCTGTAAAAAATATAGTTATCATTAAGCATAAGGTGTCCCAAATGGAACTATCACTCTAGAGGATTAGAACCATCATTTACTTCCATTTGTGTTGCAAAAAGTCAGCTACATAATATCAACAAATCATGAGTACAGCTTTAAGTACTATTGTTGTATCATGTGACACTGTGCAGGTTTGGTACCGAAATTTCAAAATCAGTTATCTAAGGAGTTAGAAGTTAGTTTTTCAGGCAGATATGGCGGAAAACTTTCGTTACAACCTGATATATAAGGCAATGCAGTAATAAAATATAAATGTTTGATAGCGTATTTTAATGTTTGAAAGTCTACTTACAATTTAAACTTTATTTTTAAAAGCTACTAGAATAGCAACAAGAATAGTTTCTGGGGAGAATTTAATCCTAAATTACTTAAATATCTATAAAATGTTTGATTTAATAGTGTCAAAACCACTGCCTTAGATTGTTAACTTATTTAGCAGGTTGTTGAAAACCTTTAATATATTTGTAACACCAGGAGAAAACTAGATTTGAAGGATTTCATATAAAACAAAAACAAGAACTTTCCTTCAAATTGAAGTGCTTTCCTTTTATTTTTTCGTTATCTCAATTCATTTTAGTTTCTTTTAACTCCAAGTGAATGGAAAAAAAGGAACAGGTGTTGAAAATTTGTTTAAAAAAAAAGTGAAGAAAGTAGTTCTTACCGGTAATTATTGGGAAAAGTTTACCCTTGAAATAAAGTGAATAGCTCTGGGGTGAAAAAAAATTTCGCCTCCTTTTTGATTATTTCACCTTTTCAGTCATTACTTTTTAAGAACATGGGTCTGAGGAAACTAATAAAAGAGGGAAAAAAAATCTTATAAATTAAATATCATTGTTTTCACAGTTATATTGATGTGAATTTGATTATTTAAAAATAAAAGAAAATTTTAGGTAATGACAAAGTAGGACTGTACACTTTTTACGATAGACTGGATGAATTAAAGGCATAGAAATGAATTGAATTTTTACTTAGGCATTATACGATTTTTTATAGGAAGAAAAAATAGATAAAAGTTGTTCCATTTTAAACAAAAATGTATGTCCATCTACAATAACTAAAATACTCAAAACTTATTTTTCCACAGTTATATATACTCAAATAACTTCTTAATTAGAAAATAAAGAGATGAAAGTTATATTCAATACAAAAATACTATATACTATTTGAATAAAAAATTGTGTGCAGAGGGAAAATAATTGACTAAGCCGTTGTATATTTCGATGAACATTTCTGAAAACTATTACTTTTTAGTTTGTGTTATATACGTGTGAAGTCTCATTTTAATCTATATAAATGTATAGGGTTATTTTAATTATGTACGACTAGAAATATGCATTTATTCGTATTTCATTCAAGTGAAAAATAACTTAATAACGCAGTTTTTTTTATTTACTGTCCTCTGAAAAAAAATTGGGGGGGGGGGGTTAAAACGTAAAAGCTAACATTCAGATGCTTGGTTAAAATAATTTAGTATAGAACAAACGTCTAGAAATATGCATGGAAAAAGAGGAGGGTATCTAACTTTTTATATTGTTCTAAAGACCACATAAGGGTTGATTTTATTATATAAACAACATGCATTTTATTATATAAACAATAATCTAAAGAACGTGATTATCTTGTATAAATTGTACATTTGAAAAGTGAAATGTAGTTTGGTTGTAAAATACAACTCAGTTAACTGTGCTACTTTTGAAACGGAACGTCATAAATTATCAGTTAAGTTTAAAAAATCCATAAAAAGGAGGAAAATCTGAAAAATTATTTCAAAATTGTTTTTAATTGGCCCCCTTTAACAAGAGTGAAAAAAAATCACAAAAAATGAAGAAAAGTATTAACAATATCAAAAATATCAAGTTATTTGCTCAATATTTCTTATTTTACACGGTATTGTAAGGGCAACATTTTACCAAATAATTCCCTTAAAAATCGGGAAACCGCATAAAATATTAAAATTTAGTAACTATTCCAAAAATTTAGCTGAAGGAAATACTATAACGTGAATGTTTACACTGTTAAAACCACTTTTGTAACTGATATCTCATGACCAGCAATATTGAAAATAAAGTGTAGGTAAGTAATTTCGGGGAAACCGTGTGTATTTAAATGGAGGTTAACTTAAAAGATAAAGAAACAGATTTTCTTTTAAAGACAGAATCTTTTAACACACTTTTATAAGGCTGATTATTTGTTCTAGTAAAAGTGCTCCGAGCTGCAATTCGAATAATTTCCACAAAATATACACGAGAATTTTTAATTTTAAAATCGCGCGAACTGTGCGCTATGCTTTCTTAGAACTTATCTTACCATTTAAAATTTTTAAGTCTGAAATTGATTTATTTAAATATATAATGGAGAGACAACTTTGCTTTCACTCGTGCTTCCTATCCCACAACAATTTAATGAAAATACAACTAAATAATAGTCTTTAACGCAGTAAGCCACATTTAAAATGTAAAATATATTTTAGCATTTTACTAAATCAATTTCAGCTACATTTTATATAAAAGAGGGTATTTTTAATGTACCTTAGTCCGCATTTATTTCATTCATTTAATTTATTGAAATTCATTTTTAAAATCTGAACATAAAAACTTCTTAATGTAATGCATGGTTTAAATCAATATTTTCATACAAGAGTAATCAAATATCTCGCATATGAAAGAATTTACTCCAAAGGTTACTTATTTAATGAAAGAGAATATTGTTTCTACTTCAAAAAGTCTAAGAAAACACAGTAAATTTATCATTTTGGAAGAATGAAAACAGAGAGACGTTAGCAGTATTTTTTTTTTTAGAAATACAATAATAAAAAGAAAGATAACTTCTTTTTTTAGGTCTGCGTCGTGATAATATTCAGTGCTTTCTTTTCTTACATTTTTGTCTTTAGTTTTGTGAAAAGACTAAATCACGAACTTGAAAAGGGGTTAAAAAATCAGAACAGCCAGTAATTACTAGCGAAAGTTTGTGCTACGAAACATGAAGAATTACGCTTCCTGAAAAAAAATAGTCCTATTGACTTGCAAGCAATTTTTTTGTCCGTTATTTCTCATTTCTTTTTGCCCGATTCTTAAGAATACAAAAATATAGGAAGTAAAAGTTAAGCGCATTCTTATTTTCTGTTTGCATAATAGGAATTGAATATACGCTTCGTCTATTTTAAGTATTAGTTTGTAGCATATAGGTTTCTTTTAAAATTTGATTTTTTCTGAATGATACACATTTTTGATGTTTGAATAAATCTGAAACTCTCTTTTAAATATTAACACTGATTAGCATTTTTCAGATAGTAAAAGGACTTTTTGAATGAAAAATTCTACGGATAGATAATTTATCTATAATCAGTTTCTAAGCTCTTTCTTTTGATCGAAAATAGACGTTAAAAAGGGTTTTCACGAGAACAATTTAATTTAAAATGTAATTTGATATACTATGTGTTGTGGTACTTTTCTTTCTATTATTTAACATTTATTTCTCTGTGGTAACTATATGACGAAAGTGAAAACTAATTTTAAATTTGCTTTCAGTTTCATTACAGCAAGTCAAAACAGAGAAAATATTAAGAAAGGTATCCGAATCAGAATATTAATAATTATATTAATAGAAAAATGTTATTTAACAACATTTTTAAAGAATAATTTTTTTTCTCCGTTTAAAAACAAAATAATAAAACTGCATCATAAGAAGGAGTAACTATGGTGCGAATGATCTATATTTGTCATATCAAAAGAATTAAAAAATGTGGTATTGTTTTTACATGTCTTTCGAGATTTTGCCATTAATCCTTTGCTTAGGACACTTTCCCATTTTGGATACATTACATTGAAAGATGCAAGAAAATTTCCTAAAAGTATCAAAATCAAATGTTATAACTTTGTATAACTTACAATACCGTTTAGGAAATATATGGACATTCTATACATTTGACAAGTTGTTTCAGATAAATGTAAAAATTCTGGTTTTTTAATTACTGTCTTGCAACCAGCTGAGTAAATGATCCTCTTAAAATCCTAGCGAAGAAAATTAACTTTTTATCCGTCTATATGTGTATTGGTATATATTAAACAATATGTTTCAGTGTAGAGTTATTCCATATTTAAACATATAAGAAATTTTGGATTTTTTTTCATTGTTTATATAGAAATAAAATATTACCTTATACTAAAAAATTATTGTTCAGTACATGTTCTTAAATCAATAAGTAGCATTGTCCAAATCTTAAATTTGGATTATTGTGTCTTCATTTTATATTTAACAGTTACTATAAGCCTATTTATATTTTTCCGTCATTCAGAGAAATCAATAATGGCGAGTGAATTCTCAAAAAGCCTCTTTGGAGCTACTTCTTGATACGTTTCGGTGGAAGATGCCAAATCTTTTAATTGGTACTTAATTATAATCCTGAATTCTGTTGAAGTGTACGGTAGTTTAGAGCAGGATTTATTTCTGCTACTCGCATTAAAACCCCTTAACCGTCGTATTATTTTCAAGAAAACGGTCATAAAAGTGCTTATTTCTTTTATTCCAGAAAATTGTATAAAACAAGTGCATATGTAGTATATTTATTCATTTTAAGGTTTTGGACATTTTAAGCACTAGAGAAAAAAAAATAATTTTTAGGAAAAGCCAACATTCAGGGTCATTGTGACTGAATGTGTGTTTTGTAGTAAGCAGGGAATCATTAAAAATATGTTTTAAACACTAGAAGGTTTTATTAAACTTACTACGTAAAATAAGTAAACATTTCTAAAATTTTCATTGAACATAAATTAAAAAAAAAAGTAAGCTAAGATTATATAATGCATATCACAAATACATGTGTGTTTGAGTACTGCTACCATGTATTTAAAAGTAAACTATCTCCGAATTAAGTTAAAAATACTCTGGTATTGTCATCTGTTGTGTAAAATTATATATTACAAAAAAATCCGTGCATCAGAATTGGAACGCTTTTATCTTTCTGGCGAATTTTTTTGAACAGTATTGCCCGGAAATTTGACGGGCACGAGAAATAGAGGGAGAAAGCTTAGCCCGTGATTTTGACGGGAGCGAAGATTAAGGGGTTAAATAAGTTGAAAAATATGTAATATGGGTTAATATAACATTTAACGAGAGAGAACTGGTGCATGAATTTTACAGTTAAAATTTCTATAAAAAGCATAGTAAATATATTTAAAGCATTTAATTTTTGTTTTAGTACACATCGTCAAATGAAGATATACTAGAATACATGTATTACAGCTTATGATAACTTTAGCCTAAACGTGTTTTTAGAATTCGTTTTAAGTCACCCATAAAAATACGCATTTTAATTTAACTGCATTTTATTTTCATTGAAAAGAGGGAGTAAACAGCGGTTTTCAAAATTTCTCTATACCATGTAATAAATACAATGTTTTTCATGAAATAAAATTAAAAATTTCTCCTCTTACGTTTTTATCTTTTTCTGTGAAAGTCAATGTAAAGAAAGACATTCTATTTGAATTAGACCGCTTAATTATTCAAAATCTAGTCAATAGAAAAAAAATGCGTCATTTTGTATTAAAGTCTAAACAGACTTTTGCCATTCTTTTATCTTTAAAGAAAACTAAAATAAAAGAAAGGAAACTAACTTTTAAATCTCACATTGCTTCTCCTATTCAGCCTGCTCTCTGCTGCATTTTATCTGAGGTTTTCCTGATTAAAAAAGACCGTCACAAAAACTCCAATAGCAGAAAAATGTGGGCAGAAGAAAGAGAAACGTAGTAATTACTGGTAAAAGTTTGCGCCTCAAAATAAGGGGGTATTGCGCTTTGGGGATGCTTTTATTTTTCATATTGACTCGCAATTAGTTCTGCTCCCTTCCCCCTCTGTGTGCTTAGATGATGGCGATAGTCCATTTAAATGTAGAATAATTTAAAATGTGGTCAGCTCATGCATTTTTGACTTTGTAAAAATTTAAATAATATGGAGCGAGTGATTAAAGCGCAATATTTAAATTGCACGGATGACGTTTTATCAACGGAATAAACTTTGGAAGCGAAGTATGTCGTTCAAAAGTACTTATATTTCATTATTCAATAATTATCGTTATAATTAAGCGTGAAAATATTACTTAATTATTACTGAAGACTTCCATTAGACTATTGATAGCAAGTTTTTAAAGATTTGTTACAAAACTATCTAATTATGCCGCCCGCTCGCATACGCATAGTTACCCTTTAGGGGTGTCTGGGGGGATGTTTGGCCATTCCGATTGGTCTGGCAGCTTACAAAAAGTATTGAGATAGTATCATATATAAAAGTCAACACTGAGAATATAAGTAAGGTTACATTTTTTTTTCGGGGGGGGGGGGGGGGGCTTCAAGGCGTCTGGTAAAAGTTGCCGCCGATGGAAAGTGTCTGGCAGTGTTGATTACTAATTTTTAACGACATTTTCTAAAACATACGTAAAAATCAGCTGTGAGAATTTAAGTAAAGTTAGTATTATTTTTACGCACCTGCAGCAAGTGGTACCTGAGAATTGGCCGTCGGCCCAAGCTAGCAAGTGTGCATACGTTTACTGTACGTACTAACACTACTCTATCGTATACATGAGAATGAGAAAATAAGGAAGGTCTGGCGACTCTGGGATCTTTGACTATGAATTGTATAGCTTTTGAAATATTAATAAGCTAAAATGAATAGTTGAAAATTCGTTCCCACTGGCACCTTCTTTGAGCGGTTGTAAGTGAAACGTACTATATTGGTTTCATGTATAAAGTATTCTTCTGCATTGAAAAATAGAATGTAGTTATCGTAGAGATTTTAACCTTTACCTACCAAATAAGGAATTGCAAATAATACCTAAATTTTTCTTCTGTTTTACTTAATCAATCAGTAATCAATGCTGATTAATGTAATAAAACGAAAATTAAGAGAAGAATAATGATAATATTTAGCTGTACGTCTGATGGCTGTTTCACTAGCAATTAAGGAGTCGTTTTCAAAGACCATAGAAAACTGAACAACAAGCAAAACTGAAGAAGTCTAGAAATTCTTTGATTGACGCACTTTTGGAAAATCTAATTATTTAACCCCTTTCGCTAAAATTTAATAATGAAAATTGGGCATAAAATAACTTTTTAATTTCTATGTAAAAAACAAGATTGTTTTATTTTATAATTCATGCATATAGTTAATTAAAATTATTACAGATATTATTGTAATAAAACTCCGCTGACTAACAACAATTCGGCCGTCATTGTTCCAAGAAAATTTAACCGTAAACAATATGTGATAGTGCTGTATGCTATCAATACAAGTAATAAAAGTGCTACTGGATTCAGGACTAGAATTTTTAAAACAAATTTTTTATGTCAAAAGTATCCTCAGTCGCACAGTCAGAATCTCCAACTTTTATGCGGTACTGTGAAACCCGCTTCGTAAACAGTACATTCAATTTCTTTTTTCAAATTTATACCCAACTTGCAAATTAATCGCATAAATTTTGCTATATTCCAAGACGAAAATTACTGTTTACAAAAAGTGATTAATCATATTTCGTAAAAGTTAGACAGTATGACGAGTATAGCTCGTCTTTGTGCTGTGTGGCATGAAAAACCAATGACCAGCCATACTCGTCATTTTATCGGAGGATTTTAATCACAAAACCGACGTCCTCGAAAATTCCCCAATCCTTTTTCCCCTCCTCCAGCTCGACATGATTAGAAAGTGGGCGTAAAGCTGTCCATTCAAAACAATTTTACTTCAGTGGAATATACAGTCGTGATGCAAAATGATGAATAATGTATTTGGTAGTGATTTTTCAAAGACATAGTTACAATCGCGGACTTGGTTACTATGAATCAATGAATTAGTTACAATGAATCAAAGGAAATAGTTATCATGAATCAAGACGTTTTTTGTTTGCATTTGAAGACAGCGGATGCATTTCATAATACACCATGACGTACACATTACCTACATATGATTTCGTAAGATTAACAAAAAGCTTAACTATTAGCCTTATACGCAGTTATGCATTTTAATGGTTATGTGTTAATTATGGTTCAGTTATTTCGAAATTTTGTTAGTTGTAAATTATGTTAATCAGAAAAAGCCGTCATATAATTTTGGAGAACTCATTTACGGGGGTGGGGTGCGCAATGATTTTATAATAATTTTAAAGTAGTGGGCTTTTAAAGTATTTAGTAGTTGATAATTTGTGCAGAAGTAATGGTATTCATGATCCCTCATAAGCATGAGTAGGTAGTCTGTCATCTCTTGAGAGATACAAAATTTTCTCTTAGTTCGGCAATGGACAATTTTTCTTCTTTTTTCTGCGTCTTTGGTGTAATGTAGAGAGTGCAGGATTCTACGTATATAATAGAACCTTTTGGAATATTCTTTAAAAATACATACTTAAAAAAAAGAATAAAAATTCGCATTCAGGCCTGAAAATCGAGACAAACTTGTCCCGGTTTTCAGTCCTTCGGAGTCATCTCGCTTCCTTTGGATTGAAATTGAGTTCCCCTCATCCCTTTTTTAAGTGCATATATCCCACAAATATTCGATAGACTGATATTAATGAGAAAATTGCAACGTGTTGTAATACTTAGAAATAATCTGAATTAATTGAGGAAACAAACAATTGAAGCTTCTGAAGAAAATATGACAGGCTCGACACGAAATTCTATAGAATGTAGGTCACAACAATTTCAGTTTATTTAACTTATTAGTTTTATTTTCTGATAAACGCTTGAAAGTATATTTTGTAATAAGAGCAACCGTTTAAATGTCAAATAGAAAAACATTTTTTTATCATCTTGAGAAGAATTGTGTTCCAGTCTCTGTTTTTACTTATTTATTTTTGTTTAATTACTTATTTATTTTTTTTAATTTTTGGGAAGGGGGTTTCCTTAAGAAAATTAAAATTTAAAAATGAACTGTGTAGTTAGACGAGACTATAAATTTGTTATAGAATCGGCAAGACTTTGTTTAAAATATGCGTAGGACTTCAGAATTTCAGAGGTCAGTTAAATATTTATTCAAAACTAAAGTACTTTTACGAAGGTACTTTTCTCTGAAGGTTACGAAATCATTAATATTCTTTCATCGGGTGTTATAGTGTAACCCGTTAAAACGTTTTATTCCCGAAAATATTTCTACGTGAACTTTTATTAGATTTAAGTGTATGAATAGAATCCATATATAATTAGTTTCCTCAGTGTCGTCTGTGACTTTTTTAAAGCACACTTTGATGTAATTTTTTTTATAATATAGAAACCTTTTTAGTATATTTGTATTTAATCTACTGCATATCTAAAAGTTAAATATAAGTTAAAATCTAAAAAATATCAGCCAGCTTACCTAGATTTAGGGTTTATTTTTAGTGAAAGCCTTAAAAATGATGACAGTTGTTGCAAGTCGGATAACAGAAGCAGGGTAACTGCATAAGGAATTCTATACGCTCGTTACACTACTTAAAAGCCGCTTTTTTTTAACACATCGCAGAATGTACTTTAAACAATAAAAATAAAAATACAATAAAACATATACAATATACAATAAAAAAAACTTTACAATTACTTAACTTATTTTGTCAGTAAAAGTTTTAGAAAAAAATCAAATAATTACAGTAAATATAAATATTTTATAAATTGAAAAAAATAAAAACTGTGGGAGAATTTCCTTGTTTCGATTTAAGTTTTCATTAATTCTGACTCCGCAGACTTTTTGAAACGTGAAGTTAAATAATTAAAACGGAAAAATATATTATACTGCAAACTGATTAAATTCAGCCATCCGTGCATTGACAGCGCATAATCATTTATCGATCATTTCTGGAAGAGGGGAACCTAAGATTAAAAGATGAGTAATTCAAAGAACCAACCCGCGACACTTCAAACTCAATTTCTAGGAGCCGGAACCCACTTCAAATATCGAGAATGAAAACATGCCTAAGAAATTACTTTTTTCTTTTAAATAATATGTCCCATCTTTTAAAAATACATAGTTGTGAAAAGTAAGTACACAGAAAAGGATATATTTAGTTCGCAGGTTTGATGAATATCTTTGGCGGAAGTTTCATTAGTTTTCTAGAAGCATCAATTTTATTTATTGAGAGCCGTGAATGTTTCGATGCTTTCAGTATTTCCTGTTGTTAAAGAGTGTATTGCACTTGAATTTAATTTCAATGAAACTTTTATTAATTTCCCTAGGATAGGGTTTACCTTGAAATGTAATTTGTTTCACTGACGTTAGTTTCTTTTGTGACACAATGCCCGGCATTTAGTGAAAAGAAGAAAAATACTGAATTAATTGTCAAATAGCGTATTTCCATGTACGATTGTTTAGGTAATCGTGCTAGGAGAGAAATGGTTTGTTAATAGAACTAAAATTACATAAGAATAAATTTCAAAACGGTATTTTACGAAGGAAGTTATTGTCAACGCTCGATACTAAATTAATTTAAACCAATCTTTATATTTACGGTAATCATTCTTTTATTGTTGCTTTTTACTTATAATATAATTTATAATTTCTTCTGCATTTAAGCAAATCTTGAATACGTGATTGCAATTTCTTTATAAAGGCGTCTTCTCACATTTTTCCTCTTGTAATCTTGAAAATTTTACCGTAATTTAAAAAAATTCGCAAATCTTAGTAAATTCTACATTATCCAAAAATCGTAAACAGTTTTAAACTTAAGAATGAATGAAGATTTTTAAGATAAGAAGACATGATCTTAGTGTTAAAATACGTCCAAAATTATACGTTTTTTTTTCTGTTATATGCATTGGCATTGTTTTATGTCTCTATCAAATAGCGTTGCATGTAAACAAGTTTGCTGTAGAAGGTTTGGTCTTCTTAAGATAAGGTATTGTTGATAATTGATGTTAGTTACGTTGAACACATGGGGTAACGCTTTCAAGCTTTGGCACTTCTAACATTGTTTGTTGCACCATCTTGTAATGAAATTATTAATTAAATTGAGCAATATACTCTTCTCGAAAAAATTAATAAAGAAAACATATTATTCTGAATCGCGTTCTATCTTCAAAACTTTGGCCAGACTTCCAGTTTTCAAAAAGTATGTGGTTTTGAGTTAACTGGCATTTACAAAAGGTGTATCTGTTGATCTGTATTGAAGAAAAAGTTAACACAAAAGCATATATTTGATGCATTGATGAAATTAATGCACTGAAAGTTCACATAATGTTATAGTACATATATGTTCGAACTTCTACATTAGATGAGAGGAGAGTATTTTGGAATACCATTTCTAAAAATTATTTTACGGTTCTTGAGTAAAAATTCCAAAATCATCAGCGTACATACTAATAACTAATAGTAATGAACTGTCACTTGTGAAACGTACTATTTTTGTTGTTATTAAAAACTATTTTTAGAAGAATTACAAATGAGGGTTGAATGAGGATTATGGGTCAAATTAATTAAAAACTTATTAAAAGAAGACAAATGAAATCGGAGCGTGATCATTTTGGATGGTTTAAAAAGTTCATCATCCAAAGACATCGGAAACTTAGTACTGTAATTCAGTTAATTAATTTGACCATAAATCGTTGAATGGTCAAATTGAATATTTTTGCTTATAAATTTCGGGTTAACGTGGTCACGGAAAGTTATGTATTTCTCTCAGAGTAATTTAAGAGTAATTTCTTCTTAACCTTTATTCGCATTAAATGATCTCCAGTTACCTGTATTTAGCATAGAGAAAGGTTGATCGTAACAAGTATTAGAGTAATACGCAATAATAGCACTTTGCACTTAGTTTAATCCTTTAATAGTGTTAGAGCCGCAAGCTGAATCGTGAGTATTCAAACATTGTCATTTTAGGGAAATATGTAAGTAAATTGCTATAATAATTCAATTGAAATTTTTCTACGGTATAGTCAGCTTTAAATTAAAGAACTTAAATATTAACATATTGCATTTAATTAAATTGTAGTTCAATTTTAAACTTCATTGTTAATCCTCTTTTCACTCTACGCAATAATTGTGCGATCATTTGACATTTTAATCATATTTTCAGAAAAATGTACACTAATTTTTATTATACTGAATACTTTCTATTATTTTGTGATGTGCCATTGAACCCCAAAACATATCATTTTGTTTATGACTTCAAAAGAATTTTATGTATTCTAAAATATTTGCTTTAAAGCAAATCGATCGTTTTGCTTTAAAGCAAAAATTTGAAATTTCGTTTTGCTTTGAAAAATTCTGTTTTGATCAACAGAATTTTTTTTAACTAAACAAATTCAAATAGTACTTCATTAATGCATAAATTTGAGTTTTCTCACAGAGAAAGCCAAAGCATTTTGTTGACGTAAAATTAATTGGTTCAACTCTTCTGTAAAGTACGCCTAAAATATATCGAATATTTAAATATTGAATTACTTTGCATTTTCGTACATTATTTACATGCATAAACGGTTTAATGAAAGAAAAGAGTAGTAGATAATTTGTATAAAATAATAATCGAAAATACGCTAACAATTGCAATAAAACAAAGAATGTTTAAAGATTTTCAAAACCTTTACTCTTCGTATATGTTATTTGTCTTCATTATAATGACGCTAATGACTTTAAAATGGAGAAATACAAAATTCGAATGATTTTCAGCATTGCCTTGCATTTATTTCAAAAATTTTCATTTCAAAATTAATTAGAGAATGCTTTCAAATAATTCTTCTTGTGATTTTGTTTGTGCGCTGTTTTGTCACACATTCTTGGAAATGTTGTTTAATATGTAAGTTGCGTTCTGCTATGTTTTTTATTTTTTCTCTTTGATCTATTTTTAAAAATACAATATGTAAGTGAGTGCGTAAGGCTGGAAAATAAATGTATGCCTCCTGGTCATAAAAGATTTAAATTAAATAACATTTACATTTAGTTCTATAACCACAAAAATTTGTAATATTTTAATAATTAATTATTACAATTACTACGTACGCAGTAGCTGCGATATGTGCCAAACACCCTGAGTTCCGTTTATTTTGTATATTATACTACTTAATAAACTGCAATCATTGAGTAAAAGAAGAAATATAAAATATATGAAAACTAAATAGTTCGACTTTCATTTTTACAAAAACTGTTTTTTAAATTATACTAAAATATTTTAATGAAAATTTTATTTGGATAAAAATAATTATGGACATTTTTTTCTTTGAAACGTTAACAAACTGTAGTAAATTAAAAAAAAAAGATTACTCAAATCACAAATAAATAATCTTTAACGAATACCTATTTTTAACCGTTAATGGTATCCTGTCAATTTTAAAGTTTTATATAATTTTTGTCAAATGTAAATAAATAAAATTGGAAGTATAATCAAATGTTAGCAATATGCCTTATAATCTAAACATAGATTTCAGCTCTTTTATACTTAATGTATTTTAATATTTTACATTATTTCTGGAGTACATTACGTTCAAATATATAAGGATTATGCCTCAGATATGTATGCTTAATAACTCTAAAAGACACTGAGGATTAAATTGAATTATAATAATAAAAAATAGCTGTCATTACTTAAAATGTACAAAATTTTATACGGGTGTTTTTTTTAAATTGACGCAATTTAGAAGAAATGAGAGAATTGTGTTTTATCCTGAAACTTTCATTTCTTGTAAATGAACTTACTTTGGAAATACAATTACCAGCTTAGGGCACAGAAAGCATTGCTAAGCGTTTGATTTTGAAAAGGCGTGCCTTCCAAATATTCAATGCAATCTATTACTTACATAAGCAGCAAATTATTTTACATTATTTTTCAAATTTAGTGGGATATTTCTCGTGAACTTTATGCTTACATGAAAAACTATTGTGAAACAACATATATAGGGCCGTTTCATAGTCTGTCCCGTATTGCCTCGCATACCTGTTAAAGTTAGTGTCACAAACTTTGTTTTGAGAAGTTCTAGTGTAAAAATCACTTTGAATTTTTAACTTAAAAAAAATTAAATAACTATTTTTAATGTTCAAATCTCACACTGACACATAATTAGAAAAAGAACAATGTTTTCTCCTCCCAACAGGGATGTCACAAGTTATGATTCATAGACAAACCTGTTACATAACAGTCTCATGAGTTATTAAGAATTAAATTAATATTTGTTAGGCGTTAAGCTATTATGAAATGATAAACACGAAGTTCTATAGTCTTCTTAAAGGAAAGATAAAATACACATGCTAATCTCTGACAGCTCTATTCCATATACTCGCACTTTATTATAATATATTTACTAGTTTACTTAAATCTGAAATCTTACAAAAGCGTTCATCTGAATTGCTTAACTTCTAAGGAATGATTTTTCTATTTAAATTCCCGGAATTAAAGTGCGCACTTAGTAGTTATTAGAAAAACAGAAACACAACTCCCATCCTTGCTTCATTCTCTTCATATCTCATTACTTTTTCCCAATAGAAGAGACTGGAAATAAATCTTCTTTACTAGTGCATTTTTCCTCTTTTGCAAGAGAAAGTGGGAGGGTGGCGCTCGACATTAGTTCTGCTATATTAAGCAATTTTGGGGGAAAGGTATTTTAAGCAGAAATTATCTTTCGATACCTCTCTTCCAACTGGAATCTCTTGAGCCTAACGGAAGAGCAGAAGCATTCGACCCATTTCCTATACTTCTTTAAGACTGGAAAGAATATACGCTTGGCCAGTTCTCGGATACATTTTACACCCACGACGCAGAAATTTCAAATGGGTTATGGGTCTGGCAGAATGGTATGGATATCATTGGTTTTTACTGCTGGGCCAGGGATCCTTAAGTTACTACGGAAGATCTTTAATTTCGGTTATGTTTCTTTTCGGGAAATCTTATTCAGCCTTCTGAAACGCTTCTGTAAATGTTTTCAGCCGGAATCTGCGTGGAAGAGACGGGGTTTTGAGAAGTTCTGCGAAGGATGTTTATTTGTATGTATCGCTGAATATTATGTTTGAGATTTACAGGTAATTAATTTTAAATTGTGACACGAATACGTGTCATATTTCGACGTGAATCGTTTATTGGAATAATTAAAGTATTTATTAAAAAAAGGGTTAGCTTTCACGATAACTCGAGATTTTTTTTGATAAATTATGTGATCTATATATATATATATAATGCTTTAAAAGCCTTAAAATCTGTATAGAAATTGATTAAGTTAAATCATAAATAAAGTAAATTGTTTGTTTAGTTTATGTATGTGTGTTATGGCAAGTCTACACGAGGAGCATTTGCCTAGGGGGATGCTTTTTAAGCTGTTCTGAGATTATTCACGTTACATCTGGAGGAGACCACCCAAAAGCCTAGACTATTAGATCGACAGCTTGGGACCTTCACACTTCAGCAATCTATCATGTTGAGTATCTTATTGACTCGGCAGTGGTGAGGCTCATTGTTCGTTTAGAAAAAAAAATATTTAAGTAATGAAATATAACATAAAACAATAAAATAAAATCTAAACACAGCTGTACAGTAGGGTGGAGCGAAAAATTAAATTTTGCCAAATTGTATTTTAATAGCTACAAAAATGTGACCCAACCTTTCAAAAAGCATATCCTAAAATATTTTTTATTTATTGTGAGTCTATCTACCCGCGCATTCGATTTGAATTTTCGAGACTTCTCTTTTCTGGATCTTAACAGCGCCAGAGCAGGAGAACAACATCCACGTAAGTAGCCAACGAATCGGAATCGGTTTTTGCAACCCTATATGTATGGTGGGGAAGAAGGTGTATTCAACATCGACAACTCTCTGTCAGTGTGCCTGCGCAAACGCATGCGCCATACTGACTGTCTTAGTCAGAGATTTCCCGCTTATTACTCTTCTCAGTTCCATTTCATTTAGTTTTATTTGCAGTTCGTTTTAGAGTGAAAAATGGAGAAAACAAGAAAAGCGTCTAGTTGTTCTATTTTTGGAAACATTGAAGAGCTGAAAGGTAATATGTTACCTACTTATAAGGAGGTGATGAAATTTTATAATTTTGTGAGATATCAGGTGAAGTTAAAAATGGACACTCGAAAAGAGCCGGCCGTTTCGGATATTGCTGAAACTGTTGCGGTGAGAATCGAAACTATATGGCACAAAATTTCCATTGCAATCGTATCCCATACTCGCGTCATACAGTTAATTACAGCTTACCATACAAAATGTAAAAAGATGATAAAATCTTGGAAGCGATTGCCTGAAGATAAAAAAGTAGAATTCTGCGCCAAAAGTAACAAACTATTTGATATTTGTCTTGTAAGTGCAAAGATTTTCTCCAATGCAAATGCCCAAAAGAAAGAAGAGTTGCGAAAAGAAGAACAACTTTTCTGACGGATCAAAGGACTGATAGGAAAATGGTTACTGGTGGTATAGACGTTTCACAAACGAAAAAAATAGAAAAGCCAAATGATAGAAATCAAAACCTAGAACAATATTACGCTTCTGAGACATACGGGGATAAACAGGAGAATAGAGTTGAACTTTCTCCACGAGTCCCTCTTATATCGGATGAGTCAGAAGATACTGAAGAAATAGACGATAGCTTAGAACTGTGTTCTTCAAAGCACCAGGGGTCCCAGAAAAAGCCAAAATCCAGCTTGCCATCTTTGTCAAAAACATGTGACTGAAATGGCGTATGTGATAGAGCTGCTGCAGCAAATGCATCAGCAGTTCTTCATGACATTAAGTCAGATGTCGAAGTAATAGATAGATCAAAATTGCGCCGTGAAAGACCAAAAGGGTGCAAAGAAATATTAGCTAAAAATAGAGTTGTCAGTGTTCCAACTATATACTTTGATGGCAGAAAAGATAAAGTTTTAAATGTAATAAAAAAGGGAGTCAAAAAATACCGCCAAGTTATTGTAGAAGAACAGATTTCTGTTATCAAGGAACATGACTCTGTTTATGTCGGCTGCGCTGTCCCAAGTACTGGGACGGCCAATAGCATAGAACGTGCTATGTATGACTTGCTCTCTTCTGAAAACGTTTCATTGAGAGAAACTGTAGTTGTTAGTTGTGATGGAACAGCAACAAGCACAAGGAAAAATGGTGGTGTAATACGGTTGTTAGAAAAACGTTTGAATCAACCTTTACAATGGATCATATGCGTTTAACACACGAATGAATTGCCTTTAAAACACCTTTTTTCATTCTTAGATGGGGCAACTACTGGGCCAAGTTCCTATTCTGGTACTATTGGAAGATTGCTAGAAAAATGTGAAGAAAATCCTATTGTACGGTATGAAAGGATAGAAAGCGTTTTCCCGGATATTTTGGCCGATATCATCAAAGACCTAAGTTCTGACCAACGTTACTTGTACGATATTACATCAGCTGTAATTAGCGGTGATTGTCCTCCCGATCTAGCACACAGAGCTCCAGGGAAAATGTCGCATGCTTGATGGTTAACAAAAGCCAACAGGATATTAAGGCTACGACGGTTGCTATTTATATTTCTGGCCTAATAAGGAAACAACAAATATATATTTCCACAAGTAAACCATCTGAAAACCTTAATCATCTTACCACGTTTGTTGTTAGAGTTTACGTGCCTGTTTGGTTTCAAATTAAAACTCATCCGTCATGCAAAGATGGGTCTAGAAATTTTTGGAAATTGGTTTCGAATTCTCGATACCTTCCAATTAAGCTAAAAAAAGTAGCCGACCCTGTCATTGAGCGGAACAGTTTCTTTGCGCATCCTGAGAATCTTCTGCTGTCGATGCTCTCAAATCCTCAAAAACACATTCTTGAACTTGCTGCTAGAAGAATTTTAAAAGCAAGAGAAGCTACTCATTCTGAAAAGGTCCCTCGTATTTTTGAGGTCCCTAAATTTAAGCTTAATGCCGGATATTTTCAACCTTTTCTGGGACCCTCATCCTTAGAGACGTCAAGAATGAAGATTTGCTTTCGATGGTGGAAACAAAAGGAAGTACAAAAATACCTTTTCTAAGACTTCCATGCCATACCCAGGCTGTAGAACGTTCAATAAAGATACTAACAGAGGTTTCTATGCAGGCATGTGATAAGAAGGCTAGATAAGGTCTCATAAATTCAAAATTCAGTCAAGAAAACTCGAGCCCAAATTCGACACCAAACGTGATTTTAAGGTCACTTTTGACTAATTTTATGTATGCTTATGTGTGTTTTATGGTTTAAGTGGCTCACATTTTTAATAAATTAGCATTAATTTGTTCTATCTGACTTGTTTTTTTCATAATAATAAATTGTTTAATAGAATTTATAAACAATATGCTCCTTCAAGTTTTATCAGTATGGTAGCACAAATGTAAATTTTCAAAATAAATGCGCGGGTAGAAGGAAAATACTAATTTTAAAAAAGTAATGCTTTTTAAAATCCTCTAATCTTGGGTCACACTTTGATCACTATTATAAATGAAAATTTAACAAAAACATTTTTCCCATATAAGAGTGCTCCACCCTACTGTACAGCCTACTTGCGTCAAAAAGGTTTTTTTAACTGCAAAGCACGCGGTTGTCGATAGACAGCCAAGTTACTGGTAGTTAAATCGAGCGCTGGAAACAGATGCACTTTTCCAGCGTTGATTAGTATATTCAGTCGTTCTTCTATGTCAGTTCGAAAAGGGTTGCACTTCAAAGGGTTAAGCCTGTTGCATTGCTTATTCAAAACTACTGGGATTATATAGTTGAAAGGCCTTTCAGAATCAGGAAAGACGTCGGAATTCTAAGTCAACTTCCGGCGTCTTCAGTTTTGTAATTTGATTGGCTCTGAAATGACTCTCGGAAGAAAACTGATCGATGCCCAGAGAAAGTAAACATTGATCAACCTGAAGTTGCGCAAGGCTTTGTTTACGTTCAGGTTTTATTTTGAATCTTTGTATTTACCTATGTTTTTAAAAATATATTAAAAGCAATAGGTTTTTTTCAAATATACAAATTATTGTAGAAAAAATTCTTTTTAAACTTTTGAAAATAGGGATGCTCGCGCTTACTGTTTTTACTTATTGGATAATTTAAAAAGGTTTATTTTTTCGCAACAAAAATAATTAGTTTTAGCTGAGAGCGAATTTTTCTCCTATTCAGTTTATTTAATGAAAAGTTATGTTTTTTTATTCTTTAAAAAAATAATGAATATATATTTTCCAACCTTTTAATATTATCTAAAATAATATATTTTGACAAATATGTGAAATGATAAGTCTATGTTTCTCTGTTGTAACTTGCATATTAGTTTGACTCATGCTCTAATGTAATATTATTAAAACGGAGACTGATGTGTTAAAGTTTTGAAAATAATAAGAAAAGGTAAAATTATGAGTGTAAAATAAAGTTAAAAAATGTTTACTTGTGTTATCTAACATTTGATTACTTTCCCGAGAAAAATCTCAACGTGTATATTAATACTTGATCGATTAAGTAATGATGCCAGAAAGAAAAACATTGATTAACAGATGAACATGATCCATTTAACTACAATAAAAAGGTACATTTAAAAAAAAACTTAAGTATTATGTAATACCTTCCTTTCTGTATATAAGAGCTCTTTAAAATCTGGCGAAGATAAATATTAGATGATTTATTGTTTACCTTATCTAACACGTTTCAATTAATTTATATGATACCTTCAAAATATAACTTCTTAAGAGTTCAGAAGTATGGTTTGTTCTTTCACTTTTACATAAAATGAGATGAATTAATTCTTTAAACTTAAGTATTGATTTAGAAAAGTTTTGACGTAATATATTATTAAAACTAGCTTATATTTTTGAAAACACGAAGGAATATTATTTATATTTTGCTAAAGACATATTTACTAATTTAAATATTTTTTTTCTATTACCAAAGGGATCTAAAACATGCATTTTTAAAATAAGACTTATTCCAATAGATATAGCTAAAAATAGAACTTAGAGCAAATCACACACTGTTTCTAAATTTACTTTTTTCAAATGAAATTTAGTTGATGTATTTCGTGTATAGTTATGAATAAATGATTTTATATGTAAATACGCTGCCCTTTTGAGTATGGCCCTTCAAAAAATAGAAGAGTGAGACTGTAAAAATCTGATTAAGTGCCCGGTTCTTGAAGTAATGCAAAATACTAAAAAGTAATTAGCTTTAAAAAGATAAAACATCGTATAAACGTCTTGTAATAAGTAGTAGCTTAAGAACTATTCTATCCCGCTTTGGCACCACCAGTGGCACAGCGCATAGCGCTTTGAACTCGGAGACGGTAGGTACCAAGTTGCGTCTACCGACCTAACCGTACGAGTTTTCCATGGTTTTCTCCGAAATTACGAGTAAATACGGGTTAAGACACCTTAGACAGCCCCCATGGAGGACAATCCCATGCCCGGTCTATACCCCTAGCTTAGATAACTGGCCGTAACCCACATTTCTATTTCTATCAAGCAATGGGTCCGGGTTCGAATCCTGGCTTGGGCATGGATGTTAACTTATCCACCCCTTCATAAGGCTAACGCTGATAGCCCATTGGGTACTCCCATCATAAAATGGCCAGTAATTCGGGTCTTACTAGTGGAAAAATGCTTGATGAGCAAGTGTCCGCCCATTGGGAAAAAATCGTATTGCAATAAAAGTGAATAGTAATGAATAAGAAGTACTTATGGTTCGGGCGTGGATGTAGTTCTTAACTGTTTCAAACACAAGTAAGAAGATAAAAACATATAATATATGTAAAAGGAATAGAAGATAAATAATATAAATGTGTTTACATAGAAGGTAGTGCACTCTTAATGAAGCTCGCAATTTGAAGTATTTGATATTTTTTTATGTGTTGAGTTATTTATTCCTAGAAAAAAAGTTATATTTGGAATGCCTTTTTATCATCCAGTAATTGTTTAATACCAGCACTTATCTCTTCATAATATATTTCCTGAAAAGGGGAAAGTCTCTTTAAATTACTATTCTAATTAAATTAACTTCACCAATTAAAAGGAAGTTTCATTGTGTTCGTTCATTGTTCGTTTCATTAATGTTAATGTATTGGTTAAGATTTTTAAATTGAATTTATTTAAGCTTCTAAAATGAAATAAATGAAATAACACATGAAATGGTTATAGTGGCATACATTAGAAAGTTTTTTGGGAAATTAAACAAAGACATTTTTAATATAAGTAATAAAATTATATAGATTAGTGTCAAAAGTTCTTTTTAAAAATATTCTAAACTTTCCGAAATTGGTCATGTCACCTCATCGTCAAATGTTTTCTAAATCAAAAATTACTTTTTCCAGACAATATCGTAGGAGAGACTGTAGTCAGTTGTAACATTTTGACAATTTTTATTAATATTTACGTAACTAAATGTAAAAACTCGATGAAAAATTAAACTAAACATCATATAACCTTTTCAAACATTTGCATAAATGCAATTTAGGAGTAACAGCTGACACGTGAGTAGAATGTTATTATATATACGTCAGTGAATGTAATGTTACAATTTCCCCAGCCTGGACTAATTGTGTAAACTTCATGGGCAGTTGCCAAATTTATTTACTGAAGGTGCAAAATTATTTGTCATAGTATTTACAATCCCATTTCTTAATTATTAACATGCAACAGAAAGATGATAAATTATCTAGTTGACCCCTGGTAACACACACAGGTTCTCTGAACGTCGATTTACATTCAGAAAACGTTTTAATTCAGAGAACCTATGAACGTCTATTAACGTACAAAACCCCTTTTAACGTTAATTAACATAGACGTTCTTCTTATTAACTTTTTGGACGTCTATTAACGTTCAGAAAAAGTTTTCTGAACGATAACAGACATTCACAGAACCTATGAGTACTGCTTGGAACAGATCTCTATTTTTGAATAGATGAAAATTCGACAACATACTACCTTTGCATAATAAATGTCCCTTTTCAAGCATTTGAAATTTAAGTTCAACGAACTTGAATTTGAGTTCAAACAAGTTAATAATGAATGAATTTATAAACTTTTAAAAATCTTATACATTATTTTCATACAATTAAAAAAAACACGAAAGCGTTATAAAGTAACATTTTTGAATAACTACGGGGAAGATGACAATTTCCATGCAACTAATGTTTTTTTTTTCAATTATTCCGTATTTATCAATACATAAATAAACATCCTTTTATCAAGAAACTACGCTTTAATTAACAAGTTTAACATTACAAGGTAAGAGAGTGTCAGTTAAAAATTGAAGCTTTGTATTAATTTTTCAGTCATTTAAACTGCGTCTTTTTCATCTAGTATTAGTTTTAAATTATTAAATGTTACTATAAACTTTTGCATAATTTGTTTACATTTTATCAGTACCTTTTGAAATGAAGTAAATAGATGAAATACGTATTTAAAATATAACACCGGTTATTTTTATTTTGAACATACAAAAATGAATAAAGCAAATTCAAATTTGTCTTAAAAAACATTTATCATTTATAATGATTATAACATGTAAGTTTAAAAGCAGGCGAAAGAAATTCAGAGAAATTTCATCAATATTTACATGTTGATGTATTGGGTTGGCAACAAAGTAATTGCGTTTTCTTGTATAAAATTCAAGCAAATAAGTTTTCAACAAGTTTTTAATTACAGGTAAGCTGTGCCTGAACATACGATTGATATTTGTTACATTTTAAAGTAAGAATTTCACTGGCAGTATTTTTTTTCGTCCATAAAAGATGGACACCCTCCCCCTTTTTTCGCTTCTATCCTCCTTAGAGGACACTATTAAAAATGTCCTGAAATTAATTTTTAGGTATACGTGACTGCTGTATTTTACAGAAAGAATTTCACGGATATCTCTATTTTTATTTGAGATCACGCGGGATATGTGAAAAGAACTTTTTGGCCCCTTCCCCCCCCCCTAAGATTACGAATTTTGGAAAATGCTCTCTGATCTAGCACCTATGTTGAAGAACTCACGTACGTGCCAAATTTCGCATAATTAACTTCAGTAGATTTGGCCAGGCGAAATATTGACATACGGAAAAACGCAATTACTTAGTTGCCAACCCAATAATTTCACCATTGATTTACATGTTGATGTAATTTCACCAATTAGTTCACCATTGAAAAATTCTAAATTTTATTACTGTTATAATTTCCAAAATCATTTAATTCAGTTGCGTATTAAAAGTATGGAATGCAATCCCGTTCCCTCGGGATCGGGATCCTGCGGGATTCCTCACAAATGTTTGTCCTAGTCCCGCGGGATTGGAACTGAAAAATAAATTATTTGTATAACAATTTCACGCGCCTTTCCCAATCATCAATTGCCTGAAAATGTTTGCTTAAGATGAACAGTAAGAACCAGTGATCATGGGTGCTCATACCTATTGGCAGGTAGGGGCCATAGTCCCCCCCCCCCACAACTAACCTAATGTTTTAATTTACGTACTGGTATAATGCAGAAGTGCTTCAAAACTAAATGGATGTATCTTCCTGGGACAGGACCCTTGACTTGGCCCCCATCCCTCCCATAAACAACCATATGGCCGCCCATGCCAGTGATATCTTTAAAAGGTGAACTTTAACCACTGAAAAATGTATGGCTCCTTCAGGGTTTCATACAATAAATAAATAAATAAATAAAATAAAATAAATTTTAGCTAAGCGCTTTTGTATTCTGTAGCAAAATTGGATGAAGACTAGGAATACGAGTGCCTCTTTACATTGTATGTTTTACATTCTTTTTTAGCAACTAAGAAATAACTTAGTATATTATTATGAATATCATGACTATTTTCATATTTATGTAAGGTATTGTATTAAATATCATAGAAGATAAAGTATTATTATTAAAGTTAAACTTGATAGTGCTTACAATCTTACTTTTAACTACTTTTCTCTATTGAAATCAGTTTTTAGTTGAATGAAATGTCAATCCCGAGGGATCAACAACCTCAATCCAGAAAACCTGCGAAAGGAAAAACAGTGCGGGATTGCGTTCGCTAATTAGAAGCACAAACATAATTCTTATTCATTTATTTAATTTTGAACACTATTTTTCCATGCTAATCTTTGTGTTGCCGAGTACTTACTGTGGGTAATTTGATTTTTTTAGACAATTTTAAGAATGCTTTTAACACATACAGTTGGAATACATATTTAACGCATTTTATTAAAAACAAAACCTATAAATAAGTTTTATTCAAAGATCCGTTTATTTATATTCGCAAAGTCGCCGTTTTAAGTCATACTGTGTTGAAACATTCGGTTTCTCCTTAAACTACGTCACCGATTTAATAAGATGCGATTTCGGCGCAGAAGCAATTATGATGCACAATTTATTACTATCTTAGTAAGACGCGAGCACTTAAATGGAACGTCCTCCCCCCCTATATTTTTCATACTGACAGAAATATACTCTAAAAACATCCAATAATATAAACACGCAATTACTCCTCAAATTTGTTTACAATTATTTAAGGAGGATTTTGGTTAAACACGGAGATCCCATTAAAAAGAATTCTTAAATCTTCTCGCTCATAAACATTCTGTCTGTAACTTTTTTTGTTTATTCTCTTCTATTTTTCACGAGCTCTAATGATAAATACAAAGAAGCTTGCATCAATAAATTTTTAATGGTGCAAATGTGCGCGCTGATCGTTCGGGCAATTTACAATTCATAGCTTTCTGCGTTAATTGGCGAAGTTTATCGGGGAAAGGAGACAGCTTGTTTATCTTTTGCCAATGATAGTGTCCAAGTTATTGGAATAAAGCATTCCTCCCGCCTTTTTTTTCTATTGTGTATTATGCATTTACAATATCGCCAAACTCTTAAATAAATATTGTAAATATCGGAAATGTATATCGTAATAACGTAAAAATAAGTGAATGAAAATATTTTATAATTCTGTTAAATAAAGCTATCTAAAATAGAAATATTAAATTGTTCAACTATCTCCTAATGTTATATTCCAATGCGTATCAGTAATAAATACTGATCGCTCGATTTGGTATTAATTACCATTAAATTAACATACAGAAAGTATACTGTCGTCGTTTACGGTAGTTTAGCTATAAAATTAACAGACATCTTTTTCAGCGTTCTTAACTTGCTGTGTTATAAGAATATGGTATTTACCTTCCTTTTAATCATCTTATTTTTAATTTAAACATCTGAATTGAAGGAGGCTAAATATTTGGCACCAATTAAGATCGTAATTCAATATGTTCTCTGTACGTCTTTGCATTGGAAAGCAGTGAAAGGAATTGAACCAACAGCAATAAGATTTGTTTTTTAACGTGTATTAGCCTCATTATTTACTTAACAATATATCATGCTTCATTTGTTATCGATTATCCAGCTGAGTCCCGATAGTCCGAGTTGATTGGGAACGACACCAACTCGGGTTATGCGGACTACATAATAAAATCGAAGAGAACGATTTATGTATGCATGTACAGAAACGTCAAATAGCGAAAAAAATAATGCGCACACATTTTGTAAATATAAAAATGTATTTTAAATAATATCCCATTTACTTGATTCAATGTTTAAATAATATGTCTAGTTTTTTTTGTTGAGTACAATGTCTTTTTCTTGGTTTTAAAGAAACATAACTGATAAAGTTTCAAAAAATAAAACTTTTCAAGGAATTTGTGGGGTAAAACATCTACTTTCTACTGAATGTAGCGGAGGACAACAACTAACTCTGCCGTGCCTTCTGCATTCTGCATGTGAAATGTTTTTTCACTACTTTTTTAAAGAGGGGGGGTCTATCTCTGATTAAGCGGGGCTCGGTTTAACAGAGCTCTATTAACGGGACTCTGCTGTATTCGTTTTATAGCTTTTACTTCTATCAATATCCTTAAACAAAGTCCTTTGTTACTGTACTTTGTGATGAATTATAAATACAAGTATAAATTGAATATTTATGTTTCTGCTTCATATTCAGAGAATTTTGGCTATTTGCCAAGGAAACGTATAGAAGACTTACGTATAGAAGACTTACTGAAAATTAATAAAGGATACTTCAGGTGATCGAATAATGTTCATGGAAACCTAATCTCATATGTAAAGATATGTAAATGGAATGCCTTGCTAAATATTTGAAGTTTTTTTTCTATTTAGCTTAGAACAATTATTTTACGATAAAAATTATTTAATTATTTTAAAGATCAATTTTAAAATTCTGCTATTGAATATGTCACCACAAAATATTAAAGATAATGCAGTTAAAAAGAAAAAAGGTGCTATTTAAATCAAAGAAATAATGCATCAAGCCATAATCTTAAACCTAATTCATGTAGTAGTTAACCATTGATCGAGATAAGATTTTAATTAAACATTCATTTAAATATGTTGGCCAAAGTATTTCTAGTGTTAATGGTGAAGAATATTTTGTTTATAATTTTTGCTTGTGAAAATATTTAAATGTAAATTTAGCATTGAGTATTCAAGTGATGATGTATTAGTAATATTTATCATGATGAAGTCAACCACCTTATTTTCCCTTAGTTTTAATAGATGTTTGCCATAAAATTTTCTGACATAAAACTTCTTAAAATGGATATATTTTACAAAAATAATTGTATAAAATTAAAATATTTACATGTTATTTTAATTAATTTATGGGAGTCAGAATTATAATTCCTAAAAAAAGAATAGTAAATTGTCAAAAAGTGCACTTTTGCTACTCTGATAGTCCAAAATGTTACAATTTTGCTGCGCATCGGAATTAAGCCTGTTTTTTAACGTGTGTTGCCTACTCTGCGCTATACTACAAAGGTTGACTACGAAGCCTCAAAGGACTATGAAGCCTCTAACAATATACATCTTCATACAATCAGTAATAACGTAAAATACATAGTCTAATTGATGAATTATATAAAAATACCAAAATTCGTTACGTTCCAACACAAAGCAATGCTAAAATTAACCATCTTCTAACTTGTTAATGAATATTATATTTTTTAGAGATTTAAACTTGTATTCATGAACTGTTTTACTTACTTTTATCATTAATTTTCTATTTACAATTATTTAGGAGACCCTTGCTAAGTTGATCTTTTACTATTAATTAAGCAAACCAGAAAATATTATATAAAAATCGAAAAACAAAACTAGCAGCTGTAAAAGTTTTAGCCGGCAACCCTACTTAAAAGTCGATGAAGCCCTCAAAATCATCCTACAAAATGCAGCTTTGCAGGCAAACGCATTTGATTCAGTTTTATCTTTTTAATACAAATGCTGTCTAAAGGTATAAAAACAATGCTAAATAACCCATTTAAAAACACACATAAAATTTTATGTTTATTGTTTTAACAAGTTTTTGATTTTAAGTCTAATAAACTACAAATTATATTGCTACATAAATTATTTTAGAAGTAGAGCTATAAAACTTATCACGTTTATTGCAACTACAACTAAGATGATTTTTATAAAATGAAAGTTTGTACTGTATTTAGGCTACTAAAAATATCCCAGCGAATTTATTCACGCGTAGAGTATACCTAAATTGATGTAAGTAAGTTAAATCACAAAATTCAGTAACACGCTCTGCGATAAGTTTTTCTCCATCGCTTTTACTTATTTGTGTCGCTATACTCCCTCTCTTTATACTGATACATTTGATAAAACTTGCATCAATGAATTTTTAATGTCGCTTATATTCACGCTGATCGTTTAGGCAATTTACAATTCATAGCTTTTCCCGTTAATTGGCAGCGGTAGAAGGGGAAAGGAAGGGACACTTTTTTTTTTCATTGGGGGATGGAGAATAATTCATTAGAGGGGGAAAAAAATAAGTTTCTTTCATTGTGTTTGCGTGCCATTTTGCTCTCCGTTCCACATAGACGCGTGTAAGGCATAATGAAACGTAAACAGACGTAAATATCGTAATTTATCAACAATCTATCCACAAGGTGATATATTGTTATGAATTATATTGTAATTCAGCCGTTTGTTTGAAGTTCCTTTCTATTTATTTAGCAATAGTATCTTTTATGCTGTACGTTTGAATTTATGTATGAGTATCTTTCTATATGTATAACTACAAGGAAAGCGTATGTTTATTTTATTCTGTTTCACTGATCTTTAATAATATAGAGGAAGCATTGTAATAAATAACGTTCCAAGGAAATAGTCTTAATTGTGAGTACTCTTGCAAAAAAATTTAAACTCAAATAATTAAAATTTTTAAAAATGACCCATAAGAGATTCGTAAGCTACTGAATTCAGGCAATTGAACTACAATATATAAACAATGTTAAACAAATCTGTCTGTACCTAAAAATCTACTATCAATTCTACTTCCATGCATCAAAAATGAAAATTCGTTTATAATGTATATGTTCGTTTCAGTTAATAAAAACTTTAACCCTTTGAGGCGCAACCCTTTCCCAATGCTGAAAAAAGGGCCGCCGTTGCCATCGCTCGACTTAACTACCAGCAAGATGGCGGACGATCGTAACGTTCATCGTGTGCACAGTACCTTGACGAGACCCTTTGAGACTGCGTGCAGCACAGCAGCTGCGTCAAAGGTCCTGATCTGTGGCACGCGATGAACGTTTCGATCGTTCGCCATCTTGCTGGTAGTTAAGTCGAGCGATAGCAACGGCGGCCCTTTTTTCAGCATTGGGCAATCTATCCAGCTGTTCCCGCGTTCTTCCATTTTTCAGCAGATGTCAGTGCTGTTAAAAATAATCGTGACCATTTTTTTACGGGAAATGATGTTCTAAAAAGTAAAGGATTCTCGTGGAGCTATGTCATCCGCAACTACTTTTTATAGGAATCAAATCTATTCTTCGTGACTGGCAACAGCCAAAACTGAAATTCGAAATTCCAACGTCAATCCAACTGAAAATTCCAACGTCAGAGTTGGGTGATCCCAGAGCGGGATCACTGCGCGTTAAAGGGTTAAGTGTACAGCAGTGGAATGGAATTACACATCTCAGTCATTCAATGGAAAAAACGTAAAACATGTACTTTATGGATTCCCCAGGCTCCTTCTATTCTATCACTTAAACAAAATTTATTTCTTCTAACATAACAAACTTGGTAACTAGTTTATTTTTGAAATGCAAATATAATCAAATATTTATCGCAGTGCGACTCCCTTACGATAATAAAATCCAACCTTTTAACTAAATGCATTCCCCCTAGTTCCAGTATTTTGAAAATATGCAGATTTAAACAAACTCTTAATATCTTGAAATGTGATTGATTATTTTTGTCTACAATAAGCTTACTTCAGAAGGAGCCTCGTTTAAAGTATCAAGTAGCCGGAATTTAAACCGTCTTAAGATCGTTAAATTCAGAAAATTGGAGAGCCTTCGAATGATGAATTTGTTAAGTTACTTGATATAAAGTGGAGAAATTTGTAGAGGAATATGTAAATTGCTGCTAACGAGGAAGGGTTACGATTGGATTAAATAGTTGAAATTTATTTTCAATTCTCATGTTGAGGCATGGGGAACTTGGCCTATAATTGTCGGTTCTATTTGAAAACGATATTTTCCCGTAATCTTTTGTATGTATGTGACGGTACTTGTGCGTGTGTGTGTGTGTTCTTTCGTGTGCAAAACATCACCTGCACTCGTTTTTGATACATATTAAACGTGCAACGTTTATGTTGCTCTGTTTATTTATGTCTCTCTTTTTGAAAATAATTTATACCAATATTTTATCTTTGAATATTGATAATTTTGTAAAGCAACATTTGTTATCAACATTAAAATATTACAATACTGTGATGAATGAAATTCTGCTTTGAGATGCAAATTTTATCCTGCGCAGCCTGGTTAAAAGCTTCACAGAAATGTATAGGTTATTGCTAAGAAAAAATATAATCGGTCAACGACCTTATCATTATTCTACTCACTGAAAAATATGCTACTTTTTACACGCTATTTCACATTCCATCAATGCTTGCAATTTGTGAAAGAAATTTGCTTTAACAATATTAATGTGCTGATGAAAATATTTTATTTGTAGTGAAATAGTTTTTGCTTATACATTTAAGAACGGCGTTAAATTAATATGAATAAAATGTCTATGGGCGTTCTACGAAAATCCTTGATCTATCCTTGAACTGAATTTTATGCAAATGTAACTTAGATCCTAGAATTATTTGCAGTGGATTATCATAACTTAAACTATCAACTGATATTATATCGTGCTTTCAGGTAGTACTTTTCTGAAAATTCTTATATATTTATGATTTTTCAAAGAATGGCAGGTCGTATTTGTAATATACGTTTCTAAGCTTCTTAAAAGTACAACAATTGAGAGTAATTGTTTATAACGTCTATTGATTCGAGGTGTGAAATCATCAATTTTCCTTTCTGCCATCCTCAAGTATACCAGACTTTCGTCGCAAAAAGCAAGGATTTAGTTTTTAGATTCTTAAGATAATCTCTAAGCTTTGCTATATGATTTATTGAAAATCGCTGTTGGTTAAGTTTCTTGCCTTTAACACCATCAACTATAAGCTTATCGTCTTTCAATCGCATTTTCTACTTATCACCGATTAAAGACATGCTCTTATGAAAACTGTGATTTTAAAATAAAAGGTGACCTTTATCTTAGAAGTGTATTTATTGAGGAAAATAGCAGTTTTTAAATTAAAATAATTATTGGAGATACCCATTTTTAGATTTTGTTAGTAAAAATATTCTTACAAAATCAGTCTCTCTGTGATGTAATAAATCTGTGTCAAATCCTTTCTTATCTTGAAAATTATACATTTCATCTGAAAACTTAGAAAATATGGTGTTTGATAACACTTTAAAAATCTAAACTTTTAATAATGTGCAAAATATTATTGCTAGTAGGGCTACCATATAAACCACAATATTTTCAAATATTTTGATATATATTAGAATATGTTGTACAAGTCACAAGCAGCATTATTGGGTAAATTTTGTGTAAATTGTAGTACGAATATTTTGGGCTACAAGTACTGTTATCTGTTTTATCTTAATATGGCACTAATATTCTGGAATGGTCGCTATTAAAATACTGACCGAATATTACTAGCCAGTGTTTAGGAAAAATTCAAATATCATTATAAAGCAATTATCAAACGAATATTAGAATATGATTAACGCAAAAATATTGATTTATTAGTTAATCACTCACTGAGAGTCCCTCAAGTAATGCTTAAAAAACATTCCTCTGTAATGTAATAATATTGATAATAATAATAATATTCAATAATATTTACATGTAGAATTTTTAAGCGTTTGTCGTAGAGAAACAAATTTTAACTTTCAGCAATTTTTCTAGGCATATTTTTTTTTAATTAGGTTTTGATACTCAAATCTTTTTTTATTTTTTAAGATATTATTTTTTAGTTTTATTTATTTATTATTTAATTTTTTAATGAGCATTATTATTTTATACGTTCATTAACGCAAATCTGCCTCGAAAAAATTTAAGGTAGTGTTATTATTTTCTATTAAAAAAATCCACATCAGTGTATTTATATAGCAATATCTTTAAGTTCGTTAGAGCAGTTTAAATGTCTCCCCCCTCTGTTCAGTTTTTATTCAGTTTAATTCTACCCGCTTTGTGAAGGTTGTCACACAGTCGTTGTACTCAAACTCTGACCTCGACTGATAGGGGGGATTTTTTTTCCCGATCCCACAGTTTTGAATCTAGCCTGCTTTATACAAAAGAAGATAGTGAAACGCGGCTTTATTTTATTCTGTTCACTGAGACGTGTCTTATTCCATTTTTATCAATTTGTTTCAATTAGAAAAAAAGAGAGTAAAATGCTAAAGAAAGAGTTAAAATTACTCAATGAGCAATCCTATAATGAGGAAAATTATTTTTGGTTTATTTTAGCTTTTCACCAGAGCAAAACTACTGCTACAATTTTTATTTTTAATAAAGCAACAATTTGACAAGTCTTCTTTTTCAGATTTAACGAGTGGTAATAAATGAGCATTTTCAATTAAAAATGCATATTTCCTTTTAAGTTTCTGGTTAGTAGTTGAAATTATATAAAATATGGAAATGTGAGCATTGCGAAATATCACTAATCCCCTGTGGCAAGTTGCTGTGAATATCTTTATATAGTTCTGTCTTGCACATTTTGTATAAAATATCTTATATAATCCAGCTCTTATCAAAATATAACGGAAGAATTGTTCGCCATAAAATCATACTATTTCTAAATATGAACTATGTTCAACTGAAAAGCTTAGCTACTGGGTCTTACTTTGTATTTATAGTTTTAGAGAACAATTTCGGTGGAAAAACTTTTGGTTCGCGCTTTTATGGTTGCAGTATAGGTATTCGTGCAAGCCTATAAGCAGTGAAGCGAATCTTATGCCACAAGAATATTTTTGCACTCATTGGTTTGTTCGGAGTTTCCGTGGTTTTTCATAAGATATCTGAATGCTCTCTGCCAAAACTACCCTATTTGGAGTTGCAAAGCCTTTTAAACTTTGCCTTAGAATATGGAGATTTAATATATACATAAAAATATGATATTTTTAAACAATAATTTAGTTCTTTTAACCAATATTAGGATCGCAATAACATAGAAAAAGTATAATTTATGAATTGCTTTCACTAGATAATTCATAGAATGCTTTTTGAAGTTATGGAACACTTCAAAAATTTGTTTTATGATTGTGCGTTTATGCAAAGTTTCCTTAACTTCACAAATGTGTGAAGTGTTTTAAAACTTTTATTCTCATCCTCGTATTAAGCACCAACCAAGATGACACGCTACTTCACATGCGACAGTTTTCAATGGTGTTTCACTTATTTTTTTCTCTTGTCATGTAGAACTACTTTAGAAGACACTGGAATGCATGGGGAAATTTTTGTCAATTCGAGACAAAGACGAGACGTGGAGTTGTCCATCAAAAGCTCTTTAATAGGTGTCAGTCGTTAAAAAGTATACACTGTTACACTTCGAACAGCGAAAAACCTTTTTAGACACTCGCAAGAAGGGCAAAGATCTGTTGAGAGTAAACACGAAAGTGTCTGCTTTTAAAATTTTTAGCCTTGGCTACGTTATTCACTAGGCACAGGCTTTAGCCTTCTGGATTTCTCGTTGGTGAAAACAAATGAACCAAACGATAATTGAATTTCTAACGTTTTTCTTTCCATTTTTTAATACATAACAAGAGAATGTAAAATACTTTGCATTAATAATTCGCTATACTTGAATGTTTTTGTAAAAGTGTAGTGTGAGTGTAGGTACGATAATATATAGGGATCAGTGGCGTAGCCAGAAATTTTTCATGGGAGGGGGTTACGACCACTGCAACACACATACATATGTATACGTGTGGGTTATAATGTAGTGAAAAATATACATTTTATATGGCAAAAAATCCTCATGGGGGTGACCCCCTATCCCCTCCTTGACTACGCCCCTGATAGGAATGCATTAGAGCTATACGTACTTCTGTTTTATCATTTACATGACTATAACCATTTCTGATGTACCTGTGGTTAATTATACATAGCAAGTGTTTTATAATCCAAGAAGTAGCTTGTTTCTTATCTCTACAATTTGTTCAATAAATTAATGTATTAGGAGTAGCAGCATGCTTAGCTCATTAGCAAGAGGCTATCGAGCCCCTGAGAGAGATGTTCCCGTGGTTTTTGTTCCAATTAGAACATAAAATGTGTTATATGATAAAATCTTGTTTAATATTATGATAAGTAGCAGAAAACTTGCACGCTTCCTAGAAAGTTGCAAAATAATTCCTTCATTCACTAACAAGTGCGAGAGTATATGAAGGCACTTTTTAAGGGGCTCATACTGTAGGAAATGGCTTGAGATGCCTTAGGGAACCTGTATGATTTATTCGGCTCTAACTTAAAGCTACCTAGAAAGTTTCGAAACTCAAGCTTTCGTTTATTAATATGAGCGAATTTATACCTATCTCCCGAAGAGTATATAAATGCATAAACACTTTTTCTATTTAATTATTGCTACTGTTTAATTATTTGACATAAAATGCTGATTCTTTTTCCGTGATCGAAGAAAATGTAAACAATTACTTTCATACGGTAGTCATTGAGTCATTCGATTAATGCCATTTGATATCTTATTAGCAATCCCATGTCACGTTATTCGATTTTAGATGCACTTTGAGCCTGTTGGAATTTCCGTAAGCAGAGCCTTTTGTTTTCAAGAAACTCTTCTGACAAAGGAATTTTATCTTTTATATGACGCGTTATCCTAAAAAGGGACAATAGAACACCGCCTGGACCACAAATAGTTTATGAACTATATCTGTAGAACGTGCACCATTTCATTTCGGTTCGCTTGGAACCGAAAACTGAGCTCGCGAGCCGTATCTTGCACCAGATGGGAACGTATATGCTGAAACCGGTAGTCTGTGGGCGGGGAGAGGAATGGTAACCATGGCAACCGACAGGATACAAATGGTGTCAGAAAGTAGGATAATGCCTTCCCCCAACTTTGAAAGCGTGGGGGAGAGCGAACCGGAATGAGCGGGGGTTGCAGGAAAAAGGGGGGGATTTTGTGGTTTAATGAGTTAACGTGTAGTTGAGAGGAGGGAGCGGAGGGAGCGCTATGATACATACATCAGCTCCAAGCAGTGGTATCTGCCTATGAAAAGGGTTGAAAAGCTTGGGAGCTCGCATCCAAGCATACATCTACCGTTAGGTGCATCAAAAAAGAACCGCAAACTTTTTATACATTTTTTAAATTTCTTTTTCGCAGAGGGGGAAAGAAAAGTTAGAAAATATTTGTTCGTCGAAAAAAGTATGGCCGAGTTCTATAGCGCCACGCGAATGTTTCTTAGGATAAAAGGTTAAGTATCATTTGAGAAATAGATGAACCTTGAGAGGATGTTGTGGGGCATTTATTTAGTGTATTATAATCACGTCGAATCAGCTTATAGTATTAAAAAAATCGAGTGTCTTTTTTTTTATCTTATGAAATATTAACGCCTAAAAAACAAACTGTTTTCATTTAGAAAACTGGAACTTTAAAGGAAGTTTTCATTTTTCAAATGAAGCTCTATTTACATGATTACATCACTTTCGATTTTTTAAGCGGAAAGATAAAAATTAGTTTTTTTTTTTTTTATTCAGAGAGAGAGTTTCAAGTATCGTTGTTAAACAAAGTTTACTTTTGTTAGATTATGTTAATGCGAAATCATTATTTAACATAATGTATTTATTTACTCTTTATAGTATTTACTCAATTTTATATGCGGAGGATTTTACATATTATCCAAAGTATTGTTTGTGTTGATTAGTGGAGATAATAGTGCGCGAAAGTTTTGAGACGATATGTTTTATTGTCCTAACCTTTCCTGTAAGACAAATTTCTTAATTATATAAATTAGTAATATATAGCTTTAGTCCTCCTATAGGGTGCTCAACTAATCATATATGCAAAAATTGCAACTCTAAATGTATACCAAACTGAATTTGAAAAGCTGAAAGCAGAAGTTTTGAGGCGATTCAATTTTTCTATTGAAATAAAAATCGTCTTAACGTAACAAAGTACAATAATACTTAGTATGTAGTTCCATAGACTTTTGCTTTCAGGATTGCGGTCACGTAATTAACAAGGCTCTTTAAGGTGGGCCTAGCAAATTGTGCCAGATTCGATTAAATATCCCGAACCAGCTCTGAATTTGAAGAATGCTTCCGCATTCAGACTTTTCTTCCGATGTCTTCCCAAAGATGTTCAATTGGATTGAGGTCAACTGACTGCTCGACAGTCCAAAACTTTAATTTTCTTAGCTATGAACCAATTTTCCACCATTTTCGAGATGAGCTTTGGGTCATTATCCTGTAGAAACATCCACCCACGAGGCATCATTTTACGAGCATGCACTCTCAAAAATTATTTCTTCAATTCACGGAAATTTTGCAGCAACCAGTGCTGCCGGAATATTTCCGTTAATTGACGAA
This sequence comes from Cheiracanthium punctorium, assembly GCA_038373885.1. Classification (NCBI taxonomy): domain Eukaryota; kingdom Metazoa; phylum Arthropoda; class Arachnida; order Araneae; family Cheiracanthiidae; genus Cheiracanthium; species Cheiracanthium punctorium. The sequence goes on from JAWZYV010012130.1 coordinate 412,428, forward strand.
TATCCGTAACTTTTTTCTCCATTCAACTGAAAAAACTTCTTTAGAATCAACGAAATTTTTTCCTCTTCTACAGATTTTCGGGAAGAATTCACGGAAATATTACGTTTTCCAAGGAGTATGGAAATTATTCATTGAAAAATGAGGAAGAAATTAGTGCATAAGGATGCACTCTCAAAAATCATTTCTTCAATTCATGGAAATTTTGCAGCAACCAGTGCTCCCGGAATATTTCCGTTATTTGACGAATATCCGTTTCTTTTTTTCTCCTGTCAATTGAAGAAACTTCTTCACATTCAACGAACTATTTTCCTCTTCTTCGGATTTCGGGAAGAATTCACGGAAATATTACGTTTCCAAGGAGTACGGAAATTATTCATTGAAAAATGAGGGATAAATTAGTGTATAAAGACGAATTTTTCCGAGAGTGTATGGTAGCATGCCATCAACCAAAATGTTTTTATAAACATTTTGATCCATAATCCCATCAATGTGCACGAGGGGACGACGCCATCAAGATGGACAGCTACCGAGATCATGACTGATCTGCTTTCTAGCTCTACTGTTGGACTTTAGTACAGAGGTGTTCTTTACAGAGACCAATGCACACAATCCAGAGGTATCCAATCCATGCTGCCTTATACTCGTAACAAATGCCTAGGGAATGGATGTTTCAGCAGAATATTGATTCAAAGCATACCTCCAAAGTGGTAAAAAATTAATTTACAGATAAGAATATTAACGTTTTGGACTGGCTGTGTCAGTCACCTGATCTCAATCGAATTGAATAAATTTAGGAGCTCAATGGGAAAAAAAGGCGGAAAACGGATGCATTTTTCAAAGGCTGAACCCTTTTAGGATCTTTAATGGGAATGGAAAGAACTCCTTGGGTCCACCTTGTAAATTCTATGCCCAGACGATGAACTCTCATCCTGAAAGCCAAAGGACATGTCATGTAACTACATACTAAATATTCCTGTATTTCTTTGCATAAGAGTGTATGTCGAAGGAAAAAAAAACTCTGTTTTCAGTCTTGGTACACAAATTTAAATAGAGTAATAGCACCATGGTCTCCAAAAATTCCAGATGGTTATTCATTAGTTGCTTTACACACTGCAATAAGCGAAAAAGCTGTGGCTTTTGTGAAAATTTCCGATTTTTAAGAATTTTTTCTAAAAGTTTTGAAACTGATACAGATGGATCGTTTATTTCAGTATGTAGTACAGCTTGTAAAGAGACAGTTTCAAAATAGCGTAATTAGATTATTTCTACTTATGTACCAAAATCACGTGATTTTTTCGAACAATACCGTTAGAAAAACTGAGTCGTCTCAAAGTAACACTTTGAAAATTCAGTTCACTTTAATTTAGTAAATGAAGAGCCTCAAACTAAGCCCTTTAAATAACCTAGTTTTTTTTAAACTGAAAGCTTATGGCCGCATACAGAATAGCCCCACCATCATGCGCCTTTACTTAGTCCCATGGCACCTGTTATTGCTCTCTGCCTAATACTAGTTAATTTACACTGTCCATGGCAACATTCACTATCGGAAAATCTGACGATATTTGTTTATAGCACGCTATTTCCTTATGCATTAAATAATGAATTAAAAGCGCCTGATTTAGAAACTGAAATACATGAGGTATTTTACTACGATGAAAATACTCCGCTATTAAATATGTTTTAAAATTGGTCATGGGAATAAAAATACCAATGCAGTTAATCTATACAGTCCAACCTCGTTAAGACGAAAACGCTTAACATGAAATTTCTCTTGAGACGAAGGAAAACGGTTCCTCAATCACATCTAACCTTTTGCTGTTTTATCGGTTAACGCGAATTTAGATGAATGCGAAAAGATTTTTGCTTTAAGACTCGCCAACATAGTCGAAGGTTGGACTGTGTATATTTACATTCAAGAGACCAGATTTTCTGACTAATAGCTGGTGACAAATTAGAATGGTGTCCCCAATTCCGAAACGAAACTTGGGGACATTTTAGAAATTCAGCGCTCTTCACAAAAGAGCTTATATCTATTCAATTAAAGCATCACTAACATTCATATAATGAAAGGAACATGATTGACCTTTTTAAAAATTGTTAATAAATATTTATTATAATTAAAATTTTGTCCCCAATTTCTGTTTTACATTTTGGGGACAAATTTAAAAAAAACATGAAATTGTGGACTGTCTCCGAAAATTAAGGCGTTTGATCACCTTAATTTACGGAGTATATATTTGACAAATATGTAGCAGAATTATTCAAAAGTCGTTTACAACTAATCCCCATCTCCTCTTATTTATAATTTAAAGTTTACAACTTCTTTATAAAAATTTTTGGGAGTGGGGATTCCATTCACACTGCAAATTTTATTAGTTTTTCCAGTCATTATCGGATTAGACTTTCAATTATTACCCATTTCAGTAACGAGAAAACAACATTAACTGTGACTTTTGAAGTAGTACAAATCAAAATATTCGGAAGAAAACTACTCTTCATATGAGACTTCATAAATTGGTTATGAAAACGGAGTAAGCCAACATAATGTACTTTTCTTAGATTTTATCACTGACGAACCTCACCGTCTTGGAAACAAGCTAGAACAACACCGTTTTTCTTAGAATTTATCCCCAAACTCATTTTTACCACCTGAGTCCCGGAGATCTTAGGAACATAGATTAAGATGTGGACATTCAACGCGCATGCTTAGAACTTGTGACGTCACTTGTCATAGGTTTTGTTTTATGTAATGGTGATAGAAGTTCTGGTTGGAGATACTTGTATTTTCGCTCTTCAAGGTGCTTCTAGTTATAAAATAGAAGAAACTATTTGTGGAATTCGAAAACGAAAATCAGACACATTTCCTAATATTTTCTCGAAACAAATGCTATCGAATATCTTGCGAAACTAAAATTGTAAAAACATCACGCCAAATACTTATAATAGACCTTCTATCGATTTTTAAATACACTTTTTAATTGCATATCACCTTTAACTATTAATTAACAGCTGTCGTTATCTGGTTGTAATTCATTAGAACTAGTATAGCTTTTTAAACCTTGCATGAGCAATTCAACTAGTAATATCAAATCTTCTTTACAGTAGTATGAATTATTAAATCATTAAAGCAGTAGTAGCTTTACCTAGTGTCGCATGCCAGATTATATAATAATTATTATTTTCAATATTGTGGCCATTTTTTTTTTGAGTCGGAAAATTAGTAACATAATTGTGACACATACTTGAGTAATAGTAGAGTTATATTACTACGTATTGTGAATGAACAAAAGAAACAAATAAAATAAATAATTATCAACTTAAGGAAATCTAAATTTCCCGCTCAATATTAGAAAAGAATAGTTTAGAAGCCATAAATGGGAAGAGTGAGTTTTTCTTTGAGGTATATAATTTATGTAATATACTCTTTTAATGACATTTATTTCTCATGAACTTCCTCAAAATTTTCTGCGGTTCTTATTTTTTAATATTTCTGCTACATTTTAATCACTCAAACTATCATGATTTTCAAAGTTTGACTTCAAAAATGTTGTCAACTTTTCCTATTCTAAAACAGCTAAAGAATGCTTAAAAGATATTTGTTTTGGTACGTCACTCTACGTTCATTTTATGCAAATTAACTAAAAAAAAAAGAAACGCATACAATATCTGTACTATTTCCATTGCTTGAAAAACAAACATGTCGCAATAGTTCTGTCGTACGTCTCATAATATGATTCTAAAAGCATACTTGTGTCATTCAAAATGTGATTTTATTGAAGAATCTACTGATAATTTCATTCATATTTTGCTAAATTTAAAGGATAAAAGCCTATCAATAAAGTCTTTTTACAGTACATAGCGTAGAGCATACCTGATCAGATCTACAGAAAGAAACGATCATGTAAAATTACTCGTATAAGCTACAGCACATTTACCTTGTCTTTTTAATTGCCTGTTGCAACAGCAATCTGGAAAATCTGATACACGAAACTATATGTCCTGGAAAAAATTTTAAGTGTGCAAAAAGAAAGTTCTCTGTGTGTGACTAAGTAATTGGTATTGTCCAAAAAACACATTCTGGAAGAAACGTGAGGAACTAATTTCCTCTTTTAGTTGCAAAATGCATTTTTTAATAAACATTCTTTCGTACATAAAACTGTAGTATTGATTATGACTTTGCTACTTTACTGAATAGTCTTTAAGTATCCGTAATGCAAAGATCTGTGCTCATATGAATTCCATTTCATCTTCAAAATACACACTGGTTCCTATGAGAACATGAAATGCATCAGGAGGGGACGAAAGGTGAAATCTATGGAATGATGCAGGATTTAAGAAAAGAAGAATTTTTAAATTTATTACGAACAAACGAACATCCCTTTGACAAAAGAGGGTGGAGGGGAGAGAGAGAGGGTAATACAAAGATAAACTAATGATCTGCGAAGTACTTAGCTTTCAGTAACGCATTTTTCTGCTGGAAAAATTGAGATGAATCACGTCCTGTATCTTTTTATAGCAACAAAGACGAGCGAAAATTCTCAGCATGAATTAAGAAGGATAATTCAAGTGCTACTAGATTCTGCAGATTTATAAATCAGGGGCGCCGTCAGAATGTGAAGTATTATTCTCATATCGCTCTGTAAAAAAAGTTTTAACTTTTATATTACATATTTTATGTAAGAATACAAATATGTAAGAATTTTAATAGCATATAATGTATTATTATTTTATGCCAATCTTAATAGCAATATTTCCGATGAAAAGTTCATTTAAATGTTTATTTACTACTCGCCACTAAAAATTGGAGTTGTCAAAGTGATTGAAAATTAAGATAATTTTTAATAAATTTTAATAGAGTTTGATTTCTTTTTGCATATTTTGCACTTTTTATAGGTATGTGTTCTAATAAGCACATTTTGTAACAAAAAGCACTCGATACAACTGTTTTTTAAAGATAAAATTATTTAAACTTCGTAAAATAACACTATGAAATTTACTTATGAAGTTAACTACGTGTTTTGATAAAAAAAATTATGAGTCCTTTTTAGTAGCAGTCCAAGTCCGCGCACAGACTGGGACAGGGAACTGAAAAAAAAAATTACAAAGTTTTAATTACTTTATGTACATTGTGTCATACCTTTCATTTTTTAAATAGAAAGTACTTGCTGTTGTACAAAATGTTCTCAGGTGCAGATCCACTTCAACTTGTATTCAGAAAGTTGGCGTAAATGTAATTTTGACAGAATAATATTTTAGACAAGTGTGAACAAGCAGTACTTTTAGTGTGACTTTCAAAATACATTCAAAGAAAAATATTTGTATTAAGCACTAACTATAATTTATTAATAGTTTTAAGCTATATTTTCGGTTTCCTACTTCTGAAAACTTTCATTTAACTGAATATAAAAGAGTATTCGTGTTTGTTTTTTTCTCTTGAAAATAAAAAATCTGCATTGCATCAAATTTAAACAGGCATTTTTAGAATTTTTCTCAAAAAATTGAGACAAGGCGTTTGAATACGTCTCACTAAAATAGGTACATTTTTATATTTCTTTTATGTATAAATTTATTCTCGCTCAGAAGCTTTTAATATCAAAAATTTTAAAACCCACTGTTGAAAATAAACAAAAGAAAAATGTTAAGTCTGTATGTTTAAAAAATGGTTCATTAGATTACCTTAAAAAAGAATTTATGTTAGTAGTGGCATTTTTGAACAAAATATTTTCGGGATTTTAGAGAGGGATAAAAAAAGAAAATAAGAGCGTTTCTGTAGCTTTCCGTTTTTTAGGAAATTTAAAATAAAAGCAATTTTAACTTTAATGTAACATTTCATAAATGTGCAGTTCCAAAAACCGTTTACACTTAATCCTACATTAAGATATCTAAGATATACATTAAGATATCTACAAACGAATCTCTCATTTTATTTTTACACTTATAAAAATTAATAATTTTTAAATGCATTCATATAAATAAAACTCGGCTGTTCGAACCTCGTCAGGGGGAGACCCCCCTGAACCCCCCTAATTTTTTAGTTGCATTATTGCCATATTAAAACGATATTAATTGACTATGTCATTTTATGTCTCATCTTTCGTGTATTTCACCTGGTAACCCTATGTTGAAATTTTTACGATTGTAACCTATTTATAGAAAAATACATGCGATGCATATTCTACAGCTTACGAAATATTGTAACAATAGATTAAAGCTATTGTGATCTAATAGTATTTAAATATATGTAAAATTATGTCGCTTTTTTGGGACACATTTTTGGGGCAATTTTCAATAAAGGTTGCGAGAGGTAAAATGACAGAGTCATTAAAAATACATGTGATGCATATTCTACAGCTTACGAAATATTGTAACAATAGATTAAAGCTATTGTGTACTAATAGTATTTAAATATATGTAAAATTATGTCGCTTTTTGGGACAGATTTTTCGGACAGTTTTCAAGAAAGGGGTGAGAGATAAAATGACATAATCATTAATTAATTTATTTAGAAAATTAAATTTCATTTTTAAGCTTTTATAATGCGTGGTCTAAAACGCACAGTGATATTTATTTTGCTTTACCGCTCAAAAAAGTCTCACCATGGCACAGTAGTTATGTCACTGAAAATGGTAGACGACTGAAGTGTGAAGTCTGGACTTTTGGTAGGTTTTCTCCAGATGTAACGTGAATGTGTGTTAGAACCTCTTGGAAACTCCTCCTACCAAGACATCCCCCATCCTTGGCAGATCGCCCTAGAGTAGGGTTGCCATAATCACACAAACAAAGTATTGTTCTTTCTAATGCATGGAACTGTTTATTTATGCTAATGTACTTTCATATATTTTTATTAGTATTAACGAGTTTTTTACGATTAAAAATTAGAAGGCAGGATTTCTAATTTTGCAGAAATGATTATTCTAAATTAAAATCTTTAGACCTTGTATTTTTGAGCAGTTTTCAGGAATCAGGCATTATAAAAAAATTGAACTTATTTTTTTATAATGTACTGAAGATGCTAACAAACTAAAAAAGTTTTGCAACTGCTTTTTTCAAAATAACTTTATTATGACTTAACTCAAAATAACTTTTATTATGACTTAACAGCCATGTATCAGTGCGCATGTTTTTGATATAAATTTTGCTCTGATCACGTGTCGCAATCAATGGGTTATTTATTTATTAGTTTATTTCTCAGAAAATTCTGCCTCTAAAAGTACGAAGTTTGAAAAATATTAATTGTAGATGAAGGGAAATTATTAAAACCGCCGACATGGCACTTTCGCAAACCATTAATGATTTTCCATTGAAAGGAAACTTGTTCTGTAACCCTGGGGGGGGAGAATGGCGAAACGGGTTATTGCGTATTAGAAATTTTCATTTCATATTTTATTTTTGAGCTTTCTTTGCTTTAATATGTCTTTCTTTCTCCCATTCGGCGCCAAATTTCTATCTTTAATTCTCACCGGTCCATTGACTGCTGATTCGACTTTCGCTGGACGCCTTTGTTAAGAGAAATGGGTAGAAAAAAAAAAAGTAGATAAAAATTTAAAGGACAATGACAAAATTGAATAAAGAATAAGAAAAGGGGGAAAAAAATTCGCTAAAGTTGAGGGAAGAGTGCAAATCGTTAAAAAAAAAAAAAAAAAAAAAAAAAAAAAAAAGGAAATAAGGTATAGAAAATTCGTGGAATAACTTAGACTTCTTAGGGGGGGGGGGAAATTCTTACACGGAGAAAAGATATTTTGACGATGTGACACCTTTTCTCTCTATTTTATTTTTAAAAAACAATTGGTGAAAGATTTATGCTTGTAAACTTCTTTTTTCCGTAACATGGAAGTTGTGTTTCAGAGGGGGCTGCTTACAAATTGTGAGAATTCCCTTGCATTTTCTTTATGTGAAATATTTGTTACTTAAAATATACAGTTGTTTTTAAACCCTATATTGATTAGAAATTAAAACTTCATTAATAAGGTTTTTAAAAGTACATAATTGTTGAGGTGAAGTATTTATGTACTTTACAACGGCTTTTAATGAATTTTAGTTCTTAAAAAGTTCTACCAAGGCATCCCCATCCTTGGCAGATAGCCCTTGCATAGTCTTTGCCATAACACAACACAAACAAAGAAATTTCGTTTTCTGTTACTGCAATTTTAATATATAACTCAGAATAATTTATTTTAAAGAATTGTGCTTTCAGAAAATTTATTTTATTGTAATATAAAAATTAAATGTTTCCGGTTTATGACATGATATATTAACTCTTTAACGTACGATGAGCTACTGTATATTATTGGACCTAATTTTAAGATGTTACTGCCGATTGCAAAACTATACGTAAGCATTCGTCAATTTTCTTATTTTATTTTCACGATTAGTACATTTTAACTTTTACAAAATACTAAAGTGTGATGAATAATTTTTGAATCCTTTAGATTCTTTGAATATTTATTAAAAAATTCATCAGTTCTTCAAAAATGATTGTCGGAAATATATTTTTCGTTACTAGCATCTACTAAAACTGAACACTACGAAGAAAACGGCTTGCCCTCCAACGTATAGTACGAACTCAGGGGCGTAGCCAAGAGGAGGGATAGGGGATCACAACCCTCCCATGAGAAATTTTTTGCCATACAAAATGTATATTCTTCCTTCTCTTATCACACAAACGCATACATATATGTGAGTTGCAGTAGTCCTAACCCCCACTATGAAAAATGTCTGGCTACGCCGCTGTACGAAGTACATGTACAAGTACATTGTTTTCAAAAATGCAATTTACCTTTTTTTTTATCTATCTATATAGCTCTACATTTATTCGTACACTCGTAAGTACTGCACTTTTAATAGCATATGGAAAGATTATACAAATAGTGAGTAAAAGTACACTTTACATAATTATTATAACAAGTTCAAGCTTTTCCACAGATACCAATTTGATTTTCTAAAATGAAAATTCTGTACTTCTTTTTATTTTAGTGCGTATACCGTGAATGCTGTTACAAAATCAAAATGGCAGTTTTTATATGCAACAAGAATAAACTGCGCAAGTGAAATCTTATGTATTTATCCTTTTTGTTTAATGACTGACTTGCAGGGATAAACACGTAAAAACACGAGCAAATAATGGACAAATCTGCGCACCGAGAATGCACTAATGGCGATTCTCTGCTAACTCAAGATACTAGGCGGGTCGAATGAGTTCTATCTCTTAAGCTGAACGATTCGACGAGCTCAGGGAACTAGGTAAATTTAATGTGTCCCCATTCATTGCTTTGTTCTACTAGAAAAGCTTAGTTTTTCTGAGTCACAACGTTCCGAAATAAAGCATCGACAAAAGTTTTTTCGGGATATTTGCTACTGCAATTAGTCGCCAGTCTATTTAGATTAGAAGGAACCACTAAAGCAATACCGGATGAACATTTACCTTCTTTATTCATTAGAATCAGTGTTAATATCTTTTTCAAGATATTAACACTGCTTATTTCAATGAAAAATTTAAATCAGTTAAACTTAAAAAAAAAAACATTTTTCCAAAATTGCTAAGCAGGAGTTTCGGTAATGAAATCTGGGATGTCAAACTCTTGACATTCAGATTTTATTATAAAATAATCGGCTTATCAGTTCTGGAAAAATAGTTTTGTAAAATCACTTCATTTATAAATTAATTTTTATTAACTTAAATTTATTAAAAACAACACATAGTTTTATTGGTTTACACTGTACTGTTTCACAGTAAAGTGGATCTAAGAGATTTTCAAAGAATCTCTTGAAAAATAATTATTTTCCCACGCACTGCTATTCTTGTTAATTTTATGTATGTTATGGTTTAATCATTCTTACCTAGTTATTTACACGATAATAGTTTTTTCTATTACTTTAAAGATAGATTATAATTCTATCGCTATAAATAGCATTAAAAATATATGCAAGAGTAATCGGACGCATCCATCAGTTTGAAAAACGTGTTATCTGCAACGCTTGAATGAAAGTTTATTTTCTGATTGCCGAATTATAAAGCAAGCATGAAATAAATTTTACTGGTACATATGTTCTCTTAAATTACAAACATTTTATAATTTCCTAATTTCCTTTTAATTATATTTTCCCGTTAAACATTTCCTTTGAATCATTTTTTTAAATTTTGTTACAAGCATTTTAAAATTCACCAAAAAATTACAACATTAAAATGTATTTCACAATTTTGCATTTATAAAAGTATAGGGTGTCCGAAAAGAACACCTGCTCTTTTAAAATTTAATGACGAATAAACAAAGATTTTTCACGTACAGTTTTTATGTTCCATAAAGAAAACTTTAAAGTTCCTGTGCAAAGTTTTATTTCATGATTTCAATTTGTACACTATTAGTCGGGAGCGGCACATCGAGTCTATGAGATTCCAACCGTAAAAAAATTATAAAATCGGATTAAAATAACCCGTAAATAATAATAAAACCTGTAATATCTGCTTTTGTTTATTTGCAATTAATTCTTGAAAGTGTAGACAAACTTTTCGGACACCCTATGTTTGATTCTGTTAAAGAAAACTAATGTTTAACAAATTAGTTACAGTGTTCGCATCATAATCAATTCTTTATAAAATCGCAATCTAGCTTTAGGAAACAACTAAGCATTGTCTGTAGCTGCAATATCCCCAAAAGTATTAGAAAGGAGAAACAAATATATGCTATTTAAATAAAATGAGCTACTTTACACATTGTTCAATTTAACTTGGATAGTTCAGTTTTTTTTTCCCCCAACGCAAGTGATTAGACAAATTCAGGAAACCAATAAAGCTGAAAGTGCCACAAACTATTATTCGTTGGGCCGAGAAAGAGTACAGACTGGATAATTGTGTTTCAGTCTATTGCATCAACGAAATCTTCATTTGGGATATTTGTTTCTGCAATTACGTCCGAACTAAGTTGAAAAGCGGAAAATAGCTATACAGAACTATAAAGATAATGTTGGACATATTTTATATTTTTGTTGTTAAAATAATGCTTTTTAAAAATGAATAAAAAATCGCTACAATGGCTAAATCTTTATAAAATTATCTATTACAAAGAAACTTTGGTGTCATTCAATTTTATTTCGTACGTAATATAACAATAGACTACTAAGACGTAGCTAAGATGTGATTTTCCGGATTCTGCCTTTAAGTGCGATGTTTCAAAGCACAGATAAGATTAAAATAAATAAAAACTTTACACACATTAGAAGTTACTTATAAGAAGTTACGATCGTTTCGACCAAAAAATTCTTTCGGTCTTCGTCAGACAAGCCCTTCGACTCACACGGCTGAGGGGCTTGTCTGACGAAGACTGAAACAATGTTTTGGTCGAAACGATCGTAATTTCTTATGTGCGTTTTTTTCACAATTTTTTTTATTTATTTTATCATTTAACACCAGTATTTTGAGTGTTTTTTTCACAAATAAAGATTACTTTGCGAGATTCATTTTAAAAAAGAAAATAAAATACATTCTCTGTAATTCTTTTCTTCTAAATCGATTTCAATTACAACATTTTAAATTCAACACATGAATGTAATTTATTTTTTAAAAATAAACTCAAAAACCAAAATTGCCGTTTTACTATGTTTATAACAGTTGTCAAATGTTTGTGTGTGGAATTTTTGCAATTTTATTTCAAAAACTGTATAATATATCAAAAATTTTGCGTATATCTACTATGTTTGAATTAAACTAAACAGTTCTCAAAACGTATAATTTCGAAACACAACTGCATATTTATTAAATGAATATTTGAAAGAATTTTATTACTTAAAACAAAGTAATACTTCGTAAGAGAAAAAAGTTTTCAGGGATTAAAAGAACACATAAGTTCCCGTGGGCGTTACAGAGTATTTTGAGCAAAACCTTTATTTAAGTGTTACTAGTTACACAAATTTTAAAGTTCAATTTTACTTCCATTATTATTTCATTCTTTTAAACCTTACGCAAAGGTCTTATTTAATGCTATTAAAAATATAATATTGCTATAAATACTCAATTAACTTATATTTAAATGGTTATTTTCTGAGAAAAAATTGTGTATTTTTGCTTTCGGGTAAAACTTTATTCATTGATAAATTTTGAGTATGTGTTAATTATATTGTTACATTTGTAAAATTAACTCAAAATACTGACTCATGTTTTCAATGCTCTGTTCTCAATTTCATAACTTTAAATGGTTCCACATAATATCTCCTTAGTTCGCAGTATGTATTTAGGCAATTTTAATAACATTACGAGAGTATAAAATCCTTAGTTCATTTAAAATGGGCATATTTTTTGTGTGTTCTGTTAGAAAACCATGCTTTTGCTTACTTCTGTTGAGAAAAAAGGCTGTTTATTCAACTTTTGACAGAGCAATTGCATTTTAAAGTAAAACGACTTATAGATCATTCACTTAAATATGCCGTGAGTCAAGAAATGTTGCCGAGTTAGAGAAATCTCTGGAGTTTAATGTCACCATCATGGCTGCCTTATTCATCAACCGAACAAACTGACAATTCAGTCATTATTTTTCGGTTACTTTTCGAAAAATGAGGGATTTAATTACAGTTAGATCATTCTCATCCTCACCGTACGTCAAACTAACTCACCTTTTAACGTCTTGGAAGAAGTTGAAAAAGAAATCAACGGCTCATCAAAAATGCATTTCTTTTGCGATAATAATGAATGCATCAAGGGGGGAATTTACCATGAATGGCCTAAAAATGGCTCTTGCGATAAAATAAATTGTTTTCCAAAGTGATAGCATCCAATTGTTTCGGCACTTATTCTGGATTAATTGAATGCCGCTCTCTTTGAGATATCCATCTTCATGTGATTTCGGCCCAAGAAGCTCTAAAACGAACGGCAAGACAGAAATCGATGAATAATAGAAGGCAGTCTTCAAGAGTACGATATTAGTAAGCTGGAGCGTGATTAAAACTTGCGAGCACATTTATCTCTGTCAAACAACTCTGATTTTTCTTTTGAATGTGCATGAGAAATCATCTTTAGCCATTACGCGTTTTTAATGCTGTATGAAAATAATTCGAAAGGAATTGGCTTAAATCGATTGCTTGATTATATTGATTGCGACTGTTTGTTCTTCCGTAAGTGTGTTCGTGACTTGCTTCTAAAATCCACCAAAAACAAACTTATTTGACTATTCCGACACACAAATTGTGCATTCTATATGAACTAAACTCATTTTTGTATGTGCACGAGCATCGAAATTATATTGGCGTGCAGTTCTAGTTATCGCAAGAAATAAGTAATCATGAAAATGGAGAACCTAAACATGCCGTTTTTTCCTCAGTGGGATGAAAAGGTAACCTAAAGATTACAAAATTAAATAAGTAACTTTATTTTGTGCACAATAATGGATGTTGGTAATTACAATAGCTGGAGTACTTCTCCATTAGCTTTTACTTGTTGTGTAGATAATATAAAATTCATCCTCAGGCGGAAAGTAATATAGCATGGAACTTCCGAGGAAAGCAACTTTTAACTGATTCCTATGATTCTGTAGCATTTACCTAGTAAAGTCCAAAAGGAAACTGCATAAATGTGTTGGAAATGTAAGAGAAAGTACCAGTTAGACATTTGTATGAAATGAATACAAGGTATCTCTCTCTGGCTGTGATAATGAGATGATGTCGCCTGAATACCTATGTGTATAGACGCATTTTAAATATCTGTATCTTCGCGTATATCTTCTACAGTTAAGTAAGCCTCTTTCTTTAAGTGCTTGGAAGTGAATAAATTAATTAAAAATCTAGAAAATGTGTACGCTTTTGTATTATTTCTGAGAGTTTGGTAATCTACGTATTTGATAAATAACATTAAAACATTTATCTGATTAATATAATGTTACTTTATAATGGTGTCGTGGTTTGGTATAAAAATTACTCAAAATAGCTGCCTTAATGTTACTTTCAAAGCGTCTTAACGCTTTCAAAAATCATTCTGTTATAATCTTTTTTATTTGAAATTAAAACTTTTCACTTAGTTATCCCTTTATACAGCTTTCGCATCAAATCCACTTTTCAAACTACCATGCTTGACAGAAAATCCTTTCTACTATTACCGTTTCGCATGAGATATTAGTAAATCATTTGACATTTCAATCATTCTTTTAGTATCAACATATTGAATATTTCCATTAACACAGATTATTACTAGAAATTTGAAATCAGTCATATGTAACTATTCTAACAGCAAGCAATACTGTCAAATGTATTGCTGCAGCTGTGGTGTCGTAGCACGGAGAAGATAAATCCTTTTTTTATTGAACATGAAATGATCGTATTGTTGGCGTACACTACTTTGGCAAAAACCCTGCGATGTTGCACTTTTAAATGAAAACAAACCGGTTTATACTTCAATTTAGTTTTATTGACGCATAAAAAGGAGTTAATTTGACGGTGGCTGGTAGCATAGCAAAAACCTGCGTGATAGAGGTAAAAATGAGAAATGTCTGAGAACACAGAAAGCTAGACTGGCGATAGGCTGAGCGCTAGAGGAAACGGTCACCAAATAAATCGCCAGATTGAAAAAATGAAAAGGTTGTTACGCTTTGATACATGTTTACCAAAATTTAAATGTAAATCGCCACAGGGGGATTGGTAAAAAGAGTTTGTAGCCTAAGTAATGTTATTGAAACCCCGTGGGAATAGATGAGAAATAAATTAATTCTCAGACGAGAAGACGCCCGAGAAATATATTGTAGAAGTTAAAACCAAAGTAAATTAAGAAACGGTTAAATAGCGTTACCGATAGAGATGGGAGTTTAAAAATGGTAAAAAGTTTGGATTTAGAATAGGTAAAGAAAAATCAAAAGTTATTATAAATATGTGAGGAACTGCATCACGGCAACCTTTTAAAGTGAAATCGCAAAGGGATGTATAGACGAAATAAGATTCCTGCATATCCTCAATTAATCCAGCTTTCTGTCTCTGCCACCGAAAAACTCATAAAATATATCCCTATGTACTACGAACTAGTATCCACGCACTGGGGAGAAGCTGCTTCACCAATCACCGCGGAGAGAGTACATGATGTATCTCGAGAAATCAAAAACCGCCCTGTACAAAATAAAACGCAGTCCTACACGCTAGCCACTGGACAATCCATTCATCTCGTCAGGTTTCCCAGGGGATGATAAGATTAATTCGAGGGATAGTCAGATCAACAACTGTCCTAAAATCAATCACAACTGAGTGATGTTTTGAGGCGGAATAAAGAGCGCTGCGTAATTTGTTGTAAAAATAATCCAAATAGATGTTGAGTGAAGGTAATTATTAATTGGGGCAAGTGTTAGGTGTTCGTGTTTCCATCATTGTTTTTAATTGCCAAAGCGTAATGATAACTTTATATGTTTTTGCTCTCTAGAGGCATATTTTGGGGATGCTTGGATTGTATTGGGTTGGAGCACAATTATCAGGCGTTTCTTTGATGTGCTATATTTTAATAAAAAATTACAATATTTTTTGTTAATTATTTTTTAAATTTAATTAATTATTTAATTTAATTAAATAAATTATATAAAAATTTACGAACGCCTTATAATTATGCACAAACCCAACAGTTGAACTGGAATGTCTACATGTGTTAAACTTATTACAGTATAGAATGCGCCTTCGGGTATGTTGCTGGCTTAATATATTTTCATGACTATGTTAGCATATTTATGACTATGAAAAGTTATTATCGCAAATTAGACTTTATTGCAACTAGTGTGTAGACTATCACCCCGTTAATTTCAGACTTTCGATAAATTACTTTTATTTTACCATGTAAGTTACCTAAGATATTAGTTTCCCTGAACATCTATATTGCATTGCAAACTATAAGGAGACGATATGAAATTCCTATATTAATTACGTATGCACAGAAAATGTCTGTGTGATCGTATGCTAAAAAACTGAACAATTTGGCTATTTTCAGTTAAAATTGTTTTAAATACCAGATATTCTTCACACCCAAATTCACTATTGTTATAATATGTGGACATTGAATCTAGTTCCACCTCTGCTATGAATAAAAAATGAAAGCTTCTTACACTTTGGATTCGTAGTTTAAATTGTCGTCGTGTGTGTTTCCTACTTTTCACGAAAATAAACTAAACTCATTTTATAAGGTTTAAGCGCGCTTTTTGCTGATATTGAGAAACGAATTCATTAGAAATTCTACTTTTATCACAAGGATAAAGTTTTTTAATGGAAACGAAATTTTCTTTTCCAGACGCGAATGCTATTAATTATAAAAAGTTAAATCATGTCGAACTGAGCAAATCGGTACAAAAACGTATTATATATATATATATATATATATATTAAAATCTTTATACACTGTAAACAAAGTAACGCTGTTTTTCTTTTTATAACATACTAAAACAAGAAAAAGGGTAATAAATCTATTTTTAATCTTTAGACTAGAAAGAAGTTATCTCATTCAGACAATATATATATATGGGCGGGTACTTGCCGATTAGGCATTCGCCACTACAAAGAATAAAATGTTGACCCTTTTACTATGGGAACATCTAGTTTGTAGTTAACGTTACCCTCCTTGGACGGACTAGTTAACAACCAAGCTCAAGGCGGGAATCAAACCCAGACACGAGGTGTGATAGAATGGTCCGTTAGCCACTAAACCATTTGGGTGGCCGAGAAAAAGGAAAAATATGATTTTGCAAAAGTGATGCATTTAAAAGAAAGAATACCACTTGATATAAAATAAAAGCTACGGTTATAAACAAACAATAATTCGTTTTATTTGTAATGGTTACAACTGCATGTAAACATGGGTTTATTTTACTCAAGGTTTTCAATAAATTTTCATGAATTTCAATTTGAATTTTCCGACACTCCCTTTCAAATAATAATAATAATAATAATAAATACGGGCTTTCAATTTCTAGAAGCTCTTAGAAGAGAGCAATCCTGCAAATAATTCAGAAAGCTGTAATATCATGGAATGTCATTCATGAAATAGAAGAAATCGCTTTTAAATGTTAAAACCCGAAAAGACTTGAAATGTTCTGGGAAAAAAAAAAAAACATAAACTGTTATTTTCACTTATGTTTCTTTCAAATGGGATAGAATTATTTTTAGGAAGCTTATGTTTTATGGAAAAATAAAACTGCAAAATAGCATGAAGCTAAAACCTTTATATATAAAAAAGAATGCAAGGTGCCCCATGCTTTCAGTTTCAAAAGTAATACATTTTCTTTCAAATTTTTATACATGCGAATTTCTCTTTACGTCTTTCTAGAAGGAATATAATAATAAAAATAATCATCATCTATACATGGCGTAAACATTATTACTTAAGTGCTTACCAATGCGTATCTAAATACATATTAGTTGAGTACCGAAAACATACGTATTACTAAAATAGTTCAAAGAGTCTGCAATAAAAGCTTCTCGTATAATTGAAGTCAATGGTAAAATCAGTGGTACGATGAAACATAGTTCGCGTTTTGTATTTATTTATACTGAATTCCATTACCTGCAAAAGTTAAATATAATATGTAAACAATTTATGTAAAATACAGGATTTTTTACGTATGTTTCATATTAAATACAAATTTTCAGTACAGATTAAAATACTTACAAATACTTATATAAAAGTTTTAATGTTTCACAAAAGAACTAACAAAAACATTTTACTCATTTTCGAATTTATGTTTCACTGTTCAATCTTGTAGCTATTGCTAAATTGTAAAATTTATCAACAAGTGTAGGAAATTTCTCATAATAACTTTAATAAAGAAAACGTTTTCTTACTGTGCAAGTCATGGAAATTAGAGAACTGAGCCTCATTTGGGTAATGCTGTGTTGTGGGATTACGACAAATCAGAAACACGTAGGCTCTAGGCCGAGGTGTTTCCCACCGTAGGGGGTCTTCCTACGGGGTCCTAAACTGCATTTACGCTAAGATTCGGAGGAAACCACGGAAAACTCCGAACGGTTAAGTCGGCGGACGCGACGTGATTTTGAACCAGGCACCTTCCGTCTTCCAGTTCAGAGCGATATGCACTCGGCCACTGGTGGGGATCATTTGGCTAATAACCAGCTGGTTTAGAATGACCGACGGACGGGTCCAGATCTATATTTAAATATTATTCTGATATAATTAAACTCATTTGAATGATAAAAGTAGTGGTACGATGAAACATAGTTCACGTTTTTTATTTATAACTTTATTTTAAAATTTCGGTTTTTGATTTATATTTGATTAATCAATTTTTCTTGTGTAGAAACACATGAGTTATTTTTATTGTAATGTTAAATGTGAAATGTTTTTTAATTAATAGTATGTAAAAATGAATGTCTAAGAGAAATTGAGTCAAATTATGTTGTTAGCAACAGTTATCGCACTTAAAAAATTATTATCAAAAGTGGCATTATTCTTTCCGTTTTTTAAATGCTTACAAAAACGGTCTATCTTTGATAACTCAAACATTGGCTTTTGTATCAACAATGTAATTTAATTCAATCCAGTCTAATCGCGCAAAATACATATTTTCTTTTCTTATTCCTAGAAACATTAAAATTTTTTAAAAACATTTACAGTAACTCGTGGGAAGTCCTTAGAGTCGAAATTAAAGTGCTAAGATAATGAAAAAAAGCACACCGTGCTCTTCAATTATTAATTGATTATTTAAACTTAGTAATCCCTTTCCCGGTATGCAAATAATTGACAAATTTAATGTTAATTAAACGCACTGAATTGTGGTTGGCGTGTTCCTCCATATATTTGGGAAAGAGCCTTGCTCAGAAGATTAAATACTCACGAGATCCAAAAATAATGGCAATCAAAAGGCGATAAATTAAAATAAATTCATAATCCTATTGGCACATAAAAATATTAGCAACACACTTCCTTATAAACCTCGCTTTATGTTGAAAACAAAACTTTCGTAAGTATGGCATTTAAGTGTGTTAGTTTTTATGTTACCAACGTCAAGGTTTTTTTAAGTAGTTATTTGTGGCCAGGGCACAAACATTTTATATTAATATTATGGCCGTAGGGTTATTTCAATTTTTTTTTTTGTACTGATACTTCTTTTCAGAGCGCTTGCTGTGAAATAATTTTTTTTCTATTACTTCTCTCCATTGCAAAACACCATTTCTAAAACTTTTGTGTATCAAACGATATATGTTTACAGATACGATTTGCTGCAACATGGGAGAAATGAAAAAGCAACTCTTGTATATGTAAGAAAAAAATGTGTTTTAAATATTAATTAAAAAATGCATAGAATATTGAAAAAAATACTATAAAACTAGTTTATAAATTTTTCAACAATACATGATGTTTTCAGTAGTATTTCTTCAATCGAGTAAATATGAATAAAATTTATACAGTAATTTATCATGATTACTTTAGTTTTTTTTTCAATGAAGCATCTTTCTCGTATTTTACCTCATTTGAATAATTCATTTAATAGCATGACTGTTTATTTATTTTAAAAGAGTGCTAAAAACTGAATTAGAGATAAATTGAATTCAATACGCTTCAATTTATAGGGTCGGCAAGTTTCTTTTTATGCTTATCATCTTTTTAAATAACATTTAAAATATTGTCAATCTTATTAATAACGGGCTTAGAGTTCTTGAAGCAATAAATCATTTTTGACAGGTCTGGTATAAAATTACTGACAAACTGATTATAATTTTTACAGCTACTGAAAGTAAATATTTCTTATTTTGAAAAAACTTAACTTGTGAAATCAACATTTGCTTTGAGATGCACTATATTTTTCTCAACATATAACAATGTAACATTTTACTCGATACGCATTTTCTCCTTCATTAAACTGTCCCGATAAAGCTATATGCTCAATTAATGTCTCACAAGACTAGTACGTTTAAAGGAACGGTAAAATTATAAGGTACATGTAAGTAGTAATTACGTAGAACTCAGTGGATTTCTGAAGAGTCTAAAAGCATACCACAAAAGCAGATTCTGAATGCTGTAATTTTAGTGATAGTAAAGTTAGTAATGCTTTTATTTCTAAGACTTTCTAAAATAATAGTTATTTAAATAGAAAAGTTTGACAAATACATTAACGATTTTATAAAATATATTGAAACATATATAATTCTTTATTGAAAATATTAAAAAATATTATCTTCAAACATAATATTACTGAATTTTTTCTTTCTAAATTCTCTAATTTTTAAAGTACTCAGTATATTCAATTTGCGAAGTAAAAATCTCAAAGATCAAGAATGTTTGTATTTAAATTTCAACAATGAAAAAATACATGAACTTGAATATTTGCTTTATTTTAAAAGCGAATTTTTTTTTAAATCAATGCACCACTTGTACAAGGACCAGCTGTGAAATAATTCCACTTCAGATCACGTGTAACGTAAGAGACGACTAAAATATGTATCCAGACAGCTCTGTTTTCATGGGATTTATAAACTTGTAGATAGGGTCGTTGCCTAGGTTTAATGTTGGTCGCGAGACTACAAAAACTTATTTTCGGAAGAAAACTTCCAACTCGGAGAAAATCCCACTATTACAGTGGTCGCTGCTTATTTTGGTCACAACGGGAAGGATTGTGATTGACCGGAATAACCGAAATATGAAATAAACGGCTGAACAAAATTAAAAGTGAGGCATGAAAAAAATCTGTAAATTAAATCAAAGTATTTGAACATGAAGGTATGAACTTATTTATTTAAAAATAAAGAAGTGAAAAAATGCATGTGTACATTTATTTTTTTTAAAAACCTAAAAAAAAGCATTTTGGTTATTTTGTTCCGTTCACACCGAGTTTCTGGCACATCGGATAAACCATCGACCGAAATAAGCGGCGACCAGTGTATTTCGGTATTGCCTAACATTGCCTGACTCGAAAGGTCTTGACTTAATTTGAGCTGTTTCCTCAAAGATGAGGATTATTAATTCAGTCATCAATTGCTAATGTATTGAAATGCAAGTCTAGCAAATTACTGTGAACTGTTATACCGTGCACTAAATCTTTCCAGATGACTAACACTTCTTGGTAAAATATACAAGTTGTTAGGAAATTTTCAACTTTTATTTTATAATCAATGAATGGATCATACCTGAACAGGTATACATAAAGAGATAAAGAACACTTCAAGTACTGCTTTTGTTTCGAATCGAATCGACTATTCTTATAACTAAATACCATATGCTACATCGCTTGTCATAGTATGCACGATTCCAATTAATATAGAGAATGTATTGCCTAGTGCAGTTTTATTAGCCGCTACATCTAAACAGGGCACATAATGTTGCATCATACCAATCTCCGCGGTTTTTTTTTTGCCACAAAACGTGCCAAAACACAAATTAAACACAAAAATATACCAAATTCTCCGCGGTTTTTTGGTACATTCTTGTGGCAAAAACCCGCTGAGACTTTATATATGACCCCATATCAAACTCCAACTATAATATAAAAATCCTCTCATCAACACATTATCATATTTGCATAGTTTTTCATGATATTAGGTTTCATAATGTCAAAGCTTAATTAAACGCCTTAGTTTTGAAGTATATTTTACGATCTTATTTTTCAACGTGCCTAAACGATTCTGGTTTGACTCACTAGCTTGCAGAAAACGACCATATTAGTGCTTCATAATATAAAAGGATATTTATAAAACACTATTGACAAACACTAAATATTATCAAACTTCACATTTGTAAACATAGTTCAAAAGCTTTTTAAAAAGTCTTATTTGTGCGTTAAGGTTGTTGTCTGTGAAAGTAGAAAAAATGTACTTGATTAATAAACCGTCTGACAATCTTCACAAGATGCATTAAATCCCATAATTTATAAACCAACTTTGTAAGCGATATATCTGATGAATATAAAATATAACGTATTCACACGTGAATCATTAACATGGCTTACTTAATTTCACTTAATTTGTACTTTCCAATGTAGTTATTTTTCTTTTTTTCCGGAAGTGTGATAATAATTATGCAGAGTTCTTTACTTTTTAATTTCCGAACATGTACCATGTAAGGAAAGTATTGTAATCCTGAAAAATTCGACTTCGAGATTTTGGTGAATTTACACGTTTTGAGGTCTTCTGAATTCATTTATTTTATAACTTAGAGAGATGTATAATATTAGAGTTGTAATAGAGATTTAATATTACAGAGATGAAACAGGGTCAAAAATTTTTAATAATCAAGTATATTTCACTGGGTTTTTCATTGGGTAAAAAATGATAGGTAAAGCTATACCTCATCAAAGCATAATTCTTTTAACTTGAACATATTATTTTCATTGATGTACGTTTCAAGTGAATTTTTAGCATAATGAAATATTTATTTCCTAAGTATTTCTCTTAATCCTTCTATAAATAAAATACTTGTTTAAATATTTAAATACTTCTAAATTATACTTCCATGCGTCATTTTAATGCATGTATATTGTATTTATTTAACAATTTTAATTTCCCCTTGCTTATTCTAAGTATGCAAAAAAAGAGCTATTAATTTTTGTTTTCTAAAAGTTTCATCATTGAAAAAAGTAACTAAGTAATAAAACACAGAATGGTATTTTACTGATGTCTACTTTAAGCCAATAGCTTTATCGAGAAAGGGGGAAGGAACTAAATATCATTCGATTTATTTTATTTTTTCCTCCTGTAACCCACTTTTTATAATAGATCTTCTCATTTTACAGATTAAAATAGCTAGAAAGAAATATTACTTTCGGTTTTTAATTATCAGAAAAACAGGAAGTTCAACCTCATATATTTAATGCAGTTGGGTTTCGAAAAAACTGAACAAAATTTCAAATACTTTTCAGTTGCTTATGTCACCAGACATCCATTTTGAATGTAATCTTGCTAAGAACGTATCTTAAAAAATACTAAGTATGAGATGACGTATGATTTGTATTTGCATAAATGCCTTTAGTACCTTAATTAGATGAAAAAATATCGTCATGCGAAAAAAAAATTCAAGAGTAATGATCAGAGTTTGTAGAAAACTAATAACGAGTAAACAAAACTTAGTGCAACTTAAAAAAAAAAGCAACTAGATATTAAACAGAAACAAAAACGTTTTGGCTACATTAAATATATCTGGAATCGAGCCAAAAGATTTCAGAGTTCACTTCCTCTGTTTTTCATTTATTTATTTATTTATGCGCTTGATAAATTGTTAAGCATAACAATTTGCTTTTGTTTAGTGCCTCGGAAACATTTTTAAAAAGAACTAAAACTGCCAGATGCAGATTTTACCCAAAATATTTCCGTTTCACAGAAAGTTAGAATGAGCAACAGAAACATGTTGAAATTGAAGTTTAAAGAGGAAAAAACGTGTATATAAAAATAAAATTTACCAAATCTAAATTTAAATACAAAGGTTTTTAACCCTTTAAAGCGTGGTGATCGCGCTATAAAACTGCCAAATTCCAGCGCTTTCAGTGCTAATCGCAAAAAAATATGGTTAAATGGCGCCAACGTTGAAAAACTGCAGCCGTTGCCATCGCTGAATTTGATACCAAGAACGTGGCGGTCGATTGAGTCGCCAATCGTTGGGTGTGAGGAAACACACCCGGCTGTGTCAGAAACACTGTGTCACGGCACTGTTGATTCGATCGACCACCATATTGCTGGTAGTTAAATCGAGTGATGGCAGCGGCTGCATTTTTTCAACATTGGACAGTTCTTTTATATCAATGTGAAAAAGGTTGCGCTTCAAAGAATAAACTTCAATCTTGTACAATTTTTCATTTTCTAACTGTAACCGAAAGAGCATGTTACATAATACGTGATGAATAAAAAAACGATTGCATAAAATATTTTATATGAAAATGTGCTGCATAAAAAGTATTCTATTAATGTCTTATTGCCATCTAAAAAAAATTAACGATTAAATAAGAGTTATTTTAATTGGATAAAGAAATACATACAAAAACACACTTTATTTTGGCTTTTATTTCTTTCTGTTCCTGTTTTATTTTATTATCACTATTTCATCTTCTCTTCGAAAAGAAAACCAAAAACTGTTACTTTTAATACCTTTATGTCTAAAAGTACTTCATAGTACTGATCAAGCGATGTAGTTGTGTGTCACATAAATTTGTTACAACTGAATAGGATTTTCCTCATATTTACTTACACGTAGTAACCACGCTTCACCCGTGCATACAATATTACGATTCTAACAAGTTTTGCTTATTTTAGAGTAAATGCTTCATAATAAAATATTAAAATAAAAAAATTGTTTTTATTTTTATTATGTCAATATTTTTTTAAACAAAATATATTTTGTTGCAAAAAAATGTTTGTTCGTCGTTTTTTTTTTTTTTTTCTTTCCGTCAGATAAAAATTAAAGAAAGCAAAATCATTTGATATTTATATCGCTACTTTAATGTTAAGAATGCGTAATTTTCAGTGTCTTAGAGGTTCTTTACAGAATACTAATAATCCATAACAACGGGCGAGGTTCTCGGTATATCTTGCTTTTTTTATTCAAAGAAATAAATCAATTTACTTACTTTCTGTACCGCAAGCTAGTTTTTTAATAAAACTTTCTAAAACCTTGGTTCTTATAATGAATTAAAAAATAAAACCTCTGTGCAATACGCCTCAAAATTTAGTAGCGTCGCAACTTGTAAAATAGCCTTAAAATACCGAATATAACTCAAGATGCGTAAAGTGTTCACTAGTTTAAGCCAGTGCATGGTTGTTTAATGTTAATCATGTAAATTGATCTGCGAGATGGAATCTCACATATGTATGTTAATTGCTTGATTAAATTAGTATGCACTGAGCACGCTAGCTTCGTTTTACAGTAACTCTATTATTACTAACAAAGAACGGGTCCAATATGCCTCTGTTAAAACTAAATATTCAGAAGACGTATTTTTACAGTATTTAATCGGTATTAATGTGCACGTTATTACATACTAAATTATGCTATTTTAGACTTCTTATTATTTCTAAGAACTCAAAATTTTTCTGATTCAATTTGTAATGAAATTAAAGAGCATAAATACCCAGCATTTATGTGCAGGAAAAAATATGTTCTACATGAAATTGAATCTACTAACACTAAACCTATTAAAAATTTAGAGATTATTGCTTGATTTTTAATTATAACTATAAAATCATACTTGAGGAATATATTGGTCAATTTACTTTAATTATACGTGATAAATGAGAAATACTTCAAAGTTCTTATATCTTCAGTTTTGTTGTTATTGAAACCCTCTAGAGTAAAACTAGTCAAATTCTTATTACCTAACTATATTTCCAATGCTTAGTTGATTTAAAATCGCCAATATACTATTTATAACTTCTTTAATATAATCCTCTCAAAAATCAAGAGCAAAACTTAAAATCGCAAGGTAGGGTTTGATTTTAGAATATTTACATCAGAGTCTTTGCATTCGAACTCTAATGAACATAAATTACATCAAAAGTTCATATGTATAAATAAATTCGGTTTTGGCTGAACTGTTAATAAGACTGTTAAATCTTTATGTATATTCTGTCAAGGAAGAGTTTTTTTTTTATGACAGAGACTGTTGTATTTTTAAGTTAATATTTATTACTTTGAAATACCAAACACAATTGACAAAAGATTGACCCAACAAAATATAAAACCATGAATGTAAAGAGCTACATTTTATTATAATTTACTTCTTACCATTTGATGCATGAATTTATCTTACATTAATAGATGTGAAATAGTAAAAGCTTATCTATTTTATTGTAAAAAGTATTTAACCCGTATAAAATTCAAAGTGCTAACAAAGTTTTAATCTGTGCATTAAAATCTCTTTAACCCATGAAAAAACTCATACTTCTGTGTATACGGCTATCTTTAATGCTAAATACATTTTCAATTTAAAACATTTAAAAGGTCAAAAGGAAAAACATGTGCATTAAAATGCCACGAAGGAAATAGTAAAAAGTATTTGAACATCATAAACGCTACTTTGTAAACGAAGCATTACGGCGCCCAAAAATGAAACAAAATGCATGTATATATGTAAAGTATGTAAAATTTCTCTATCTAATTTTATTTTTCAAAAATATCTTGTAACCCGTTTGATATATGTTTTTTTCTTTTCATTTTTTCTTTTAAACAAATTCACTCACAAATAATTCACTGTGAAGGAACATTTGCTATGATAAAATTCACGCCAAGCATGTCTCAATAAATATTTCTTTTAGAGCTTCTTCCTTACATTTTCTCCGAAGTTTTGTTGTTTTGAATTAGAGAAAAAATAAAGTCTGAGATACATGCTAAAATAAATATCTTTTCTGAGCATTGAAGCTCATATAATACTATTTATTTTTGAATAGATTTAAATCCCTTACTCTAGTAAAATTTTGTAAAGCTAATTCATTATAAAAGGAAATTTCTGAGAATAACTCACTAGGAATATCTGATATTAATTAAACGTAAGATAGCTGTATTAAAAATTCTGCGTAAGATAATTACGAATAAACGGATTTTCACGAATAAGAATGTTTTTGTAGATACTTGAAAAGAAGTTATTTATGTATTAAAATTAGTTTCAATTGAGCGAACTTTTATTACGTTTTTCTGGAGAGGATATTTCTCCCAATTTAATTTCAAATTACTTGGAATGTTTTCTCTTTTTGACAGAAATTTCGTCACGTGAAATATCTTTTTTTAATAACATTATTTTTTAATGAGAAAAAAATGAATGGCCTCCTTTTAATACCAAAAATATGTTTATGTATTTCATATTTTTTATGATGCAGAGTATTATGCGTTGGTGTTTTAGTCTCTTTCTCATCATGAATTTTTAGGAAAATTAACAACCATATATTTTAATTCATTTTCTAAAACATCGGATAATTCTAGTCAGAAGAAATAAAAATTTCTATATGTTGTATTAATCTACCAGAATTCTCTAATTTGATCAAAAAAATAACATTTTAAGATGTATTTAACGTTTATATTTGTTTGAGCGTTAATTTAAACGCAATATTGTAAAATTATTTATTGAATGTAGCAAAAGCTCTTTAAAAGAAGTTAAACTAAGTATGAATCACGAATGAACATTCGTTAACAAAACTAACAGCTAGAACAGTACATTATACGAAAATATATTTGCGATTATGTATGTGATAATTCTTCAAATGTTTGCCTTATTGTGGATTTTTCACATTATTATAAAAAAAAATTACTGATTTAAAACTGCTCAATATTGTGCTAATTCTTTTAAATGCATTTTGGAATTTAGTAAATAAATCAGTATATATATTTCAACATCCTACTACATAGTTACGCTGATCCCTGACTAACTGATTCAATGACCCACTGACTCTGTAACGATTGAACCAATCAAAGATAAAACTTTTACCTCCATTAATCCAAAAAGATTAACTTTTCAATCACAAAACTTGTAATAAAATATACACCCTTTGTACAATCCACTTGTAAAGTTTCACAATTATGTATAAAAATATAGAAAATAATCTGCGTTACTTAAAAAAATTGAAAATCCACCCACCCCCGATTTCCAACGGATTTTTCGCAATTATCAGCTTTATTTTATTTCCTAGAGTAAAAAAAAAAAGTTAATCATTTGCATGAAGAAATTAGGTGTCGCAAGCGGCAATTACGTCATACTGAAGTCATGCTTATCAAACTTTGAAGGGAAAATCCGATTCAAATTCTTTTAAAATAGTTTTTCAATATTACCCAGTTCTTTTTTTTATAACAAATAAAATTGTTTCCTCTGCATGAAACATTCATATAAGAGGGGATGTTCGTAGCTAAACGAAGTCTTTCGAATGTGAAAAGTTTTCGCACGTTTTTAGAAAGAAATGCAATTCTGATTTCGGTATATAATATAAACTAAATTTGAAGTTATTTATTTTAAGTGGTCAAAGATTAAATATATTGAGTGTAGACATTTTTGTAAAATGTTTTTTCTAGCGCTCGTGATAATTACCTCCACAACGGACTTTATCTTCTAGTCATGAAATATGAGTAACTATTAAACACCGAAGTAATTGGATAACTGTCCAATTTTCTAAAGCATTTAGTTTCGTTTTAAAACTTACTCTTATCTTATTTAGTGTAGTTAAACACTCACTAATTTATTCATTTTTATACAACAAATGAAATTGAACAAATTGCGGAGTTAAACGAGAAAGGAATTATTCTTTCAAAACGACGTTAATGAATGATGAGAGTACATTCTTTAATAATTTCTCGTGTCGTAAAAGGAAAAATATTCTTACGAAATGTCATTCATTGTAAATTAGTTTCAGGTTAATGCAAATTAGATTGAGTCTAATTTTTAAAATATCTGCGAATAGTATCGGAGACTAGCAGGGTGATACAAATGTTTTTTAAAGAATTTCTTTTTCCCCCATTAATATTGAATGGGATTGGCTGTACTTACTGTTTGGGGTTGGTAATATCGTTGAGTAGTTAATCTCTAAAATAAACAATGAATAAAATTGTCCTGGCAATTTTTTTATAGGGAGAGATGAACTTGTGTATAAAAAGACATTAGTGAAGTTTTAAAATCTGATTCCGCAGTTGACATGTAATTGCTCATCATTTTAAAACCTCAAAGAAACGCCTTTGAAGAAATAACTGAAGGAATAATTTAAGATTTTCATTTGCTCACATTTATTTATTTTTTAATTTATTTATAGGTATATATTTTTAATATTTAACTCAAAGTGAATTAGTTGCAGAGTTTTATCGATGTTTCTGTCAAAAACTAAATGGAAAAAGGGATAAAACTATAGATAGCCCACTACATTTACTGTGATATATCGTGAAATTCAATAAATCATATTTTGTTTCTTCTAATTTAGGGAGTTCTCAAAAATTATGAATTTCATTTTTAATTATTTAAAACATCGGCTATATACTTACTTTAATGGCTCATTTGTATAGAAAATTAAATTTAAAGAAAAACAAGAAAAAGTTTTATTACTAAAAATTTCCTTAAGGATGATCATAACTCTACTGAGACAACAGAGAATTTTATTTCATTAATTTGTATTTTTAATAGAAAATGATTCTTTTTCGGGTAAATGAATATACATAATTCAATTTTTATTGCATGTTTTCTTCTCTTGTAAATTTATTTTGCAAAACTTTTGTGTTAATGTATTTAAATAAGAAAATGTATTAATTGCTGTCTTTTTCGTTACAGGTACGATATGGTTTCAGTATTATTTTGTGTATCTTCACTTAGAAAATGAATTAATCAAATTCCCCCATTTTTAAAGGTATTAGATTTTATCTTTTAAGATTTCATAGCATACGTTTCATATATTGTACAATTTAGAGTTTTATTTTTTTAAAACTTTGTTTATACTATCATTATATTTTTCCGGAAGATCGTTTGTTGACAAAGGGGCAAATTATCAAACTACCAGTGCAGATTTCTAGTGAAATAGGACTTCATTAATTTGGAAGCATTATGTGTAAGGTTATAAAACCGTGATTGAAAATGTATGTCAAGTTTTCACTTTGTACGACGTTAAATCGGTTTTTCACATTATACAATATTGTTTTTAAAATATTTTGTAGTTCGCCCAAGTTTTTCTCCATAATTACAATAATTTAATAAGCAATACTACAGTTCTTCAAGAATCACGATCTTCTTTTTAGTTCTTCTCTATTCCAAAAAGCATTGACAAATTTTAAAATAAAAACATTTTAACGGCTGCATAAAGCAATACAGTGTTGCTGTGATTAAACGCCCCCCTACAAACAGCACAGGTAAAACGGATGAGCAGAATGAAGCAAAATTTCGCGTATGGACTGTTACTCAAGGGAATTTTTTGGAAAGGTTAGTTCAAAATATGTCCCCTAGGTGACGCTTTGCATGTTGAAATCAGCTCAAAATGACAAATTTTACAAATGACACAAAACGACAAATTTTACTGACAAAAGTCAGTTAATAAATGCTCGAAAGCTGTAGAATAATTGTTGAAATCCTATGTACATTTTGCATTACCCTTTCCGCTGTTAAATTTGTTGTTTTTTCATGCAAAACACCACCTAATGATCATTTTTTGAACGAATTTTTTTTTCGAAATTCCTTCAGTGCATCACATCTATAATCTACATACCAAATATGGTTGCAATCCGTTCTCGAGTTTTAGCTGAAGAGTCCTGTTTATAGGGGACGTTTAAATATAACAATCCTGTACTTTTTTAAAAATGAAATAGTAAGAAATTTACTAGAAATGCATAAACTAAAAAGTAATTATAGTAAGATAATACATTATTAATGAGAGTACGAATGATAAATCAAATGTCGTTCAGAGGAGCCTCGTCAATCACTAATCATAAAAATTGATTAGCGTCTGATAGTTTTTACATTAATTACGCTTAGTTCTGACTCCATTGTTTACGCTGTGCTATGTTACTTTGAAAATATTTTAAGTAATTGAAAAAAAAAATCATGAATGTAATTTCTTTTAGTTTAGATTAATGGTTGTTTCTTAGAGATCCATGTATAGAAACGATGTTAATCCAAAGGGTAAATTTTTGCCACCAAAAGAAAAATACCTTAATTAGTTATAGTACATCATCTATCTTACTTAAAATGCGTATGTGCGAGGAAACAATATTCAAAAACTTTTCATTTACAAATGTATTAACGCTTATAGCATGAGGTACTATAATGTAATTTTATACTATACAGTGGATTATTACCATCAATAACTTATTATTGAATGAAAGTAGATTCCCCTGGCCGTAAGACTTCCAAAGTATTTTTATAGAAAAAATTGTTAAAATATTTAAGCATTATAGTTTTGAAATTAATAAACTAGTATTATCTACAAAACTGCTATATGAATTACCTTGAAAATATCCTGATGTTTTATGAAATTAAATGATTTTTGAATCATGACCGTTTTTGATTTTGGAGATTCCGCAAAAACTAATTATCGTATTTCGAAATCACAAAAACGCATTTATAGTTTCACAATCCTACCGTCTGCTAGATAAGTCAGAAAGTAGATAGATAAATACTAACAATTTTGAAATGTCACAGACTTCGTGGTGCAATGCATTACATCTTGAAATTTGACATTGCGTCTAAATTGGCTTTAGGAAAAAGGCTAAAATTAGATGACAAAAAGCTTCTGTGACTCTGTAAGAAATCGATGAAATTGAGAAAAGGTTTATTCGATACTCTTAGATATTCTGATAATGTTTCACGTTGAAAGTCAGCAAGCAAACACATTAATTTACATTTTCCACCTGTAAATTTCCAAATACGGTTGTAGTCTATAACTGACTGTATTACGATATACAGTTATATTATGAAACTGTATTCCGGCGAATATCGAAGTTAAGTGTGAAGCAAGAGCATTTTATAAAGCGTTAGATGCAGTAACAATAAAAATTATTTTAAATATTTTCAACGAGTTTCGAATCTGTAAAATGCTTTAAAGCTTTGTATGCATAATGTTTAAATGTTTCATTTAAAAATCTGAACATTCTACATTACGTAAGTTTAACATTTCAGATTTTATTAAAAAATATTTGAGTACTTTATAGATTCTTTAACTTAAAAGTGTTCATGCTCTTTCAGATATTCAAACTGCTGTTTAATGTAAATTTTATTATAGTTCATTCTGCTACGCGCAAAAATACTTTTATGTGACAGAAATATATTTTTAGATACTGTTTCGTGTTTTATGATAAATGTAAAATGTAAAATGATCTTAAAAAGAAAATCTATGTAAGAAAACCTGCTTTCGACGAATGAAAAAAAAAATTGACAATCTATTTGTATAAAGCATTTTTTTATTTATTTCTCACAAAAAAAGTGTAAAAAAAAACATTTTTTCCCTATTAACTCATACATCATTAAAGCATGGTGGTACTGGAAAAGGTAATCCATGCTGGATGGCATATCCACGCTATAAGTGAATACATTTTATTCATGCGTGCAAAATGAGTGAAAATATTGATTTATATTAATGAATGCAAATTTTATTACAATCCAATAAAATTTAATATACAAAAGTAATTTCTTTACGTTATAATATATATATATATTACATTATTGGAAATGAAAGATTTAAAAATACGAGTGAGTCGTAAAATGGGGAAAAAATTGTGTATATAATAAGTAACACGACCTGCCACTAATGTTAACTTTTTTCTTCTATAAAATGAAATGTGTTCATTGATATCGGAATATATTATTAATATAATTTAATTTACCTTCAAAGAATGTTGGAAATACTAGTGATATTTTAATTCCTAGATACATTATCTTCTTATGATAAATAAGCTGTACTGTTAAGTTCATTTTGATCCTGCATTCATTGCGTAATTAATGCATGAATTTTCATAATTTAGCGTAGCCTTTTTATGGATGTTGCAAAATATTAGGTGTACAGAAAGTAATGACTTTTTTTACATGAAATTCAAACAAATTTTCAACAGGTACTGAATTAGAAACAATCTGTGCCCAAGAATAGGACGCATATTCGTTAAATTTTAAAGTGAGCGTTTTATAGATAATTTTTTTTTTCTTTCGAAAATAATGACTACCCTCCCCGATTTTTTTCACATCTACCCTCATTGGAAGTATAATTGATTCATTGTAAACGTGAATAATTAAATTACGATTGTAGTTGGGAATGCACAGATGCACTGCTGCATCAAAAAACAGCAAGTTTTTAAAAAAACAGAAGTTAAATGTAGTCAGGAATTTCGCCAGGAGGGGGCGGTGCAGACAATCTTGTGTAGTAATAGAGAAATAACGGCTTGTTTTCACTTAATCGTTTTTGAATGAGCTCATGCTGTGATAGTAGCTGCGTTTGCTGTTTTAAAGTTTTTCTCATTAATTGAAAACTAAACTGTCTTTCCCTGTTATTACAGCAGACATCCTGCAGCCCCCTTTACGGCAAAATCTGTTACTAATCTGACGTCTGTATGTTTCAAAACTTACTGTTTTTCTAGTGACAATGTAGCAAACGGTACATTTCTATCTGCAATTTGTCTTATTTATTTTTTCTGTAATACTACTGGATTATATGTTGTGATAATAAACAAATGCACTAGAAAAATCTTCTAAATTACATTGAAAGAGTAATAATTTTAATTTAACTATGCTCGTGAAGCCTCGAACTTATCTTTCTAAAAGATTAAAACATACAAATTAGTCGTTATCTATTTATTTAAACGTTTTCAAATTCAAAATTCTTCATTACAGAATATCGATTTTCAAAAGCTTTTAAATACTGAACTGACTTTTTAAGATGCTGTATCTTATCTAAACGTATTGTTAAAAGAACAAAAAATTTGATTAAGATAAATTATGTAGGCGTGTTTACAGTTTTTAGTTTAATGAAAGTCAAAATTGGTTTTAGTTCCAACGTAATTTAGATATTTTTAAGTAAGTTAATTCCCCAAGTTTTCTCAAATTTGTCTTTTTAAGTCCGTGAATGATTCTTTGATGATTTAAGTTAATATTTTAAGATATTTATTTTTTCTCGAACAAAATAGTTTTTATTGATGTTTGATGAATGGTTTTAAAGCTTTGAACTTAATTGGATGCATGAGATTCTACAGAATTAAAATTTTGCTTTGTTTCTTAAAAAGATTTTCTTCGTGCCAATGGAAATAAAGAATTAAGAAATAAAGAAGTTTTCTTTATCTGATTGGTGGGTGTTTTATTTTATACTTCAAAGATCATTTTGAAAGAGACTTTTATTCTTCATATATTTCAGTCTTATAATTTTAATCTAAAAATACATTGTAACAGATCGGTGAAACATAGCTTTCTTACGTTAATATTTTTGTAACAGAGAAACTTGTTTTACAGGTAAGCATGGTTGGATGATTTTTCATTCTAAGCAGGGCGCTGAATGTAGACAAGCGTTTGTATATAATAGCTCCATTTATTGACGATTTCTTTTAATTATTTCTGTTCATATCAATACTAAACTATCGATATGTAGTTTGAGAAGATGTTTAAAAGTGTGCTGTTAAGACATATTTTTGAGAACAAAAATTCATATTTTAGATAGTTGATAAATTCAATTGACAATTAATGAATTATATTACTAACGATGAAGTTTATGAAAATAAATAAAGCGACTGCACAATAAAATTCTTTATTAGTATTTATCCGCTATTTAATTGATTATTTTTAATGACTTATGCTAAATAATGCACAAATGCGATGCAAAGTCAGAAAGAGTTTTGGAAACTCCATTAATGTTTCAGTGATAACTTTGAAAAGAAATGAGTAGTCCGATATATTAAATTATTCTTATAAAACTATATAAGGTGAATATAATTAACACAAAGCACTATGGTTTCTCAAATCCTTTCGTGCATAATTGTCTTAAGAAGATATCTAAGATTTACCACATTGACCTTGTATTTTTATTTTACTTTAATAGTATGATCATAAATCTTATTAGTCTGAAAATTTAAAATATCAACTTTTTAAAAGTAAGGTTTTTAAAAAATGCGATTTCTGATACTAAAAATTCAAATTTTTCTTGACAACTACTAAAGTTCATGCCTTTTGAAATTTTTCACCTACCACATTTACAAAAGTTAAATTTATCCTAAATAAAATGAAGGGTAATTTTAAGAAAATGTTGATCTGACATACTCTACCAGAGTAATTCTGAGAAAAAAGATTATTCTGAGAAAAAAGATATTTTCATTTTTTATTTTCATTTATTTTCAATTGTATTTTTCAGTGAAATATTTGCATACAAAAGCAAGATTTTTAAAATTAAATATGTTTTAAAACTCGCACATTAAAAAAATTTTAAAGCGTATATTTCTATTAACTTTAAAAAAACTGTTACATTTATTTGCAATTAATAAATTATGCATAAAAGACACAATTCATAAGTAGTTTGCCTTATATGTTATTATAGTACATACTGCTCTGAAAATAATCATATAATTAAGCAGTGGCATATGGAAATATTCTTTGAATTCAAGGGAAAATTGCACTGGATACTGAACATATAAATGGATACAATTATTCGAAATTTTCGTGATGCTTGATAAGTAGTTTTGATATTTAGAAATGAAAAGGCTGAAAAGCTTTTTCTTTCCTATATTCGTGATTTTATTCACCACTGAGCTTACGTGCAGACTACCATGTAGAAAAAAGAAAGAAAGACATTTTCGTAATGATCACCCCGCACGCAAATCTAAAATAAAAAGACCGAAAAACGCGTTTTCATGATCATTTCTACACTGAATGAAAATTTACAGCAGAAATGTTGTATTTTTAATCGCAAATTGTTTGAGGGAAAATTCAGAGTAGCGAGAGATGTCACTGAAAAATCCATAAAATTCTCTAGCTAAGTACACTTTAAAGGTACAAATAATACATGTATAAAAATTATAATTACCTCAAAATATAAGTAAAATAGACTCGTGTTTTTTTCAATATTTTAAATCATGCATTGGAGCTTTAAAAATAGCTAGAGGGTTTTTGAAATGTTCTGTAACTTGAAATCCTCTGTTAAATCGATCACACAATTCTTTCAAAACATTTTTGATAAAAATATCGCGCCTTAGTATCTTTTTGTTGAATTTTTTTGTTCTACAGCATATAATAATAAAATGTATAAAACTTTGCGGTTAATAATTTAAAATTTAAAGTACGAAAATGTTATAACATGTAACATGTCTTAAAATCAATGAAAGATTGGAAGAAAGAACTGCATTAAAGACGAAATATCTTGCTTGTATCACTTGAATTCTATATAAGAAGCTATTCAAACATTCATATAATGTGTTGTTGAATGATCGTAATTTTTTCAAGTTTAAATTTTAGGGACGTTGTTTACGGTCATATCCTCGTTTTCTTAAGGAGCTTTGCTTACAGTTAAGGTAGCATTCCTTTTAGCAGCAAAAAGTTATTATTTAGAGAACTACATGTATTATTTATATTCTCTACTGTTACGGTAAGTTTCTTCTCGTATTTTTTAGACATATATTCGAACTGCAAAATCATAGTGTTGGAAAGTAAAATTAATTTAAATAAGTCTCACTATTTTGCCAATAAAATTAAATGATTATTGCGATTTTAGAAAACATACGCGGATGACAAAATTAAGTCGTAAAAGTAAGCTTCAACATGCGCACTTAAACTGTATGTGGAAGAGTGACGTTTCCTGTCTTACCCTGAAATTCCGACTTTTCCCCGTTTTCGGACCTTTTGATTGCTTAAATTTATTAAATTTTACTTAACTTCCGGAGAAAAAAGAAATGTAAATCCAAAAAGTCCATCGTACTTCGTGCGATAAAAAGGTTAATTTTCCTTCTCGGGAAAAAAAAAAAATATTGCGTTCAGCTATCACACAATCTTTTAAAAATAAAACTATTAGTTAAATGTCTTGTATTTTTGGGGGTTTCTTTATTTTCTTCTATCGCCAATATTTATATTCGTCAAAATTGGCTTCTATTTAAATTTTAAGGTGAAGTAAACTTGTTCGCTCATAAATTTTGTCTATATTTATAGCATTAAAATAATTTAAATATCCCTTAGGAGTATTATGTTAATACTTTTTTCGTTTGATCCAAATGGAAAGACAATAACGCATAAAATATCTTATCCGAAAATCGATATTAGTTTAACTACAATTTAATTTAGCAAAATATATTCCTTAAGAAATTAATTTACACAAAATCTACCTTCAAATAAAATTTGTTTCTCTGGTTATTAAACAATCACTGATTGTGTGTCATTTGTGAGGGTTTAACATGCAAAAAAAATCTTTAAACTCTCATTTCCTTTAAACTGTTGACTTATGAAATGTAAAAATTTCCTTATTTTGAAGTATTCAAATGACATATTGTCAAGACTAACAATAACTTTAGAAGAACCTGCAAGGAATGTTTTGGGTTTTTTTTTTCTGTTCGTATCTTTTTAAATTCCGTTCAACTTTTGAAGTATTTGTGAAGATGTTAAATCAGCTAGCTTTTAAAATTCTTTCAAGTTTGTAACGAGTATTGCAACATTTCCAGACCTTAGGTTGTATTAAATAAAGCATTAAACTACTTAAAGTTGTCTGGCCATATATTTATCAAAATTTTAATACTTTCTGACACATTGGCATTTATTTTACACACTTTTGATAATTTTTAATGTCATCTCATCATTCCATGCATAACGTACTTTTAAAAAATTCTATTTTTTAAGTAAGTTGATGTTCCATGAAACTAAACACTCTTTATTTTAAATTTCATTCTATTTAGTTACACTTAAAAAACAAATAAATTAAAATTTTAATTTATTAAGAACTAAACAACCATAAATTTCACTTCTGTGCATATCATAAAAATTATAAATGCGTTATACAATACCGGAACCCCGAGATATGAATTTAATACATTTAAATAATAGATGTGTGGATAAATCTTTTTCCGGTTGCTGTATAATTACTGAAACTGAAATTTAATTTTGTGTTTTAAGGTATTATTTAATAAAATAAATGCTTTTAAATATTTTTATCTAGTACAACATCATACTTATTCCTTTAATCACCAAGAATTGCAATTTTTAAAACATAAAGTGCATGAAATTATCAAGTGTACAAATCGAAGTTAGTTATATGATTTCAAAAACTAAAAAACATCGTGCATTTTCTTTTCGTTACAAAACAAGATTCTGTTGCACATAATACAGTTAATTAAAATTTTGTACTGGAGCAACATAATAACAGATCGACCTAATTGAACCCTATTTTAGCTATCTAGGCACCTGGTACCCTATGTGGAACAACCACTATTCCTCTAAGCCTATAAAATACTAGTATTGACATCTGGCGGTTTTTAAGAGCATTTATCCACAGATAGCAACGGTATAATTCAGGCTGTAGCGTGTAGATATACATACTGTTCATAATTTTGCCAATGATTGAAATTAAACCGTAATCTTTTTTATGTGATTTTGTTTATTTTAGAAAAATAACATAAAATGTAGTTTGCAAAGAGTTTTGACCCGTAAAAAATGACTCTGTGTTGGAGTTCCTCCTATCAAGAAATGATTTGAAAACAAAAATTTCAAAATAAATACCAAAAAACATAGCTAAGGCCCATTGTAGTGCATACAAAACTAAAATAAAAAAGTGATTTTCTAGTAAAATATTAGGTTATTATTTTTTAAACCGTTTTTCCCCAAATAATAATCACTAACATTATCACATATATTTATTTCAGACACAGAAAAAAAATTGAGCCTAGTAGGATTAAAGCTTGTGACTTAAGTGGTTTTATAAATGACCCTTTATAGATTTATGAATGCAAAATATTTCTAATAATAATTAAACTTTAATTAATAATGAAACAATAAATAAGAAGAACATTAGTAACAACAACAACAACAACAATAATACTAACAACAGAAACAACCAACAGTCTTTCCCCATTTCAGAAGCAAAAATTTCATTCATCGTGAATTTGTTTTACCGCAAAGACACATTATAAATGATGCCATATTGCTTATTATCTTGTAATAAATAGCGTAATATATAAATCTAAACATGCATTGCGACCGAAAGCATCCAAGGGAAGAAAAGGTAGAACGATTGACAGGTTGAAAGGAGTAATTATTATTTCAACAATGATTGGTCGAAACCGTTATTCTTTCCGGCAAGAGAATGCTAACGTCTCTTTACTTGAGTAATCGCTTTTCTGTTTATTTTATTATTTGAAGCGTTCATCAAAGAACTTACTTAAACTTTGACGGGAAATATTTTCCGGGAATTTTACTCCGATATCGATCGTGTTCGGCCTTCGTCAATTCTTCAAAAGTTACCTGTCTGCTTGTTTTAAATTTCACGAGAGCCTTTTTAGTTTAGAATATGATTTTTACGCTTTTAAATTAACAATAAAAGTGCTCAACACGGGAACAAAAATATACTGGGAGGATTGGGCAGTAATATCTTTCGTTACATAAATTTCAAACGTTTAAATTTTCAAGACCTTTTCAATTACAAACAAACTGTGCCTGGACATAAGATTCATATATTTTACAAGTATTTTATAGATAATTTTTAGCAAGAATTTTAATAATTTTCTATAAAATTAGCAAGAATTTCATAGATAATTTATTTTTCTTTCAAGAAAGATGGCACCCTCTTTCTTTCGCCAGTCTGCCGACTTTGAAGGACGGTATTCAAAATGCCCAGAAATCGAAATTTAGGTATTCTTGAGTGTTGTATTATATAGCAAGAATTGGATGGATATCTCCTTTTTTTAGATCACGCTATATGCGAAATAAATATGCGAAAAAAATATTTTGGCCACGTACCCCCTCATAGGTTATGAACTGTACAAAATGCTGTAGAATTTAGCACCTAAGTTAAAAAACTCACGTACACGCCGAATTTCGTATTATTAGCTTCAGTAATTTTGTCTAGGCGAATTATTGACTTATAAGAAAAACGACTTTACTTTTCAATCTCACGTTAAAAAACTCACGGTTCTCTTCAGTTAAAACTCTTCAGTTAAAAAACTCACGTACACGCCGAATTTCGTATTATTAGCTTCAGTAATTTTGTCTAGGCGAATTATTGACTTATAAAAAAAAACGACTTTACTTTTCAATCTCACGTTAAAAAACTCACTCTTCTCTTCAGTTAAAACTCTTCAGTTAAAAAACTCACGTACACGCCGAATTTCGTATTATTAGCTTCAGTAATTTTGTCTAGGCGAATTATTGACTTATAAGAAAAACGACTTTACTTTTTAGTCCCAATAATTAAAATTTTGTATGTTTTAAGGTTCAAATGATTCACACATTTCAAATGATTTTAAAATGTCTCTTAGATTAGACACAGTACAATACATAGCAAACAGAATTAAAAAGAGGACGTCATTCAAAAAAAAAAAAATTCCTCAAGTTTTCGAAGGATTGAAACATGTTCAACAGCAGTAAAGCGATTCGTTGTCAGAAAATAATTAGAATATTGCGAGGAAATTTTAGAGTGAAAGCTTCGAGAATATCGGGAGTAAGCATAGTTAATCCGCCGATGACGTAAGCTGTCCTCCCTTGACAAATAAAAGAAAAGCGTAATCTCGCGTTATTAAACTTAAAATTCTGCGCATGCCGGCAGACATTCAGATTAATGTCGGTATTTCAAAAGGTACGTGACACGGTTGAACAACTGCAAACGTGCATAATACCCTGGAAAACAGACGCAAAGCTTCAATATTAATCCAGTTCCTAG
The DNA here is from genome assembly GCA_038373885.1 of Cheiracanthium punctorium. Classification (NCBI taxonomy): domain Eukaryota; kingdom Metazoa; phylum Arthropoda; class Arachnida; order Araneae; family Cheiracanthiidae; genus Cheiracanthium; species Cheiracanthium punctorium. Next base: position 452,634 of record JAWZYV010012130.1, read on the forward strand.
ACAATGGGACGATTGTTTTTTATGGCAGTCCGTTCGTGGCGATGTTTTTGTTTTTTTTTTTTTCCTAGCAGAGACTTTCTGGATTGAGGACGATACCAATATTCAGTTTCGACTGTAATGTTTTTTCCAGGATTTCAATATTTCACGGTGACAATATGTAAAAATCTGATAAATTCGTGACGTGCAGCCAGTACTGAAACTCGCTCTGTTGGATAGTTTGATCTCTTCCCCACGTACCAGCAATAGCTAGATTAAGTACTAGAAAATCTTATTTTAGGTCAATAGAATAAATGTGTTACGTGTGCATCTTCACATTTTTCATGTAAAGGATTGTCGAAATTTTATTGAAATTTTCTTAGCTCAAATACAGGGTGCTTCTAAATGATGGTAACGTGCTTTGATTCTTTGCCTACTAGTGATACGTGGGCAATGTAAATTGAAGAATTCTTCAAAATAAGGTATAAAATAAGACTATATAAACCCTTTAACGCGCAGTGTTCCAGCTCTGGGAACACCCAACTCTGACGTTTTGAGTGTTGCCAGTCACGAAGAATAGATTGGATTTCTATAAAAATAGTTGCGAGTGACATAGCTTTACGAGAATCCTTTATTTCTTAGCACGTCATTTCCCGTACGATTATTTTTAACAGCACTGACATCTGCTGAAAAAGGGAAGAATGCGAGAACAGCTGGATAGATTGACCCATGCTGAAAATAGGGCAGCCGTTGCCATCGCTCGACTTAACGACCAGCAAGATGACGGACGATCGAAACGTTCATCACGTGCCACAGATCTAGAGACCAGCTGTCGTCAAAAAAGGGTCTCTAGATCCGAGGCACGCGATGAACGTTTCGATCGTCCGCCATCTTGCTGGTAGTTAAGCCGAGAGATGGCAACGGCTGCCCTTTTTTCAGCATTGGGAAAGGGTTGCGCATCAAAGGGTTAAGTTCCTCTCATTAATTTTCAAAAAGTTACAAATTGTAAATTTTTATACCACTCCTGTACAAAGAAAAGAAATCCCCGCTTGTGCCTCGTACACTAATCGGGCAATGTACACAATTTGAGAATTATATTTTTAAAAATGTCATAAATATGAAGATGAATTAAACCACTTTTCATGGATCGCGTTTTAGGAATCGTAGAGAAATTACGAACGAAATTACTTTTTGCACTCTAGCAGAAAACAGTCAAAAGCATGCAGAGCCTCTGACTAGTCTTGTTTAAAGATACATCTATGATGAAAGACTAAAACTTTGTACATCATTCTTTGGTATATAGGACTCGCAGATTACTAACCGAGAATTTTTTGTACGGGGATCGTATACAACTTTAAAAAATTTAAATTTTTGAAAATGAACGAGAGGAATGTTTTCTTAAGGTAGTATTTTATTCCTGCCATATTTTAAGATCATTTTTCCAATTTACATTTCTCGCTTATTTCTAATGGATAAAGAATGAAAGCGTCTTACAATCTTTTTGGTGAAACTTTTGGCTTAATTTCCCTTAACCAGAAAGCCGGTATGGTTTACTGTTATTTTTAAGTCATCGAAGTGGACCCGTTTTTAGTAAGTTTTGACTATTTTAGCTGTGTTTGCAGAATCGCCGATTGAATTTTGGGCGAATGTTTGATTTTGATTTTTTTTTCGCTGCTTCAGCGCTTGTAATTAAATTTAGATATTCTAATATAATTGATTTTTCTTGCGTTCTTTCTCAATATGACTTTTTTGTGTAGATTGTTTGTAAATTCACAAATGAGCAATATTGAAGGATTCAGAGATTTTAAATTCCGTCCGCAATAGTTTTAAAACGTGAGAGATCGGACAGGGTTTCTGTGTTGATTTGTGCTGCACATCATCTCAAGTTAAAACCCCTCAGTTTGTAGCTATAATAAGGAATCCCCTTGCATGTATATACACTATACAGGGTGTCCCAAACAGGTGATAGCACGTCTTAATTCTATATCTATTTGAAATAAATGAGCAATGTAAATTGAAAAAGTGTTCAAAATAAGGTAGAAAAAAAAGGACTACGTTAAGAAAAAATGTCTCTCGTTAATTTTCAATCAGTTACTTTTTTAATTTGTGATCGATCCTCGCACAAAAAAAATTTCCAATTAGTAAAATGTGCCCCATACATTAATGAAGCGTTGTACAAAATTTTAGCCTTTCATAATAAAATTTCTCATACATGCAGAAAGGTGATCGGAGGCTATGCATGAATTTCATTGTGAACGTTGTTTGCTAGAGTGGAAAAAAGTATTTTCTTTCGTAATTACTGTAAGACCTCTGAAATGGGATCATACGTCGGGATTTCTTTCTTCGAGAGCTATTAAGTCAGCATACATTTATATATCTTCGTACCACTGACACATTTTAGGGAATAATTTTCAAATTTTGTCCATCACCTCATTAGTGTATACGAGAAACTTACTAATTTTGAATTTTTTTGTACGGCGGACTTATACAAATTTTAAAAGTGTGACTTTTTGAAAATGAAGGATAAGAAAAAAATTTCACTGGTTATCTTTTCCCTCCCTTCTTATTTTGAACATTTTTTCAATTTATACCACCCTCTTATCTCTGACAGATAAAGAATTAAAGTGTGTTACCAACTTTTCGGGACATCTTGCATATACAGGGTGTCCAGTGCCAACGGTGCCCAATGGCTATTTCCTAAACCGTTCGTCAGAGACACACAGTTCCAATTTCAAAAAATGCTATAAATTTCGTCATCTATTATATCAGAAACAATCGATGCCAATAAATCAAATCCTATAAAAATTTCGAAATTTAAATTTTTATACGGTCCCGAGGTCCTATCAGTTATTTTTAGAAAATTTTTATTTATACAGTTTGATGCGCAGTAAAAAAAAAAAAAAATAATAATAATAATAATAATAATTCGTTCTTCTACGGCCAAAATTTACCGAGTTATAAAGCAGCAGATATTTTGACTTAAGTCACTTTTCCACGTTCAAAAATGTTCCGTTACGGTAAACCGTTAATGGACTCTATAAATATTGAAATTTTAAATTATAGGTTTTTAATTTCATTTTCTGGCACAGAAGCAAAACTAATTTTAGAATACCAATTCTTAAGCAGAAGGTTATAGTCAGGCTCTATAAAAATCTGTCCGGGGTCAGACCTACTAAATCGTATATGTGTAGCATGCAGATGTGTAACACGGAGTTATCTAGGCGAAGACTTTTCTACAGGGGTGCATATTTGTATTGCAGCCGAAGGAAGCTATTTTGGGTAAATGTTACTCTAACAGAATTTGTAATAGTATTTTAAGTTTCTAAAATGCATATACAGTCGGAACTTCATTTAATGAACCTCTATTTTGCGAATTTTTTCTGGAACCAAGAGCATTTTGTGAATTTCTTCGTAAAAAAAAGACCTCCAAATAGCGGAATTCATTCTCTATTTAACGAAGTTTCTCTTGAGGTTTAACTTTTTTTCCCGCTGTTTCTCTAAATATTTCTGAATATTACTAACTTATTTTGTTCTTTTACAACATTTCATTTTTATCAGTGACCTTGAACTGTTTTCATCAGGCGTCTTAACTCACTGAGAGTAGTAAAATCGCTGTTAAAAAGCCGACAAAATGAACGGACTTTTTCAGCTATTCAGGATTACGAGTACTTAAATTTAATGGCCTCCGACAGTACCACATGATTGTAATGTATTCTTAATTTACTTATTATAAGGAATACGATAATTACATTAAAATTCATTAATTTTATCATAAAATAATTTACTTTAAAAAATGCGGTGTAATTTCGGACTTTTTTTCTTACCTTCGGCTCTATAAAAATCTATTCGGGGTCAGACTTACTAAACCGTATATATGTGTAGCATCCAGATGTGTAACACCGAGTAATCTACGCAAACTACAGGTAGAGTTTTCTACACGGTGCATATTTATATTGCAGCTACTTTTGAGCAAATGTTACGCTAACAGAATTTGTAATATTATTTTACGTTTCGAAAATGCAAATATATTTGTATTTTAAAATTTTTTATTTTCTAATTGAATGTTTGATGAAGTGTTTTATTTCCTTGAGTTTTTATTTTAAGTTATTGAACGCCAGTTCATTTAAAAAAAACTCTTTCAAAAATTCTATTTTCAGTATAAGCTATATTTTTATGTTAATTTATTGGATACACATAGTTAAACTTTAATCTTCTTTATTGCCATCTACATTCATTAAATAGTTAATGAAACTGTGAATAAATGTTACAAAACTCAAAACCATGCATATTAATCTTTCTCAAACTTATTTTGTATGCAACGCCTATTTCGCAGCTGGAAAAGTGCTCTAATTTTAAGCAGTTGTAACTCGGTGGATTTTGGTCGTACAAGGACGAATTTTTTTTGGGGTGCATAAAATTGCGAAAATTTTTCTAAATATTACTGATAGGACTGGGGAAGAGTATAAAAATTTTAATTTCGTAAATTTTATAGGAATTGATTTATGGACTTTGATTGTTTCTGGTGTAACAGATTATAGAATTTAAAGCATTTTTACAATTGGAACTAGTATGCGTCTCTGACTAACGGTTTAGAAAATAGTCATTGGGCACCGTTGCACTGGACACCCTGTATATATATATATATATATAAACCTTTGTTATGTAAATGTGCGTTATTTACAAAGTTTTAATTATTTAATCTTTTAAGAACCGTTTCTTTTGAGTAGTTTTTATTGATATTCTAAGCTTTTTCTTAAGAACCATGCATATCAAATTTGCAATATGTGTTTATTTAATATGATCGGATATATTTAATACGTCTAGTATTGACGAACGCGAATACGTTTTTAACTGGTGTTACATAATCAAGGGTTTCCGAATTTTTTCAGAAAAATTCGAATTAACTATTTTTTTAATTTATTGTTATTTCCTTTATGGATTGATTATTTTTTATTTTCACGAATTTAGCATCACATATTCAAAGAAAATATTAGAAGTATTATTTCCCGTTCACATATTTTTGTAACGAATTTTAATTTCTCCGTGAATTAAATTTAACCGATTTAAAACAAAATCTCTGTGGCATCCGTTTGGAGTAGTATTTAATTATCATCTGCTTTTTATATATATTCTTTGCTTTAAAACGTTGCTTTAAAATAAGCAGTAAAGATTACATTTTTACGAAGAAATACACTTACTCGATTATTTTTTTAAAAATGTAAAAAATCATGACTTAAAAATTTTTGAAATTTAAAGTCATGGTTTATGTCAGGTTTCAGAAGATATCTAAAATTTGATTCAAGACTAATTAAAACAAAAATACATGATGTTCACCACTTAATGCCAAAATGTTCAGCGTAAGACTATGTGCAGATTAGTGTATTAAAAATTATTTGGCAGATGAAAAATGGAAGTATGCAGTTATAATGGATGAGTCTTGGATATATCTGACTGCAGTTGAAAAAGATCGATATGCTACCGCAAAAAAGGAAGAGATAATTGTTGGTTGAAAGAAAACAAGGAAAATTTCGCTAAAGTTTTTGTTATTATTACTGGATTTTCGTATAAGAGAAAACCAAAAATAAGGAAAATAGAAAATAATGTGAAAATTAACTTGAAATTAATTTTTGTTGTGTTTTAACAAAATGAAGAAATTTAAACGCCAGTAAAATTAAGAATACAGAGTCTTTAATTACGTGCTGGCAAATTACGTGCTGGTGACATATAGAATTAAAGCGTGGGAGGATAATTAAATCCTTTTAGTCATCTTTCTATTTTTATTATATGAAAACATTAGACTAATTTGGTAATTTTAATAAACCTTTAAACAGAATTACTCTTGTAATACTAGCATAACAACTTTCGCAAGTTATCTTTACAGCGGCTAAATATATTCTTATAATTATTGAAGCACGTAAGTATTATTATTAATTTTTCTTTAATGTCTCTTATAATAATTGTTTTATCAAAACACTGAACTATAAACAATAGGATCAAAAATTTTAAACCTTTTTCTTTTTTGGTTTTTCAGCTTTTCTCTCAAACACCCCTTTGATACTTTGTATTTGTTCAGTATGCCAGAAAAGCCTTTTCATTCTGACAAATTAATCAACAGATGGCTTCAAAAGATATCTAAAAATTCTTTATTCATTCTAAATCTTCCGCACAAAGTGTTTGAATTAATTTTCTATTGTAATAGAGGGCTTAAAATATCTTTAAAGAAGTGATTTTAAAAATTAATATCGTAAAAATTAATATCGTCGAATAATATGTCGTTTCTTCGATAATTTCAAGCTCTATTTTAATATTTGGAAATGTAAAATAATGTACAGCAATCTAATGTTTTCAAGCTTTTAAAAGTAAATCTAGATGAGGGTGATTGACCAATATCCTGCGAAAGCGATAGTTAAAGAATAAATACACAATAAAAACACTTCTCTATTTTGAATTACATTTGCCGGGGGGATATAAAACGTAGTTTTATGCTCTCTTTATATTGAACTTCTTCTTTTTTCATATATTTGTTTTTGTGACGCACTTGACTCTGCACCTAGTTTATTCTCGTAGAAAAATTCGCTTTAGAGTCGATACCCACGTTAAAAACTGCGAACAATCAAATGCGTAGAGTGGATACTTTATTTACGTTGCATAATCACCCGATAACGCAAAATTCAGGAAAGTGTGTCTGCTTCTCCAATAAGATTTACCTTCTCAAAAAGAGGTTTTAACTAGATAACTGTACCCCACACAGAAACGTTATTGAAAATTAGGCTCACTATCAAAATAGCCAGTATAAAATTTCGCTTTAAAAAAGAATGAATGCAGAAAAAAAGACATTTCGATATGCAAAATTGCTTCGTTAAAACTCCAGCGTCGAGTGAACATATGTTTGTCTGTCCGATTGTTATCATCAACAGGACATGGCATGTTATTTTTACTCTTATGGGGGAGGGGTCATTTCTGCATTACGATTCGCAGAGGATATCTAAACAGTTACAAACATGTCCTGTGTTTTCATTCCTGATTGCAGATTGTGTTCTACGACAGCGGTTCCCAAGTGGTGGGGCACGAGAAAAACAGGCAAAGAGCAAGTGATAATGCGTGCTTTAAAAAAATCATCTTATTTATTTATTAGTTTTCATGTTCATTTATTCTCAATGCTTATTGTTGAAGAATAACAAACTGTATATATACGCTGAGCACGAAGTTAAAACTTTGGGAGGGGACACTTCCCTTAGAAAGTGTGATAACGCCGTTGTTGCATATAGATGGCGCAACACCTGACTACGTAACTGCTGGTGTAGCCATCGAAAAGAAAACACTATTTAAAAAGTGTTTATTTATAATGACGATCACACTCAAACAAACAGTATTTAGATTTATTTCATGCGATGATAAATTTTAACACAGCTTCAAATTCCCGCTAAGCTCAAACTCTCTTTAAAATATTAAATTGATGTTACATAGCAGAAAACTGATTTATAAACTTCATTTTCTGATGTAAATGTACACCGAGGCAGACAAAAAACGTCTTTTTCGTCAACCACGATATACGCAGTCGTAACGAAATATAAACTCAATATTTTAATACTCTCAAGATAGAACATTTTTTTATTCATTTGTTATTAAAGCAACAACGTAAGCAAAACTGGAAAAAAATAATGAAAATTTAGTGCCCGCGTTCATAATCTCTTTCAGATTCTAGGTTGGGAAAATAAAAGCACGTGAAACTAGTAAGCAGTTAGGGCGGGAAAGGTTTTGTTTTTCAGCCGTTAGGATCGCTGCACGTTACTCGATTTCCAATGTTTACATATTTGAAACTTAGTTTGGGTATCGCAAATCCAAGCAAGCAGCTATGGAGGGGGTGGGGGCGCCATCGTAAGTTATCCTTTGCGGAGGGGGGAGGGGAGGCACAATGTTAAAAGTTTTTGAGCAGCTGTTCTACGGACCTAGAATATTTACAATGGGTATTATTTTTCTCGCCGGTTGAGTTTGATTTGCTCGTCATTTACTATGCAATTTTGTCTAGGAAATATTCAAGCTGAATGTGTAATTGAATTTTTTTTTTAGTTAATGTGAGATGCATGCTAAATTCAAATAGAGAAACAAATGGACTGTATAAGAAATAATGGGCACTAAAATCGCGTTATTTTTTACAAGAGTGTGAATACGAATTAATAACGATCAAGGTAGCCCTTATAATTTAAATGAATAGTCTCTTTAAAAAAAACACTTAATCCTGATGAAGACAGACCTTCGCGTCTAAATATATCCTAACTGGAACAGCTAAACCTTCTCTACAGCTGCGTCAGTAGCAAATAAAATACAGAAACAAGTCGCTCAGACCAAATGGGCATTCAGCACACACACACACACACATCTTTTATGAATATTGCAGCGCAAATATTACAGAAATCGAGGTTGGAGACACATGTTATTATTTTTGTCTGAGAGTATAAGCAAAATACGGAAGTCAGAATAGAAGATATTTCTGGGGTTTCTTGCTAAAGATTAATACGCTGTAAGAAAAATCTTAATTGATTCTCCGAAGGGCTTTTAACCCTTTCTGGGTAGCGCTGTTTTCAGTAGGCATAGTAATCTTTAGTGGAGAGAACTGGCGTATGAAGAAACAAGGAAGATAAATCATTCCAAATGAATTGGATGTAAAACGGTTTCCAACATTATTTGCTGACGTACGATTGCGTGACGAGTGATTAACCTGTTCCCGCCCTGATCTTACAGACGAAACGGCAGATATTCTCTTTGTGTGCTCAGGTTTTTAGGGCTGTAGCGGCACATTCTAAGAGCCAAGCAAGGAAGCAACGATGAACACATAAAGGGAATATCCAAGCAAAGGGACTGCAAGAGCCTCAGCTACGAGAATTTTGGCTGTACCCAATAAATCGCTGTAAATACTATATCATTATTGAGAGAAACCGCTCCTGTACTATCTTCAGTGTTACAGATTCATTATTTTTGTTTGAAGTAAAGAAAGTCTCTGAAGTACACCTTAATCAATGATTGGCTATCGAGCGCAATTCATGAAAATTATTTTAAGTGGCTCCTGAAAAAATACTAATATTAATATATTTACTAAATAGGGTAGCAGGGTACATGGCAAAAGCAAAAAATAAATAATAATATTATTATTATTATCATAAGCGTGTAAGTAACCACCACTATAACTAATGTATTAATAGTGCTGAGCTCTTTCTGTTCCTTTTTTATGTATTTTCTTATGTATATAAACATGCTATAACATTTTAACTTTTTTTACGATGCTGTAAAAATTACTACATGAATGTGAAGTGCGGTGTACGGTGTTTATACCAGATTCTACGAGAAATATAGGTTTTTCTCTGTGGACGAAATTTAGTATGTGTCACAGCGTCTTTCTTAAATTTTTAAACATTTGATTTTTAGTGCCACAAAACATTCAAAAAACGTTGATTGCATTTCTAATTTCCTGTTCATGTTACGGAAAAAATTATCATCGTTCGGGGAAAATAAAGTCTCTCAAAGCAAAACATGACTCTTTAGTTTAAGTGAAGGCTTTAGAAACTGACAAATTATGATCGACTTATAATCAAGAAAAGTTGGCATGCTCAAACATTCATTTTGAGTCACTATCCAATAGGACATTCCAAACATTTTTATAATGGCAGAATGTTTTATGTTGTAAGATACGGCTGTAAATTAGCTTTGGTTATCGTTTCATCACGATAATTTTGAAGCTTCTAAAGCAAAAAGCTTTAGAAAACAAAATCGCTGCTGAAGGCCCCATTGCATGTCACAGAAATGTGAACAATGGCCATTTGCCAAGAACATTGATTTACGTCTAGTTCCAGCAGATCCTTCCTAGTTAGGTTTTATGAATACTTTTTAATTTAAAGTTTTATAAATAAGTATTTCTCCCTGAATATATGGGAACTCACCGAAGCAGTATATTTGGCCAAATTTTTAACACTTACAAAAAAAATTCCCCTATAAACTATTGTCCTAGATCACTTTTATTAATTAAATTCTTTACATAAAGTTTCATCGGCTTTTTTTTTTAATGAAACCTATCCATACTCCACTAACACACTGATATTCTCTTCAAATATACCAATTTTATATTTCGACAGAAAGAAATAAGTTCCCGCAGTGATCTGGACGCTAAACTCGGTTCTCATGAGAACCTTGCAGGTGAAGCAGCATCCGGCTTGGATAGTGCTTTGGAGGGTCAATTTTTTCTAGGCTCGACTGCTGTGGGACCGTGTACCCTAATGGGAGCTGGTGAACGTAAAATCCGTCGTGGTTCCAATGTACTCCAGGTTTAACGCCACCTCTGGGGGCTCCGATTTCTGGGGGTCGGTCCCTCCTCTGGAATGGGTCCAAAATTAGAGGGACCCAGGGCTAAAGTCGGACTTCCTCCCAGTGGGGCCCACTAAAAATGGAAGGCGCCCCCCTCTGCCCATCGCCTCCCTATGTGTGGGTATCTAGCACCGCATAGGGTTGACAGAGGGCATAACCAACAGCAACAACAACAGAAACAAGTCACAATCATCCACATCCTGCGCAATCTACGAAGTTCATTTTTATACTTAGTCGCAAAAATTCATATTCATGTACTATTTAGAAAATCACTTTATTTCGTGAATCCGTGTACTCAGGATATTCTGAGAAAATCACTTCATTTACCGTATACAGTGAAAATCACTGTGTTTCTATTCCTATAAGTTTAATATGAATCTTTCAGTTTTCTGTTTATCTGTTTTTCGAAAGATGAATTGCTTTTTCTTAAGAGTTTCAAAATTTTCTTTCTCTAGCAGAGAACACTGCGTGTTTCTAGAAACAATCAGTATTGGACACGCAGTAGAAGTCACTTTCCATAAAAACACCGAAGGTGAACCTATGCACAAACTATTGCTCAGCACTTGGAACTGAGATAACTTTCTCGTCTAGATTTCTGCGGCACTGTGCATTGTTAAGAGAAGTTTGTGCATTAAAGTCTTTCGTGGATCTAATGTGTTGAATATTCAAACAATGCCACTGTGGGTAGAAATCCAAGTGCTAGATCTCTCATCTGGAATTCGTTCCAAATTAGAAGATTACTCATATGGGACAGCGTTGGCATGACTACTAATACAGTAACCATAATGAAATGGCCTAACTCTTCGGCCTTCCTTTGTGGTCAAGCTTATAGTCATTAGCTGGCCGAGCCATTGGAAAGATTAACCAATCGGTATTTCAGATAAATTATTTTTCATGTAATTTTAATCAGAAGTTTAAGAAAACCAAATTGTTTTGCTAAACTTTATGTATAAGTGGTCCATTTTTTTTAATTTTTGAAACTTAAATTACTTTTAAAATGCAAACAAACAAATTTAAATTTCTAATTTGAATAAATCTGAAGTTAGGCTAGAAATGAATATGCATTTCATCCCCTCAATGGCCTAGGTTTGCTTTGTTTTTTTTCTCTTACGAAATGTGATTTTCATAAATCAATTACTGCCACGCAAAAGTGCCGGCGCCTTTCTCCAAATGTGTTCGCTCTTCCTTATTTATAATCACTTTAGGTTAAAGTGACGTCTCTTTTGAAGAGAGCATTAATTAATTCGATTCCACGGAAATCTACTGATATTTACCAATAAATGATTTTTCTCCGTCGCAATCAACAGAAACCTCATGTAATGCTCAGCCGTGCTTCACCCATTTATCTTCGTAGAACATCACCGGAAGAAAAAAAAGTTTTCCATGGGCACGAAGACGCCACTTTATTGATAGATCGAAGACTTGGAAAATGACTAAGAAAAACATCAGAATCTGTAGCCAGCAAAAATCATTACTCATCAAGACTGAGCGGTTTGGCTGAAGCGTAGGGGGTCTTTTAGAAATAATTGCAAAAAGGGGCCTCTGCTCGAGGAAATATCTTCAGAAATCTCTAATGCAATAAATTATTGATTACCTTTTTATTGATTTCATATATTTCTTAGATTTAGGTAACAAAAGTTGCCGAAACAGACTTTTACTTTAAAGGGGAAACTCTCTAGGGAATTGAAGTTGAGCGAATCCGTTTAAATACTTCATTTTCTGAAGGGGAGAACGTATTTCAGTGCACTTTCAGCTTCAAACTTTCACATGGTTAGTAGTTTAAATTATTTAATGACTTTATTTCATGTCAAATTGGTAATTCTAAATAATCTTTTATGATGTATGTAATGAAAATGTTTCGGGTATGAACCATGAAAATTGTTTTTGACGTTGTTTGCGATTACTCAGGCTTGGTGTTAAAATACGTGGCATTTCATGAGGTCTTTGAAATAAAAATTAGCTGTTATCCATGTCACATTCTTAGAACACCGCAAAAATCCCAAACAGCAGGCTAATCGAGTTTCGAGCATTCAAGCCCAGACTCTGACCACTCCAATAATCTTCTGCCCCAGGCCGATTGGATAAGACGCTCAACCTATTAGACGACTTAAATGTGAAGGTCCAGCGCTCTGGCTTATCTGAGGTCTTGGTCAGTTTACTCCAGATGCAACGTGAATACGCGTTAAAACCTCTTAAAAACTCCACCGACCAAGGCCCCCTCCACAGTTGGCAGATAGCACTTGCGCACCTTTGACATAACACAACACAATGATCTTTCAGTATAAATAGGGAATGTAAACGTCTCAGTCATTCATGGGATCAAAATAAAATTCAAAGCTATCTGGTAACTTCTATGGAGCGTATTTTTCAGAAAAAAACTACATTCCAGTTCTTTTCAAAACTATATTCATCCAGCAATGTTTCAAAATCGAAACATGATGTCTGACTAAACATTTTCTCCAAGAATTTATATTCTAAGAATTTGTTGATGCAACATACTTAGAAGTACAGGGTGGCCATAATTAAACTGCAAGTGTTCAAGGGGTGCTGGGGAGAAAACTACAATGAATATTCCAGTGAAACTTGGTGTCGACACGTTTCAGAACATGCGCAAGTCAAATATGCAATAAAAAAATCGCCATTTTCACCCGATAGATGGCGCTATATCATGTTTCAATGCTTATGGACGTCATATATGCAAATTTTAAGCCCATGGAACAGTGTAACAACAAGACCACATTGAGTAATGGTCAATCATGACTCTGAATAAGAAGGAACGTGCATTGTTAGTGAAGATATTCTATCAGAATGGTAGCAATTATTCAGCTGCTCTGAAAGAATACCGGCGCATGAAACGATTAAGAAGAGGTCCAATGAGTGTCAATGAGAATAAATAATGGTTTAATTGTTTTTCAAAGCGTCTTTATGAATTGTTTAATTTGTGATCTTAATTTACGTTAATTTTTGATTACATGTTACTGTAAAAATTTAATTACTGAAGCAAATTGTACGGCATTTTGATAAACTGTAAATGATGTTTTATATTGTTTATATGCCTCTTAGAATGTCACTATGCTCTGTCTATCGGTTTTGGAAGTTGTATATGCCACCGGTGAGCTTTGAAATACGGTACAGCGCCATCTATCGGGTGAAAATGCGATTTTTTTGCATATTTGACTTGCGCATGTTCTGACACGTTGTAGGTACTAAATTTCACTGGAATATTCTCGGTAGTTTTCTCTCCAGCACCCTCCCTTTGAACACTTGCAGTTTAATGATGGCCACCCTGTACATATTATTTTATAAATAGATTTGTGAATTAAAGCTGTAAGCAACTTTAGACCAATTTACATACGTTTATGCAATATCTCTAGCTTCTAGACTTTCAAAATCGTCAACTGGTAAAGTTCGGTTTCCAGTATATTATTTTAAACCAAAAACTAATTTTGTAGCAAATTTCAAGGCATACATATTAATGCGTTAATAATTACCTCTCAGTTATATCTATAAGCCTTATTAAAAATGATTATGGGAGAATACTTGCCACAGGAACATAAATTTTCATTCTTCTACAGTGCAAATAGAACAAGATGGCAAATGGAGCTGTATCAATAACTAGCAATGCTACTAGAAAATGCTGAATGTTACAATGCGGAAAATTAAATAATCTTAACTTCTTCGCTTGATCTTTGAATGTATTTGAGGATGTTTTCAAAACCACCGGTATGAATTAAATAAAATTTTATTTTAAAGTGAAGTATAGTTATCAAAATGAAGGGAAAAATTATTAACTCTCCAATTTGTGATCTCTACCTACAAACAAATCCGTAGACAGGAGTCGGAGCTTGCTAAGCTACATAATAGCCCTCGGCTTTTTAGCTTATGCATATGGTATGCACTTTTTTTTTTCAAACTGTAGCAGTGAACTGCAGAATGCAAAGCTTTCTCTGTGCTTAGCCTTTTGGTAGGGCTAAAGAGTCCACTCGGAGCCATGTCCTGTGCAATTTAGTGGTTTTCATTATTACAAGGTGACCTGACACAATTTTTTAACATCTGCATTATGCAAATTAAACAAAGCGTTACAGTAACAAGAAAACTATTTTTTTTTTTTGTTTCACTGAAATTGATCCTTGCCACATAAGATCATGAATTTACACTTAAACGTTTAATAGTTCATAATTCACCGATAAAATACCTATAGTGTGAACTACGTGTAATATGCAATTTTAATAGTCACTGACAAGAAATCTTTTAGCCCCAGCAAAAAAAAAAGTTATTATTGCAGAGTATTTCTATTAGCCTATTTGTAGTTTATCAAAATAAATAGTGCCAAAAGCATCGATTACATTTAAAAGCATCTTAACAATTTTATAAAAGCATCAGTTATAGAAAAACTTTCTTCATTTAATGTTAAAGTATACATTCAAAAACGTATTTTAAATCCTGCCTTTATGTATACGTAGCACTAGAAGTGTATCAAATTGTAACATTATGTTAAATCTCAAAACTAAGGAGTATAAACATGTTTAATTTAGAATAAAGTCTGGGAGAAATTTTCTATTTCTTTAATGCTTTCTCATACAAGAAATGCTTTTATTTTTCTTCATGCGCTTATGTTCTGCATATGAAAGAGAGAAAAACACCCGAGTCAAATGCAATACCTAAACAATCCTGACAACAGTTTTAGGAATATATATTTTTTTCCAAACACGAAATTAATGCTGGAGGAACTCTGTTGCCATGGTAACAGTGGCATCGTACGAGACAGTAGAAAAATCTTGGTTTTTAGAGGTACATTTTATTTTCATTTTATTTTCTTCTCCGGGGAAGGGGGAATAATTCCACGTGTTCCATGGTATCGCAGAATTTTTATAGCAGTCGTTCTCAAAACTGTGTATTGTTCGAAAATACACTTCTTTTTTTAATGTGAACGACTGATTAACTGTTATATAGATGTTTTCGAGATCTCACTTTTATTGAATTTTTGTTTAACCCTTTGAGGCGCAACCCTTTCCCAATGCTGAAAAAAGGGCAGCCGTTGCCATCGCTCGACTTAACTACCAGCAAGATGGCGGACGATCGAAACGTTCATCGCGTGCCACAGATATAGAGACCCTTTTTTGACGCAGCTGGCTGTGCAGCACAGCCAGCTGTCGTCAAAAAGTGTCTCTAGATTCGTCCGCCATCTTGCTGGTAGTTAAGTCGAGTGATGGCAACGGCTGCCCTTTTTCCAGCATTGGGCTTATCTATCCAATTGTTCTCGCATTCTTCCATTTTTCAGCGGATATTAGTGCTGTTAAAAATAATCGTGAGCATTTTTTTACGGGAAAGGACATGCTAAAAAGTAAAGGATTCTCATGGAGCTAGGTCACCCGCAACTATTTTTATAGAAATCAGATCTATTCTTCGTGATTGGCAACAGTCAAAACGTCAGAGTTGGGTGTTCCCAGAGCGGGAACACTGCGCGTTAAAGGGTTAAAAGTGCCAGATCACCGAATTCATTCATTCCCATTGCTGCAAAATTATCGACTGTTATTACATATCTGGATCTAGAACTCCTTCTCTGAACTGATATTTGAATACGCCGCTGAGGTCCAGCGTTATAGGGTCATTTAAAGATCTATGCACAAAAGAAATGCTAGACATAAAAGGACAATCTAAGCCTTGAAAGTAAACCATTTAAAGCTTTTCCTTACCCTAGAAGAAAATTAAGTATTGATTTAGCATTGATTGATTAATAAAGTACTAAAAATAGCAACTCTATTTTAATGAGCTTCAAAATTATGGTATAACAGGAAGATAAGAACTGGAAAATCACTGTAAAATTATGATGCAGTTGTAAAGCCACTGTCTCAAATGATCAAAAATGGGTAACTTGCGTCAAAGAGTAAATTTTCAGAAGCAACTTTGGCAAAAATTGCCAAATGTTATCCATTATGCTTTTTTTAAAGTACTCAGTAATACTATGCATATTATTGGAAGTTAATTTCATCCTATACTAAATAAAACTCATTGAGTAATGAAAAATGTGCGAATTTTCTTTTTGATTTTCCCACACTAATTGTTAGGAATTATCATTAAATAATAATTTTCATGTTTTAACTTAAAATGTAATGAAACGAAGATAGTTTAAAATACTTAATCCTTGTAATCTCTTTTCTAACATTCTGTATAAGCCTTATATGCATTCTTATAGAAACTTCTCATTATCAAGTATGAAATACATGTATGAAATACATATGAAGCTTTTATACAATTTCATGCTTATTTTTTATTGTTTACATTTAGCTGTAACGAATTTTCTAATCTTCTAAAATGTTTTTTCCATCATCCTATTTTAGTGCATTACTTGAAAGAAGTGCTTATGCTTTAATAGGAAAATAAAGTGTAAGATGCATCATGGAAATATAGTAAAATAACTTCAATACATAGCTAGTTATAACTCAACACACTATTTATGAAATGTATTCGTTTACTGAATTCAGTTTAATATGCAGAAATTCATTTGTACTTGTTTAAAACTTGCTCTGAAGCAAAAAAATATTAGGTTGTAATGAAAGTTTCCCGCCACCGCAAACATCGTCAGCACACAGTTCGCGTTGCTGTATTGGCTCATATTTTGTCAAACGATTTTTGGCATTTGAAAGAAAGAGGCTTACTTTATAACACTGTGTTGTGAAATCTGTAAAAAATATAGTTATCATTAAGTATAAGGTGTCCCAAATGGAACTATCACTCTAGAGGATTAGAACCATCATTTACTTCCATTTGTGTTGCAAAAAGTCAGCTACATAATATCAACAAATTATGAGTACAGCTTTAAGTACTATTGTTGTATCATGTGACACGGTGCAGGTTTGGTACCGAAAGTTCAAAATCAGTTATCTAAGGAGATAGAAGTTAGTTTTTCAGGCAGATATGGCGGAAAACTTTCGTTACAACCTGATATTTATCAGAAATTAACATTAATTTTTGTTCTCTAAATTAATACTGATAATCACTTAAGGAGAAATAAAGCGTTGTTCTTTAATCAGAGTGTCGCAATCTCGGAAGCTTTCATGTATCTTAAACCGAGAATCCAAATAGAGCAATGTTTGCCGAAATGTATTTGATTTTAACTTCAGTAGATTTCTGCTCAAACATGAAATTTATTTCAATTCGACTTAATTGAAGATTGTATTACACAAGTAAATATTGCATTTAAATTGAGAGAAGAGTATACATTGAGTCACACAGAATCAAAGAGTATACATTGATAACGCATTTTCTAAATTACGAAATGTTCATTGAGGGGTAGATTCCTTGAATATAACTAAATTTGAATTTCTTGGACAGATCTAAATGCTGATATATTTAATCAATACTGCTTTATGTGATGTGTAGTCGTAATATTAGTCTGTGTGTATAGCAGTAAATTTAGCTCAAATTTTTTCTTTCATAATTTTGTATCATTTTAATGATTTACAGGCATTATCTTGAGTGAGACTTTTTGTAATCACTTGTATCATCATCTATCTTAGCCAGAAAATCGTTGAAGAACGTTTCAGATTTTTTCAAATATAACATTTTTTCGTTTTTTAATTGCAACTTACACATTTTTAGGAATTTTTTTAATAAGTGTTCTTTATTCAAAAGCGCAGTAAAATCATAAATGGATAAGTTTTAAATTATCAGAAAGGCCCTCTCATATATACTTATAAAAAAAGTAAGAGTGCATTTGTGATAAAACCATATGAATTTTTTAAGCGATTAAGGACATTTGTCTCATATTTTTCAATATTTAGTAAGTTCGAATATATAATTATATTTATAATGAATTACATTTATAATGTTGTTACTTTATTCAACAACATTTTACCACAGTTTATACTTCTTATATAAATGTTAATCTTTACATCATTATCTCCTTGCATCATTGACTATATTTTATAAGCCTACACATATTAATACCTTACTTTTTTAAAGCTCTACAAGAAAAAGACACCTATGCCTTGTCTTTTTAGTTCTCTTACGAGAGGATATTAAAGACCTGACACAAACTGGCTTCTTATCTTCAAGAAAAATCCTTCCACCATGAACTTTTCTTTGTTTTTATTTTTATTCTTAAGTCTTTTTTTTTTTGGCTAGTTTTCTGTATAGCCTTTCCTGAATTTATTTCTACGAGATAGCTCCTACAATGAAATGCATTTTTTTTTTAAGTATAGCAGTCTTTAGTCTTGATAGTTCGTTTGTGACGCATTTAACATTTTTAAAAATATACGTAAAAATGACATACTACTGTATAATGCTAACTGAATGCATTCATACAAAGTGTGGGCTTGTTTCGTAATACCCATGTTGTGTTTTAAAGTTTTATTTTGCACCAGACTAGAAATTATAAATAAGGGAAGAAGAAAAATTAAGTATTTTTAAAAATGCAGGTTACTAATGCCTTGTTTCTATCAGTATCAAACCTGTAAGATTAAGGATGGACGCGAGACGACTTTTTGCGAGACGAGAGAGATTTACAGCTTTTTCGCGAGACGAGACAAACATTTTTAACATTACGATATAGGGATTTTTGCGAGACGAGACAAGCTTTTCGGCTGTTTTGCGAGACGCGAGACACTAATTTTTCGTCTCGCGTCCATCCCTATGTAAGATATACAATTTTTAATGCAATACTACCTTTAAATACTGAAAAATTTTATAAACGGAAATAGATTAAGGATTTGTCACTGTTTCCAATGTTTTACTGGAAAATGAATACTACTATACGATAGCACAATGAAAACTGATAAGAATAATAAATTCACAAACATTGTGTATCACTAAATGCATATTATCATTTTGTCTCAATACCTTGTCATCATTTAAAATCTTTCTTTTAATATTTTAAAAAATGCATTCAATATTACTCTTATTGAACAGTAATCAATATCCTACACAAAAATTATTAATTAATTTGTGTACACATTTAAAAAAACAATTTTCATAAAAAATTAATTAATCAGGATTTTAAATTTAGTTTTTTAACTACAAATTTAACGTCTATTATCGAAAGAAACACTATTTAATTTAAGGAGACATTATTTAATCAGGCCTGAAAGGCTTAATAATGAAACGCAGAAACGGGAAATTATTTATGGTACCTAATGTACTCATTCAACTTTTTCGAGATTTTTCTTTTTTTAATGTATTAATAGATTTTTTTTCATAGAGAAGGATTTATTGGTTTTTTTCAAACCTTCAAATTTCTATCAATACCGAGAATAAAATTGAACATTACCTTTGTTCCAACAACTACGATAAAAGAAAAATGCAAGCGTCATCTCCTTCCAAAATAATTTAAACCCTAAATATATCCAGCAGAAATAGATGTTGCACGTTCAGTAAAACATCCTAAAAGCATACCGTGCCATAATACACAATTTAAAAGGGTGTTTTTTTCGCAAAATGGTCGAAACAATATTCGAATATAGCAAAACTAAAAGCATAGAAAAAAAAATTTAGTTTCGCAGAAGCCGAACAAGCAAATCTATGCAATTCATCTGTTATGCATACAACATTTTTTTCTTCTCCCCTTGGATAGAAACTTGAATTTATCCCAATCCTCTATTGTAAAAAGCCTTTCCTTTTCACTAAGCTTTCTTTTTTTATTCTTCATATAGCAGCCATAACAAAATGGCGCGAAAAACTGAAAAAGATCCTACGATCGGGTGGGATTTTTTTTATTATTATTTTTTATACTTTCTACCTTTTGTAAATAACAAGCCTGTTTATCTGCTGCCTTGAGCGTCGAAGTGTCATTTAGTACCTCCTAAAAATGACTCTTCGCCTGGAAAATGCACAAAAAAAAAGAGAGGAAAAAACAGAAAGGAAATGCACGAGGAAAAATGCGCAAACGCTCTTTCTTTACTTTTTCTGCTTTTTGCGCACAGTAGTTATTTCCCCAAAGCCGAAAAAGAGGGAATTTGCTGCCTGGAGCTATTTTTCAACGCCTTCATCAGGCGCTGTTATCAGTGTGTCATCCCCCCCTCCCTCCTCTTGTATACAGTGTAATTAATTATAAGCTGATCATATACATTCATAGTTAAATTTATGATACCTCCTCAAACCGCGGTGTAATACGATTAATAAAAACTAATTCAGAGATATCCGTGTAAAATATAAAGAAAAGGCGAAATTTGTTTGCACTTTGTGAAGCTGTCCCAGTTAATGAGCTCGTGTGTTGTTGGGAGGTCGCATGGTAGATGTGATGGGGGGGGGGAACTATCTAATAAGGTGGTTAAGAATGGAGAATTTTTAAATTCCCTTGTGTTCAAAGATAACAACATAACAGCAATGTACTTTTTTTAATTAATAAGGAAAAATTGTATTCGCAAATATTTGCTGCCTTTTAGAGGAAGCTTGAGGGTTCATTACCAACACATATATTTTTTCTTAATAAATAGAAGAGCTATCGTAAAAAAAACTATATTGAGCCTTTTT
This sequence comes from Cheiracanthium punctorium, assembly GCA_038373885.1. Lineage (NCBI taxonomy): Eukaryota > Metazoa > Arthropoda > Arachnida > Araneae > Cheiracanthiidae > Cheiracanthium > Cheiracanthium punctorium. The sequence goes on from JAWZYV010012130.1 coordinate 473,436, forward strand.
TATTTTAATATTTCACCATTCAGAAGTAACATTAAGAGTTTTTTTTAGAGAAAAAAGTAATAATATTCCATTTTTAATGCCTAGATAAGTTTTCTTTGTCAAAAGAATTGTTTTGGACTTGGAGATTTTAATAATGCATAATAATATGAACTTTTAGCGAATCACTTAGCTCAATTAATGTTTAACCCTTTAACGCGCAGTGTTCCCGCTGTGGGAACACCAAACTCTGACGTTTTGACTGTAGCCGGTCACGAAGAATAGATTGGATTTCTATAAAAAGAGTTGCGGGTGACATAGCTCCACGAGAATCCTTTACTTTTAGCACGTCATTTCCCGTAAAAAAATGGCATGATTATTTTTAACAGCACTGAAATCTGCTGAAAAATGGAAGAATGCAGAACAATTGGATAGGTTGCCCAATGCTGAAAAAAGGGCAGCCGTTGCCATCGCTCGACTTAAATAGCAGGAAGATGGCGGACGATCGAAACCTTCATCGTGTGCCACAGATCTAGAGACCCTTTTTTTGACGCAGCTGGCTGTGCGCGGGCGCAGCCAGCTGTCGTCAAAAAAGGGTCTCTAGATCTGTAGCACGCGATGAACGTTTCGATTGTCCGCCATCTTGCTGCTAGTTAAGTCGAGCGATGGCAACGGCTGCCTTTTTTTTCAGCATTGGGAAAGGGTTGCGCCTCTAAGGGTTAAAAGGGTACTAGTGTGCCATTGCCGTAAAATGTAACGATTAAACATTATTACGCACTTTCACAAGCATAAGACTCATCGTGTCAGGTACAGATTAATCTGACTAATTTTACTAATTCTTTGAAATTAGGTTTATTAGTGCCTAGATTAATAAAACAAAATTACTTACTTATTTAAATTAGGAATTATAAGTAAAATTATGTTTTATATCAGTACTTCGAAATTAATCCATATTTACTTCTGAAAAATAAGCATTGAAAGATTTTTTAAAAATTGTTTCCATTCCCAAATACATAGGTTTACGTTTAATGATGTAGATGATGTGGGAACTCGTATTATTCCTTCTAATCTCGTATTACTCGTATTCTTGCTTCATAACAAAATGGCGCGAGAAACTGAAAAAGATCCAACGATAGCGTGGGTGGGAATTCATAAATGTTTATCATACGGAATGAGGATTAAGTTTTTTGAAGAAAATACGTATATTTTAACTCATATGCTTACCTTTGTATTTTTTAGATTTGTTGCTATCAACCTATGTAAAAAATAGGGCTTTTGTTTACTTTTAAGCATATATTCTACTAATAATACTGATTTATCTGAAAGCATAATTTAAATTTCACATAAACTTGTATTGCTCTTGACTTGCATCGTTGAAATTTGTATGGAATTAAGTATGTGTTTGTATTTTCCGTATGTTTAAAAAATATATTTATGTTCTTCAAATTTAATGATTACAAAATCAGTATACTTAAAAACGAAAAATAAACACAAAAATTAACTTTAGCATATCGCACATTCTATTGTTATCATTAGTATACATAGCTAGCCAATAATTGTAAAATACACAAATAAAAGCAATAAAACTTTGGATACCAACTTTTAGTGATTTATTCCATATGCTTGAACCATATTGTGTACGTTTTGTTATATACGCTATTTTTCAGTATCACTAAAAGTTTTTCATAATGACAATAGAAATTTAAAATATTGAATTTTTTCGGTGATATTAAAATATCTGTTGTAAAGCACAAAATATTTTCCTTCGTTGTTTCTTTGGTATTATTTTTATTGATACTGTCTATTTATTTCAAGATGTCAAAAGCTTCAACATTCTGTGTAATAGTTTTTTAGTTTTCATTTTCTAAAAAGTGATTTCTAAAGTGATATGATAAAGTTAAAATAAATTGTGTAAAAAAGAAATAACTTCTTGCATCATGACGTAAAAAGAAAATTATCTAGAATAAAGTCAGTATCAACAACGCCAACTAAATTTTAAATTAAGAACTACAAAAAATATTTAAATTTTATTTTCCTATAATTTACCCTCTGTATATCTCATAAAATTAAAATTTCTAAGTAAAGTTTTTTATTTTATTGAATGTTCCCTGTGCACATACCACCGCCCTATATAACATTTTTTTTCATAATTTACGCAATATGCTTTCAGATAGAGTAAATATAATATGATATAAATATATATATATATATAATGCGAAAATATAAAATTGCTGCGAAAATATAAAATAACTACAGAATATCGAAATATTTCTTTATAATCTTACCACTGTCAGACAGCCGTCCAATCTTCAACATTATTTGCGCGCCTTTTGAACATAGCGTTTTGTCGTGTTTATTTTGAGATTGTCAATTTCGTTAATGTCATGTAGCTTACAATGTGTTATTATTTGTGTCATTTACTGTCATCGTCAATGTCGAGTTTATATATATGTAAACATACTTTGTTCTTTTGTGTTCCTCATTTGTTCTCGTTTGTTTTATGTGTAAATTTACATCTCGTAAAGAAACAAATTTCTTAGTGTTTTTGAAAACACTCGAAGACATTGACATTTAATTGAGTGAATATTACTTCTAAACGGAAAAATAATTTTCTTGAGTTTTGTAAGAAATATAATTTTATGTAGGAATGTTTTCTAATTTATTTAATGCCGATAAATAATATTAAACGCACATTTTATAAAACCCTTAACATGAATGTCTTTAATTGCACTACACTTTTTTGCAAGTCGGTAACGCAAACGAGACAGCTTTACTAATTAATAATATACAATTATTATTCAATCAACCTAATGTGTGACATTTCTTTCACTATTAAACAGTTACGAGCATTGTAGACATAATTTTCAATAGGGAAGTATTTCCTTCGTAAGGTAATTAAATTTCGCGGCAATCCTTATCAGTATGCACAAGCTAAAGTGAGAACATTAAAAGATAGACGAACTGAAGTCACAAATTTTCAAATTTCCTAAAATGTGTTTATAAAGTGTAATAATTTTCACCTTTAAATTAGAATGATGAAATTAAAATGATCTTTAAACAAATACAGCTCCGTTAACACATGCACTTTAATTATTTTATGTCCTCTTCTAAAGTAGCTTTCTGAAAGGAAAGTCATTGTTTCCACTTATTTTTCTTTTATTTTACAGCAAGGTCATTTTGCCGATATTTAGTTTAGTTATTTTTTTTTTCTCTCTTTTATTCATAAATACAAGGAGCAAAGGTACTAAGTCCGCTTGCTGCAGCTTGATGTAGCAACATTTTTTTTTTATTGATATCCTAACATATATCTCATATTGCTCGGTTTCGAATGAAAGTAACTGAGCTGCATCAATGAGGGTCTGGAGACAGTTGCCATGGCAACTGCAACAAAGCAGTCATTTGACGTACCTTCTCCCCGATCCCTCGTTACGGGGAGACCCCCGTAAAGAGGCTTTGATTTCCATTCTTTTCAGTACTTGACGCAAAATTTGGAAGTTCAAAGGGTTAATGGCCAACACGATTAGAGCTTCCATTTAGAACGGTTTCTGTTTGCGCCATTACGATGGCGGGACGATATCGTTTGTCAAAATAAAGAGCGCGCCAGAATTATCATAATCGGTTATACCACTCATCCGCATAAAATTTCAGCCAGACACTTTCAGCTATCGTTGAATTTCCAAGATACGAAGGAATGCTTAAAACTGAGAATCGGTTATTTCTTTGAAAATGTAGTTCGTTAACTTTCCGCGAGAACACAGTAACTTCATAATGAAATTTAACTTTTAAGAGCATATTAATACCGTAAAGGTCGTATTATTTTCAAGAGAACGGTCATGAAAGTGCCTATATTTTTATTCCAGAGAATTGTATAAAAATAAGTGCATGTACAATATATGTATTAGTTTTAAGGTTTTGGACATTTTTTTAGCGTGAAGGGGAAAAAAAAAGTTAAATTTCTATTAAAAGCCAGCATTCAGGGTCTTTAAAAATGTATGTTTGAAACACTAAAGGAGAATTTTGTTAAAAATACTTAGAAAAATAAATAAATATTTGTAAAGTTTTCTATGAACGTAAGTAAACAAGAAACATAAATCATACCAAACTCATCGATTATGAAACACTTTCAAACACAGCAATATTCTTCCGCAGAATTTGGCGATGCATTGTTCTTAAATTTGTCGAGATTTCGGAGAAAATTAAAAAAAAAAAAAAGTTACATTATCATTATAAATGTTAGTTTGTGAGAAGAGCTTTAAAAGTTTTTTCAATCCTTTGACTGAAGACTAAAATATTATAAACATTTTTATACTTGTTGTATTGTGCTTGAAATGGATCAGTGTCTGTCAACTGCCGTACATCGTAATATTGGAGTTCTTTTGAGTGTTCTTGTAGAAGAACTATTAATATTAATCAAAACACTATTTTCGATTAGCATTATTTTTTGAGCTTATATAGCACATATGTCAACATTTTTGTTTTTTGGAAAAACCGAATATCTGTAAAATACGCTTTCAAGAATGTCTGTCGATAGATCGTGATGTATTTGATATTTTTCTCCTGTAAAAGAGGTATAATCCTGAATACACCATTTTCAATAGTGTATATGGTACTGCACATAAAAGAAACAGATATAAATTTATCACTAATCGATGTATATTTAAGGTAGTTGGTGCACGAACGGGCGGGCAGGAGAACGTAATGGTGACTGACGTTACAATTTTACTACATTTGTAACCTTTGAAATTCACCAAAAAAAAGCGTGACTGATGTTACGCAAAAGATTCTTCTGTGTAACATCAGTCGTACAAATGCAGTCAAATCGTAACGTCAGTCACGATGGAATGACCCTATAACCAAAATCATAAGCATCTCTCAACCTTGTTGGAAAGTTAAAAACATAAATAATACTAGTATGATACAACATAACGGTATCACACAAACTCGGGGAGTGAGAAAATTATTTTTTTAATTGTTAGCTGTCTAAAATAAATGTTCGACGCTCTAAAAAATCAGTTTGCTATTTTGTTGCATATAAATCGATTAATGCGTTAGAACCCCCTTAAAAATTCCTCCAAGTAACGCAACCTCACCCCCAAGGCAAATAGTCCTTGCGTTAACACAACATAACACACTAAATCGGTTAGTTAGAGCGCGAGTAACGAATGTTCAAAATTCCCTTTGAAATCCTCATAGCTTAACATTATTACATTGAGTATTTTTCGATATCTCGCCAAATAATGAATATATCGCCAAGCTGGATACATTTTTCGAAACATTTTTGCATATTATATTTCTCGCCAAATAATGAAAATATCGCCAAGCTGGATTCATTTTTAGAAACACTTTTTTGCACGCCATACTTGCAGATTTATCGTAAAAGACGCCAATATTGGCGACTTTTACGATACAATTAAAATAAACAATTAAAAGAATAGTCTGGAATAGTCAACTGTTTTGTAAAATATGATATCAAAAAACAAATCTGTGCAAACGAATTGAAATGCTTAATCTTTCTGGCGCACAACATTTGACCACACTTACCCGGAGATATGATGGACACGAAAAATGGAAGGAAAAAGCTTGGCTCCAACGGGAGAGGGGCTTATGAGGTTAAACTAGTATTATTTATTTGATTTGTCACTTCAAAGCCTTATTTTAATATGAAGTTGACTAATAAAAATTAAATATTTCAATTAGGAATTTTTTTTTCAAGTATTTTGCTCTTTATACAAGACTGAAATTGAGCTTTGAAGCAAACTCTGTATGTTAAACAGTTGTATAACCCAGTTAGCTGTTGTAAATGTCAAACTAATATGTTAGGGTCAGTTTATCAGTTGTCAACATATTTCTTAGTCAGGGTTATTTTCGCTTTGTTTCTTTTAGTGTAAAGTACATTTTATAATGAAAAAAATGCGCATCATAATTTAAGAATTAATTGAATATGTATCAATTAATCTAATATGAATATGTATCTGAATATGTATCAATTAATCAATCATAATTGATATTTTATGTAAAAATAGAGGGTTCACAATAAGATCAGCTGCCGAGAACATCAGCTTAATACTTTCTGAATTCTAAATTAAAATTTTCAGGAGATCATATTTAACTAAATCGAAGTTTTTATAAAGCCCCTCCCCATACAAAAAAATTCCAATTAGTAAAATGTGCACCATACATTAATGAGTGGTGTGCAAAATTTGAGCATTTTATCATAAAAAATGTCGGAGATATGAAAATAAATATGTGTTGAGCTCTTCTAGTTTTTCCCGCGGCATAATGTCAAACTGAAATGAAATATAAGCCAGATCTAAGTAATTAATAAGACGATGTCTTTCTTTTACAAACACGATTACAAAAGTTTTCAATATTAATTTAATATTCCTTTGCTCTAATCTATTTGAAGTGTCTTCATTAATTTGAAAAAAAAAATATATTTCAACAGAATGTGTGTCCTGAGATTAAAAAAATCTGGAGTGACTCCACTCGACTTTCCGAACACTTACGATTAAGATCATTACCAAGCACTTAAATAAATTTTAATCGATGAATAATTCAAACATATATACCAAATTGAAACTCAATCGAATGCACCGTTTAAACGCTTGCGCGCTTTCAAGAATTTCTCCCCATATGCCATTATGCCATAACATAAAAGAAAGTTTTGTCGTAGCCCTTTAGGAGAACTATAAGTCCTATACACACCAAAATCAATACCGGTCTTAGGATGGTGGTTTATAACATGTATACCGAATTTGAGCTCAATCGAATGTATCGTTTAAACGCTCGCGCACTTTCAAGAAATTCCCCCCATAGGCCAGAATGTAAAAGAAATCTTTGTCGTAGCCCTGTAGAAAAACTATAAGTCCTATACACACCAAAATCAATGCCGGTCTTGCAACGGTGGTTTATAACATATATACCCAATTTGAGCTCAATCGAATCTACCGTTTAAACGCTAGCGCACTTTCAAGAAATTCCCCCCATAGGCCATAATGTAAAAGAAATCTTTGTCGTAGCCCTGTAGAAAAACTATAAGTCTTATACACACCAAAATCAATACCGGTCTTGCGACACGACGGTGGTTTATGACATATATATCCAATTTGAGCTCAATCGAATGCTCCGTTCAGGAGCTATCGTGTTCACTCACATACACACAAACACACAAACACACATACACACACACACACATACACACACACACACATACACACATACATACACACACACATACACACATACATACATACATCTCGTAAAAATAGCATAAATGGATTCAGAAGCCCTCAAAACGTGTAAAAACACCAAAATCTCGAAGTCGAATTTTTTCATGATTACAATACTTTCCTTACATGGTACATGTTCGGAAAGTAAAAATAAGTTATCAGAAAATGAATCTTATTTTGTCAGATTAAAAAAAAGAAAATCGGATTCATAAAATGTAAAGAACTCTTTCGCCAATACTTTTAATGGAAAATTTAAAGAATAAATATTTCAAAAGCTAGGATTGAACATGAACTAACTTACTTCAACGCGCATCTTGTTTACAGTCGAAACATAATTTTCGTATCTTTTATAATTCAGTTTAGCAAGAATTCCGCATACATTGCGCAACTAAATATTTGACATGTCTATTCAGCAGTGTGTACTTCTATGCATGTTTGGCTGTCATTTAGCAGAATACCACTATCGCTTCGAAGTGACTGAAGAAAAATTTCCGAGAAGCCGTCTTTTCCAGCCACTGTTTCCTTTTGCAATCGCCTACGAAAATAAGCAAGCAATACGAAGAAACGGATACAGTAACCCGAAAAAAAAAAATAAATAAATAAATAAATAAAACTCTTGCTTTTGAGAAGGTGGATCGTTTTAAAAATGAACTTAGATTCCTTTTTCTGTATAATTTAAGAAATTCCTCTGCTTATTTCAATGTAAAATTCTATGTTTGTTCCTTACGTAATGTAGCATGACCCATTACCATAGCTGGGCGATGAAAATAGAGTCTGGAACATTTCGTGGAATGCATGATTACCATAGCCAGGGATTGTTATGAATGATTCAAGATTTAGTTTCACGTTGATGCGACTTGGATAATGTGTCAAAGAACGTTTGCTCGTAGATGGTTTGTGAATAAATTCAGTATAATTTATATAAAAAATATGTATGGGATTTTTTTAACATGGGGGAATTTTTAATATCGTATTGCTTTTATTATATATATATATATATATATATATATATAACATGTAAAATAAATGTGTTCTTAATATTCAAAATTTCTATTAGCTCACTTGAAAATTCTATAGGGGCGTGAAAATTTTTGTTTTCAAACAAAGAATTTATCTCGGGATCTAGAAATAAAAAATATATAAAAGCAATTTATAGATCTCCTCTTTCCCCCTCCTTGATTTCTCCATATCTCTGAAGAATTTACGGGGACCGTGCGATCCGAGCACTTTAATAACCAATAAATGCACCTCTTTCTGGTCGTTGTTATCAAACCGTGTGACCCGCAGTAATAAAAGTACAAACATAGCTGAGAGAGAAGCTTTTTCGTGACCTCTCTTGCTTTGTAAATCTGTGTGGAAGCTCTTAATAAAAGTATGTTTTAATCAGTTTATATATATATATATATATATATATATATAACAAGTAAAACACAAAACATACTACAAATAAGACATATCTCGCATAAAAATAACAGCTATTATCAAGAATTAGAAACCAGATTTTGAATCCAAATAAAGTGCAAGAATTATTGTGATAGTATAATGGAACGGAAATTATAACCACTGTCACCATCGTCAGGGGCCACAAACAGTGGATTATAATTTACAGTAAACCAAATAGTAGGGTTTCGGTTGTGTGGCATATCAGAAGAGATATTAACTCCACACATCTGGGCCCTACCCTACTATATAAAGGAAAGAAGAAATCAAAAAGATAACAAGAATTAGAAATAGGAATATAATTTTACATACCAGACCTTGAGCACATGTAAATTTCATTTGAACAATTGATGTGTTGCCAATGTTAAGAATTGTAAAAAGTGTATATATATATATATATATATACACTGCTCAAAAAGATTAGGGGAGCAAGCAGAGAAGTTAAGAAAACCATGCGAGACTGCCACATATTGGCATAAAATGGATAGTACACGCGTATCAATGCGCAATACAAGAAAAAAGACGTAAAAAAATTTGTAATTTGTAATTAAGCTTTAATTTCTTTGAAAATATGGAAAAAACATTAAAAGATGATTTAAGGCAACAATTTGGTTGCATGTAAACGATAAAAAAATAGTATTGTTTAGAAATGATGCAAGATTTTTAGATGGCGTGGGGTCTCCTCGAACAGCTATGACTGCTGCACACCTGTTTCCCTTGGATGCGATGATGTTATCGATAAGACTTTGGGGTATACTGTTCCACTCCTCAAGAAGTGCAATCTCCAAGTCTCGGACAGTAAAATGAGGCCTTGGTCTCGCAGCAATGCGTCGTCCGAGCATGCTCGATTGGATTCAGGTCAGGAGAGCACGCTGGCCATTCCATAGCTGTATTGTTTCAACTTCAAGCATGTTCTCCGCAAGACGAACTGTATGCGGTCTGGCATTATCATGCTGGAAAACAAAGGATTCGCTAATGGCTGCAGCGTAACGTATGACATGAGGTCTCAGTATCTCGTCTGCATACCTTCGGGCCATCAAAGTACCATTTTGAATGCAGGTCCGTACGTCCCCCTATGCTGATTCCGCCCCATACCATCCAACCAGCTCGTCTGTATTGTGACCTTTCACGAAGGAAGGAGGGGTTATTTCGAGTGCCCCTTTCCTCCATACCAAAACACGCCGGGTGTCACACTCCAGACTGAATCGGGACTCGTCTGTAAGCAGCACTCGGCTCCAATCATGTTGCTCCCAGTTTCGATGTCCAGCAGCCCATCTTCTTCGGGCCGCACGGTAGCGTGAGGTCCACGGAATGCAGACCATTGGCCTACGTGCATAGAAACAAACCTCCCTGGTGAAGCCTATTACGTACTGTTTGGCTGGACACCCTTCGGACAGTTGCTCTTGGACAGTTGCCAAGAGCAACTGTCTTTCCAGTCTGAGTAGCATTATCTGTTCTGTTTTGACGAGCTGTTAACAGTATATACCGATCATCAGTTGCTGTAGTGGCGCGTGGCCGACCTTGCCCTGGTCGACGTCTATTATTCCCTGTTTCTTGGAATCGATTCCACAGACTTGCAACGACACTTCTGGCGACTCCAACAGCGTCCGCGACACTACGTTGTGTTTTCCCGGATTCAAGTCTACCTATAATACACCATGCCATTGATTCCGGTAAATCACGTTGTTGAGACATTTTCAAGTCAACTTTTCTAAAAAAAAAAAAAATACTATGCAATTGAATTTCACAGTTAAGGCAGTGAAACAGACGTTTCTACAACATCCCGAATCTGCCCTTATATTCTTTTTCTGGTTTCTGATGTCATGAACTTTGATTTTCATATGAAGTTTACTTCTTCTGTTTCCTGCTAGGCTTTAAATTATGGATGATTTATTTTATGTTACTTATCGGTGTAAGTATTTGCGTAATTTCGTTAAAACCATGTGCTGCCCTAATTGTTTTGAGCAGTGTGTATATACATCAAAGCAGATAGAAATTAGAGGTAAATATGCAGCCAAAAATAATTTCTCCTACCATCCTATGTTGCTATTCGAGATCGCAATATTTTTGATTCAACCGACGGATCAATACAGATTTACACTGTAGTAACTTTTATCATGAAATTTTTTATACTAGTTTTTCTCACTTTTTCGCTTACTTTAAATATCATAGTACATTGCAAAACGTATGTATACGGAAAAATTACTGTGTTTAACTGTTTATTTCCCAGTGTGCATCAATAAAGTGGAGAATTTGCTTTAATGTCGCATGCACTGGAAGGCTTCAAATGCAAATGCAAATTTTGTTTAGTTAAATGCGAAATTCCAGTTCATTTATTTCTTATTCATTTCGATAGTTTTATTCATAAAGAAAAATAAAACATTACTGTGTATTTTTCTCATAAATTTAGTATGAACTAAATTATGCATCTTGTCTAAACAACTGAAAAAAAAATTAATTTATTCTTAGTTGTAAGCGTGAAAGCATAATTAGCAAATATGCATGGCGGAAAATCTTCTTTTCGTATTCCTATTTGGAGCGAATAAAAGATTTGTTTTATGCTGATTTTCTCTCTTTTAAGCTGTGCAACAGTGAATAGCGTAGACTCGTAAATGTTATGTAAAAGTCTGTGTATGTAAACATAGATTAGAATGAAAACAGCAATAAAAAAAATTATGGCTCACAAAATAAACTAGCAGTTTTAAAAATTGTGAATGTAAATGTAACAGAAAACCTGTTCATCAAATAATGTCTCGTGAGCATCAAGAAATGATTATGATAATAATATTTAAAACTACAAACTAAATGCCGAAAACATTTTGATTGAAATTCATGCAAGTTTTCCATCGAGTTTGATTTCACAAAATGACAGCTTACTTTCAGTTATCTGCATTAAGGATATACTGCAATACCTGCCTGGTATCAGACACTACAAAAAATATTACCCTTACCTCATAGACGCAATTATCAACTTCTAATCAATATTTCAAATGAAATTAATAGCAGTATTTTCTGCTAAGCTTTACTAATTGAAAGGAAGATATGAAAAGCTGATACAGAAACAGTACAAGAGGTAATCATATATGGTGTTATATTACAGGGTAGATATTTCAACCAAATTAGAATTAATTACCAGTTATTTACCAGTACAAACTTGCAACTGACCATTCTTGTAAAGTTACATTGTCTCAATACAATATCATTTATCAGTAAAATGAACATTTATCAATGAAATGCACAAAATCACATTCTTTAAAATATCAATGTTTCTTGCATATTAAGATGTATGAATATATATTATCCACAGTACACTTATGGTTTCATAAGCAAAATAGGTGTTTAAATTATTATATGAGTAACATAACAAAGTCTTGTTTTAAATCATTGCATGCATAAAATAAGATATTTACTACAAAGATTTTATATCATTTGCTTTAATTTATAAACTGCACACAAAATGTACTACATATACAAATTTTAAAGCAACCTTACATACAAAAGGTTCATCAATAAAACATGTTTCATTTTTAAACGTACACAGAAAAGTTTCTGATTTCAAATTCTGTGCAAATTTTAGCGATTCAATTTGTTTCCATATCTCTATCACTTTATCTGACCTGTCTCATCGTAATTATAAAATCAGTAGTTTTATTCGCCACAACCGCACGATTTTAAATGTATAAAACTATTCTCTCACGCTCAAGACTAGGCACCCACCCTAACACATACATGCAACTTGTGAGAAAGGACATCTGTGATTATGAGTGTGGCATGCTCAGAATCAGAAATCGCATTGATTTTGGAGGGAATGCAAAACTTCCTTAAATACAATTTAGATTGTTACTTTTCAACATTGAATTATTAGAATTCTTAACGTAGAAATGTGCTTCATTTTGCGCAAAGCTGCGTTTAGAGGCCGTTTGTTTAAAAATAATTGCTTTATTGATCTGCTGAAATTATTTCGTCATTTTGATTCAAAGTTTAGTTTAAATGTAACTTACATTAAGAACACGTTTAATTACATTTAACGCATTGAAATAACATTAATTAAATTGCGTGACCAAATACTATGTTTTACAGACTGATGCTTTCACATGAGGATAATTACTGCTTATATTCTGGAACTATTTTGAAAGAATTAAATGTAAACGAAAAACATAGTTTCTCTTGTTTTACCTTCAGACAACCCATGTGGATTTTAGATATGTATGTATGTATATATGAATGTATTAGTTAATTGTTCAATTAAAATATTGTTACATTTCAAGCTGAATAATCTTTTTAATAATATTTAAATTATAAAAAGTATAGAATTTTATTATTATAATTTATATTATTTTAGTGCATATTATTATGATCTAAAAACATTAAAATTATAAACAGCGTGTCAGTTATTTTGAAGTCATTATATGGTTTCTCAATTCAAATTTTCACAGACAGTATTCACGAATTTAATGATTTCAGATGTACTGATAGATCTTAATAAAATGTACTTTGCCAGAAAACATTTTATACAGATTTTTCCAAAATACTTTTGTACGTTAGGTATCTTTAAAAAAATATTTTTAAGGTCATTCTTGTATTTTTCTCGTCAAAATTACATATATAAGATATTGAAAAAATAAATCCCTTCTATAATAAAGTAAATATAAATTAAAAGCATGAAAATTGAGCCTTTGCAAAAAATTCATCTTTGAGAAGAGGTTACAGATGTTTCACCAATTGTTTTTTTCGTTATTTTTAAATCATAAATGTATAATTACAAACAAATGATAGATGATACATATACCGGGTAGGTGCTTCATTTTGTTTGATCTATGAGGTATCTTTAAAACTGTTAGCATTAGTATTATACTATAACCTATTAGAAAGTTTTCTTGACATGCAGTTACTTTTGATGTTGGCATTTTATTAAGGGCTGTATATTTTGAAAAAATAAAAAAATGCAACTTTTTATGGTGTTCTTGTACACTCAAAAATCAAATAAAAAATGATGACTTGTATTCGAGTAATAAATTTAAAACATGCGCAAGTTTAAATTTACACTGTCGCTGAATTCAAAGTCACAGAATTATTCAACATAAAACATACATCTTAAAATTTCATTAAATTAGAAACTTTTAAAAACTATTTTCTTATAATAATTTTCGAATAGAGAAGCCTCAAAAATCTTGTTCGATTCTTTCCTGGCTATTTTAACGCTTAAGACGTTTCTATCCTTAATTTATGAATATGCTAACATTTTAAGACTTCCCTTTACTGTGCATATTAAGTAATTATGATTTCTTGGAAATGATAAATAGCATTTTTAAAGCAAGGTGTTCTAAGAATAGCTTTGTCAGAAGGGAAATTGAGGTCATTTCTGAAAAATATATCTTGGGCTCTGTCTACTGGCAGTTTTTCGTAGGACATTAAAAAAAAAAAAATGTTGTCACACAAATTGCCGATAGGTTGCAGTATATTATTTTCTTGGGTGCAGGACCTGCTAAATCTCGATTACCTTGATTACTCGACTTGCACCACCTTGATTACTCGACTTGAGAACCTTGATTACCTCGACTTGAGAACCTTGATTACTCGACTTGCACCACTCTTCCTTTCAGCCTGTATATATCCTAACATTTCAACTGGGTTAGAAAATTTCAAGACATACCACTCTATTTTCAGGGTATTATTTTCAAATATTAGACCCTTCCAAATCACAGAATCGCCGAGTTCCGGTTGTGTCAACGGTTGCCTTTCAGCTCTCCTCAATCTGTCAATCTCCTTTCGTTAAGCCGCTGAATTCTAGAGAGAACTTATTCTGGAAGGGGGCGGAATTCTCAGGCATAAATGAAATATCGCCGAAAATGTTCGGTAGAAAATGGGGGCTCTCCATTTTCGTGTTTGCTAAAGGGTGCATATCAAAGAGCTTGTCTTTCCCCCCGGTAGGACAAATTGTAACCTTTCCCTGCAGCTTCTTATTTCATGTTTAATTTACTGTCACTCGAGGCTGTTTATCGTTCTGGCGGCTTGCTGAAATAACAAATGATACAAATAAGCCAAAATGACTACTACAACTATTCTTGCGTTGGTTGGAAAGTTCGTAGTCAGTTTTGGTTGATGCAGCTCTTAAAGTAATTGGAATAGGATAAGACAAAATCTGCTGCGTGCTTACTCTGCTTCAGTGTTTTTAGTAAATGTTGCCAGTCCAAGCTACTTGTAGTAATTAAATTAGAGTTTAGTATTGTTCAAAGCCTGCTTAACCCTTTAACGCGCAGTGATCCCGCTCTGGGAACACCAAACTGTGACGTTTTGACTGTTGCCAGCCAAGAAGAATAGATTTGATTTCTATAAAAATAGTGGCGGGTTACAGAGCTCCACGAGAATCCTTTACTTCTTAGCACGTCATTTCCCGTCAAAAAACGGTCACGATTATTTTTAACAGCACCGAAATCTGCTGAAAAAGGAAGAATGCGAGAACAGCTGCATAGATTGCCCAATGCTGAAAAAAGGGCAGCCGTTGCCATAGCTCGACTTAACTACCAGCAAGATGGCGGACGATCGAAACGTTCTTCGCGTGCCACAGATCTAGAGACCCTTTTTGGCGCAGCTGACTGTGCGGCACAGCCAGCTGCGTGAAAAAGGGTCTCTAGATCTGTGGCAAGCGAAGAACGTTTCGATCGTCCGCCATCTTGCTGGTAGTTAAGTCGAGCTATGGCAACGGCTGCCCTTTTTTCAGCATTGGGAAAGGGTTGCGCCTCAAAGGGTTAAGAGAACTGGTTGTTTCTCATATTCTGCTAACCATTCACTTTAAATGACGGTGAAGAACGTAAAAGTACAATGCTTTGCTTGGGAAACAGTGTAATAAATAGTTATAGTATAAAAATTCTTTTTCATTCGAAATATAAGCCAATGCAAATACATGTAATATTTTCTCGCTTTTTCTGCCAGTGGGGCGTGCTTAATAAAACTGATTTCATACCAAGGAAGCAGAAATAGTCTGTGCAATAGGAAAATGTTCTTCGTTTGAAGGTCATCTATTGCACAATGGGAAAATCAGAGTCATTCTGCCCGCTATACCAGAAATGCATTATTTTGGTCCGAAAAAATGATTATTCACGTTCCAAACTCTCGAATGTAGAAAACTTACACAACTGATTTATAAATTTTTACGTTATATATACATTTGCTTTTGAGAAATCCTGTTAATTATGAGAAAATATAACATTTAAATTTTAGCATTGTTTATTCTTCCCATTTTCACAAGGCATTTCCCTACACGTCATAATGTTTCTTTGCTGCAAACAGAAATTAGAAAATTGGAAATAGGGATGAGAATATGAATGCGAAAAGCCTTCTTTGTAAAACAAAAACGCATGTGATATCTGTCCAAGGCCCATTGATATGCATATATTTTCTTGTAGGATTACTTTTTAAACAATCAACCAATTTGAAAGTAAAACTGACTATTAAATTAAATACCCTATGCTAATTGTTTTGTAATAAATTACAAAGCATTATTGAAGCTAAAACTCCATAGTAAAAAGCCGTGTACTTGTTATTAATTATATGATCCAATAAAATGCATGTTGAGAAGAATGACTTTGTTTCGGACATATCGATTATTTTATTTGCTATTGAATCGTTTCTAAAAATTCACAATAAAAGGCTCCAACGCATTCCATAGACAAACGACTCTGAGTAAAGAAGAAGTGCAAGGTAAATTAATAAATATTATCATTTTAATGCCTAAAGGTAAAAATGTTTAAAATTATTTAGTGTTTTAACATGGCTGTTAGCCTGCAATATGTAATGATAGCGTATGTTATGGCCATATTTTGTAAATAATTTTCTGTTCTTTGCTTTTGTGGTTATGTTCATCGAGTGCAGTTTTACAAATAAGATAGAGTGGGATTAATTTGGACAAACATTTGAAATAGCCCCTCCTCTCGAAACTGAAATTTGAGGGAAAATTAGCGTTCGTCCTGAATTCCAGAGATTATTTGTGGCCATACATTTGTACTTCAACATATATTTTATAAAAATTGGATTTATTTACAGTAGTTAAGGTTGTTATATTAGTGAATGGGGTGAGGGGGGGGGACTTTAAATAATTCATTTGTACTTGAAACTGTAAAGGATATAAAGATAAGTGTAAATGATATAAATTACAAAGCATCGTTTATATGTTTATCATTTATACGCCGTTATCTTGAACCCGATTCATTCCTATTCATTTTAATGCAAAAATGCTTCTTTTATGTAACGTAAAATTTCAGTCATACGCCGTTTTTCTCTTCCCTAAAGTTTGAAATTTTTCTGTCTCAGTCATTATTTTCCTATTTAGGAAGAAATTTTTTCTGGATTGAGCGTCTAATAAAGGAGATAAAAGGATTTATGTTCCTTTAACCACCTTCCTTCAAACACGCAATCCGACTCTATTAAAAAACTTTGCCAGAACACGAGCGGAAAAACATTTCATAAACATACTTCAATCCCTAATACTGCAATTAATAAGACAATCAGGCGACTATGAAGGATTTTTTTAAGTTCTATGTCTGTATGGAACATAAATCACATTATAATTCGTATGCAATCTGTATGATATTAATATTAAAGATATGCAGCATTTAAGATATAGTGCAATAAAAGTATGATTTCGGGAAAAACACTGGCTATAAGTATCATTGGTTATACTATCACAGGCTATAAGTATCTTGCTAAAAGTATCATTTTGTGTGTGTTTTTTATATAAAGTTTTTATTCATTTTAAAGGCATGATTTGTTTCACTTTATGATAAGTGTTTTATTTTTTTAAATGTAATTATTGTTTTCATTGAACTGGTACCTGAAAAAGAAATTGTTACCTTAACTGTTACCTGAAAATACATTAGTCGCGTTAAATCTAATGTAATGAAAGTTTTTTACTAATGCGTCAGTTATACGTACTTTCATTTATACGTCATTTTAGATCGGTCACTTGAAAGACGTATAAACGGTGCTTTACTGTATTATTATTTTGAAATTTAAAATGACATAATTTAGGCTGTTTATTGTATATATTGGAAAAATACTGCTGTGTGAAGACAAAAAATACGAAATCGGTGGTTTAAAATCCAATAACAAAATTCTTGGACATTTTGTTTTTCCAAATCCACAAGACATTTTATGAGTTTGAGAAACTTCTGTTAAAAATTTTTTCTGCCAAAACCAAAAGTGTTAGATAGTGCAGAAAGCCAAAATTCTTACATGGCTTTTTATGTATATTTTAATCTTTTAAATATTCGATTACTCTTTTTCAATGGAATTTTTCACTTTTTATTTTTGCTTGGCTTTATTATGTAAATGCTTAGTAATGCTATAATTATAACTGAATAAAAAAGTTTCTAATTTTATAATTAGTGACATTGGTAAGAATGTCCGAAACAACCTTACCTTACGGTTTGTCGCACAAATTGTGACGAAAATGGGTAACAAACAATCAAAACAGTATTAATATGAAAATGTAAAGTTCACACAATCGAAAGCATGGATGCATTTAAATTATCTCGTAAAAATATTATCATTTATTTTAATGTTAACTTCTGCATGCTGAAGCAATGGCTCTCTCCCCTACATGAATTTTATCACGACTTTTTATGAAATCTGGAACAAACTTCATAATTCGAGTCTAGTTCTAGTCTCGGTTTAATTTGGGAAGTAAAATTCCACGAATCCCACATATTATGAATCTTATGACTCCTTGTCAGGAATATATAAAGCTCGGGAATGAAACTTAAAACAAAATGAAAATGAATAAACTAGAATATTTTATTTTCACTTACATTAGTCTTGTAAATATTCTTATAAAACATGATGCAAACATTTGCATGATCCATGTATAACATTAAAATAGATTCATTTTGTATTAAATAACAGTTTTTGTAAGAACAAAAAGTAGAGCCATGTACTTCATATACTTGCTTTGAGAAGTAAATAAAATTTATTGACTGTTGATGGACTTTGGGTATTTGTTTAACCATATTATTAAAATTATATTGCGATACTGTTCGCAAAATAATGCAAAATAATTTTTAAAAAAATATAGTCCAGAAAAATCGCTCGTGGTAATTCAAAATTTCAGTGCAATATATTTTTAATATATTAAAAATTTTCATGTAAAAAGACTAAGTGGAGATACACTAATTAATAAAAAAAGGAATGAGAAATTATTTTCTTTTATGAAAATTTTTATTCTAAGGTAGTGAGTTCATGGGGGGATGGGGAGGGGGTGCCGATTGGCTTTAGGTCATCGAAATTCTTTGTTCCGCACAAAAACTTATTTCATTTAGATTCGAGTTTCAGGCAAGTACGATTTCCTTAATCATTGAGTAATAAATTAATTTTACTAAACTTATTTTATTTATTTTTTTAATTTTTGCATTATCACATTATGACAAGACAACATATCCATTTTGAGCTCTGATTGGTCATAGATTTTTAATTGATAATTAGATTATACGCTTACCTTAACTTTACGCACGGAACTTCTTTTGACGATCAGCTTAGGCAGTTTCACTTACCTAAGAATGTGCTGTGAAACTAAACATTGAAATTTAATTTCGTATGACGAAAGCAAAATTCGTAATTAGAAACTGCTTTATTACTTAATTTAAAAGTAATTTTTTTCAATAAAAGTTACGTTTTTCATATAACAGAAGACTTACATTGTTTATCTTATATTTATTTGCTTTTAAAAAACTATGCCATGAAAAATATATAAAATAAAAAAATGTGTTTTATGAAATCTAAGCATAATCGGTTGATTATTCTTGAAGGAAATTGTTAAATACCACATCATCAGAATATAATACATTATAAACTATGTCGTTTTAAAATGCTCCAGGATTTCTTTGACGTTTAATACAATAACTTTTAAAATTTTGCATTTTAGGTTATATAGTAAAAATTATATTTATTGCAAATGTTCTCTGGAAATATTAAGATAAAATTAAATTTACATTAAAAAAATTGCGTAATTTTTCTTT
Source organism: Cheiracanthium punctorium (assembly GCA_038373885.1). Lineage (NCBI taxonomy): Eukaryota > Metazoa > Arthropoda > Arachnida > Araneae > Cheiracanthiidae > Cheiracanthium > Cheiracanthium punctorium. The sequence continues at coordinate 493,090 of JAWZYV010012130.1, forward strand.
CAAAAGTCCGGTTTTAAATGGGATAACGATATCCTAAGTAATTTCATTTATTTTTACATAGCAACTTTAATTTTTACAGAGTAGACATATTTTAAAGTTTCGAGATAATCGAGAAATTTAAATTGCAATAAGGAGAAATTCGAATAGCTTTGTCGTGTCAAAATTATTAGCTCTCTGTAACTTAAGGTTTATGCATTAAAAGTTTATAATACGATACAAGAAGTGCGGAATTTGTAAGTTCTACGCACTTTGCATTACCACAGTGTGTTTCTTAATTAAGAGTTAATTAAGAAACTCACTGAAGAACTTACTCCCAGAAATTCTGTAAAATTAGAGTTTTTTGATTTAAATAAATCAGAAGTAAGTTCAGTATTTTGAAAGTACCCTGTCACTTAAACGAAAAAGGGAATTTTCCACGTATTTAAATTTAAACGTGCGAATTGAACTGTTGATGCAAAGGGGTCTAATATATTACGGAGTAAATTAAATGTTAATAAAATTAGAGTCATCTGGAATGTCGATTTTCTCTTCTTCCTTAAGCGAAAAATTTGTTAATTTGGACGTATTAATTCAGTTAATGTAATAAATTTTGAATAAATGTTGTATAGTAACACTGCAATTGGAACTGTTTAAAAACACTTGAACGAAACAGCTTTGTGGGTGGTTCAAATAAAGTACTAAACCATAAATTTAACTACGTTTCTACGTTTATTTAATCAGTTATATTAAACACCATTTGTTAAGCGATTATAAACTAATGTAAAACACCATTTTTAATCCTGCATTGATGTGAGATTCTGAATTATCTGGTTCCCTTTACCACCATCTTTTCTTTTTTCTTTTTTTTTCTTTTGAGTTAGATACATTTTAACACACAGTATATATAACATAAAACAAAATGCATGCACCATGTGGAAATACATAAATATACATTAGAGCACTTTTTACATACTCTAGCATAAAAACCTTTACTAGACTCATTCTTAAAGTTTATGTCGCTCTTAAAGTTGCCTGTCATACTTTCTATGGAACATTTTGAGCTATACCACTGCATTCTTTTTTAGTCCCATGAAATTCCAGGGAAATTTTGAAACACGAGTAAGTGCCATAAAAATGGAAGATTTTATGGAATGGAACCTTGATAAATAATCTAAAATATCCATGCAAATTTTTACCAATAGAATATTTGGAGTTCTCTATATAAAAAAAACCACATAAATTTATGCGATAGATGAAGAATAGTTTACAAAACTAGCTGAATCAGTAACTAAAATCATAGGCTTAGTGGAGAAAAATGAGTTTAATACAGTTTTGAAATGGAAATCCAATTTTTAAACTGGTCTGAAGCAACTTGGCTTTTGAAATTAGGTTAATAAATGAACAGTAAGCACGCAAAAGTGCAGAGAAAAGCCTAGATAGAAATATTTTATTCCTCAAACTTTTTACCGCAATTTTGGCAACGAGATGCCGAGTAAATCTCATAGGGGAAAAATAAGATTCTGTGTAAAAAAAAGGAATAAAATACTACGAAATGGTTTAAGAATAGTCCAAAAAAAAATCTTGGATTGTTTTGAACAAGGCTCCTGATAAAGTAAAAGAACAAAATAAATTTTTCTGCTCTTTATTTTATTTTATTATTTCATTTTTTTGGGTTTTGTGAGAGTGTTGTGTGTCTGGGATATAGAGTTTGGAGTTTATCAACTACGCAAGGTAACCATGGTTACCAATCTTCCATCTTCGGCATACTTATGGATGCTTTGTTTTTCTTCATGCTTTCCCTAAGTGTTTTTAAAATTCTACACAATCGCACTTATACACACGCCAGAAGGAGAGAAGAATGGACGTGTTCTTGATAGAATGAAAAAAGAAAATGTATGTTCATGCTTGCTGAAGAGGAGGGTATAACACCTCATGAGAGACCTGAGACAAAAAGAAAAGATATACTTATTGAGATCAAGTAATCTCTTTGAATACGAAATTTATTCCGATGAGTGGTGTATGGTGAAAATAAAAAATACAATGTAACGTTCAATATCGAAATCTGTGTCACTATAGATTATGCAAAGTACACTGGTTAATCAAAAACAGTGGGATATTTTGAATTTTAGAGATTTCTTTTCGTATTTATTTGGTGAATTGTTTTGTAACTTTGTTTATCTAAAGAGCGTGCTTGAATATATTCTTTCCAATTCCAATTCAGTAAAAAACACATTTTGGGGGTCGAGAACAAATTGAATAACATAGAAACTCGTTTATATGACCCAGTGTCTTTTAACGGTGGCTTTTAAAACGAATTTAATTTGTTCTGAGCAATGTATGTATGCAGTTTTTGTAGATATAAAATGTATATTCATGAAGTTATGAATTGTTGTTAAAAATTGAAACTTTTTCAGATTCATTGGGTATAACATATAATGTTTAACCAAATTTTAATAAACCACTAGAAAATCATAGAATATATCTAAAACTTATTAAACAAATATTTTTAAACACTTTTTTTCAATTTACATTATCCACTTATCTTTGATAGATAAAGAATCATTAAAGCCCTTTACCACCTTATTAGGGCACCCTGTATATATTTCAGTATCTGAATATTTAATATTTTACACATAAATACTTCGTTTATAGTCAAGAGTAATTACTATCGTATTCTACTGCGCAGAGATTCCGTACTTCCGTCTGAACCACTACAAGATCAATTTAGCCTGACGCCTTTCAAATACTGTCATACCACTGATAGATTTGTGCAACGATATATAACCATTATTAACCTGCAATTTGGATATACGATTAAAACTGGTTTCCTGAGAATGTAGCTTAATAACTGCATGATAAATTTAGCGGATATGATTAAAAACTGTCGTTTTCCCTGAGTTTGCAACAATGCAAAACTGAAAAAGGCATTTGTAGGTAGTTTTATGAAAGGAATATCTGGAACTCCACATCTATTTTAATACAGACAGCTGCTCTTCGTTTAGTTTTATGTAGTTACTTTTCATTTAAATGACAAATCTTTTAGGAAATAATTTTCGGTTGTTTTTTCTTAATTCTCAATAACTTTTAATTCATTGTGTTCTCAAACCAAATCTTTGCTCACAGGTAGTTAAATGACATATTTATATCACTTGTCCATTAGTTTACACGTAAAAGTTATTTTATAATAACAAAAATCAGTAACCCATGAAATTTCACCTCTCCTTCTCAAAGAGTATAAAAAATATCTATCTCAAACTGTTTTCATTTTACTTTTGTCGATAGAAATTTTATGCTCCGTCTTTTTATTTATGTTTGTTTTACATAAAAATGCACTTACTTAGAGCAAACGCACCCATTTTGTATAGAGATAATTTAGGTGTAAAATTTAGCACGGCATTGTCAAGAAAAAATATTTCTGAAAGTTTTTTTTTTTTTTTCTAAGCAAGACTAAGTGTTTTTAAAGTTCGTTTTTGCTTTATGTTCAATAAAACTTCCTTTTAACTATCTCAAGTGCAATTTTCGTGGCGCACAAAACACAATACTCTGTTTACATTGAAAACATAACCTAGGAAACATCAATAGGGACAAATATTGCGTGTATCTTGGAATTGTATCCACTTAAAAACGCGGAGTATTACTGTAAGTGGTAGCCCCAACATTTTAGATAGCCCCTTCTAATAAGTGCACCTTTCATTTTTTTTTTTTTTTGTGTTCCTTTCAACTGCATTCCAAAATGTTTCATTATAAAGGAATACGTCCTTTGTAGTCAGGATTTACTGAAATCAAGCCAATGTTTCACTTTTTATTCAAGTCTCGTGTGCTGACATTTATTTTATGATTCTATGCTACGTTTCTAAAATACTGTACATTATTTTTTGTAATTAAAAAAAATATTTTAGGCATTTGGACGAGAATATTTCGCGCAGTCTTTTAATATTTTCAAATTTCATTTTAATTCCTTGTGTTATTCTGAAAGTTTTGGATTGTAATACAATAATTATTCTACACATGTTTGTTTATTAAGCTTTTACTTAGAAGACATTTCTAATGGATTTTTCATGCATGAATAATTAGAGAAGCTCTATCACCACTTAAAGGAAAATTTTACGTCGATTTCAGATAGTTTAAATACTTTATCTTTTCGTTTTATTGTAGGACATATTATTTTCACATTATCTTTTTTATTACTTTTATTTGGTTTATCATATCACAGCGTTTCTTACCTACAGAAGAGTAATTATTGTGAAAATTATAATTCCGATTTTACAAGTTACAGTAACAAGAGATAAATGATCCTACAGATAAGATTGAAAAAAAAAATATTTCATATGAAAATTTAATAATCCTTTTCCTTTACTTAACACTGAAGAATAAAATTAAAAGTGCTCGAAAATAAAATTCAGCCAGTGTTTGAATTCATTAGATAACATATTTACACAGAAGGTAAAGTTAACGGTTATTACGATTGTACAATAACAGATAATAGAAAGATATTTCTCATCAATGATAAATGACACTAGTTACTCTAGATTGAAAGGATCTACTCAATAAAAACGTGTTTTGGTAGGCCGCACTCGTAAAGCTCAAAATTGTTTTCTCTTTTATAAACTTCATTTTATATAGGAGTCATAAAGTAAGATTTCCAACAGGTTCTAAGGTTTTTAGAGATGTGTTTACGAGGACAGGAAAATAAGTACACTTTCCAATTTTCCCAGAAATACACTTCGCGTTTCGTACACTGATAAGAAAAAGACTTACAAACAAAAATAAATTCAACACCTTAGATTTCCGGAGGATTAATTACGTTTAAAAAACTGCCAATGTCTCTCTAAACTTGAAATAAATATTAAGAACAAGGATAACCATTAAATGAATTGGAAATATTTACCACTGTTTCAACAGCTTCTTCAACGCGAATAGCGCATTACAAAAATATCATTTTATGCAAACAACGTTAGATATCAAGAAGTAAATTTCGTAGTTTAAAATAAGGTTTTAAAAATGTTCCTAGGTAATTTTTCTTTCTCGCGGATGAGTAATTTCCATGAAGAAATTCCAAATTTCCTTCTGAAGAACAGCGTTTTATTCAGCGGTTTCTTTTCCAAAAATGGTTTTTTTGGGGAGGAACGACAAACGGTTACAGATGAATAAAGATACTTGTATTTTTCGGCTAAATAAAAAAAGTACATATATTCTCTCTTCCCGAGCCTTGATGATAGAAATTGAGATCTCACTGATGAAGATGGACTGCTTCCAAGTGTCTTGCAAAACTTTGAACATAAATCAGTTTCTCCCGGGTCTTTTTCATCAACCACTGAACTAAAATGTTTCCCCTTTTACAACTAAAGGATTAAAAAAATGAAATAAAAACATGGATCTCGAACCCGCCGTTAAAAAATATCATTTAGAAAAAATGAAACAAAGTAAGATAGAGAGTCGCAATATATGTTCGCTTAAATTTGAATCCCGTGCTTCTAAAGAAATATTCATTTATCTTCATAACACACGGAACTGGCTCTTTACTCGCATCACCGCTCCCATACAGTTTTAGAATTATTTTTTAGGGAGAAAGGGGGGGGGGATATCCAACAAGTAACAGAAAACTTTTATTCTTATAAAGTTTATAAATCAAATTCATTATGAAACATTAGCAGTTACCTAAAATGATTGGCCATAGCTGATTTATAAATGCTTTTTATCCAGCGACATATTTTTAAAGCATTTCTGTTAAACGGTTTGGAAGCTTGTGTTGTTTTTTTTCTGAGGGAAGAAGTACAAATGAAAGAGCAAAATTCTGTAACTATTAATGAAGTGTAACTTTATACATTTTATGAAACATATTGATTCAATGTTCCTTCAATATATATGCAGTAGAGACTTAGCCTGACTACCAGCATGGCATAGGGCCTGAGGTCAGACCACAAATATACGAGGCACAACTTCTTTTTACAACTTGATTTTAAAAAATATTGAAAAAACACTGGAATATTTTCATTCAACTCTTTTTCTTTTCCAGTTCCTTTGTGTATTTTTTATAAAAAAAATTGCGATATACGGGAAACTGTTGAATTTTGTCAGTATTGTCAGTAACTGTAAACGCAAATTTTAGAAGCTCTTTGAAAACATAATATTCTTAACTCTTTCTTTCTAAAATTGGCTGATATGGAATCTGCTCGAGTACCATATATGCTCTGCAGTTTCTGTTGGTTTTCAGTTTCATGCACCTTTTCCTTCATGCATGCCTTCTCAGTTCAGTACTTTCAGTTTAAAAAGAATTGTTTGATAAACCCCAGCTACAACGATGCTGCATGTTCCTTAAATTCGTAGCTTCATGCTTATTGTTATACATTTAAAACTGCTATCTTAACTAACTTTCCATACCCATTACTTTTTTTTATTTGTACACTGCAAAAAAATGTCTGTTAAAGTGACAGAAAAAACTGTCAGCCAGGAAGCCAGTTTATTTCCGTATATTTTACAGAATTCTTCCGTATTTTTTCCTTATACGGAAGATTTCTGTAAAATAAACTGAGAATCTGCAAAATTTATGGAAGACTTCTGTAAATAAACGGAAATACTGGCGTCCTGGCTGGCAATTTTTTTTTTCGTAAATTTGACAGACTTTCTTTGTAGTGTACTGAATGCAATTTTTAAGTTTTATTTTACCCACTAAATTATTTGTTTTGAAAATTTCAATTTGTGTACTGTTAAACAATGAGTTTATGCTTGCCTAAAAAGTCATCCTTGTTCTAAATATCAAAATTTTAGAATAGTAGAGTTTAATAAAACATATATTAGCACATTTTTAACGTTTGCGCATTGTTGCTTTTGTTCCAGCTGTATTGTCTCTCTTTCTGAAACCAATTTATGAAGAAACATTGTCCATTTTTTCTGTGTTTCTCATAAAGCGTTAATTTTTTTTTAATATGTCAGATGGTCATGTGGCTTGCATTATTTTTAGAATAACTAGACTTGAGAACAGGAAAGTTTGAATATGGAAAAAAGCACCCGTTAAGAGGAATTAATTATGGAGACCGTGAATAACAATCTCGTGCCTTTTGTTTCCAATAATTCAGGTATCAGTTGTTAAAAACAGTTTTTTTCCTTACAATTCTTGCATTAGTTTTTTACTAATTCCGTGTTTTCGTAATTTTTTTGTCTGCGATTGAAAGTTCTTATTTTGACTACATATTTTTAAAAAAATATTTTTCAACGCTTTTTGGATATTGTATCCGTATTATTTGAATTTTTTAATAATATCAAACTACATTTTTAGAAAATACGACGTCCAATGATTTTTGAAAAATCGTTGGCCAGACTTAAATGGGAAAAATTAAGTCATCGTCACGTGTTGGACACGAAAGGACGTCATAGAAGGAGTGCATTTTTTCATTTCTTTTTTTTTTTTAACGCGGAACAGATTTCGACGATGCTCTTCCTCAGTGGACCACAAAAATATCCGGCTTGACTCCCTGCGACTATTTTTGGGGCTTCTTAAAAGACGTGTTTTTCGCCACCAAAGTGTTTCTTCTGCCTCTAGAGACTGTCATTATGGAACTGCAGTCAGGAAAATTAGGGTAGCTGCAGCCAAAGAAACTGTAACATCAGACATGCTGAAAAGTTTGCTGGCCGAATTCTTCTACAGAATGATCTGTTGTTCTTGTTTTGCGGGGTGGTCACATTCAATATTTTTTGTAATTTTAGTAATTTTGCAACGTTTCTAGCTTTTAAATCCATTTTATTTATAATTTAGCTTCTTATATTATTTTCGATAAATCCATCAACTTTGTCCTATACTCGTTGAATTACGTTGTTGAGCAACCTTAAAAATCGATTTTCAAAGATATTTTTGTCAACGTTTTAAAATTTGCCGGATATTACTACCATAAACAAACAAGAATTTGAGTTTAATCTTTCTTATACTTCTATTTCATGAACAATGTACCACATAATTTATTGTAGTCAGTAAAATATTAATTTCCCGTTTCGCGGTCCATCAATTGTGAAGTAGTCTTATTACCAGCCCGTTGGGTATTTCTCTTGAAAGGCTTCACGTATAATGAAAGTTCTCATTTCTCATAGTCTTAAATTCCAAATTTTATGTTCTCTAAACTAGAAATTGTCACTTCTTAATATTGTAAGGTATTGTATTGGAGCCTTATTTGTTCCCCTATGATTGGTGCTATTAAAAATAGTTCCTTGGAAAAGCATGGTTTAATTTAGTGAAGAATGAAACGCCCATTAAAATCTGAATCTTTATCATCCTCATAGAATTTAAATCCTATCAGAATAAAAGTGTGTTATCGATTCAACTTGAAAAACTTAGTATTTCGAAATTATCATTTTACCATAATTTTCCTGTGAAATAATAAAATTTAATTTAAAAATACTTTTGTACCGAAAGAATTCATTTTTTTCAATAAATCACAGAAGTGTTTCTTTCTCATATTAACTTATTTCTCTTTAATAGGAATTTAAATACATCAATCATTATTTTTATTATGACATATGAACAGGAATTCACTTGACTGTTATTTATAAGTCTAAATCTGTTTATTTTATCAACGATATGTCATGAGATTCCAGAATCTCTTCATGGGAAATTTAAATGTTGGAAACAATTCTCTGTGTGCTATCAGTTGTTTCAAGAGTTAAAACTGTTTCTAATTACATTCTAAATTGTTGAGATACTTTGAGCTGATAGTAAAATGACTTAAGAATTTACATTAAACTGAATTCTCCAGAGACCCGATTAAAGTAAGTAATACTTAAGTAAATTTGCGACATAAACTACTCTATATGTAAAAATAAAAAACAAATTGAATTAAACTTTTGTTTTTTAAAAGAAATCTAAGAGATCTGCAATATACACATGTTTTAAAAGTTAAGGCAATTGCAATGAAGCTCTAAATTTCTGATCTATACTTAAAATCTATAATTAATCATAAAAGAATGTTTTTTCATTTTCTTAGTAAGTGTGAAAAATCTAAAACAGTTTCTCTTTTTACGTTTACTATTCATTTAAAGTTTAAAAAAATAACTTTTGAGTAAATTGCTTTTATCTAATATGCATTGCGATCAATAAAAAAAAAGGTTGACAGTAAAAAGATAAAACAACAAAATCACACTTCCAATAACTTTATTAACAATATCAATCTGGTCATGCTACCTTTTGATTTGGTAACCATGTTCAATCTTTTAGACAAGTATGCTGGTTATCTCTTAGAGAAGTATTCTGGGTAATCCTCAGCATTTTCAGCTTCTCTTTTAAGCTCATTCATATTGTTGAGGTACGACTGTTAAATCTTGTTTTCATTATATACCTGACGTTTTCAGTGGAGCCTAAGGTCCCTATAACTACCTGGCAACTCTGAAATACAAATCTTCTGATCCTTAAGGAACTTTGTAACTATCTTTGCCTGATGTGCAGCAGTCCGCATCGTGTATAAAAGAATGACACTCATGAACCTCACAAAAACTGAACATTTTACTTACCTATGTAATTGATTGCTTTCAAAGCGACATTTTTTGGAAGCTTAAGTATAACCCTTCCCAATCCTTTACACCACTAAATGCACTCCAAACCATAACACTCTCCTGGTATTTAAGAATTTTAACTGTATATTTTACGTCAAACCGGGAGGCACCATTTGGAAGACTCACAACCTTTAAATCTCTCCTGACCAGCTGGAAAGCGCTTTCATTGCTTAACATATCTTTCAATATCTTTTCTTATGTTCAATCTTACTCCTTTTACAAAACTCAATCTCTTTATCTCTCTGCCTCTATCTCTTCTTTTCACCGTAGCGACTTTTAGCATGGTCTACTTTAGCATGGTCGACTTTTTAATCGGTAGATTACCTCTAGATACCTCTGGATACCTCTAGATATTGGCCTCACGGTCTATCATAGACCCTATCTCTAGGTGAGTCAAAGCACAGGCTAATTTTTTTTTTTAATTTCAACTTCTTCCTACCCACGACAGTCAAATTATTACACCTTAAACTTTAAAGAACTAAGAAATAATAAACAAAATATCACCTTACACAAAAACCACGAGAAACTAAATTAACTTCATCAAAATGACTCAAAGTTACCTCCAAGCATCCTTAATTAATTGCAGGATAATTAACCCCACCCACTTTTCCTTGGTGTTATGCAACGGGTTTTTTTGTCGCGGAATTTCGCTGTCGATATTATTATTCCCAAAAAATTGACAACATTCCCCCCCCCCCGGCACTGTGTTTATCTATTTAATTTCATTTTCCATTTAATTTGAATAATTTCAATCCCTGAAAATATGAATGCGGTGGCACCTGACGATAGAGCATTTTATTTCAAATTTCCATTCCAATTTCCACGTTTTGGTTTTGTTGGGCTTTTGTAGTTAGGTTTAGGCCTACGAGTTCTCGCTTGGTATTATAGATCCTACCCCCCCCCCTTTTTTTTTTTTTGCTTTGATAGCTCTGTTTTCTTACAACATTAAGGCCTATGTCTCCATTTTTATTCTTGGTTCTTTTTTGGGGGTGGGGGGGTTAAGTTCTTTCACTTGCTCAAAGGATTATTAGAATATCCATATTACGTAAGTTTTGCTTTATATATATGAAACGTCAGATATTTCAAGTAAAGTTTCAGAGTTAAGGCAGGTAATATGGTTTATTGAACATTACAATTAAGTTACAATTTAGAATGAGAAGAGGGGAGGGGAGACCGGTACAAGAATCAGCGTGGACTCATTAAGCAGTTCCAGTGGCAGAAGTCCCTCGATTTTCGATGTGCGGAAGTATTTACGCTTACCACACCACGTGGTTTGTGAAGACATAACTCCGCCTCTCTCTTATCTTTGATCGAACCACACACATTTACCAACATGACCCGCATCCGGGGCTACAAGGGCGTGGGGACACGTGTACACTCTAAAGTACTCAGAATCGACGGCCTGATGTCTGACAAATAACAAAATAAATAAAACATAGCTCCAGAGCGCGCGTGGCAAGTATGACAGGAAAGCAAAACTTACAGTGAAAGTACCCGCTTAAACAATACCCAAACTAGTAAAACCCAAATTACCTTTTTATACATTACATATATATATATCATTCAGTCAAGACCTTTTACAGACCGCCTTGGTTTTACACCTACTCTTGCTATAGTATTTCCCCGATAAAACAGATTTCGAAAATAAAGTTCTAAAGAATATTGGTGTCATAACTGTGCTTTTAAAATAAACGTTTCTGATTTTTTAATGTAGCATGAACATTTTAATTCTCAAAATGTAGCACTCGTAGCTCATGTAAACGAAACTATATTTCTATTATTAAAAGTTATTTTCTGTCTTCTTCTTTGGCGGTGGGGTGGGGGGACATCTATTAGGCTTGTGTTTGCATTTTTCTAAGATTCTAATATTAAGCATGATAGACTCTTTTTAATAACAAAATTGCTGTAGTGAAACTTTTTTCTGAAAATGTTTCTTCTGCATTTTTCTTGGCAACTAATTATTGGTATTTTCTATGGTTTGGGAATTGGGTTTTAAAGCAATAAATTGGGTTAGATAAGTTACCAAGTATCTTAAATGAATGACAAATTTGAGCTTTTATTTTTAATTGGGTGGGTCTAATAACAGCCAGTTATTAACGCATAACTGCTGAGTGTACTAAATGTAACTTTAAACATTAGATTCGCTGAGTTATTTTTTTAACAGTTACGTATTATATAAAAATGAAATTACTTTCTCTACTGGGCGCGTACCTGTATAGTATCATTTCGGTATCATTAATGTAGTAATACAACTTTCGCGTAAAAATGATAGTTACATAATATGCAAGCTCTTGAACTTTAAAGTTCTTCCATAAATGCTGAGATATAATAGGTACTTTTCTCACTGTTTAAGTTGCATTTCTTTTAAATTCTTTGGTTAAGTTGCATTTCTAAGTCATTTCAGCTACCTCCAGTATGCCTTTCGTACACTTTCTAATATATATTATCAAAATGATAACACCGGTCAACACGATTTTTGGGTCTGACTTCTACATGTTAAATTTTAGTTTCTCCCACGCCAAAACTAAGGAAAATATATATTTTTTTTAAAAAAATTTGCTTTTGTAGAAATTAAAGCAATTTTTCAATTTTTAGGCAAAAATCACTGATTTTTATTATTTTTTTTTATAATTCCACTCTAAATTGTGATGAGAAAAGATTTGTGATAAACAATAACATATAAATGTAAAATAGTAAGAAATTAATGTCTAAAAGTGAATATTTTTCGTATTTCTTTTATGTTCGTATGAGCAAATAATAATACAAACAAATAATAATATTACAAATAATACTACAAATACTACTACAAGCAATACTACAGAGTTGCAAATGATAATGCAGTTTACTTTCGGGTTAATCAAAGTGCTGCCATCTTTTGTTTATGAAATAAATTAAAATATAGTTATCGACGTAAATCAGACAAAAGCAAACTTTAAGAACTAAAAATGAAAATTTAAGAGTTTTTCAATGTCTAGAATCAGAATTTAAGCATGAGAACAGAACCCCCCCCCCCCACACACACACCATTTTTTTTGGCTGGTGTAATCATATAATAAACATATCATGTAAAAGGCAATAATTATTTAAAATCAAGAGTCATATGATAGGCTGTTAATTGTGGATAATTTTCTTGTTTTCACGTATATTTCGTGGTTAAAAATAATTAGATCTTCGCGTAACTACATTTGCTGCGTACTATTGTACATAAAAGCAATCAACCATTTGAGTAAAAAACTAGAGTAATAGTAAGTCGTTACATAACAGGGATCTTTCTTTTAGAGTAAAAAGGACACTGAAATAGCTGAAATGTGAAGGTCCAGGATTCTGTCCTACCGCGTAGCTGAGGATCTAATGGTCCTTAGTTTCGCGGGTTTTCTTCAGATGTACCATGAGTACGCGTAGAAATCCTTTAAAAAGTCCCCCTCCCAAGGCACTTCTCTCTTTTAAGAGTTAGCCCTAGTGTGCTTTCACTTGTTAAAACAACAAATTAGGGGGAAAACTGTTTCAAAAATATCGCCCAGTATATTAGAACAAAACCGTCTCAATTCTACGGAAATTCATACAAAAATATACATTAACTTACTTCTGAAGCTGTAATGGTATTTAAGTTAGAAATAATAATTGCACTTAACGGAACACAATTTTGCAGGGATTACAATTGCACTAAACATTTCCTTTTATTTAAAAAATAAAATCTGTAGTACCCTTTAATGGCTGAAATGTGACATATTATTCTACTTTAATTGCCCGCCTGCAAAATTATATTCGTGCAGCAGAAATTTAGTAAATTACTTAACGGCTTAAAATGTTAAAGCTTTAGTGTTATTCAATATTCAAAGAATAAATGCAATTAACACAAATATTTTCGAAGGCTTTCGCAATTTCTATTAATGACTCACCCATATTTTAATCACTTATGTAAAATCAAATTTATTTTCGACGACAAGAGGTTTGGGAAAATTCTGTTGCATATGTTTATTGCATTTACTAAATTATGGAATTCATATAGAATTGTTTACACTCACTGAAACAAAATTTTTTTTTCATAATAAATTATACTCAAATCAGATATTTGTAAGGAACTTTCCTAATTAAGGAAGAACATTTCTGAAATACTTAGAACTTTGTGAAATAACACATACAAAAGGTACTTATAGTTCAGGACGCACGTTTCGAGAGAAAATTGTTCACCCTTCATCAGCTGAAAAAAATATACTTACTGAAAGAACAGCAGAGTGAGAAACACCGGTTTGCTGTTGAATGTGTTTTATTAAAGAACATATTTGGTTTATAAGAAAAACTTTCTTTGTTGCTCAGAACATCTGTATTTTTGCATTAAAGAGATGGATTTTCACATTCTTCTATGTTAGTTCTAAACTAGCGGACTTGGATAAAAGTTAATGTGACGCAAAAAAGTTTTTCTGAGAGCAGATCACTTTCTTAATACGACAAGAAAAAAAAATGTAGATGTATATATAAAGTGTGTCTCGAAATTATTGGTACAATATTCAAGAGGAGGTTGGATACGTGATAAGAAATAAGAAACACACAGCAACGTGGGGTCGGGAACGTCGTCGTCATGCAGCAGTTAATAATCACTTTCAAACAAGTGACGAAATAATAGTCAACTTTCCGGCCATTGCTCGTCGAAAACTAGTGTATCTTTCACATAAAACATGTGACTAAAATTGACAGTTCAAAAATTGTATTTTATTTCATGGATGAGAATTTTGGATATAAGCCCAATTTGGATATTGCGGGTTTATTGAATCATGGTCAGATTCATCGTCAGTCCAAAAAATCTAATCACTAAAAAATTACTATCACTATCAAAACTAAAATCTCTTTAAGAATCTCGTAAATCATCCGTAATATACACTCTGTCCATTGCTGAACGATTTCTACCAGCCATTTCTGATTAGACAAGGCGGCAAACAAGTCAAGTTAGAACATTACATATCGAGTATTGCGCATCCTTACTTTTTGTACCAGTAGTTATGGGACATTGTTCATAATCATGAGTTTGCTGGTCACACAGGTTACTCAGAGTGTTGAGTCGTTTTTCCACGTTCTCCAAATCTGTGTCATTACTTGAACCTTACTTTGAACAACTGTATCGTATTTTAGAGTCGATATTTATCAAGAAATCTTACATCATATGTTTTAATCCAGAGTTCAATAGTCTTTGATTTACTACACTCGCCATTTTTCGTTATATGTGTCACTTTTGCAGCAGAGAAAACACATTTTCAAATGATTTAAAAATATGTTTACTTTTTAAAATAAAAGCTGAATCTTGGGGTTTTTTTTTTTTTTTCTTCACAACATGAAAGAAAATCATTCTCCTTTTGAGCCTCTAATACTTTACTTGTTAGATGGCTTTTTCATCTCATAATGTTTCTTTGTCTGGAGAAAAATAATATGGGGGATTTCAGAGCGCCTCCTCAAACCTCATTTTTTGATACCATTATATTTCAGATTCAGATAAGGATAAAGGTCTTACTACAAAAACTTACAAAGTAAAAATCTAGATGTATTAAAATTAAAATATTGCGGTGTAAATTACTGGCATATTTCCTCCTCTCCCTTTTTTAGGGGGGGGGGATTCATATGTACTGATTTTTTATGTGAAATAATGCAAATAGAACGAATTAGTATTTTCAGATAAAATAATGTGCATCCAATTCATTAACATTTGTAAAATAATAAATATAAATAAAAGGAAAAACATTACAGTATAAGCGACACCATAAAGATAAATGTGTTTTAGACAACCTACTTTTATCGCCAAACTTTAAATGTATTCTAACATTTGCATAAATTGCAAATATAGTATGCAAATCTAAAAGTGGCTATCTTGCTAAGTCTTGCCGTCCCATCGCATTAGCTCTTGCAGGATTTCCTACGTACGAGTGTCTAATTTTAGAATTTCTTAGAATATTCCAGGGTTCTAGAGAAGGATATTAAAGGCTACACCTTCGATGCTGCAACGAGTGTGAATTCTATGGAACGAAATAAATAGCAAGATGCATGCACGTGTGCGCTGTTTCACTTTATGCTGAATGATGTTTCTTTAAAACCTTTATGATGTAATGAGATCATTTTAACCCTTTGGGGCGCAACCCTTTCCCAATGCTGGAGAAAGGGCAGCCGTTGCCATCGCTCAACTTAACTATCAGCAAGATGGCGTACGATCGAAACGTTCATCGTGTGCCACAGATCTAGAGACCCTTTTTTGACGACAGCTGGCTGTGCCGCACAACCAGCTGCGTCAAAAAAGGGTCTCTAGATTTGTGGCACGCGATGAACGTTCCGATCGTACGCCATCTTGCTGGTAGTTAAGTCGAGCGATGGCAACGGCTGCCCTTTTTTCAGCATTGGGCAATCTATCCAGCTGTTCTCGCATTCTTCCATTTTCCAGCAGATGTCAGTGCTGTTCAAAAGAATCGTGACCATTTTTTGACGGGAAAGGACGTGCTAAATAGTAAAGGATTCTCATGGAGTTATACCCCCCGCAACTATTTTGATAGAAATCAAATCTATTCTTCGTGACTGGCAACAGTCAAAACGTCAGAGTTTGGTGTTCCCAGAGCGGGAACACTGCGCGTTAAAGGGTTAATCACAGAGTAGAGCAAAAATGTAGACAGCGGGACATGTATGTTACGTCAAACATACACATCTTAGGCATTTCCAGAGTATCCAGTACCTGAAATCTTGCGCAGGGCACTGGGTGACAGAAGGAAGGCCTGTGATAAATTTTACGTTTACCGCTGACACTGCTCTGGAAAGCTGTCATTTGGATGACAGTTTATGTTAGAAAGGAGAAGTATATTCTTTAGGAATAAACCTTCTATCACCTTCGGAGAAGATGGTTATCATAGATCAGATGAGGTTCAATCAACGCTGAAAGCAAACTTTTATTTCAGAGTTTGGTTTCTTTGGTTAAGGCAAAGCTACACGAGGGCTATCTGCCTTGGGTAGACGACTTTTTTAGGGGCTCTTACACGTTTTTGCTTTACATCTGGAGAAAAACCCCCAGACCGAGCGACGCGCGGTATGTTAGAATCTCGGACCTTCGCACTTCAGCCATCTACCAATGTTCAGAGGTCTTATACACCGGACCATTGGTCGGGTTTTTATTTGAGAGAGCTCTCTCAAAAATACTCGGAAGTACTTGTCGGTGTACCACAGAGAGAAAGTCGTTTCCAGTTTCTATTCGATCTACACTGACAGATCAGTGATATGCTAACTTGATCGTAATGCCAAGATCGTACATATCTGCAGATGATTTTAAGAGATATTGTTTAGAATGAAAACACTAGACATCGATAACAATAATACTAATCTTGTTTTGATGTTACGATGAATTGCAAAACTTGTAGCAGGAAATTTTAAGCAGTTATGTTCATTTCAGGTATCAATATATAGAAATTTTTGAAGCAAATAAATTTCAGATTTGTAAAGTTTGATGGTTCTTTAACCATGTTAATTTCCCCTGGCAGATACATAACCTTTTTTGATAACATTTAAGCCTCCTTTCTATATGCTCATTGCATGAAAATTATCTCCTTATTTCCCATTTTTACATGAAATCATTCATCAACTTCCACTATTGCTAAGTTACTTTCATGCCTTTATTGGTCAGGACAGTCAAGAATGTTTCTTGGAACATTTCACCTGTCTAAGTGAACCTTAAAAAATCCATTAAAACATTTAAAACTAAATTAGAATATCGTCCTATTTACGTGCAAGTTTTACAAGAAATGTAAGCACATTCAGATAAATAACTGTGTTATTACTTAAAGATACATTACCATAATTAAGGTAAGCTATGTTAGGATGTAAAATATCGATATATTAGTAAATCTCTAAAATATTCAATGATTTATTAGAACGGCATAACAACAATATTCCATTTTGTAATATTATGCTAGGAATTTTAATACAAATATTATAATACAGCTAGCTTAAGGGTTAGTTGATTAAAACACTGTCATGTAACTATAAATAGAAAAGTTCTTAGTCGCAAATAATTCTAAGTAAGATAATCTACTACTTCAATTAAATAGGAACTGTAAATTTAAATTAATATTTTCCATTTGTGAGCTTGTAATATAATTAACAGTTAACGCTATTTATCAGAATGGTTTTTCTAAATATTAATTTTTTTCAAAAAATAAAAATTGTCTTAAAAATTATCAGTATGAGCTTATTACAGAATAAACTATAATGCATTGCCTTAATCGCTTCGAAAATCCAATTATTAAATTGTCGATTTGAAACTAGACGAAATAATACATATTTTTTATATTCTCATTACAAAAATTTTAAGACGGGAAACATTATTTTCCTTAGAAGTAATATTTATTTTAATTCTTGGGAGCGAAATTAATATAAGGCCTTTATATACCATTCTCAATTAGGAGATAACCCCTTAAAATACACCACAAAAAATAATTAACAATATCTCGAAACATTAGCTTAGAAAAGGGGTGAAATTTTATATTTAGGATAATGTCACGGTTTTCTTTCGTTCAACAAAGTTAAAATAGGGTGATGCTATTGAAAGAAAACGAAGTTAATACAGAATTAAATATGAGGACGGCTCCTTATGCAAATTATGTGAAAAGGAAATTGAAGTATCCCTTATTGCTGTACCTGTACAAGATCTTTCAGTTTCAAGTTATATTCCCTTACAAAAAATCTATGATGATTTTGACTATGTATGATTTGCAAATGATTTGCAATCTATGTATGATTTTAACAAGATCATGTTTATAGTCGCAGCATTCTAGAGAAAAGATATTCCTTAATTGATTTTCCTTCATGTATTTTTCTTTGTTTACACAAAGTAAATCTTTATCAAAATCTTTGATATCTTATGTCAACATTCTCTTAAATTTATTGCATTTATACTTTCTGAATTATTGAACTTAATTTTTCTTTTGGAGAGCCATTTTTCTGCTGCCTAAAGAATTTCTCAAAATATATATTAATAATTCTAAAATATATATTTACTTTAAAATCACGTGACTACAGCTTCATGTTTAAAAATGTACTTTTCATATTTTGTTCTTTTACAGGATAAAAGTTTTCACGGCAGTATTTACTGATAAAGCCTTTTATCTGTAGAAAATCAGGTCGAAATATTCACAATCTTCTTTTTGAGCCAATATTTTCCGATGGCGTATAAACCAGACTACACAATGTATAAATGTATTGTTTAGAAGTTATTGATTTATTTTTTTAATTACAAGCAAATGTACATCACTCTTTTAAACATGATTTTTATTTACTTTATAATTATTGTAAAAAAGGAACTTTTCTCTTACAACAGTAAATTTTGCAAGTGAATGTATTATAAAAGAAAATAATTAAATCTGATTCAGATGCATGCATTGAAAGCGTAAAATTATGAAAATATATTTGTGAGCCAGCTTGTAAAGAGATAACCGTAAAAGTAGCTCCACTTTTCGAAGAATTTTCTTTAACCCTTTAACGCGCAGTGTTCCCGCTCTGGGAACACCAAACTCTGACGATTTGACTGTTGCCAGTCACGAATAGATTTGATTTCTATAAAAATAGTTGCGGGTGACATAGCTCCACGATAATTCTTTACTTTTTAGCACGTCATTTCCCTTAAAAAAATATGGTCACGATTATTTTTAAGAACACTGACATCTGCTGAAAAATAGAAGAATGTATTAGCTGGATAGATTGCCCAATGCTGAGAAAAAGAGCAGACGTTGCCATCGCTCGACTTAACTACCAACAAGATGGCGGACGATCGAAACGTTCATCGCGTGCCACAGATCTAGAGACCCTTTTTTGACGCAGCTGGCTGCGCCGGCACAGCCAGCTGTAGTCAAAAAAGGGTCTTTAGATCTGTCGCACGTGATGAACGCTTCGATCGTCCGCCATCTTGCTGGTAGTTAAGTCGAGCGATGGCAACGGCTGCCCTTTTTCCAGCAGTTTGAAAGGGTTGCGCCTCAAAGGGTTGATCTGTTTGTGATGAGGCAGGCACGAAATTCTCAATCTGTGCACATCAGCAATCTTCAGCGAGAATGACAAGGATATTTAATATTTTTCTGCGTAATAAAAATTTAGCTTATAATTTTTGTTGAGCATCGTGACAAATTCGGAAAGACAAAACATTTAGCAAAATTCTATAAAAACAAAGAGACATAATTTTTAAAAAGGCTGTTTAGTATAAAAAGAAAACGAAAAATACACCCAAAGTAATAAAAAAAACAAGATACAAAATAATGTTAATCGTCTGAAAAGGTCAAAAGTGAGACAACATATTGACTTTACTTTAAAAGCATTGACTTTACTTTAAAAGCATTTAGTGCCTTCGTACAGCCTAGCTGGCATACCTTACCTTGCTGAGGAACAAAAATAAAATTTAATAACGATTCTACTACTCAAAATGAAAAGTAAAATTTCCGAGCGTTCAAAAGAAAAGATTTTACGATGAAAAGAGCTTTGGAAATATGCCAAAGAACCTGACTTTTTACTTTTTTTTTTTCATTTCTAAAAAACGCTAAATGGGCGTTTGAGAATTAATCACAAAATAAGTAGAACGTTCTTTTGCAAGATTTGATAAAGAGAACGACTCCGTTTCTTGGTCTCTCTCTCTCTTTTTTTTTCTATTTAGAAACAAACATTACTTTCGCGGATAGAATAATATTGTCTTTCTTTTTTAGCATTTGACATGTGGTGTTTTAATGTAATTTGATTAAAATTCCGAGTTTTAGAGTTCGCAACATGATTTCGAGTAAAATTAAAGAGAAGGAATTTTCTTATAGAAAGTTAGGAGCTATTGTCTTTTTTTAAGAATAATTTACGTTTCCTTTCCTGCAGGATTTTGTCACTACTGCTATACGATGAAACAGTTAAGTTTCTTATGCTTTCTTCACTGCTGTGTTATCTTGAAGGTTTTTGGCGCTCTAACTGGAGAGTTAGCAGCTAAGAAAAATGCAAAATCCTATTCAGAAATATTAAAGTGTCTCGGGGTAACAGCTGGTGCCTAGACAGAGCGAAAATGGATCTATTATTCAATATTAAATAGTGTCTCATGTATATTTTCTCAGAATTTCTGTATTTTTGGCTGTGCTGAATGTAGTAATATTACCGAATGTGGTGATATTCAAAACCATTGCAAAATCAATTTTCCATGGATATGTGATTTTCAATCCTAATAAAATAAAATACCAGACGGATCAGAAAAATTCTATTCTACCGCACATAGTCAGCCTAAAATTCTTAACCCTTTAACGAGAAGTGTTCCCGCTCTGGGAACACCAAACTCTGACGATTTGATTGTTGCCAGTCACGAAGAATAGATTGGATTTCTGTAAAAATAGTTGCGGGTGACATAGCTCCACGTGAATCCTTTACTTTTTAGCACGTCCTTTCCCGTAAAAAAATGGTCACGATTCTTTTTAACAGCACTGACATCTGCTGAAAAATGGAAGAATGCGAGAACAGCTAGATAGATTGCCGAATGCTGAAAAAAAGGGCAGCCGTTGCCATCGTTCGACTTAACTACCAGCAAGATGGCGGACGATCGAAGCGTTCATCACGTGCAACAAATCTAAAGACCCTTTTTTGAAGACAGCTGGCTGTGCCGGCACAGCCAGCTGCGTGAAAAAAGGGTCTCTAGATCTGTGGCCCGCGATGAACGTTTCGATCGTCCGCCATCTTGCTGGTAGTTAAGTCGAACGATGTCAACAGCTGACCTTTTCTCAGCATTGGGAAAGGGTTGCGCCTCAAAGGGTTAAATAGTAAATGAGTTTATAAATTTATTTTCTTGAGTTTGTTTTCCGAATAACTTTTACAGTGGTTTTAAGAGGTTGATTTCCTAAGCTGCATTTATTCAATATATCTGCAAAAAATAGTGTTATATACAGTAACCGCCGCTTAATTGGATCACTGGTTAATTGGATCAGCCACTTTATTGAATCAAATCGCGGAAAACGGAACGTGATAATTTTCCTCAAATAATTAACCAAAGCCGCCGCTTTTTTGAATCAGCCGCTTTATTGGATCAAAAATCAGTCTCACGAACGTGATCCAACTAAGCTCCGGCCCCTGTAGTATGACTTATAATTATTATATTATAAAAAAGTGTTTCATGCATATTCTAAATTAGGAAAATGCAATTCATTTTTATTCTGTATTGTTGGTATATCCATGCGTATATGCTTAGTAAAATATTTTTGTCTATGTATCAAAGAAAATTCACATCGAGCGAGCGCTTTTTGTGTGAAATATAACAGTTAAAACCTTATAAATAGTATATACAAAAGATATACATAACTTTCTTTTACAATTTTATGGTAATAAGTCTAAAACCATTCACGGCTTTTCAAAAGAATTAGGAGGGCGGCCATTATTACTAGTTAGGTTATTTTGAAATAACTATCAGAATTGTTTATTGTGTATAATTCGTATTAAAAAATGTTGTATTTCTTATAAAGAAAAAAATAAAACATACTTTTCCTATCCTGAATGATTTTCGATTATTTACCGAGAGTAAGTTTACGTACTCTGTTTAATTAAAGATCGATCAGTTTCCTAGAAATAAAACATAATGTTCTGTACAGTTTTTAGCACGAAATATTGGAATAAGCTTTAGCAGTAAATTCTGCGTACTCAATTAAACTAATCGCATTCTTGATAGTTTAGTTTGTTCACTATTGATTATTCTCAATTACATTATATACAATGCGGTACGATTTCAACAGAAAGCAATAAAAAAATCAAAGCATTTACTTAATCACTTCTCAATTATTTTATTTAAATTAAAGTATTAAATATTTCAAGGGAATTTTTCAAGTTATTACCTTTTTTTTAATGCTGCTTTAACTGATTAAAAACATTTTATGTAGGCGTAACACGATATATTTAGAATCTTCCTATTTAATTCAATGCTATATTATTAGAATTTTTTAGCGATTTGCAGAATTATTTGTCTTTGGTTTTTAAGTTTAAAATTTCTTGAAAGTTTTTCAACATTGTCAGAGTGTAAAACAACTCTTCTTTGAAAACAAAAAGGAGAAAATTACGAACCATTTCTAACGATAACAGCATTTATTTTTTAGCTTATTTTGAATATCTGGAGGGGAGGTGGGGGAGACTTAAGTCTACTTTTATTGGCTTAATTCTTCCTTTCCTTTTATATAAAGTCACTAAAGACCAGATTTTAATTCATAGAGTTTGTCATCGTCAATTTCTATGTACTGGTATAGAAATAATAAATATTCTTGTGTTATTTACCGTGTCTTAATTAAAACCCTAAAAATTAGTATTTTGTGCAAATTTCAAATGTAATATAATTACAAAAATCAAAATAATACTTTGTTCTAATTACACCATTTTACATTTTACTCTTCTAATGGTACGAGTAACAAAAATCCCCAATCATTTGGGATGGAACTTTTTTAGAGTTTGATCTTTAAAATCACGTTTTAAATCGTTTTTTTTTAACTTTTCAAGTATTTAAAAAATGTTCATGGCAGCATTTTAAGGTAAAGGTTACTGGAAAGCATATTAAAAAAAGTTGTGTTTCTGTAAAGTAAAGCTATCGTAAAGTAGCGTAAACATTTTAAACCAAAAGCCAGTACAAATTTACAGAGAATCTCAGTTCTTTTTTCAATATACTTTTACAAAACATTTTAATTCTTCAGTTATGTTACCACGAGTATTTTAATGTTACATTAATTTATTATGCCATGAATGAATGCATCATGTTTAATCTTTAACAACTTGAGTTCAAGGGTACATGATTTAATCTGATTATGATCGTTGGTAAGCCCAGTATGGACCCACTAATTCATTAAATTAGAGTTATTTAATCAGTCATGTCAAAACATGTCTAAAAGTTGATTTTGTTTTTCCTCCATTTAGCACTTTGCACAAAATCAGCTAACTTTGCTCTCGATTCCTAATGATTTATGAGATAATCTTTCATTTTTGTAGATAAGATCAATTAGTTTGTGTGCTAGTCGAATTTTCGCTACATTATAAACGGCATTCTCTTAATTGAAACTCCTGAAATCCGATTGTTACTTAAATGCAAAAGGATAATACTGATTTAATCTGCCGCAAAAATAAACATTTACTAAACATTTCTTTCAATCTCATAATCGATATAAAAGCAAGAGAAAATGAAATAACGAGTAATTGCTTCGTCGCTCGTAATTAATAAATATAAAAGAATGCTCCAAACTGATTGACTTGAATAAGAATCGATTGTGAAATGAATAATTGATTAACTCACTGTGAATAACAACCAAACGGTGATCAAGGATTGATAATAATATAAAGATCGTTGTTCTCTATTTCTAATACGGTTTCAAGTATAATCAAATAAAAGACAAAATATTATTACTACAGCAATATATTTCAGAAGTAATATTTGTTCCCTTACGATCATTTCATAATGTTAACCCTTTGAGGCGCAACCCTTTCCTAATGCTGAACAAAGGGCAGTCGTTGCCATCGCTCGACTTAACTACCAGCAAGATGGCGGACGATCGAAACGTTCATCGCGTGCCACAGATCTAGAGACCCTTTTTTGACGACAGCTGGCTGTGCGACACTCCCAGCTGTGTGGCACAGCCGGCTGTCGCCAGCAAGCTCTCGTCAAAAAAGGCTCTCAAGTCTGTGGCATGCGATGAAAGTTTCGATCGTCCGCCATCTTGCTGGTAGTTAAGTCGAGCGATGGCAACGGCTGCCCTTTGTTCAGCATTGGGCAATCTATCCAGTGCAGTCTCACAAAGAGTGTTTGTACATTCATAAGAATGAAGTCACAAACTATTAAAATTGCTGAAATAAAACAATATGTTCTTTTATGAGGAAAAAAAATTGCATTTTAAAACTGTATTCTAAGGAGAAAAGTATTTTTCACTCTAGTTTATTTAGACCCCTCCATTTTTGAGTGGATTACACCATAAACATTGTCGATGGCTGAAGCGTGAAGGTCCGGGTTCAGGCGTACCACGTGGCTTTCGACCTAGCGGTGTGGAGTTTTGGGTAGTTTTCTCAAGATTTAACGTGAATGCTCGTTAAAACCCCTTAGAATGTCCTCCACACAAGGCACCCCCTACGTATATACCCCTCAGATAAATACACATACACACTCTAGTTTTATTTCTGGTTCTCAAAAGATTTGAAGCTCTATCTCTGTTGTAGCTTCACGTCAGTAATTGCTCATCCGGTTTAGACCGTTATGAACACTTGTTTTTTCATAATTAATGTTCCCTCTCAGGTAAACCTTGCATATATAAAAGCTTGTATACATAAACACGTAAACAAGTGAGCCAACCAGACTTCGAAACGATTACGATTAGATTACGATTAGGCATGGTGAGATTACTGTTAAATTACGATTTTAAAATATTTTTTGTGAACATTCACAGCTGTTTAATTGTTAAATTTTTACTCGGAGAACAGAACTAATTAACAAAAAATACTTAAAAAAACTGATTTTAAAAAATAAAGTAATTGAAACTTTGTAAAATAATGCACATAAAAGGATCCTTGAATACAGGTATCACCTATGCAAAGCCCTGCAATAATACAACAGCTGAGAATTTCTACTTTTTGTCTTCTGCGTTGCTTGCTAGAAATTTAATTTTCTAGATTACGATGACACTGGGATTTAAGTTTTCAGATTACGATTACATTAGATTATTCGTAAAACCAGATTTCTAGATTATGACTGTATTACGACCGACCCGAAAAAGTGTAATCGATTACGATTACACGAAGCCTGGAGCCACACAACTTCTCCAGTACAAGCATAAAATCGAAAGTCCAATATTCTTCGGCAACAGGATATAGGAGTTTCACACCTGTAGGGCCGAATTAATCATCGGATTCAGTAGGCCAGATCATTTTAGGGGCTTTGCGGCAGAAAAAAAATTATAAACAAAGATTTATAAAATTATTTTAGTGTTTAGATACTTGCAGTGGCGCACCCAGGATTTTAGTTTAGGGGGGGCTGGGCTACATACAAATACTGCTGAACTCGGTCATAGTTACCTCGGTTAGTTATAACTCTCTTATAACGTCAAAATATTCGGTACTACTTGACTGTCCCATAGAAAACAAGCAATGTAACTCATTATAGAGTCATAAATAATTATCTGATCTTTTGAGCGACGTTGTAACCATGTGTAACAGTGTTTCAACTAACTGTAAGCATTTATTTAAAAACTTTTTTTAATAAATGTCTTTTTTGGTTAGAAATAATTTGAAGACAATTAAAAAAAGAAAGAACTAAAAAAAAAAAAATTCATTAGCGACAATTTTCATTTTTTTAACGCTTTTCACTTCTAACTTTCTACCTTTAGGGGGGGCTTCAGCCCCCATAGCCCCCTCCGTAGGTGCGCCTATGGATACTTGTATAAGACTGAAAAAATGTACTGATAACTAGTCACTCAGCACATGAAAAACTTGCTGATATTGTGGAACCATTTTTTTTTCTTAGTTGGAAGTTTTGATTGATTGCGCTAGAAAATTACAAGTGAGCGTTTAAGTGTACTCATGATTTTTGTGTACAGTAGAGCCTGAACTTAATGGAATATCGGTTAAAGGAATGCTCTGCTTATTGTAATTTTTCAGAGTACCAAACCGTAAAATAGTCAATGTGATCCTTGGTTATTAGAATAAAGTTTCGTTCCACAATGGGTATTCCATTAAGCGGGTTAGTTGTAATTGACGAGTTATGATTCCTTTTTAGCATTTATTTATAGTTTTTAGCGCTAAATCTACCTAAGAATCTTTCAGATTAAAATTACCTTATCCATTTCGGGCCTTACCGTCATCTTTTTTAGCGAGTTAAAAAATGAAATTAAAGGAGCATATATAAATTTGCATGGAGGAGGATTATAAATTTCATTGTCTAAGAGCCTTGGTAATGGTTAATGCGGCATATGTACCTTCAATACTAGATAAATAGTCGAAGTATTTGCTGTTATTAACTATGTCACAATCTGCTACAAAACAGGAACCATAAAAGCTTGCGATTCTTCACAAGTTCGCGAAATTTGGAACAATGCTCATTTATAAAGTCTGACGCTGGTCATTCAATTATGAGTCGGTAACTTATGGAAGCCGTTTCAATGCACGGAGCAACCAATTGAAATAAGTTTCACAATACGCTTACGAAAGTAAACTATTATGCAGCGGTTTTAGGGAACAATAGCTATGCGTTCAGTTAATTCGTTTGTTACAACAAGCAAGAAGTTATTCGAAGTTGCATAATGATGATGACTGCTTTGTAATGTCAGTATATATACATATTTTTCGATACAGTTTCTGTATAACGTAGGACATTTTTATTTAAAAAATACTCTTTAAGACATTCTAAATTAATTTATACACACCAAAGTATTAATTCTTGTTTCATTAATGAACGGTCACTATATAAATTATTCATATTTAGTATTGGAGAATAATATATTTTTAGAACAGTTACGGGGGGGGAGCCCCGATCTGAACCGAAGGTTGATATCTTGAAAACGTTACGAGATAGAAGAAAAAAGTGAATTAAATACAAAATTCTAGAGCGCTATCACTTAAGTAAAAACGATACCTTGTGGAGATAAATTCTGAGAACATCTCGCTTAACCCTTTAACGCGCAGTGTTCCCGCTCTGGGAACTCCAAACTCTGGCGTTTTGACTGTTGCCAGTCACGAAGAATAGATTTGATTTCTATAAAAAATAGTTCCGGGTGACATAGCTCCACGAGAATCCTTTACTTTTTAGCACGTCCTTTCCCGTCAAAAAATGGTCACGATTCTTTTGAACAGCACTGACATCTGCTGAAAAATGGAAGAATGCGAGAACAGCTGGATAGATTGCCCAATGCTGAAAAAAGGGCAGCCGTTGCCATCACTCGACTTAACGACCAGCAAGAGGGCGCACGATCGAAACGTTCATCGCGTGCCACAGATCTAGAGACCAGCTGTCGTCAAGAAGGGTCTCTAGATCTGTGGCACGCGATGAACGTTTCGATCGTCCGCCCTCTTGCTGGTAGTTAAGTCGAGCGATGGCAACGGCTGCCCTTTTTTCAGCATTGGGAAAGGGTTGCACCTCAAAGGGTTAAAACGTGTGTTGGTTTGTTCGCGATTTCCTACTCTGTGACATGACGAAACGATTTTGGAAAGAAAATAATCAACTAGTTATCTCAAGATATCTTTATTTTCGATGTTCAAGCTTCTCTCTATCATCTGCAATTTACATCTGGACTACGTCTTAACTCCACGTCGTGACGTAGCAGATGGCATTTCGACGCAAGCATCCGTAATGCATCGCTGACAGAAATATTGCGGAGGGGGTTTCATATCCCTTCTGTTTCAGGTATTCCATTGAAGTTACTAATCAAGTGAACATGACGACGCAGATACGGAAATCGTCAACAAACAAATTTGCGTTTTAAGCATTCTGGTTTTAGCAGTCTCATCCTTGCCACAGATCCAGAGAAGTCACAGGGGCAAGAGCTCGCCGTCCCTCGACTTAACCGTTCGGAGTTTTCCGCGGTTTTCTCCGAAACTTCACGTTAAATATGGGTTAGGACCCCTAAGTCTAACACGGAAGCCCCCCCCCCCTGTCGGATTGGATCTCTCGTGTAGATAATCGGTCATATTCCCAACCCAAAATCAAATCAAGTCGCATTAAATCAGATCTATCACACATGCAGTTGCAGGATTTAGACCAGTAAACTTTCATTAAACTTCATCTTTATAATTTTTTTAATGTTTTCCATATTCAATAAAAATTACCGAGAAAATTTCGAAACCTTTTTACTTATTTATTAATTTTGAATTCAAAGTTTAAAAAAAGCTCTTGAAATTTACTAAAATCAGGGGCACATATTTAATGTCTTTTTTTTTTTACATGTAAAGCAAAGAACACAGTCTTTTTTAGAAACAAAAATCACAAAATTAATATGTGCTCAATATAAATTTTAACGCTTTAGATAGTTTTCAACTTTAGACATTAATTGCTTTCCCATTCATTAATTTATTTGTGTGATTATCCGTTGAGACTTTCTATAATTTCTTATGTGTCACCGAAACGAAAGAAAAAGTTTAACTTTCACTTACATAGAAAATGTAATAACAAAGTAGTCAGCTTCAACTGTACATATTCTTGAATTACATAACAATCTGCATACTCTGCATACCTGCTTTAATTAAAATACGAAGAACGGATTTTCCCTAAAAAATAAATTTAAATTTAATTTCTATTGCATCAAGTAAATATGCAGAAAATTTTGCAGATTAAATTTTCTCTGCTGCAGCTGTGTTTAATTCAAATTAAATCAGCGCCAGCGATGTTTACATCGGTGGCATTTTAAATTCATTAAAATTTTCTTCCAATTAAATTGCATTAATGAGCAAAATAAATGTCCACCATTTCATAAAATTTTCATTAAAATTTTTACATTCTGTTTAAAATTTTAGAAATTATTCAAAAATACAGAAATATTTTAGCCTTCCTTCAACTATTATTCTCTTCAGAAAGCTTTCATTTACTTCTGATGGCTCCATCTAGCGGCAGAAACAAGAAATGTTCTTAATTAAATGTTTATTTTGCATCATTTCATTGAGAGTTAAATTTTTACTTTATTTCCGTAATTTTACTTCATTTTTATGTGTGCATTTTTTTTTTAAATTAAACATTAAGTTAATTAATTAAAAGTTGAATTGATTAAAAGTTGTTGATCATTTATGTTCTCATAACTCAAGGTAGAAAAAGGTTTTATTTTAAAATCATAATTATTTGAAAAACAACCTGCAATCAGCTTCATTTAGTATAATAAATGTATGAAACTGCAATGTTTGAAAAAGATTCTTTGATTTATTTTACATGAAACTTATCCAGTCGTTATATAGATATTTCCTGAATGGATTTGTTTTCATTGATAATATTATCAATATATAATCATTCTTTATTTCTAATTGTGTCATCCACGGATAATCTTTAACTCATTGCCCGTTCTACATTTTTTCCACATATAAGAATACAACACATTTCTTAAAATGTTCTCGCTTAAGACTTAGAAATTCGTTAATCTCGCCAATATTAACAAAATACATTAAATACAAAACGTTGTATATATTTTTTTTTTAAATCAATCACTAGAGATCTTTTAAAAGTCTTTTTATACTTGAAAAGTATATCTATTTGGAAAAAAGAATAACAATTGTTAGCATTTTATCTCAATGTTTTACAAAGCTTTATCTTTTTCTTAGTGCATATCAAGTTTTTATTTTCTATCTAAAACAAGCACGCCGTCGTCTTGCTTGTGTATATTATTCACGAGAAATTTGAAATTTCTTAGATTGACTTTCACTAATACACTCTAATAAAGAGTAAACCTCTGAGAGTTACGCTAATGTGAAATAAATTTTTGAACGCACAATATTTTCCTGGAGTGCAATTTTCAATTGAGTTTTCCGTTGTGGTCTTATGCGTGAACATCACTACCAATCGAAATACTCCACCTCTCTATGAATGCTTTTTGAACCCATGGACATAAAATTACCCCCCCCCCCCATAGCCGTTGGTTCAGTGAACATTTTTATATAGCATACTTAATCCACCACCCCTAACTTAAAATATACCCATAGTTGAAGACACAACTGATCATTCAATTACCCAGACTTGATATAACAGCAAAAGCTTGTTGATAGTCCTGGATGGAATATGTTTTTTTTAAATAATTGAATTTAAATTATATTATTTATCCCAGTATTAAAATGACTTTTATAATCACCTCACGCAACCAATAATTTCGTCTATATTGTTGGAGTGTAGAACTACAGGCGACGCTCGTTTTTACGAAAGCGTAAGGACCGCTCAAATAGTTCATAAAATCGAAAAGTTAGTAAAATAGTGTATGGAAGTGTATTTGGGACTACTCGTAAGTTCGTAAAATGGCAAGTGTTCGTAAAAAAGAGTTTCTAAAAAGAAGCGTTGACTGTATTACTATTTGCACTAAAAGTTCCAAAACCCTACACATAAATTTTATTTCCATTATATCTATGTATACTTTCAGTTCGAAGTGCGCATTCCATTTGAATAATTTTGCCGTAATCTTGATTTATCGTGATTTTTATGAGCTGTCATAATATAAGTTTTTTTGCTATAAGGTGTACCGTTTGTAAAATGAAATGAATGAAAACTAAAAAAAGTGCTACTTATGCCTTTGACACCCTATTAAATAAACCTTCATTAGCAGAATCTGTAAGCGAGAAAATTATGCATATTTTGTGAAGTTGGAAAGTTGGAAAAAGCAAATACAAACTCTTTTCGTTTTCTGAAATCATTTCTTCTTATGAAGTGTTTCAAATTTTAAAAAAATCTTAACGTGTTTGTTACATTTTTGCTCATGGGTATAAGATTTAAATTAAGAATTGAGAGGCATCTGAAGTACATCTAGAAATATCGCCTTTCTAAGAAAGGTATTCTCTGTTGAATTAAAATGTTCATTTTGTATATGCGTCAATATTTTTGGCACATTTCTTTTCAAAACAGGCAGGGCAGATTGAGGAAAAAGCACTTTCTAGGGCAATTTTCCTGACATCCCACTGGATTCTTTTTCTGTGCTGCTATTTTTCTCTAAAAATGGCACTTTCCTTATCTCCTACTAATGACTTAATCTCTGTGAAAAATTTTAAAAAACTCCGTTTTTTTTTTTCGTTTCAAAAACAGAACTAAATTTTTCCCTAAAGAAAGAACTATACATTATTTAAAACGTTGCAGTGTATTCAGTAACTGCTCGCAAAAGAAGCAAGACTTATTTTTTTCTTTCTATAAAGGGCAAGGCGCATCAGTGAAAGAATGGTAGGGCACATTAGAGCTAAAAAACGGTTAGACATGGCACGGTGCCCTTTTAAATGAGCGAAACGTGAACCCTGAATATTGCCTTGCTCCATTTGCTTCGACACGTTTGAGCTTGAACTAGAAGATAGGTAACTGAGGTTGTAGATAAATAATCTCAAACTAAATTGCATGAAACCAATTAAAACATTGTCATGCTTTAAACTCTGGAAAAGAATTTTTGATCACAGAACAAAATACAACTGAATATTGATTTAATTTCAGGGTTATGTTTGCCCAATACACTTTGTAATCCGATTAACCATTTACGTGTATTTCCCCAATCAGGGAATGAACGTTCATTTTTCTCTTCAACAACATAGACTTAGAAAAGTGTATCTGAAATACGCTTTACTCTTGGGAAATTTTAATATGTTATAATTATTTATCTGAAGTATCGGGGAAAGAGAGATTAAGTAAAATTATTACTTGCCTAACGTAAAATAGATATTTTAAATAAATTCATGCACTAATGTGAAAGTGCTGGCGTGTAAGGTCTCGATGTAACTAAAAATATTAGAGTATAAAAGGGCTCAATGAGTAGGAGAAAGATGTTACTACTAAGCAACCCAATTACCAATTTCTCCTTTCCTCAGGAGGGAAATGTACATCAAATGTACATTTATGTACATTTGTGCCAAAGTGTGACCATGAAATGTATATTTATGCCAAAGTACACTTATTATGTAACTAATGTTTAATAGATAAACCTGATTTCCTTCATACCCTGAAGTGTTTACCGGTCTGAGGGGTAGAACTGGCAGATCTTTTTTTTTTTTTTCGAAAATATTAACTTTGATTTATTTTAATCTGATAAAGATTAATTAAGAAGGCCATGCATTCACTTGATGAAGTAGATTATTTATTAGCTACCCAACTGAGCTTGGAGAATATTCAAATATATTCTAAATGCAGATATATTGAAACGTGTCTTTTGTGTATGTAGAATTTAAATATTAAGCTCGAATATTAAATTGGTTTCATAGTTTTTATCATTTTCGTCTCTTCTAGCCATTTGAGAAGAAAAAAAAAATATGTGTCAGTCAGTTCTTTTACTGAACTCCTCTTTTAATTAAACTGCTTCATCCCTCGAAAGACTATATATGCAAAATAACACTATTCAAGTGATAAACTGATTTAAGCCACACGCCTACCAGGTTCAAAACTCAGCAAAGAAAGAGCGAAAAATTAATATTCTATCTATTCCCAATTCCGCACAGTCATTAAATGCACAAAAGAATATGGTGTGTGGGGGGGGGGATCACGTGATCTATACATCTCAGCCAGTACAATGAAAAGGTTGGGGGACAAAGAAGGCTAGTGATTTTGAATATGCAGATTAATATTTTCGCACGTTTGCTATTTTCAAAAGAACATGAATTCATGAGATGCAGTTCTGTAATTTTTACTTGTCGCGGTAGAGTGTAGGTGTAGTTCATTTTGTCTGAGTTAATTTGGGGAATGACGTTGACTCGGGCACTTAGGTAACTCGAGAGACCTGTGTGTTTTAATCTACTGAATGTTTAAGAGCTCTTGGGAAGTACATATATATATATATATACAGGATGGTTCGGGATAACTATCAGTAGTGTTTTTAAGTGTGTATAATTTGAAAGCTAATACAAGAACGTCAATGTTATAATTCGTTTGTCTTAGAGTACATAACCGTCAGTGAATATTTGTACTATCATTATTTCTGTATTGCTGCACATCGTAGATGAAAAATAGAGAACAAGCCATTAAACTGGCTTCGCGAAAGTCGTCATCAACCATCCTCTAAAACAAGGGTTCCCAACCTTTGTACTACTTAGACCCCCTTGAAAGATTTTGTTTTTTCAATAGGCCCCCTTAATTTTTTTTAATACCAAAAAAATCCGCCGTGCAAGCAGTTAAGGCCGTGCAAGCAGCAGATAGTTCAATAATTAAAAAAACTATATTTTATCAAACCATTTTCAGTTTTACAGAATTACATGTATTTGTAACATATACAGTGTGCCCGTTAAAATCCGTTGTCACCCCAGTAATAATACCTGAACGGGAAGATATGGCTAGAATGGTCAGTAATGGCTGTCTAAATTTTGAGTTAGCGTTCTTATCTTAAAAACGGTTCGAGATACAGGGAAAAATGCATTAAAAAGTTGTTCAGCAACACTGATTAATTAATAAAAGACATCTTGATCACATTAATGTTAAAAATTGGAGCCGTAAAATGTAAGGCGTAAAAACGTTTTTCTGATATTTTGCCAGCGTGTAACTAGCTATATATAGTATTACTTCCATCAGAAATTGCAGACGACCCTCGGTTTTAGGTATGTGAATTACACCGCAAATGAAAATCTGTATTCTATTTATAAATAGTAAAAGGAATATTATTATCTATCAATTATATTCCTTTAAAAAAAATTTTAGAACAGGAAAAATTATCATAGACCCCCAGAACACTGTAGACCCCCTTTAAAAGCTTCATAGACCACCAAGGGGTCCACCTGGACACCGTTGGGAATCACTGATCTAAAACATCAATGAAGGATTCATATTTAAGACTGTTAAAAACGTTCAAGTGATAAGTCGAACATGGAAAATTCTCCATAGAGGAGAACCAGCAAAAACTGCAGAATGAAAACTACTCGAGAACGCGTAAGTTAAAGAATTTACTAAAATCCTTCTCGCTATTAGGATGTCAAATTGCAAAGGAGCTTCAGATATCATAATCGTCCATACAAAGGTTTTTTTTTAATCATTTAAAAACGAAAGCTTATGAAAAATTTCCACAAATGTACTAACCGAGTCGGGTACTAAGTTGAACAACTTTTTGAACAATTTGTTTTGATGTTGTTTATGGCGATGAAATTGCAAATATGTAAATTAGTAGTTTTAGTTAAACACAAGTATTTTATATAGATACTTTCGTAAAAACATTTCCGAAACGTGTTTAAATTCTTTTCTTTCATCAGTTTACTAGAAATTGAGTTGTTTATTATTAAAAAGTTTCTTTGGTAAGTATACATTTTCTTCTAAAACAGGAAATGCAATGCACTTGAAAGTCAATTTGAATTCCGTAGAAGTGAATTTTTATTTCATGCATGTAATTTAAAACCTCGGTGCATAAACTGCAAGACAGTCCTGGATTTCCTTGGTGATTTGTTGTAAAAGCGATATTTATTTCGCATTATCTCATTTCTTCCATGAGTAATTTGAGTAATTGTCAACGCAGAGACTGTATGTTCAGCTGCATGTGTTTACACCATTAACGTAGCCAGAGGGGGGCCACCGAAATGGAACACTTTACTTAGCTTACAATTTAGCTTGGAATTTGATACCCAGCCCCCCCTCCCCGAAATAAAATCCTGGCTGCGCTACTTTTGTACACATGTTGAGCATCAGGATTACAGCTAACAGTTAACATAACCTTAAAACGCTTAATCTGCGCTAAAAATTTTAAGCCAACTTCTAAGAAAAGGTTTAATTTGCTCATTGTAACTTCTAACTTTGCCTAGAGGTCCATTAAAGCATTTGAGTGCATTAAATTTAGTTTCTTATCGACTGTTTGTTGAGTTAGAGATATTTTCGATAGATAACTGTTTTGTTTTGTTTTTAATTTACCCTTCTGAATAATGCAGGGATGTACTGCTCTTGCACTTCCAGTACTTCTTCACTTTTATTCTCAAAAAACTCCAAATAATATATTTTATATAAAATGATTTTCGAACATAGCTGGTTGGTAAAATTGGTTAGTGTAGTATTTCGTAATAAAACCTTTTTAAAAAACATAATAATGTTTTTCTGTGATTAGGTCATAAAATGCAATTTTCAACTGAAACAGAAGTTTTTGATTGTATATTATTGGTCTCACAAATATATTTTCACCCTTTAATTATCACTTTTTCTGCATTTTTAACTTCGTGCTGCAACTTATAAGTAAAGAAGTACAGCTGATAAATATAAAATTAATGGCGAGGCCGACAAACACCGTCAAAAATTAAAAAGATCCAGCTCTTTGAAAAGCGACAGTTTCAAAGGCTGGGGCCGTTTTATTACCTCTTAATGAACTAAAATGGGTACTTCTAGGTTAGTAGTCGGGGGGTTGTCCCATTTTACGATCTTGGTTCCTTCTAACAATAGAGATTCACTTGACAGAAGGTGGATTGCGAAATATAAGCCAGGGATTAGGAGAAGGGGTCTTACAAACTTCGTCGCAGATATGTAGGTGACCTTAAGACCTCACTTTGAAAAAAAATCTCTTCTAAAAATTTAACTTGACTTCAGGGGAGGCCCTGGGGTAAGTGGCGGCCCCCCTGCAAACGTAAAAAAAAGGCGCACCCTTTTATGCTTCAAATCAAGTTTTTCTCAATTGTTCAGTTCGAAATGGCACCCCTTCGAGGATGGCGCCCCGATGCGATGCTTACCTTGCTCACCGTGCCCGGCCGCCCCTGCTTGACTTATCCCTTTTTTTGTGTTCTTTTCTCTGAATCATATTAGAAGAGGCATGCACCAATTGCCTCTGTCATGGGAAAAATATTCTCCCTATCCAAACAAACAATCGCTATTAAAGGTTTTATTTCTTTATCACTGCAGAGCAAATGAAGCCTACGATGCTAAGAAAACGGAAAGAGCATTTTTTGGTTCTCCATCAGAAAGACAAGAAATTCCTTTTTTTTTCTTTACCATACCACCAAATACATCTTGAATGTTGTACGAAAATGCCTCTTACATTTGGCATCGATTTTTTTTTTTTCAAGGCTTGAACTAATTATCAACTGAACGTGGACACCATTTCAATGAACGACATAGTCCATCATCAATGAATGATTAGCTTTATTTATTATTGTTAGTCAAAATTGTGCCCTTTACATTGCCCCTTTAATACTCAGTTTCATATCTTACCCGACTATTCATTTGGCTTTTTTTTTTTTTTTTTTTTTTTTAATTGACTACTAAACGCTGACTGAACATGGATATCTATTCATTTCTCCAAACAAAATGACTTGATTAATTTATTCCAGTGTTGTTTTTGTTTGTCTAAATAAGATATTTTTGGAAAAATAAAACCGCTTTTATATAAAAGACTTCTCTAATTAGCTTACTGCGTTTTATTTTTTATGTTATCTGATGACTATTTACAGCTTTGTTCAAAAATAAACAAATAAAACTGCTCTTTCAGCCTAAAAAAAAATTCTTATTCAAAATTTCGCAATTACAAAAATTTCTTTTCAAGCACAACCGAAGAACTATTTTGTCGTAATCTGTTTCTGCATAAAACCAGTGTACAAAAAATGTAAACGGTTTCAGAACACAGTTGAATTAAATACAAAGAACGCTGTTATGAAGAAATTAAAAATTCTAATTTTTACTTATCAATTCATTCTAGCCATTTCAGAGTTAAACACTAGAAATATGTTCAAATATTTTTTTTAATGACAAAGACCAAAAGGTATATCAAATCAGTTGGGATGATAATTCGATATTTGTTAAAAATTTCCATTTTTCTTTTTACTGTATCAATGAATGCTTTTCGATTTGCATAACATAAATTTATGAGTTTTATTTATTTTTCTAATTCAAAGTTTATTAGATTTCATAAAAATAATAAATGAAAATGCTTAGTACATTTTCTAATTTTGCTAAATTGTGCATAAAATCAATTTCTCCTCCTCGTTGAGACAAATCAATTTTTCTGCTTGTCTTCGCTCAGTTCTTAGGGGAGTTTTTTATTGATTACGATCATTTTATGATGTTAACAAAATTTTCATTTCTCTCTATCATTTTTATTTAATTTTTGCGTGTGTGTGTCATTAAATGTACATCTAGAAGGCTATGTGTTATTATCTCTGTTATTTATCTATGAAAACAGAATCTGGTTGAATGAGGTTTAAAATTTTTAAATTAATTTAGATAAAGACTATATGGATATCTTTTTGCTTATTTAATTAAAAAATATTGAAATGGAAGACTGATTTAGTGTTGTTTTATTTAAGTTGTTTCGATTTTGATGAAATATTTTGTTCGCCAAATCTGTGCGTGTTATAAAATTAATTTCTATTCTTCCGTGGCAATCTATTCTCGTTTTCTGTTTTTGTCAAGTTTCCATTGTTTTGTTTTGAACACATTTTTTTCCTAACTTATTTTCTTGACTCGGTTAATGTATTTTATACTGATCTTATATATTATTGTTAGTAAAAAAGTCATCATTCTAACAAATCTTTCTTTTTTCACTTATCCCTCTGTGTTCTGACTTCAAATCTGTGATCGTAACTGAGTATAATACTCTTAGGACACTCCTGTAATATTAAATCTCTTTTAGGCTTCGTAACATTTAGCTTCAGATTCATAGTTAAATTTCTACTTGTATTTAATGAACATTTATAAATGAAAATTAAAAAAAGAAACATGAGCATCTAAACAGTTTTAATTAATGGGCTTTAAGTATAATTT
This sequence comes from Cheiracanthium punctorium, assembly GCA_038373885.1. NCBI lineage: Eukaryota > Metazoa > Arthropoda > Arachnida > Araneae > Cheiracanthiidae > Cheiracanthium > Cheiracanthium punctorium. The sequence continues at coordinate 530,939 of JAWZYV010012130.1, forward strand.
GTTTTCTATAGTCAATTTACAAAAAAAAAAAAAAAATCAGGTTTAAGTGATATTTTAGTCCCTAAGAATCAATTGTTCGAATTCGGCCTGCTATTATTTTTAATGTTATATGTATCTTCAATGTTCAGGGTTTGCAGAAAAACCCTGAAAATAAGTCCCTATGTCTTATTGCACAATAAAGACAGGTTTTCGCCACAAGGCTTCATACTCTGTCGCATTATTAAGTGTGTGATTCCATTTTCTCATATTAGCAGAAGCAGTAGCTGATCCAGAGGCGAGGCTAAGGAGCTCTAGTCTCTCCTCCACATCAAAAAAATGACTGCTGAAGGTTTTTGCGGTGTTGCACATATTGTTCAAGTCAAATTGGCTTTAAAAAATAAATTAGCCCTTGTGATGGAGATCACATATCTATTTTAGTAATCATTTACTTTGGCTTTCTTTAATGTAATCTATCCAAAATCAAAGATTCTAAATCTTTTCTGTTCTCATTTTTCGGTCACTTCGGCTTTTAAATCTGTATATTCGCTTTTCCCGTATGCATTATTCTTAATTGTTTATTTCTCTAAATCAGACCTGGTGACGTCGTTCTGAGCTAAAAATAGATTATATTACGTCCGTTTGCAAATCGCAACGTACATTTTTGCTTCCCCTTTGGCATCCTGTTGGCGTTTTTATTTTGTTGCCCTGCGACATCTTTAAAATTATTTGCTCGCGATTACGTCATTTTAATGTTATTGGATTAACTTTTAGGGTTGCTCTGGAATTGGCGTTATTGATCTCAGACAAGTTATTGTTCTCGCCAATGTGTAATTCTCTGCTGGCGTAATTTTTAATTCATTCCATCTTAATTTCACTGTCCATATAGGACGTTTTATTATTTCGCTGAGCCACCATCCGTTGTAATAAGTTTATGTTTCAATAGTATCTTTTAAATAAATAGTTTTAAGCATTCAATGTCTTTTTCTTACTGCAACTAAGTGCATCGAACCTGGATTTCCAACCGTCACAACGCAATTTAATAATTTAAAATACCTTTATGCAGCTAACTTCATTACAGCCCTCCCAAAAAAATTCTGTGTACACAACTGATAAGCTGTATAGAGTACAAGATAAAGGGGCACAAATAGTGATTCTGGCGTGATAGGTGCAGTTCTTTTCTTTCTTCCTGTTACGCTGTTGCGCTACTTGTGACCTATCGCGGTATTACGTGATAAGGGGAGAGCTTTGTGATATCTGTAAGCTTTACCAGAAATAACCCCTGTGTACGGCTTCTCTGTTTTGTGTGTATGTAATATTTCTGCAAATAACTTTCCAGTAAAAATATCAATGTGCTGAAAATGTTCTTTGGGCTCTTATGTTGAGTACTTTCTTTTGGGCTGATAATAAATTTTTAAGGTTAGCAATTTAACCCTTTAACGCGCAGTGTTCCCGCTCTGGGAACACCCAACTCTGACGTTCTGACTGTTGCCAGTCACGAAGAATAGATTTGATTTCTATAAAAAGAGTTGCGGGTGACATAGCTCCACGAGAATCCTTTACTTTTTAGCACGTCCTTTCCCGTCAAAAAAATGGTCACGATTCTTTTGAACAGCACTGACATCTGCTGAAAAATGGAAGAATGCGAGAACAGCTGGATAGATTGTCCCATGCAGAAAAAAGGGCAGCGGTTGCCATCGCTCGACTTAACTAGCAGGAAGACGGCGGACGATCGAAACCTTCATCGCGTGCCACAGATCTTAAGATCCCTTTTTGACGACCGCACAGCCAGCTGCGTCAAAAAAGAGTCTGTGGCACGCGATGAACGTTTCGATCGTCCGCCCTCTTGCCGCTAGTTAAGTCGAACGATGGCAACGGCTGCCCTTTTTTCAGCGTTGGGAAAGGGTTGCGCCTCAAAGGGTTAACAGAGAGGTCATATGAGGCGCGTAGGGTACAAAGGGCGAACTCAACAAGAATGCGCTGTAGGAAACTACAGTTTCACCTCTCAAAACCGAAAGAGTCTGATATGTATTTGTCTGATATGTATGTATTTGTCTGATATGTATGTATTTGTCTGATATGTATGAGAGAGTCTGAGGAAAAAAGAAGACCCATGTTGAGTTCGCCTTTTCAACCGGAAGATCCTCATACATGCACACGAATTTATCAACAGATCCAAACTGCAAGAGTTAATGACCACTTTATAAACATTCAAATAGATTTTAAACGTGGGACCCTCCAAAATGAAACAATAATAGAATAAACATTGAGAAGCTTCCATTAGCTGGTTAGCCCGAGCTCGTTGAATGGGATATGCTGGCCTAATGATATGTCAGAAGGTTCAGCGGAATGATTAAGCAGGCATTCCTGCTGATCCTTCACTCTGCTGACTCCTGAGTTCCTGACTGTCAGCCATTCACGATGGGAGTGCTGACGTTTGGGCTCTGCTGATTCATGGAACTTGGCCACACTCGCTTTATGACGCTTCATAAAAATGGCGGCCGCCAGACGCCCATTCATACATGCTGTGACAAAAATCTTGGAGAGCGCTCTTATTTATGGGGAGGAATCGCACAAACGCCATTCCCATTTCAGTATTTGAAAACTTTCATTCATTCTGAAAACCTTTTAGCTAACACTTAAATTATTGGATGGCTGTTCCTGGATGCATTTGGGAAAGCTCCTCTAGTTACGTCTTTGAGTGGGTCTCTCTCTCTATCTCTGTTTCTTATTTTATTTGGGAAGATGCATAAATATTTAATAGTTTATTTAACGTAGTTTCCAAATGGCTCACAGTAAAACTTTAATACGTCTTTACATCTAATCACTTTCCTATTTCTTCTGGAGTTCTAACGCAGAGACAATGTAGTTCAAATCCGTGATAACTTTTGAACTTTTTAACCCTTTGAGGCGCAACCCTTTCCCAATGCTGAAAAAGGGGCAGCCGTTGCCATCGCTCGACTTAACGACCAGCAAGAGGGCGGACGATCGAAACGTTCATCGCGTGCCACTGATCCAGAGACCTTTTCTTACGGCAGCTGGCTGTGCGGCACAGCCAGCTGCCAGCAATAGTAGGCAGCAATAGTAGGGGTAGGAGGGGTGGGACACTGGGAAAGATGAGACACAATCCATTATGAATAAAGGAAACTTTATTTTTTTCTTACTTTTCCACAAATTTAGTAGCCCCAGCACCACAATTATTCCTATGAAACATTTCAGTAACAAATTTCTATCACATTGTTACAAAAAGTATGTTTCACAACAGCAAAATTAAATAACTTCTTACACATTCCCTTTTTTGACGCAGCTGGCTGTGCGGCACAGCCAGCTGCGTCAAAAAAGGGTCTCTAGATCTGTGGCACGCGATGAACGTTTCGATCGTCCACCATCTTGCTGGTAGTTAAGTCGAGCGATGGCAACGGCTGCCCTTTTTTCAGTATTCGGCAATCTATCCGGCTGTTCTCGCATTCTTCCATTTTTCAACAGATTTCAGTGCTGTTAAAAATAATCGTGACCATTTTTTGACGGGAAAGGATGTGCTAAAAAGTAAAGGATTCTCGCGGAGCTCTGTCACCCGCAACTATTTTTATAGAAATCCAATCTATTCTTCGTGACTGGCAACAGTCAGAACGTCAGTGTTGGGTATTCCCAGAGCGGGAACACTGCGCGTTAAAGGGTTAATGATGTTTCACCTTTGCTTTTTAACTTCCCGTGTACTTGGATTTTGGGTAGCTTCGTAAGGTGTTTTCAATTTTTCATATTTTAAGCTGTCAATTGATTCAATTTTTTAAGCTGTTGCTCGAGTGTTCCGAAATTCACATATGTTGTGCATTTCCAAATAGATAATTTACGTGGAATAGATATTAAGTATTAATGATGAATGCTGATTAAAATACAGAATTTAGTATATGTTAGTAATGTATCACACGTCAACAAATAAAATCAATTCATACACTGCAAAAAATGTTTTTGTTGATTCAACAAAATTTTGGTTGGATCTTTTTCAAAGAAATATTTGCTTCTTTAAGGAAATATTTTGTTAATTTAACAAAATTTTTGTTTACACCAGCAAAATTTTTCCGTTGAAATAGCGGCAATCAAATTTCTGTGGAATGAACAAAATTTTAATCAATTCAACATAGCATTCTTTTTCCCTGCAGCCTTTTTTGAGGGATATCTGTCTTTTGAAGGATTGGGATTTTTCGTTAAAAAACGTGAGGTAGCTCTTTATGAAGGAGTAAGTATATTTATTGGTGTAACGGTTTATGGAATTTATAGTGAAACTATAGCCCTATAGAGGTATTACCCTCTATTTTTACTAAAGCCCTTAATTCGCTCTGGAAATGTTAGTTTCAATAAAGTTCCATCCTGTTGTGCCAGTAGGTGTACTGCGGACAGTTTCAAAAACTCAACATTTCGGTATTTATAAATGCAAGTGTATACCCCCGTTGATGAAACATTTGTGAATGATGTCCTCTGTTTTCGCTGATATAAAATGACTCTGCCCTTCGAAAAGTCAGTTTAAATACGCAGAATGTCTGAACGATTTCTCTACGTGCCTTATGACTTGAGTGTTTTTGACCCATGAAATGAGTCACGCACAGTTCTTTATACGCTAAAAATATTGCACCTATCTGTCTAAATAAAAATGAGAGTATGTATTTATGTGTGAATACGCTACCTTAGCCCTTTGAGGCGAAACCCTTTCCCAATGCTGAAAAAAGGGCAGCCCTTTTTTGACGCAGCTGGCTGTGTGCGTCAAAAAAGAGTATCTAGAACTGTGGCACGCGATGAACGTTTCGATCGTCCGCCCTCTTGCTGGTAGTTCAGCCGAGCGATGGCAACGGCTGCCCTTTTTTCAGCATTGGGCCATCTATCCGGCTATTCTCGCATTCTTCCATTTTTCAGAAGATGTCAGTGCTGTTCAAAAGAATCGTGACCATTTTTTTTACGGGAAATGGCGTGCTAAAAAGTAAAGAATTCATTCTCGTGGAGCTATGTCACCCGCAACTCTTTTTATAGAAATCCAATCTATTCTTCGTGACTTTCAACAGTCAAAACGTCAGAGTTGGGTGTTCCCAGAGCGGGAACACCGCGCGTTAGTTAGATACAGCTGCAAACAGAGGCGGATCCAGAAAATTTTAAGGGAGGGGCGATTAGTAGAATGAAGCATATTATCAGAGATGGCTCAATCGTTTTTTTTCCCTAGTTTCTCATATTTAATCTTGAACCCATGCTTAACCTGTATGCTGTCATCATTAAAAATGCGCAACAAAGATGGAAATGCTTTTTTGACCTATAATGCTTCCCAGAATTCGAATGCAGCGAAACCCGGCGATTGCTCTGGCACAACGTTCAAAGAACAATGCTGAGAAGCTTCGTCGTCTTCTTTGTTGCATCTATTTTAATGATAAGAACGCGCAGGTTAAACAAGGGTTTAGTGGCGGGTTTAAATGCACTCAAGGGGGGTGCGAAGGACCCGCCCCCTCGGATCCTCCACCGGCTGCAAATGCCTCTCCATTCCTTGTAAAAATGTCACTTTTTTTTAATATTAAATAACAGCAACAGCCCAGTGCATCCTGCAAAACATGACTTTATCTTTTTCACCCATAAAGCACAAAAGAATGTGAAACTGATTTTGGATGAGGCGCGACAGCCCCGGTACATGCCCCAAATTAATGTCGTAATCACTTAACCGCCCGCAGAATCCGAGGCGAGCGGAAATTATTCAGCGCATTCACCACTTTAATGATTTTCAAAACTATAAAACTTTGCTTAACTACCACTCATTATCTATCTCGCGTAACCCTTTTCATGCCGCTTATCAAACTCGAAGTTACCACCTCAAAAGGGGGGGGAAGGGGGACGGCGTTAGGGGAGGGAGAGGGGGGGTGCTAAAATATATAACCGGGTGTACTTTCTTCCTAAAAAAAAAAAAAAAAAATCGTTAAATCGAGAGAAGGGTGATTCTAGAACTCCCTTAACAAATGTTTGTTAAGGAGCTAGGGGGGGGGGGTGTATAGATAAATCTAGTCTTCAATCTAAATACGGCTCCCTCTCACACATCCAATTACGAACCGAATTCAGCGCATTCAAGAGCGTACGCGACACGTTTAAGCGAAATCAGCCAAATGTATCCCCCGAAAACTTTTCTCGGCATTCATTAGCTGCGAGTCTTTTTCGCCGGTGCATTCGGAGAGTTCCGAAATGCACGAAAGCATCCGAGGCTCGCACGCGAGCATTAGCATATTAATGCAGAAGTCTCACCTTCGGCATACATATTTTAAAACTTCACTCAGTTGCTGCCTTGATAAATATAATGGTCTCCAAGCTGCGGCAGTGGGTGTGGGGGGAAAATGCACGGCCCTCTGCGTATGGGAAAGGGGGGGGGCGGTTTGCAGCATAAAACATTTTATTCAGATTGTGAAGATCAAAAGTTACCATGCCAATGTTTTGGAGCTCTGCGAGTCATAAAATTGGTTTGCCTGCGCAGTGCCCTTTCCTTGATTTCGCACTTTTTTTTTTTTTTTTTTCTCGCTCTCTGGTGGTTCTTTTTGCGTAATCAAGCTTTCTCGAGAGAATAGTTAATAGGAATTTTTCTTCTGCGCTGTGAAGACGTGAAATTTTCCTTTTCTTTGCATTGACTGCATTTGGATCTTGCAGGGATCTTGCCCCCTTTGAATCGCTAGCAGTAAATTATTTTAGTAGAGGTATCACTTTAACCCTTTCACGCGCAGTATAGTAGTAGTATTTATGAGCCCATTAAAACCCAAGTGGTGTAACTCCATTTTTGGTTTTATTGGATTAGGGTCACAGAAGTGCTCAACAAAGTCCATTCTGAATGAAAAGCACAAACGGTTTAACCCTTTAACGCGCAGTGTTCCCACTCTGGGAACACCAAACTCTGACGTTTTGACTGTTGCCAGTCGCGAAGAATAGATATGATTTCTATGAAAATAGTTACGGGGGACATAGCTCCACGAGAATCCTTTACTTTTTAGCACGTCCTTTCCCGTAAAAAATTGGTCACGATTCTTTTGAACAGCACTGACATCTGCTGAAAAAATGGAAGAAGGCGAGAACAGCTGGATAGATGGCCCAATGCTGAAAAAAGGGCAGCCGTTGCCATCGCTCGACTTAACGACCAGCAATATGGCGGACGATCGAAACGTTCATCGCGTGCCACTGATCCAGAGACCTTTTTCTACGGCAGCTGGCTGTGCGGCACAGCCAGCTGCCAGCAATAGTAGGGGTAGGAGGGGTGGGACACTGGAAAAGATGAGACACAATCCATTATGAATAAAGGAAACTTTTTATTTTTTTCTTACTTTTCCACAAATTTAGTAGCCCCAGCACCACAATTATTCCTATGAAACATTTCAGTAACAAATTTCTATCACATTGTTAGAAAAAGTCTGTTTCACAACAGCAAAATTAAATAACTTCTCACACATTCGGTTCAAATTTTCAGTGTCATTTACTGTAACTAACAAAGTTATTTTTAACGTTTTATAGATCTAAGAATATAACCTTTATAACTTAGCAGTTCTGTTTGGCCTAGCAACAACATATTTTCAGGAATACGTTATTTTAATGATATATTGGGTGTAAATGAGGTTGGGGGGGGGTTGCAAAACTTTAATTCAGGGAGGGAGGGGACCTGTATAATCCCTCTCTTGATATATCCAGACAGGTAGTTATAGCTTTAAGGGCACTTAGTACCTTTAAACGTCCAAAAACATCGATTTTTCAAAAATAATTTTAAAAAACAATTCAGATTGTCACGAATATTTTAAAACAAATCGCACCAAATTCGAACGAAAATTATGCCCGCAGCAATTAAAAGCAAAAAAGCTAACATGGCTTTCCCTTTAAACGCACTGTAAAGAAACTTGATTTTCACAGTTTCTGACTTTTACACTTTCCTACAAGATTTTATAAATAATTATGAAATTTTACGTATGGGTTGTACCTGTAGATCTTTATTCACTGAACCGCAGATTTCATTATGGGACCAAAATTTTTTATTTTATAACCTGATGAATGACAGAATTTTAAAATAATTGAAATTTTTATGATTTATCTTGTTATAAAATAAAATATATTGGTCCCATTATGAAATCTGAGGTTCAGAGAATAAATATATGTACGTACAACCTATAAGTAAAATTTCATAACTTTCCATTTATAACTTTTTTAAAAATCTTATGGGAAAGTGCAAAAATCAGCAACTGAGAAAATCAAGTTTCTTTACACTGCGTTTATAGGAAAGTCCATGTTAGCTTTATTGCTTTTTTATTTCTGTGGGCGTTCGATTTTGATGCGGTTTGTTTTAATATAATTCCTAACTATCTGAATCATTTTGAAAAATTATTTTTGAAAAATTGATTTTTTAGAAGTTTAAAATGTACTATGTCCCCTTAAAACATTTTTAGTATTTCACCTTTGTAATGTAAAGACAGAGAGGAACACATACACACACAAAAAAAAAAAAAAAAAAAAAAAAATGCAGAAAACAAAACTACAAAAAAAGGGAAGTTTAATATTGATGAGTCGATCAGGAATAATTTATTTCTGTTCATGACACTAATATTGATGCAAGTGTATAGGAAAATATTGAAGAGATAGACCTGGGTAAAATCAAATATTGGTTTAAATGATTTGTTGTAGCTAAAATTTTAATGGAGATCATTTATACACTATATTGTAAGAGTCGAGACCATAAGAGGGTGATAAGGAAAGGTATATTTTCATTTGATTTGGAATTCTCAAAATATGTTAGATAAATACGTGTTATGAGCCCCAATAAGCCTTGGGCACATAAATGATACAGTCTCCGTAATTTTTTTCAGAATATTTATGAAAATTCTGCATGAACTTTAAAACACATGTCCCATCTCATATAAGGTACGAATGGGACATTTTTATGGCTCTTTTAATTCACATTTATAACAAGTATTTTAATAATTAACCTCAAATTGATGTGTTTAAAACATATTAAATTGTTTGAAGATGTTATTTTGAAACTTTCAAAGCTGTATAAGGAAAAAATTAATTTGTAAGAAAAAATTTTGTTAAAAATCCCCATCCACCTACTCTCCCCGACGTTTAAAGTGATTAGGGAGTTATGAGGGACGAGGCACAGTAATTTCTTCAACTCTCATCGATATCTAATTTTGATTATAAAGAGATATTTATAGAAAATACTTTTTTAATAATTTATAATGTACAAAAGGGATTTTTTTTTCAAAAAACTGTTCCTTATGCTCTGCAAGAAATGTTCCTAATTTTTTTTATAAAAGCAGTACATATATATGTATATTATAGATAGATAGTAAGATAGATACCTTATTTTACAATTTTGGCCATATATTTTATGTTATATTTATTAACGTGCCTACAGTCAATAGCATAACCATAATTAATATTTTCCAATTTTAACATAATAAACTGTTGAGACTGGAAACACTTGCAGTATTTTTAACCACAGATAAAACGTATTCTTTCTTCTGTTAGCGTATTTTATATTTATTCTTTACAAGTTGCGTAAATTTATGTAACTTTTCGTATTCAACACGATTTTAAAAAGAAGTGTTTGAACAAAAATATTAAATGATATTTAAAAAGTAATTTATTTTTCTTGTAGTATTTAAAAAGCATATTCATAAACCGCATTCAGCCAATAATTACACAAAAGTATCCCTACCAAAATAACGTCGGTTTTGAGAATTTATTAATATGGAATTCTCAGAAGGGAGACTAGATTCCCAAGAGCTATACAATAACGCCATCTACCTTTGTATAGACGCACTTATTACTTTAAAATACAGTTGCAGTTGCGTGTGAAATTCAAATGTGCTTTCTGAATAATTAGTTTGTTATAATTTCACCATAAATAAACAATACATTTGCTTTTATTTTGAATGTTTTTTAAGGTAATAATACGTAAATCATTGAAATGAGTGCTCACAGAGTTTATTCACTCGTTCCTATTCAGTTCGAAAATTTAAAAATACTTTCGGATAAGTTATCCAATTGATTTCATATTTTATTTAAACAACATCGTTAGAATTTTCAAATGCAAAAAATCAGTTGTAAAATACTTAAAATCATTGCTTTACATTTTCTTAAAGTTATTTAATAAATAAGTTCTTTTCAGAGACTCTTTTTTTTTTTGGTGCGTATGTGTTTGTGCCTTCCATTTAAAACTAAGTCTTTACTATGGAAATAAACTGTTTCATTAATGTGTTTATGTGAATTTTATATTAAATACTTGATTATTGAAATGAAACGCCATAATAAGTTATTAAATGGGGGGAAGGGGGCACTGACTAAAGACAAACTTAATTCTAAGTGAATATGATTTTTTTATTTTTTTTATTTTTCGAATCTAATGTGTCTGCTAAAATAATACTTGTATTATTTTTTTTCTATATATAATCCGCCAAAAATTACTATAACTATCTCATCGTGGCGATTTTCGTGTAGTAACTTGGCGATTAACCCATTAACGCGCAGTGTTCCCGCTCTGGAAACACCAAACTCTGACGTTTTGACTGTTGCCAGTCACGAAGAATAGATTTGATTTCTATAAAAATAGTTGCGGGGGGACATAGCTCCACGAGAATCCTTTACTTTTTAGCACGTCGTTTCCCGTCAAAAAATGGTCACGATTCTTTTGAACAGCACTGACATCTGCTGAAAAATGGAAGAATGCGAGAATAGCTGGATAGATTGCCCAATGCTGAAAAAAGGGTGGACGATCGAAGTGTTCATCGCGTGCCACAGATCTAGAGACCCTTTTTTGACGCAGCTGGCTGTGCCACGCGATGAACGCTTCGATCGTCCGCCATCTTGCTGGTAGTTAAGTCGAGCGATGGCAACGGCTGCCCTTTTTTCAGCATTGGGAAAGGGTTGCGCCTCAAAGAGTTAAAAAAGGTACTGGCCAAGCCTCTATAGCCTCTCGAAAATCCGCATCCCCCTCTCAGGCTAGGCTAAAGCTCTCTAGAGAGAGATTTGCCATTCCTAATACCCGTTCAATTACATCAGTGTGTGTTATAAAACGTCTGTTTCATAATGTTTACCCATTTTAAAAAACAAATAATTAGTTTTTCTGACACTTTTACTATGCTTATTTTTGCATACATGCATGTTATCGTCGAGTGCGTCATACGCGTGTCCAGTTTCTGACAGCTGAGGAAGACAGCAAAATATATCTTCTCAATCTCTTCCATCTTTTACCATAGTTGATAATACTATTTACTGTCAGCGAACCGCGCATTTTTATATGTCTTTAACAGATGTTCAATTGTAAAAATATACCTAACTATGGCATTCCCTTTACAAACATAAGCACCGCTTTAAACAGAGCGATCAGTAATATTTGTTAAACTAAACATACTTTTTTCTGTCCATATAAAGATATTTTGCACAAGTATGTAATAATTATAAGTGAAATAATTATTCTAAGTAGGGAAAAAGCCGCTCAATTTTCATCAATTTACAGGGAACCAGGAATATGTATCCAAATTAATCTAGACTTAAAAGCATTTTCTAGTAACTAGCTCGCTACAGCAATGATAACTATAGTGTACAAAACCGTTGTTATGGCAGAGTAATTGCACTAACTTCTTACTGGTGTAAAAAAAAATAAGTACTCAAAGTTAATGATTTATTTCATTGTGTAATTCAGTGGCTTTAGTGATTATTAAACTGTCTTCTTTGCAGCAAACATATGCTTTTGGTGCTGAAAGTTTATAACATATTGACATATATCAACAAGCTATGTTTTCGTTTGACTAAGGTTTATTTTCCATCAATTGTTATAGTTTAACTTTTAATTAACTTTTAATCAGTAATTGATGAGTTTTACATAGTTTTTCATTGTCTTCTTTTTTCTTGGGCTTTAATAGAAAGATTAAATTTTTTAAGCGTTTTTGTTCCCCTCATGTACTAATACTTGATTTGAAAAGCGTTTGTGTTTTAGTATTAAAAACTCAAACATACTGAGATTACTAATTTCTCACCGATGAACATTTTTTTTTCGACTGATCTGTTTTTATAAGGATGCGTTCATTAAAAAATGACTGTTTTCTAATACATAGTTTTTATTGTCATGCAGCAGCAGATATTTATGCCTTCAGATTTCCTTTCAAAGGCACTATTAAGTTATAAATTTCGATGTACAATATTAAATAATAATACCATTTGCATACTTCTAAAAATTACTTTATTTTTTAAAAGGGGTAAATGCAGTTCCCTTAGAAGGAAATTAATGTAATCTTGTTTTATAAACTTCTAATTCTTAAATACTTGAATTACCTGAACATGTATGCTTAGTTCTTCAAATTTAAACTTTTCGTTTGTTCAATTATAATAAATTTTAAAAAATTATGTTGTTACAGCTTGTGCATTTTCTTATAAATATCTATGCCACTTGCACATTGAAGGATATCCTAATTAATAGTACTACATATCAGTTTTTGGATTTAACTTTGAAGAACTTTAAATGTAACATTTTTTTTATTCACATACATTAATTACACAGTCTCAAAATTGTCTTCGAGAATAAATTTAAAATTAAGTCATTTTTACTGATTATAAAAAGAAAATTTTGCTTGATTGGTAATTCTCTCATTAGAATATCATGTAATTTCAGTTATTGTTTAAAAAAATCCATTTTGCGTTCTTCAAGTTGACCAATGAATTCTTATGTATCATTTTTCGAAGAAATTAACTGCAAAATATAATTTACATCCGCTTTCTATACATCGAAAGATATGAATTCAGTTCAACTATTTTTAGCTTACATATGTAGCACACTCTTATCTATTTAAATCGTAGACGAATTCATCGAACAATTTATTGACATGATGATTGATTTACAACAGAAGGAATTTAAAAAGTAGTAATATATCGGCTAAACCAATTAAACAACTTCTCAATAAAATCTCTGTTACTTGTTTGAAGAAAGAAAAAAAAACTGCCCGCTGGCTAGAAGCCAGATAAAAGTTTCAGAATTATCGTTGATTATATTTCTTGTTCTCTTCGTAGTAAAAAGAAAGTATTTATAAATAAGATAAAGCGAGTACGCGTGTAAGTTGCGATCAAATTCATAAAAAGTTGACTGTCTGTTAAAAGCTGCTATATGAGTTCTTGGGATTAGAAAAAAAGAACTTGTAAGTAAATAATTTCAAGGACTCTGATCTTCAATTTATTTTATCAGTCTCCACTAGTTTTTAAGTATTGTACATCTTCAATGGAAGTTTAGCTTTCACAGTTCCAATAATTGTCCTTATACGAATACTTTTTACTTAAATCTGATCGAATTTCGTTTAATTATTCTTGAAGTTTTAATTTAAATAAGAAATAAAATAAACTGAATGAATATTTATGAAGCTTATTTTTTTCGTATCTTAAAATAAGAATTGTTTTTTTTTTTTCAAGTCATCGGAATATTAGAAACAGCAGTGTTCTAAAGGACCATTCATGAATATTTGATTCAGTGATATTCGTATCTCATATCCTAATACATCGTTAATGATAAGCTTCAGAAGCCATATTCATTACAGTAATATTCTTAAATGTTACTGAGTCAAATTCATTCTTACAATTCAAATTTGTTGTTTACAAGTTATTAATTCTGTACTTTCTGATCGGGGTAAATTTCCGTGATGTATAGATGCTGTCTATATTCTTCATGTTATCATTGCTGATTTCCCTGACACTATAGCGATTTCATTTGTTAAGTTATTTACCATTCCATCGTTCTTTTTACAAAGTGAAATTTATCAACAAGTGTTCACACTTGTTTATATACAGTACAAATACCCCTAGTGGTTTTCCACTGGATTCTGATCGGACATGAAGATGATGATGTGTTCTACCTCGTTCGCATTCAAACAGGATTTTCTGGCGCTTGAAGTATGCACTGGTACATTGACTTTTTAAAATGTCCACTCGCCTAATGAAATCAGAGGAGCAATCGGCAACTAATTATTAGTTCGCATATCCTAATATAACTCTGATTTAATTTTGTTGTCAACGAAACGGAATTTAGTTCCCCCATCAGCAGCAAACGCAGCCTAAACCATAAAATATCCCCATCTGAATTAGGGATGGACGCGAGACGAAAAATAAGCGTCTCGCGTCTCGCGAAATAGCCTGAAAGCTTGTCTCGTCTCGCAAAAATCCCTATATCGTAATGTTAAAAATGTGTGTCTCGTCTCGTGAAAAAGCTGTAAATCTCTGTCTCGTCTCGCAAAAAAGTCGTCTCGCGTCCATCCCTAATCTGAATCGACGTTTTGAAAAAAGATGGTGGTCTTTTTGCCGATCATACCAGTAAAACTTAGAACCATCTGGTCGATCTAAATTCAACTTTTTTTCAATCAAATACGCCACATCATTCCAGTTGGTGTCAGTCTCTAAATGTTTCAGAGCAAAGTTTAAACGTGAATCAACATGCCAAAGTAGAAAGAAGGGTTTTTCTTTCCAACTGCTTGTATAAAACATTAAGATTTTTATGAGATGCATTCTCTAACGCTCATCAAGCGAAAGAGAACTTCATCTGATTTTTAATTTGCGAGGAAGACATCTTTTGCTTGCAGGAGAGCTTTCGGATCGGTCTCTCTTGACTCTACTTTTGGCCTTCCTGTTCTCTTTTTTGTGACGTATCTACCAGAGTTAATTCAAGTGGGGTTAACTACAGCCTTTGATCATCCATTTTTTCATGCAATTTTAGCACCATTGTAACCACCATCTTCAAACACTAGTATTTTGCGTTCTCCAGTTTTCGATAAATGCAATCCTCTCGGCACTGCATTATAATACGCAATTAATAATAACAACTCCGTATTTACAAAACTGATATTCGAATCTAGAATCGGAGAAAATTGCTTTCTCTGTTTCTTTATTCTTTTAGATGATACATTTAGACGACGCTATACCTTTCTCCAAGCTGTCATTCACCGATTTCAATAATCTTTGTATAATCCAAAAAAATCAGTTTTTTTACAAATAATTTTTGATTTTTATTATTAGTTAGTACTAAATTATGCTTAGTTTGAAATCTTTAAAGTTTTCTTATTTCGCGATTTTTCGTCCGACATTGAACTTTTCTCGAGGGCTGTATTAGACAATACGAAATTCGCTTCTAGCACTTCCTTGGTGAGTCTGACTATTGCCCAACCACCAGTGTTTGTACAACAGATCAGCTGGACATCCAGAAGTGATGCCGTAATCTACTCGCAGAGCTCCAGAAACCTCCCCGTGTCTGTGATTTTTCAGGACTTGAGCCGAGCGCCACCTCATGCTACTTTTCAGGCAGTATGCAAAGACTGTACCTGAAGGGTATAAAAAGCTCGTACGTAGAGCACTCGCTGCAACAGCATTTTAATTTTTGTCAGCTCCACAGGTTTTTATTTGCTAGCGTAGCTAACGTGCGCAGATGCCCGAACTTACCTTGACGGCTCGTGCACCTAGAGCTTTATACATCAAAAGATGCTAATTCTTGTTTTAAATAATAATTGTTAAGTTTTTAATAAGTAATTAATTGTTCAGTTTGTTAAGTAAATAATTGGTAAGTTTTTAATAAGTTAAATAAGTTATTGTTTCTTTCGTGTTTCGATTGAAACTTGTGTGACTGTCAGCTTAAC
Organism: Cheiracanthium punctorium; assembly: GCA_038373885.1. Lineage (NCBI taxonomy): Eukaryota > Metazoa > Arthropoda > Arachnida > Araneae > Cheiracanthiidae > Cheiracanthium > Cheiracanthium punctorium. Next base: position 546,568 of record JAWZYV010012130.1, read on the forward strand.
CTTACAGCTTACATAAACTATTACAAGTTAAAATCTTGTAAAAGTTTATGTAAGGCTTCCGTTATGTCAAATTCGGGAGCCCTACCACCTTAAAGTCATAAAAAATGTAGCTTTGAGATTGTGATCTACAATCTTTATTTCTTTTAAGTAATATCATAAGCATGTGTAACAAAGTAAATGAATTAGCAGATTCAATATAATATCAAATATTGGTGGTGACTACTCCTATGGCCACTACGTGTCACCTAGTCTATACTCTCAGGAAGCCGTTCAGGCTGTGTAGTGGATAGAGAACCATTCTACCACACCACTGGTCCAGATTCGATTCCCGGCATGGACTCGTTTCGTTCGTCCCTTCATAGGCGTCAACGCAAGTCCATCTATTAGATGTCTCCATATGTAAAGTGACCAGTACTTCCAGCCTGATAGTGGCCAATGCTCATAAACGGCTAGTGATCGCCAGGCATTAGAAAAAAATACTCTTCGAAGTGAATCATCTGTACATGGACAGCCCAAATTCATTTTTGACGGTCTGTGTTTATATGTATGCCCACTGCTGTCATGTCCTAATGAATTGTTTGTATTTTTCAGCATGCAAGCGGAAAGAAGACCAGCAGCAGGCAAAGCAGCCGAATACGCCCAAAAAGCCTAGGCTTGTCTTCACGGACCTTCAAAGGCGGACCTTACAAGCAATTTTTAAAGAGACGAAGCGGCCGTCAAAGGAGATGCAGATAACCATCTCGCAACAGCTGGGACTAGAGCTCAGTACTGTGGGTAACTTTTTCATGAATGCCCGGCGACGATCTCAGGACAAATGGCAGGAGGAAGTCGACAAGTGTGGACCTACGACGGCCCCCGCCGCCAAGAATAGCTCAACCACCACCAATAACGGCAGCGAGGCCAGCTCTGAACTGGCAAGCACGCCCACGGCCACTATACTTACCACCATTGTGACGACGTCGTAACCAATGTTGACTTGCGGCCATCACTCGCCATGGGCTGTGCTGAACAGACCAGAGATGTGACAGTCGTGAATTCTTTTATAAAACACAAAGAAAAATATATAGAGAAGATAAAAGCGAAGACGATAAACTGCAGAGACCTGTTCGCTTATTATGCATTCTATTTCTTGGTTGGGAATAGAAACTATAGAGAACATAGATCATGTCCGGGTAAGAACTCCTAAATCTCAATGGTTATTGATTTTGCATTAGTTTTTCTTTCTCTAGTCATTACATAATCCATATACTTAAAAAGTAATAAGTTCTCTTTATAAAAAACACTTAATTTTACTTGTTCCATTGATAGTTATTTTATTTATGCATTCTTTCAGTTAAACATTTTATATTAGATATTGTTTCATTATTCAGCATACATTTATTAGTCCTATCTGCAAACTCTGGAAAGGCTAAATTGTTAATGCACTTTACTATGTCACAAAAAATAACTTTTGATATTGTAAAGTATGGTATGTAAATCATACTTTTCATTACTTGCAATATATCAATCATCAACGTTTTTATAAGTATTCATTAAGACTTTAAACAATTACGTTTTTCGTTCTTTTTACCATTTAGTTGAACATATAGTTTATAAAGTCTAAAAGGTTAAACAGATTTAGTATTTTGTTTATATACCATATAAATCTTTCGGGTGATGAAATTAATTGAGATTTAGTTTTCTTTACCGGACACAATGTTAAAATTATCGCGATAATAATGTGGTTCATGTGAAACTGCGAGACTTCTGAAGTTCTATGTCGAGTCGATGAACTCATACTCACACCTGTCCAAGCACAAGATAGACTCAGTTAGAGTCGCAGTAGAAATACTCATACATGTGTATGTGGCTAAGTTCACTTTGTTGCTAAGCCTATTCTTACCATTGCTCATCAATGTTTCTCAAAGTGAACAAGGTGTTATTTTTAAACAAGGAAGTACAGTTGAGCTCGGATACAGAGCCCTATTCAGAAGCAAACTTTCACTTAAACAGATATTTTTATGTCAAATCTCTAAAATTAGCAAAATAGCTCTCAGAACCATTAACATATGGCGTCAGTTCACACAAAGGTCATTACTTTGCACGAGCAACAACTAAACACGTTTCCTGGTAATAATTTAAAGACAACTCATTTGTCTGTAGAATAATTATTCATTTGAAAATGGTAGATCTCATATTAAAATTTCCTGATATAGATTCTTTTGGTTTCTATGATTTGAATTGCAGTATTTTTTCCACTGGAAACAAAAGGCTTAAATAATTACTATTGCAGTTAAGTAAAATTAATTTAATATTTATAACTCTAATTTTTATATAGAAATCTACTTCGTGTGAGTTTTCTCGTTTGCTAAAAATTACAATTCTGTGTCAGTAATAATCATCTATGTTTAAATTAGCTTCTTAAAAGCTCGAATATAAACGTACAAGATATTATTTTGATCCTCACATTAACTTTTATGTATTTTTTAATGTTTTATCAGATACTGAAAGGAGATTACGAATTTTATGGAAAACTTTATTGAATTTATGCCATTTTCTTTTGAACATTTATTTTGCTGACAGATTAAATATTTTTTTTCCCTTGAATATTTAACCCCCTATGAGTTTTTCATTTCAAAACATTTGTCGAGAGCCACGTTAGTCGGCCATTATATCTGCCTTACAAGTCATACTTTAGCATTCTTATTAATAATAGTTTCCATATACTAATAGTTTTAGCAGTAACAAACAATGTTCAGAACTTACGATTGCTTAAAACAAGCTAATCTTCAAAAATACATATATATGTTTAAAATTAACTTTCTTTTCTCGAGAGTTGATTACTTTACATTTCAAGTATGTCTGTGATATTACTGTACATAAATATGTATAAATGCATTTATGTTTGATAGTATTTATGTTGAATGAAAGTATTTATGTATTTTGCGCATGAATGAATGTATGTCTTTATATATTTGCATGTATGAGTAATAGCATGTGTGTATGTTTTATATGAGAGGGGTAAAATACCATATTTCATATCTAATATAATACTCATTCAGTAAAGCATAGGGCATTTTTGAATAATTCTGAAATACTAGTTTTATGTTTTATAAAAGTTACACTTTCCTTTGAATATAGGAAGATCTCATTTCTTTGACCAAACAAATGTACTTTTTACCTAAATTATCCTATATAATTAGTTAAATTGTTCTAAAATACAAAAATACACAGCCAGGTAGTGTATGTATGTGTGAATACTTCTGTGTGTATATGTATATGTGTTTTTATATATTTACTATATATACATATGTACACATGTGTAGATTATAGGATTATTTTGTTCGGTAAAAAAAAAAACTAAACAATGAAAAGGCTCAAGAAGGCTATAATATGTAAATTTTAATCAAAACATCCGTTTCTATAAAAATTCTTTTTACTAATGAATTTTTAAAAAATCCTTTCTTATCTGATTCAACTACTGACTTGATCCAATAGCTGCATTCAGCAATAAGTTCATCGTTGTAGAAGTCTATAATTTGTGTCCCATGTATTTCAGTTCATTCTGCGACATCATTATCCTTTATTAATGTGTTTAGTTTACCACAACACAGGCATCAGAATTGGAAACCAAATCTGTCGTACGATGTTGTTCACTAAAATATATCATCAACGACTGTTTACGATCTCTTACAAGTTATTGTATCCTAGCTCGACTGTACATCCCTTTTGATATTAGTTAACTTTTAAATCTGTATTGAGAAGAAACTAAAGCGAAAAAGTATTTTTTGAACACACTGTGCAGACTAAGAATCTATCTATGCAATTTTTTGTCGAATTGTGCATTAGAAATGCTTCCGATGTATGACTCTTCGCAAATTATTTGCATTTTGCAGTAAAAGAAAAAATGCGAACAATTTGCGGGTTCTTAATGTAGGTGCCTGGGCATTATTCTAATATTTCGTCATGTCTGTTTCTTGTATTTAATAAACCATGCGATGGTCCCGATATTTCTTGAAGTAAATTTTAATGAGATTATAAAAATAATAAAAAACGGTCTACATTATTAAAATATTTCCTCTAAAAAACCCCTTTCATTAAGCAAATAGATATACAAACCTTGTTCACTTTAGCCACCATAAATTAGATTGGAGATTATGCTCTCAGAGCAAATATATTTATGCAAAGTCTCTGTATTTACTTCAAGTGGCGCTAGAGGTAAGTAAATACATTTAAAATGGAAAAAAAAATATTATATATGAATTAAAACAAAAATATTTCAGCGCCTTCAACTGTGTGATAGGTATTTTAGAAAGTGTAGATGTCCAAATATGGGCCTAAAATACATCGCTGTGCTGTTCCATAGGTTGATGGAAAACTATGTTTAATAGAAACAACCTACAATATCTAAACTAGATATAATAGAAATGGTAACACGCTATGTGCATCATTTGAATTTTCAATTGATCCGATAACACAAAAAAGATACTTCCTTACTTGAAAAAGATTTCAAGAGCCCGACCGAAAAATTTGTTTTCAGTTGTGCACTATTCTTCTAAAGACATGAAAATGGGTAAACGTTGGGAAATAATCCTTCTCTTATCATGAAAATATTTTTATTATTTTAGTGTGTAACTATCTTCATTTCCTTTCCTTTACTTCACTTCCTGATAGTTAAAGTTGTGTCATTTGAAAAATGTTCAAGATTAGTATTTCTGTCGCTTGATTTTTCTTTCAAATTGAGTGTCGAAAACTAAGCAAAACATTAAATTGTTGCCCAATTGTTTCCCAACGTATAAACCATTGACATTATAGCAGAATGCAGTCATTTAAAAAAATAAATAGCTCTTTTATTAAAACAGGTTAAATACTTAAATCATTTGATAAATGAATAGCGCATAGATGTGCCACATTACATACATTATTAAATTTCATAAGTTTATTTTTTATTGAGATTACATAGTAAAGGATAAAGTTACAAATAATCTATCGACTTCAATAAATGTAACTAAATTAAAAATTAATAGATATGAACGTTTTAAATATCTAAATAAAAAAAATCAATTCGTAGATATTTATTTAAGAAATGTTAAAATTTTTTGCATAATTTTAACTTCTGCGTATAAATAGTCACCTAATTAAAATCATAACTTTGATTTTTTACACCCCAGAGTATTAAATTTGTTGTTTAAGATTTAATGAGCATATTATTTTATATTTGGGGTAGTTTCTCAAAGGCCATTTTCCAAAATTATAGAAAATGATTTATTAATAATAAATATTATCCCTGTGTTAATGAATGCATTTTGCTATAGTATATGATTAAAGTACCTTTTTTTTTACTTTAACAATAAATCTCTTCAGTCACTACAAGTAACAGCCAATATAGGTGAAGTACAAAGATATAATCTTTAGTCCAAAATGCATAAAATCTGCATCATCGTAAATGTGTTCTGAACACACTTCTTTTTTCCAGCACTGATGTGTCAAGTGTTTTAAGATTCTACACTGTAAATTAAATGACGGGGAGGGTAAGTCTCATATTTTTATATGTATCTAAAGCGTGCTGTAAATTAAAAATTAATAAATAAATAACTCTTTCATCAGTCCTATTTTCCAATAATTTGAACGTCATACTGAGTGTAATCTTTTGCTCATAATTTTCCTCAAAATGAGTTAATGTTTTAGTGCCGAATCATAGACTGTTATTTCTAATAGATTGCATGTCAGTTCAAAGTATAAGCAGTATCCTGGTATTTATAAGAACAGAAAATGAAATTTAGAATCGTGCATGGTTAATTGGACACCCATAAAACAGAAGGAAGGTAAACACAAAGCCAAAAAAAGGCTGGTTTTCCATTAACAACAGTCGCAAGCATTTATCTAATTTATTGCGTTGGACCTCGACTGATATTTCAGCTCTTGAAGCTGATGGGGTATGGGGGGAAAACGAGTTTTGTAGCCATGTTTTTTCACATGAGGTTGTCATGTGTCGTGCTGCGTACAGACCATCGTACATGAGCTCTACGACAGTAGCCTATGCAAAAAAAAAAAAAAAAAAAAAAAAAAAAAAAAACAAGATCTGAGGCTTAGCTCTGTGAACTCTGAAACGCTGAGACAAGCATTTTCACCGGTGCTTCTCTCAGCGGTTATGAGTTCGATCCTGAAGTAATCACCCTACTCGAAAGGTTCTGTGATGTAAAGGTTGTTGATGTGTCTATTACACTGGTGTTGATGAAATTCCAAGAGTTCATATTTCGTCCATATGTAAATTTGCTGCTGGCGCGCCTTTACCTTTCTATTCAAAAGAATGACTAGGAAATTTTTATAACTATGCCATTTGTGAGCGAAAAAATGAGTGAAAGATGGCACATGTATATCCATGCTCTGAATGTCTTAAAACATACTATGGCTGGAAAGAGCACTATGACAGTTGATACCTAACTCACCCCAGAGCAATATCTTTGTATAGTTGAAAGTCAAGTACAGTTTAGCGCATTCCCAAAGTACACTTCAATGTCAAATTAGATGTGAAATTTGTGCACATTGCGCTAAAGGCTTTGTCTATATCATGCTAGAGTTTTTTTATGCTTCTAGTTTTTACAGAAGTATATGCATACTGTAAATATTTGTGTTCATACATATGTATATGTGAAAAGATTTTGTTTTTCTGGTTTATCTTCACGACAGGCCTTTGACAATCTACTTACTTTTGTAAGCATGAAAATTTTTAATTTTGTCGTCGGAACTATAAATCTTTTTATGGAGGTGTGTTTGAGAGACTATGCGAAACAGTGTTTGAAAGCCTAAAATTTTTACATTAATTCAACCCGGATATTCTCGACTTAAATTATCCAATGATCCCTAATTCTGAAGAAAAAAAAATAGTATTCTAAGAAAAAACAGCATTACAGAAAACTTCTCAGAGTGTATAAGTTCACTGTCAACTACATTTTACTTTAAAATATCATTTTCATTAGTTAACAAATCATTATCTTCACCTACTGTGATAGCCTCACTCATGGAAATATCAAAGTTAATCATGTAAAACGTTATGAAATCTGCAGCGTAGAGCACCTCTTCAAAACTGGTAGCAGAGCTTTAAATCTCAGAGAGTTTGAGAAATTGGAAATATATGTTTCTGAATGTCCTACCTAATAAAAATATTTCGTGATTTAATGAAGATTAAGAAAAGTTATAATCTCTTTGCTTTTTTTCAAACTGACACTACTAATTTCTGTTATACTCAATTTTTATTTTGAATACCCAGTTAAAAATATACATGTGTAACTCAAGAAGTTATCTCTATAAAGTATATTTATGAATAGTCTATTTAAAGAATAGTGTCTTTCAGAAGAAAAATAGCTTGGTACATCTAATCATTCAACAGCCAATAATGTTATACAAAAATTCATTTAATTTAATCTAAATAAGAGGTTTTTTAAAGATGCGCGCGTCATGAAAGTAACTCATAAAACTATTGAGTTATAGTTTAAAATTAATGATAGATTATATTTTTACGTAATCCATATAAACTGGGATAAAAAATAATTATATAGTTTTACTTAAATATAATAATTGATTGTGGTTTTACGAAGAAGTGATATTGGTAGAGTATTGAACCATGAAAGATGTGAGGATAGTATAGACTGTCGTTATCTTGTTTATTTATATTTTTTCGCTAATATAAAATAGATATGTTGCAATTTCTCACTAGAAAGAAAACTTCGGAACAATATTTTACTCTTTTTTAGTATTATATCATTAATCATGGCAGACTATGGGTTAAAAGATTTTTTCTTACGTTAGTATTTGTAAATTGAATAATATGAATAATATTGAATTGCTGTAATTTAATAAAAATTTAAACAACGTAATTAATCATAGATTTCATCCACAATCAACAATTCAATCTGCTCGTTGGGAGCACATCCAACTTCTCGTTATCTCTGGTGAAAATTGTTTTCATCGCCGATAGTTGATAAACCTGATTAATTTACGTTTGTGTTTTGAATATTTTACGGCCAATCCTTGGAAACTTAATATGCGTTGCGCGTATACTGACAAGAAACTTGTTAACATTTCCCGGTTTGATTGCAAAAATAAATCTGAAACGAGAGGAAGAAAAACATTACCAAAATTGGCTTATCCGTAATGTGTATTGCCAACACTTAAAGGAAATTTTAAATCGATTGTCTGTATATTCAGTTCATAAAAGGTTTCTAGATCACAATCAAGTATATGAAATTATCATACTATATGTGTAGTTATATACTATTCACGTAATTCAAATAATATAACCAAAGTTACTGCATATATTTAAATTCTGCCATTAATTTTTATTTATTCAAATAAAAAACGACAAACTATTGAAAAGAATTTCGAGCTTTATGAGACCTCCGTATTATAAAGTACGTGAAACCACAAATAATCTTCCTATTACTAAAAAATCTCAGTTTGTGCAGAGTAAGCAAATTGAGTAGCGGAGAATTTAAACCGAACATTGATGAAAGCTGTTGGGTGTGTTTGGACTGTACTGGGTTATTTTATCAGAATGTTAAGTGAGCCATGGTCTTTCTCTAACACGTCAGGCGACTGTGAATCCACTTTTGGCCTGTCCACCCACAAGGCTGTATGTATGCATGTAACATACGTGCCAGGTGTCTGGATAGCTTGAATTCTAAATTTTAGTTTCATGGAGAACTGTTTTTTGCTTTATAACTTTTGACTCACATGAAATCCGAATCATTTTTGTGGAGGTACGAGTATTTTCTAGAATTTCGCTCAATTGTATGAAAAGAAGGTCACATTTTTACTTATTTTTTTGTATGTACATAACAATGTCAGTGTGTCTGTTCTGGCCAAAGATTGGTCAGGCCAAATTGTGAAAAATATGAATTTACTATACCGTCAGTACAAGAAAAGATTATTTATTTCCTGTCCAACCTAACGAAAAGCATACTTTCTTTCAAAAATATGTTCTCTATTCTGTAAATCTGAGGAACTAATTGACATTCTCGACCAGGTGGTCTCTTCTTTATATTGATAAAAAGACGTTGAGTTAAAGCTGCCTTTATTATATTTTTATGGTTGTTTCTTTGCAAAATTTTATTAACCTTTTTATTTATTTGAATGTAGTATACATTTGAAAGTCATATTTTTGAAACAAAATTATATAGTTGTGATATACATTATTTATTGATTTTGTTATTATTTAATTGAATAATGTAAGACTCTAGTCACTAATTATTATTTTTGCGAATATTTTATACTTTAGTTTTTGATACGTTAAATCTTTTATTTGTTTTTACATCAATGCAATATGTTATACTACGTATTTCACCTAAATATATTGTAACTGGAAGTGTAATTACAATTATATATTGTCTTTTTCAATCCTAATTTCTTATTTGACAAATGATTTCATAGCCATCCACATACATTTTATAAAAATACAGCATTCAAGAATTTTTAACATTTTAAAGCTATGAGTAAGACTAACCATTTTAAGTTAATTTATTCATAACTTGTGAACTATCACTGAATTAAAATTAAAATGCACCGTTAATCAGTGCATTGCATATAGTGTTTCATATTGAAGCAAGTTATTTATTTGGTTGATACTTATGTGTATTAAAGCATTCTTTTGCGATATCGATGCCTCTTTAGTTAATTACTGCTCAATATATTAGTTGCCAAATAAAGTTATTTTTTATATTTTAAAATAACTATGTTATCTTGTTACTAAATTGGATGAAAAACTATCGCATATTTTAAGTTGCAAAAAACTTATTAAGTTTTCTAAATTTTTGCCCAAGAATTTTAGTTTTACTAACTGAAATAAAAATATTTAATATTTAGAATTTTACGTGAAATGTTAATTATCAGCGTATAAAAATGTAACATTAAATTGTTTAATGTGGATGAAACATTTTCAAAAAGTTAATTGAAAATAAATTTAAGCATTGGAAATACGTCTGTTACACGAATAAAAGTATTTCTCTTTAATTTCAGATAAGTACATAGCATGTTGCTTAACAGTCGTATTTTCTAGTCATTTAGTGAATTCCATAATGAAAAGAGCTTGAATACCTTTAAAGTATGGTTTACTAATATCTAGTCTGTTGTTATATATTTGGTGAAATAACATATATCTTGAAGCTTATTTATTATATTTATTCAGTTATGTATATTTATATGTTCTAACTTATATGCGTGATTGTCTTATTTATTATACCAATCATTCCTTTTACTGTGTTTATTTCCTGTATATATTGTACATTTGATTTTCTAGTCGGTTATTGATGTGTGTATGTTATTTATATATTTTGCAACTATTTTGTTACATTCCATAATCTTCAATACAGATATGTTTTGATTACAGCCTCTAACACTTCAAATCCGAACCATAAATTAGTAATTAAAACTACCATGGTAATTGTAGTAGTTCTGTTTTTTCTATTTTAAGTCGTTTAAACCACCTGCAAACATATCAGTTCCATTTTTGGACCAAAAGGCAATAATTATGTGGTCTTTGATAAGAAATTCAACTGTGCTCTTAATATGCGAGATGCGGTATTCTGTATGTGATATCCCTGTGTTATCTCTTCTAAAAGTATGCAAAGCATTTCTCTATTCCATAATTCACACAATATTTCAATGTGCACATTTCAGTGATGGCTCAAGCGTAGTTAATATCTCATTTCGGCTCAGAGGTCCGTAGTTATTACCTACTAGAAAACGACTTTTATGAAACAACCATTTTCGTTCCTCCTTGTTCTAAAGCACTTATCTTGTAATGTCTCTTACACTGTAAAAAAAAAATCGTGTTTTTTAAAAGAGTTCACTATTTTCTACATTTTCATCGTATCACTGGAGTATAAATGTGTTCTGTACGCTTAAATAAGAAATGACGCTTCTACATCACTTGAACGGCACATTGGTATACTTGTTCACAATGTTTCAATATTTTATTATGTCCAAATCTCATGCAATATTTTGGTTTCCTTTCCCCCTAAACCGGCGAGATCAGAAGCTATGCTGACACGCCAATGGATATTTTTGTAATTATTTCTTTTACATTCCAAAAAAATAAAAAATAAATAAATAAGTAAAAAAATAAAGATTCCTGTCGAGCAAAAAAAAAAGGAAAAATGAAATAAATGAGGGATAAAATAAGCTGTCATGCAAGAGCCTTGTAATTGAAGCAGTCACTGTTTTACTTAATGTCGAGATCGTAATAAAATTTAGGAGAATAACAACCACCTTTGTTGTTCGTTCTTTTTTGTGGCTGTGTGATCCGGACAAGTTCCTCCAGATTTTATAAGGTGAGAATCAGTTAAATATGACGTGGAGACCACTACTTCAAAGAAAGGTACGTATAGATTACATCAGTGTTGTCCAACTATATGACACAGACTGCCGTTCTTAACTGTTGTGCAACATGCATCAAGTTTTTTTAAAGTGATAATAGCTTCTTTCCTGTCGAAATTCATCATCTTAGATCGTTTTAAAATAATCTACTTCACAAGGATATCTGTAAAATGAATACTGTATAAGCTTCCAAAAGGCTGTTTTACCTAATCTGATTACAGTTTAATTATCTTTAGTCAAGAAATTTTCATCCTGAATTTGCCGAACTAGTATCAGTTTTACCTTAAGAACTTTCAAAGACCAATACCTAATACGTTCAGATTCTCTTACGATTTTTAAAAATCTAAAGATTATAAAACGTTGTTAAAAAGTATCGACCTTAAGAGTCAAATGTGAAATAGTATGTGTCGTGATAGTCGAGTTACATAGGTTTTCCGTAGTACTGGACTTTGTCCTTTTTTGTCATCTGTTGTATTACATAACATGGCAGTTTCAAAAGTGTCAAACACCTCGAGGAAATCTAGTTTTCTCCAAGGGCTTTAAATTTGGTAAAATTAAAAGCAAGTTCATTTGTATATTACTGAATCATCCCCAAAACTGCGTTTTCTAATGCAACCTCATTTATCTCACCAGAAAAAAAAATATGTTTTTCTGAATAACTAACAGAAGAAAGTAATTTTTTTAAGCGATTGACAAGTAACTTGTGTATACAATATTCTCTACAGGGGGAAAAGTTTTTCCTATCATTAAACGGGTATCAGGTAGTTTTAATTATATTTAAGGCATTATCACTATGTTCAAAGTGTCACCTGAACATATGCCTATCAAAATTTTCCTGGATCGTGCTTAAAAAAATAGGTAAATCGTGATTAAATTTTAGCTAGATGTTTCTACATTTGTTTACACGCATGAGTTTAAAAACGTTACAGACTATACGTTTCCTTTTAAATCTTTGAATAACTTTGGAATGGCCTAAGCCTCATGAATAATTTTCAGCTAAGGCAGATAAGACTCGTGCAATATTAACTTTTTATTTCATCTACTCTGGTACGAATTATTGAAAAAAGTATATTATTCGTAAATTTTGATTACTATAGTCAGAAATTAAAATTTCCCCGCGATATAAAAGTTTCTATCTTTTTCCGATAAATGATGATAACACCTCAGATTAGATCTTTATTTAGTGAATTACATACGATTTCACACTTTTATCAGAGGTTCACTTTCTTTAGTGCAAATCAGTTTTCTCAAAACAATTTTTATTCTTTCTGGCATACACCCTCGAGATTCAAAATCCTTTATACGCGGTAAAGGATTTTGAATTAAGTTGTACCAAAATTTTATTCAGTAGACATTTAAATTCTGAAAACAATTACTATTAGTACTTATTAGCATAGTTATTATTATGTTTATTTTTACCTAAAAAAGTGATTTCATTTTCTTTACAACCATAGGTCGTAAATACCATCCAATAATGTCCTTTCATGCCTTGAAACCGTTTCAAAAAGTTACTTTTCTTGTAAATAATATGCCAGTTGAAATATCAAAGATTATTTTCATACGCATAAATTGGCTTGTCTGTGCGCCAGTAAGTTGGAAACACTGGTGGTACTTTTCCTTTGCATGCAAATTAAGGCAAAGCTATAGGAAACGCATGTGTGTATTCATACTTACCTTTTTTTTAATACCAGATTATTTCACTTCTTTGTTGGAGTATGTTGAAATATTTACCAACAGTAAAATGAAAAAATATGTTCTTTGAAAGTATCTAATAAAATGCAATTATATGAAGTTGCTCAGTTTTTTCTTCATTGGTGAATATTAGCATGTTCTCATTAATAAAAGTACGCGAAAAGTAAAAGAAATGAATCAAGAAAAGGTAAGTAATTAAATTTATATTCATAACTCATTATCTGTAAATTTAGACGGGCTAATTTTACAGTTATAGGGCTCATTGAGGTACAATATTTTTTAAAACTAAGAATTATAAAAAGTTCTGTGTGCCGTATTAACCAAAATATTTGATCACTGTAAATTACCGAAATACAGAATGACTAATGTTAAAAAGAAAATGCACAGAAACAAAAGGTAACCTATCACCTTCATTGTTTGCTTTCTTTACCGTATATACATACTTTAAAATTTGTTCATTTTTCGTGACAATCTGGGTGTGATTTTAAATGCACATTCAAAATATCTTAATATTTTAGAATATTCAATTATTTCATCCATAGCAACTATCAATAAATTATTCACAGTGACTTGTTAATTAATTTATCCGTTTAATAAACCCCAGAAAATGATTAATTTAACTTTTAAAGCTTTTGTTGCAACACTTTGTTCAATAATTTAACTATACATTTAAACTAAAATTAGTCTAAACATGCTGTCTAAACGTAATATATGAAGTAAAACTTTTTGTTCTCAGTAGAAAATTAAAACTTCAGGAGAAAAATTTTCTTTTTTTTAAGTACAAGTAAAAAAAGATGCATATAGCCATGTTGTAATGCTCTACTGTCGTTCCAAAAGAAAAAAGTGTTATACAGACCAAAACGTCCTTACCCTTTACAGAATTCTTTAATGAAGTAATACTTAGTTAAGATGTAGCATGAATTTAATAAAACAGTATATAAAAGTTCATTACATAATTTATTTTTGTTTTTCGTGCACTTCACAGAACATGTAATCAAGAACCAGGCTGGCCTGCAGCATTCATAAATGAGAGAAAATCCGAACTTCTGTACTCATGATTAAATTAAATAAAATGCCATAGAGTTCATTTTTCAGCTTACTCTTGAGCTTGCAATGAAAGCCGCTCTTCTATTATATCTTCATCACTCTTCCAAGGAAAAGTATTACATCCAGTCTTAAATGTCGTATAAAAAACATAAAAGGGTGGTCTGCATAGAACACTGGTACAAGGGGGCCTCCTGTGCGTACTCCCGCAGAAACACCGGTGACTGCAGCGGCTTCACTGCCTTCCTCATTGACTTCCACGGCACACCTATGAACTGCTTTTGTGACATAGAGCCCTGGTTGCTCGCTAATTCCCCCCAAATCAGCGAGTTCTGGATCGAATATCGCACGGATACCCAAGCTCTTTAAAATTGGAATTAAATCGTAATCCTCCATCAACCGGAATCTTGGCAAAGTAACTTGGACGACAACACTTCTGAGAAGGGACGTTATTTCAGTTAATCGATGATTGGATAGTTCCGATTCCATTTCTGCCAAACCATCCCGTTTTTCTGGCAACAAAAACAACATGCTGAAATCACCTCCCGAATATGGTATTTCCAAGGCATGAACTTGCAGCCTAGTGTCGAAAGCATATCTTAATTTGCCCTTTTGTCTCATCATGGGAACTGTTTTGGGCACAAGACCGTCGTTATAAAAGGTATCTGGCATTGTAAATCGCTGATCAAACTTTTTCATCCAGGTTCCTTTAAAGTAGACAGCATTCATCAAAAACAATTTCGTAAGTGGTTCTAGTGGCTCCTCTAGCATTTTTAAAATTTTGTTTCGGGTCTTCCAAGCTACCCAGCCATTCACTGAATCAACTGCTTCTTGTGGGTGCAAAGAAAAACTGATGCCTTCTACAGCAGCCTCATAATATATGCGACTTTCTTTTTTATATGTTTCAAGAATATTAAAAGCGCTATCAACGAGCATTGCATTGGCCATCTCTAATTTGTGGACATTTATACCGTCGTCGGGTTTTATAAGGCTTAACAAATCCCTGAAACCTCCATGAACTGCCGGAGGGTACTGCATGACATGTTGTATTTCTGCCGCAGAATTGTTCTTAGCCCCGTTGTATAAAAGACCCAAAAGCATTGAAATGCTGATGGGTGATATAAAAGCGTTTTGGGATTTAGCAAGCTCGCGCAAAAGAGCAAATCCAAAGTTGTTATTGGATCTAGCAATGTATTGCATAGTGCGAACTTGTGCATCAGTGAAAACTGAATAATCTCTCTCTATATAAATATCTGATGAATCGCCAGATACTTTTCCAAATCCAAATAAAAGATGAGAACATAATGTGCACACGATGAACAAAACGATGTGAAGCATCGTCTTCATAATATTCTGAAAATAAAAATAAAAAATTCATTAATCAATGGAATACTTTCGTACTTTGAAATATTCATGCAAAATTCAAATATCAATTAAGAATTGTAATATATTTCTTACAGCATACGGAGAAAAAAGCACGTTCATACTTGTTACAGAACAGAATTCACTACTCTCTATTTATTGTCTTAAAAGAGAGATATTTTCCGAAAAACGTGATAACATTTTAAAGATTTTTATAATATAAACTCCAAATTTGATGAAATATGATGTAAATATTTTGTTCTTAACAGAAATCTCCGTAAGAAATACTTTTGTTCGTGTTCTAAGACATTCGGTATTGTAAATTCTTAAATGAAAATATATTAAGCTTTCTTAGAAAAAAGAATGTATATTTTTATTAATGAAAGTCATTCATTTTTCTGAAAGGAAGGGAGTTTCCACATTTATTTTTACTGAAAAGTATTATACAAGAAAAAGAAACATTTCCATTTTAAAAAGTTACATATAATACGCTTTACTTTAAAATTTTGTCACCCTTTCTAAAATAATGAATAAATTGCATTTCCAGCTTACATTAGTTTTATAGTATTGCATTAATTTTATAGTATATACTAAACTGAAAAGCATCCCTTTTTTTATTTTATTATTCTTCAAGAAATCAGACATAATGTTTTGTCACAAAATACATTTTAACGTTTGAAAACTTTTCGGTTATCGTTTGATAAAGCATGATTAAAAAAACCCCATGTGAGTTGTATTAAAAGGATATTAAATATATTTTGAAATCCTTAAGATATCCTTTGAAATCCTTTTTTATAATCAATCATTTATTTTTGAAAACATCTTATGAAGGCATGAGCAGGATCATTAAAGCTGAACTATTCTTTCTCACCAGTAGACCTATCTGAGCAGCACTTTGTATATTGAAGTTAAAAGTGAAAATTTTCTTACCGAGGGAATAGGAGTATCCCCCCAGATGTATATTTTCTTGCTAAGAGAGAATCGAATTTCAGCCTACATTTACTCTACAGATTTGTGGCCTGTTTGATAACCAAATTTTGATCGTGGGTAGCTCTCTGCTAATACTGCACGGGGAAACCAAAGCTGTGTAAACTATTCTTATAAGTACTTTATTTAATCTGATAACAATTTACTTGTTCAAGAAACTTCGTTATTGAAAAAAATAAGCTGTAGTGCAATTTAATTGGATCGTAAAAAAGAATCTAGGCCTATCTAAATTGCACTAAAACCTTTGTTTGTGAAAGTCGTATTTTTTGCATGAGTTTGTAAGACGCATTACGCCAACACCATCAAAAATAGAAGTCCAAACCTCATACCGATATTATGACATTACGTGCATAAAAAACTTATGCATGAGAAAAATTCTGGTAATATTGACCACAAGTTTTATAGAAGTTTACTTTTTTAAGTAAAACATGACGAAGTTGGTATTATAATTTTGTGACAGTTTCAGAAGATTGGCCTACTACATTTTGGTGCTGTTGAGTATGTCTTTATACCTGTAGTCCTATCTTATTGTCCGTAATTTTGAGATGTATATACCAGGTGAAAAGGTAAGTGCGGTTTCAAATAACTTTCAATCGTCTTCAAAGGCTGCTTTGGGTCAGAGTATAATTCTTTCTTAGGTCAGGTGTCGTTTCGATTTTGTTTAGTTAATTGTACGCTTCGAAATTAATAATTAATGCCTATTATCGGAAATTTATTTCATATGTTCAACATAGAGTTAAATCTTATCCTTTTCTCACTTTTTAAGCTTCAGTATAGCTAATTTCCGTATTTCTAATCAATATCATGCTCTTTTTTAAATGCTCTTATGTAAATCAAATGAAAAAAGGATGACAAAAGTAGTTTCACTTTCATAGAAAATATTTAAAGGTACCTAAAATGTTCACTGTTTTAATTACAACGATATTGAGTTGAGTTGAATAACTCATTGATGTACTGCTGCAATGTAGCTTAAACCAAAATAATAATAATAATAATAAAATAAGAATTTTGTTGTTTCGTTTGTCTAGAATGCATTTTTATTGATTTAAATATCGATAATATTTAATATGCCAAATTTTCATACCAATTCCCTAAACATTAACTGCGAAATTTGAAAAAAATTACACCAACTCTCAATTGTTTGACTTTTGATGAATTTTAAGTTAATAGTTTATCTTTTAAACTCTACTGTCAACTACTTTCAAATATTTTTTCGAATGTATTTTAAAAATTTATAGCCTTAAAAAGTTTCTAAAGAAAATTACAAATGCATTCTATTAAGCGACTTTTTAGAGATTTGTGAAAGGTGAAGATGACAATAAATCTCATCCTTGGAAGATGAATGTGACTCGAAAAAGCACTGTGAATAAGAAATCGCATAGGTATTTTTTAACTCTTTTCCATCTTTTCCATCAATAGGAAGATTATCTACGTCAAGGAAATGAATTGCATACTAGGAAAACACGTTCATACTTTCTACTTAAGCCGTAAAACAGCTCCGTGGTAAACACGTGAAATAATTTTTCATACAGTCAGCAAGAGACAAATAAAACTATAATATTCCCTATTTCATGCCAATTGCAATGTGCCAGAATTCTATCATTAGTAGTGTGATTAGTTTTATTATTTGTTTATTAGTTGTTTCTTATGCTATATTGTTGATATTTTGAAAAGTTTACTATATGTTGGAAATAAATGTTTCTGTTTTCCAAATCGATATGTCAGTGTTTCATATTTCTTACCAGAATTTTCATCGTTAAAAATGTATGTAACGCTGTGCACGCACGGTATGTAGGGAGGCGCTATATTGCTAACACTATGTAGGGAGGCGCACGTTCTTTGCAGCTCACACTGTAGGTGGCTAGGTATATTGATTTAAAAATAAACATAGAACAATAAGATCGAAGTTCTTTTTAAATTTTGGCAGCATTAAAGAGATAAGTAAGTATAAGTTTTACATCTTGCATTTATGAAAATATTGGACCTTCGACTTACATCTAGATTCTGAGGAATTGTCATTACTTCGTAAAATGTTTAATGTTGAATTAATGTATTAGAAATTATTTAACACATAAACTTATCAGATATGCGAAGAAAGCAAAAGGCAGTGTACTTTATATGCAATCGAAAATAACATTTAATTTTGATATTATATGAAATTCATGTATATAAAAACGAAGAATACACATACGTTGTTTTTTCACTATAATTTTAATGAACGATTGAAAATTTTCAATTTTACTGAAACAATAATTTTGAATAATCATAAGCTAATTCAATTTTCTGGTACTTTGAAATTTTTCTAACAAATATACATAGCTGTATATTTTTCTAAGGTAAAATAAGTGTAATATTAATTTTTAATCTTAAATATGGTCTCCTCCATGTAGAAAAGTGTTATTTTCCTTTATCTCTTAATTTTAACTTTTTCTGTAAAACTTAGCAACAATCAGATCTTATTCTTTTTAAATTCAACTTACTAGACCTTTATTAAATTCAAAAACCCACCATTAACATTAAAATACGTTTCTACTTTTCTACCGCACACACTTTTTAATATGTGACCATAAAAGAAATGTTAAATTAATGTTTACTCATAATAGCTTCTTATTCTATTTCAAACATGCATTCAGCGTTAAAACTTCATTTTCTTCGTATAATTTTGTCGTTCAAATAAATGGTATGAAGCAAAAGCGTTCGACAACTTAATTCAATTCCTTCTTGAAATAATTTCTATTGTAACAGTTATCATAAACCTGTTGGAGATTGTTCACGTATCTGAGTTTATCGATAAAAATAAAAGTTTCCTTGAGAATAAAGTGCTTCGTTAAATAAATATGTACGGACATTTCAATTGGTCTTCAGTTTCATAAGTAGAAATTTTAGTTCAATCGTAAGTACACAACCCAGTATTCAAAAGTTTTCGAATACTGATTTAAAACTTAAAATTGTTTATCTGATATTTATAGATTTTATTGCATGTTTAGGTAATTATTTAAATATCATTTTCTATTGACTGCATTTTGGTTTTCTCAAAAAACTTTAAAATAGCGTCTACACTGCAACAATTGGTTATAACTTACAACGCCATGCTTCATAGACCACTAAACATTTTATTTTTCATTTAGTCGTTTTTTTTTTTTTAACTACAATTAATAGTAGCAAAGGAACTGGGTAACCACAACTTTGTAATGGTAAGTTTTTCTTTTATTTCTTAAAATAATTGTTAGTGAAATGTACTCCTGAAACAGTTTTTTCCCATTTATAAAAGGGCAAAACGTTTAGTGATTTCAACACGTGGCATGAAATCTCTTAAAGGTATATTTAAAGGTCAAGGATTATTATTTTTTTTCTGTGCTTTTTAAGAAACTGCTTTTCCTCTAGATTCTCTCCCATATTAACGTGTACTCTTCATTAAAGCATGAAATAAAACATTTCCTTTCTCTGTGTTAATTTTACTCTTCGTATTATGCACAGCACATTTTTTGTTTTACTACAAAATTTTAATCAGAAAAGTCGTGTGCGCTCTATGTAATAACATAAAATTAATAACACTTCCACATTACCTTAATAAATACTATAGTTACTTTCATTAGAAAAGTATAAGGCAAGTGGGTAATTTTTATGTACTTTGAAAACTAAAAATGCCTTTATCACGCATGCTTTGGTTTGTGATCGGGTTGATTTGCTATACAGATTTTAAAAATTAAGGAATGCAAAATTTTTGTTTATAAAATACTTTCTTTAATATATCGGATCATGAATGAATCAGTTTTAAAGCAGAGTTAGACTTTAAATAAAACAAAATTTATCTGTAGGGCTGAAATGGTCAGGACAAATTGTTTGAAATTCTTAGCACAAAATGTATGCTTACCCCAAAATGACGGGTGTTTATTTTTATTTTTTTTTTCATTGCAAATAAATATATTGACAAGCTAAATAACAGAATTTAATTTCATAAAAAAACAGTGATTTTATTTCATTAAAAGTTCAAAGTTAACACGATAGTGGCTTTAAAATCAGTTGCACATAATTTGAATTTGGCATTGAGTTAATAAATGAAAATGCCAATTTTATTTTTAGCCACTGATCCGAGTTATAAAAATCATATTTTAAAAGAACAATAACAGCTATTAAAAACGTAATATATATAATTATTCTTGGAAAAGCGTTTTCACATCATATGTTGATAAATATATAATGTGAATCAATGAGATACATTTGACCTCTTAAAAAAATTATGCTTGCTTATGAGGTAATATTTTTTATAAATTAATAAATCTTTATAGGTACTAATTAAAATTATAAAATCTCAATGTTTAATAACCTCATACATACTTTGATTTCATTTTGTTTAGAGAAGTGTGCAAATTGCTAAGTGATTGAGATTTAATATCTACCAGAAAATCTGGAAATTGAAAAGTAGTAATGCTATTTCATAGCTTAGTCGATTAAGTTTTGAAACCTTCCCAAAAAATACGTAAATTTCAATTAACATTTTCGAATATTCATTTTAAACTGTTTTTACGATAGCCAAGAAATTTAGTTATATCATACGTCCTACAATGAGTATATTCACGATTTAGAAGAACTTTGAAATCGCAACTTAAAAACAAAAACACGTATGTTACAAATGTAACACTATGTGCTTTAGCGCAAACTTTCTATCTTAAAAATTTTACATTTAAATTTATTCCTCCTACATATTATTTATACCTTAGTCTCAGTTTAATTTATTTCTCTTGCATTATTTATCTTTCCTATAACAATGCTATTTCATAACTCATAAAAATTTAATTTTTCTTCCTTAACAATAACATGCTCTACTATTTATGCTTCGAGAGGTTTCTGATTTATCATGTTTCTTTCAAATATCTTTTCATGTAAGAACGCTTTTCTGTCATTTCACGCAGTCCTTTGTACTACAAAGATCTCTGGGGGTTCCTCCCTCATTCGCAGGTTTTGTTCCGAAAGGTAAAATGAAAAATTAAAATTCTCCTTAGTCTGAATTTAAAGCTTTGTTCGCCAAGAATGCTGAATTAATTGTGGAAAGTCGATTTCTCGTTAGCGAGGATTCTTTGAGACTTGCGTGCATTTTTATTAACAAAGCTCAAAGAAAGAACCCAATGCTGTTGTTTACTTGTTAGGCAACGGTAGAATGCCTCATTTTCTATTTTCTCAGAAACTGAAAACACAGTAATTTAGTTGCTTGTGACTGGAGATATCTTAGACCGAATTATGGCTTTTTTGAAGACTTTGTAAAGAAATTTCATTTTCTGACTCTTGCTTTGGAGTTCTCAAAAGGCTAAATTTAAAAATATGGCTCTTGCTTTTTTTTATTTATAAATTCTGGTCATATATTTGCAATGAATGCCTTTGGCTTGTCTGCTTCTCCGTAGTTAAAAAAGTATCGGGGTAACGTTGTTGCTGTATTCTACATAGCGTTCAGTTTAATCATAAAAAAATTCATTCGGCAATACTAAAGTTATCATATTTGATTGTGTAGGGTGTTCGATTAACTTATTTCTTTTATGGTGTTTTTGAGCTATGAGCAACCGTGAGGTGCAGGGTTAAAGCATTTGTATTTTAGAATTTAAATTCAAAAGGAATCATTCAAATAACCTTTTTTATAGTAGTATTTTGTTTAAATAAAGAAAAAGTTTTAAACTTCAACTTTTGTTATAGATCAAAATATTGATAATTTTCTCGGCAATAATGAATGACGTCAGTTTCGACAGAAGTAGTGTTTACATCAAATTTTCATCAAATTAATGCCTATTGGAAAACCAAAATATTGTACATTTCAACAATGAACAAAGGCACGCATTTTTGACTTCTATTATATCTGAGAAGTACACATTAAATCTAAATACTTCCAATGCTAACTTTTCTACGCTGAATAAACATTTCCTAAAGAAAAAATATTAAAATACCGTAAGTTTGAAAACCTTTCATTTATGTAATGCCTTTAATTTTTTTCTATTTATTTTCCATTTCGGTAGTGCCTCATCACTGCAAGTTTTTCGTGCTTTCTTATAAATTCGCAGAAAAGGGGGTAAATTTTAAATTTTTTAAAAACTCCTATTTCAAGATCCATTCTCAGATACAAGTAAAATTTCCTCACATCTTTTTTACACTTTCTTACAGTTTTTATTTACAATGAGGTATAGATTCTTTTTTAAACATTGCTCTTATGAATACTGCTGTTGAATACATGGATAAATGTTAAACGATGAAAAACTGATTTTGATAAGTAAAGTAAGTCATAGTAAATTCAAATAACTATGCAATTTTATTATTCTTTTTTAAACAAAATATATATTTTTTCCTGGCATCCCATAAGTGTTGCATAAATGAAAGGTTATTGCACTGATTTGTATGCTCCGTATAAGTCTGTAATGGAACAATTTGTACATCTTTTGTCAATCTAATCAATGGCTCTGACACTAGTTTACAATGAAAAACAGATGAAAAGTACTTCATAGCGTATGCATGACGGTTTTGTGATTCATCAAATAAAATCACTTTTTTAGCTTTGGAAAGAATTGGTTCTTCATAACTCATATTTTGAAATCCCCAAAATTCCTCTTAACATACCCTAATGATTTGTTTTAATATTCAATTTGTTTCACTCCTGCTTTCATATAATTTATTCCAGAATTCATCTATGTGAGAGCTTATGTTTCATTTTTCCCATTATTTTTATCATTTACATAAACTTACCTTGTGTTATATTATGTAAATAAAAGTTGTTCAGATGTACTATTTTATAGCATTGTATATGTTACTTCAAAACAATTAAAAAATAATTTTACACTGGTGTTTTTTATCTTCAATTTTAAACGAGATACTTCACACTAAGTCCTGCTTATTTATTACATTTCATAGTTCAATTTACGCATTAATCAAGTTGCTGATTAAATATTCCCATCCAAATTCATAAATTGCGGAATTTTATAACACATAATTTAAGATAGTTGATCTTAAAATTCTTGTACATAAAAATTATTGTAACTTGTCCACCTCTGAAATAACTAAACGTAAAGATTGATTCGGAAAAAACTGATTATAACGAAGAAAATTTGGTTGAAAATCAAAACTAGGGACTGTTGAAAGCTGCTAACATATTTCAAATTCTAAACAACTCAATAAGTTTTAGGTCCGACCAAAGTGTTAATTGATAAAATTTACTGAAAAGTCTAGATTTGACAACTATTATCAACAAAAGGTGTCTCTGGTTTTATAAGAAAGCGTTTATTTCAATATAAGCTTTTGGCTTAATCGACTAGGCATTTATATATATATATATATAATCATAACAAATACCGGTCAAAAACCCTCTTGAAAACTCATCCAATGCCATGGAAACTTCTCGACAAGCCAATAAACAGAATCTAGCAGTTCTGATATTAAAATGTAGAGATTCTTAACATTAGAATTCTAAATTATAGAAATATAAAACCTTTAATTCAAACTAAGCATTTAACGGTTGCTTTTTTTTTCTTTTTTGGTTTCTTTAAATCAGTTATAGATGAGGCTTATGATCTCAGTGCTGAATGTTAACGGTTCACAAACAAAGCATCCTCCTTAAGAGACGTTTTCCGCCGAATGTACCGCTATGCAAACGAATTAGTTCGAAAACATTTGTTTACACGTATAAAAGATCTTGAAGTCGCTGTGTCGTCAATTTCGGTTCTCCGTAAAAGAATATAGGATAGTGCAGTCAGTTTACACTTAGCTCCTGGCGTCAAAACAACGAAATAATCTCGGAATGATCATAAACTTCCAGTCGGAAAGGGGAAATTTATACTCTGTAGGATCATAATTTTCTACGTTAGTTATCGTTAACAACATTTCTAACACTCAATCTTTTAGATTAGCTGTCACTAACATGTTAGAGAAAACGGGTAAAAAGGTAACCGATTGCGTCAAAATGTCATTGATAATATCAGTAAACGCCCCAAAAAAATGCACAATAAATTTGCACAAGCAGCACTAATAGCTAAGTGATAAAATATTTTTTTGTCAAAGAGTTTCTCAAAAAAGTTATTTTGGAGGGGTAACCAGCTTAATTTAGCACATTTCAGTTGCAAGACACAGGAAGGGATTCTATTCCCGAACGTGGTATAGTTGATTTGCCTCCCATCTTTAGAAAATGGCTTATAACAGTCGTTTTGTGTAAAACTGTGCCTTATTTAGCAATTCCGCAGCTTTATGTAAGAAAAAGAATATTTTCATGTTTTGTGGATATTAAGAAGGCATACCGGCTCAGCTCATGATTTGAAATCATACTTGCATTTGAATATGATTTTAGATCCGAGGTCCATTGACACACTAAAGGATGTTATCGAAATTATTAAGATACAAATCTAAAAATGACAGTCAGGATTGAAAATTATTTCGAGCTATTTTATAACTCACTGTTAAAAATCATTTTAAAGCGCTTTTGACATATTCCGTAGTCACGAATCGTAAGTAAATTGTTAAACGCTAAATTCAGAGAAAAAAATCCACAAATACAGCCATTTTTTTAACTAAACTTTCAGATTGTATGGAAGTAGTAAAAAGAGAGAATAATCGTAAGTAAACAGTAGAATTGCGGAAGAGTGGAGAATTAAATGTTTGGAACTCTTTGCTTGGCATGTTTATATCTAAAATCCTCCTAAAAATAGCATAGTAACTTCTGCATCAAGGCCGTACTCGGAAAATATTTTCTGGGGTGGAATAACAAGCTCCTTTTTTATAAACACGTCATGAAGTGTCCATGACAGCCTATAGTTCGAAGAAATGACTTTTGGAGGGATTAGGCTAAGGTCTAAATCCTTGAGTATTGTCTCATGTAAAAATATTTTTCACGTACCTACAGGATTTTCCTTTCCTGTATTAAAGAATGAACAGCAATATATTGTCACCATTAACAGAATGTGAATACTTTATCATGCCTCAAGGATGTGATAGTGTTTTAAATAAGAGTTTTAAAATATAGAGCTCTATATGCCCTAAAAATTCAAAGTCACTAAAAATTTGGTTTTTTTGTCGGGTGAAATCAACTCGCGTCGCCAAATGTGCTGTTTAGAGCTACTCACGCTCTTCTCGGGGAATTCCACTACAATTTAGGCCCTCATCAGAAGGAGAGAGAATTTCGTAGCGTTATAACCCTGCAGAAACTGCAATAGGACTACCCGAAGGACTTTCGGAACCACTGATTGAGCGTGCGCATTCGCTGCATGTACGCGATGGTTTTTTCAGGGGTCGGTCAGTAAACGAACAGTACTACTAAACCCTAGCGACTGAGCTACCAGGTTACTTGGCAGCTGTGTTAGATAATTTACTAAAAGTTGAGCAGCGAAGCAAAGAATGGACGATAGGTTTATTGGCAGCAATACGTGGGAGATGGGAGAACCTAACAAACAATATTTAACCCTTTAACGCGCAGTGTTCCCCCTCTGGGAACACCCAACTCTGACGTTTTGACTGTTGCCAGTCACGAAGAATCGAATTGATTTCTATAAAAATAGTTGTGAGTGACATAGCTCACAACTACTGTCCCCAGCAGTGTTAACCCAACACTGCTGGGTTAATACTGATGTAAAGGAGCTCCACGAGAATCCTTTACATTTTAGCACGTCCTTTCCCATCAAAAAATGGTCACGATTCTTTTTAGCAGCACTGACATCTGATGAAAAATGGAAGAATGCGAGAACAGCTGGATAGATGGCTCAATGCTGAACGCGGCTGGCTGTGCTGACAGCCAGTCTGCGTGAAAAAAGGGTCTCTAGATTTGTGGAACGCGATGAACGTTTCGATCGTCCGCCATCTTGCTGGTACTTAAGTCGAGCGATGGCAACGGCTTCCCTTTTTTCAGTTTGGGGAAAGGGTTGCGCCTCAAAGAGTTAAAGCGCATAGCCAGGTTTAAAAAACTGAGTGAAAAAATAAAACGGTCATTTTTCTTTTTACGTATACAAGATGAGTCAACTTCATTGAGATAACCTCGATAGACAGTCTTGTAGATAAAAATATAAGTTTGGATTTTGATTACATAGATATATTTTTCAAATGCATAGATATCGTGTTATTAATACATTCGGAAACTACATGTTATTATACATTATTACACATTATGGCATCTTCTTTTGTAATTAAAGCTAATCAGATGAACTAGTATATTATTTTTTACATAAATTCATATTATGTCGTAAATTTAAAGCGTATTCTATATTACTTATTGAATTTAAGTTTATTTGCCTTTTGAAATTTTTGGTAATGAATTCAAGTTGCACGTATTACGTTAAATGACTTTTTTGGTATTTCGATGAATATAGCACTTATTTTAGCATGTAATCCAGTAGATGTTCAACCCTTTGTTTTTCTCTTTGATATTTGCGAGTCTACTGATTTGTCTAATCACAGTTTGTCTAATCACAGTCTTGGAGGGATTAGGCCAAGATCTAAATCCTTGAATATTGCCTTATGTAAAAATATTTTTCACGTATCTATATGATTTTCCTTTCCTGTATTAAAGAATGAACAGTAAAGTATTGTCATAGAATGTGAATACTTTATCATGCCTCAAGGAAGTGATAGTGTTTTAAATAAGAGTTTTAAAATATAGAGCTCTATATTTTAAAGAGCTCTATATATCACCCTTTACCAGGTCACTCATTAGTTTAAAAATAATTTACATTACACTGTTAAATTTCTCAAGAAATCGCTATTGACAGGTTAATTTTTGGTCAAAGGGTGTTGCAAATTTTCCAGAAGTGTGAAATTTTGTTTGCATTGTCAGAGTTTAAAGAAATTAATTTGCATTCAGGCAAAAGTATAAAAAAAATTCTCTTTATTGTTAAAAAAAATTGCACATTAAAGAGTAATATTGAAATAGGAAAAAAAATCCCATTATTTTCAAAGTTAAGTCTTCTAGAGAATATTTTGAAAACTCTTTCTTATGGAAAACACTCTATATTTAACTTTGAAACGTTTGATTTGATTATAGTTAGATTATTTTACTAGACAAAGTGCATTGCAAACATTTTAACAGTCTACGTCATACTGTAAAATCATTCAAAAGTGTAGAAAATCCAAAAATTGAATTTAAACATAGTAGCCACCTGTACTATTCAAAAAAGTCTTTTCATTCGCTTTAATTTTTTTCATGTAATTTGCAGACAAAACTTACAAAATTTTCATAAAATCATGATTTTTTTATTCGAATTTTATTTTTGTTCGAATTAAAGATCGAACATTATTATTAACTTCATAAAGCTCCATGACATAATAAATTGTATTTGATTAGTTGTTGTATCCCAAAGAAATTTTGCACAATTCTCACAAAATTTAAGAAATACAATAAAATTTACGAAAAACTCGACGGCTATTGTTTAAGTTGAATAGACAATTATTATGTTACTGAATGTCCTCACACCCCCCCCCCCCGAAAAAAAAATGCAACGTTTGAAAAAAATTAATTTATTTAATTTTTGAGAAAATTCGACACACCTAATGTTTAAGTTGAGCTTCTACATATCATGTTACGGAATTTTATTCTATTCTCTTGAACGATTTTCTAGAAATGTACAAACAAACATGTACACGATTTTTGCAGAATTTCTGTGGAATATTTTTTTTTATGTTGTGGGGCCTATAGTTTAAATTAACATATGTATAACAATACGAGATTTCATTCTATTAAGCTCTTTTTCAGGGATACATAGAATCGTTTACACCATTTTCACAAATTATCAAAATCCAAGAATTTTTTTTACGCCTTATGTCTAAGTTAAGTGACCACTTATCATGATGCTAAATTGCATTTCATTCGCTTCAATTGATTTTACGTTGCCCGCGAACAAAAATTTATACATTTTGAATTACTTTTCCCAAAATCTCAAGTTCTAATCAAAATTTTGGAGGAAAAAATCTACCCCTATTGTTTAACTTATCATGGCACCAAATTTCATTTCCTTTGCTTCAAACAATTTCAGCAACTTGGGATTTCCAGTTGTTTAAAACTCATAGAAACTGTAGAAATTTTGATTTTCCAATTAATGTACGCACAAAAGTGAATACGAGTTAGAATCACTTAAAAAGTCCTCTGACCAAGGCACCCCGTTGACAGATGCCCCTTGTGCAGGCTTTTATAACACAAAAAAGTGTAATTTTCTTTATATACATAATCAACATTTATTTAACTTATAATAAAACCTGAACACAAACTTTAATGAATTTTTAAAAAATATTCATTTAAAGCGTATATGTATATTTTTTACAGATACCACCTATAGAGTATACGAAATAAACAATTTTTTTTAATTCTGCATTAGAGCATTACACTGGCTTCTAATTCGTGTAACTTTGAAAAGTCCCTAAAAGGAGGGAAATTATGATAAAGAATTGCGTTCTGAATGAAAACGTTTACATGAATTTTAGGTTTATTAATTAACAATTTTTAGCATCATATAAGCAAGTAGTCGAAAATGATGCCTCTAAAGGGTTTCAGTAACTGTGCAACAGCTAAATGTGTGGGAAAGAGACTTGCTATGAAAGCAGATAACCATTTTTAAAGATTGAAAATTGATAATGTTACGCTTATCTGATAAAATATGGTACTGAAGCTGTGTTATTTGAGCATCGTGGCGTCATTAGTCGAGAACGCTAATTAGTGCGGCTTCCATAATCACCTGATCTTGCACCAATAGATTTCTGATCGTCAGGATATTTGAAATCGCTGATATATCGTTCACGTTAGGGAAAATTGTATTCGTCAGGGATTCACAAATTAAATTAGAGATGCTACGTATTTGCAGCTGTTAGAGCCAATCATATCGAACATTTGATTATTTAATTGCAGTGAGTATAAACACTATACTAACTATATTTTTACTTATCAGCGCCACGTATCAGAAACTTATAGAACTTTTTATAGCTTAACAAAAATCCAAAAATGAAGTGAATATTTTTACGCAAACTGCACTTCTCTATCACAATTTCTTTTTTCAAATTTTTTTTTCTCACAAATTTATTGCACAACTTGTAAAATAATATGTAACATGATATGGTAAACTTTGTACAAAATATAGTAAACTCTCGATTGTTCGCGGGCGAATAAACGATTATGTAAGTTATCGTCGATTCATTCCAGATACTTAATATCTAGGGGAGGAAAATTAAAAGGCGATGTATGCCCTTTTTTATGATAAAATGACGTAAAGGAATTTCCATTCATAAATTTAAAAAAAAAAGGATTTTTTGCGAAAACATTCACAAAAACTGAGCAATATATGATTTAATTTTTTTCTGGGGTAAGTTACCTTTCAAGTACAAATAACTGCCTGTTAAGGCTGAACTGTTTTTGTCACTATAATATAAATGTTTATGTAAGATAACCATATTAAATTTTCATAATTATAGTTTTTAAATAAACTAATTATTCATGAAAAATGTTGTAAACTACTTAAAGTAGGCCCGTGATAAGTTTATATCGAAAGCATAACACGATGGGCCCTTTATGTGAATAAAGCTCTTATAGAACTTAGTGGTGTACTTTTTCAGCCGCCTTGCGGCTTATCTGCGGAATTCGATTTTCCGCCTTTGCTGTACCACCCTATTTCCCGGATAATCGGGAGTTTACCGTATAGCAAAGTACATATAATATATCTTTAATTTTTATAATTACTTTAGATCAGAGTTTCTCAAACTTTCTCTATGATGGAGCACTTTGAGAATCTTCGAATTTCGACGGAACAGCTAGCACAATTTCACGGAAATTCTTGTGCAAATCAGAGTGCATTATAGGCAAAGGCATCTATCGCATCTATCGCATATAGGCAAAAGCATCTTTTTCGCGGAGCACTTGCTTACTTCGCGCAGAGCACCTAGAGCTCCACGGAGCACAGTTTGAGAAACTCTGCTTTAGATAATGCACAGTAGCATAAAATGTGGACAAACCTGCGAAACATAGTCCCAATCGAATAAAATAAATGGTAGAATTCTCAATTTCATGGTCAACTTCACTTCCGCCAAACACTTTCGGAGTACTAGACGTGTGGAACTTGATCAAGTCTGAAAAAAAAAGTAAATTCGATGATTAGTTCTTGAATTAAAAAACAATGTTCAGTTTGAATAAATTTTCACTTTTTGTACGTTATGCAGTTTTCATCGTTTTCGCGTTATGACTAACTTTTTCCACTTCAACTTTTCTATTGCATTAACCCTTTAACGAGCAGTGTTCCCGCTCTGGGAACACCAAACTCTGACGTTTTGACTGTTGCCAGTCACGAAGAATAGATTGGATTTCTCTAAAAATAGTTGCGGGTGACATAGATCCACGAGAATCCTTTACTTTTTATAACACGTCCTTTCCCCTACAAAAATGGTCACGATTATTTTTAACAGCACTGGCATCTGCTGAAAAATGGAAGAATGCAAGAACAGCTGGATAGATTGCCCAATGCTGAAAAAAGGGCAGCCGTTGCCATCGCTCGACTTGATGGCAACGGCTGCCCTTGATAGCAAGATGGTGGATGATCGAAACGTTCACAGATCGAAACGTTTTTTGACGACAGCTGGCTGCTGCGGGCACAGCGAGCTGTCGTCAAAAAAGGGTCTCTAGATCTGTGACACGCGATGAACGTTTCGATCATCCGCCATCTTGCTGGTAGTTAAGTCGAGAGATGGCAACGGCTGCCCTTTTTTCAGCATTGGGAAAGGGTTGCGCCTCAATGGGTTAAAAGCAGTTGAATTCAGACATTTTAAAGCGAAGCAATACATTCGATTTTTTAAACTGCTAATGTACTTTTGGGATTTTTCAACTAATTTTCTGTCCTCAGATTTCCAATTGGTTTTCTTAAATTTCTGTTTTATAAGTTGTAATTTATTATGCACGTCATTTTAGAATTTTAATAGTATGTATGCAAACACTTCATATAATGTCTATATTTAATGAGAGATTTAAATGCAAGAGCATGAATATGCGGATAAATTTAAGGAACGCGCACTTTAACTATGTTATGCATCCGTCATATTTAAGAAACTCGGTAACAAATGATTCTGATTTCACACAATCTCTCTTCTCCATTTCATTTGACAGAAGCTATTGACTGCACAGTAATAAAAGCTCTGTCCTTTTTTTTTCCAGTTATACATACAGATCTGTTTAAAAAATATGTATACATAAAAAAGACATATGTATTTGTATTTCTCAGCCCATGACAGTAGACAGTAATATAATTTGGGAATTAATAAGTAGGGCTTATGAAAATATTCAACAAATAAAAGATAAATAAATAAACAAGTGCAAAGCTTTGAGAGTTCACCTCGTATCCGATTTTGAAAACTCAACGGTTAAGAAAAGGCCCCTTAAAATATCTTAACGTCCTGAAATTTACCTGGTGTCTTTATTTTAACAAGTAATCCTTTACCATATGTATTTGTATTTCTCAGCCCATGACAGTAGACAGTAATATAATTTGGGAATTAATAAATAGGGCTTATGAAAATATTCAACAAATAAATAAACAAGTACAAAGCTTTGAGAGTTCACCTCGTATCCGATTTTGAAAACTCAACGGTTAAGATAAGGCCCCTTAAAATATCTTAACGTCCTGAAATTTACCTGGTGTCTTTATTTTAACAAGTAATCCTTTAACATTTTAAAAATTGATTCATTGCTGCAAGGTTTAATATTAATTAAAATAAATTTAACTTTTTCAAATAAAAATAATGAAGTAATAACTATTTTGGAATATGTGTTACACCAGGTAAAATTTAACAACTACAATGCATGGAACTTTCCATATTAATATAGAGTGAAATTATGGGCTGACGAAGGTTAAACAGTCCGAAACATATTTTGATATTTCTTTTTATACACTATCAATTTTGTGTTTTTAAAAAACCTAATTTATTATTCTATTCTAAAAATCAACTAAGTCAAACCAGTTAAAATTTTAAAAAATATTATATAGGTTGCGAAAACTTTTATCCATATTTATAATTTTAAGTGAACAAAAATTAATAGTCTGGCGTTTGTATACTTTGGAAAAAAAAAATGTTTTATAGTAAAATCTTTAATTAAAAGCATTGTATGTATATATATATATATATATATATATATATATATATATTAAAGTTTACTTCAAAAAAAAGTATAAATGGATATAGCTTTATAAATCATTATTCAAATAAGTCAGTACCTAAGTCTTACTAAAAGAAAATTCCTTATAAAAAAAATACATTAGTTAGTATTAAATAACATGTCTATGAAAATTTTGGCAATGCTACAGCTATTAAAATTGATACACTTGTAATAATAACATTCAAAATACCGCTATTAAATTGTTAAAACAATAAAGCAAGACTGCAGGCTTCATTTGGGATAAAGTCCCGCCTCCTACCTCTCACTTTCTGCTTTTGTGGAAGAAGGAAATTTTTTCCGAATGAAGAAGCGTGCACCCTTTGAACCACCCGAAACGGTCCGTAATCTTTAATTAGTATTAAATAAATTATATTTGTGTGTTATTTACAACGGTTCTTATTGTTTCGTCCACGTATATTTAAAACGACAAAAATTTAAGCAGTAGCATAATTTGATTTAAACTGAAGAAGTGCGATTTCAGAAAGATTAATAATTTTCAAGATATTTTAATTAAGTTTTCCTAGTATGCATAATTGTAATAATCATAATGCCTATAGCTCTAACAATTTAAAAAACTGAAAAAGCATTAAAATGTCTTTGACATATTATGAAAATTATAACTTTTAAAAGACAAAAAAAATTAAATATAATTAATTAAATGCAATTCACGCCATTGTAATTGAAATAATACAATTTCATGGAGAAACGTTACGAGAAAATAATACGAGAAAACTTTTTAAAATAAGCTCGAATATATTAGAAAGGCAATTTACAATGCACTACACAAAAACCAAAGAAAGTGCTTAAAACTTAATATAATATACTGGAAATGCTGTGGAAATTATGTTCCTCGCAGCATATAATTATCTCGCACCTTAATACCGCGCGTAACAATTTGCAGTGCCTATCTAGTACTCAGTACATTAAGCAGGTGAACTTAGATTCGGAGCATGAACTTACCCTCCTGGTCGAAGCAAGAATATCAGAGAAAATGCTGGCCGCTCTGTTTCCCTCCTGAAGTGGTCTATGCCGTCTCTGGCATTGGCGATAAAATATAGGGATGGTTTATAAAACCGGTTCGTTTTCATTACCACTGTTTTATTCTTTCCTTAACAAAAGGTAAATATCTGTTTCGCCAAGGTTGCGCTAGAAAAACCTGCAGTGATCTTCGGTCGCCTTTCATTTTCGCCAAGTAACTCGGGGTTAAACCCCTGTAAGGAATATGCGCGCATCTCTGTCGTAATTAGCTGTTGTGCATACAAGCAGGCAATTTGGTGCTTTCAAGAGCTGTTTTAACGGCCGATAGAAAGCGGACACGAAAGAAAGAAAAGTTGAAAAACTGCTTGAGAAAGAGAGTTCTGCATATAAATGTGGGTTAGGAATGGAAATAAATCCACATTTTTCTATAATACATATTTATGCTCCCGCGAAACCTGAGCATGTCTTATTGATGGATCGCTTCTCTTGTTTTTGCTTGTTGTTATCAAATAACGGTGTTATTATCGCAAATGGCGAGATCTAACTATAAAAACAATCCATATATTAAACGACATAATGCCGGGGCTGTCTATAAATTATATTGAGACTTAAAATATCTGTAAAAGATGTTATGATTTGGTTCTTAGGATTATTCGGAAGTTAGCCAATTTACATCAGTCTACTCGCCAGAGAGCAAGGCAGCACTAAATTAAAAACTTGTCCTTACCAAAATATTGAAAATATATAGCTTTAAAATGTATACATCAAAACTTCAGAAAGCGTAAGAATTACACATTTAAAAGCATACAAACAAAAGAAACGTAAGTGGTTAGGGAAGTAACTGTATGATCAGGGCATAATATACCCGGCCATCCGATACAGCAGGTTAACATCATCTCTATGTTGTTAACATAGGGTCAAGGTTCATCTGCCTGTTTTACAAATCGGGCACAGGCTTTAGTCAGTATGCCTGCTCTGCTGAGATGTTCGTCTAAGAAGTGTGGTGTCTGTTCTTAGTCTGAAATTAATCATTGCTTCTTTACGTGGAAGTCTTTTCAGTCATCCTTGATAGTCTCCCAAAGTTCGCCCTTCGACTTTATTAAAAATTTTGTGTTGTATGCCGACAAATGATTTTCCCGAATGATTCTAAGGAAATCCAAAGTAAGGATGTTATGTAACAGGAAATAATCTGTAAAAAGAAATAGATTTTACCATCAATCGCGCAACTTATCTTACAGATTAAGGCTTGATGCAGTAAAGATTAATTTTCATATTTTCTTTCATGTATAGTCTCATGAACTGTGGGATTCTATATAAATGTAAATACAGAGATAGCACAGCGAAACATCGATTTAATTGCTGATTCAGGAAATAAACAACGCTTTATACAGTAAATTGTTAAATCTTAACACAAGGAGAACAAAATAATGATTCCAAATTAAAGAGTCATTCAAGTCAAATAATTTTTATCAGTTCCTTTACGATGATTCAGATATTACCCAGCAAACACACACAGGTTCTCTGAACGTTCAGAAACGTCTCTCGTTCAGAACGTCTCTTAACGTCTTCTGAACGTTAATAGACGTTCAGAGAACCAGTGTGTGTTTGCTGGGTAGTTTTCAAAAAAAAAAAAAAAATCCATCGCTTCACACTGTACTTTGATTTTATTAGTCACATGCCAAATTTCATCCTAAAGAGGTATTTCTGTTGAAATTGTCTTTGCCTTCACTGTTTAAAAGAGAATAACTTGTATTATTTGCAAAACTCTGATGACTTTACGTAGGATTCCAAAAACCACGTATTGCACCCATGAACAAAAGATATTTTTCCCCCACACCTAATTTACAGCGCAGATTAGAAATACTCGATTATTAGCTCAACAGTCTGACCTTTAAAAGCATAAAAAATTAATTTGAGAGGCATTCAAAATTGCTCTCTATGCGGAAAACATCAAACCAAGTTTTCACTGTTAGTGCTTCTTCAGATAGTCAGACGATCGTATAGATTAGCCAATCTTAGGAGAATGGTAAATCGAGACCTCACCGATCTAACTTTTAAAATTGTTTATTCAGCTATATTTGCATAATATATCCCCATGCTTAGGCAGATTGGGGGAGGGGGAGCCATTTGAAAGAGACTAGAGTCTTCAAGGTCTGTCCAATAGGATAAAACTTCATGCGTTTACCACTCTATAAAATCAAGATAAACAAAACAGGGAACTTGTGTAATTTCTACGGAAAAAAAAAACTACTTTTCTATTACTAGGCCACATTATTGAGCCTGGAGTAAAACACTGTATATTATTCAATAAAGAACGTAAAAATTTCGTTTTGTTTCAATGCATAAATATTTGCATAAAGGCCGTTCTTGTCTTAAAATGGACAACAATTTTTTAATTGTCTCATTCCATTTTGATTGAACTAATTATTTACAGAGCCTCAAATTACCATAACTCTAAACTTCCAAGAATTGTCATTATTATCGATTATAGGATCGACTATCGCAGTTTTGAAGAAATATATTCTAATTGAAGCATGAAAGTCGTTTTATTTTAATGACAGTATTCTTAGTGAATAGAAATTCCATCATGGACCATGTTTCAGCCACCTT
Source organism: Cheiracanthium punctorium (assembly GCA_038373885.1). NCBI lineage: Eukaryota > Metazoa > Arthropoda > Arachnida > Araneae > Cheiracanthiidae > Cheiracanthium > Cheiracanthium punctorium. Next base: position 582,725 of record JAWZYV010012130.1, read on the forward strand.
AATAAATTTTTGAAAAATTGGTTCTTTCAGAATACAGTCGACGCTCGTTACGTTATATGCAATATTTTATAAGTCCAAATGTGTGATTTCTAACATAAAATGATGGATATTACGTCAAATTATGAGTTTTAGTGCAACTGATACTTTTCTGAAACCAGGTAAATTCTTACGTAAGATGGGGAGTCCGAGAAATCTTATGTGCCATTACATGGGGGTTTGGGGGTGGGGGGCGTCAAAATGGCCAAAATCGTCCTTACGTTATTAACGATTGGCTCCAAATAATAATCAGACAATGAAAAAAAACTTATCTGCCTGTTAATTATTTTACACGCAGTGGACAGAAAATATAGCCAAACTGAGGTATTCGAGATAAAAGCTATATCAAGAAAATAAAATAAAACAATAAATTACGCATTTGTGCACAAGAACAGGGCTTTCCTTTTTTCTCAGTAACACTGGTGGATAGTACTGCCTTTTAAATTTTTACGACGCATAGTGGCATTTTGAGAGAGATGTTATAAATGAGCAACAATCATATTCTTTAGTTAAAAAATATATTTGTGTGTTTCCTAAAATAATTATGCCCTATATAAACAATTATTTTACCAAAAAAATAATTGTTTATATAGGGAGTATACCCGGAGTAAACATTTCAAGGACTTCGGAAGAATTGTCAAAAAAGTAAATGATGTTGTAAAAGATTTTATTGGTACATTACTTGTAAACTTTATGAAAAAAAAACTACCTGTAAACAACTATCAGACAGATGTGGTAGGTATCAAACACAAAAGCCATTGCAAAAACATAAACAATAAATTTAGATCATGAGAACAAAGAACTTTCCTATCTTCTCGATGGGACCCTGGTAGCTGGTAATAAATACCATTCATTCAATTTTTCAAATCAATGGAAGTTTAATTAATGTCTACCAAATGAATACATTTTACGGACAATAATTATAAATTAACTAAAATTTTAAATATGATTCGTCTGTGATTGGTCATGATAATTATGTCTTTTGCATCGACCAATTGACGAATAGATAAGACACTGAACATTCGGAGGTGTCTGAAGTGTACAGGTCCAGGGTTCTGCTCTCTCGCGCGGTTGTCGATCTTTGGTCTTTTTGTGGACAATTTTCTCCAAATCTAACCTACGTACACGTTAGAACTTTAAAAGAGTCCTCCACCTAAGGCACTCTCCCTTCCTTCAGCAGATAGCCCTCGTGCAGCTTTGCGTCAACTGAAAGAAAGAAAAAAAACTAACTTTTTACATACAAAAAAAAGTATGAATTATAAGCCTGGAAATAATGATAATCCATTTGCTTATTGCCTTGGGGATAATTCACGGAGTGGACTTTCCAGTGGTTTTGGATACAATTCTTAGAAAAGTAAATAATAGTTGGGTTTTTTTTTTTTTTAGTGCAGTGTTGCAGAACATTATAAACAATCTAGCAGCACAGCTTGTTTTTATTGAATCTATTTTACATTTTTAAAGGCTTGAGGAAGTGGTTTCTATCCCTGGAGTTGTCAATGACCCTTATAAAAATTTAGAGTATGCGTCACTTTTAAATAAATGGGGTTTATATCTATGTTCTACGATGAAAGACGTTCAGTTTATGGGTTGGTGACCTACCTTTCATCCTGTTTCAAGGATATCGCCTCTCAATTCAATTTAACACAATACGTACGAAGAATTTCTTTTATTTTATTCTTGGCATTTTCATTTAATTAACCTTTTTACAAAATAATTTTGCGGCACATTTTTATCTAATTTTAAATGAAATTCCGTTATAACTTATTTTACGTCCTGTTGTCTCTGTTAGAATTTTTTATGGTGTGATTTCCTTATGACTCAAAAGATATCGGGATGCGGATGTTTTTAGATTGGTTTAATTAAATTGAACATATCGGGAACATACGGTCACTCATAAGGCTCAACTATCGAACGTTTATGTTCTCTTTTTTAGATACTGACATCTGAGCGTCGTAGAAAGGGGTGTGGGGGGAGAAAATGGTCATGCTAAAAAGAATATCAGTTTCCATTTTAAACTGTTAAAAAAAATTGCTTTTCTGGGACTTTTGACTATTATTGGCTCAAAGTGTATTTTATTTAGCAAAATTTAACATATCTTGTATGTTCTTCACGCTGAACGACACAACTGATTCTTCGGTTAAAGAAATGGTAGATGTCCACTTCGTTACCAGACAATAAAATTTTAAAAAAACCTTATTATTTGAAACGTAACAACCATCATAAATGCCCTATAACATTTGAATGAATATATATCTTTATTGAATTAACTGGTAAGTAAATGTTTACTCTGTCAACTGACATTTTACCGTGATTTTTTTTAAAGAGGTATTGCTATTTTACTAATGTTACTTTGTGTTACTCCTTGATGATACTCTTTATGAATGTACAGAGTCGTTATAAAATAACGCGAGGTATTCAGAGCCCTCTAATGAGTAAAGTATTTTACGAAACATAACCAAATTTCATGGGTGTACATAGTGGACCGTGGGATTTCCCTTTTTAAAGAAAAATAAAAACACTAGTACCAAAAATCACCACCAGGAGAAAGCTTGGCGTTGTTTACCTTAAAAAAGGTATTAAATTGCAAAATCGCTTTCTTTATTGCGGTTATGGATGTAAAAGTAAAGGCTGAGAGAATTGTCGTCATTCTGAGGCCAACTGACTCTGGCTTTAACCCATTGAGGCGCAACCCTTTCCCAATGCTGAAAAAAGGGCAGCCGTTGCCATCGCTCGACTTAACTACCAACAAGATGGCGGACGATCGAAACGTTCATCGCGTGCCACACATATAGAGACCCTTTTTTGACGCAGCTGGCTGTGCCGCACAGCCAAAAAGTCAAAAAGTGTCTCTAGATTCGTCCGCCCTCTTGCTGGTAGTTAAGTCGAGCGATGGCAACGGCTGCCCTTTTTTCTGCATTGAGAAAGGGTTGCGCCTCAAAGGGTGAACATTTATCACAGTTGAGCTGAGCATTTCTATCCAAAATATCTTAGCTGTCATCAGTCCATTTACTGGACAAAAATTTTAGTCTACATCTAAAAACTAGGGCTATTAATATTTTTTGCGGGTGTGTTCCATACAGCACTTCCTTTTTCTCATAAAAAATATACTTTATGTTTAATAGGCCATTTCGAACTGTTTTTTTATCTCTGCATAGCAGAGACAATTAACACCCATCTGATTTCACTTACACCAGACTTCCTCGGGAAGAAAGATTTCACTCATCATTGAATACAACATACTTTGCAGCAGATTTTTTTTTAATCCCATTCCTCCGCCCATTTGAACTTTTCCTGACTCACTCTGTTTTCTTTTCCTCTGCTTACGGAACTTCTGACTTTTTCTTCTTAGATGTAGGTAGCAGATTTCGTGCAGATTACAATCGACTGTAATCGATGCCTAAAATAATATTTTACAAATTTTACAAAAATGCTATGATAAAATTGCGTTATTATGGAATTCTTTTGATATTTCATTTCTTTAGCATCAAGATTACTATTGTTTTACTAAACTAACATTCACGAGTTATAATCTTTTTGGAAATTGCTAGTAATCGTAATCATTTCTTGCAATCGATTACAATTGACCATGTAATCGCACGAAGTCTGGTAGGTACTTTCTTGCTGTCAAAAAGTTACACCGCGAAATTTTTGATTTTTCGATTATTTGCTTACGTCTTTGCTTTTTGTAAGAAAAAAAAACCAATGTAAGGTTTAGTTAACACCTAGCTGATAAATTCCGAAGGGTAACTGAGAAGGCAAAATCGTGAAATGTAAATTTCGCAGAGAAATTTATGAAAAATTGAGCATGTGTCACAAAATCACTCCTTTAGTTATAAAACCATTCCCAGCTTAAGGTAGGGTGTCCAGTGCTAACGGTGCTCAATGGCTATTTCCTAAACCGTTCGTCAGAGACGCATAATTCCAGTTGCAAAAATGCTTTAAATTATATAATCTATTATACCAGAAACAATCAGAGTCAATAAATCAATTCCTATAAAAATTACGAAATTTAAATTTTTATACGGTCCCCCGGTCCTACCAGTTATATTTTGAAAAAATTTCTTTATACAATTCCATGCACAATTAAAAAAAATCCTCCTTCTACAGCCAAAATTCACTAAGTTACAGCTGCTTAAAGTTAGAGCACGTATTGAGCAGCGAAATAGGTTTTATACACTAAATGAATTTGAGAAAAATTAATGTACATGGTTTTGAGCATTGTGATATTTATTAACAATTTCGTTAATTATTTTACGAATGTAGATTGCAATAAAGAAGATTAACATTTAGCTATGTGTATCCAAGAAATTAACATAAAAATATAGCTTATACTGAAAATAGAATTTTTTAAGAGTTTTTTAAATGAACTGTTGTTGAATAACTTAAAATAAAAACTCAAGGAAATAAAACACTTCATCAAACATTAAATTAGAAATAAAACATTTTAAAATACAAATATTTGCATTTTCGAAACTTATAAAAATAATATTACGAATTCTGTTAGCGTAACATATGCTAAAACGTAGCTTCCTTCGGCCGCAATACAAATATGCACCCGTGTAGAAAACTCTTCCTGTACTTTGCGTAGATTACTCAGTGTTACACATCTGCATGCTACACATATACGATTTAGTAAGTCTGACCCCGGATAGATTTTTATAGAGCCTGACTATAACCTTCTGCTTAAGAATTGGTATTCCTAAATTAGTTTTGCTTCTGTGCCAGAAAATGAAATTAAAACTTAATTTAAAATTTCAATATTTATAGGGTCCCTTAACGGTTTATCGAAACGGGACATTTTTGAACGTGGAAAAGTGACTTAAGTCAAAATATTTGTTGCTTTATAACTCGGTAAATTTTGGTCGTAGAAGGACGAATTTTTTTTTTTATTTTTATTGTGCATCAAATTGTATAAAGAAAAATTTTCTAAATATAACTGATAGGACTGGGGGAGCGTATAAAAAAAATAAATTCCGTAATTTTTATATGAATTGATTTATTGACTTCGATTGTTTCTAATATAATAGATTATGCAATTTAAAGCATTTTTGCAAATGGAACTATGTGTCTCTGACTAACGGTTTAGGAAATAGGCATTGGGCACCGTTAGCACTGGACAAACTGTATATGTATATATATATATATATATATACACACTTACGATTTTTTTTAAACACATAAAGTACAATTTCGTTCAATCGAACTGTGTAATTTCGAGCTGATCCAAAAGCACACAACTGGTTCATAGAACAAAATTCCATCATTAAGGATTTCTTACAAAATATTAAGGGTCTATGAACATTGTTTTTCATTAATTTTCTAATGATGTACGAAAATTAAGAACTAAGAAAATCAAATTTATAAAATTGTCTTTTGTATTTCTGCTAAGTTATTTTTTCAATTACTTCAGACTCATTTTTTTCTATAGATTTTACGAGGCTTGTTTCAAAATGTTCTTAACATTATTTTAAATGCTTGTATTGGAGTAAATGCTAAAAATATTGCGTCAATTCAAACAAAATTTTTGTGGCGTCTGTTAATTCGAAGTAAATTCTTGTGCTTCATCCTCCTCCCCCCCCCCCTTGTGTGCGATATAAAAGCGCACATTTATCTGAAAAATACAAACAGTTATTGCATTTTACGATTTTTTTTCTTACAAAATCATCCGTAATTATTTTTTTCTTAATTAATTCTCTTATAATTAGAAATTAGCGGGAACTAGCTTGTCAGAGGGTGTTAAGACAGAATAAAAGGAAACTGCAAATGGAGTTTGTTAAAAACTCTGAAAGCTTTTAAAAATTGTTTACTGTAATGCGCAAAAATATATTATAAACATGCTTAAATTTTATTCATTTTGCAATTATGTAATTCATGTAAAAGTTTATCGACCAAAACTCGTTTGTTGCAGAGTTCAATAAAACGGTTATTTTTATTTTTGGATCACTCGAAAATATATCAAATTGTTATTGAAGTGTTTGTGAACCGTTTCAGTTGAGAAGTTTTTAAATAATTATTAGTATTTTTGTGGGATTGAAGTACGAAAGAACACTACAAATTCTGCAATAACCAATAGTGCGACTGGTGAAGGATAAAATACAGTTTCGTGAAAATATATTAATTAAATATTACAAATTCTTGAGAATGTTTATAAAATTATGTTATGCTCGCATTACTCTCGTAAGAAAAAAAAAAACGGCCATTCAACTATTTTTAGCACGCCATGATAAATTTATATAGCTTTATTTGGTATGTTGCATATCTGCATTAAGGTGACATAAAGCATTAATTTATTATCATTATAATTTTAGCATGCTTAATTTACATTACAGAATTTGAAGTCTTTCTTCCCCAGTGAGTATATTTTTATTCAATTTACTGTCGGAAGATTAAAATTTCTCAGACAACCCTGAAGTTTGAATTAAAAATTGTTCGCTGTGTTGTGATTATTATATGTTTCTGACTAATGTTACATACAATATTAAAGTTATAAGAAATTAAATGATAGAAACATTATTATATCTTTTGATGCTAATAATTACAGAACTTTTTTAAATGTACATCTTGTATTGAATATTCTCAAATAATTAGTTTTGCGGTTGTCTGTTACATCGAAGAAATATTTCAAGATCGGGACTGCAAAAGGTATTCTGATTTCGCGATGAGCAATATTACCACACATGTGTTTTATTATTTTTTTTTTCAAACATTGCGTATGAGGGTCATTTAGCGATGACTGTTTTAATAAATCCTTTTATTCCTTAATTTTGTAAATCTTGTTTTTGTCATGATTCATATTTTTCTTCTTTTATTTATTTTTTGAGTGTGTATTATTTTATGGTAATTTCTGCAGAGGAAATTAATGTAGGGCTTGGTCGAATATTTTAAATTGTATGGGCACGCACCGCCCAAGTATTATGAGCCCATTAAAACCCAAGTGGTGTAACTCCATTTTTGGTTTTATTGGATTAGGGTCACAGAAGTGCTCAACAAAGTCCATTCTGAATGAAAAGCGCAAACGGTTTAACCCTTTAACGCGCAGTGTTCCCGCTCTGGGAACACCAAACTCTGACGTTTTGACTGTTGCCAGTCACGAAAAATAGATGTGATTTCTATAAAAATAGTTGCGGGTGACATAGCTTCACGAGAATCCTTTACTTTTTAGCACGTCATTTCCCGTAAAAAAAAAATGTCACGATGATTTTTAACAGCACTGACATCTGCTGAAAAACGGAAGAATGCGAGAGCATCTGGATAGATTGCCCAATGCTGAAAAAAGGGCAGCCGTTGCCATCGCTTGACTTAACTACCAGCAAGATGGCGGACGATTGAAACGTTCATCGCGTGCTTCAGCAACCGAGTAGGAAAAAAAAAATTTAAAAAGTGAAATGCTGAATTTACTATGATAACCTTAATAAAACCTTAAATATCTCAAAACTAGAAAATTGTGAGTTTTCAATTGAATTCTTTCATTTCGCCAGGAAAACTCTAAAAAATTTAAGGTTACGCAATGAGATGTCGATCATACGTATTATTAGTAAACTTTCTTTAACCCCTGTCCTATAATTTCTCCTGCTCAATCTATATACCTTCCCCACACCTAGTCAAAAACTTTCGCTTTTTATTCAACCATTTCTCTCGCTATCTAACAAGCCAAAAGTTGTCCTTCAAAACATATAATTTACCATTCATTATAAACCAGTGAGTTTTACTCGCATAAGAATAAATGCAAGCAGTTGTTTTAATAAGCTTTTCTTTTTTGAATTTTTCAAGGCTGTATTGTGTATATTTTCAGGCAATGCAAAATAATTGCCCAAAAATAAGAAATTTCAAATGTGGTACTTCATGCTTCCTCATTAAAATTGTTGTGTCTAGACAATAGGATCTAAATGCTTTTAACTGTCGAATTATTCTGTAAGTCTAAAACTTAAGCGATTTATTAGCTAATAATTATTTCAGTTTTTTAAGAGTGCAAAATTTTGAAATTATAAAAATGTCATTATTTGTGATGTTTATTTTAAAATACACTAAACCTATGGATGTTTTTTGTTGTAGTTCTTTGTTTACAGGGATGTTTGCTGAACAAGGATCCATCCAGAAAAAAAAACACATTTTAAAAATTCACTTCTTGTTTTTATTGTTATTATTCATGCTGTTGATTCGGGTTTAATTTTTGCATTTTTTTATGCAATTTGTTTTAAAATATCCCTAACATTATTTATTTAGAAAAAATAGTTCCAAAAATAAATTTTTGAACGTACAAAGGTATTATATCGCCTCATGGGTATCATCTCAGGGTTCATATCAAATCATTCATAGGTGTCATATCATTCATAGGTTCATAGGTATCATATCAGGGTTCATATCAAATCATTCATAGGTGTCATATCATTCATAGCTTCATAGGTATCATATCATCAAAGGTATCAGATCAGGGTTACTGGTAACTCGATATATTCTAATTCTTTTCAAGACGTGATAAGAGAGTCAAAATGCTTCAACTTTAACCCCCATACGTACGGCAGAAAATCAATAGTTTCCGAGAAAAATTGAATTTTAAACTTTTTTCTTCAATAACCCAAAATTGGACATTCATCTCCAAATTTAAAAAAAATCTACTTACTAAATGGGATTCATTTTAATTTGTTTTCACAGATGAAACTCTAACTAAGCTAACGTAATCATGAAATTTTACAAAAATACTTCAAAATTTTTAATTCGCGCACTTTGCATGTATTTTTTTATTTACATTTTCCTTTCAAAAAATGTTGTTTATCTCAAAAAATACTATTGAAGTAAGCGTACAAATTAGAAATACAATTTTTCCCATTAATCAGCTATCCAGAACGTATTAATTTCCATCTAAAGACATGTAATTCATAACGAAAGGTAAGTTTTACATAGCGCAGGTAAAACCGCCAACGTTCAGTGTTTAGGATTGTTGGTTAACCATCCAAGTTATCGCTGTTTTTGCGTGCTTAAAATCTTAGCCACATTAGATTGTGAATCTTAAATGACTATGCGCTATGTCGTCCTGTTAATTAGTTTCGACTCTGTGTTACGTATGCTTGTTTAATTGATTAGCCAGGTAACAACAAAACGTGCTTACGCAACGCAGAATCGAAACTAACTCGACGACTCCCCGTCTTTCAGAAGTATTATAGTGCGTGGACGGGAGTTTATTTGGCAAAACTATAATTATTTTTATAAGAATACATTTGCTTCTCTACATTTTATTTCTTGGAATTTCCTCTAAACTTTTAAGAGAATTTTAATTTCTGTGAACATTACAAAAAGAGTGAGTATTTTTTTATCATGACTGAAAATTATACGAGGAAACATGAAATGAGGCTCTGCAAAAGAATAGAGTGAAACTCGAAAACCTGAAATTTTTCCATGCATATTACTTAGCAGGAAAAATCCCCGAAGTAGGTTTATCTTTATTCCACAGCAAAAGTTAAAAGTGTTAAGGTCACGATGATATGTTTGTGGTCATTGCATTTTATTTGTGGCTTTTGTTTTTGTTATTTGAATGGCCGTGAAGATAAATGGGGTTTAACGTATCTGGATGAGAATACAGCATTAAGAAAGGATGAAGGGGAGGGGAGAGAGCATGTAAAGTAAGGATAGCTCTGCTAAACTGCTAGCTAACCTTTGCCATTTAAAAAGCACGTTGCATCTTGTCTGAGTAAAGCGCTATTTGAAAAGGTACAAAGCCCTTTCTTTTCATCATTAGCATAATTTGTGTACTTTTTATTCACTCGAATAAAAGTTTGCACTGTTCAGAAGTACATTAATAAATACGCAAGTTCAATTAATTGGAAATAAAAAGTTTAAATAACATAAATTTTATATAAAAGAAAATAGCAATTCGAAAAGTTATTTTAAGTAAATTCCTCTACTTATAAAAGTGTTGAATTTTTTAAAAAATTGCTCATCTTCCCCTGTGAGTAAGTTTAAATCCATTTTAAAGTAGAAAAATTAATTTTATAATTCGGGGGGGGGATAATATAAAGCATAGAAAAATTAGCAAAATATATTATTGATATCACTTAAGACAAGCAAGTATTCATCCAGTAACAAACTTTCCTTCTGGGCTAAAAAATATTGCAATTTTCTTTATTTATTACTTCGCTCTCTTTTTCTGCTCCATGATCAATTAAAAAATTTCGTTAATTTATTTAAAACTTTCGTTATTCAACCCAAAATGTATTGAAATATTTTTTAATCGCTCTTTCAACTTGCAAGTTTTTACAGATATTCAAACCAGACACATAAGTTCACTATACCTCAGTTGCACTTGTGAGAGTGTCTAACACTAATTGTAAAAGATGAGAAAAAAAATGAGTAATGGTGTAAATTTTGTATTTCTTAAACTAAACTATCACATAACATGCGTTTTTGGAAGAAAAAATATATATATAAGTGCAAAAGCAAAGGCTTTTAAAAAGTATAGTATCAGATCTTCCGCTAGATCCGTTCAACTTTTTTATTCAGTGTTTCTCATTTTGAATTATTCTTACCTGAATTAAACGTAAAAATATTTAATTTATTTTTTTTTTCAAAGGGCGGACACTTGTTTATCAAGCATTCGCCCCTACTAAGGCCCAAATTACAGGCCATTTTATTATGGGAGCACAGAGCGGGCGGCCACAGTCACCCCCTATGAAAAGACAGGCAAGTTAACACCCAATCCAAACCGGGAATCGAACCCGGACCCAAGGCGTGTTAGATGGTTCTTTAACTACTACATCAACTGGGCGGAGGAATATTTAAACTTGTGATGCACAAGTACTTGCCTTAAATTTATAATTTAGAGTGATAAATCGTTACGAAATCTTGTGCATACGGAACTGTGATCATAGGCGTAGAGTTATATGGGCCCGTGGGGCTCGAGCCCCCCCAATAAATTGTGAATAGGGGCTGAGCCCACCCAATAATTTATCACTCAATACAGAAAACTAATTTATACTAACATAAAAAAAGTATTCACGCCATTTACAAATGTTTTTAAAAAAATCATGATTTAGTATTAGTTGTGACGCCCTGTAACACAAAATGTTACTATAAGCTGCCCTCGCCAGGCTCTGGTTAATTAAAATCAGTTTATGCAATGTAAAGTATGAAATGAAGAAAAGTTCAGATGTGTCTAAAATGCACTATCTCATCGAATATGCTTTTTTTTTTCCTCCTTTGGATTTTTTACTTTGCTTCTATTTTTAACTTATAACATGGTAGAAAGATACTAACATGGATACTTACCTTACATTGGTATAGAATTCTATGGACCCATAGAGATCGAGGGCCTCCAATATTGACACTTATATATAGTAAGCCATAGCTGCCAACTACTACGGAATATAACTAACCACTTTTTGTAAACAGTATATTTTTTAATTGTTTTTTTCAAAATAGTGACCAGCTCGCGCGCGCATCACAAAAATTTTGCTATATTTTAAGCCGAAAAATCATGTAGAAAAAGTGGTTTATTATATTCCGTAGTAGTTGGCAACTATGAGTAAGTTATATGTACGTGAATCAGTGGCGTAGCCGTAAATGTTTCATGGAGGGGGGTTATGACTTCTGCAACTCACATATATGTATACGGGCGTATGATAAGGGAGTGAAGAATATACATTTTGTATGGCAAAAAATTCCTTATGGGGGGTTATGACCCCCAACCCCCTCCCCCCTTTGGCTACGCCACTGACGTGAATATAAGTGGTTGAGGGGCCTTCCCCCCCCCAATAATTTTGAAAACTTTACGCTTATGACTGTGATAGAGATCGAAAACTTGACTATTACTTCAAAATAAACATGAATGAAAAGGTATGATGACACTAACCAGCTGAAGTACCCCATTCTTCTCACAGGATTTTATACATATGTATACAATACACTGTGCCCGCTAAAGTTTGCTGTCATCCCAATAATTTCTGAACGGCAAGAACTATACTATACCTCGTCCCTACTCTTATGACTAAAGTTGCCATGCGCTATGCAAGAAAAATGCTTACAGCATAGAGTTAGCGTTCGAGTTAGCGTTCTTATCTCAAACACGGTCCGATATTCGGGAAAAGAGTCAAGTACGAAGTTGTTCAGCAGTTGTTTAGTAAGAAAAAGCACCTTTATTTGCACATGATGCTCATTAATTCGTGCAATAATGCTACGGATGGAAGGCATAAAAAAGCATTTTGGGGGACATTTGTTTGGTCGAATTTTCCAAAACTGCGCTAACCTGACATAAAGCTCATTTATTCTTCATGCTAACAGCAACAGTACACATCTGAAGGCTATCTGCAATTCCTGCTGGAAGTTGTACTATATGGCAGGTGACATACTGGCAAAAGTAACAGTAATAAAATTTTACGCCTTGATTTTATGCCTTCAATTTTTAACATTAATCTGCTCAAGATGTCTTTTCTTAATCAATGAGAAATTTGTAACTCACTTATTTTCTGCATCTCGTGCCGTTTTTGAGGTGAGAACGAATACTCCAAATTTAGCCGCCAATTGGCACTATAAGCGGTTTTTTGGGGGTAGCGTATAGCAACTTTACTACACCTAGACCCCAATTTTATCACTAATATCTCTTATCGGCCAGAAATTATTGGGGTAACAACAAAGTTTAGCGGGCACACTGTATACAGGGTGAATCTAAACTCTTGGGCAAAACTTTAAGGGGTGATGGGGCACATAATAAGGAATCTAAATCACATAGCAATGTGAGGTCGGCAACGTCGTCTTCGTATAGCTGTTAATAATCACTTCGGAAAAAAGTGCTCAAAAAATAGTGCGCTTTCCGACTATTGTTTCGCCAGAAACTAATGTATTTTTCTCCGAAAACAAGAGACTAAAATGGATAGTTTAAAAAGTTTATTTTATTTCATGGATGCAATTTTTGGAGATGAGCCTATTGTTTATGAAACTTGGTTAAGAAATTAGACGGACACTTCAATGCTTTACCAAAAGTGATTATTACCGGGTAAGTTAAAACTGCGTTTTTCTCCCCAGATTGCTATGTGATTACGATTCCTCAGTGTGTGCCCTATCATCCGTTAAAGTTTTGCCCAAGAGTTTAGATTCACTCTGTATATTGCATATCCGAGCAAAGTTTAATGCCCAGAAGTCAAACTCAAACTGTGCGTAAAATGTTTTCATTTAATCCTTTTAGACTCTGTGGCCACAATTGAGGACACAAAAGTCCTTGCACTAGCGTTCAGGGTGGATTCTGTAACTGTGCACACAAAGGAAAACCAATTTTAATCGAAAATTTTATAATCAGGATTTTTAATTTCATTTTTTTAAGTACGAATTTAATCTCTATTATCAAGAGAAAAATTGCTTAATTTAAAGAGATTTCATTCAATCAGGTCGCATAGGGTTAAATAAATTAGACGAACAATCGCTAAAAAATAGGTTTTTCAGTTTTTAAGGAAGCGATGATTTTATATCAATATTTTTTTCTGGATTTTTGGGCAAAATTTCAGAATTATTAGTATACTCACTAGAAAACATATAAACATATGTGTCGTATGATATTTTAGGCTTTAATATACAGGGTTTAGCACAAATGAATGGTCGGATTTTAATTGTTTATGTATTTCGAAAGTATAGAAAAAAATTATTAATCCTCCACGAAAAACATGCGACTAAAATTGATAGTTTAGAAATCTTATTATATATTGGACTGAATAACTTTTAAACAAATTCATTGCTCATAAAACCCAGTTAGTAAATTTAACTAACAATTGTAAGCCTTTTTCGAGTAATTAACTGTCGCTTTAAAATGACGCTTGCGACCCCACATTTCTGAGTAATTCCGAGTCGTTTTCTGTGTAAGCTAGCTTTCTAATCTTGCAAGCCTGGTGTTCCTTTCCCACACAAAGAGAAAAACTTTTTCTTCCAATGAAATTCTGTTGTAAACTTTTCTCTCTACCAAGAAAGAATAGCTACCCTTTGAGGCGCAACCCTTTCCCAATGCTGAAAAAAGGGCAGCCGTTGCCATCGCTCGACTTAACTACCAGCAAGAGGGCGGACGATCGAAACGTTCATCGCGTGCCACTAGGGATGGACGCGAGACGAAAAATAGGAGTCTCGCAAAATAGCCTAAAAGCTTTGTCTCGTCTCGCAAAAATCCCTATATCGTAATGTTAAAAATGTGTGTCTCGTCTCGCAAAAATTCTGTAAATCTCTGTCTCGTCTCGCAAAAAAGTCGTCTCGCGTCCATCCCTACGTGCCACAGATCTAGAGACCCTTTTATGACGACAGCTAGCTGTGCCGCACAGCCAGCTGCGTCAAAAAAGAGTCTCTAGATCTGTGGCACGCGATGAACGTTTCGATCGTCCGCCATCGTGTTGGTAGTTAAGTCGAGCGATGGCAACGGATGCCCTTTTTTCAGCATTGGGCAATCTATCTAGCTGTTCTCGCATTCTTCCATTTTTCAGCAGATGTCAGTGCTGTTAAAAATAATCGTGACCATTTTTTTACGGAAAATGACGTGCTAAAAAGTAAAGGATTCTCGTGGAGCCATGTCACTCGCAACTATTTTTATAGAAATCAAATCTATTCTTCGTGACTGGCAACAGACAAAACGTCAGAGTTTGGGCGTTTCCAGAGCGGGAACACTGCGCGTTAAAGGGTTAAAGGGATCATGTGCTTTTTAGGTATGCTATTGTCTAGATTGCATCAGAGACTTGTCCAGTAATACCTGGTGGGATTTCACAAAAGAAGTAAGATCTGCTTCCCTAACGGATCTTACTTCTCTAAGTAGGTGCGTTAGGCCCTTAGTAACGCGCTTACTAATACCAGTTTCCTGATTGCTTTGCAATAATTTCGATATGATGAACTCTCTTTTACTGAGATTTTATTTCTTTGTAGTTTCATTCCTATTTTCTAGTCTAAATGCTTAGTCACAAAAAATTATGTTGTGAATTCAAAGGTACAATAACATGTGAATTTGAATGATTAGAACTGAACCTTCAACGTGCAATTTAAGCTAAAATTTTATAAGTTTCAATTCTGCGGCAAAAATAATGTTTATGTGAACCGGTAAATACAAATTATATTGCTATTTACACAGATTGCCGAATGCCTTGTGCACTGAAACTCTTTATGCAGTTGTACTTTGAAAGTAAAACGATTAAAAAAATGCTATAAGTGAGCGGCCTAGTTTGAGTTTTATGTGCATACTTTCTTAAGGCTAGAAGATTGTATTGAACTTCTTCCTTTAGTTGAGCCACAGACCTGCCTTTTCCTTGTTTATATGCACGCAGTTCCTTAAGCCCCCCCCTTAAGTACCTTTGTTTATAAATATCTCTGAGACGTTCAATGATAAAAAAGCTGAAATTTTGTGCATCACCTCATTAGTGTATGCGGCACATTTTACTAAAGTGGAATTTTTCGTACAGGGGGTCGTATTCAAATTTAAAAAGTGTCACTTTTTGAAAATTAACGAAAAGATTTTTTTCTTAACGTAGTCTTTTTTTTTTAATCCTTATTTTGAACAATTTCTCAATTAAAATTGCCCACTTACCTCTACTGTATAAAAAAATATAAACGTGTTAGCATCTTTTGGGGATACCCTGTAGATTACTAATCCTTTCAGAAGTAACAATTTCGAAAGAAAGAAAAAATTGATGAGACATATTTTAAATTACTGTGCTCGTGGATTTATCCTGATAACGAAGATAACGTTTTATCAGACCACAGAATTTTATGTATACACGATTTGTCATCGTGAGATTTGAAATGCATGAAATTGGCGAAATTAATCTTTTGCTGTGGATCTTGGGAGTTTAAATCTTGTATAATATTAATTTTACACGGATAACGCAGTTAACAAGATGATGTGCTTAGTCCCGCAAGACGCAGATAAGATTCTGACCCTACATACTGCGATCATTTGTCAAGTAACACTGACAGAATAAATTACTTCTTCAACGGCATGTAAATCATCAGGTTTCTATATTTTTAATTAGTTTGTTTGCTTGATGATACTAAGTGACATCTGTTGACAAAAGTTTGAAACAGTCACAATTCGTTTACGCATTTTCTAAACAACATGAATATCAGATTTTTTTTTTTTTTTTTTTATGTAATCTTTAAAAGTTTCGCTTCTGACACTTCTTCAAAGGCATGCAGTTTGATATGGACATCATGTAAGTACCCAGCAAACACACACAGGTTCTCTGAACGTCTATTAACGTTCAGAAGACGTTTTCTGAACGTTAATAGACGTTCAGAGAACCTGTGTGTGTTTGCTGGGTACATGTGCTTAAAAAATTAAAATCCACAATACCTTTTCCCTTCCAATAGTGGAATATGAGTCGATAGGAAGTTACTTAGGATTTAAAAATAAAAGAAAGAATTCACATCTTTAAAAATGCGTGATTTCAAAGGTTTTATTTCAATTAAAAAGCAATTAAAAATTCTGCTTTCTACAGTGACGAGTTTAACTACACTTTACTTGGCGCGATTGCAAAGCAATACTTGTTTCATAGATTTCAAATCAGCAACCCTAAGACCTATACTAAAATGGGATTTCAGGTTTATGGACCAGATGAGTAAGGTCAAACCTCTTCTAGACGTTTTCCGGTGCGATTCTTTATCTGTCCTGTTTCATTTTTTCTGTTTTATTTTTTATTTATTTATTTACTTTTTGTTGCTGTTCAAATATATTTCATCAGCCAACTTTTATTCCGTCAGACTCTTCGAAAGACGAAAATAACGTTTTCTTATATCTAGTTTCCGTAATTAACCTACTTATCTTGTTTAAACTGGGATGAAACTCATTATTCATCAGTTTGTTTCTCTGCATTTTCTACTGGGAGCTAAATCATAAAATGGCTAACTCAATTTCTAATTTCATATCTCGTATATCTCGGCATATAACACGCACTTTTCACTTCAAAAAATTACCTCATTTTTTCGCGTGCGTGTTATACACCCATCATAAAGTGCAGAACATAAAACGTAAAGTAAATTGGTTGACATATCCTAAATTTACTGATGCGTCTTCTACGCCGGGATATACGGTATATATTTACAAGGAACCACAGTGGTGCTAATATTCAAGTTTGCTTTTCGTAAAACTTACGGGCCCCTTCTATTTCGTCTGGGAAAGTCTTAAGTTATTAAACATCATTAGAATTAAATATTGCATTGTACGTAGGCTTATTGCTGTGTTCCAACGAAAGGGAACTTTGTTTCTGAAGTATTTAATTATGTGTTTCTTATTGTTTCCCACTTTTATTTTTAACCTACTAGCAAGAGCCCACCTTTCTGGTGTTGGACGCAGTGGCGGCCCGTGGTCAAAACTGTTAGTGCAGCCGGAAGCGTATGAGCCCCCCCCCCCTTTCCTCCGGACAGGATTGGAAAATCTTTGTTACTGAATTCGAAAGCTGGCGGATTAAGCCCTCACCGAGTAAAAAAAAAAAAAAGAAATTACATAAAAAATGTAAGAGATCCTATTTTACTTCCATAAAATGGACATAAAATTCAACCAGCCGCTCTTATCCTCAAAATTGCATTAATCCGTGTCTGATTCGAAATTTCCTTAGAATTTTCTTTTGTAACGATAACTTGAGAAGAAAAGAAAAAAAAAAAAAAAAAAAGAAAACTTACTTATTTTTTATAAGTCAAATCAATCCTCCTCTTTTAAACTTGCGAATCAGTCAGTGATGCCCTCATAAAAAGGCGTTGTTTTAATTCAGATATCAATAATTTTAAATGCTCTTTAAAATTTCCCAAAGAATTTTCTCGCTCGCCATGTCCTCTAAATGCCAGTTCTTGCTTACTTAAAAACAATACTGCTTTGATGGGTAATTGTCCACTCATAAGCGTCTATTCAGGCTTACCTTCTTGATAAATTCAGCAATATAAAGTCGAGAGTTTTCCAAACATATATTCTCCTTACCCCCTCCCTCACTTCTCGTCCGATCCAATCAGTTAGTCGAGTTCTCAAGTTCAGCCGCCGTTAGAAAATCTTTCATCGGCTGTATCAGCTGCATACTCCCTATGCCGGAGAGGCTGCTTACGTAGTCGTTGTCATGGCAACGGTGCTGCCAATTTTCTTTTCAGCGCTCTGGGCTGAACCAAAGATTTTCCCAATTGAATTGCGGGAAGATTAAAGTGCTTTTTTTCTGAATGAGCGATCCCGCCACAATACGTTTTTTTTTTTTTTCGGAGATTTTTTTAATTTACCGTAGGAATACCACAATTCTAATCTGAATTTAGGAAAATTAGTAGAATAAATTATTTTAAACTATGTGCTGATAATTTCAACTGCAGCCCGGCTGTACTTGCTGTATCCCACGAGCCGCCACTGGTTGGACGACCCCTACTACTTCTGCCTTGCTCCAGGGCAGCTGATCGCCTTTTAGCGGCGCCCTGACTGCCATTGGAATAACGACCTGCGATTACTACAACAAAACTTATCGTGCGGCAGCTTTTTTCACCAAAATGACTAACGGTTTCTGGGGAAAGAAAATATATATTGTGTCACAAAAATGTGCCAACGCACTCTAATTCTTTCTCTATTAGAGAAAAATGGGTAATATCAATTGTAAAAAATGTTCGAAATAAGGTAGAATAAACGACTACATAAAGAAAAAATTCCTTTCATTAAGTTTCAGAAAGTGACACTTTTAAATTTGACACCACCCCTTAGAAAAAAAATGCTTAGTAATTCGAATGTGCCCCCATTCATCAATAAGGTGGTTCAAAAAAATTTGAAAATTACAGCCTAAAAAGTGTCGGAAAGATGGAGATAAATATATACTGACTTATACCACTTTTCAATGGCTTTAGAAAGGAAAAAATTAGCAACGAATCATCCCGTATCAGGGGTCGTACAGAAATACTATTTTTTGTTTTCACTCTAGCAATAAACGTTTGCGTTCAAATCCGTGTATAGTCCCTGAAAATCTATATTTTAAAAAGATATCCCTGAGACGTTTTATGATGAAAGGCTTAAATTTTGTGCATCACATCTTTAGTGTATGATGCACATTTTAATAATTAATTTTTTTTGTACGGGGTTCGTATAAAAGTTTAAAAAGTGCAACTTTTTGAAACTTAACAAGAGGATTTTTTTCTTAACGGAGTCTTATTTCAGATCTTATTTTGAATGTTTTTTCAGTTTACATTACCTACTTATGTCTAATTGATAAAGAATTAAAGCCTGTTACTACTTTTTCGGGACACCCTGCATAATGCATGTCTGTGCAAAGTTTAAAGCAATGTGTCAAACCCTACCATACACCATAATATGATGCAAAAATGGTTATTTTACTAGCTGAAGTACCCGTCGTTGACGGGTTAGTACTGAATGCAAATTTCCAAAAAGCAAGAACTTTCGTCAGCATTGTAGGAGTACAAAGAATGGATGTAGTATATTGCCAAAGTAAAGAAAGCGAAGTTATAATTTTTATGTATTGTTAAAATATTACAGGTTAGAGAGTCACTAAGTAATATCATTTCATTGGCTTTAGTCGTAATTATGTGATGAGCGAACGAATATTTACGCATATTGAAATAATTTTCGCAAAATCTCAAAATCTAATCAATATTTTTGAAAAATTGGAAGCCTAGAATTTAAGTTGAGTGACAACCTATCATGTCACCCAATTTCGTTTTATTCCCTGCAGTCTTTATTCCGTGATGCTGGAACAAAATTTCAGCATTTTAAAACGATTTTCACAAAATCTCAAAATGTAATCAAAATATTTTAACAATTCAACGCCTATAAATTAAGATTAGCAACTACCTATCCTATCACCAAATTTCGTATCATTCGTATTAGTCGTTATTACGTGATGCTTGAAGAAATATAAACGTATTTTGAGAGAATTTTCACAAAATCTCAAAATCTAATAAAAATGTTTAAAAAATTGGACACCTATAGTGTATGTTGAGCAACCATCTATCATGTGACCAAATTTCATATCATTCGCTTTAGTCGTTATTACGTAATCCGTGAACAAATATTCACTCAGTTTTAAACGATTTTCGCAAAATCTCGAAATCTGATCGATTTGTTTTAATTAGATGCTTATAGCTTAATGTGAGTGACCACCTATCATTTCACCAAATATAATTTTTCCGCCTTTTCAGTTATTACGTGGTGCGCGAACACAAATTTACGCAGTTTGAAACGATTTTCGCAAAATCTCAAAATCTAATCAAGATTTTTTAAAAATTTGACGCCTATCGGAATTTTATTTATTTTGTTTGTGAATTTATTTAATGCCATGCCATCCATCCCACGATACGAAGAAAGAAATGCTTATAAATGCCTTACTCATTGTCCCATTGGACCCCTATCCGTGTCGCATTGTGCCCCGCAAAGGGTCACAATGTAACAGCTTGAGTACGTTTTGAAAATTACAATTTTTTTTCATAGAATAAAATAAGGATAAATTTTGAGAACAGTTACAATGGCAGCTAAAAGTTGTGAAAATATTGTCTTGTATTGAAGTTTTAGTTTTAATTAAAAGGAAGGAAATTATTATAAAACAAGTAAAAGTTGCCCCACTCTGCCCCGCTCTCCCCTATCTCTTTTCTTCTCTTGAGGTACAGCTTGAGTACGTTTTGAAAATTACAATTTTTTTTTCATAGAATAAAATAAGGATAAATTTTGAGAACAGTTACAATGGCAGCTAAAAGTTGTGAAAATATTGGTTTTAATTAAATATATTAGTTTGAATATATTAGTTTTAATTAAAAGGAAGGAAATTATTATAAAACAAGTAAAAGTTGCCCCACTCTGCCCCGCTCTCCCCTATCTCTTTTCTTCTCTTGAGGTACAGAAAAATAACCTAAAAAAACTAAACAACAATCCTTTTTTTTTCAGAAATAGCACTTACTTTTGCCAGTCCTTGTGTCCCCAGTTTTGTCTGGCTAAGACTAACGGTATATGTGCTAATTGCGAACACAGAAACAGACAGATTGATAGACACCAAAGATTTTATATACAGTGTGACCCATAACTATTGGTACAAAATTTAATGAGAGGTAGAACACATAATTAAGAATAAGAATCACATAGAAATGTCGGGTCGGAAACGTCGTCTTCATGTAACTGTTAATAATCACTTTGGAACAGCGCTGAAATAATAGTTCCGACCCTTGTTTTTCAAAAACTAATGTTCTTTTCTCGGAAAACAGGTGACTAAAATTCTTAATTTAAAAATTGTATTTCATTTCATGAATGCAAAATTGTTAGTGACGAGGCAATTGTTTATGACACTTGGTGGAGAAATTAGACGAACACTTCAACACTTCTCCCAAAGGGATTGTTAACAGGTAGGTAAAAACGGCGTTTTCAACCCCACATGGCTGTGTGATTTTGATTCCTTGATATATGCCCTATCTCCCCTAAATTTTTGTAATAATAGTTATGGAGCACTTTGTATATATAGATGGCCAAATATATCCGTCCGACACTCCCTTCAGAAATGATCTTTAAAATTCGTGAGATGTAATCCATTTTTAAAATTCACTTGTTAGCTTTAAAACTGGAGCTAACAATTTTAACAAGACCAATATCATCCACTTATCTTTAAAGAGCAACAGAACTTTTATCTCACTATATCATTACTATCTTTCTGAATCATCACAAAATTCAAGCGAATTTTTATATGTTGCCCACCTTTGGCTATGAAATTATGAAAGAACAATATACTAAATCTTTCGAGCATGAACAATCTTTTGCCCTTTCCTTTTTTTTTTTTAAACTTTCTCTCGTCTCAAATTCAATGTTTCATTTTTTTTTTTTTAATTCAGTGTAGTGATTTCACCTTACTCTTCTGAATATACAGGATTTTTTAAGGAAAATCCAAGCAAGCATTACAAATAATTCATTAAATATCTTGTAACTGTGATTAATCATTCCCACATTTTTATGCTTTCGGGGTTCAAAAATATTTTCCTTCTCTTTTAATATGCTGGCCGTAAATTAAATCAAGAACACTTAGATAGGCAAACTTCATGCTGACATAACTACGTCATAAAAATAGAAAAGACAATTTTAATACAAAATTACTTTTAAATGAAACTTCTGTAAGTGTTCTGGGAAATTTATTCTTATTCATATGCACGAACTTATTAATAACTTAATTTTTTTTAAATCAACAAAATAAATCTTTTACATATTAATAACTATATTAACTTAAGAAATATTAATTAATAATTAAAATAATTTTTTGTTATGAACAAAAAGGGTATTTTAAATTTTATACTGTATATGAGAAATTTTCTGTTGTGTGAAAATATTTACCAGAAATTTTATATAAGTTTACTTTACAAAATAAGACTTGAAAGAATGGGCTTTGTGCTTAAGCCAAGGTTCCACAAAAGAGCTGAAGAGCCAAAACAATATGACCACCTACTCAATAAAGCGTTGCACCTCCTTTGCCCTTCCAAACAGCTGCAACTCTCCTGGGCATGGATGCCACGAGTTCTTGGTAGATAACTGTAGACAGATTGTACCAAATATTTAATCACAGCGGTCACACAAAGTCGAGATATTGGAACATGATGATGTTTAGCTGTGAGCTGCTGGGAAGAGGAGAGTAGCTGCTCTCCTAGAAGACGATGTACCCTGGCACGACCATTCACGTGATAAAGGAGAAAACAGGATTCATCTGCAGGCAACTCTCTTCCACATATCCATGGTCCAGTCTCGATGCTACCGTGACCACTGTAGGCGTAGTTGACAATGACACTTGGTAAGCAGAGGTACACGAGTGGGACGTCTGCTCCACAGTCCCATATCCAACAGTGTCCGCTGAATTGTGTGTTCCGAAACACTTGTACTGGGACCTGCATTGTACTGGGCTGTCAGCCGAGCCACTGTTTGCCATCGATTTTGCTGTCCTAGGCGGGACGGTCTTCGACGTCCTCTTTCTTTGGTGATGCATGAACGCCCAACATCTTGGCGTCTACTGCTGGTTTCACCGTCATTAATCCACTTTTTATAAGTACTAACAACGACAGATCGTGAACAACTAACCAGTCGTGCAGTTTCGGGGATATTCCTTCGGAGTCTTCGGCCCATTACAATCTGCCCTCTATCCGATTCACTTAGATCAGCAGCCTTTCTCATCACTCACAAACATAAGTGAAAGAATGATGCCTCGCCTTCTCCAGCAACAGTTTAATACTTCGGGATTTCATTCCCGATTCTCATCACAAATAATTACACATTGTAAACAAAAACAATATTTAATTAGACTTTAGAATTACGCTACAAATACACAAAGGAAAAATAGGTATGCCAAATATGCCGAACATGCGGCCGCGAAACAGGGGGAAATCGCAACATACAGGCGAGCGCGAGGTCTACCGGCGTACTGAGTGAGAACCACGTTGGGGATCCAGTCCGGGGAAAACCGGTTGAGTTGTGCACTAGCCAGTTGCCGTTACAGTGCGGATTCGCAAACCAAGGGGTTTGTTCCAGGGGAGTATGCACCACCGCAGTACCCCCTTCCAGTGGCAACGTTAAGTCATGAAACGGACCGGGAACTTTACTTTTCTTCCCGACCGCGCCATTTTTCCTGCCTCAGGTGATGCTGTGTCGCCCTTTACTTTTGGCGTAACGTCATTTCTCACTGCTTCCGGTACCACTTCAGGTTTCGTTGAACTGTTCTCAGTCTCTAGGAGGAAGGCTGGCTTCAGCCTGTCGATAGAAATCGCTTGCTCTCTATCTCTCAGGAGCACTCTGTAGACTTTGTCCGTTCGTTCCAGGACCTTGAATGGTCCGTCATATGGCGGTGTGAGAGGTGGTTTTACGGGGTCCTGCCTGACAAACACATGTGTACAGGAACGTAGTGCTTGGGGCACAAAGGTTTTGGTTGTTCTATGATTGCTGGTGGCCCGTGGTCCTAGGGCGCTCATAGCTTTACGCAGCTGCTGCAACAGTCCAGCAAGATTTCTGTCCTCTTTGCTGGCGGCAAAAAATTCTCCCGGCAGCCGCAGTGTTGTTCCATAAACAAGCTCAGCTGTGGACGCGCCAAGTTCTTCTCTGAGTACTGATCTTAACCCGAGAAGGACAGTTGGAACATTTACTGTACAATTTTCGTTCATACAAGCCTTTAACGCAGCCTTTAATGGCCTATGGGCGTTCTCTATAAGCCCATTACTCTGTGGGTGGAACGCAGTTGTGTGAATATGTTTAATACCTAGTAATTTAGCCAAAGATTGAAATAAATTGGACTCAAACTGACGACCTTGGTCCGTCGTTACGACCCTCGGTATTCCGAATCGTGCAATCCATTGTGAGAAAAAACTTATGCGACAGCGTCCGCGGTAATGTCGCGTAAAGGAAAAGCCTCGACCCAACGAGTAAACCTGTCTATCATCCTTAACAAATACTGATAATTTTCGGAGGTTGGTAAGGGCCCTACTAGGTCAATATGGATATGCTCAAATCGGCCGTCAGGAACCTGTATGTTGGTGACTGGACTAACCGTATGCCTATGAATTTTGGACCTTTAGCATGGGATGAATGTTTTAGCCAAAGCCGTACATCTTTATTTATCGACGTCCAGATAAACCTATTGGTCATGAGCTTTGCAGTAGCTTTAATAACTGGGTGTGAGAGGCTGTCCACTAGGTCAAATGCCAGTTTTCTAAATTCTGCAGGTAAATAAGGTCTAATTTTTGCAGTGGAGGTATCGCAATACAGCGTGGCTTCTGTCTCTGGGATATCCATAAGCTTTAATTGCAGATTTGGCTTCTTAAGGGGCGTCTGAAGCTCTGCATCGTTTTGTTGAGCCTGCGCAACCGCTTTATAGTCTAGGGTAGTCAGGTAAACTAATTGCCTCAATTCGTGATAGTAAGTCCGCGGGTATGTTTTCCAGTCCTTTAACAAATC
The DNA here is from genome assembly GCA_038373885.1 of Cheiracanthium punctorium. Lineage (NCBI taxonomy): Eukaryota > Metazoa > Arthropoda > Arachnida > Araneae > Cheiracanthiidae > Cheiracanthium > Cheiracanthium punctorium. Next base: position 607,635 of record JAWZYV010012130.1, read on the forward strand.
TAACTGCCCTGTGGCGGCACGAGATCACCTCCGCGCACACAACACCCGGCAATTGAAGGCCGGTCGAATAGGTACCTTTTGGCCGAGCCGGATTACGCCTCATTCCACCACGCGAATTCCGTCAGTTCGAACCCAGCTCTCGCCCGGGGCCATCGCAATTAGTAACGGGCCTGCGCGTGTATTTTGATGAGCCATCCAAAGAGGCCTACGGATGTTCGAGTCTTCACGTATATATCAGGCATTTCTTAAGCTTCCCAGTGCTTTCAAACGTTATTTAATGTAGTTTTAAGTAGTAATTGCGTTACTAATTCAAGTACGAACTCACGATTAATTTGTTTGCTCTGATACATATTTACATAAAGAAAATACATGCATATAATTTGAAGGAAAAACAAAGTAGCGCTTACTCTCATGATTCACGATTGCTTATTTTAGTTTCGCAAGTGGACATTTAATATACTTTAAAATAACTAAATACACAAATGAGAAAGACATTTTTATAATGAATATTTCATGAACGTAGTCGTATTTCCTACGTTATTTTAAACAATTCAAGATTAATTAGCAAATGATGTATTAAAGCGCATTTCAGCGTTTTCGGGATATCCTGTATATTGGAGAAAATTGATAAAATACGCTTTATAGCGCGATCCCTGAATTAATTATTCTTTAATAAAGACATTTCATGTAGTATATATTATTCTTTTGTCGCTTTCTCAATCGAACTTAGGAATTGAGCAAGCATAATGAACGCTTGTACAAAATATTAACTACATTTGAAGTTTCTGTATAAACGGGCAAAAATCAATAATTTATAAGTTACTGTATTTCTGCACTGTACCAGATGTAAGTCTTAATCACATAATCAAGGCATATATAACTGATAAATAACATTTTCAACTGGCAAAATTAAATTGTCTAAATAGTATCACAACGTCATGCTTATTTCCAAGAATAAAAACTACTCAAGTAATACGATTTCTGATTAAAATAATTTATTTATAAATAACACATGAGTAATTATTCACTAAACATTATTTACATACATATTTTTAGAATTTCTAAATACATTATAAGCGTTCACTTACCTTTACATTCAGAGCAAAATGTTCGAATTTTGGATAAATTTTCATGAAAGAAAATGGCGCAAGATTCACAAAACGATTACCTACATCTAAAGTTCTTTAGTACGACAAAAGTATAAAAAAATTGTTTTAAAATAATAAAATAATATAACATTTATAATACTTAAAATAATAAAATAAAATACTGTGACTGGGGAAAACAGGCCTCAATGATAAACTCATTTTTAGCGATGGCAACTCATAAGCAGGCCCGTTGCTTAGCGATGGCCCCGTCTCGCCCCACGCTCTCTTCCTTCATTGGCGACCCGGACAACGAACACGCATTCTCCTTCTCGCCTACAGCGACAGATGGCGCCCGCTCCAACGGCAGCACCGCCCTCTTCCATCTCTCGCTCGGCTCTCTTTCAAAGTCCGCAACGAGCGGCAGCAACCTCACAAAGTCCACAACGAGTGGCAGCATTCCATAACGCTTGGAATATCGTTCGTCAGCCTCCGACTGACTCTCTAGGGGGGGAGTAGTGTGGCGGCACGAGATCACCTCCGCGCACACAACACCCGGCAATTGAAGGCCGGTCGAATAGGTACCTTTTGGCCGAGCCGGATTGCGCCTCATTCTACCATCCATAAGTCCCTGGGTTCAAACCCAGCTCTCGCCGCACGCTCTCTCTTCAGCCCTATAAAATCGAGGTGCCTCAGCTGTCTCGGAGAACACTTATCGAGCTTTTGCTGAAACGCAAATATCAAAGGTTTGTGGTCGGTAAATATAGTGAAATTTCGACCCTCTAACATGTGTCTGAAATGTCTAATGGCCGCATAAATAGCATACAATTCCCTATCAAATGCGGACCACTTCTGTTGAGTCTCGTTTAACTTTGCCGAGAAGAATGCTAGGGCTGTGCGATTTCTTTTTGTTTACCCTCCTTGACTAACTGGTTTAACGAAGCTCCAACGGCATTGTTACTGGCATCTATGAATAATACTAAGGTTGCTTGCGGATTTGGATGTGCTAATAGAGTAGCTTGCGCGAGCTGTGTTTTACAGTGCTCGAATGCGTTTTTGGTGTCCTCTGACCACTCAATTGGGGCTTTTTTGTGTTTCTTAGAACTCGTGCCCTTGAGTAAATTTGTGAGAGGACTTTGTATCTGAGCCGCGTGGGGATTAGTACGCCGATAATAATTTAACAAGCCCAGAAAACGTCTAAGCTCATTTACAGTTTCGGGTAATGGAAAATTCAAAATAGGCTCGACTTTGTCTTTCATCGGCCTGATGCCATGTTCACTGATAGTATAGCCTAAAAATGGTAATTCCTTAACTCCAAAAATACACTTTGACGTATTAATTCGCATGCCATACTCGGTGAGTCTACGCAGCACAGTTTCCAGGTGTTGCAAATGCTCTTTTTCTGACTTACTAGCGATGAGAATATCGTCTAGGTACGAAAAACGAAATCTAGGCCGCGCAATACTTCATTAATAAACCTTTGAAAGGTTTGGGCCGCGGTAATCACCTGTCGGACGATATTCTGTACTATTAGGTTTGGGTACTAAGTGCAATGGATTGGACCAATTCGACTTACTTGGTCGGCATATGCCATGGTCCAACATGTACTGAAATTCTTGTTTGGCAATTGCTAACTGCGCAGGGTGTAATCTTCGCGGTTTAGCGTATACAGGTTGCCCCGTAGTTTCAATGCGGTGAACAGTACTATGTTTAACTTGCTGCACAGAGGGATACGGTTTTGCAACCTCCGGGAACGCCGCTAAGATTTGTTTATATTTACAGTTTTCCGGCACTAGGATAATTTGAGATTGGCGATCGGTAGCCTGTTGTCCTCTCGTCGTTATGACGTCTTAGGATCACGTCCGGGTCACCAATTCGGGATTTCATTCCCGATTCTCATCACAAATAATTACACATTGTAAACAAAAACAATATTTAATTAGACTTTAGAATTACGCTACAAATACACAAAGGAAAAATAGGTATGCCAAATATGCCGAACATGCGGCCGCGAAGTCTACCGGCGTACTGAGTGAGAACCACGTTGGGGATCCAGTCCTGGGAAAACCGGCTGAGTTGTGCACTAGCCAGTTGCCGTTACAGTGCGGATTCGCAAACCAAGGGGTTTGTTCCAGGGGAGTATGCACCATCGCAATACCATTCCCACTTAATTAAGTGCTGTCTTTGTCATCCAGACGAGTTCATTGAAAAATGTTGGGAGGGTCATAACGTTTTGCCTCGTTAGTGTACTTTGCCTTATCCATATAGGAAGTGTTGTTTAAATTCATAAATCAACGGAACTTTGATGAAAAGTGTGGGTCTAAGCATTGTATGCAGACTAACATGACGATTCACTATGTATTTTTTTAGAAATTCTGAAAAAAGTATTAAATTTCCAAAATATCCTAATACATTTTTTTTCATTTGATGTATAGAGTTATTTGGGGGTAGAATAAACAGTCTTCAAAAAACAGACAACAAATGTCAAATGTATTGGTTTGTTAACGTGCTGATTTTTAATTATTTTTTTAGTTACATCATAGGCAATATTTTTTAACTGATTTATTTGATTTAGTGACATTCTTTTAATATATGACTACACTTAACGTTTTATGTTTGACTGTATCTGTAATATTAAAATTTGCTTTGCTGTAGAATTTTTGTGATTCAAGGCTCTAGGACTACATTTCTGATAAGTCAAATACAAGATGAGACAAAATTTGAGAGTATAGTGAATTTTAATTTTTGATAACCACATTAAAAACTCATACAAACTGTTTGATAAAGTATGTGCTATCTATTTTCCAGTTAGTCGTATTCATACAACATCATTTCCTATGACTATTTTCTATAGTTTTTTTTTGTTGTTATTTTTTACATCTATAATCCGTTTACCCCACACAATGGGGTAAAAAAGTCATAATAACAGGCCAGAAAAAAAATATTTATTAAAGTTTTAATGTTTATTAAAGAACCAAACAAAATGTCAAAAAAGTTTGAATATGATGTATCATTTTACATGTATAACTTAGTAAACTGAAAAAAGCTAAATTTATAGTCATTTTACCCCCACCTGGTTATATTCTGTGAAATCAAACCAAACGTGTCGTTAGACTTTTTTTAGTACATGTAATTATTTATCATAAAAGTTGAATTATATACTTATTTTTACAAAATGTTTAAAATTTCCAATCGTAGAAACACAAATTTACATTAAAAAAAATTTCCACACAAGCCAGTTACTCAAAATACAATTCCTTTGTGAGATTCGTTTATAATAAGAGAATTTGTGTGAAAACTTTTTGCGTGGGAAGGGCAGAAACCATCCAATAGTTTACACAATTGTTTCTCGTAAAACATAAAATGATTTCAAATCAGATATTTGTAACTTACATACGTTTCCATTTCATTGAGTTGTTATTGATTATAACTGTTATTTCACTGGTCGCTTTAACAAAGGGCCGTGTGGAATAATGAGATATTTTACACTGAGCAACAAACATTGTGGAGCAATTTGGGGGGGGGGGGAGGAAGAAAGAAAGAAACTCGACAGACAGGCATTCGGAGCTTTGTCCTCAAATATTTCTGTGATCGAATAAAACATAAATAATTTTTGAAAAAAAAATAGAATAAAATGTAAAATCCGATTTCAATGAAATCGATATTGATGTGAAAAATTCCTTCCATGATTCCATATGGGAGGTTGTTTTTATCATAAACAATTGAAGGTTTTAATAAAAATATTCGCATGTAGCAAATAGGAAGGAGTTACCAAAAAAAAAGAAAAAAAGCATTTTTAACATAGAGCATAACTTATGAACATATCAGCATTTAATACAAATATTTTAAACGATGTCGTCTTTGTGAAATGAGTATCTGCTGTGCACCTTTTGGACATTTCGACATTTTGACTATTATGAATAGTTTACTAACCAGGTGCAAGAAATAATTGCTGACAGGTGAGTGTGATTTAATATTCCTTATATCATGTGTATAAATATAGCAGACAAAGAAACGAGATTTACTATAAAAGTTAACTTATTAGTGTTACCGGAGTTTTTAGCTCGAAATCTTGACGAAAATACTATTGGATGCCTTTCTTTATTGAATTTTGTACACAGATCTTAAGTTCTGCATTAATTCAATTACATTAATGTTTTCTCATGGTATCGCCATCTGGTGACAGGTAAATAAGTTTTTTATACATTCTCCCTTGAATTATTTCCCCCCGTATTTGCATTTTATTGCTTTTAGAAAATATCGTATAAAATTTTAAACAAAATGAATTTATAGAATATTTCTTTTTATTTGAGTGATTATGGCAACCTTACGCGAGGGCGATCTGTCAAGGATGGGGGTGCCTTGATAGGGGGACTTTCTAAGGGGTTCTCACGCGTATTCACGTTACATCTGGAGAAAACCTACCCAAAACTCCAGACCGTTAGATCGACAGCCGCGCGATGGGACCCGAACCGGGGACCTTCACACTTCGGCCGTCTACCATTTTCAGTGATATAACCACTGTGCCATGGTGAGGCTATAGAATAATGAAATCCTCAGAAAATATTTATAAACTAATTAAAGCCTAATTCTACATTTTAAGCAAATTAATAATTGAAATACAAATTTATTATTATTATTTATTTATTTTTATTTTTATTTTTACATGAATTTTTTTCTTTTTGATTTTTTATGTATTTGGATAGCTGTAGGAAAAATCGGTTAAATTTTTAAAGAAATTAGTTTTTAAAATAATTCTAAAAAAACCCCCACAAACTGATTATTTTTTATTTCAAATGCAGTAAGAACCACTAAACACAATTTCTTGGGCATACATACAGTAGATAAAAACTTAAAATAATTATAGTCGAATTAATAATACAGTTTTTTGTAATTATTTTATTAAAAATCCAGGTTTGTTTACAAACCTGGATTTTTAATAAAATAATTATAGACGTATTAAAAATTCAGGTGTGTTTACAAGTAGTGTTCGCAGTGGGTTCAATTTATTTATAAATATTTTATGAGGTTCTAATTATTTATTGACTATCTTCTCAAGGATTTGATAATTCGTATAAAATACTATGATCAAATTCATCGAACTCATACCTCTTAATGCAGCGATTTCAAATAAATCCTCCATGTTAGTGGTTCTTACTGCATTTGTAATAGAAAAATAATTAGTTTATGAGGATTTTAATTATTTTAAAAGCTAATTTCGTTAAAAATTTAACTACATTTTCCCAAAGCTGTAAAAAATACATAAAAAAATAAGAAGGAAAAAATAAATGTAAGCAAATGATAATAAATTTGCATTTTAATAATTAATTTGCTTAAAATTAAAAATTATGTTTCAATTTGTTTATAACTATTTTCTGGGGATTTCATTAATTCTATAAATTCACTTTGTTTAAAATCTTACACGATATTTTCTAAAAACAATGCAATGCAAATATGTAAAAAATGTAAGGGGAAAAAAGGTATAAAAAAATTATTTTCCTGCCATCAGATGGCGATACCTAGAAAAAAGAAGAATATAATCTGACGTACGCTTACAGGAACAAGGGAAACGAACGTTATGCAAAAAGTCTCAATTGGAGTAGTTCAGACAGCTTAAACTTTATACGTGCGCAGTCGCTTCACTGTTCTATGGCAATTAACGTTAGCATTACCGTGAGTAGAACCGCTTCGCAAAAACTACCTAGTATCTTAACGCACTTGAGCGTTAAATCAATGAGAATCTTGAGCTTGTTTCTTTACAAGTCGGTTCCAACTGGGGGTCTAATAGGCGACAATGACACCTGAAACGTGTTGCTCATGTCCAGTCTATTCATTTTTTTTTTGTTTGTTTCTGTCACTGCAGGGAAAACCCGCTTCACAGAGATAGGTTGTCGGAAATGGCGGCAGGGATTTAAGTGAATGCAATTTTAATATATAATCTTGAAATGTTTAATAAACAATAAATAAATTAAAAATAGTTAAAGGATTTATTCTGTTACAAAGGTATAAATTAGCACAAACCCGACAAAGTCGAAATCCGAGAGAAATACGCCCCAGTAAATAAAATGAAAATAATTTAATGTTTCTCGGGCGGTCCGGTACCATTTGATTCATGGACCAGTACCAGTCTCAGGACCGAAGGTTGTGGACCACTGCATGTTGCAATCATTTGGCAAAAATTTCCAATCCCTTTTCTTTACTTAGTTATTATGACATCTAACTTTTATTATCCTTTAACTTTTAACGATAAACTTTACCGCCGAAAATTCTTTCCCCAACCAAATTGCTTTTCATCAGATTATTGAAAAATGTCTCCTCTTCCTTTAAATCAGGTGTAATTAATTGAGGTCTAAAAGTAATTGCAAAAGAATTTCCGTTAACTTTTTCTTACCACCCAGGGCACAGCGACTGCGGATTATCTGAATTGGTTTTTCGAAACAAAGAACTGGGAACACTCACGAAGAAGTAGACGATTTTGTATACACTCTATAACAAAAAAATCGACGCACCAAGAAACAATCATCCGATTTCTTTGAAATTTCGTATGCATGAATGTTTTGAACAGATATGCAAATGATTCAAATTTGGTGTCCAATGAATGAATAGTTTAATCTCTAGCGCATCGGAACTGCGCATCCAGCAGACGTATATAAGGAGCAGTTCTTCAACGGTTGTTAAAACTTTCGGTTTGATTGCGATTCAGATGACCTTTCAACAACTTAAAAAATGCCTCGCTGCAAGATTCGTGCTCATTACGAGCAACTGTCAGAGTTTGACAGAGGATTGAAAGAGGCCGGTTGGACTAATCGGAGAATCGCTCGTCATTTGAGTCGAAGCGATGCGACGATTCGAAGATGCTGGCAAGGATGGGTGGAAAATGGCAGAGTGCAGCGTCAGGATGGTAGCGGTCGACCTAGGGCTACAACAGATCGTGAGGGCAGAGTGATGGTCCGATCAGCTGTCACAGCGCCTTCTTCATCTCTATCAACCATCAGACGTTCAACCCAAACACCAGTGTCCATCATGACCATTCACAGACGGTTAAGAGAGCGAAATCTACGCTCGCGCCAACCGTTACGCCACCTGCCACTCACGCCTGCACACTACCGAGCCAGATTACAGTGGTGCAGGGCTCGATCAGGTTGTAATGATGCCGACTGAGGACGTATAGTCTTTAGCGACGAATCCCACTACCAACTGTGTCCTGACGATCATCGAAGACGTGTTTGGAGACGCACAGGGCAGAGGGGGATCCTGCTTTCACTATTGCACGCCACACCGGCCCTCAACAAGGCATTATGGTCTGGGGTGCTATTTCCTTTGACAGCCGGACCCCTTTGGTCGTCATTAGAGGTACACTTACTGCACAGCGGTACGTGGACGGCATCCTAAGACCTGTTTTGCTACCGTTCCTTTTGCAGTGCCTTGGGCTGGTTTTTCAGCAGGACAATGCCAGATCACATACGGCTCGTGTTGCTCTAAACTGTCTGCAAGCTTGTCAAACTCTTCCTTGGCCTGCCAGATCGCCAGATCTCTCTCCCATCGAGCATGTGTGGGATATGATGTTGATGACCTCGTTCGACAATTGGAGCAAATTTGGCAGGAAATACCGCAGGAGACCATCCGGGAGCTTTATCGGTCTCTGCCGGGCCATGTGGCAGCTTGTATCCAGGCTAGCGGCGGGTCAACACCTTATTGAACTTGTTACTGTAACTCTGAAATAAATTATTCAATTGTTCTGAAATTTTAATAATTTACTATTATGTACATTGTCTTCCTATCCAGCAATTTTCGTCTCAATCGGACACCTCCTTCTTGGTGCGTCGATTTATTTGTTATAGACGCCACGAAGTTAATACTGTTAGGACCTCCTCTCAAGACAAACTAATCACCACACTTTGCCAAGTCCCCCCCCCCGTCCCTCCAAAACAAAAAGAGAGAAAATGAAGGCCCTAGTTTTCTCTCTGAAAGCAGGGGAAGTTCTCAGCATAACGCTCGCTCGACAAAAGATGTGCCGGGGGCTTGGCCCATCAAAAGTCTACTTGATGAATTCATTAAACTTTTGCTAATAAAGTTCTGTCTGAAAATTTCTGTTCGTCAGTTCAGTGCTCCCCAACCTTTTTATCGCCGCAGACCAGTTAAAGGTTAAAGTTTGATAAATTTACCGCGGCCTGCTGGGGGAGGGCTTTGTTTATTTTTAGATTGTTTAGCAGAGCCTTCTTATCGCATGGGGAAAATTGGTACTTTGCCTAGGGGCCCCAATTTCAAATGTTGTTCTATAATATTCTTTTATACGTCAAAATTTCATGAAAAAATTTCATAGATTGGGGGCCTCCAAATTCATCAATGCCCGGGGCCCCTGTTGGTCATAATCAGGCCCTGCTGTTCTGATATAGTAACATTCGATGATATTGATGTTTTATAAGTTTGATATATGAATGACTTTATGTTAATTGATTGTTAGATAAAAAACTCGTTTTACTGACACATTTGTTTTTCTTTTCTTTCAGGAAAGCGCATTTATTTTCAATTTTATGACAGCAGTTTTAATTCATAATCTTGAAATGTTTAATAAACAATAAACTAATTTAAAATAGTAGGATTTGTTCTGTTTCAAAGGTATAAATTAGCATAAACCCGAGAGAAATGCACCACAAAAAAAAAAAAAAAAATGAATTTAATGTTCCTAGTGTGGCCCGGTATCATTTAATACACGGACCGGGATTTGAGGGTCACTAACCTAAAAGACATGTCTTTGTTTGTCACGCAGTATGCGTTAGTCCATTTATTGCTACACATAAGACAAAATTGAGTGTGTGTGGAGTGCCTAGCCCCAGTATATAACTCCTGTTATTTGGATGTGATTTATTACCAGATGTGAGTCATTAAGGAGCCCGACAGTCATCGGCAGGGGTCTTCAGTTGTTTAAATGGCTTTACACCAGACAGAACAGATTTATTTATGTGACGCAAACGTAGTTGTTACACGACGGTTGCTAACGATAGGATATCTGAAATAAGTCTTCTCGACAGTTTTATTTATTTGTTTGAGAAGCGAGAGATATTTTTTTTTCTTAGAACTTTTGTAAAGTGCTGATATATATATATAATTTTTTTTGGGAGGGGGCAGTCAAAAGAAGTTTTATAATCTCGATCCCAATTATTTTAATATGACCATTGGGATTCCCGATCTCAACGACCTAAAGGGGGCGCTGTAGGATATAAACAAATGTGCTCGGTGACGGGTAGCTTGTTCCGACAATAGTTGTGCCTGCATTAAGCAACGCGGTTTTTATGCCTATTTTCTCTTTTTAGAGGTGGAAAAAAGTTTTTTATGGAAAGAATGTCGCATGATTTATTTCTTTTAGTTTTATATCAAGCAATCTTTTAATTTAAAGGTAACATTTGCTAATTTTTGGTGTTGTGCTCATGTGTTCTGGGTGTTTATCCACATACAGATGAAATTAAAGTAAACTTTCTCCATCCACATAATCTATCGCCATCATTTTATTACCCATAAATTATATGATAAAAAAATGCTATTTGCATCCAATAAATTTGAGAAAAAATCACACAATGGTTTCCTTCCTTCTTTTATTTTACTTTTTGCACAATCTGCAAGTTGTAAGTTTTCCTTACTACATTGAAATTTAAAACTCAATTTTTAAAAAAATACACATCAATTAAAGGTAACACTTGAAATATTTACTTAATAGTTCAGAATATGCATGCAACATAAAAATAACATCTTACTGTAATTATTATTTTTATTTTTTTTAACCTGAAAATGTTATTATTTAAAAATTGACAATTAAAGGAATAGTTGTAACTCATTGGAATAGTGGAAGCATTTTATGAAACATAATGATTTTTTAAAATTATTAATGAAAAAGAAAAATGGAATTTTGTTAGACAAACTCTGAAAATTCCTATTAAAAGGGGGGAGGCACACCCCCTTTCCTACTTTGAAAGCACCCTCATTAAAACCCCCAGCAAAAACAAATTTGGACTCAACTGCTCTTGAAATTTTAAAAACAAATAATTGTTTTAGTAAAATTCTGTTTTCTAAAATTCTATTTTTTTATTGAGGGGGGGGGGAGAGACATTGCCTGTGTGTACCCCCAATGAAAGTGTTGAAAAACATTATCAACATTATTTGTTCTCTCTCAAAATTCATATATTAAGTTAAAAACGTAATTTTATTTTAAAATACAAAAATTTTCTTTTGTAGTTATTAAATCGAGATGATAGCAATTTTCTTAAATTTATTACTGGAAAACCCATGGTAATCCCAGAATGAAACTTTCAGATATTGTTAACAATAAATAGAAGAATAACATATAATTTTTTTTAAAAAATTAAAAATATACTTTTTGAAATTTTAAAATGATGAACTTTAAATTAAAAATTTAAAAAATTTAATCATGTTACATATGATAAGAAAGGGCAACCTGTTTACTTTCTATAGACACTTTAATGGAGTTTCTATGATAATTAGGAGAGAAATTGGAGCCAATTGTATAGTGCAAGAATTTCTAAAATTGCATTAATTTCACAAACTTTAAAATTAAATATTTCAAAAACTAAAAGTGATATGGACTAGAAATTTCACATTAATTTTTTTCTCTATAGATACAACTATCATACCAAATTTCATTGAATTCTGTGGGGGTCAGGTTGTGAGCCTCGTTGATTTGACATGGAATGACCCATATGGCAATTTTGTCAGTACAGAATTTTCAGAGAAAAAGACAAAAAGTGATTTCCTCTTTTCACTGATCAGCAAAAAGCTGAAGAATCTCATCTTTGAGCTATATCATGAAAAATTAGAAAGATGTTGGAGACTTACAGCCAGAATTTTGTCAATTTTTTAAAAATGCAGAATGATAGATATTTTTCACCTTACAACATTTTTCATCCAAAATCATAAACAGCTAAAATTTAAACCAAAATAATGATGGTTATTTAGACATTTCTGAGTTTTTGTTTTTCTGTGATGCTAAATTTTTTACAGAAATTAGTTCAGACAATTTGATAGAGAACAACACTAACACACAATTACTTTCTGATTTTAACAGAAAGGGGGCTCTCAATAATTTTAAGGGGAGAAGAGACAAACAATTATATGCAAACAAGATAAAAAATATCTTAGTATTTTTATCACATATTATATAGTAACTATATCAATGTTAACACATTCAACAAAGAGTACTACCCCTATATCTATACATTTTAAAACAGCACTGGGTAGAATCTTAACACAACACTAAAGATATCAATGCAAAGCCTCAATTCTCAATTGGGGGTGACATTTAGGTATAAGAGGGGCTCACAACAGTGCGATAAAATTATCTTTCAATCAGGTTATTTCTGAGTAAATATTGTGAAGCTGTTTAGAAATGTTCTGAACATTTAACATTAATATATTGATCTATTAGCTTCAAATTAAGTACATAAATCCTAGAAAACGTTTAATATGTAACATTAGATTGGTATTTTGTTAAATCTAACACGGAGGTTTTTACTTTTTTAACACCACATGTCAAAAACCTGTCGATTTACAGGATAGTATAGAACCTTTAAACGTACATATTAAAGTATACATATAAATAATATAGAAATCAATATAAATAGCATAGAAATCATTTAGGACATGCATTTGGAATTGTGTTCATAAAATTAATCCAAGCATTTATGACTAGATCTTTCAAACATTAAAGAAAAAACGGCAAAGTATATTATTACATACTTCTTGGTATAAAATCACTCTCAAGAAAATGTTTTCCACAAACAACCATTCTGTCCGATACGTTTTTGCCAATTTTCAGAGCGTTAATCCATTGTCTCCTAAGCTTCCGCGTGGTCGCTTCGGATGAATTGTTTTGATTTCTTTTAATTGACGGAAATCTGTGGAAACTGGGTCGAGGAATATCTCTCCCCTTAGAATCACACTGAGGAACACAGCAATTAACTTTGTCGTTACCCATAATATATTTTGGCAAAAAAAAAAAAAAAAAATAATTACACACGTTTGAAATAAGCGCGTCTCAAAACAGTAATATGTAAGTACGTAAGCTGAGCTGAGCTGGCCAGGCAAGCCTGCCACATAGTAGTTCTAGTTAGGCCGCTAGATGGCGTATTCAAGTCCTGAGATCGCGAATTATGACTCCGTCTACGTACTAATTTTATTTTTTTGTGCTTCATTCCGGCTGCTTCTGCTCTTTAAAGAAAGTAATTTCTGTTTACTACGGAAATATATGTCATTCCGAAAACAATCGTGTTCATTGTTATATTATTTTTTTTAGATTGGTTCAGTCGGAAGACTTAAAAAACTAGTGCTGGGAATCGCACTCCGAAGTATGCGGAAATCCTCTAAATCGCGATCAGATAATTCCGCTAGTTCCTCCATTGCAGCCGAAAGACTTGCTGATTATCGCGGGAGCAGCAGCAGCAGCGCGGCCGCTAGTGGATCATCATGCATTGCACACGGACTTGCTAGCCCTAACGTTAGTCCTAGTACACCGGACACTGATAATGCCAGCCCAGCGACCACAAACTCTTGCTCAATGATGTTGGGGAAAATGAATGTTTCTGACGATTGCTATTCCGGTGAAACTCATATCTCCAGTGAGGTCGAACAACCAGAAACAACAACAAAAGAAGCGGGGAAAGTATGTGTTTGTTTTGTAAACATTGCTACTTTAAACATGCGAGTTTGTTTATGTTTCGCATTAGCATGAATTGAATGTTTTTATGTGTAGAGAGTGTTGATGGTGCCATAGAGACCTCTTTATCAATATTATCCCTATACTCGTCGAAACATTAAAAGCTCACTGATAAAATTAAATATGAAGTGATCACTGGAATACTATAGGATGATAGGAATGGCCCTTTTAATTTTTTTTTTTTTAAATCAAGAAATAAACCTATCCAACATAAGTGTTGCACTAAAGTTATATTTTTCTTTATATTTGTATATATTTTCTTTATATCTGTTGAAAATAAAATTTAACTGATCAAAATTTTTTTAAACTGTAATAAAATAGCAAAATTTTCACTTCAAAAGCCTCTAGGAGGATTTTTGGGAAAAATCTCACATTTTAGGCATTAGCTCATTGGATGTTTATAAAATAGCTGTAAAGGGGGATAGAGAATTTTGTGAATCAATATAATTTGAACTGCATAGCAAAACAATGTTTTAAAATGGTGGTTAACCATTTCATAATAAAGTACGTATATTAAGTTTAGCGTACTTTACTAGTAAATGTACAAATTGCATACACACAAGAGAAATATAATCTATAACTATGGAATTGAGTTTAGTATTTTTTAGTACAAAATAATTGATTGGAAATTTAATATGTCATTTAATAACTACATAATTAATTAATACATTAATTTCCTTTTTTATTTGAGTGGCTACTAATTGGTGCAAAAAAGACAACATGTTAATCCATGTATTGGATTTTGAATCATCTTTTGTTTCCTCTCCCACTTTACAGTTGTGCCAGATTTGGGAAAAAAAAAAAAAAAAAAAAAAAAAAAACTGAACAGGTACTGGAATTGTTCACTGTGATAATACAATTTTATGACCCAGCTTATAGATCATGATATAGAACATGTTTTTGCATCATTGTTGTGTAAAGAAGATTTAGGAATATCATTCAATTTTTCTTTAAATGTGTCTTTCATTTTCAAAATTTATTCATTAACTATCTGCCAATGTTTGGAAACAATGAACTCAATATTTAACAGATTGTTTTAAGAAATAATGTTTAAAACCGTATTTTTTAAAAATTCTGAATGTGTATTAATAATACCTTTAAGTAATTTTTGTTTTATAATTTATTGATGTTAGTTCAGCAGTTTTAGGGGGAAAGTTTTGCTATGCTTTTCATAGCAATTACCCGATAGCTTTGTATTGAAATTTAAATATTTTTTTGGTTTAGCATTATGTTTGCTCTTTCTTAAAGTAGAATTTACTTTTGATCAGTCTGGTATCCATGATTGCTAAACATACGGGGGGGGGGGGCTTAAGGACTTTATGAAAACAATTCTATAAAGTCTAAAAAAAATGGGCCATGAATTTATAGAACTTTTTGTTTTTGTATGAAGGGGAAACAAGGTACCATTTGCTTCCCAATTTTCTTTCAAAATCTTTTAATTTCAAACGTTTGTTTGAGATTTTGTTTGCTTGTTCATCTTAGTTCTTTCTATCACCCTTTTTAATTGTTACATAAAACTTTCTATTCACAGTAGTATGTTATTTCATTATCCATTATAAAATATGCCTGTTTAAATTTTATTTTGCAGTACAGATGTATAGTGATAAACTTCGTTTTCACATCATGCATATGATGTTTAGTGCCCTTTTTAACAAATACAATGCTTTTTACTAATAGTGATGCTCTTTTTCCCACCAAGAAAGAGCTCTGCATTACAGTTAAAATCTTGGACAACTCAGACAATCATTAATCACAATATTTTGTTACACAATATGAAGTATTTTTTGACAAATTAGCATATAACACTATATGTTTAATAATACATACTTTCATAGAAGATATATTTGTAATTAAATATTAAAACACAGTCGTTATGACGTCTAACAATCTAACATGCTTTAAGTGTTTAGAGTTTGTATAAGTTCTTACACATTACTTCAGATGCCTAGGTTAATATAAAACACTAGATAGGCAGGCTCGGATATGGCTCGGATATCAAGGTTCTACTATACCTATAATTTTGCATTTTTCTGTGCAGTTTACTAACTTTATCTACTCAATGGAATGTGAGACTGACATTTTGTTTTGATTTTAAAGGAATTAAAGCCGGGCTTCCCCTTGCTTTTTTAAAACCCCATGAAAATTGTAATTTTAAAGATAAAATTTTGCATATTTATGGTAGTGCATTATTCTAGGCCAACTATGCCAAAACAGGAACTTTGTTTCTTAGTACTCCCAACAAACAAACAACAACAAAAAATGCTATTAACCTTTTCAAGACGGGTGGTCAGTTCTTAAACCAGGCAAAAGACGCTCTAAAAGGGTGAGCTTGGTTTGCATATAAACCAGACCACGGCTTTCTTACTCCATTCTTGTTAACCTGTTTCTTAGGGGAGAAATGCATCAATAAACTGTGGTGATTATGGATGGGAATGAATCATTCATAATTCTTAAACTAAAAGATAGTCTGTTGTGGAGGCAATTACAACAGGTGCTAGATGAAACATAGGGATGTAACGGATAGTGATTTTTCCTATTGGATATCCGAAGTTTCTTTGGTTTGCCAGATACGGATATACAGCACTAAACATGTATTTAGTTATCAAGTGTGTTTTTTCATTTTTAAAAAAATACAGTATGGAACCTCTTATCCGGAAACCAGTTATCCAGAATCATTTTTCAATCGATTAAATTCCTGTTTTTTCCAAAAGAAAAGCAAAAAATGATCTTTTAAAAATATTTATTTATTTTTCTTTTTTATTGGGAGTACTAAAGCTAGAATTTATTAAGTAAGCAATCTGGTAAGGTATTTATTTTTTTAGTGTGTGTCTAAGTTTTCAAGAAGTTATCATACATTTACTACCTATCTAAATGGTTATTATTTATCTTGATCATATTAGTTTTTTTATATTATTTTTCTAGTATATTAACAATTAATGTTTAATTCTAATCAAAAATAGAGAGTAACATTTATGCTACCAATCAAATCAGTAGATGTCATGTTAATCTGCAACCAGTTATCCAGAAAATTCGGTTATCCAGAATACACCCGGTCCCAACCATTCCGGATAACAGGTTCCATACTGTATAATGACATCAGAACAATAAATTGCAAACATGTTTCACACATCATTAAAATACTTTTTTAATAGTTGACTTATAATTTACAAAAACTAAATATTTTTACATATATGTACATAAGAAATATTACTTAAAATGTAAAAAAGTTAAAATATTCTTTTTATGTGTGTAGTACTGGCAGAAGCAAATAAATTTTAACCACGGCACATTTATTAATGTACCTATAGTTGAAGATTATTTTCATAAAGAAGTGCATTTTTTTATTTATTTTTTTTTTTTTTAATTTAAGAATAAGATATCTATTTTGATAAGATACCTGTGATAGATGAGTTAATTCTTTCCAAACATGGGTTTAATGCCTTTTTTTCTGTTTTAATAATTTAATGTTAATTTACTTTAAGTCATTTTTAGTTTTATTTTAAGTTAAATTACTTTTAAGAGATTTATAAATAAAAAGTAAATATCTTTTAAATATTTATAATGAAATTAAAATAATTTCTTTAATCAAAAATATTTTTTTTTAAACTAAAAGTTAAAAACAAATATAGATCTGTTTAATTAAGCATTCTTTCACAGTACAACGATTTATATGGCACCATAAAGGGGAAAAAATTGGGAGGGGTGCCAAATTCATTAAAAAAAAAAAATTCAAATATTAGTTTCCAATTTTTAGGACAATTTCACTTTTTTACTATTGATTTTGACATTTGGTCCCCGGCTGAAGAATGTAATATCCCTGGCTAGAGAAGTTTGAATGGATCCCTGCCAGGGATACTATTTATCCCCTGCTGAAAAAATGTTAAACGGGTGATTTTAGATTTGAAATTGAAGTCAAGAAGTCAAAATGAATGTTATCATTTGTAACTACACTCTAAGGCGACTGCCTTAAAATTTTGTCTCTTTTCTAAGCTCAAAACCCTCAAGGGAGACTTCTGATACAGGTACATTGCATGTAGCTTGTGTATCTGTGATTCCGTAGAAAAAACAATCTATGACTTTTGTTTGGATAGAAGTCCATTCCCAGCTGTGTCGGCGACTGCACTATGTAATATGTGAGGGAAGCATTTACACCTTCCCTCTTTTTTCTCTTCTTTCTTTACAAGTGCCCCCCCCCCCTGGAGAAAATGTTCACTTCGCACCCTGGTGATAATCATACAGAATGTCAATACTGTAGTAGTAACTAAAACAGCTCTTTTAAACTAGTAAAATACCATGTTACAACATGTCACACAGCCATATTATAATTTTCATTAATAAAAATCTTTCACAAATACATTTTAAATATACATATTTTAAGTAGACTTAACTTTAACATTGATTGAAACTTGCAGAAAATCATAAATGAATTTAAATAACTAAATTCCATTAAAAAATAATATTTAGTAAAATAAAGGTTAATTTTTAATCATCAGGTATTGGAGACTTCAATAAAGGAATGCTCAGTAAAAGATAGTTATTTAGAAAAAGGATGAAACTTGAAAATTTCTCCTTTCTTCTGTAAATAAATTTTGAAGACAGAATAATCGGAGTTTTTTGTTAATTATCCGATTTCCGGAGCAAATTAAAAATATCAGAGAAACTCCATGGGGAGAGAGTGTAAAATTACATTATTTCTGGGATTACCATGAGAGAAATTGCATATATTAAATGCACATATTTTTCAAATACTCTCTCTGCACAGTGCTTATAATTAAACTTCCCCTGTAAACAGCAGTCTACAGATGAAAAGGATGAGAAGATTGCCTCCAAATTTGCAGATGGACACTATATGAGATGTGCTTAAGTTACTAGTTATAAATGTACTCAAAAACTACTGAACAAATGTTGAAATTGTGTGTTTATTTTGAAGGATCCATTTCCAGTGTTAAATTTGCTGTTTTCTTCAGTTAAAAAGTATATCCCTCTGTTTCATGTATCACTTTATCACACACAAGAATGTTCAAATATAATTTTCCATCCTGTCCCATGCATATTATAGATAGAACTTTAGTAGTACATAGCCGGATATCTGGTAGTTATGATTCGGATATTGAAAAATCAGCCGGATACCGGATACTTGCTGGATATCTGTTACATCCCTTATAAACCATTTGACAAAAGCATGTGTGCAATATATTTGATCATCGTCCACCTAAAATAAATAATTCAGCATTCAGTTTTTATTTTAGACCCAAATTGAATTTCATGCTCTTCTGGAAATATGGAAACTTTTCACATTTGAACAATTTCATTTTGTGTAGCCCCTCTTATATCAGTGCTTTAAGCAGATGATTATTTTAATGGAAAAAAATTAAACTATGTTATTTGAAAAAACTTTTAAACAAACTGACTTCCCTTTAAAGCTTGATGACTGTGACTTCAAATAGGACGTCATTCTCACTTGAAATAGCTAATTTTGTCATGCAAATGATTAACTTTTTTTACTCGTGGACATAAAATGGAGATGAAAATTGCAAAATATTGCTTTAAAATGAGGGAACAGTTGAATTTACAGATGTTTAAAGTAGCGCAGATTGTTTTCTATACTTTTATACATAATTATGAAAAATTTCCAGCGGATCGTATGAACTGTGTGGATGTTATTTAGGCTTTTTGTGCTTTTAAAAAATCTTTTTGGAGTGATAGAGGTAAAAGTTTTATATCTTGGATGATTTGCCCGGAATGGTTACAGAGTGAGTCAGGAATTTATATAACTATATAGTAGGATAAAGGGCATTCTTTAGGGAGGAGGAGTGATAAGAGGAATGTAAAATTTGACTTTTCCTGACTTTATAGGTAACAAGATAAAGTCTTGAAACTGGGTATTTTCAATAATTTTGCTTTTCTCTTAGAATTTAAAATGCTTGAATAGAGTGATTCTTGTATTTGTATTTTTCCTTTCGGTGTTCGATATAGAACTGAGTCAATGAACCTTTTTTTCTACCATGGGGGAAAAAAAACTGGCAGAGTAATGCAGCTCCTGTGAGCAAATCCGCTCTTTCGGCCTTGATGTTATCACTAACTTGCGAAATCACTTAGTTTTACTCGGTGGTTTTCTTGCAGCTGGCAACGTGGATTTCGTTGCTTACATTGGACAGAGAGCGTGGATTTTAGAGCCTTACGGGTTTTGGGTCTTCTACTGTACTATCTGAAAATTTGAATTGATAGCTGAATTAATTCCTTTTGCACATCACATTACTGCATGTACTACAAGTGGAATTTTAAGCTCTTGCATCCCTAGAAATTTCATTTCTTCATTATGAAGAGTGAAATATTTCCTTGCAATGGACAGTGTCATACACTGATCTGTTTTTCTTAAAAATTCTAGCTTTTGCTATGCATACTTTCTTTTTTTTTAAATGAGTGAAGTAGTGTGCTGTGATTAATGTATCAAAATGCATGTGTGTTCTTAATCGACATAGCTGCTTACTTATTCTGCATTATTTTTGCAAGATAACAAATTATTTTTAAACTTAAAACTTGCATGTAGATAACGATTAATGACTGGTATGTAATTTAATTTTTAATTGTATATATTTTTTTTTCTTTGAGCTTATCCCTTCATCCTTACTGAACATGTGCAGGTGATGGGACTTCCGATTTTGTCTGTTAGATCACAGTATGATGAAACAAAGCTAAGCTAAATGCACGCTTTGAAATGTAAAACTATTGTAACTTTGCACCTTTACCTTCTCAATAATTATGTATTTTTTTTTTTTTTGTGATACCTTGAAGCCTAACTTAATTATCTGTTTAAAACAGTTAAATCATTTGGTCATTGTAAAGCTTATACACAAATATGAAATACTAGTTCTCTTTACATTAGCCATTTTGTCTCCCACCTCCCCTACAAGAAATTTTTTTATGTCTTTATATCAAAGATTGGAGGTTTTATGCTTTTTTTTTTTCTTTGTTTTCAAAGGAAATTAGTTTTGTTTATGAAAATTTTGAATGTAGTTTATTTTGTAATATTTCAGTTTTTCTAGTGCGAGTGGAGACAATTTCTATCCCCTACAATCCAGATTTTTTCTTTTGTAGATTTTAAAGAATAATAATGGTGAGTGATAACTGCTTGCATTTTTTTATCAAACCTTTTCCTTTCGAGGACTTTAAGTGTGGTTTCTCTCAGTTTATTTCCCTTACTCCAGTTAAAATGAACTTACTGTTTTTCTTTCTGCTCCACTTGATTTATTTATTTATTTTTTTTACAACAAATGGAACCTTTTTTCTCTCTGTATATGAGATTATGGAGTTACGTAAAAACTACATTATACACATGAACATACATAAAAAAAGGAAAGTCAGACATTTAAACAACGAATAACAAGATTTTTTTTTCACAATCTATTTTGATTAAGGATAATAAGGACTGAAATAATAATTTTCTCTCTGCATGCAGTATATACTTTTTATCTTTTCTGTCCTCTTTATTTTCCTCTATGGTATCTTCTGCTTGCTTACTAGAACATACTAACACTTTGTAATTGCTTGACTAATATATTACAAAATACAAATGACTTTTTTGTATATTTTTCCCTTGAGACTATTTTTTAAAAACTTAATTGCTTGAAATGCTGAAAATACTCAGTTGTCAGGGTTGCCACCAGTCAGGGAAAATTTGGAAAAGTCAGGGAATT
The DNA here is from genome assembly GCA_038373885.1 of Cheiracanthium punctorium. NCBI lineage: Eukaryota > Metazoa > Arthropoda > Arachnida > Araneae > Cheiracanthiidae > Cheiracanthium > Cheiracanthium punctorium. The sequence goes on from JAWZYV010012130.1 coordinate 629,141, forward strand.
CCATTTTGATGAAGAAAATCAAGGAATATTACAAATTTTGCCTTCCTACAAATTTCCCCCCCCCCCCCAAAAAAAAAAAAAAAAAAAAAAAAAAAAAACCCTAGGAAATCTCAATATGTGACCTAGAAAATTATCACAAGTCCACACTTATAGATAATTACCTGTTTGCCATCAGTATGGAATTATACAAATAATGATTTAACATAGGTATGATAAGGGTTCAAGATGATCTGTCTTGATATGGCAGTTGTAAATTATATGTTTATCATAACCACACAGTCTAAAATTTTACCAGAAATATTCTTCAAAACCTGGAATATTCTTCAAACCAAGTCAGGGATTTTTGTTTAAGAAATTGAGTGGCAACCCTGGTTGTATATACTTTAAGTTAATGATATTGTATTTTCATTGCATTATTGATTAGTTATGAGTAATTTTATGTACTGTTTGTAATGTGTAAAACATGCAAGAAAAATAGGTACACTAGACACAGGACATTAAATGTATTGTTATTTGATTGAAGTATAATAAAATCTGTCAATAATTAATATATCATAAAGGTAAGAATTAAAAGTTTGTTAATAACAGATTTTCATATCACTGCCTTGTATTTTGTTATATTGTTAAAAAGGTGTTCATTGTCATCTGGATATTTTGAAAGCACAACAAAATCTAATTTTACAATATTGCAGCAGTTTATTAATACTTGATAGTTTAAATATTTGTGCATATTAGTGTGAATCAGCTCAATGTTATGTCTATCTGATTCTGTTGAGCTATACAAACTTTTGTGCATTACTTTTTATGTTACCAGAGTTGTATGGTTAAAACCATGTTGGTTTAAACTAGACATTTTAAAGAAAACCACTGGTTTAAAATCATTTTCCTATCCACAATTTTTTTAAACTAGTTTTTAATATTTTCTGTACCATATAATTTACTTTTTTTTTTTTTAAACAACAAAGTCCTCCAAGATGGATATGGTTTAATCAGGTTGATAAATTTTAATACTTTGTTTTGTTTGTTAAAAAACTCAGTTTCGCAGCAAGTTCCCTAAATTTGTTAAAATATGAATCTTTATATAAAGTTCAATATTTAATAATATTTGTATATTTTCATTTTTGTGCACTTTAGACAAATTTTGTATTAAGATAATTTCATATAGCTTTAAAAGCCTTTTATAAAATCGTGAATAAAATTAGAGCAAAAAGATAAAAAATGGAAAAAATAGTATTTGAATTAACATCAAAACCCCACAAAATATTCTATGTTATTTTAATAGTATGTCCAGCTATTTATAATTTGATTAATAATTCAGTTTTCTTATTTAGTTTTATTAAAATAGATAATTCGCTTTTTAAAAAGATTATTGGAACACATTGACATATTTTGAATGCTCAAGCACATTTTCTATATATGTAATGAATTTCGCTGCTCTCTTTGTAATGACTTTACTTCTCTCCAAAATAATTGAAGTCGAAGCTGTTTTGAGGTTAATCCAGCTCTTTATTTTTTCATTCTTTGGTGGAGAAGGACTGGCGACCTACCGACACACGGGCTGCGTGTTTTCAGGGCAGCTGCTATAGTGAGTCCTCGCAATTTTCTTGCTACTGTCATACATACCGCCTAGTTCTTAAGCTTGTCGCTAGAGCACAAGGAGAGGGCCAAGACAGATAATTGGTTCGGCACCATGATGCCATTTATTTGCGGATGTAGGAATTTAGCCGGCGTCTGGATCTCTGCAGAGCGAATGCCGATGCTGATTGTAAAAAACTGCGAGATGTGCTTACTCAGCATTCTTCTTTCTTAAGTGAGCTCCAAAATCATCTTTAAAAGTAATAAATGTCCAACAGGGAAACAAACTTCACAGGGAAAGTACACCCTGCTGGTCTACTGACTGAAACATGACAAATATCTCTTTTTGTTCATTTTGTTAGCTAACTAAATGAATAAAATTGATTTTGGAAGAAAACAATATTTATTATAAAAATTATAAATGTTGCAAAAATTAATGTATAAATGTTGCAACATCAGCATGAGACTATTTTTAAAAATCCTGTTTGGTTGTGTGGAATTCTCTAAAACACTTTGTATGAAGCATTACATTGCATTTACTGCAGATTATTGTTTCACTCAAACAATATTTATATCTTCTCTTATTTTGGGGATTTTTCTGAATTGCATGATCAGTTTTGCTGTTCCTTCTAACACCTATGTGCTGTATTTCAAATGATGATGGACATCCAATATTGCTTTGCGGTGATAAGTTTCTTATAGTATCCCCAAGAACTTCTTTTTTAGTTCATAATAGAGTTATAGCTAAGCTTCTTTGGAAATCAAGAAGAGACATTTTAGAACCATTTCCTAATTTACAAAACTTTCATGCATTTGTCTTGGCTACATCAATAAAATTTGTAAAGATAGGCCACTGCCATTTTTTATCCTTAATTTTTATTCTGTACATTGAGACAAAGTTGTTAATTAAATTGATGCCTCCCATGTGTTAGTTACAGTTTTCTGAAACTTTAGGTTGGGGAATATTTACACCCCCCCCCCTCATGTCTTGATTATCTCTTTGCTGTACTTGGGCAAACCACAGTGTCCCAATTTGAAGCCATGGGCACCACTGAATTATACACTATCTACCAATAAGTATTTTGACACCCATACAAATGAGGATATATGCAGTCCTTATCTACGCCATGCATTCTGTACTTAAATATTATGTAGGAAACAGCATTGGCATTAGTCACATGCAAGATGCCACGAGATTCAAAGCTGTCTGATTTCAAGAAAGGCATAATAGTCGGATATCATATAAATGACTGATTCTTAACCCTTTCGCTCTCAATCCGCCCGTACCGGCTTTAGATGCACGCTCCCAGTTCCGGCCTTACGCCAGGACGAAGCTTCGTTCCCCCCGTGCTTTGCAACATTCATTTAAGAGTGTCAAGTGTGAAAAACCCCTTTCTCGTGTTTGCTATTGTAACCCCCTTCCCCCTTTGGGTGAAAGCTGCATTTACGAACGGGTGCTTTTGAAATGCTTCGGGGAGGCACGCCCACGGATTCTTTGCACTCCTGTTTTGACAGAGATATATCTACACAGGTACAAAAGAAACGTGTTTCGTGGGGGAAAGCATTCAAAAACATTTCCCGGGCGTTTCCGGGATTTTGAGCAAGCATTCCAAATCAAAGCTTGGGAGCGAAAGGGTTAAGGGACATATCTAAGTGAGTTAAACAATCTGAAGTCAACAGTGCTCTTGTGTTTAAGAAGTGGAAGGTGAGTGATGTTTGTCGGAATGTGTTTCGACCTGGCAGATCCACAAAGTTAAGAGATAGAGACTGATGAGAGCCAGTGATCGATCTAAGATTTTATCGGAAGAGTTAAAATATTCCTTAACCTTTTTAGAGGGAGTATTTTCCTTTCCACAGGAGCAATTTAAGCAACAAACATCTATGCTAAATTTTCAAACACATAATTAAATTACATTTAACACATAAATCATATATAATAACTGATTACACAATCTGGGTTTAATATTAGTGATAACTGTAAACTTCACTGTTTACATTAAAAGTTATCCAGATTTCAGAGAGTCGACTGTAAATAAAAATAAAAAATCATTTTTTAGGGGAAATCTTGTCGTAATCACTGATCATTAAATGGAATTTTATATGGAAAAGCTATGCTCAAAAACATACATTCTGAAATTCTTAAAGTGTATTCTGAATTTCTGAGGTGTGAAATACACATCTAGAGGCGTTATTGCGATCACTGATGAGAGCTGTCCTAAGAAATTCAAAAACTGCATGAACCGATAGTCCACATACTCTAGGAGTTAACAAAATTAATAAAAGAAATCACTTTTACCTCGATTTGCACAATTGTTCTGTTAATACACCAGACTTACTTATGAATTTTATGGTGATGCCATAACATGGTAGCAAGTTGAAAATGTCTGGTAATGAAGACGAGGCATGGTGATGCAGACCTTTATGCTAAATTAAAAAACTACATATTTTAATTTATCATATATTTTTAATTTCCTACCTGTGGCCCTTCAATGAGTTACTAAATACTTTTATCAAATTTGATTATGAATGACATCCAATAGTCAATGACAATGAAAGTATTATTTTGAGGGGTCTTAGTTATTAGAAAATATTCTGAAGGTAATGTAGTGTGCAGATTTTTAGTATGTGTAAAAATAGTGAAGCTTAAATGTATGAAAGAAGATTCACAAAATTATGTATTGTTGCTATAAAACGTTTCTATAGTTGTTTAGAAAATGTGACCAATATTCACTGTATGTTTTGTCACTTTAAAAAGTATTTTTATAGCATTGAGCATATTCTATTAAAATTGTCAAATAATTTTTTTAACTTCCTGCTGTTAACATACTTTTCAATTAACTTAATTTGTATTAAATCTATCCTACCATTTCAGGAAAAGAAACTTAGCTCTGGTTCCTTAGGCAGTGGCGATAGTACTGCTAGAGACAGACCAAAGACTGTTACTGTTACACATCCAGGGCAAACTAAAGCAAAGCGTACTTCAAAAAAGAAAGGCTCGATTCAGGCGGACCTAGTAAGTGTTAATATATTTTTGCTGACTGTTATATAGTATTAACATACGATTTAAAAATTACAATTTAAGGTTTGGCCTATATATGGAATAAAAATCTTCTGTCTAGAGACTGCCTAGCCAAAACGGTTTATGGATTGAGGCTTAAGAAAAACCATTCTTTTTGTTTCAGAAAAATCACAATTTTAATATTGACTCTATTCTTTTAATATTTATTAGATATACTAGTACGAAACACACACTGATCAATTTATACTAAAATAAAAATTTTTACTACAAACTTTTTAATTTTAAACTTCAATTTATTTTTAAGGCAATAAATTATATTGTGGACTGAGAAGGGCTTGATTCCAGACCATGCAGTTACTTCATATTCTGAAATTGAAACTGCTAATAAAGCTAGAATTTTAACTTCTAGACTAGATAATCAGCTATCACTGCAAATATGCATAATGTTTGATAAATCTACCATTATTGTTATCATTTCTTGCATTATAAATATTCATAAATTTTAACGGGATTTGTAGAGAAGTACTTGTAATCCAATATATTAATGTTTATATTATTTTAATCTTTTTAAACAACAGTTTTTTGTAATTACCTATAAATTAATAAATAGTTCATTTCGCCTGCAGTAAAAGTATAGGCCAAAAGTTGATCAACCATAACTGAAATTCATCATGTTACAAATACTTGAGCACATACCATTTTGTGTGAAACATTACAAAATTCACCCCACATCACATCTTACATCATTTGCACCGTCAGTATGAATTTTACATTATCTATCTCAGTAATTTGAAATGCTAATGCATAATCACTTACCAAGGTCTGATGTTATTTACATTGAAGGATCTTGTATAATATGTGATCGTATTTCTTTATCCAACCAAATATAACCGTCTCAAACACTAGTAAGAACCAATTGTTTTAAATTGTTTCACTATTAGTACCTTTCATACGTATTTTTTTTGTATACATGTGATGTAGGATGGTCCTTACAAATTCAAGTTATTTTATGCAGGGCCCTCTGAGTTGGTTTCTTTATATGAATAAATGATTCCTGCAAAATTCAAAACTAAATCAATAAAAATCAACACATGCCCCACACGTCTATAAAATATAGGGCATCTCATAAATTTGTAAACATTTAAAAAATTCAGGGGAAAAAATATTTTCACTTTCAATTTTCACCAGTTAGTTTGGCATCATTAAAAAAAAAAAAAAAAAAAAAATTCAAAATCTGCCAATGGGGCCACTGTAGGTTATATTAAAAAGAGGCAGATATAAGCATATAATTTTTATTAATTTATTTTTCAAGACTTTATTTATCTGAAAATAAATTAATTTTATATGCTCTGTCTATACCTGCTCCTTTTTAATATATTTTAGCCTAAAGTGTGTGTATTTTGACTATTTTTTACAATGCCAAGAAAAAGAAATCCCCATTAGAAAGAAAACTATCAGCAGAAACCGTACTTGAATGTAATAGTTTGTCCTTTATAATAAAGTTTTGAAATGTTTACCTACTTATGAGACACTTTGTATCAAGAAAGAAGTCCCAAAAGATTGGTAATTATTGAATGTTGTTCAAGGTATAGTATTTGATACTACAGCACCAGTAATGCAAGTTGTTTGACTGGTGCATTCCATTTGCTAGGACAAAAGCTGGAACCGTGTTCTTTCATACTTGGCTTATTATCATCACATTTTTGAGATCTCACAAGAAGTTTTTAGCAAGGTACAGTTTCATAAGTAGTTTCAGAAAGTTACTTGACCACGTCCATACCAACAATTCTTTTAAAGTGGCCAGATTTTCCGCAGTTGAAACAGACATTTCCTCGTGGACCCGATTTTCTTATTTCAATTTTAAATGCATTTGACTTTTCTATTGGGGAACTGTCTTCGCAATCCTTTTTCTCTTTCATTTCAATTTAATTTTGCTTTTCAGATAATCAACTGTTCTGTCCTTCTCCAGTAAAACATCGATTAAGTCACCAATATGACTGTAATTTGATGGTAACGCTCTCAACATATAATTTAGCTTTTCTTGTTCACTCACAGTTGCACCGGCCTTTTTAAGCTTGTTCACATACTTTTTGAAATCATCAAAGAATAGGCTTAAATCTCAATAATTTTTCAACTTGACACTTTCTAAATTATTTCTACATACAATTTGCAAAGACGTGGAAGTCTTCAAGTACATTGTATCAAATTTGGCTATTATATCAAAAGCAGACTCACATTCATGAATGTATTCCAGGTGTTTGTTCGTTATTGCACCATAAATCTAGTTCGTTGCTTGAGCATCTTTTTCTTCCCAAACTGCTAGATCATCGCTTACTTGAACTTTTCGTTGTACTACATCTTTACATTTTTTAAACTGCAAAAATTTCATCATTCTTATTTTCCAATTAAAATAGTCCGAACCGTCAAATCGCAGTATACTGATGTCACTGCTTTTGGTGCACGCCATTTTTTGTTCTTAACGATCGTATTGGTGCCTATTTTAGTTTATTTACAAGCAGACTTCATTATTTTTTCAAAACCACGGATTCGGCTACCATGTTGGGAAACTTAGTTATTACTTAGGCATTTTATTGTGATTAAAAGTTTTATTAGCACTCAATGTGCACACACAGAGAAAATACATTGCATGATTACAAACACTACCGACAACAACCATGACATGTAGAAAGAGTGAAGAAGGCAAAGGTGTTTGCCAATCCGGAAATACAAATGTACGCACCAACAATGCTGTTCTACTTTTTCATTTGAATTTCTATTTCGCCACTCTTTTGATTTTCCAGGAGAATGCTGAAAACTTTTTTTGCAGCATTTGGTTCCCTTTCTAACGTAAAATTACAAGATTTCATTTTGTAATTTTACGTTAGAAAGGGAACCAAAAAGGAACTTATTGGATCTCTGAAGTAATCCTGAAGAGTGTACAATTACATCCATTTATGAAGACATATGTCATCTTGTGAAAGACGTGCTTTTTTAAGAGTATTTTTCTGAATAATCAAAAATGAAAACAAAAATCCTTAATAGCAAGTGGGTCAAGCACAAATCCCCCCCCCCCCCCAAAAAAAAAAAAAATCCCTGTGACATTCAGATTAGATTATTGGCAGTTTATAGATGTAGAAATGAACATTTTAAGCTACTGTTGATCAACAGTGAATTAATACCAAACATTGATTAATATTAATCATGTATCAAATCATTTAGTTATTGTTTCTAGAAATAATTTTGATTAACATCACATGTATTTGAGTTAAACTTCTTTAAAAGTAAGTGTATGTGTATCCTCCTCCCCTCTCCCATACATACTTTCTCATCACAAATAACATTTTAAAAATCACTATTAGAAATCTGCCAACTGTGCATTTCGTGTTAAGTATTTTGTCCTTGACAATTAATTATCAAAGTAAAATGACTGTTTTCTGTGTATTTCTGTTTCCCTTCCCCCCCTTTTTTCTTACTTTCTTTTTTTTGTGCAAAAAAATCTTAATTCTAATGTTTTTAGTTTCATGTTCTCATACATTTTTTCTAATTTTAGGATATATCTAAAGAATTCCTGAGGTGCAGAGATGAAGGTGCACTGAGATTAGATTTGAGCAAATCAAATGTTAGTTTTCTATTCATTACTCAGTAAAAGTTAAATGGTTGTCTTTATCGCATCGATATATTTAGATATCTCATACTATTTGCCTGCATGTATACATTCTAAAGCAGTGGTTACAAACCTTTTAATATTATATTCTCCCACAAAGAATAACTTATAATGCCCCCTGCAAGTTTGAATAAACTTTTTAAAATAGATATGTTTTGGAGTAAAAATAAGAATAAATAAGATGATTTTTCAAAATATGCATTATCATTTGCTCTTTGCCTGTTTTTCTCTTGCTCCCCCTGCAAACACCCCAGACAGCACAGCAAATTTGCAGCAAACTTGATTTTTCAAGTCAACAAACTTGAATTAAGCTTGAAAATTTCAAGCATGTAAGCTTAATGCAAGCTCGAATCAAGTGTTCAAGTTTACACTTGCCCAACTTGCATTAAGCTTGACATAGCAAGCTTGATTCAAACTTTAAAAAATTTCCTAAAAAAAAAATTTTTTTTAATACATGGGGCGCCGGTCGGCGATCTCGCCCCATATATTTTATTTTTCCATGCATTTTCCCCTCTACGCTGGAACCTCAAGTTATTTTAATCTGTTTCGGTCTAGCGTCTGCAACTGGGATCGATCTTGGGACATAAAGTGTGGGAAGCCAGTGCCCTAACCAGTATGCCAATCTAACTTGAGGTGATATGACTAAAGTTTGAAGTGATTGTTATGGTTGTCACACCATTTTTTGGCGAGATTGATCAGTATTAGCCGATGGCTGATGGCGATCTGCTTCTTTTATTTTTCCATGGGATGAATCAAAATTAAAATAATGTTATGTATGATTTATGGACTCTACTAATAGGGAAATAAGCATAATATAAACTTAAAAGCAGCACACGTTTTAAAACTTTCAATATCACAACACACATGTTGGGCAATATAGCCAAAATTGAGACAAACGACCAATTTTGAAATCAATTTTGTAGTATATTTGTATTTTATTTTGAAGAATTTCAATATTTGGAAATATAGAATCTTTTTTTTTTTTTTTAAATTCTATGGTCAAGTACATTTATGACTGATGATAAATAATGTATGTGGATGTGGCTTTCCAAATCAAGCAGTAATCAAGTTGTATTCAAGCTTTACAGTTCAAATGACTTAAATTCGGCAGTAAAATATTTGCTGACTCATTTTTTTCTAATCTCCAAGCTTGCTGCAAGCTTAAAGTGAACTGAACTGTCAAGCTTGTATTAATACATCAAATTCAAAGAAATGTTAAGCTTGATTTAAGCTTATGTGCTGTCTGGGACTCTGCACTCCACTGAATGGGAACCGTCGTTGTAAAGATATTAATGTTCTAGAAAGAGGAGAATTGACTATTAATTTTTCTTCTGCCTTCTAAATTGTTTTCTGCTTTTTTTACTGTCTGATCATCTAAAAAAATGTATTTATCACATGATATAGATAATTTACCTTGTTCAAGTTATAAGATTGTTTTTCTGTAGTGATTGCAAATAATGAAAAAAGCTCATTGCAATTTCTGCTTTTGGAATAGACTCACCATTTTTATTCACGAGCAGTTAGCTTCATGTACTGTAGCCTAGTTTTTATCAAAGTTATATATTTATCATCATTTTTAAAAGTATCATAATCAACATTCTCGAAGAAATAATAAAAAGCAAAAGTACATAAACATATAAAAATTAAAGTCTAGGATGATCTGAGAGACCACAAACACAAAGAAACATATACAGTTTAAGTATTTTCAATCATTTATTTTAACCATCTATAAAAGTTGTATTTTTTGACCAGAAAAATGTTTCATTCCAGGTAATAATTTATTTTAAATAATAACATATAGAAGCATAATTCTAGAGATACAATTTGTATTTTTTTAAAAAGGTGTTCCAGGAAAAATTTCTTTGGTGAGCTGTTGTGCCATTCGTAATTTTATCATTAAATTGAAATTGCTTGTAAGAAACATAGTCCAGTTATGGCATTTTACTGCTTAAAAACTATTATACCTTCTTAAGAAAAATCTGTGGCTTTATGAATGTATGTGTGTGTAGCTATGCATAATAAACTAAAAAAAATATTTATAAACTTAATTTTATGGTCATTTTTAAAATCTTAATCCTCATAAATTTACAAATATTGATTGTAAATAATTTTGTTAAGTCAAATAAATTAATAAACAGACAATAATAACGGTTTTACTAGTTTTAATATTTTCGAAATGTAGCATGTTTAATTCTTAAAAGTTATGAAAATTCATTTTTTTTTTGTATCCTACATCAAAGTTGCAAACTGTGGAAAGTCTGATGATAATCTTTTTTAAAAGGTCATGCTTGGTAATAGTTTAAGTCATTAGAATTTACAGCTTTTATATGTCTGAAGATCTATATAATAATGGCATTTTGCCTTTAGATATATTTAAATCATGAATATCCAAATATTTTATGTTTTAAATTTTTTTAAACCTAAACCAAACTGTCTGTCAAGAGTCACTGGAACCTATAAAAGTAATTTAAGAGGTGGTTATAGCTTGTGGTGGGCATCATCACATATCTATGTTTAAATAACCTCTTTTATTCCTTATTCTAAATGGTAATGCCTATTCTAAATTCTGTCCTTTTTGTCTGTGCTGACTGAATTTATTGCTGTGCCTGTAATGGCATTTTACTAATCAGCTGCATTATATTTTTCATCAAACTCCTTTTTTCTCATGTTGTTTTGATGAAATCCTGAAAACCAAAAGCCTTACTCATTCAAGACAAAAAAAATTTTGCAGCTGCATATGTGTTAATTGAATAAACAAGATCACCGTATGTCACTGCCATACCTCTAGAATTTACTGGTTTGTCTACAGTGACCTATCATTTATAAGACTAGGGTTGTTGACCGGTGGTAAAGTCATTTTAAAACTTTCTAAAAATAACTTATAAAAGTAATTTAAGATGTGGTTATAGCTTGTGGTGGGCATCATCACATATGTATGTTTAAATAACCTCTTTTATTCCTGGAAACCTTAATGACACTCGTATTTTTCTAACTCTTGAAACGTGTGTTGAAAAGTAAAAGAAACAGACACGAGCGAGTCTTTCAGGTATTGGTGACGTGATCAACGTGAACCCTTTCGCCGTTTTCGCCAATAACATTGATTAGTTTTTCTCTCAGTTTACGCATCATAATGACATATTGACTCTAAGCCAATCTGATGTTTTCAGAATTTGTGTTGGCAGCTCAATTATGTAAATATATTGCATTAGTAAATCAAATATAAGAACTGTGGGAAATGGGCGTCACGTTGCTCCTGCTATGTTTGGTTGGCTTGTCATCTGACAATATTGTTGTACCGGCAAGGCTGGATGAAGGGCTGATGGCTGAGGTAAGGTGATATTTTGTAGTCCGTCAGTCAGGTATGTGTTTCAATTAGTCTTCAGATTTGTCTAGATATCAGTATATTATAAAGGAGAGCCAACAGTGCATTTACATTAGGTTCAAGAACAAACTGTCTACTATTTTACATGTTGCTGCATAATGTATACAGGGCATCTCAAAAAAGGTGGTAACACACTTTAATTCTTTCTTTTTTAGAGATAAGTGGGCAGTGTAAATTGAAAAAATGTTCAAAATAAAGTCGGAAATGAGCCTTTGTTAAGAAAAAATTTCTTTCATAAATTTTCAAAAAGTTACACATTTTAAATTTGTATACGACCTCCATACAAAGCAATTTTGGATTAGTAAAATGTGCCCCATACATTAATGCTGACATACAAATGAGTTACTGCATTTGCTTAATGTTGACTGTAATGCTGACATACAAATGACTACATTAATGAGTTGACATACAAAATTTGAGAACTTATACCTTAAAAAGTGTCAGAGATATGAAGATAAATGTAGCACTGACTTGAACCACTTTTTAATATCTCTTGGGGGAAAGAAATCACGTCGAATGATTGCATTTCAGGGGTTGTATGGAAATTACAAAAGAAAATCTTTTCTCCCCCTCTCTTATATTCAAAATCATGCGTAGTCCCCGATCACTTTTCTTTAAAGATATCTCTGCGATGTTGTATGATGAAAGGCTCAAATTTGATATATCACCTCATTAGTGCATTAGGCACATTTTACTATTTAATTGGAAATGTTTTTGTACAGATGTCGTATGCATATTATAAAAGAGAAACTTAGTGAAAATTAATGAGAAGAATTTTTTCTTAATGGAGTCTTATTTCCGACTGTATTTTGAACATGTTTTCAATTTACACTGCCCGCTTCTCTCTAATAGATTAAGAATTAAAGATCGTTACCACCTTTTTTGGGACATCCTGTATAATCATCATCATAATGTATGTGGAGCATTAGATCATCTTATTTGCTCTAAAAATCTTTGTCATTATTCTAAGACTCCCACTTTGCCAATTAGGTTTCTGTGTTGGTTATTAAAGTTTATTAGGATAGCCAACACAGGAGACTATAGAAAAAAGTCGAGGTCTAGATACTGGATTTTCTAAATGTTCAAGATGAAAGATCTCAGTGCTGCGTTATATTTGGGCTAATATTGTAGATAAGAAATGTTATTCATTATTGATTATGCTCTTTAACAATAAGTAAAAGAAGAGACATATAATTGAGAAATGTTAAGCATTATATCCCTTAAAGCATGGATGGGACCAAGTGAATTTGGCGTATAACAAGAGAGTCATTTAAGTGAGAGGTCACTGTATTGGCAAGTCTAAAAGTTTGCAAAATTAATATTGCTATGCTCTAATGTTCAGTGGCGTCAGTTTTAATGCTTTGTCTGTTGGTGCTCCTTATGGCAGTAATTTGCTGCTCCTTATTACTTCAAGCCAGTTTGGCTGAGAGGATCATGGGCTTTTCTGAATTATTCTCCTGCTTGTTCATCAGCTTTTAACCCCTCATGTTGCGAGTTCTGGCAACATAAAATTTTGGAATGCCCAACCTGAATTGATTAACAAAATTAAAGAGAATTTCTCTCCCCATTTTTGGCTCGTTTTCTTTAAATATATTCAACAGGAAAGAGGTTAAAGAACATTTTTTGCTTCTTAGGGCTCTACCAGCCCCCAGTTCCAAGCTCCATCAACTACGTCATAGAGCTCTTCTCAGGTTGTGATGTGCTTTAGTTCAAAAACGACACAAGTTCAACAAGACACAAAAATGACAAAAGTTTAACTTGTGTCAAAATTGTCACTATACCAGCAGTTAGATCATAGGAAAAGGTACTTGAGTCCCATGTTTCCTCCTGAATAATGGTACATATAAGTACCAATATCAAGAACTGAACTGCCTGTAATTATATTCAAGTGGAAGGTATTAAATGTTATTTCTATAGTTACTTTTCTTCTTGTGGTAAGTAGAAACTCGGTCAAAAAAAACTCTTTGCATAGCCAAGAAATACAAAAAAAGAACTCGTGAATTACCTACAGCCATATTGTTTATGTCAATATTTAAATTAAATTGTTATTTTTATCCCATAACTGAGATTTGGTTGTTTAGTTTCTTGCCATTACCTAAAATTTTTTTGTAATATGCTCTAAACTATTAAATGAGGATAATGCTTCTATTTGACATTTTAAATTATTGAAACTTTTCTTCCTTTTAGATTACTCTTTTGCCCCCTTCTGTCAAGGATTTAACACACCTCACTGAATTCTATTTATATGGAAATAAGCTCACAACTTTACCTCCTGAGATAGGCTGCTTAGTCAATTTACATACTCTTGCACTGAGTGAAAATGCTTTGACAAGTCTACCAAGTACGTTGGTAAATTTGAAAGAACTCAAAGTTCTTGATCTAAGACACAATAAGCTCAATGAAGTAAGTATATATAATTTTTTACCATTATGCATATTAACTTGTTGCAAACACACTTAACATTTTATTTTTGTTGCATAAAATAATGGCTCATTTATATGGACATGCACTTATGTAATATTACATTAAAGATGCTGTTATTACTTATATTAATAAAATAATTGTAGCTTTATATATGATCATATTTCAGTCTTATGCCCATAACACACCCTCTCGTTTAATTCGATCTCCAATTCACTTTCGTTTGACTGTTCTACACAACAATTGGGTGAAAAGCCTTGTGCGATATGTATGTTCAGTATCCACCACTTTTGCAAGTCTGGGAAAAGTTGGGCATTTCGTTCGACTTGTTCAACTTTCGCAACAAACCAATCCCATGCAAGCAATTGGCGAGGTTGCAGTGACATCACAGATTCACTCATTCCCTTTTCCAGTCAAACCAATTGAGTGTAATAGTGGAATAAGTTGAAGAAAATAGTTGTGTGAATTGAAGATAGAACATAACAAGGTGTGATATGGGCATTATGTACTGAAAATTGATAGTTCAAATATAATATACCATCCTTTGACTAGTGAGAAAACTAGTTAATATCTAGTTATAGATTATTTGTTTCAAAATTATATATGTTAAATACTTGTATTTTTGTTCTCTTATAGATACCTGAGGTTGTTTATAAGCTCACATCATTAGTCACTTTGTACCTACGTTTTAATAGGATTAAACATGTTAGTGAGGAAATTTCAAATTTAACAGTAAGTTGCTTTATTTTTCTGTTCTATTGATTGAAAAATAAATTTGATTCTTATTTTATAATGTATGTTTCCCATTTTAGCACTTAACAATGTTAAGTCTACGAGAAAATAAAATCACAGAATTACCAGCTGGAATTGGCAAATTGACAGAATTAATTACTTTCGAAGCTTCAAACAATCATTTGCGGCATTTGCCACCAGGTAAATTGCACTTTACTTATAGCTGTCCATTTAAAACCTTTAAATCTGATTTTGCATTTTAAGAAAACCTTTCTTATACATGTCAACATACATTTCTTTTTTGCATAGAGTAAACAAATTTTGATTAATTTATTTAATTCTGAAAATGTTTAAGCTTTTGATTATTGGCACAATTGTAATTTATGTTTGATAATAATTGAAGGTTTACTATATTTAAATTTGGATAGCTGGATTAAGTGAGTGGTGCATTTGTCTCCAACTGCTGTGCAGTTGGAGGCATCATGCTGTGCTTGTATTTTGAGTAGATTTTTAAGGCTGTTGCTTTCCACTTTCCAGCTACCATGCTACAACAGTATTATAAGTATTATCTGTTTAAGCTGGGAATTCACAACCTATAGCCAGTGGATAAATTTTGGTTTATTCAGTTTGCTTGTTTTGTTAGCTCTCCAATCAATCAATTAATTAATGACCTTTAACTTTAAGGCAAAATTTCCAGTTAGCTGCCTTTCAGAGCTTAGACATCTTGAACAAACTTTTTTTGCTGAACTAACTTTTTTTCTGTTTTTTGATGAATCAAAACAAATCAAATGGAAATTACAAATGAAAAATTAGTCTAAATAATAATGAAAATCCCAATTTATAAAAGTATTTGGAATTATATCATTGCTTTTCATCAAACTTGTCTGTGCTGTTTTGTTTTTCAGTTTATTTAAGATACTTTTTATGACTGCATGTCTGTATTACTCAATTAGTTCTTTGTAAGATGAAAGAAGTTGTGCATACACCCCTGACTTAGACTGCATGTTTTCTGTCAACCACTGTAACTGTCAAGTTGCAGGTAGCTTTCCCTGCTTTATATAGAAGCTTTTATATACAGTCAATGCTCGTTTTTGTAAACACTTGCAATTTTATGAGCTAGCAAGTGGTCCTGAATACACTCTCATAGACATAGTGTAATGTTCTATGGTTTATGATTTTACACCTTACTTGAGTGGCCACTGTGAGCTCATAAAAATGAGTGTTGACTGTACTATCAAAATAGTTAGTTTGCTTATTTGCTGAAATTCATTTTTACATCCTCTATACCTTTCTTTAGTATTGCAATGAAAAATTAGTGAAGCAGTCAGATCTTGTGTTATCCAAACAGTTAAACTGAATTTACTTTTACCTTGTTTTAGTTACTTACATTTCTGAAAGGCTATTTCATTAAAAAAAAAAAAAAAAAAAAATCTAGCTTTTGAAATTTAGTTTAGGTAAACTTTTAGGGTTATTCATTTTGAATTTAGAACAGTAAGATAAAAGTATATTGTTTGTGTTTTTTTTTTCTCTCTTTATTTAGGAATATTTGCAGAAAGCAAAAGAATTATGTAGATTTTTTGTTTTTGTTTCTAAAAGAAAATTGTAATTTATTGTTTTTATTATTATAATTAGTACACATACCACATCCAGGGATCACCTTAAATCTGATAAAAGTGGGTCACAAAGGCCCATATCTTGAGAAATATAGGTTTTTGCATATGCAAAACCCATTATATGTGTATTTTTGTGCATCACAATCAATAAAATTTGGGTAAATTTCTCAAAATGCGAACACTGACATCTGGAAAAAATAGGGTTGGCAAGATTTTGACGCATGACAGTTTTTACCAGATTTTATTATGGTTTTTAGTTCATGTCAAAAAACTGCCCAACCCCAGATTTTTGGTTACATTGCATATCTATTTTATTTTGGCTAATTATAATTTAAATAAAGATTGTATCTTAAAATAATAAGTTTAAAAAAAGTTTATGAAAGATATTTGACAAAGAATAACTGGATTAATGTTTCAAAATATAATTTGGAAATTTACATTTTCCCAACATAATTACTTCATAATCTTATATATTGTAAGTATAATAAATATGATTTTTATTTATTATTTTCCAATTACAGGTTTTATTTTATGACAGATTCCTTTATTAAAATTGAATATCGTGAAGCACTTTATGTATTACACTCTAGAAATTCTGATTAGATGATCTTTTTCATTGGGTGGTAGGGGGGGGGAGAGGATATAAAGTACAATTTATCCAGCCTTAGAATTTTTTGTAAAATCTTTGCTGTAGGAAAGAACACTAAAAAAACGAGAAACTTTGAAGCAGCGATTCTGATTGCTAAAAATGTCATTTTACATACATTTACATTTTTGGTTTATACTAATACGAATTTTTTAATTAAATGACAGTTTTCGTACTATAAAAGTAGCCGTGGTTCTTTATTTGGTTTATATTTGAGGTGATTATAAATTTTGGATAAATATTTTAAGGTTATGCAGGCATCCATGTGTATCTTAAAAAATAAAATAAAAAGTAATAATACTTTATAAATGCAAAAATCTGATTTTAAATATCACCGCAAAAACTTAAAGGCATATCAAAATTTTTAATATTTTATATTTTTAGTTATTTTTGACTTAACTGCATAGTAAAATAATTATTATGTTCATAATACTATATTGGATTATAGTTTTTAATAGCTAAGAAAAATTTACATACAAATTTATTGTTCGCTGTACAGTAAAGTAAAGAAAAGGTATGCTTTTGACAGTTTTTACTGGTAAAAACATTGGTCTTACCTGTGTCATGTCAAAAATCCAGCTTTTGATGACAAAAATCCAACCCTGGGAAAACATTGAAAGTACTTTAAGGAATCTATAACATTTCTCAGAGCTATTTGTCTTGCTAAGGATTTATTTGATGTAGATAATATGGCGCATGCCATGTGCGGATACATTCTTGGAGAATGCCATGGTCTTACAGATAGTTTTATAGAGATTTTTTAACAGATAGATAGTTACCTAGAAGAAATATTTTTTAAGTCATAATAGTGCAAGCACATTACATACATGTTTGTATGTATATGTATACGCATGTTTATATATACATTACGTATAATGTTATCACAGGCAAATGAGTTTGCAGATAGTTTTGGATTATGTTCGCAGATAGTTCATTTTTTTTTTAATCATACTATGCTCTTTGATATCCTTTTGTTTAAATTTTTTTGTTAGGCTTCTGGCAAAGACTGTGTGCAGTTTGCTCCTGTGTATTATTTTATTTGTTTACACTTTCAACTTTGGCCTAAATATTGACTGACTGTGGCTGGTTTTCAATGAATCTGAAGAACAGCAAAGCTGATTTGGTTGTTTAAAAATTAGTAATTTTAAATGAAAAATAAATAATTTTAAGAGTCCCTCTGAAATGCCAGAAATTATATAGAAAAATATTAAATAAATACCTTAATATAGATCTAAGCTGCATTTAAGTTTATGTATTAAACTATTTTTTCTGTTTCAGAAATAGGTTTCTGCGTTGAGTTATCAACATTGGATGTTCATCACAATGAACTGGCCGATATTCCACATACCATTGGAAATTTAGTTAATCTTACGAGACTTGGTTTACGCTACAACCAGTTGGTTGAAATTCCAAAATCTCTGAGTCACTGTGTAAATATGAGTGAATTCAATGTTGAAAATAATAATATATCAAATTTGCCGGTAAGACCATTTTAAATTTTTTCATTAGCGTGTATCACTTTTGAAGCTAAAACATTTTGTAAGCATATTACATGTATAAGAAAATTTGTCACTGCTTAAAAGAAATGTAGGAAAATTAAAATTGTCAAGAAATTTCAATTTTACATTTAAAGAAAGTTAAAGAATGGTGAAAGTTTTGTTTTATAACTTGAAAAAAATCTAAAATGTGACCAAACTATTACTCTTATCTGGAACAAGAAAGGTTATTTTTATTTTGATTATTTGAAAACTTTATTGTTGCAATAATAGTACTCAGGAAAGAAGTTAATGGAATATTGTATTTTAAGCAATTATGACAATTTTCAGTGATAGCTATTAATAAATATTACTTCTAAACCACTGTCTTATTACTATCAACACTGTGCTGTACTATTAATTAATTTTTAATATTAATTTACATTTTGAACCTTTTTGATATCCTTGTATGCTGTAATATTTTCTAATGTTAGTTTTCTGTAAACTCTCTTCTGAGGACAGGTAAAATCAATTTTGTTTTGGGTCAGTCCATGTGAAATCATCCAGACCCTGTTGCTCAATATTTTTTGTCAGTTAATTAACCAGTATATCGGGAATTTAAAACAAGTGTTCAAAAAAATTTTGGCGCTTAGGATTATTTTTGGTGGCCATTTTTAGGTGGCAACACGAGGGATTTTTGATGAAAATAGAGGTTCACAGGAAACCTCATAACTTTTTTACTTTTAAAGAGTTTTTTAATTATTTAAAAATCATTATAATCACAAGGAAATAATCTAAATTTTTGCTAATTAGTACGTTTTTCTACAACTTGAAGAAGTTACTGAAAGTACACTGTAAAAATTTCATTTGTCAATGAAGAAAATGGCATTTTTGACATGAAAATTTCAATAGAAGAAAATAAGACTCACCTTAATAATTGCATTCCTAAAGATACAATAGAGTACTACTCCTAGAAAAAGTATGAGTAATTAGGAGCTATTCCTTTTTTTTAAATAATTAGTCAAACATGGCATTTTTTTTAAAAATTGCTAAGTTTGCAGTTAAGTAATTAAAAAGAGACTGAATGAAAAATTATGAAATTCTGACAGGAAAGTCGTCTTATATGTAGAAGTAGGTGATATAAATTTCATGAGTGATTTCAGGTTGCTTTCAGAGATACAGGGTCTCAAATGTGATGTCGAAATCACACTTATGAACAGACATTATTGCAGCCAAAAACAGTCTCTTCAGTAAAAAATTAATTCTGTTTATAATTTTCTTAAAATCTGTATAACTTTAGCGATGGTATATGTCTTTCCCTGTATCTGTTTGAAATAAATAATTTAATTTGAGGTAACAGAAAAAAAAAAAAAATCTGAAATTTCATCTTTTAGCTTTTCACTGATATTATAAGTACGTCCAGTCATTGTTGTAAATTCAACAGGGGGTAAGCTTTCAAAGCACTTTGGTTACTGGAACCCAAACTGTATAATTTTTTGACATTTTAAATGATGTTCTAGGTCCACATGTATGAGAAAATATATAAATATATTGAAAAGTCTGTGTCCAAAACTTTTCCAATCCACCACTCTTTTTCATAATTGCATGCAGCATAGTCCATTCTTTTGAAATGATAAAGAACAATATTTTAAAAAAGGATAATGTTGAAGGTAAAATAATGCAAGAAATATATTTGTCTTTATATCAAGATTCACTAAAGTGCTGTTTGAGTAAGGCAATCGCAAAACGGTTGTTAAACATTAAAATATTAAGAAACTTTTAACATGCCTATAAAAAAATTTAAAAATTTTTTTTTGGACTACTTGTTTCTGAGAACAAAACAAGCAAATTATACATTAAGGACAAACAGTACATCTCTTACTTTTATCATTTAAGTTTTAACCTCTTTAACAATACGTTTAAAAAAAATTGTACCTTATTCAGCTTACTTCTAAGGAGTCAGCAGTGTTTTTCACTCTAGCAAGTTTTTCCATTTGCTTTCCATTCACTAGCAAGAACACAAAATATCTCATTTTTATTTTATTCTTTAATTTTATGTTCTTAACATTCTAATCGTCCTAATTTACCTGTGTAGTCAGAGTTTGAAGTTCTGCTTTAAGAAGGGCAAGATTGTGTTCTAAAATAGTACAGCTGTTTATACTTTGATTTTTAGTATGAATTGCTTTGTTGGTGTTTTCACTTGTGAACAGTGTCATAAACAAGACTATCAAAATGTGCCTAAGGAAGTGGTTATGATTAGGGATTTGTCAAATGAAGATTAGACTCTGGTTAAACTTAAGAGTCGCCAAAGAAATAGACACTATTTGTCACTATCATAAGTATAAATATCTTGTTAGGTTCCACCACATTTTTGGAAAGAAATGTTGCTATCCATTATGCATTCATAAAAAGCCTGTTAAAAATGGATTGAGAAAAATTATTTTTGAACACCTGTCCAAGACAACAAATTTTCCTGTTGACTTAATCGCTGGTGAATCTTTGTATCCCAATTGTGCAATTAAAATTTTTGTTCAAAAATCTGATGAAAACCCAAGTGAGTTATGATTCAGCAAATGATCCTGAGTCATATGCATTGATAAATGATGCAGCTTTAGACAGTGTTAACACGGTAATAATAAAAAGTTATAAAAATAAAAAGAATTTCGTAAATGTCAGCTCTCATATCAATGACTTTGGAATGAAAGCAGAATGGAATTTGTTTGCCCCTACGCACGGAAAAAATGCTTGCGATGGAATAGGGGGAACCACGAAAAGGGAACTTGCAAGACTATCCTTGCAGAGACCGTACAATATCCAAATTTTAACTCCAAAAGACTTGTTTGACTATTGCTCAGAAAAAAATTTGGGAATTACTTATTGTTATGTTTCAGCAGAGGAAGTACAAGAAAATGAGAAAACACCAAACAAAAGATTTCAGTTCTGCGACAGAATTTCTGGTACCAGGGGATATCACAATCAGATGCTTTGTAACATCTATATGCCAACAATATGATGATCATAGTATCTCAGAAATATGCGAAAGTTCCTTATCATTTCAAAAGAATGACTATGTTGCATGCATGTATGAAAAAGAGTGGTGGATTGAAAAGATTTTGGACACAAACGAAGAAAACAATGACCTCGCAATCCAGTTTTTTCACCCATGTGGACCTAGAACATCATTTAAAATGTCAAAAAAGATACAGTTTGGGTTCCAGTAAGCAAAGTGTTTCGAAAGCTTACCCCTCTCGAATTTACAACAATGACTGAACGTACTTATAATATCAGTGAAAATCTAAAAGATGAAATTTCAGATTTTTTTTTTCTGTTACCTCAAATTAAATTATTTATTTCACACAGATACAGGGAAAGACATATACCATCGCTAAAAGTTATACAGATTATGAAAATTATAAACAGAATTAATTTTTTACTGAAGAGACTGTTTTTGACTGCAACAATGTCTGTTCAAAAGTGTGATTTCGACATCACTTTTGAGACCCTGTATCTCTGAAAGCAAACTGATATCACTCATGAAATTTATATCACCTACTTCTACATGTAAACGACTTTCCTGTCAGAATTTCATAATTTTTCAGTCTCCTTTTTAATTATTTAACTGCAAACTTAGCAATTTTTTACAAAATGGCCATGTTTGACTAATTATTTAAAAAAAAAAAGGAACAGCTCCTAATTACTCATACTTCTTCTGGGAGTAGTACTCTATTGTATCTATTTAGGAATGCAATTATTAAGGTGAGTCTTATTTCCTTCTATTGAAATTTTCATGTCAAAAATGCCATTTTCTTCATTGACAAATGAAATTTTTACAGTGTATTTTCAGTAACTTCTTCAAGTTGTAGAAAAAAGTACTAATTAGCAAAAATTTAGATTATTTCCTTGTGATTATAATGATTTTTAAATAATTAAAAAACTCTTAAAAGTAAAAAAGTTATGAGGTTTTCTGCGAGGTGACTTTGGCCCAGTCTTGGATCGTCTTTGCAACTTTCATGTCCTTCTCTGCACCATTTGCTCCAACACTTCACAGTGGCCAATGAGATGCAATGTTCACTGTAGGCAGTCACACGGCGACTAATTTCTTGTTAGGAAACACCTTCAGCTGTCAAAAACCTGACCACACCATGCTGTTCCTCTTTCGGAGCGTCCATTATGTCATGCTACCGTCTTCAACCCAATGTATGAGCACCTTAAAGAACTTTAACCTCACATTTTTGCATAACCTTCGTAATTGAGGGATGTCTCTGTGCTATGTGTGTGCATCGCAGATGATGGACTGAACCATTCTTGTGCAGGAGGGGTTGGCTCACTTTCATTTGACTCGCCCTTGTATATGTTTAGTAACACATATTTGAAAAGAATCTCTCTTTGTAATTAAATATTTTTTAAACACCTGTAATTAAAATTCAAATTAGTTTAAACAATTGCTAGTTTTTCTTTGTTTTTCAGTTCTGCATTAATCGAGGTGGCGCCACGATTATACCAGACAGTTTGGTTGAGCTTAATACCTCAGTGAACACACAGTACATTGGATAAATGAGACTCATATAATCCAATTACTACTTAATTTTTGAAGGCTCGAGTTTATTTTCTCATGAAAAAATAAATAAACAAATCTTTTACACAAATTTAATAGTTTGACATTTAACAGCATTATCTGTAAAATATTTGTTGAGTTAATAAGTAAGTAATAATAAGTTTCAAAGACTAAAACCTCAAAATGTGTAATGCTTAAATCTTATACTAATAAAACTAATAATGTTTGTTTTTAGATCTTACTTTTACACCCCCTTTTTTCACTTCTCTCCGAGAGAAATAATTTAGCATTGGTTAAGTCTGTCATAGTTTCCAAGGAAAAGAGGGATTGAAGATATTAGTAGAAAATTCTCACACCTCTGTGAATGCATGATGTAATTTTAAAATAACTATATAACTGTTTTCCCTATTTTATGAATTTATTTTTTTCCCTTAGGATGGACTATTATCTAGTCTTTCAAATCTAACTAGTTTGACATTGTCTCGAAATTGCTTTACTTCATATCCAGTTGGAGGACCCTCTCAGTTCTGTAATGTATATGTAAGTAAATACCTATAAATTATGCATTTTATCATAATGTTTTTGTTACAATGCTTAGAGACAACAGTTTTACTTGATTGCTTTATATACAGTAAAACTGCTACCAACATCATCTCTTTACTAGCCATATTATGTTTGGACAGAATTGAGTATTAAATGAGCATTATTGTGACCCTTCGAAAGTGGTCCTTCCAAAGATCAGTTTCAACCTCTAATTAGTAGAAATGACCACTGGCAGTCATCACCATTTAGTTAGAAAAATGCAATATATAAATCAGCAGACTCCCTGTAGGCCTGATGCTAGCAAGGTGGTGATTGGGTTTTTCTAGAAAGCCTTAGTGCTAGAGAAAGGATGATATATTCGAGAAATAATGCACCTTTTATAAAAACCTATAGCACATATGTTGCCCAACAGAAACCACATCTTTCTTCATACAAAATTACTAATGAGGAGTGTTCATCAGTTATCTGTTTTTCATTAACATGAGAGTCTAGTGACATCTCAGTAGGAGCCTTTTTTCCACTCCAGTAATAATTAAAAAGGTCATTACAAAGATCCTTGTTAGCCCTCGGTAATATACTGAGCACGTGTTCCCTAGGAACCTCCCAACAGTGTTTCCAAATAGGCGAAATTAGCACGCCAATACCACTAGCACAGTTTTGGCTACCACTTTAAAAAATAAGATATTTAAGATTTTACTAGAATATTGAAAGAATATTTTAAATTAGCAGAGAACTTTACCATACTTGTTCCATATAGACCTAGAAAAAGAACTCACATCAGCAGGTTTCATGAATTTCTTTAGAGCCAAATATTCTTTATCTATAAGTTTACTAGAGGTACACCCTTGAGCTGGTTGTTCTGTGCAGCCCATTTTTACATTAACAACTTTAAACTGACAGTGGCTGGCATTAACCGTGCTAGTAATCTATTTTTCGGTGTTTCTGGTAACAACCTTGTAGAGAGAGTATGGTGTTTAGGCTACTGTCTCTTTTTTGGCTAATAAGTTACGATTCTTGCTAGTGCTGCTCCATAACTTCTTTTTTTTTTTCCCTTCAAATTCAGCTTTGAGACATCTTATTGATAAAAACTTAAAACTTTCAATGAAACCTTTTTTGAAAATCAAAATTAAAAGTAATAGAATTAAGTGAAATTTTAGTTACATTTCAAAATTCATTATGTATGGAGACACTTATCCGGAAGTATCATATCTTATACAAAGTAATTAACTTATTCAATATAATAAGTATTTCATATTTTACATGTGAGATTTTTGCAATAACTGTCACTCTTTTTGAAATATAGAAATACATCACATTCCTCACATTTTATAGATGTCAGTTTTCCGCACTTAGGATTTTTTCACCTTTAAATTTGTTCCATGTACTCATCAAAGTGCAAAATGTAAGATTCAATCTCCAGACAGTTTTATGTCAAGACAGTTTTATTTATTTTTTAAAAACACCAATTCTTTCTTCATTACAATTACTTTGAATAAGTAATTAAAAAATAATCAGCACTTTATAACAAGGTTGAAAAGTGTTTATGATTTTGGTTTGTCTGCCCACCTGTGATCCAACTGCTGTAAATATGCATTCATTACGTAGTACTATATACAGTATAAAAATGGTGTTTGTTGTATTTATACTCCTTCTACTGGAACACCCAAAAGAATTCAAAGTGAGCAATTGTTTCATGGCATTTTAAAGATATTTGCCTATTTTAAATAAAAGGTTGATATATATCATTAAAGATTACAAAATAATGCCTTCCATTAAAATGAGTATGTAGCATTTATGGTTCTACAGGAGCATTCAAAAGAATTTCAGTACATTACAATCTATTTCAGTTTAGGGAAATTAATCAATTTCAAGCACAATAATAATATAAACATTTATACCAGATTAACCTTCATTTAAAGATTGGAAATAACAGTTAAAAGTTATTTTACGGCACCTCTAAAAACTTCATTAATATTGATATATAACTACAGCTTTTTAGAGGTAACATTGCCAAATTTGGCATAAAAAAGACATTTGTTGGAAGTGTTTTATACATTAAAAAGTTAAAAGTGCACTAAAATCCTGTAAAAGCACTTTTGGTGGCCATCTTACCATCATCCTCAGTTCTTCGGTTGTGCACTGATCTACCTTCTTCCAAAATCACCTTCCATCTTGGATCTGTGAGGGCATTCATCATATTGTTTATGGTGCCGTCTGTTGTTATAATTTAGAGAGCTTCCATTTTTAATGCATAATCTTGAATATGGAAATTGGATAACTTTTCTATTTCTTTGAAGTTTATGTCTATGGGTCGGTCTTGCATTATTCTTGAGAGAGCTGTACTTAATTTATTAAATTTTATGTTAGCAATGTCTTCTTTTTTTCCTGTCTTATTTTCCTTTTCGTTACTCCTATGCAGCAGCCCGCTTCGGAGTCTTGATAGGTTAGGTTTATTTTATATATCACTGCAGTTTCTTCTATATCTATTTAATCTTTTTCTGCATATATGCTTGAAAATATTTTTATTTGGTTTAATTGGTATCTTTATATTTTTTTGGCTTCTCATTAGATACCTTAGTAGCTGCTCCCTTGCAGTAAGGTATGGCTTTGGTGTATTTCTGTTTTCTTTTTGCCTATTTTCAATGTGTTCAAGCGTTTTAAGTTTATTTTTTTATACAGTTTCTTGAAAAGGTTATTGGGGTATCCTGCATTTGTACATTGTTTTGTAATAAAATGTATTTCTTCTTAGAGGAGGGTTTCATTAGAGCAGGTGTTTATTGCACAATTAATATGAGATCTTACAGCTGCAATTTTAAATTTGTAAGGTGTTTTTGAATCAAAGTTAACTATTTCATTATTGTTAGTGGCTTTTCGGTAAATGGTGGTATGTGCAATATTTTGTTAATCTCTAAAAATTTTTACATCCAGAAAGTTGATAGTGTTTTCCTGTTCTTTTTCTGTTCTGAATTGTATGCGGGGGGGGGGTCTGAATTAATTCCTTTAAGAATTTCATCAACTTTCTTAATATTACTAATAGCAAATATATCGTCGACATATCTCAACCATAGATTGATGCTATTGTGAAACTTATTTTTAATAATTTCCTCAATTAATCACATTTTCCAGTCTATGGTTCCTGACAGGGGATCCCGTTGTTATACCTTTTCTTTGATTATAATATTTATTGTTAAACTGGAAGTATGAGTTATTTAGAGTTAAGAACTCTATTTAACGTAGTTGTAGTATTGCTATTGCCATATTTAGTTTTTACTTGATCTTTAATTATTTCATACATTTCTTAGATATTAATGGAAGGGTATAAATGAGTTACATCAAAACTTACCATACAGTCATTTTTTGTAAAATCTATTTATTTTAATCTTTGTAGAAATTCCTAGATGGCATAATTTCTTACAGGATAGGTTTAAGTTATTTTTTTAGTTCATATGTTGATCCTTCGCATTTATTTACTATCGGAGGAAGAGGGGTTGTGATCTTTGAATTTGGCAAATATTCTTTGTGCTATAGGAGCATCATTACTTAATATAGAAGGTTTACTATTGGGCCAGGATCCATTTTTATTGAAGTCCTTTATTTTATTGTAGATTTAAGTGGTTGGGTTTTTCTCAATTTTTTAGCATCAAGTTTTGCTATTGTTTCTTCCATTTTTAATAGCTAATCATCCTTATTCATTATAACAATTTTGCTGGTTTTTATGGCAATGGAGCAATCGGAATTTAGACAAGCAATGATTTTATTTTTCTTCAATTCATTCGAAGATCGTCAATTTTCATAATATTGTTTTATTTCTTAATTTTCTTTGTATTTCTTTCTGAGCAATAAATCTTAGATCGTCTAAATTTTGATCAGGAAGGTCTGCGATCGCCATCTCAATGCTTAATGCTATGACAGCTTTAATATTGATGTTGTCTAGAATAAATTTAGGTCCTAAATTTAATATTTCATGTTGGTGTTTGTTGAGCTAGTCTGAAATATTGATATATTGGTTTCTATTGTCTTTTTTAACAGATAAATATGTTTATATAGTTGTTATATATATATATTTATTTATTTATTTATACAAGAAAAAGAAAGTGAGCTTAACATGTTTTTCACCCCCCCCTTCCATACATTACATAACTTAAAAGCTTTTTTTAAAAATGTAATTTGATATAATATTTAATTTTTTTTTTTTATTATAATTTTCCCATTTTTGCTGTTTTTTTTTTACTCACACAAGATTTTTGCTTTTTTTTAATCATGCATGATTTCCTCCTTTTTTGCTATTTTATGAATGGCATCCCTGTTTAATAAAAGATAGTCCAATGGTGGAAAAATGTCCTCCAGTGGGTTTTGTCGTAAACTGCTTTGCAGTCGGCTCTCCCACTGGATGATTTCCACTTCATCTTACCTCCGTGGCACAAAATGTCTGGAAAAAAGTTCAAAGGTGAATGGATTTTCCTGATTATTCTTGTTCTTTGCAATACTTTTTATTCACACATTATTTTTTAATAACTTCAGGGATTTTTTTTTTAATGCAGAAAGGCAAATGAGAAGATAAAGTTTATTTCCTCTACTTTTTCTGTTAAAGTAAAGAACAAACATTTAATCGGGTTTAAAATAGCTCTTATTTATAGATGAGCCCAAATGCATGGTAATAAAATATTGAAAAGAAAAGTAAAAATAACTGCTGTAGCAGAAAGGAAAAATATACAGTGAAAAAAAGTAATACAGGTATGGAAGCTTTCAAAGAACAGGAGGGGGGGATGACTATGAAATCAGTCATTTATTATTCATGCATTGTTTTCTTTTACCTATAATGTTAAACATGCAACTTGCAATGCATTTATCCCCTTCATACCTGAAAAGATTTTATATAATTATATTAGTTTTAAATGCAAAATTAATTAATTAAGAGTTTTTTCCCCATAAATTAAAAGTAATAGATAGTAGGTTAATGCAGATTAAAGCACAGTATACCACGTTAATAACTATTTCATGAAATTAAAAGTGTTCTATTCATCATTTTCAACTGTAGTCTTACAATTTAGTACCAAGTTACTTCAGTTTCCAAATACTCCTAAAGAACTTTTTAATGGGTATAAATGTTGCCAACTAAAAGAAAAATAATTTAAAACAAACTATTTATATTTTAAATCCAAAATAATAAAGAAATATATATCAGCTCATTTTATCCTCACCTTAACCTGCAACATTGTGATGCCAGAATACAATGTTAATTAGAATTTAAGGGCGAGATTCAAACGAAACTGATTTTAAACATTTTTCCACGCGAGCAGGAAAAACTTTAAATAAAAGCAAAGCTTCTTATTCCAACAAAACAAGCTGAATGCTTTTTGATAATGTGACACTGCAAACACTCTTGCACAATCGTTTTGGATAATTCAAACATTTTTCCGTCTATAGGCCATAGATCCAAAAAGGCTTAGCAGCTGGATTTCTCGTTATTTTAAAATACGAGGAAATACAATGGAATTTCAGTGTTAGCAGTTCTATTAAAGAGTCTAAGTAGTTTGCAAAACTTTTTATTATTTTACATTGTTTTACTAAAAAAGATTCAGCAGAAATGAATTCAAGCTAGTCTATGCTAAAGTAAAGTAAAGCTAGTTCAGGTGGCGCCGTCTTCTAATCACAACCTGGAATCTTGTTTATTGAGTTACAAAGTAATGATATTCGCTTAAAATTTTTAAATGCTAATTATTAAAAATATATGCTTGTCTAACTGGTTAAAATTGCTTTTTATAATATATTATTTAATAACATATAAAATGTAAGTTTTAATCATACAAAAAATACTTAATTTAATAAATAAAAAAAGGAAGAAAGAAAATCACAAAAAAGCATTAAGAATAAAAAATTATAATTTTGGAACATTAATATAAGCATGTATATACCACACTTTTGAAATTTTTGTTATCAAAATTACACATATTGAAGAGTAATAATAGTGAACAACACTACTAGGAAAAAAAAATCACTTACTATCACTCATTTCGAAGAAAAAGAAACACTTCAGTTAGTGTGAGTAATTTTAATAAAAAAATCTTTTACAGTTAAATGATTTGTATACATGTATATATTTATATTAAGTTTTCAAAGTTATAAAAATTTTATTACATTTTTTTTTCTTTTTTTCATTTTGCTCTTTTTCTTTCCCATAAAATTAAGTATTTTCGTCATAAGATAAAACACATATTTTAACATAGAATATATGTTAAAAAGCAATTTTATACAGTTTAGGCAAGCATATATTTGTAATAATTAAAAAACAAACCTAAGCAAGTTATTACTACAAATTTTATATTTATGATAAAAAGATGGCGCCACCTCGTTAACATCTGACGTCATAAAAAATTGGAGATAAATTTTTGCTCCAGTAAAACTCAAAGTTTGAACGTTTCATCGGAATCCGTTTTTCCTGTAGCTGACAAAATGATTGAGCGGTGGGAGGAAAACGTACGTTTTGGAGAGGATTGTTCGTGTTTCATTTGAATCAGGCATGAAGTCTAACAGATTTGGCCATTTTATTGTTCAATTGTAATAATGAGTAAGTTATGGTAGGAAAAATATAAAACTTGATGAATTACATTAATTTGGCATTTTTTAATCTTATTATGTAACCATTTTATCCCTACCCCCCACTCAAGCATAAACAGAATTTTTTTTTTTTTAATTCTTATTTTTTAAAATAGTAAGCTGTTTAGACCTTTGAAATTGAAAATAATACCAGCACTTCTGAAATTTTTAGCAATGTATTAGCTTCTTGAATGCTATTTGGAAACTAAAGAAAGGAACGTTGATATAGTAAGCAGATAAAAGCCTATATTATGTTTCTGATTACAATTAATACTTTACAATGAGTTTAAATCTTGCCAACTAATACTGAAAATATAGGTTAAAAAAGGAGATATTTAAAAACAAACTTTTAATATTTTTGATAAAAAAAGAAGTACCTATCCATTTTAACCCACCATGCCTTCAATGAATTGTTGTTAATAAATATATATAATATCAAAATTTTAACCTAAAGCAGACATTTAGTTGAATTAAAAATCCTATTTAATGAGTTTTAACAGTTATTAAAATTATATCAAATCTGCAATATTCCTTCCATAAATTATGGGAACCATTTGGCTGAAACTAAAATTGAAAATTCAGAACTTTATGATCAGACCACTCAAATTAGCAGAGGTCGCGCTGTCGATCGCCAATGTCACAAACTGCGAAAATAAAATTAGTTTGGCAAAAATATTGACAATTGCTTTTCTTAATGATGTCCAGAAAAATCTAATTTGGCGAATGAATTGGCGAAATGTTAAAAAGAGCTAACGTAAACCCTGAATTAGTATGATTTTTTATGGTGCCAAGGTATCCATTCTTCAATAGTTTCACTTAATTTGTTATAAATACTCTGAATGTATTGTGAATACTCTGAGTAAGTTTTTTTTTTTTTAGATAAATTTTTTCTATTCAATTGACACTCAGTCAAAGAAAACCTGTTTTGATTTTTGAATTTAATAGAATGCTTTTTTATTTTTTAGACTGTCAATTTAGAGCATAATCGAATCAGCAAGATTCCATTTGGAATTTTCTCTCGTGCCAAAAACCTTACAAGGTTGAACATGAAGGAAAATCAACTGACTAGTTTACCTCTAGATATTGGGACATGGAAAAATATGGTTGAGCTCAATTTGGGTACAAATCAGTTGACCAAAATTCCAGATGACATCCAGTTCTTAGAATCTCTTGAAGTTCTTATTTTAAGCAACAATTGTTTAAAAAAGCTTCCATCAAGCATTGGTAATTTAAACAAACTTAGAGTGTTAGACCTTGAAGAAAACAAGTTGGATTCACTTCCAAATGACATTGGTAACTTTAAAATAATACCTTTATATATATTCATATACTGTTTCAGAATTTTGTTTATTATCCATTCATTGATTATATGGGCTAGGTTCAAAAAGTTTACAGAAATGTTTTAAATTGTAATTTTTATTGAATCCATACTCAATTATGTAACATTTCTCTCAAAATATTTATTGTCAGCTGCAGTACATGTCAACCAATGGTCAGACAGATGGTTTATTGAAAACATTCAGAAGTCCTTCCATTATGACCATCTTGAGTGCACTTATCAACACTATAATCCCTTCATCTGCATTTGCAGATTTACAGCCTTTCATGCGAGTTTTTTTTTTTCAAGAGAAAGATGTGAAAATCACACTTTGCTAATTCTGTTGAATATAGGAGGGGGGAAAAAAACTGATGGAGTGCTTACTCTGATAATCCTGAACAAGAAATTATTGGTGAAATGAAGCATTGTCATATTGCAGCATCCAATTTTCAGGAGTCCAAAGACCATGCTTTTTGTCTGATTTCCTTATGTGATTGCCAAAGAATTTCAATTTAATTCTCCTTGTTCACATTTCCCTTGCAGAATTAATCTGGAACGTATGATTCTTTGACTGTCTAAAACATTTTCAACATGACTTTGCCCTTGGAGTGATCCAGTTTGATTTCCTTTTATCCGATAGTGTAAATATTTTTTCAGTCCAAAGATTGACAATTCATTTTCATATAAGGGCATACTAGAAATACTAGGCTTCATCTGTAATTATCCTTTCTAAGAAATGTGGGTCTGGATCAGCAGATCTCCACAAATCTCTCTTTGCAGTTATCATTTGCAGTCAATGTGCTCATAGACTACATTTTCAGATCTTCAATTAGAATGATTTGGCGGCTCCCAATGGAAATTTCATACTTTTCCAAGATGGTAGATTCTAATTGCCATTTGTCTACCTAAACAGTATCCTGAACCTAAGCATCTTTACATCAATCCAAAAGATTGAGGGATGACTAAATTTACAGCCCCTCATAATCTTCAACTGACTCTCTTCCATTCCATACACTATTTTTATATTTTTTTTTTTCAAGGGGTACTTCCCTGTAAGCTGCAGCTAAATATTCAAGAGCTTTTCCTGGTATCTTCAAAAAGACACAAATTTAATGTTCATTCTTTGTTCAGTAACTGACGTTTTTCTTAATATGAAATGAAATATCACTTCTGTGATGCTATGAACAAACTTAAAGGTAGTTCCCTACCAACCAGAAAACTGTTCATATCGCACACTCTAAAATGAATACTGAAATTTCCTGTAAACTTTTTGTATCTACCTTTTATAATGTTTTATTCTGTTTATGCTGTTTTAAGATTTTAGTATGCATTTTTATTTCATAACATACATGGTACCATACATGCTGCTGATTGCATGATTAAGGGGGGAAAATGCAGCTATATGTTAATTTTCTATTTTTTTAAAACTTCTGTTTTGAAATTAATTGCACTTTATAACTTTCTGTGAAAATTATGAAGGGTGAACAGATCAGGGGTGAGCAGAACAGGACAAACTATCACACTCAATTAAAGCATGTGATAGTTTGTATGCCTTGTATGTTGTATTCTAAACCCTCTCTGGCACAGTGTTTCTGAGTTAGGAATGCTTAAAATATCTCTATTTGAACATTAGATTAAAAATTTCTTTTAACATTCCTTTTCAATAGATGGCAGCACCAAACTTATCTTAACATATTTTTTAGATATAAATAACTTTTGAAAACCTCTATTTTTTTGCAGAAGTTTTTAAGATTTATTACAGATACTAAAAAGATTTACATAATTTTTTTACAAGTCATAGTATTGTCTGAATGCTAATCTATTTAATCTGTATTTCTTTTCTCGTTTTGTGGTCATAGCTTTTCGAAACTTGAATCGTGAAATAAGGGTGTTGCCTACATGGTCACCAAATGTTTACAAGTTTTCCCAGAACTTTGAGTCACAGTATGTGTATGATCTCATGTTTCACAAAGGGAGGCCTAGGCCATATATGTTTATATTGTTATGAATTTTTGAGGCAACCCGCTGTTCTGGGGCTTCAAATAGTTCAAAATTCGTGTTCTACGCTTCAGATAATTAAATTTTGTTTTTTGTTGCCCTATTGGTTTCCTATGGCGGTTCTAGAAATCTCGAGAAATATTGGTCCTAGGCCTTCGTTAATTTCACTTTTGGGGAATTACTTTTTGGCGCCAAATTTGACAATATTTCACTGACAGTTGCCAAGCGTGGCGACATTTTGGTCATTTGGCACAATTTTCCGAATAGGGCCTGAAAGTTGGTTTTTCTGCATTAAAATCACATAACAGGCTAATGATTCAGCTATATTTCTATGACATAATCAAAATTCCTGCTTTATGTGGAATCTTCAAGAAATAGATCCTTCTGGAAGTTCCTTGGAGTTTCTGCCTCTTCTATAAATACCAGCGCGCTGCCCCAAGACAGTCTGTGTGGAGTGAGCTCCTGTAGAGAATGAATCGCGCTGCCGATGTGTACAGTGCTTTGCTCTGTGATAGGAGCGGTGTTTTTGCACTTATTTACGAAGCTGTTTTTTAAGTGCTGTGTGTAAATTCTTCATTGCTGTGTCTCAAGGGATTGTGTACAATATCCCTTTCATATTTCCACTGAATTTTGCTTGTGAAAGTGTTTTATTTTGTGTGAGAATTACAGCATTTGTGAGAGCTTCGGTACTGAGTGGACTGTTATAAACGAGCTACTGGCTGTTAGTGTCTGTGAATTTTGTACAGTTGAGTGTTCGACTAAGTTCTAGAAGCAATAAAGTTTGTTTTTCATCCTGACTAGCGGACTTTTTAGTAGAACTTTCTACACCAATTGGACTTTAGAACGACGAACCCAGGAAACAGGCAGAAGTTCCTGCAACAATATTTTTTGTTTCTTTTTATTTTCTAAACATGTACCATGTAAGGAAAGTATTGTAATCATGAAAAAATTCGACTTCGAGATTTTGGTATATTTACCCTTATTGAGGAATTAATTTTATGCTATTTTTTACGAGATGTTTGTATGCATGTGTGTGTGTATGCGAGTGAACACTAGCTCCTGAACGGGGCATTCGATTGAGCTCAAATTGGGTATATATGTTATAAACCACCGTCACAAGACTGGTATTGATTTTGGTGTGTATAGGACTTAGTTTTTCTACAGGGTTACGACAAAGATTTTTCATTATGGCCTATGGGGTGAATTCTTGAAAGTGCACTAGTGTTTAAACGGTACGTTCGATTGAATTGAAATTGGGTATATATGTTATAAACCACCATCGTAAGACCGGTATTGATTTTGATGTGTATCAGACTTTTTTCTACAGGGCTACGACAACTATTTCTTATGACATACAGGGAGAAATTCTTGAAACTGTTCCAGCATTTGAACAGTACATTCGATTGAGCTGAAATTTTGTATATATGTTATAAACCACCATCGTAAGATTGGTATTGATTTTGGTGTGTATAGGACTTATAGTTTTTCTACAGGGCTACGATAAATATTTATTTTACACTATGGCCTATAGGGGGAAATTCTTGAAACTGCGCTAGCGTTTAAAAGGTACATTCGATTGAGCTGAAATTGGGTACCATCGTAAAACCGGTATTGATTTTGATGTGTATAGGACTTATAGTTTTTCTACAGGTCTACGACAAAGATTTACATTGTGGCATATGGGGAGAAATTCGTTTTCGCAATTTTTCGATTTTCACAAGAGAAGTTCGCTAGCGTTTATTTAAATGCTGGGTAATGATCTTAATCGTAAGTGTTCGAAAAGTCGAATGGGGTCACTCCAGATTTTTTTCTTTTTGGGTCGGTTGGACAGCAGAGGAATGCAGAAGAGTTTTTCTGAACTAAGTTTTATCATTTAGGTACTTGATTTTCACAAGAGAAGTTCCCGTTTTTCTCTCTCTAGTTCTGACAACTTTGGGCATAGAATAATTTTGTGAATATTTATTTGTATAACTTTTGTAGTTTTTTAATTAATTATAAATACAGTAGTAGTTTGATTAATTTTTAGAAAATGAAGGGTATCGATAAGGCCTTATTTTTGTCCCAGAATAACTGGGAAAAAAGCACCTACAGCTCTGTGGTTTCTTTACATATTCTGAAAATAGACTGTGGGCCCGATAAGAAAATATGCATATAAGAGAGAAAAAATTACAGTTAATATTATTCATGGGATGTCAAACTTTGGTCTAACTATGATTTTTGTTGAGAAAGATACATTTTTAGTAACATTCCAACATTTTTTTATATAGAGCACATATAAGAAGCACTTTCTTTTTTATTTTATTCTTAATATTCTTATGTTACCACACAATTTTATTTTAAATTTTCATTGCTTCCATCCTGTGCTCATAGATAAATACAAATAAAATGATTTTCACCATTAAAAAATTGATCATCATAATTTTGCTGGTCTGGTTGCTTGTTGTAAGACCAGCATGACATATTGATTAACATGAAGTTGAACAGTAACTATTTGCACAGTTAATGATACGGCTTTCCCGCCAATCTAATAAATTAAGTTCGAGAAAAAGGATGGATCAAGAAGCATGCTATTTGGAAAGATATATCTGTAGATGATCTTCAAGACTTCCGAAGGCTGACGTTTCAAGAGTTTGTGACCTAACTATAGGAATTTATCAACTAAAACAGGCAAAGTATTACACAAAGGAACAGATAATCAAGGCCTTTATAAAATATTTTTACATGAAGAATCAAGTAATATTTTGAGTATAAAATTTCAATCCAGGCACACAGCTTCCTTATACTCTCTTTGGATACAGTGCAATTCCACCACTATACTCTACTGGTACTGTCAATGTAAAGTAGGGGTAATACTTGTTGGTGTTACGCACATATTGCTTCTGGGTGGTGACAAATCATGGAAAAATCGGGGTACTTTATCCATCTGGAAATATCAGGGAATTTTATAAAAATATCTAAAAATCAGGGAACTTTCGTTTTTGCCTTGTGAACAAGACCTTCATTTTTAATTGTGGATCAACCCCTAACTCGCGGGTTATAGGTTCATTCTGGATTATACAATACTTGACTGATGCAGACACTCTAAGAATACAAGACTCAAGTGATCTGGGTACTATGAGTCCAAAATCAGTTACCCTAGTAGCACAACTAGTTTAAATTACGTTGGAAACACGTTTTTTGACGTTAAAAAATGTGTTTTAAACGTCTTTTGGACTAATTGTGCTACTAGGGTATTCGGACTCGTACTAAGATACGGATCATACAAGTAACCAGACATACAAATCATATAGACATTGGTGTTATTTACTAAGGGCAAGAGAGGGCAGTTATCCCTCTAAAATGTTAGAAAATTTGGCTATAACCTATTTGAAAATGTAATTTTCTATATTGGGAAGCATTTTGTCCCCCCCCCCCCCCACACACACACACAATGTTGCATGCCTTCTCAGTTTATGCCAATACTTATAGACAAGTGTATCAATCAGACATTTGAATGCGAATATGAAGCACTCTTTTTGGGCAATCCAATAACGAGTCCTTATCCCTAGTGGTCGATTGGCATTTGCCCTTTACACCAAGAGGGTGGAATTTCATGCTTATTGTGACCCCCTGTTCCCTTATTACACTCTGTAGTTTTCTACTGTCACTGTAATTTTGATCATTGTGTGTGTAATGATCAGGGAAAATTCAGGAAACTTTTTTTCGAAATTTCTGTAGCCACTCTGTGCTTCCGTAATCTGGTATTTTAGTTACGACAGATATCAAAATTACAGTACCTGAAGAGTTTTTGTGACTACAATGATTGTTTAATGGATGTAGATGGTGAAGGACATTGGAGTAAGATAATGAAGACTAGATCAGTGGCGGATTAATGAAAGTTTGTTGGGGGGGAGTTAGTTAGAAGATTGACATTTACATCCATTTTATGGAAGTAAAATAGGGTCTTTTAATTAGTTTCTTTATTCTCGGGGGGGGGGGGTGCGGTCGCCCCCTCCGCCCCCCCCCCTTTATTCCACCCTTGGACTGGATGGGGTATAGAAAGTGAAAATGTTCAAATGTTCAAACTAATCCAAATAAAGTTGATTAAGTTCATAGTTTTGCACTTTTATAAAACCTTCCTAGAATAATAGGATCAACTGCAAAATATATATTAAATGAGAATACAGGGTTTGTATGCCTCAGGGAAAACCTGGAAAACTCAAGGAATTTTTTTATAACTAATTATGTCAGTGAAAACTCAGGGAAAAGGTACTTATTTGTATTACTAGTAATATTTTATTGCTTATTTTCTTCCCAGTTCTAGTTAAGTTTCACCATGCTGTACTAGGAACATTTTATTCAATATTTTTAGTAATATCTGTTTATGAATATGTAAGTAGTTCAAAGTATTAAGTACATAAATGTTAATTAGTTATTTGGAATACTGATCATTACCTTTTATTTATGCTTGCGATAAACCTGGAAATTTGTAGGAATGGGTCTGGAATACTCAGGGAATTTAATTTCAATAAATGAGTATGAACCCTGGAATATTCTGGTATAATATTTAATTCATCTTACTATTTACCTTCATATAAACCTAATGCACATATAAAAAAATTCATACAGGGGATGGGACAAAAATAAGGCCCTATCGGTACCCTTCCTTTAAATGATATTGTAAATGTTCCTGAGAGGCTTGAGTATTTCTGATGCACAGAAACTGCTAAGCCATGATGATTCCTTGAAAGCTGTGGCACTGAAAAATACACACCTGAAAGGAATATTGCATCACATCTATCTGATACAGAAGATGATGAGGTGGATGACCCTTCACCACCAAGCTCATCTACTCGATCTCAAGTCACTATATGGGATATAAAAAAGACTGCAAAAAACTCATTTAGTTTTATATAATCACTGGTCCAAATAACTAACATAAAGCCATATCCAATTGCAGAGATACTGGGCAAATACGAAAGCTTTTCATGATGACTTTATCCGACAACATATGTTATTTCAAAGGTTTTCCTGGATATTAGGTTATTTGTATTTAAACATCAACTTTCTAGAGCCAAATAAGATATGCAAATTTTTGGTTAAGTTGTAGCAAGTGGAAACTTAAGTTTCTTAACCATCTCTGTAACAGTTTTATCAGTGTACTTCATTCAAGAATCAAGTGATTGATGAATAAATGATAAGTTTCAAAGAAAGTAGTTCAACGAAGCAGTACATGCCAAAAAAACCCCATATGTGTTCTAGGTATGGATGTGTTGCAATAAGACTAGATTTGTATCACAACTTGAGATTAAGTCAAAAAAAAAAAAAAAAAAAGCTCCAGAATGAAACTTTGGTGGAAATGTGAAAAGACTGAGAGCATAGGCTTTTATGGATTATTTTTTACAATGTACAAACTTTTTCGCTTCTTTGAAGAGGAAAAAATCGGTACATTTGGCACTGTCCTCATTAAAAAATATTTGCTGAAGATAAGATCATTACTAGAAGTGAATATGATTGGGCTGTTAGTACTGATGGCTCCAATAGTAACATATAGCTCAAATATTAGTACTGATGGCTCAAGTTGCCTCAAATAGAAAGACAAGCTGTGTGTGTCATTTTTAACTTCTTTTCCAGATGCAGTGATTCCATTCAAATTGAAAGAAAGAAAGATTGAAATAGTGAATATAGTGAATATAAATTGCCCTAAAGCCATTTCTGTTTACAACAAAAATATGGGGTATGTGGATAAATTTGATCATCCATTGTCCCTGTATTTAAGTAGACCAAAAAAGTAAGAAAGGTTGGCATAGAATATTCTTTCATTTACTGGATGTAGCAGCTACATTCTACATAGATTGCTAACA
This sequence comes from Cheiracanthium punctorium, assembly GCA_038373885.1. Classification (NCBI taxonomy): domain Eukaryota; kingdom Metazoa; phylum Arthropoda; class Arachnida; order Araneae; family Cheiracanthiidae; genus Cheiracanthium; species Cheiracanthium punctorium. The sequence continues at coordinate 668,522 of JAWZYV010012130.1, forward strand.
AGCAAGGAAATTGACACAGCCAAATTATTTCACTTGAAATTAATTTTTGCATATAGAGAAATAGGAAATGTGCAACCCCATCCCGAGAAAAGACAGAGTTCAAGTCCCAAATACACACTTCTATATAAAATTTGTGTATTTGATTAAAAAAAGATTTTGCAATATAGAACACATACCTGGGAAATGTAATCAAAGAAAATGTGCTTATTGCAGTACCAAAACAAAACCACATACATCAAGATATGTGTGCAAAACTTGCAATGCTGCATTGCATTTTATGAAAGCAAGATGAAATGAAGAAAATAGAGGACATTTAAATATCTGAAATTAACCAAGAATTATCCATATATTCATTTATTCACATATAATCGAGTATTTTGTGTAACCAAGAAACATTTTTTTTGGGGGGGGATAGGGTGTAGTGTATCAGGCCTCCTGTGGTGCACCCTGGGTAGTGCCAAATCTGCTAGAGATCAGCTTTTAGTGTTTTTTAAAGTCTGATTGTATTGTGTGCTTTACAGCCAAGCTCACTTCACTATACTTTTTAAAGCTTACTGAGTGTTTCCGTGGCAGAAATACCTATAAAACTAAAACAGTAGGTGCTATAATTTCAAAATCATGCCTGCATGCTATTCCTGTAATTTTTTTTTTTTTTTTTTTTTGTGGAAATTCCAACTTTAAATGGAATGTGCCAGAAAGGGTTAATCATGTAGCATTTCCTCCTCCAAAATTTAGTATAGCTATTCTTAAGTGAATAGTGATTTTATTTTAAAACATTACAAGTATAAATGTTATGCCAATTTGCCTATTATCAGTGTTTTATGTAATTATTGATTTTCCTCTTATATCATGCTTTAATTTAGAATAGTTTTTAATTTATATGCACACATATTTAAACACTTATTCTTGACTTGAAAGGGCCATCCATCTCTTTCCTACCCAAATATGCATGTTTCGAAATGTCAGTGAAACTATTTACATATTGTACGCAAAAATTTTCAATTCACCCCACCCCCACCATTAGTCAGATTGTTTAAATACCGTTCAAAATCTAGAAAAATTTTTTAAATACAAGTTTTGACTTGTTTATTTATATCACTGTACAGATGCACTGTTAAGATTTCATTCTAATATAATAGTAAATTTTAATTTTTTTAATACAAACTGTAAGTATACATGTATCCTTTTTATAAATTTTCACTTGGCATGTATCATTACTTTTGTAACTTTTGTTTTAATTTAGTTTGTCTTATCTATTTTAATAATATGTAATTTATTAATTGATTATGCTTTTTGTATCAGAAAGTTAAAAAGCATTCGATTATGTATATTTGTGTTAATAGTTGTGCACTTTTGCTTAACTTTTTTGTTGTTTTTGTTAAAGGCTATCTGAGTGAACTCCAGAAATTAATTATTCAAAGTAATCAGCTGACATCTTTGCCTAGAGCCATAGGGCGTTTATCAAATCTTCAGTTGCTTAATATTGCAGAAAATAATTTAAGTAGTCTTCCTGAAGAAATAGGTGACTATATACTTTTTGATATTCCTTCAGAAGTTTTCATGTGTATGCAAATTTATATCCTAAGCAAAGTACTGATATTTATGTATAGTTTATGTTTTGCTTTGTAATTCCCAAAGACCAATTTTTTAAATTTATAATTATTTATAGATGTTTGTTGTGGGTAAATCTTGTTTACTTAAAAATTGTAATTACTTTACTATTTTAATCTCTCGCATAAGATATTTTGCTATGAAATAACAGAAAAATTTAAAGATAGTCACACAAAATCTTAACCTGACATTTTGAAGGTACAGTTTGTTGAACCTAAATAAAGTCATGTAAACATGATTATTTGATGATTTGGCCTATCTTGTTTGCAGTCTTAGTACAATTGAAAGGAATTTTCAATCACTATAGGGGCAAATTTACATATTTTTACTTATCTATCTTTTCTACCGAAATGCAAATGACCGTATTACAGTCCTGAGAGGGAAAAATTTCTAGTTGCTTAAACAACTAGAAATTTTTAGAAGACTACTTTAAGAAGAGAAACTGTCTGCAGTAAAATGAAAATATGTAAATAAGAGAATATTTGTAATGGTTGCCTCATAAAAAAAAAAATAAATCTTAAGGATTTTTAGAATTTGCATCATTTGTTTCTGGAAAAATTGTTTCAGAGTATTTGTTTAAATTGTTCACTCTAATTTAAAACTCTTTCTAAAGTATCTTCCATTTTAATTTTTTAATTATTTTGAATTGAACTATGTGTTTTTCAATATTTTAATGATACTGACCTTTCCAATTTTTTTTTCTTTTTAAGTTTACATGTAATATAAAATTTTTGTAGGTTAAATTATTAAGCTGCATTGTATTTCATAATTTTTCATGTAAAGAGCACCATCACTATCAAATAACACACACATATATATTCATACATTTTCCTGTCTCCACCATAGTGAAAAATATAGCTTTTGTGAGAGATAATTTAGTTAAATAAATTTGCAGAAATAAGAGTTGAAACTTTCTTTAAAACAAATAATTAAAAACTTTTAACATGTTCTTTGCTCTATACACTTTAATTATTGATAAATGTTTTGAATTTGATAGAATCATAATTAATTTTAACTGTGATTCTATCATAATTTAATGAAGTAATGTTATTCTATGAACTAGAGTTTGCATACTAATGTTGCTTAAAGTAGTAAAGTCAAATGCAGATTATTCTTTTTAAATTTTTATTGCTGTAAAATCTCTTTATAAAATTTTGAACATGATTCTGTATGTTTGTTTAATGTATGCTTAAGGAATATGTTGCAGTATATTTAATAAGTTCAAGGTCAGCTGACCTATTTTAATTGGCTTTAATTAACATATTAAACAGGGATATTGAGTTATTAATAAATTATTTCATATTAGTGTAGAATACTTAAGTTTTTCTCCAGTTTTGCTAGTTTATTCCAAATTTCTCCTATAAAAATTTCTTTTGGGATGGAAAACTCATTAGTCTTCAATTTGTTTTATTATCTTTGCATTCAAGGACTAAACAGTATGAAATTTACGGTACAATTACCACTGGTAAGAAGTCTCTTCACAAATTACAATATTTAATCTTGGATAACCGTTTTTGCTGCTATTTGTTTAAAAAGTATTTGACAGTGTTAAAATCTTGGTTTCTTATTTTATTTTACATTTCTAAAAAATTTTTAACACTATAGGCACACTGGAAAATTTGGAGACATTGCTAATCAATGATAATCCTAGTCTTCATCACTTGCCTTTCGAACTTGCTCTCTGCAGTAATCTACAAATAATGGGTATTGAAAATTGTCCTCTATCCCAGATTCCTCCCGATATTGTCAATGGTGGACCATCTTTGGTCATTCAAGTAAGTGCATTATTGTTTTGTCATGTAAATATTTTGTTCATGCAAATCCATTCTTATAACCAATTTTTGGTTTACACTTTACTGGTATATTGATCATGTGCAAGATTTTTTATTACACTATTTCTTAGATTAGTCCATTTGTAGCTTTGCCTTAACGAGATTATCAGGTTTATATAAAGAGAATTGTTTAACTAATTATGTGAAGAAATAACCTTTTTTGCCTTTTGCAAATACATAATTTGGCTTGTGTTTTATTCAGAATTTAATATTTATTTCTATTTATGCATCAGCATTTCTTCAGTGATATCTATTTTGTCAGGTTCGATTATTTTATTGAAATGTGTCAAAATTTTAAGAATCCATTTTGGGTCATTCCATGCCAAATCATCCAGCCAAAGCACACATTGTCTACCCCACCTCCTCAGATTTGGATGAAACTTGGTACATGGCATCTTTAGACAAATATAAGAACCCACATTTTTTATTTTTGGAATATTTACATTATTTTGCTTTTTATAGCTCTTTGAATTTTTGCCTCATTCGATAGATTTTTCTGAGACACTTACAAACTAGAATGGCAGACTTTGCTATTGTTTCAATAATTATCAAGATAGATTGTTGAAATTCGTTATACTTATGCAGAATATGATACAGATTCAAAATATATCTTTTAAAATACAATTTAATTAATATAAATAATTATTATTAATTTTTGAAGTTAGAAAATGTGTTTTCAGAAATTTAAAACATGGAACAACTAACCCCCTTATAACTTTTTTCTGACTAATTTGACAATTTTAGTTTTAGTGTCATTAGAAAGAGCATAAAATTTCCTATTAAAATATGGGAAAAAAATAGTGTGTATTTAACTTTCACCCCACACACTATCACTTTTGAAAAAGTAGTTACTTGATGAATAAAATTTTTTGTAATTTTTGTGCACTCATATATTTTCGGCCAATTTTACAACAAAATTACACAAAAAATACTTGAATTAGAAATGGTAATATCAGTTTCAAATTGATTTTCAAAAAACTATCTTAAATTGAAAAAAAAAAATTAAAAGATAAAAAAAAAAAATCATAAGGTCACCTTTTCATATCATCTAAAGAAGCGATGCCTTATCCACCTTGCATATGCAAATTTGAATAAAATGCAGTACTGGATACCTTCCTTTAAACAAATATAAGAACAACCTTTCTTCATTTATGAACTATTTACATTAAATTTCTTTTTATAGTTATTGGAATTGCCTTATTTGGCGGATTTTACTAAGACAGTTTCAGAGCAGGATGAAATGCGATATGTTATTGCTTTAATAGTTACGAAGTTAATAATTATGAAATTCATGATACTTTTTCAGGATATCAAATAGATTTAAAATGTAATTAATAGAAATACACGTTGGTTTATAAATGTTTTCAAAAGTTACAACTAGAGCCAAGTACTAATTGATAACTGACTGTTCTTTTTTTATTTAATGTATCTATTCTTCTTCTGATTTACTTAATTTAAAAATGCTAGTATTAAATTCAGCTAAGGTAAAAAATGTCCTATTTTATTTAAGCAATTTTAGCTTTTTTTTTTTTTTTTTTTTTTCACTAACTGAAGAAAGCTTGTTTTGGATTCTCCCAGTATAAGTCTAGATTTCTGGAACATCAACAATACATAAAATGTTGACAAATAGCACCCAGCATGCATCTTCTTGGCCATAATTTCGATTTTCAGGCCAATAAAATAATTTAGCTGGCCAACTAGGATGCATAAATTTAATCATTGCATCTTTCTGTTTCTCTTCTTTTTTCCAACACTAACCCAATGTAATATTTATCATCATAAGCTGCCCATACATATGAATTTTTCTCGATGTTTAAACTTTCAGACTCACGATCTAAAGAGTGTATTAATGAATAAGAATTATCATTGCTTAAAATTTTGGCTGCTATTACTGTTTTCGAAAGGGGTTGAAAAAAATGGAAGGATCTTGTACCAGGCACAGTTGTGGATCTTTTAAACCGACCGTCAAGTTTAGATGCCTATGAGTTTATATCATCTGCAGTGATCTTCTGGAATGTTATGCGGGGAAAATGTTCAGTACGAAATTGAAACATCTTTTCAGTGTTATGAATTTGGTCTTTATATGGCCTTTGCAGACTTGCTCTTGATACTGTTCTTTTGACAGTCCCCCCAATTCCATCACAAGCTGACTTACCATGACTTGTAGCATGGAAAGTCCATGAAGCACTTAAGCCAAAATTTTCTTTATGATGGCATAAATTTATCAAACTCTTTAAATTTTTGTATTGTGCAGCACAACCATCTGTGATATATTCAACTTTATTTATATTTGTAAATTTTTCATGGAGTAACAAACTCAGTCTTCTCTGTACTTCATAGACAAAAAGAACATCATGGTTTAAATAATCTGAAATAAAGCACAGACACATTTTTGTAATCTCCTTATCTTTCTTGTAGTATAGGACTACAGGATGCACTATACAGGCTGAATGTACCCAGTGATATCTCTGAATTTCATCTTGCATTAGAAAAGAGAAATTTTCAGCAAAATCCATCAAAATTAACATTTGATTTGTCTGCAAACTTTCTTTTTTCTGTTTTAAATATCCAGTTTGCTGTTAAGAAATAAATGAGTGAGGTATTAAAACTTTCAATTTTTTTACAAAAAGATCAATAAATTCGGTTAAAGGTAGGATTTAAAGTTTGAAAATAGCTGTGATCAGTAGTTACCCATTGTGAAAACTTAATTTCACCCTCCTCTTCAAAATCCTCAAATATTTTTTTTGATATAGTCTTCCACTTTGTCAGCATTTAAACACTTACGGCATTTTCGCAACATGCAATCTCTGTTTTCTCTGCTGCAAACCATTAATTCAATAAAATCATTCATTTTTGATTTTTCTAAATTCATAGCATTAAGTAGAAGAATAAGATTTTGATGGATTGCACAAACAGAATGTGTGCCTGGCTGATCAACTGTGACACACCATTTAGGACGTAATTTGCAGAATTTAGAAAATCCTACTTTATAATTAGGGAACTTTTCTTTATAAGCTGTCTATAGTTCCTTAAGGTTGCACAATATTAGACGTTTTTGCTCATAAACTTTCCTTTGCACGCTAACTTTGTCCTTAGTACCTGGACTTTAGTCCTTAGTAACTTTGTCCTTAGTCCTAGTACCTGGCATACATTTGCTATTTTCATCATCTTGACAAAATTTAATAACATTCTCAACTATTTCTGGAGAGATTTTTCTACCTTGACAAGGTTCAGGATAAGAAAGTATTCCCTTGTCTTTTGTTAACTGGCGTGCTTTCCTTGCTATGTACTCGATAATATTGGACTCTTCTGATATTTTTTTACATGACCATGACTTTAGAGCAAGTGTTAAAATATGTATCTTCTCTTTCCTACTTTTAGCAGATTACCAACTTGTCTCCAAGCAGCTGCAAATTTTGTTTTCTTTCTTTTTTGCAGTTTTTCACACTAAGTTTTATAGCAGATATTAAAATTATAGTAAAAATTAAGCATTATACTTATTAAGATCAGGAACTGTATCATATTTGTTAAAAGAAAGAAAAGGGTAACGTGATTAAATATATAAAGCAGATGTACTTATGTATTTCCTCAAAGCTATGAAGATTTGATCTTATGCAGGCAAGGACTGAAGCTTAAAGTTTCAATGAAATCATTTAAGAATTGTTCCAAGTTCATAAAAAAATCTGGATGAGGTGACAAATACCCAGATTAGTTTACAGCTTCTGAAATAGTATTTTTTAATTTCATTGTATATGAGAGAAAGAGAGTAGTAAATCTAGTAAAAGAGAGACTTAAAGTGTCTTCCTAAAATCCACCAAATGTGGCAATTATTCAAATAACTATAAAAAGAAATTTAATGTAAATAGTTCATAAATGAAGAAAAGTTGTTCTTATATTTGTTTAAAGGTATCCAGTATTGCATTTCATCCAAATTTGCATATGCAAGGTGGATAAGGCATCGCTTCTTTAGATGATATGAAAAGGTGACCTTATGATTTTTTTTTATCTTTTAATATTTTTTTTCAATTTAAGATAGTTTTTTGAAAATCAATTTGAAACTGATATTACCATTTCTAATTCAAGTATTTTTTGTGTAATTTTGTTGTAAAATTGGCCGAAAATATATGAGTGCACAAAAATTACAAAAAGTTTTATTCATCAAGTAACTACTTTTTCAAAAGTGATAGTGTGTGGGGTGAAAGTTAAATACACACTATTTTTTTTCCATATTTTAATAGGAAATTTTATGTTCTTTCTAATGACACTAAAACTAAAATTGTCAAATTAGTCAGAAAAAAGTTATAAGGGGGTTAGTTGTTCCATGTTTTAAATTTCTGAAAACACATTTTCTAACTTCAAAAATTAATAATAATTATTTATATTAATTAAATTGTATTTTAAAAGATATATTTTGAATCTTTATCATATTCTGCATAAGTATAGTGAATTTCAACAATCTATCTTGATAATTATTGAAACAATAACAAATTGTAACTGAGTCTGCCATTCTGGTTTGTAAGTGTCTCAGAAAAATCTATTGAATGAGGCAAAAATTCAAAGAGCTATAAAAAGCAAAATAATGTAAATATTCCAAAAATAAAAAATGTGGGTTCTTGTATTTGTCTAAAGATGCCATGTACCAAGTTTCATCCAAATCTGAGGAGGTGGGGTGGACACCCCTGGATGATTTGGCATGGAATGACCCTTTTGCAACTTTTAGAAGAAAAAGTAATAATTTTCATACATATTTGCTGCATGATAATGCATACATTTTTTACACTGCTTTGAGGTATATTTTGATCTGATTCAAGACCTATTAATACGGGGTTAACACAAATGAATCGCCAAATTTTAAATATTTATATTTTCAAAACTATTACACACATAAGTAAGACAGAAAAATTAAAAAATATATAAAAGTTATATTTTTTCCTAATTTTCTGATATTTGATGTGACTTTTTGTTACACAACAAACATCTAATCTGTAATAAAGTTAGTTTAGTTAGTTAGGAACCACAAACCATATAATACTACAAAAGTAGTATTACTTTGTCTGTGGTTCCTAATGCTGCAAAAATGCATTTTTTATGTTCTTGCAGTGTTTTCTCCATTGATGGCTCATAAACACCGTTTGTGCAGCATTAAGAGCCATTGACAGTGTGATACTACAAATTGTATAGTTTAAACTTGATTGCAGATTAGATATTTGTCATGTAACAAAATGGTCACACATAAAACATTTGAAACTGAATTAAAAAAAAGCTTTAATTATATATATTTTTTAAATTTGATATACCACATAGCAATGTGTAATAGCTTGAGAAATATAAATATTTAAAATCCAGCCATCTATTTGTGCTAACTCTGTATTTAAAGTATACATGCTAGCTTTTACAGATTATGTAATACCATATCTAATTTGTAAAATATGCATATTTTGCTGATAATTTACTAATGTACGGTTATGACGCGTAATGCGATTTTTAGCATTCTCAATTTTTTTCAGTTCAAATCTTTTTACATCCATCTGTAAAATATACAGGGTGTCCAGCCTTAATGTGACCCAATAGCTAATTCCCGAACCGTTCAGTTTAGATATGCACTTCCAATTTGAAAAATGTTTTTAAAAAGGTAAAGAATGTTTTTACGTGCTTTTCAAACCAAAAAAACCCATTTAGAAAAAAATTACAAAAATTAATTTTTTATACGGTCCCTAGATCCTATCACTTATATTTAGGAAAAGATGCAGTACACAAAACAAAGTAAACACAAAAAGTTTCATTTTATTACGATAAAAACTGTCCGAGTTATGGAACTTTGAAAATCATACATTTCATCCATATTCAAGACGGTCCCTTACTAGCTTCTTGAAAACGACCGAGAAAATGGATGAAATGCATGATTTTGAAAGTTCCATAACTCGGTCAGTTTTTATCATAATAAAATGAAACTTTTTGTGTTTACTTTGTTTTTGTGTACTGCAACTTTTCCTAAATATGTGATAGCACCTTAGGGACCGTATAAAAATTTAATTTTTGTAATTTTTTTCTAAATGGGTTTTTTGGTTCGAAAAGCACGTAAAAACATTCTTTACCTCTTTTAAAACATTTTTCAAATTGGAAATGCATATCTAAACAGAACGGTTTGGGAATTAGCTATTGGGTCACATTAAGGCTGGACACATGTATATTTTCCTTTCTGCTTTCCTTCCTTTAGACTTCCAGTGCCTTAAGAGTAAAACTTGATTCCTATTTTGAATTTAAATTAATTTTTTTAACCCCACCCCCAACTCTCAAGGAAACCAATAAAGGAAAAAAAACTTAATTGACTAGGGGAGGTCAAGGACAAGTACGAAAAAAAAAATTGCTATGCCCAAAAGTTTTAAAAGGTAGAATTGCTCACAAAAATTATTGATTTATTGACATCCAATTAGCAAAAATCGTAATATTTCAGGGAGTGCCCAGCCCCCCTGGCTCCATCCTCCGGATATTTTCAGATTTTCAATTCAGTCTTTTTTCCATCCCTCTTCAAAGTAAATATTTTTCCTGTAGTACTCTTTCATTTACAGTTCCATTGCCATAAGAAAAAAAAATTGATTCCCATTTTGAACTTAATTTTTTTAACCTCTCTCCCCTTCCTTAACCAGGAAATAAAAAGAATTTAACTGAGTAGAGCAGGTTTAGTTATGAATGAAAAAAAAAATATTTAAAAAATTGAAAATTAAAGAACGTTTACTAGAAATAAACATAGTGTTACTGATGTGAGATGGAAATTTACTGAAATGAGCACATAATTTTAAGGATATTAGTTCTTCCAGGTTGGCAGGTATTTTTAAAATAATGTGCTTTTTCAAAATTTAGATAAAACATTGTTATTTACACTTGCTGAAAACAATCTCAATAATTTTCTTTATATTTAACTAGCTGCGTACCCGTTCTCCGCACGGTAGGGAACGAAACTTTTTCTTACATATATAATTTGAATTGATTCCAGTGATTTGGAATCTCAAAATAAGCAAAATGATTTGACTCTTGGCGTAAAGTTTCTCATTCGTTATTCGTAAAGTTAGTATAAGTACTGACCTGAGACCATTGTTAATATTATGACAAAAACAATGTCGGTGTCATTGCTGATCAGAAAAAGAAAAGCGTGACGGTTTGCAGCGAAAATTCCTAACTTTCAAAATGTCTCATTTCTATATCATACTCTTTTTTAGATTTAAGTTATACCACCTTAGATACTACATGATGTGGCGAACCGTTTTATTTTATAGTTAAATAGTTGTGTACCCGCTCTTCGCAAGGCAAGAAGAGAACATTTTCCCAAAATGTGATCATGACTACTTGTGACAAAACAGAATCTCCAAGAAAAAAAAGTTCAGTTACAGTCTTTTCTGTTGAAACTACCGCGGGATATATTAACGTGACGTAGAATTACTTAATGCTTAGTTAGCTGTGATGTAAGATGGTTGTTGTAAAAGGAATAGAACACTTAGTTTCACGAAATATTTATTAATGCGGTATATTGTGCTTTGATCAATATTGCCCAAGCATATCTACTAACTATTACTTATACTATCTTTTATTGCTACCAATACAATATATTTTTGTTTTCCAGTCGTTAATACTTAATTTAAAGAAATGGCTTAGATATTTGCCACGAATGTAGTCTTTTATTCTTTGGTGACTTTGGCAATTTACGCATTAGTATAAACGATAATCATTTCACTTTATGGTTGCCACTAAAACAGCTCTCCATACATTTGTATGCTTAATTATTCTCAGATTGGCCTATTTAGCACCAGGGCCCTATTATCTCACTGGCAAATCGGGACTTTGCCCAGTGCCTCTGGCTCGAAATGGCCCCCAATTTCAAATGTTGTTCTGAAATATTCTTTTTTATAAGCATATTTTATGAAAAATAAAACAAATTTCATAGATGGAGGCCCCAAAATTCATCAATGCGCGGGGTCCCTGTTTGCCATAATCAGGCCCTGTTTAGCACCGCAAAATATTTCTTGCGATTCGAAAACGTGTCCCGTTTAAAATCTCAATTGAAAATAATGCTGGATAATTCACTGGTGAAAAAACAGCATTCAATTCTTTTTCTGGCAACGTAAAATAAAATATGGAATTATTTCATGCGTGGTGTATGTTTTGCTTGTGAGTCCGTTATTCTGATTGAGTTTCGAAAGGGGTTTTAAACTCGTGACGTCAAAGTGACTTGTGACGTCATTTCACATGTGAAAACTCTGTTATTTTAAAGTAATTTTATTTATTTTTTTCAGCTGGCAATTTTAATCATTGTTACTGTTTCCAAGACAACCAAACCGCAAGATATCATACCGAAATTCTTAATCATATAAGCAGCTGCGATTGAAATAAAAATCCTTCTTTACTTAAAAATTCTCCTAATTTATATTTTTCCTCCGTTCTTCTTTTAAAAGTGGGCGATTTGTGTGCTCCGTCTTTTCCGAAATATAAAAAAGTTATGACAGATAGAATTCAAGATGCAGCAGTTTTAAAAATATTTTACGAAAGTCAGCGTCAAATTTAATTTTATTTGAAAAATTCCCAAAAATCTGCAAATTATGTTACACATTCCGAACAAACAGTTTTTAAAAGAAAATTTTCTCCTCTATACGATGATGTAAATATCGTTTTTTTGCGAGTGTAATTACTGGCGTTATTATGTATTACGCAAGAAAAATCGCTAAAAATCGGACAAAACATAAAATAAAACATTTTCTAATTCGAATTTCGAAAAAATCGCTTCGAGGTGTCTCGAGACCCGTCTTGGAGAATTTCCGTACAAAATTTGGTAGGTCTACGATCACCCGTTTCGGAGCTACTCGAGACACAGACAGACAGACAAACGGACAGTTTACACTCTGTTTTATTTATATAGATAATTAATATAGATATTTATATAGATAATTATATAGATAATTATTTGTAAAAGAAAAGCTTGTATTTGAAATATATTTTTAGTTTGTCATCAAGAAGTTAATTTCTTATGTAACTTAAACTGTATAAAATCTAGACTAACTATTCAAACAAAACTATTCAATGTTGATTTTATAAATTTATTAAATAATGATTTTATGTTTGTTTTCAGTTTTTGAAAATGAAAGGTCCTTACCGCACAATGTGATGGTATCTATTAGGGAACTTGACCTTTGTTGCCTATATTGTGAACTGTAAAAAATTAAGTGAACCATATCAGATGATGTCATCCTCAAGTGTTGTTTCGTCCATGGCGAGAAAATCTTGCTTTTAAAAGCAGGATGTTTCCTTGGTGTAGTTTGCTGCACTGCTCGTCTTAATGCTCAGTTATGGACTTAATGTGTTTTTGCTGCACTATTTGATGAAACTACTGTTTAGTAGTTTCATTGCATGCTAATTGTGTTCATACCATTTGAAATGTCAAGCTGCATTCCAAAGTTTTGATCATGTCATATTATCAAAATTTTACTGGAAGTCTTTCTTTTCATAAGATTTTATTTTCCTGTACATAAAGATCTGCTGCTGTTACCTACAAAGGACTCTTGAGAAGAGAAAAATAGTTTGCATAAGTTGCATTTATATATTTTACAAGAAAATCATTATGGGAGTTTTTATATAAAAGATATTCTAGTATTGCCTTGAAAGCAGTAAAATGCTTGCTAAATATACAGATATAGTGATCTGAAGTGATGTGACATAAAATGAATTTTCTTTTCTATTGTTTTTTAAAGGAATTTCTAGGAATGCAATTGAAAATTAGGAATTTAGCTGAAAATATATTTAGGGCTGAGTTTAATGCTACAATAGTGAATACTTTAAAAATCAGTTTCTATGTATCATCAGACTTTTTAAAATGTGAAAATAAGTAAATCCCAAAACAGAAACCAGTAGTATCTTGATATATGAATAGCAGAGAAAAATTCATTCTGGTAAATTTAAAAATAGATATGCTCCCTACATCCCTCCCCCCACTTTCTATTATCATCGCTTTAGTTGATCTGATAATATTTACTTGTACATCTCAGTCCTAAAATATGGCATTTTCTTCAAAGATTTGAATAGTTTACTATGCATTATTCACTGTTACTATGCATCATTCACTGCATATCAGGATATGCTTTTAAAAATTGTTTTGTATGATTACATTATACATTAAAATAGGTATATAGTTATTTTTTATAGTAATTCCTATTATTTGCTGTATCATTGAATTTTACTAAAACTAGTGTTAGAATGAAAATTTGTATATATTACCGTTATCACCAGTTATTAATCAATTTCTTGCTGAATTTCCAATATGGAGATGTAATTTTATTTATGATTAGATTTTAATCTCAAGTCTTTTGTCTGTTTTGATAAATTTTTACTGAATATCTTATTTTTGTGTTCTCTTTGTATGTGTTTATGTATGTAAGTATGTGCATGTGAATCCTTTATGTTTGTCTTATGTATGGAATGACTTTCCCTTTTGCATGTGTTGTTAATAAAAATTGTTGTTTATGTCATTCATGTGCCTATTTGCAGAGCATTTTATTGACTTGTATATTAACTTGATATACATTTGTTCTATTGTGAAAGATTCATTAAAAAAATTATTTTACTCTTAAAAATAACTTTTTTCCCTGTTTATTTTGTATTCCAACTTTGTTAGTCTTTTATTTGTGTACGGTATGCATATTTTGTTAAGTTTAGGCTTCTTCTAATAAAATAACTATGTAATCAAGTGCCAATAAATGTTTCAAAAGCCTACTGATTAAACTCCACTAAAGAACTGTTTTTATTCATTCTTTTTGCCATTTAATCTAACATGTAGTGTTGCTAAATTTGCAATTGTTACAAGAATGAAAAATTTTAAAAGAAATAAATAAGACTTAAGTTGGTCATACTTATATGCAGGATTTTATTTAGTATATCTGCTTTCATGGGTAGTGGTTTTTATTAACAAATATGTTGGCTGTATCTATTATTTGCTGTATCAATCAATTGCTGGATTTGTTCATTATTGTTTATTAATAGCTTATCAGTGGCTTTATAAAGAATATCATTATAATGTCTATTTATTTTATTTTGTATATAAATATTCAGTAATATCAAATAGTATTAGTAGATGATCATTTTTAAGTTGCAAAAGTTAATTGAATTAACCCATGTTTTACAGCACTTTAAATCTTTGATTAATTTCATTTGCATAAATTTTAAGCTATTATGAGAAAAATACTTTTTATAGATAAATTCAGGCCATCATATAGCAAGTGTCTTTCTTAAAGATATCTATTTTATATTCAAACATTGTTATTTATCTCTTAATTTTTGCAAACAATATGCAGTGCTATTTTGGGATCAATTAAAGCTTTGAGTAACTGATGGTACTTTATTTCATTGCAACTCTAGTATGTAGCAGTGGGTATGAATTATGCATTGTCAAAGCATCAAACCTGTATGTGAATGCTTTTCAGAACTTTAAAAAGCATGATTTACACTTTATGTATGCATTTATCATTTGTTTTGTCGTAATTTGGAATGAAAACATTTATTTATACAATCTCTAATGATTGATTAAAAGCTGTATCCTGTTTTAATTTAATGCATATGTATTGTTAAAGTCCAAAAACTTTATATTTGAGTGTTTTGGGGAATTTTATGAATTTGTTAAATGGAGTCCTTACTGTATTAAATTCTAATAAATTGAAACATACTTTTTCATTATCCACTTTGTTTAAGTCTACAGAGCTAAATATATCATATTGTATATAGTAAATAAAGAATATATGCATTGATATTTTGTGTATAAAAGTGTATATAACTTAAAAAGTAATGACCAACCATAAATCAATTTTTTTATTTAGAAAAAAATTCAAAATTATGAGTGTTTATATCTTAGATGCCATAAGTGTGTTCATGTTTTGCATCACACTGTTGTAATGCTACTTGTGCATGTATTTTTGAATTATAGTTTTTATCTACAGGTTATGTTAAGAATATCTTTCTTATGCTCAGAGGAAGAGTGTCAATAAATGTATGGCATTTGTAAAGTTTGTATGAATAATTTATTTTCTATGCATCATTGTAGTTAGACTAATTTATTTCTATGGGTTGGTTTCTGTATTGTATAAATATTCAAAGGCAGTGTTAGTTAGAGCTAGTTAAGAAATAATTTATTAAAAATATGTAATGTAAAGTTGTTTACTTAATCACAAGCTTTTAAAAGCAGTTTAATATTTACATGTCGATCACTTGTCTGCTATTGCATTTCACATTTTTAAAAAAATTGGACTCTATGGGATTAAGTATCAGTTCTTCATTTTAATCATTTTCTATTTAATGTGATTATAACAAACAAAAGTAATCAGCATATTAGACAAGGAAAAGCATTTTTCAAATAAATTTTGGCACTGTCAAACTAAATAAAGTTAACATTGTGTATACCAATTAATCTTATTTTCTGCTTCTCTAGTTAGCAAGGCTTTATTATTAATACAAGTTCTTGTGAGTAATCATGAAAGTGGTTAGCTTTAAAATTTATGTGCAATGCTAAAAAAGTATTTTGAATTAAATTCTTGCTCTGTAACATACATTTTCTGTCTGATAGAACAATATAAAATACATCAAAATCACAAGTTCATTATAAATTTACTGTTATGCTAGGGGGTATTTAAATCTGTTGGCAAAATTGTTTTTAAAAAATTTCAGACTAAGATCAAATAGAATTTTCTGAAAAAGTAAATTCATTATAGTTTCAAACTGATGCAGTTAGTGTATCTAAAAATTTTTGCAAAGTATTGCCAATATAAAGAAATAAAAGTAAAATTATAATAGTAAAGAAATGTTTATATTAGGCTTCCATTACATGCAGAATACAACTTCTGTATTATTATTTTGTACCTTTATATGTATATAGCTTTGATATTGTTACTTTTCTCATATTCTAAGCTGTAAT
The DNA here is from genome assembly GCA_038373885.1 of Cheiracanthium punctorium. Classification (NCBI taxonomy): domain Eukaryota; kingdom Metazoa; phylum Arthropoda; class Arachnida; order Araneae; family Cheiracanthiidae; genus Cheiracanthium; species Cheiracanthium punctorium. The sequence goes on from JAWZYV010012130.1 coordinate 684,908, forward strand.
ATGAATTAATAAAATGATTCTGTTAATTTTTATAATTATAATGTTCCATTTTATATATTCCTGGTGCTATTTCTCATTTTTGGACAAATTTTACATGCATTCTAAGTATGCAAAATATTTACAACAAACTTCCGGTGATGCTGTTTTTAACTGTTTTATTGTGCATAGCCATAATGCTTTATTTTCCTAGTGTATTCAGATTTACTGTAAAAAATATTTCTTTATTATTATTAAGAAAAGTACTTCAATTTTGCGCTTTTGGTAATTTTTAAAATTCAAAATATAAATATCTTGTTTGGCACCAATGTTTTTGGTTTAAAATTTCCTGAAAATGTTTGCATGACTACAGTTTAAAGTTTTTTCTTTTAACCTCCCAAAATTTTGTTTTTCATCCCCAACATAACTATTTATGTAGTGGTTTAAAATATTTACTTTTTACTTTATTTTCTGAATGATTCCTTCTGAAATCTTTTAAGTATTTTTATGATATTTAAAAGTACATTTATACTTCAACTTGTTGCTTTAGTACAGCTAAACTATCTTATTTTATTAAGAAAGATAATAAGCTAGAGAGTGATTGCTATTATGTCATTCAAATTTAAGTTCAAAATTTTCAAATTATAATCTTTCTAAACGTTTTTTTACTTTGTTTAGACTCACTTTAACCGGAATTATTTTACTGTTTTGTCTGAACTGTTTTGTTTAAACTAAAGTATTTCATAAAATGTAGTCTTTCTGAAAAGTAAATCTCATACTTTGATATCCTGTTTTAATATATAAAATACTTTGTGTATAGAAAAATTAAAAAACTCAGAAAATTAATCCTCTTTTTGTGAAAAAAATCACTTACTTCTAAATCACTTCAGTTGTCTGAAAGTTTCTATGAGAGAAAAATATTTAAAGTGTGTGCATGTGCATGTGTGTATGTTTAATTTTAAATAGCTAAATAAAAATCCAAAGGTCGTTTTCAAAGAAATAAAAAAGTTAATGTATAAAATCAAGACATAAAATATTGAAACTCATCATAGGAGGATCAACAAATCTCTTTGAAGAGTCTTGGTTTGCATTTCATGCTTTCGATTCTATATTCACATTTTAGAGAAAGACAGAGGTGTTTGAAAGAATTTTGTTTTGCCTATTTTTAAATATATTTGCAGATCTGTGCTCAGCTGCATTTGTTGCACTAGTAAATTTATGAAGACTTCAAATTTTTAAAAGTGACTTTCAAATTTATAATATACAGGGATGTTATAATTAAACTTCCTCTACAAACAGCATTCTGCAGCTGTAACCGGTGAGCAGATTGCTACCAAATTTGGCATATGGACTGTACACAAGATGCACTTAAGGGAATTTTTCAGAATGTTTAGTTAAAAAAAGATCCAATTTGCATGGTGAAATCAGCTCAAATATTACTCAAATTAGTAAATAAATGCCCCCAAACTATTGAATAAATGTTAAAATTGTTTGTATAATTCTAATTAGCCATTTCTATCATTATGGTCTTAGAATTTCACATTGCTCTATAGACACATTGGTCTTAGAATGTTCTGTCTGTCATGCATTTAAAGCAACATAGGCAAGCAATGTACAGAAAAAGAAATCTTCAATATTATATCTGTGGCCTTGTAAGCAAGCAGCCCAAGGTCATATCTCCCTCTTTGTGTAATCTGTGTTATAGAATATTGTTCAATGAAAATGTTTTCTGAGTGATGATATCGGGAATGTAAGTCATATGTGCTGCTATGATCATCATTTAGTGCTTTTCCACTTTTTTCATTAAAAGCTTCTCAAATTCAATTAACAGCTCATATTATATTTCTTTTAATTTATATTTATTAACCATTTAGTGTCATATTGTCTTGCCTAGTGCTAATTAAGAGTTGTTAAATGTGAATTTTCTTTTAGATTCTTAATGATTCAAGTAGTTTTAAAAGTAATATTGTAAATGAAAAAGTAAATGTTGACATGCATGCTGTTTAAAAGCATTTCTCTCATTTTATGTTATCTACAAAAAAAATTGATTGAATTTGTAATTAAAAAACATATACTGATTTTTTTCGGGGGGGGGGTGGCATTTTTAAACTAAATTTTTTTTTCAAAATTCCTTGAGCGCATATTATGTATAGCCAATAGCCAATATATTTTGGTTACAATCCGTTAACCCATTTTAGCTACAGAGCATTGTTCATAGGGGAAGTTTAATTATAACCACCCTTATATATGTGTGTGTGTGTACACATGCACATTATCAACTCTATAATGATAATTTAATGCTTTGTTTACTGCAAAGGAAACTGAATAGAAATTGAATTTGAATCGCAAAAAAATTTCGTCATAAAATTTGAATCTGAGCTTCTATATCTAATTTGTTGGTAAACAATTCTGGTTTAAATATGCATGCAATGAGTTCAACAAAATTATTTGTATATTGAAAAAAGAATTTTATTTTGCATATGATCCTGGATGATGCATATGATCCAATAAGTATCCATACATGAGATATTTTTAAAGTAACATTTTCATACTGAATTTGGTTTTTAGCACTTTTTCATTTGTCACTTGTTTTGGTTAACTGCTTATGAGCTTATAATGTAAATTAATATTTTAAATGCACCTCATAAATTAAAGTAGCAGCATCTACTTTTTTACTTGAGCAGATTTTGAGTGTTTAATAAATTTGTATAGGGCTGACATAAATGGCATTATTTGTAAAAGAATCTTCAATTTGATTAATAAATATTTAGATTAAACTTATCTTTTGGAAAATGTGACTTTAAAAAGGTATGAAGTTTATTAAATTGTTATTTGTATAATTGCTGTGAAAAAAAAGCAAAACTGATTCTTCTGTTTCATTTAAAACAAATATGGTGAAGCAAAGAACTATTTATGACAGTATAAATTTAAATTGCAAGTTAAAAGTGTGATTATTATGTAAATGTGAAAGTGTTTTTATGGCAATTTAAAAAGTCACCGGTGAATTAGACACCAGGAGTTTGTACACAATTTTAAGACAAGTTCTTTCAAGCGAAAGCGTTAAAATAATGTTTCAAAATCTTGAAATAAAGCTGTCCTTTCCCAGTACTCCATCTTAGCACTATTCTAAAAATGATCTACTATGGAACTGTATGCATTGAAAGGTTAAATCTGGGTTTCGAAGGCAGAGAGGAAAATATTTTTTGAGTTTTCATTAAAGTTCGGTGTCTTGTGGGATAGTATGCCACTACTGCATCAGGCATGTTTATTGATTTATTATGAAAAATAAAGTTTAATTTAAAGTAATTAAATTATTTAAAGATATGTCTAAAAACATTTTGTCTTGAATGCAATTGACACAGTTCATTATTCAACATTATTTTCTGTTGTCTGTGCATGTAATTTCATTATGTTAATTTCTATGAGAATATGTTAATACGCTTAGTAAGTTTGAAAGTAAAACTCTGTTTACTAGTTACAGTAATCGGTTTAAGTAAATCAGTGCCAACTTGTATTACATATATTTATTTAATAATATCAGCAGTAAATCATATATCATTAGTAAATAATATCAGCAGCCACCAGTTTTATCGACAATAGAAAAAAAAATTCATCGCATCTCACCCTCTCAAATTTACTTAGGATACTTTCAGATATTTTCCAACGGAAAAAAAACAAAACAAAAAACATCAAGTCACTGCATTTTGATTGACAAAAAGTTCATGTGTGGTTGAATGTTTTTATATCTACATTATAACAAATATGTGAACCTTAATTACAAAGTTGGTAGGAGTCTGAATTCATTTACTTTATTTACATAGTAGATTTATGCATGAATGAAATGTGCTTGAACTTTGGTGTGTAATTCTGCAGTCAGTTATGTCCATAATCTTAATAAAAGTTATTTGTAATTTTGTAAAAAGTTATATTGATAAAAGTGATTATATTGATCTTAAGAAAATATTTATTAATTATGCTCTTAAAATATTTATGTTTTTGCAAAAAATGCTTAAAAAGAAAATGATGTTTAAAATATAAAATAAAGAAAACTTTTGTATTAAAAAAAGATTAGTACCTGTTTATTATTTTTTTTTCAGTTTTATTTATTTCATATTCATATTTCTACCTTAAAGAATAAGTTTTTGCTAAATTATTTTTTTACTTGTACAATTAAATTTTGTTCTAAATTTTCTGTATGCAGCTCATATTTTTTTTTTTTAAATAATGTCAACACATTGTTTAAACATTCAATAGAATTTTCTAGAAAGATGGATTGGAGGTTCTTTTTAGGTTCCATTTCACATAAAAATGTTTCACTAGCTTTAAAACCTTGAAGCCACATGCTCTGTTTGATCTCATCATTGTAAAAATAAAACAATAGAGATTTTCCTTCTGTACCTAGCATTGCTCTTACACATTGGTCTTAGAATGTTCTGTCTGTCATGCATTTAAAGCTTAACATAGGCAAGCAATGTACAGAAAAAGAAATCTTCAATATTATATCTGTGGCCTTGTAAGCAAGCAGCCCAAGGTCATATCTCCCTCTTTGTGTAATCTGTGTTATAGAATATTGTTCAATGTAATGTTTTCTGGGTGATGATATCGGGAATGTAAGTCATATGTGCTGCTATGATCATCATTTAGTGCTTTTCCACTGTTTTCATTAAAAGCTTCTCAAATTCAATTAACAGTTCATATTATATTTCTTTTAATTTATACTTATGAACCATTTAGTGTCACATTATTGTCTTTCCTAGTGCTAATTAAGAGTTGTTAAATGTGAATTTTCTTTTAGATTCTTAATGATTCAAGTAGTTTTAAAAGTAAAATTGTAAATGTTGACATGAATGCTGTTTAAAAGCATTTCTCTATTTTATGTTATCTGCAAAAAAATTGAGTGAATTTGTAATTAAAAAACTTATACTGATTTTTTTTCGGGGGGGGGGGGGATTGTAAACCTATTGAATATGCATTTTTCAAATTGGATATTATATAACAGGAAGCTTAACAAAATTTAAAATATTCACTTTGTATCTGTGATAACATAGACTCTTTATGAATGTTACTGAAGAAAAAATATTTAAAACTTGTCAATTCTTATTAAAATATTCTTAATTTATTGTCTGAAAACCATTGATCCTTAGTGTAATCGGTTATTTAAGTTTTATATTGCAACAAAGAGCCACGTTCATTTAAAAAACTGGGATTTTTTTTTCTTAATTATAAAATCTAGAAAGTTTTTGACAAAACTTGCTTTTTTTTCTTCTCTTACAGCCTACAAAATTAAAATATTTATTTTAAAATTACTGTAGAATATTTGTAATTAATTATTGATAAAGTATAAATAAATACGTATTTATTAATTTAAATTGAGGATGCTCAAGCTGTGACCCAGCCATGTTCAAAATTTCATTGATAAACTTTACTAAAACTGCTGATAGCTTTCTACAAAAAATTTTTACTTAGTTTTAAAATGTTACACGTTTGATTGATTCACTTTTTCAGCAAAAGTCTATTTTGAATTTTAAACAAACAAGAGAAAAATCCAGGGAACATTTGCTTATGAAGCTTTTTTGAAATTTGTATACTGCATTTATTTTCTGGCGTAGTGTTGATCCTCAAGAATCTAGTCATTTTTTGTGACTGGCTCTTCTCTTTTGTACCCTTAACTTAAAAATTGAATTGAAAGGTTTTAATTATTGTTACGATAAGAAGTATGCTTAAATAAAAGGCACTTATTAGTTTTATTACAAGTATTAAAATGATAAAGATCAAAACATCTGATATAATTACTTAAGCTATAAAAAATATATGAAAAAACGTGATCATAAAAATGGTAAAGATGTATAAAAAATTGGATATATTTCAAACCAGCCAGTGAAATATGCATGACTAATTAACTAATGATAATTTACTCCAATAGTATATACAGAATTTTTCAAGGAGGGAGGACTGGTCCTAATTTTTTCAAAACCTTAAAAATTGTGGATGAACTGAGGTTTAGCTAGTTTTCTCAAGTTTCATCTTTGCAATGATAGAAACCCCCTCTTCATCACTCATATTAGTTCACATTTAATGTAGTTATCTCTGCATTAGACTTAAAGTGCTTCTTTAAAGCTGAAATGAGTAATTTCTGCAATTATGCAACAGGAATGACAAGTGTATATGTAGGTTTTGGTTAGGTTAAATTTCACAACCCAACCCCATTTGCATACCACACTAATTTACTCAGCAAACGCATTAAGACACTACCTCCCAAACAAAAACAGTAATATGGAATTAGACAAGAAAAGTAATTCTTAGAACATTATTAAAACTGATGGGATAACTTCTTAAATTAATTAAAATATTACAAACAAGTTTATTTATATATCTAATATAAATGCATATTTTAGTTATTTTAAAATTATAAAATATTAAAATGATGTACTTACGATAAAAGCTCATTAAAATAAACTTCTGTTACAAATATATCAGATTAACAAATAAATATTTCTATTAACATAAATTCAATGCTATTAATTCTTTCAAAATGAAATTTCAATTTAACGAATTTTTCAGAATAATGAACTTTATCTTTGGTTCTTAAAGCGTTGCATACCAAGATTTTACTGAATTGGTTTCACTGTATGAATGTTTTGAACAATCTTGTTTAAAAGTAAAAAATTTTCCCAATTTACATGGTCAGTTACAAAATATGTTTATGATTATTTAATCTGACATTCTGATCCTTTCATTATATTGAAATTGGTCATTGAAAAGAAGTTTGAGTTTTTCTAAAGGTTATAAAGAGTTGTAATTAAAATATAGTAGAACTGTTGTTCTTGGCTATTTTGTGATTTGTTAACTTTCATGTTCTTTGCTGTTTTATCAGATACATATAGAAATTGTTATAAGCCCGGTGGTTTATATTAAAGGCCCCTTTCTTGGGGGAGTGCCTTCAAATGGGCCTTATTTAGTTTGAGAAAATTAAAACACCAGGAAAATGCTATATACGTACTTGCACATTGTGTTTGTAAAAGTCTATTATTGTAATAATGCAATGGAAAGGAAAATAAGGCTCGAGACACAACCAAGCATTTTTCATATTAAGAATACAGTACACTTTATGTGAGCATTACTCCCAATCTCTAGTACTTGATGAAATATCACAGGTGGGTGGTACTTATCTTTTATTGCTTGGCGTTTTTATGTCCAGTCACACCCCAATCAAACTTGAAAAGAACTGCAACTTCGCACTTCTTCATGTTTGCATGTGAGCTTGGAGCTTCTGCATGTGAGCATGAAGCTTCTGCATGTTTGTGTCTCAACCTATGAATGTTATTTATTTGTTGTGTAATTAGTTTGGCATGATAAAGCATGCTATGGGATGAAAGTAAAATTTCAATCAGTCTTGTAAATTGATACTCTAAATTATTACATTATTTTATCTTATAAATTAAAGAATATCAAATTATCTTTTGGCATGATTATTTTATTAATTTGAAAAAATATTTTTAAATTTTATTTACTTTTTGAACAAAAAAGAAAATAATAATAAAGCGTTTCTTTCAAGGTAACTCATTTAATGGCTGTTTTGATAAATTTACTTTAACCCATATACTGAAACATTGTTAAAAAGAAAGCTTGTAATAAAATATTTTATGAAATATCACCCTGTGAAATTTAGTATGAATCAGTGGCTTTTGTTAAAATCAGTAGATGTATGAATGAAATTATCCATGAAGTTTTGTTAACTTTAAATGCATCTGAGTCTTATATCCTTGATATGGATGTGATTTGTAACTTCACATTTATTATTAGAAATAAAATGTATGGTGCATAATAAATTCTTGCATTCTATTGAATATTTTAAACTGTGTTCTTTTTTACACATCAAGGCAAGTAAACGTGCTGGAATCATAGTATTTTTTAACTGTGTGGTGTGGTTGATTTAAAGTTAAGGTTTTTATTTAATCAACACATATATATTAACATCATTTTAAGATAATTAAGCCAGTTGTCTGAATTAATCAGACTGAAGTTATAAGGAATCAGTTGGGTGAAAAAGACATTAGATGTCTCCCGTTTTACTTAGTTTCATAATTAAGTGTAATAGAAACTTTTTAATAATTACTAAATTATAGTTGGTAAAAAATAAAAAAAATTAATCGGCCTATACACTCCAACTTGCCTAATGACTTAAAAGGTTGATGGAATCACTTTCTGAAAATACTAAATTATATTTTAATTTACTTAAAAAAAATTAAAATAAAAGTTCAGAATCTGTTGTAGCGTTTTTATCATTACATCAAAACTGTGTTTTAACCCATGAGCTCACACTATGGGTATTTTTGACCAAATACTTGCTATTGTGCTCAGATATTTTAGATATTTCTGAAAATTTTCACTTCTTTCTTCTAGTACCTTCCAGGATTATCTAGTAAGATTAGACTCTGGGAAAAGGAAACTGAAAAACAAGACTGTTCCACGTGGGCTAGTGGGAACAAGTCAGTTTGGGCCCACTGTGTGGCTATCCTTTTGGATTCTTTATTTAAAATTTCTATTTGCTTTCATTACTTAAAATTTAAGAATACAGCCATGATTAAAAATATTAATTTTATAATTATTTGAACACTTTTTTTGAGAGAAAAATAGTGTACCTTTGTGCTCAAAGTTTAGAACATGAATGAATATCAAAATAAAGATGAAAAAAAAAAAAAAAAAGATGAGTAAAGTTCCAGTTTTCTTTGTTCTGAAAACTTTTTAAAAATGAATAACACTGTAGGGGAGTTTCACAATGTAATACATAGGCACTCTTGGAAATTGAGATTATTGAATGAGCTGAACGATCAATGGAGAAACTATTATGAACCTGATGTACTTGAAAACTCATATTTTGAAGTGACACATTACAGAAAGTGTGTAATATGTGTATGAGTGTTCTTTAAATCTGTGTATGGATACAAAGAAATAATTAAAAAGCTGTACATTGTAAAAACAGCTTCTTAAAGAGTATTTATCTTATGGTTGATTTTCAAATTTATTGGTATCATTGTTAATTGTTATGTCTAGGATATATTTTATTAAAACAAAGATAATAATGGTAAAATATCCCAACAGGAGATCAGCGAAGGCATTAAGAAATCAGAATGAAAACAGTCTCCTGAATTAAGAATAAGTGTAAAAATTTGACTTAGATTAGTTCACCAAAAAATCAAATGTCCGTCATTTAAAAAAAAAAAAAAAAGGCTACCTGGAATCTTCATCAGCTTAACAAGTGGTTTTTATCTGCTTTTAGAAGGTGCAGCAATTACTTTCCAGAAAGTATAAAATACATACCCAATTAAACTGCTTCAAAGTAACTTCCACCCAGGCCTGTATTTCTAAATAGGCCAGAATAGGCTGCAGCCTAAAGTTGCAAAATTTTAAGGATTTTTTTTTTTTTAATAATCACAAGCAGAATGCAGCTGAGGCAGATCTTTTAGCACTTGAGTGCTATTAATTTCTGACAAGGATTTTTGTCTACTTGGCAAATCACTTTTCAAAGATTGCTAGATAGTGCCAAGGTTTACCATTTTTAGTGATTTATCATCAAGTTTGGTGCCAGAAAGTAAATCCCCAAACTGAACCCAGCTTGGTGATAGCTCCTATATTTGGTGAGAAACTGCCAAACCTACTGTTTATTATAAAGATGAGGTATAGTTAGAATATGCCTGACAAAGATCGTAAAACAGTTTTAGTATGCAATTATATATTTTAATTTCTAAGAAGTGTTTTATGAGACACAAAAGACAAACATACCACACACATCAATTGTAATACACTTTCTAATCTAATTGAACAAGGAAGTCAAATGGGGCCAAATCATGCATTATGATTTGCATTTAATATTTAGCACTTTAATTCAAATTTAAAATATGAAAGATTGTTTCGGATTACTTTTCCCCCTTTGTCCATATTAAAAAGTATTTACTCACAAATATGCACAGAAACTGATCATTTTCATTGTTATATGTCATTTTTCTGGATGAATGACTACTGATTTCTGCCCCCACAATATGACATGAATTACAGTGGGTGGCTAAATTATTAAAGACAATCACAGAATGGTATTTCGATATTTTACTAATGAAAAAGAGTTAGAAAACACTCGGTGTATAGGATAAATGATTCTGTTTATTGTACAATATTTTCATCTAAGACAATATATAATTACTATACATAATATGGAAACCCTTTGACGTCTACGATGGCCTCAATATTCCTAGTCATATTCCATGCACTTTACTACACTTTGATTGCAGAATTTTGATGATGAACATGTATTAATGTTCCAATTAGTAGGTGTTTATTTACAATCATTTTGTTGAAGATTTCACTTTTTCCTTTCTCCCACAACTGTTCAGTAGGGTTCATATTCATAAAGTTGCCAGTCCAGGTAGCTCCGAATAGAAGTGGTATAATATGGTTTGCAATGAAAGCTGTATGCTTCTAGCACTATGGGGAGGGGGGGGGGTGACTGAATCATGCGTAAACGTGAACTCTCCATTTTTAGGAACCATTCCTGAAGCTGGGGTATCAAGCAAAGTTGTAAGACTTGCCTGTATTGATGGTGCTTCATCGTTTCATGCAAGGCCAAATCCAGAAAAAAATTTCTGTGAGGGGGGGGGGCGCTAATTTTTTTTTTTGCTTATAATTGATCTCCAGAGTCAATGCAAATAATAAACTACTAATGCGACATGATCATGGGGGTGATCAAACCGCCATGATCCCCCCCCCCCCCTGGCTACGGCCTTATTTCTATGAACAATGTAAAGATACCCTACTCTTTTAGCATGTTTGGCATCACAACACTGCAATCAAAGAAAGTGCATGGGAAGTATTCCTAGAATATACTGAATTCATTATAGAGGGCATCGAAAATGTCACCAAATGCGGACTGACATTCTCATACCTTCTATTTTTTATATAATGTCCTTTAATTTTATATATTTTTCACTGAAAATAATGAAGAAATGTGCAATAAATAAAAATAAAATTGTTTATCCTATACAACCAGTGTTTTTCTAATTTTATTTTTAACTAAAGCACCAAAATGCCAGTTTTTGTGACTTTCCCTAATAATTTGGCTACTCACTGTATATGTGCTCAAAAATCTACCTCATAGAAACATTAAACCACGTCTGAAAAAAAAATTCCTAACTATAGCCCTTTCTTCCACTAGGATCCTTTTTTTAGCTGAAAATGCACAAATATTATGCATTTAGATATCAAAGTAAAAGGGGCATTCTGGAGGTGGCAAATTTTAATTTTGACCATTGGTGACATGTACCTACCCAGACAGCACATAAGCTTAAATCAAGCTTGACATTTACTTGAATTTGTCGTATTAATGCAAGCTTGACAGTTCAACTCATTTTAAGCTGGCAGCAAGCTTGCAGGAGTCAAGTTGAATTGTCAAGCTTAAATACAGCTTGATTTAAGCTTGACAAGTGATACTAGCTTGATTTTAGCTTTCAAAGTGCGCAGTGATGGCGCCATCTGTGAAAGAGAATGGACATTAATTGTCTAGCGGCCTCAAATTTGCTGAAAGTTCGTAAAAGATGTGTTTTATTTTATTACCAGTGCCGTATTACCGGCAGGGCAAACGGGGCAACTGCCCAGGGCCTACAGATTTTAGGGCCCAAAAATCTTACATCTTACACTTTTGTAGTTTTAAAATAAAATTACAAAGGATAAAAAAAAAATTCAGAAGTTAAATAATTTTTTTAATTATAAAGTATGGACAATGAAAATAATTCAAATTTACATTTGTATAAATTAATTTAAACTTATTTTTAATTCTTCGAAATGCTCTATATCGATATAGCATACCAATATGTAGGAAAATAACTAACCACATTTGTAAAGAGAATTTTTAGCGTTAAAATAGAAATTTTTTTCAATTATTTGCTATTTTAAGAAATATTTACAAAAATGACTAAAGTGTTTGTATTCCATACATGTTAGCAACTGTGATATAGCATTTCGAAGTAACGTTTAACTATCTGTTTCTTTGATTCCAGATTACTTAACACAAAATTTGTGTTAAGTACGTAAACCCATTCTATATTTCCAAATATGGAAATTCTTCGAAATAAAATACAATTATACTACGAAATTGATTTCAAAATCAGTCGTTTGTCTCGATTTTGGCCAGCAGTATTGCTCATGAGTGTTGCGGTACTGAAAGTTTTAAAACGTGTGCTGCTCTTAAGTTTATATTATGTTTATTTCCCTATTAGTAGAGTCCCTAAATCACACATAACATTATTTTAATTTGGATGCATCCCATGGAACAATAAAAGAAACAAATAACACATCGCCCACTTATCTATCTGGCGAGAAAACAGTGTGATAAATCACTTCAAACTTTAGTCATAGCTGCACAAGGCTTAGTGGCTGAACGGATAGCGTGTTCGACTGCTAACCCAAAGGTCCCGGGTTCTATTCCAGCCACGAACACTCGATGGAAACAGATTAAATTAAATTGAAATTTCAGCGTAGAGGGGGGAAATGCGTGGCAAAGTAAAATATGTGGGGCGAGTTCGCCCGGTGTATTTAGGAAATTGTTTTAAGCTTGAAATGTCAAGCTTAATGCAAGCTGGGCAAGTGTAAACTAGAACACTTGATTCAAGCTTGCATTAAGCTTACACGCTTGAAATTTTCAAGATTAATTCAAGCTTATTGACTTGATAAATCAAGTTTGCTGTGCTGTCTGGGTAAATGCGGTCCTGCTCCCACCTGCCGAATACACTTCTCTGCTCGGCTGTATAAGTTTCAGAAACGACTTTTAAAAGGCTTATTTCTGAATGCTAATGGTTTAATGTGGACGTCACCGTTTTCTAAGATGGTTTTGACAACATCACATATCTTGTTTAATTCAGCAAATCTTCAGTTTCGGAAACAAGAAAAAGTCTTCCTATTCTAAGGCTGGAGAGTATCGTGGATACTGCATCTCCGCGACTTTTTGACCAAAAACCAATGGACGGGCATTGTCGTGCAAAACGAGCCAACTCCCATTCTGTTGAAAACTAGGTCTCACTTTGTGAACTCTTTGTTGAAGTCTTGAAATGACTGAATAACACTGTCCAGTGATAGTCTTGTCAATGGTAATAAATTCAAGATGAAATGGTCCATCGCTATCGAAGAAAGCGATTAACATTGCTTAGATTTTGGGCTTTAGGAATCGAAATTTTTGCTGTCTTGGTGAGCTTAGAGACTACCATTCGGAGCTTTGTCTTTTGCTTTCAGGGTCATATTGAAAATACCAAAACCCGTCTCTCATACTACCGATTCGATGAACGCAGCGTCAGCATTGTCCATGAGTTCACCGCGCGAGTCCATTTTGAATTGCTTTCCTTAGGTTTTGTGCCAAAGTTTGCCGAATCACCTCCTTGGAAATGTTGAGTTTATTGGCAAGTACTTGAATAGTCGGTCGTCGATCTGAAGTCACAAGCTCAAGAACTTTCTTAATTTTTGTGGCCACATACTGTTTGCGTCATCTTCGACATTTTCACGACCGTTCTGAAAACGACTAAACCAGTCAAAAGTGCGTAAGCGGATTTGGCAGATTTTGGGAAACACAAGGACTGCAAGTAATAGGATGCTTCCATATAATCTAAGATAAAACTGCTCTTTTCTACCGAGTGACACCTTTTATTCTCAAAAACCGTTTCTATTCCCATGTGCTTAGCGTCAGGGGAACATCTGCCCTGAACTTTGCTTAGAAAACCATTAATTTTAAAATGTTTTTTTCAAAATTTAAAGAAATCTCTTTTAGACGAATATGATACGTGCCTCCCGAAACTTTTGGTCTTCTACGCCGATGTCTGTTCCTGTAGTCTGTGTTTCCCTTAAAATTTCACAAAATTCAAGAAAGATCGTTTTGAGAGTAACAGGAGACCAAAAATGAGAAATTATAGCTCTCCAATCGTAGAATGAAGATGATAGTTAAGAAAAGATTTAATAGTGAGTTTGACTTAACAGATAGAGTAGAAATAGGGTTTTCATTGAAAACTGCATATCCTAGATCTGAATTATTAATAACATTGTGCATGCTGAACCCTAAACTATGTCTCTTGCCTCGAGTTAACGTCTCTTTCTTAAGCCAAAAGTTAGTGCCAACTCTTCTTTTTGAAGCTTCATTCACCAGCTTCTAAGTCTTTTTCCCACTCATCAACTCATTATCGTGGATCTTCATACATCTTCTCGTGGAGTACACCCTCTATCTTTGTATGTATAGCCTGTCCTAGTAGCTTGGTTGAAGTTCAACCTTGTGCTTGACGAGGGCGAGGGTCGAGTGGTCTAGATCTTCAAGTCTAGCAAAATACAGGAGGATATAAGGTTGTAAAGGAACAATCATGATAAGAATGGGTTTTATTTAGAAATTATGGTGAAGATGTTGAGCAACAAATATAGTGAAAATGATATATGAAAAATACGGTTAGTATTGCTAACCGATAATTCTATGAAACCAATGTGCACTTAGGTTGAAGCTGTGTATCAGCACAAAATTGATTAGTAGTAGTGTTTCAAATCTAACTGCTATTGATGGTACATTAGTCCTAAGTCATGAAAGTTTTCAGTTTTTTTCAACATCACTGATGCATTTGAGATTTAGTATTTAAATTAGTTAAATGAATTTAGTTATACTGAGTACAGTGATATAATGAATATTAGTTAATTTAATAATGAATATATATAAAAGAATAACAGATAATGCATAATAATTTATTTGTTCTGTATGATCCGCAGTAAAGTTTAGCCTTTTTAGCTGTTTCGTGCTTTCATGCCTGTAATGTAGCATTTGGAGCTGCGTTCTCTATATTTTTCATACGAGAAATGCTAATTCAGCCGGAAAGTATATAGCAAAAGCAAGCAAATGAAATCATATCTAAATTTCATTTATACTGAGGGAAAAAACAATGGGCAGTAGTACTAGCAGGCATGTTTATTAGCAGCAGGCTGAGTGCGTCCAGAATTGTCGAAACAGTCAGATTTTAATTATTTTTTCTTCTTTAGAGAAAAATCAACCTATTATGTCTAAGAAAGGATATCCGTTTCGTTTCTACTATGCGTAACATGAATAGGACTTCAGATTGCGTAGACTAGATTTTATGTTGAGAGATTCTATATAAAGTTAAAGGCCAGTAAGAATGATGGGTCGAGTAAGCCCTCTAAAGAGTAACGTTATAATGAAAATTTGAAAAACGCAACCAGATTTCTTTTTCACATTTTCGAATAAATTATTTAACGCATTAGCTACCGTTAAAAAGCTATAGCGTTCTTGTGATAAACGTGCATTTGAAATTCATTGACTCCTCTACTCTTCTTGGCGGCCATTAGCAGCAAAGCCTGACAATACTTAAATGGGGACCTGGGACGTTTTCGCAACATAAAAATAAACATTTTTTTAGAATTCCAAGATTGAACTTAAGATTTACTTATATATTTATAGTTGTTTTGAACAAGATTGTGTGCTTAAAAATTATTTTAGTTTTATTTTAACATTTTAACCCATTTGTATATTTTTATTTATGTGCCAAATTTGACTCTCTAATAAGTTTGGCGTTCTCTTTTCTTCCTTATAATATAAAACATAAGACACTGTTACTCGATAAAATATGCATTTCAATTAACTTTCATTTTGGCTACTTGATCAAATCTTATTTACTATCCCTGCTCTTGGTATTTGTAAACCAACTGCCATACTAAAAGACGTTCATCTTTGCAAATATTTTATTCTTCTCTCAAAACGTTTGTTTCAATAGGAATTTAGAACGGCAGATTTTACTTTCAATGATGTCTTTCATAAACTAGAAAATACACTAAATAAAGATAGGAAATTTTAACTAATGGGTATTTTGTAGTGATCATATAAATAATTAGAAGTTTTCAACGTCTTATTTATAGATCCATGAGTCTTAGAGACCGTTATCTTTGAGTTCAAAAAACCGAAAACAATTCTCCAAATATATGTAGTGTTAGACAATTATGCAATAGAAATTTAGTTCTTTAAAATATCATTATTTTAGCAAAGCTGCGAACCTTTCCAGAATATAATTGACCATTGTTTGTAAACCGTGTATTTTTAAAGTATTTATTAAAAATGGTAACCAGGCACGTCAAACTGAGAAATGCTGCTATGTTCTAAGCCAAAAATTATTGTTTACAAAAAGTAGTTACATTCCGGAAAGGTTGGCAGCTATGTTTTATCATATTTGAATTTCTGATCTATATATCCGGGATATTTGGGGTCCTATATTTGAAGGAAAAACGGTTATTTCTCGCTTGCCATTGTAATAATCGAGCTCTCATCAGCAGCAGTCAAAAAACCAACGTCGATGAGATTTAGTACCTTAATAGAATCAACGTGGAATTGATTGCTACGTAACGACTGTAAATTTACCGAACTCAGTAATAAATCAGATTGTTGATGAAGATTCAACATGTATAAGTCAAAAGTGTAAAATTTTATGGAATATAATTAACCACTTTTTTTTAACAGTAAATTTTGTTAAACATTTTTTCAAATTAGTAACCAAGCTACACGCTGAACTCCAAAATTTTGCTATATTTTAAGCCGCAGACTATTGTTTAGAAAAAGTGGTTATGTTCCGTGAAAGTTAGCAGCTATGGCGTTTGTGCGTTTTAATTATATTCGAAAAAGCAAGTAAAAAATTCTGGTGGTGTATTTAATAATTCTGAAAAAATACAAGATCATCCGCCTGAGCAATAAAACTGAAATGCAAGAGTAACAGAAACAACCAGAATTTTTCTTTTCTTTTTCTAATTGAAGGAATGCTATTTAACGTGATGCCCACGGTAATTTTTCGTTAAAAACATAGCTCTTCGACGCACGTGCTGGCACTAAAGGCAGTCGTGTGCCCGAATTTCTGTGAAATCTTCTATAGCCGTCCAGCAGTCCGCAAAGGATGACAGGGACATTTTAAGTATGTAATCGAAGCAATCTGATATTTATTGACCTCAATAATAATTCCGTTTCTTGATCAAACTTCGATAAGAGCATTCATTAAATGGAGCATCGTGCATTAACGCGCCAACGTGTGCGATTTATATGTGGTAAAGCAAGTAAAAAATTCTGGTGGTGTGTTTAATGATTCTGAAAAAGGTACAAGTTCTCCTTTTTAAGCTATGAAACTGAAATGCGAGGGTAATAGAAAGAACCAGAATTTTCTTTTCGTTTTCTAAATGAAGGAATATTAATTGATTGTTAACCATCAGTGATAATCTGACCGTTGAGTATCGAAACCGTTTCGTCTCACCAACGGAAGTCCTGTGAACGCCCACTCGGCAATTAGCTCGTTATTTAGAAGTGTTATCAGCCTGTCAATAATAAACAATAAGAGGTAGGTAATTATATCAAAGTTACGTATCAAGGACTCGCAGTAAAACTAAGAATGTGTTTAAGCGTAAATGGCCATTAGGAAGGTGGGATGGCACTTATAGTAAATACCGTTCTCACAAATTAGCCATTTACGCTGTTAGAAAACTACGAATGTGTTACAAGCGTAAATGGCTATTAGGAATGTGTGATGGTACTTATCGATGGTACGTATCATCTATAATAAATATTACCATCCATCCTCCCCCACCACTTGAACACCCTAGCAGTTGCGTTTTAGTTATATCCCGAAAAGCAGGTAAAAAGTTCTGGTGGTATCCTATGTCAAACACTGCCCTTTTAATGCTCTCTAACTAAAATGGAAGCATAATAGAAACAACCAGAATTTTCTTTTCGTTTTCTAAATAAAGGAATATTAATTGAGTGTTAACCATCAGTGGTAGTTTGACCATTGAGAATTGAAACATTTCATCGCTCGGGATGTCACCAACGGCAGTCCTGTGAACGCCAACCCGGCAATTAAGCTTGTTATTTAGAAGTGTTATCAGCCTGTCAATAATAAACAGTCAGAGGTAGGTAATTATATCTAGGTTATGCGCATCAAGGACGCAGTAAAACTAAGAACGCGTTTAAGCGTAGAAATGGCCATAAGGAAGGTGGGATGGCACTTATAGAAATACCGTTCTCTATTTACGCTGTTAGAGAACTACGAATGTGCTAAAGCGTAAATGGCTATTAGAAAAGCAGGTAAAAAGTTCTGGTGGTGTCCTATGTAGAAGACCGATGGAAGCGTAATAGAAACAACCAGAATTTTCTTTTCGTTCTCTAACACCCGTATTCACGAAACTTTCTACCAGCTGGTAACAGCCGGATTACCATAGAATCGGATGGTTAAAAAAAAAATGGTATTCACAAGGCCAAATTGGCTGGTTACATCTCGTTTTTAACAGACGAATGTAACCAGCCGAATTCGGGTGGTTACCGGCCTGTTACATTCGACGCATGCGCTGTGAGGCTCTAATCTGTTAACAAACATGGCGGACTACAGCGCTGTTGAAGACAGAAGGTATGGAAATTTTAGAATTTATTGATAGATTTGCAAAATTTATGTGTGAGGAGAAAGTAAACGGTTTAGAAGACTTGTGTGTCAAGGATTTTCCAATACATTACCATCAAAGTAAGTAAACGGTAAACAGGCGAAAAAGGAAATGTTTTAAATTTACAGCAAACGTGTCAATGAAATTATGGCGCAGCGGTAAAGCGAGCGATTGGCAAGCAGTAGTTCCAGGGTTCTGGCCTCGCTGCGGCCAAAGTATCCCTTCTTGCTCTCTCACCCCCCCCTTTTTTTTTACATCTCTTTTTTTTTTTCTAAAAAAGTAAGGCCCTCTGGGATGAAGTACTTAACCATTTTAATTAGGTGTATAAATTCGACATTATACTACAATACCATCAAAATCAATCATGATCCCAATCCTGTCAGAAAAAAAGAAATAATTTTATTAATTTTTTATTTTTTTCCCAGCAAGACCATTGCAAAATTTAATAGACAAAGCCATGTGAATTAGCAGGGGTTAGCTGGGCTGGAACAGGTTTCTATAATTAGTCCCCTTTCTAAAATTCCTTTGATTTCCCACCCTCCCCCCCAAA
The DNA here is from genome assembly GCA_038373885.1 of Cheiracanthium punctorium. Taxonomy (NCBI): domain Eukaryota; kingdom Metazoa; phylum Arthropoda; class Arachnida; order Araneae; family Cheiracanthiidae; genus Cheiracanthium; species Cheiracanthium punctorium. The sequence continues at coordinate 703,920 of JAWZYV010012130.1, forward strand.
TTTTAGTCAATGAAATTAGTAGTTTTTTTATTTGCATTGATTCTGCAGTTCAACTATAGGTAAAAAAAATTTCAGCGCTACATACCCCCCATCCCCTCCCAATTTTTATTTGCCTACGATTTTGCAAAAGAAGAACATGTAGCTTTGAGACAAAAATTCATTGACATTTGTTTTATCTGTTTCAAGGGGAAGAAAATGTAAATTTTAACAGAGTCTGTTTTAAGCTTATAGTATTAAATATTTATTTACATACATCCGATAAAATAACTAATATAATTCTTGATTTTTGCATTATTCCATTAATAAAAATACATCAGAGGCATTATTCACTATTAATATTTAAATTGAATACTCTTTTTCCCCGTTCCTGCTTTATTTAAATAAGTTGTACACTTCGTGCTAAGTTATTACTCATAAATTAATCACATGCGAAAAAAAAAATCTTATTTTAATGTCTGACTACAGAGTGATTAAAGTGTCTATTGTGGGAAAAAACTTGCAATTTCGAGTGGAGATCTGCAATTCCTTTTTTTTTTTTTGGGGGGGGGGGGGGAGGGTCCAAAAATTTCTAGTCCTTGATATGAAAAATCAAGAGACAGCCTAGTTCATAACTTCAGTTAAAAATTGAGTAATGGCTACCTCATAAATCATTATTTAAGACCCAGCAAGAACCATCTCAACACAATCACATTTTAATATTCACGTATATATTTACCCTTTACTGTATAAAATTACAAAAAATTGCAGAGCTGCACTATGATCCATATTTTTGTGATTAAAGTATGGTCACCAGTAGGTTTCAACATTAGAATCATTACAATTGTATTAAGACATTGTAAAAATATTTGCTTTTTTATGCATTTGAAATTTTAATTATTGATACTCAAAAAAAAAAAAAAAAAAAAAAAAAAAACATACCATCTCCTACAGTAAAACAAATAAAATACCCCCAGGGTAAGCTCTTAAGTATGTATTCACAAATTTTTAAACAATCGTACTGTTTTTGACTGTCAGATACATTAAAAAATAAAAATAGAAAACCTTCGAATACCTTTAAAAATTATCTTTTAAAATCAATATATCTTTTAAATTCGTAGGAGTATATAAATAAAATATCGGTTATTAATTACAAAAAATTCAGCAGAAATCTCCGAAATAAATAATTGAAGCATTTGTGATTATAAAAATACATGAAAACACATTACACTCCTGCTTATTTTCAACTATTTTGGAGCGCTCGCGAAGAGGGTTCAAGGGTCGGCAATCAGCTGGTTGGATAGCCAGTGCCCTAAGCCAATCACAGACGAGCTTACAAAGCAGAATGCACAAGTACAAGTTAATCGGTGGTCAAACGTTGGTCAGGAAACCAGTGGTTTTAAATAGTTGGTGAATACCGTTCTGAGGTTACCGGTGTGTTACCAGCAAGTAACGGTCAAACGTTAGTTTCATAATCAGGCGGTTACTAGCCGTTTCGTGAATACGACTGTTAATCGAGGAATATTAGTTCATCCCTAACCATCAGTGGTGGTTTGGGATTCGATAACTGAAAGTGTTGTGGCGAGTTGCCACAAAGGACAGTCCTGTACACGATGGTAAACATCCACCCGTCAATTCGGTTGCTGTTTAGTTTCAGGACTATTATTAGCCTGGGCAACCAAAAACAAACAGTGCAATTGGCAAAATACACCGAGGTTCCTGAGCAACAGCATCAATCCACCCCTGGCGACTCTCTAGTAGCCTAACTGCTGCGTTTTACTTATATCCCGAAAAGCAGGTAAAAGGTTCTGGTGGTATCCTATGTCAAAGATCGCCCCTTTAATGCTCTGTAACTAAAATGGAAGCATAATAGAAACAACCAGAAATTTCTTTTCGTTTTCTAATCGAGGAATGTTAGTTGATTCCAACCATCGGTGGTAGTTCGGGCGTCGAGAACCGTCGAGAACTGCAACTTTTATGACGAGCTGCCACAAAAACAGTACTGTACAAGATGGTGAACTTCCACCCGGCAATTCGGTCGTTTCTAAGTTTCAGGAGTAATTAACATTCTGGTCAACTCTACGTCACAATAGAAACAAACAGTGGAATATGGCAAAATACACCGAGGTTCTTTGATAAATGGCATTACCAGGTTGACCAGGAGTAATTAACACCCTGGTCAACTGTACGTCATAATAGAAACAAACAGTGGAATATGGCAAGATTCTTTAATAAATGTTATTACTCCGTCCACCTCCCCCACCACCTGACACCCTAGCGGTTGCGTTTTGCTTATATCGCGGAAAGCTAGTAAAAAGTTCTGGTGGTGTCTTTTATGATGATAAAAAAAAGTACAATAGCTAATTATTTAGTGAGTGGGCGTTCCTATGTCAAAAACCGCTCTCGTAAGCAATAAAACTAAAATGGAAGCGTAACAGAAATAACCAGAATTTTCCCCTCCTAAATGAAGGAATAATAGGTGACATCTACGTCTATGAGTTTAGTACCGATTAAGTTTGTCATTCCTTAAGTTCCAAAATTATATATTTCAGTAATAAATCGAATTATAGATGAAACTTTAATGACAGCAGGCATTATGAATTATCATCTACTTTCCTCACAACCTCCAGAAATCGCAGCAATACTAAAATTATGAAGCATAGCACACTTTAATTGGGAGCAAGAAACTACCATCCACATCCCACAATCTTCGCTCATTGCAGTGTGCGTCGTAATGACATACTAAAAAGTAGAAAAAAAATTCTGGTGGTGTTTTAAAATGATGTTGAACAGTTACAGTCGCAAATCAAAAGGCGAGTGTCCCTAGTTGGCGCGCCTAATGTCAAAGACCGCCTTTTTGAACATTAAAACTCAGATGGAAACCCAAAAACAACCAGATTTTTTTTCTGCTTAAGGGTTATTTTTGCCTACCTCTTAATTTACGCTGTGTATGACTTACACCAAAAGGAACAGTAAAGCATGCTTGTTTAAAGTTACGTTACCTATATACACTGGACTCCAAAAGTTAAGGTTCAAACATAAAGCAGATATAAGGAATAGAGAACGCTTTGGGAACTCAAACTTGAGGCTCCTGTTAAATCAGCTGACTTGTAACTAGATTCACACGAGTATAATTCTTGCGCTTCCAACACTTCTTAGTTTTCTATGGAGCATTTGCGGACAGCGCGCTCGTTTCCGTTTTCGTAGTTCAATTTTTAAGAAAAAATAGTACTGAGCTGCTCTGCATATGGTTGCAATTTATGATTTGGGAAAGGTTCTGGAATAACATTTTACAGGAGAGTATTTTTTTCCATACTTTTATCAATGAAGAATATTTCAATACATCCACATTCACTAAGTCTTGGCGATACTTTCTTTTTACGTCAAGAGGGTTTGTAATGCGTATGTTGACAGTAAATTTTGTTTGTAGTTTACACTTACTACTCACCAAATATATCGTAACATATAAACGCATCAACATACGTATAATATCACTGTATAAATCTGTTCAGGTTTCATTTAATTACGCAACCTCAAAGGGTGTTCAGATTTATTTAATATGCATTTGAACGTACATTCCAAAGATATGTGAGTTTATACAGAGATTTGGTGTTATGTACAGTCAGTCAACTTCAAAAAAGGCGCTTGTTTTCCTATTGAACACATACTCAATTAATCTACTCTCAAAATGCATATCTAAAAAGCTTCAGAAAACTTATGCCCAAGTAACAAATCCCTTATTCATTAAATCAGCATTAGATTATGACTGGAGCATGCAAAATTTTGCGACTGTACAACTTTAAGTGCCATTTCATTTCCTTGCATTAGCGTAAATTGGCAAATAACATTCCTGGGTAGGGGATGCTTCCTATTGTAGAAAATATTTTCACATAGTTGATACCTCAATTTTCTTTAACTTTTTTTTTGTTGTTGTTTATTGCCGCCTCCTTGCCACTAGTAAGTTAAGCCTGTGTTTCCTTGACTTGGTTTGACATATAATTAACCTACTAGTTATCCTTTTAACATGATATTTGTTCTCTGAAATAAGTTTATAATCTCTATTCGCCAACAATAACGGTTTTACAGCTGTTATTTCGGTCAGTTTTCATTGTAAAAGTGAGAATTTTACATATGTGTTAGCGAACATAGGCCGTCTTCCCTCACTTGTATTTTCGGTGTCTATATCATCTGTCCCTGTTTTTGACAATACTTGATGTGGAAAACAGCTAAAATCATTTATTTAACATAGAAAAGTAGTACATATTTATACATATAATATATAAAAAACAAAATGGCAAGAGTTTATTCGTTTGAAAAAAAAAAAAAAAAAGTGATATTGGTTATATTGAACAAGTGGCTAATTCTCGATGTTGTTTTCCGGAGACTCAACGCTGACTTTGAAAACCAGTACCTTGCTAGTTAACCAGCTGTAAGTGTTGTCGAAAACCAATTCATCTGCAAAGAGCAAGTGTAAATTGTTTTTATGAAACATCTATGTAGATATAGATTATAAATTTATAAGTAAAAAACTCAAAATGCACAAATTTAAAATTACTGTACACTGTTTAAATAATATAGGTTAAATCCGTTCGAGATGGGCTTATATCAGAGATGGCTATCAGAGATATCTTTTGATATATTCAACAGATGGTATTATATTGCGGTTAGTTCACTTCGAATGGCACTCGCTAACAACATATAAACAAAACCTGAATAAAAATTTAATAATGCTTTTATCTTATATGAGTATAACCAAAATTTTATAGTAGGCTCATATATCATACGGAAACACTACATTAAATGTCAATCATTTGTGTTTTTGTGAGTTGATTGCATAATTCATATTTCTATGTTTATTTTAACCTCAAAATGGCGGCCGATTTTTGTAAAATTAAAAAAGCTTTTTGACATTATGTGACTAATAACTTTCTATTTTGAATACTCAGGTTTACTGGTAACGCGCCATATTCCTTTAAGAACGTGATAGAGGAGACAAAATCCTACAATTTTCACCCCCATACGTACGGCAGAAAATCAATAATTTTCGAGAAAATTGGATTTTAAACGTTTGTCTTGAATAACCCAAAATTTGACAGTCGAGCGCGAAAATTATAAAGTCTACTTACTAAATGGGTTTTATTTTAATTTACTTTCATAACTGAAACTCTAATTAAGCTAACATAATAAGTACTAAACTACTGTAAATTTTTAATTAACGAACCATTACACGTATTTTTTAAATTTTGAATTCAAATGTTTCCTTTCGAAAGATCGTACTTTTCGAAATAAACAACATAACAGTGAGCGTACAAATTACAAATAAAATTTCGCCCCTTAATCCGCTACCCAAAAATATATTAATGTCCATTCAAAGACATGTAATTCGTAAAGAAGGTTGCGTTTTTCCTAGATATAGAAAGGCCTCACAACTTCTACGTCACCAAACTTTGACGTCATCACTAGGCCTAAAAAAGCACCGTAATCACAGTTTTAATTTCACAAAGTAAAACTATTTAAAATTTCTGGTGAGTGCTGCGAATATTAGAAAATATCTTAAATTAAACATTACAATTAAAATACCCTTCTCATATAAAATTATTCATTATGATCTATTTCCTTATCATATTATCTAATTAGTCATCGTTAAAAACTATCATTTGTCGTAAAATTATATTTTTTATCTCAAATTATTAAAATATTGCTTCTCATGGGTAAATTCACCAGAAATTTTTAATAGTTTTATTTTCTAAAAATAAAAAATATATATAGGCCCAATGATGACGTCAGAGCTTGGTGACGTAGGAGTTGTAAGGCTTTCTATTTGTCGGAGGCGTTGGTTTTATCTAGGGCAAATAAAAACGCCAAAGGATGCACCCCTGTTTATTCTTTCGGATAGTTGGCCAACCGTTAACATCGGTTTTTTTTTTTTTTTTTTTAATTTATAGTTGGCACTCTAATTAAGCTTACGTAATCATGAAAATTAAAAATTTTAATTCACGCGCTTTAAACGCATTTTTTCATTTATTTGCATTTTCCTTTCAAAAAATGTTGTTTATCTCAAAAAAATACTATTGCAGCAGTCTCACTAAACAGTGGGAATTGTTAGTTAGGAACCCTTCATCCCACTATTTAGTGAGACGAAGGGATATGGCGGATGAAGACTGAATAAATTTTCAGTCGAAACGATCGTATCTTGTTATAAGTATCACTTTCTGTGTGTTCTTTAAACAAAGCTTTTATTTATTTTATTTTTTAACACCAGTATTTGGAGTGTTTTTTCTGCAATGAAGTTATCACTCTAAAGTCTTAAGACACATTGGATTGTGAATCTCAAATGGTTATGAGGCGTGTCCTCGTGTTATTTAGCTTCGACTCTGTGTTACGTATGCTTGTTTAGTTGATTAGGCAGGTAACAACAAAATCTGATTACGCGACGCAGAATCGAAACTAATACGACAACACAGCGCATAGCCATTTGAGATTCACAATCTGGCGTGCTAAGATTTTAAGCACCTAAAAACAGTGATAGCTTAATTCGTTGATCAACCATCCTAAATATACGTTGGTATCTCCTTTGCGTTTTTACCTATGGCTAAGTAAAATTTACCATTCTCATAGCTGCCAACTCTTCCGGTTTTTCCGGAAGATTTTTCACCACTATCTTCAGACAGTTTTATTTTACAATAAAATTTTGGACTTATTTTAAGCTCAAATTTGTAAGTAAAAATTAGTGCTGGAAAATCTTCCGGAAAAACCGGAAGAGTTAGCAGCTATGCTTTCTTTATGAGCAACATGTCTTTAAACGGACATTAATACTTTTTTGGATACCTGATTAGTGGAACAAATTTTATTTCTAATTTGTACGCTTACTGCAATAGTATTTTTTTTTTTTTAGATAAATAACATTTTTGAAATTAAACTGTCAATAAATAAATAGAAAAAAATTACATGTAAAGCGCGTGAATCAAAATTTTGTTTTTCCTTTTTCATTATTGCGTTATTTCGTTATAGTATCAGCTATGAAAATAAATCTAAAAAATAGTGATAACCTGAACGGCTGCCCAACGATCCTAAAGAATGAACGGGGCTGCATCCTTTGGCGTTTTTACCGCCGGTAAGTAAAACTTACCCTTTTTTCCCGAACTACATGTCTTTAGAAGAACATTAATACGTGTTTGGATAGCTGATTAATGGGACAAATTGTATTTGTAATTTGTACGCTTACAGCAATGGTATTTTTTGAGATAAACAACATTTTTTGAAAGGAAAATGTAAATAAAAAAAATGCATTTAAAGCGCGTGAATTAAAATTTTGAAGTAGTTTTGTAAATTTTTATGATTACGCCAGCTTACTGTCAGCTATGGGAAAAAAAAATAAAAAAAACGGTGTTAACTTGATTGGTTGGCCAACTATCGGGGAACGGGGTGCCATCCAAGAATGAATTGGGGTGCATCCTTTGGTGCTTTTATCTGCGCTACTCACCTTTCTTTTACGAACTACATGTCTTTGGATCGACATTAATATATTTTTGGATAGCTGATTAATGGGAGAAATTTTATTTGTAATTTGTACTCTTTCTGCTATGTTATTTATATAAAAAAAAATACGATCTTTGGAAAGGTAACATTTGAGTTAAAAGTTAAAAAAAACATGCAATTGCTCGTGAATTGAAATTTAAAAGTAGTTTTGTATTTTTTATGCTTATGTTAGCTTAATTAGAGTTTCAGCTATGGAAATAAAATCCATCTAATAAGTTGATATTTTAAAATTTGCACTCGAACGTCAAATTTTGGATTATTCAAGAAAAACGTTTAAAATTCAATTTTCTCGAAGACTAGTGATTTTCGGCCATACATATTGGTGTGAAAATTGTAACATATTTGCTCCCATATCACGTCTTAAAACGAATGCATCGCGTTATTAGTAACCCGGTGTATTTAACAGTAGCATGGTACATTGATAATGTTAAAGTAAGTTGATTTGTCGAAGAACATGCACTATTTTAGAAGGTACCATAGTTGCCAACGATTCCAGAATATAATTAACCACTTTTATTAAACAGTATATTTTTTCAGTTTATTTTTTTTCCAAAATAGCAACCTGATATTACGTTAAACTCCGAAATATGGCTATGTTCTAACACAAAAATTCTGGAATGACTAGCACCTATGAGATACCAAGAGATTTACGTTAATGTAACTCGTACAGAGTGAGGCCAGAAGACTTCTTCACAGTTCGTAGAAGGCTCTCTGTAAACGATCACAGTCTTTTCAATTAACTTTGACATTTTTACGATTTCACAACTTGTTCTGTATGACCACAGATGCATCGAAATTAGGGATGTAAGCGAGACGATACAGAAATTTACAAGACCAGACCAGACGTTTAACGAAAGATGCGCAGAGCTACGATCTAAAGCGAAGAAAAATAATTTTTAAGCATTAAACCACGGACTGTCAGGAATGACTGAAATGATCCTCCAAGAAAATAATTCTAGAAATACCATAGGCGCGAACGCCACGCCATTTGATGGCAAAATGTCCTTGCGTTTGTCGAACTAGTTATTTACATTCTAATTTCGAAGTTACGGTGGGAGAAATCGAGTTTTCACTTACAGAATTTTGTTCTGTAAAAAGAAAATAAGTATTTACAAAATTCATCGCACTTTAGTAATGAAAATTAAACCTTATCCAAATATTAATTGTATCTGTGACACATCTAAATTTTGTTTCCTTTTCTAAACTCTTAAAAGCTTGATAACTATGCCATTGTTAAAATTTGTTTTTCAGGGGGTTGTGAAAATTGACCAATATAATGCAATTTCATGTGTAACCAGTTATAACGTATCGTTTCGTTTATATCGCTTTACTAAAAACAGGACTTACATTTTTATGAAAATATATCTTTTTATTTTCTAATGAAAAAATTTCAAAACTATATAATTGTGTTCGATGAATGTGATATGTATGAGTATCGGGATAGGTTTATCCTTTATAGAGAATTCAAAATCGCAAAACTGAAAGAAAATTTAATATTTCTTAAATGAGCCATCTACATTTATTTTGGTAAATTAAAATGATCTACTCACTATTTGCATATTTTTCACGTTAAGTGCAAATTACAGCCCACCACCAGAAAAGTTTATTTAACCTAAAAGAATAAGATGCTACCAGTCTTTTTACCACCAAACGACGCGACGATAGTATCTCCAGCAACCCTTCGAGTGTTTGTGGCTCATGCGTGTTAGCGTCCATGATCTCGCTTAAGCTGGGAGAACACTATACAAGGATTTTGCGAGACGAGACGGGCATATTTTTCGTTTCGCATACATCTCTAAACAACTTTTTACAGGTACACTTGAAACATTGCAGTAATTTTTCTCGAATTTAGCAAAACGAAATATTTCATACATAATCATTAATCAGTTTCAACAATTAATACTCACAAATGCCCGGATTTTCACAGATGAGTTTTGCAGATTCAGGAATAATGTGACTGTCCACTCTATGCGGCGGGATTATTTCTTCAGATGCAGACTTTTCGTCTTGTTTATATCGAAGACCCATTTTGATGTCATAGTCTGCAGTTTGGAAATCCCATTGAAGAACTGCATTGGGTACGGAGACAACTTTTTCAACAATGAATACAGATTTATAGTCCACAGTAACTCTCCTGGCATCTGGGTCATTTTTCAAAGTTTCATGGTGATCAATCTTCATAAGTTCTTCCGGAACAGGAGTTCCCAGTGGTCTTGTGTACTAAAAATGTTTTTTTGAAAATGAACGTGAATGAAATGACGATTATACATTTGTTGTTGGAAACAAGCAACAAATAATATATACAATATTGATTCCCATTCATTTTAGTCAAAAATAGGGATGGACGCAAGACGCGAGAATTCTCGCATTGTCTCGCGTTCTCGCATTGTCTCGCGAGACGAGACAGGCATTTTTTTTGCGAGACGAGACGTGAGACGAGAAAGAAAATATTTTGCGGGACGAGACGCGAGACGAGACAGAGTCTTGTCTCGCGCGAGAATTCTCGCATTTTTTTCCGTCTCGCATAAATACGATCTGAAAAGCGACAATTTGCCTGAAGCCTCTACCGCTTAACTTGCGTCTCCTTCGTTTTCGGTCCTGGTATACTATCAGCACTCTACAATACGCACAAACACGTAACATTTAAAATTAGAACAGACGAGAGATATACAAAACACACAAAGGAGAGGATAAAGAAAGAGGCAGAAAAAAAAAGAAAACAGAGAAGAGTTGAAAGAAAAATAATAAGTAAATAGGAAAGGCGGTACGGTATGTTCAAATCTGACCACTTTTAGACGGGGCCCGGGGCATTAAGTTTGGGGCCCCCCTTACTATCCCTTTTTTTACGCATTAAGTCCCTTTACTGAACCCCCCTTTTTTAAGCATTTTAACCAAGTTTTGACCGCTGTTGTACTCGAAAATTGCATTTCAGTTAACTGTAGTTTTTGTACTTTAATAAAATCGTATTTATCACCCCAAAAAAATATCTCTAACTTGATCTAGTGATAGACAATTAGGTAATACCTATATTATAGAGAAAATTCAGTTTTTTCCCCACAATTACTATTTCAGTACATATGAATTTATAATTTAGATAATCGGGATATATATGGGCCCCCCTTTTTCTTCAGGGGCACCGGACTACCGCCCCCCCTTGCCCCTGTGATAATCGGGTTTCGGGTATATCAGAGAGAGATTAGAAGTAGAGCAATTTCGCATTGATGCTTAGTCTGAGTAGGTTGAAATATGGTTGAATATCCTTGGTTGAAATATCCTTGTACCGATATTATCCTCAAACTTTCCCGCACGTTGCGGTGTGCGTAGGGGGGGGGGCGCCGACCCTGGTAACAACTTTCTAGGGGCGGTTAAATCCCTATTGTTGGCCTATTTTAAAGAGATTAAAATGACATTTTTTATTCTTATATATTAATATCGGACGGAAAGAAATGCAAGCAATTTTTTTAAAAACTATTTCTCTTTTCGTTTATATTATCATGTTTTCCCTTCTTTCGGCTTGCAAAACTTTTATAAATTTTTTTCCTCCCCATCATTTTATCTTGCAGTTGGGTTCCTATTCTAAAATTATCTTCGCCTGTTAGATGTCTATTCATTTTTTAAAAAAATCCACACTGGATATACATTAGGGGGATTATGGTTTAATTTTTCTGTAAACAGGGCGACCATAACGACTGTAGTACTATCGCTAAACGTTATTGTGGAAAAGTACAAACGGATAGTCGTCAACAAATTAACTGTTCAGTAATTTAAATTTAAAATATAAACAAAAAATAAGACGTCTATTAACCAACTGAGATACTATAATGAAATCTAAAAATGCACACACGGTAATGTTATTGGAAATATTAGGCAAATAATTATAATTATCGTTAATATAATCTTGTTTTCATTAATATAAAAATTACACATATTTTAGAGACTTGAAATTGACGCTAAAGTAAATAGTAGAGATTTAATAAAGACTAAAAGTGCTCTGTTTATAATTTTTCAAGGGTTATCTTACAACCAACTGAACGATAAGTAATTCTAATTTGCGTTAATATATCCCGCAGTAATTTCAACAGAGGAGATTACTTGAACTTAAAAAAAAAATCTGTTTTGTCTCATGCAGATATGATTTTAGTAAAATATTCGCTACTTCTCGTATGAAGAGCGGATGCGCAGCTGTTTTAAAACAAACGGTTGTCCATTTCATGTAGTGTCTGAGGTATTTAATGCTACAACTTGAACAGTATGATGTAGAACTACAGTATGATGTAGAAATAACACATTTTGAAAGTCGGGAGTTCTCTGCAAACCGCTAAGCTTTTCACTTTTCTGATCGCGAATGACACTGACGTAGTTTTTTGAGTCATTATATTGCAATGATGCCAGGTTAATACTCATGACGCAAACTTTACATCAAGAGTCAAATAATTTTGCTTTTATTTTAGATTCCACATCACTGGAATTAATTGAAATTACTCATGTTAGGAAAATTTTCGTTTACTACAGTGCGAAGAACGGGCACGCAGTTAGTAAATAAAAATAAATACTATATTTTCGGTGTGACATTATATATACGGATTAAATCTCAATTTCTTTTACTTCAAATGCCGATATATGCTGATATAGTTATTAATATATCTACTAATGTGGCCATATGTAAGTAATTGTTATTATTAATATTAATTTTCAATAAAATCCCAATAATAAGTTAGTATAAAATGGTAACGAAATCGCAGTCCTTAATTTTGCGAGACTCGCGAGACGTCTCGCGTCTCGCGCGAGACGAGACAGCAATTTCTTTGCGAGACGCGAGACGAGACACAGTGTTTCCGAGACGAGACGAGACGCGAGACGAGACAGAGGTTTATCACTGCGAGACGAGACGAGACAGCCCCGATTCTCGTCTCGCACGTCTCGCGTCCATCCCTAGTCAAAAATATATACAGATACTTTACTGAAATTTATAAGGTTAGTTATACTGTGCATATAAGAACTATATGCACAGTATATCGAATTTTGCATTTGAAGGTACTGTTTCTTCAATTTTACATGATACAACAATAGTACTTAAAGCTGTACTCATAATTTGTTGATATTATGTAGCTGACTTTTTGCAACACAAATGGAAGTAAATGATGGTTCTAATCCTCTAGAGTGATAGTTCCATTTGGGACACCTTATACTTAATGATAACTATATTTTTTCCAGATTTCACAACACAGTGTTATAAAGTAATCCTCTTTCTTTCAAATGCCAAAAATCGTTTGACAAAATAGGAGCAAATACGCCAACGCTAACTGTGTGCTGACGATGTTTGCGGTGGCGGGAAACTTTCATTACAACCTAATATTACTTAGAACTAACTAAAGTTCAAGTAAAATCTTTGAATTAGATTAAATTTCTTGCAATATATATAAGTAAAGCCTAGTTTTTGTGATTTGGGGGTTCTAAGCAAAGTAAGAGATTTTATTGACTTTCTACAGATATTGAGATCTACAGATAAGTGTCTATTGTTTTTACAGAAGGTTTGAACAAGGAAGACATTTTGAAAATGTATAAATATATATTACACAATCAGTCCTCATTTTAACTAAAAATATATAGTACATTTCAATGCCAAGCTCAAAAGGGAACAGGATTTACTGTGGATATATAAATGTGTCTTTAAGATACTTTTATATGTTTAGACTCAAATAATTATATAATGGCAAATTAAGAATCTTACCAATGAATTGCAATTTGGATCACCGTCAGGGTCCCTCCTTGTACCTCCAACTGAAGCTGGTATGATTGACAAGTCCATAAATTTTGAAAGCTTGGACGTACTTTCCTCTGTACAGAAGGAAATAATTATTTTGTTAATTAGGGAAGAAATCAGAACATTTATTTTTTCCGTCTCCCGTGTAAAACGTCAAGATTAATTTGTGTAAAAGTGGTTCTTAATTTTTTAATGTTGATGGGAAATTTATGTCATTTTTCTTTTTGTTTCAAAAGAGGAAAAAAAACTCTAATAACTATTTAATTAGTTATGAAAACTAATGCTTTCATAATCAAATGACCGTAGTGAAATCTGAAGTTGATTAAATTATAAGAAAAGAAGACTACGGAAATGAAATTTAAATTAGGTGTTCTTTAAAGGCCACAGTTAATCGCTAATTAGTTAGGAGAATTATTTTTTTATTATGAAAAAAGTTAAAAAATTCGCAAAGCCGTCATAATTACTATTCCTTACGCTACAATAGTCACTTGAAGTTTGTCAGAGTCAAAAATTTGTATAATCCTTCCTGCACGTGCAATAGGGTGCAGCGAAAAAAAACATTTTTTCAAATTTCAAAATGCAATAGCGACCAAAAGTTGTGTTTTGTATTGAATAAGAAAAATGTAGAATTTCAAAATTTTTGAAATGTATCTTGAGGGTCTACTATTGCACCAAAATGTCAAAAAATTCGAAAAACAGAGTATTTTAATATTATTTATAAAATACAAAAAATATTATTTATATATACAATAACAAAAAATAGGATTATATGCTATTCAATGACTGTACAAAATTTTAGAATTGTCGGGAAATATCTTGAGAGTCCACTAAAGAGAACAAAAAAGTACAAAAAAAATCATTTTTTAAAACAAAACATTGTTTGAAGGAAAAACGTTTCAATTGTTCATTTACAAACAACTATACTTAACAACTAAAGTATTAAAATATATACTGAAGGTCCCCTGCAAAGAACAAATAAGAACAAGCAGGTAAAATTTTATTTTTAATCAGAACCAGGTGGCGCTGATGGTATTTTTCACCGCGTAATGTATTTACTTTAGAAAGGAAATTATTGCTGCGAGATAGTCTCGCAACTCGCTTTGTGTATTTGTGCATTCCATTTCTAGACATTAAAAGCTGTTTAGCTAAAAGTGAATTTGTTTAGAAGGTAACCTAACATTTCATCCCTACTTTGATATTGCATTTCAGCATGAATTTGAATGTGAAAACCAGAGGGGATGTTGAAAAGACCCGATTCTTGTAAAACCAAAGCAGTTAAGTGATAATATGTTGCCCACATACGAAGAAATTATGTGTTTTCATTTGTTTGTGCAGAATAACTTGAAACTTGATAAGAATTCCAAGGAACTTACAGTCAGCGAAATTTCTGTAATCATGGCAGATAGATTAGAGTTAATTTGGAATAGTGCCTCAATTCCAATTTTTTCTAGAGAAAGAATTCATCAAATGATTCGATCATTTCGCAATACAAATCAAAACCTTAAGAAATGGTTTAGTGCTAATAGAAAACAGAGCGAGACTGTCCAGAAAAAAGTTAATAGTGAGTGTAGAAAGTTGTTTGATATTGTTGCTTGTGACGAAGTTCACATATTTATCTTGTCTTAAAATAATGTTCCTATGTTTCGTCTTTAAAAATCAAATATTCCGTATTAATTTCTCTCTCCACTTTGCTTTTCTGCTTGATAAATGCGCGTTTTTTTCGTTTGTTTGTTTGTTCGCGTTTGCGGTTTCTCTTCTAAATTAATTTCGCTTTAGCATTTGCTATGTAACTTCTTGGTGCCTGTCGGTCGTCCGTCTTTGCTTTCTCACGGGGTTGTAGGCTTTTGTTTTGGCGTTCGCCAAATTCTGGCACTGCTGCCTTGGCGATATGCTGTTGTTCCGTTAATTTCAAATTTTTATATTTATAACGCCTACCGGACTGTTTTTGTCACGTGGAAAGTGTCTTATGAATGCTCATATTTTACTCGCCAACCTAAAAAGAGCTGGCAGTTTTGTAAGAAGTTTTTAGTACACTTCTCGATAGCTCTCCGTCAGAGGAGGTTGTATCTTTTCTTATGGGACTCCGGCACGCCGTGTGACCGGAACGATTAGATCATGTTCCTGGTGTTATTTTCTACTGAAGCAATGTACTGTACGTAATTGAAGTTGTTTCCTTTAAGACTGTTTTGCTGATACCTCCAATAAACGTAGCTTTTCAGAATTGGTCGTCTGCCTGTTTTCTAAGTCTTCAGCGTAACTCAAGGATTTTATTAGCCAACTATACGTTATGTAAAACGGTCGAGGGAAGGTTTTATTAATCTACCTCCGACAACTCCCTCATATTACTTGCGAATGCGAATTTGATAAGTGCAAATGCAAACATTCTCGTAAAGTTCCCATAAATCAACAGGGTTTTCTGAAGGACCAGCATGGCGAACGAAAAATTCTTATTGACGGTATTAATAAGACTGAAATTATAAGAATGATGCGGAAAAATGAAAAAAGATCTTTTGAAGCAAGTCGTCTTGAAAATAAAAAAGTCAAAATTCGATTATAAGTATACAGCGGAAAATTTTGAAGAAGGCATTTCGGACAATAGCTTTCATAAATTAACTAATCCTGATTACATCTACCAGGAAAAAAACAGCACATCGCAAACACGAGTTAGATTGCCTATATTTTCATAGGTTTGTGATAGGTATGCGGTTTCTGACGGGACAGCAGTAATGATTGCTTCAGCGGTATTGAAAGACGTGGGTATAATATCTGAAGATATGATGCTAAATGTAATCGATGCAAGCAAGGTTACACGAGCAAGACGGAAAACCCGCAAAAATCTGCCAGACAAGAATGAAGAAAGTATGTCTGGTTTTTTTTTTTTTCGATGGTAGAGGAAAGATTCTACACTTTCTATGGAGAAAAGAGGAGAAGTCTATCATCGAGAAACACAATAATGAAGAGCATGTGTCTCTAGTAAATCGGTGTCATGACATATACTTGGGTCATGTTTCTCTTGCAAGTGGTACAGCAGCAACTATTAAAGACGCTATTATGAATCATCAAAACATTAACACAGACACGTTACTTGCTGTTGGCTGTGATGGCACAGTAATCAACACCGGAAGTAAAGGTGGTGTCATCAAACTGATGGAAAGAGCTTCAAAAGTCACCGCAGTGGCTAATTTGCCTGTTCCATGCAAATGAGCTGCCGCCCAGGCACTTAATAGAAAATTTAGATGGGCCTATTACTGGACTACGGGGTTTTTTAGTACGATCGGAAAACCCTGAAAAATTGTGAACAACTGCCTGTTGTTAAGTTTGTTCCTATCCCGTCAGAGATATCAGAGGTTTCTTCTAAAAATTTAAGCATTGATCAGAAGTATCTCTTGGAAATAAGTCAAGTTGTTACTACAGGGCAATGTTCTGAAAATTTAGGTTACAAAAATAACGGGAAATTGTCCTACTCGAGGTGGTTAACCACGGCTAACCGAATTTTGCACGTATACGTTGCTGAGCCAAATCCTTCCCATGATCTCATAGCATTAACATACTACATTGCCAAAGTATATTGTCCAGTTTGGTTTATGATAAAGACATCTCCATCATGCCATCATGCAAGGATGGAGCTATCCACTTATGGCGTATGATCAAGCTGTCCCGATACCTTAGCGAAGAACTTATGTCAGTGATAGATCCTGTTATTCAGCGAAATGGGTTCTTCGCCCACCCTGAAAACATTCTTTTGTCTTTGCTGTCAGACAAGAGAACATACATCCAAGGGTTGGCAGCTAGTAGAGTTTTGAAAGCCCGAGAACAACCCGAAATCCAAAATGTAAGAGATGAGACTTCAATGTTCCAACGCTGAATTTCAAACTGCAGGATTATATTGATCTGATTGATTGGAAATGCCCTGATATCCAAGATACTTAACCACCGCTTATTTCAGAAATCGGGAAATATTTCTGAAATAAGCGGTGGATGATGTAATTAATCGGAAGATAAATTAAAGGAAATCAAAGAGATGGAATTACAATCGCGATATTTCGACATTTTCAAAATACCATAAAGTTAAAAAAATTTCAAAATGTTCTGCCGTAAGGAAAAAAAAATGTGCCGTTATAAATAACTGTTAAACGTTCGCATTTTCTTCTTCTTTTATATGTACTTTCAAACACTTAAAACCATTTTCAGGTAAGCAATTATTTCTAATGAAAAGAGATTCCCCCCCCCTTGTTTGTACTTCACTGTTCCATGCAGTGAACCCTCAGGTTATTTCCTGACAATTCTAAAATTTTGCACGGCCATTAAATAGCATTTAACACAAATTTTTATTGAAATTGTATTTTAAAATACATATTTACTTTTATCTTATGCTAAAGTACCCAATTTTTCGAAATTTAGTGATACTTTGGTGGAATAGTGGACCCTCAAGATATATTTCAAAAATTTTGAAATTCTGCATTTTTCTTTTTCAATACAAAGCACAACTTTTGGTCGCTATTGGATTGGATTTTGAAATTTAAAAAAAAGTTTTTTTCACTGCACCCTAACGTGAAAAAAAAAAAAAAAAAAAAGAAAATTTTTTTGTAAAGTACTTACATAATTTCCTTACCTAAACACAGCTGAAAAAATGTAATAGCATGCATGAGAATCAAATCGAGTTATTACAACTGTTTTACATCATTGAACATTTCGTTTTGCTTTAGAAAATGAATTCATATATGTGAACACAGTTGCTTCCAATTTACTTAAAAAATAATAGGCGATGAAAATAAATTATTCGATTCAATTATTTTCTATTTCTATTTGACAAATGTGGTTTAACTTTCCAGAAGTTGCATGAACTTCGCAGTTCTGATTTGAAGCACATTAGTTAGTTGTTACTATTGAACATTTTGTCGGTCTCCCTATAATATTGTGTTGTAACATGTATACATACTGGTCGTGGTCACACTGCGACTTTGTGACTTACTTATTCGTCTTGATGTGTTCGTCGCAGAAAGGATATGGCGAAGGAGAAATGGCCGCCAGGACAGTTTTTGTGGCGTCACATGATGACCATCATGGATGTCACACAGGGACCTACCTAGAGTGATAATTAAACTGCGACGTCACTTTACAACTTCACATGTTTGTTACACAGCGCATCACCAGTACCGGTCATCCATGCTTCCAGTCATCCAACTGTTCGTCCACGATCGTAGTCACTCGAATGATGTCTTGCTGACATTTTTCTCTTAATTATTGCAAGAACCCAGCAAAATTTCAGAGAAAAAACTTTTATAATATCCAGCACTATTTCCTTCGAACATCAAACAGCATGAATTTCCGTATGAATCATAAGCTTGTATGCACTGTCTTTTATACAGATAACGAGCTCTGGTCTACCACGCCCTCTGAATTTGAATTCACTGTTATTGGTAAGCTGTCTGAGACGCAATTTTGCATAAATCACTCGTTCCTTAGCAATTGCCAAGCAGTGTGGTTAAACACCATAATTTATTGAAGAGTGATTCTGCTTTTTGTACTTCAGGCATGTAAAAAGAACTGTTAATAATAAGAATTTAATACCTGGAGAGACAATATCCAACTTTGATATAATAGATTCTGGCAGGACTGTTTTGAGCCAATTGTAGAGGAAACTGAATGAACTTGGTGCTGGAAGGAAAATAGTTCAGAACAGGATTAAAACACATTCCATACGTAAAATCATTGTTAATAAACATTCTATTTGAAGAAATAAATATTTATTTAATACAAAGCCAATTGTGTATATGGTAGGGTGAATTGAGGGTAAGATGGGCATACTCCCGCAATTCTTATATGACGAACGAGATGGCTCCAAAGTAACAGCAGAATTGAGGACAAACTACACGTACCCATCCCGCAACAGAAGCCTGGCGTAAGTAAAAGCACGGGACACAAAATCGCGTAAAAGAAGTAAATTCACTTCATTTTATTAAAATTCTATGAAATTTAGTCAGGTGTACAAGACAGTGTAGTTGGATGTTTAAAAGTGTGGTGCGGGAATCAAGTCAAGCTTGAATTGTCTGATTTTACGTGCTTTTCGGCAACCACATGAGCATATTTGTAGATTGTATAATGCGATCATTCAAAAGTACCATTTAGGGAAACATGAGCATGCTCTATCCTGGGTAAGATGACCAGTACCCGAAAAATTCAAAAAAGACTGTCGAATTTTATCGAACTCTATTAGGGTGAAGTATCGAGCCCGTAATCTCTGGGTTAAAGAGTTTGCTGCAATTTTCTGACACGTCGACGTTTTATTACCTCAGTGTTAGTCAGTCCCTTGTGATAGCATAATGTTGGAAACTAACCAATAAGCATTTCCGAAAACCAGAGTATAATTAAACATTTTAAAACTCAACAAATATTTTCTTACGAATGCCCTAAAAGAAAATAGTAGTTTCATATTTCTTACCATTGACCAAGTAGGCTACCTTGAGATTTTCAGGATAATTAGCTTCGTAACTTTTCAAAAGATAGAATGCCTTGTCGATAACTGCAAAAGAAAAATTTTCAAATTAAATAATATTTGCTTATATATCATTTAAATATTTTTTTCCATATCAAATTGAATGCACTTTTAAAAGTTCTGTTCAAATTGGAACTTATTGACACCACAAATGATAACAAAAATGCACTGGGATTCTTACTAAATATCAATCTCAAGTCAATCAATTTGAGTCACATGATAATAAGTTATTTAAACAGTCTGTTTTTGAATAAATATTCTACAAGAAATTATCATGAAACCTCCCTCTTTTACAGCAAACAGGATAAGCCGTAAGACATTGCCATCCATGCACGTATACATAAGATCGGTTCAATCAAAATTTTATGATCGCAGTTTTAGGCTCACGGGTAAGGCCATCTGTGTTTTGTTCATTTGTAAAATTGTTTTATCGTGAAAAGAAATTGCGCTACAAAAGAGTAACTGATATTTCATATAGCATGGAGGTGATGGAAACAGAAGAGGCATATTTGTGCAGTAGGGTGGATAGAAAATTTTTTTTTTTTCGAAATCTTTTTCTCCTAAGTTGTATATTGATATAAATAAGACGGGTGTAAAATTTGAATGTTCAACGACAACGTCTTGGGGTTGCGCATCGAGCTTGAAATTTAGAAATTTTTGAAAAATAGGGCTTTTTTAAAATATCGACCAAAACAATTCTTTTCCAAATTATTAGGCTCCCGATGTTTTAGGAGTTGTATATTGTTATCAATAACACGTATGCAAAATCTGGAGCGGCTACGACAATTTCTAGGGATTGCACATCCAGCTTGAAATCTATAAATATCTGAAAATTATGTGTTTTTTTGAAAAAATGAAATAGAAAGCAAACTTTATTTGTTAAAAATAATTTGGCCCTTTTATATGTTAAAAATTGTTCAGAGAAGCTCAGTAAATCCACAAAAAGGGCTTTACGAATAGTTAGATGCAATGCAGACGACGATATGCTGTCGTTTCGTCTTGGGCGCAGTACGCAAGCTGTGCTCTAGACAACTAGCGCCGGTTTGCCTGCCGAGTGATGGTTAAACCGGGTACAAGATATTTCGTTGAAACGGAATTTAGTTTAACGTTTCAGATAGATGGTGCTTCAGTTTACTCTCAAAAAAGCTAAAAGGGGGTTGCCTCACACTGCTACGATTCTGAATAGAGTGAAACTGTCTGCAACATGAGATGGAACGAAATCGGTGTTAATAGAAGAGCTGGGAATATCGAAAGAATTTCCTTTACCAAGTTACCAACCTGAGAAGACATACTCGTACTTCTATATTACTATTTTGTACTTAAGAAGAAAATTTCTGAATAAAGGGCAGGATCCACAGGAAGAAGAAGTAACCTTATTGTTGGCGATCAAAGTACAGGAAATGTGGATGAAGACGAATATCCCTACCATGTCAATCTAAGGAATTCAAGAGATAGAAAAGGTCATGAGCAAGTTCAGCAGCTAAACAAATCGTACGTTAGAGATAGGCATTAAGAATTGTTTATGAAGAAAGTGGGAAAAACTCTCCCTTACCGAGCTATTAAATATCGCACTTGCAAATGTCCTGACTTTTCCCGGAGCAGGTGTGGCTCAGAGCCTCACATACCTCATACAGGACGGGAGTCATAAGCAGACCAGAGGGGAGCAAGATATGTGAGAATCGATGGAGTAGTAAAAAAGAGAAGTTCATGGAGAATGAGAGAAAAGTTGAAAGAGAAATTTTGAGATTGGTGAGAAAGAGGTGAAAGTTCCAATATCCAGTCTCCAACTTTAGTCATTGACTTGGAAAGTGAGATAACCAAAGAGAAGAGAAGTACGAAAGACTGAAGAAAACGCTGAATGCCTATCTACCGCCACATTGGGAGATTCGTTCACAAATCAAGTTAGGAAAAAAATCTCAGTGCTTTCACAAGTCTGCGACACAAAATTATTACGGACTGGGCAGCAGCAACTTTAGTTATCAACTTTATTTCAACTATCTAGAATCTCTTCACAATGCAGATGGAGAGAAATCTTCTCAATTAATTCTCGACCCATTGAAAGTTAGAGAAAGGCTGAGATGACTCGCAGTGAAAGAAACGGAAGAAGGCTTTAAAATTTTCTTGGGATTGTGTTTTGATAGGAGGAAGAACAAAACCAGATACATAGAAAAATTTGTTGACGGCAAATTACACCCAAGTGTTTGTCACAAAGAACATATCTCGCTGATAATGGAACCTGGTTCAACATACTCTGGCCATATGTCACGATCTGATTTTAAGAATTTCACTGCCCTAGTAGCACAATTTGTCCAAAAGACGTTTAAAACACGTTTTTTAACGTCAAAAAACGTGTTTCCAACGTAATTTGAACGTTTTTTGAACTAGTTGTGCTACTAGGGTGGAAATTTGGGAGAGTTTGACACGAAATCCATTGATCTTGAGACCCTCACATGCATTGGAAATGGTATCGAATTCTGGAAAGAACAAAGGCGTCATCCGAAATCTAGAAACGCAGTCCTCTAATCTAACTAAATCTCTGTAATGTTATATTTGCCAACTTCACACCATAGCAAACAGCCACTCCGAAATTTGCTGTCTATCCATCCATCAGATGATGGTTTTTTTACGATCTAGATTATAACACTTGACATAAAATGCCACAGTTTGATTTGAAGTCGGGCTTTACATTATTTATTAAAACGCATGCTCTAATAACTGGATGCTTGGGCTGGTACGGGCAGGACTCGGATCTCAGGCAAATCAACGAGGTGGGTCCTGGATAATGTAGTTGCGATTGTGGTTGTACTAGAGAAGAGCTGCGAACTTTACTGACTATTTTTCAAAGGGACTAATTCATTAAAAATATAATTTTAGCTTTCTACATATTTTTGTCAAAAAAGCATATTTTTTTCAGATATTTATAGATTTTAAGCTCGATGTGCAACTCCTAGAAATCATCACAGCCCCTTCAGATTTTGCATACGTCTTATTCATAATAATATACAACTTCTAAAACCTCGGGAGCCTAATAATTCGGAAAAGAATTATTTTTGTCAATTTTTTTTAAAAAAAGTCATATTTTTCAAAAATTTTTAAATTTCAAGCTCGATGCGCAACCCCAAGACGTTGTCGTAGAACATTCAAATTTTAAACATGTCTTATTTATATCAATTTACAACTTTTGAGACCTCAGGAGATAAAGATTTCGAAAAAAAGTTTTTTTCGATCCACCCTATCGTGCAGTATTGAACTATGGTTAGACACACAAAAATAAAACGGCTTAGTATTGTGGATAAGAGTAACGTTCTTAGAAATAAGTATATATTAAATTTAGAAAGTTGTAAACTATATTTTATTAATTATATAAACGATGATTTACCAAATTTCTTTTCATTTTAATCATTATTGAACCACCAGATATTTATTTTATTCATTTCGAAATTTTTGAAACTATCGATATTCAGTTCGCTTTATTATTATGAGAAGTAACATACATTATTATGTTATAAATCAAGACAACTGTAATTGAATTTAAAATTAGTTATTTGGCATTGATTTTTCTATGACACATCTAATTTCAACAGAATTTTGAAAGTACGAACTACAGTAATTTTTGGTATCATTTTCATATGTAATTTTAAATTTTCTGATTAGTTAGCTTTAAAAATGTCTATGTAAGATTATAGTAAAAAACATATGTATAGTACGAGCAGAAAAAAGAAGAGACAAAAATATTACCTGGCCTTTGAACCATATGTCTCCAGGATAAATCTTTGAAGTCGACTATATAAACCTGCTTGTCACAAATGGTATCCTAAAAAAAGGAGTAAATTACTCATTTCTTAATAAATGGAATTCTGGTCAGAACATGATCACATTTTATTGCAACTTTTCAAAGGTACAAGAAAACAATAATTTATTTCACTTTCTACAATCTAAGACTATCTCAACACTCTAAAAAAAAAAAAAAACCTAAAGCATAATACATATTTCATAAATCACATTCAATAACGTTCAAAATTTAAGTTCTATCTGTGGAGTTTCAATACTCCATATTCCTGCCAAATTTATTTATATTCTGTTTATTTATAAAAGGTTCAAAATTAAATAAATCTTACATTTGCTCTGTCTTTCTTTTGCTTCTGGCAATCACTTTCTAAGGTGTACACTGCACATTTTAAAGCCTCTAATTTTGAAACTGCGTAACAGATACCTGAAAAGTAAAAAAGAATCAAAGATACAGAAAACTATTTTGCATAATATATATATACATATATAAACATATAATTATCATTTAAGAGTCATTTAAGAATCGTGAAATAGAAAAATAGTTCTAAAATTACTCTGAACGAAGGATATGAAAAAATGCTTAAAATAATTGAAAAAGCATCTAGGGAATGATATTTGACAGAAATTCTATTGAAATTTCATGTTTTTAGGAATTTATAGCGCGGTTTTTAATCAGGGAGGAAACGGAAACTAGGAAATGGTCAATTTTGCTCGAGTAAATTAGAAAGTTATGAAAGCCTGAAATTTTAATGGAGCAAAAGCAAAATTTTAATCAGAATAACCATTGAAAATAAAAATCTATTTGTTATCTGTTTTTATAGTTATTTTTAGTCTCTCTGGTGTGAGTTTCTTTCACTTTAGTGATGGACGATCAGATACTATGGTAAACGATAAATATCATCATTACTCACTTTGTTCAGGATTTGTCGAAAATTCCGAAATAACTAGAAGAAATCCCTTCATTTAATCATTCGATTTTTGCTACAGTAAAATACTATAGAGTGACAAAGCTAAAGACGCAAATCTGTAGACAAATAACTTTTCAATCTAGAAATATGCATAGATAAAACTAACTTCGCGGAAATTTAATGGTAATGTATTCCCAAAATCGTGTTGCATTGTTTCTGCATAATGATTCTCAGAAATTTACGTGTCTTTTTTTTAAATTAAGTTCTGAATTTTATTATTTACGCTTGAAAAGTATAGAAGCAGATATACCTTCAGTATACTGTTCCAACCTTTTGTAGAAGACTAGCTTAAAAACTTTCAAGAACGTAAAAAAAAAAAAAAAAAAAAAAATCAACAAATTTCTGACTTTCGTAGCTTGAATATTTGAAATCCTATGCTTCAAATGAATACATACATAAAAACGATTCCAAATGATTTAAATATGCTATTACTGATAATGTTAGGCAAGACCAAAAATCTTGGTTTAAAGATTTTACCAAGCCGCAAATTAAAAACAAAAATTTAACGTTCTGACAGTTTTAGGATTTTTATGGAAATCAAGAATATGTCTAATATAATTCAAATACCGATTTCAGTAAAAATACTGAAATTTTATCAGATATCTGTTTCAACACAAATCCCAAGTTTTTGCATGGCTGTCACGTTACTGCCATGCGAACACGGCTAAACTTAAAGCATTAAGTTTAGTCACGTAATGCGTTAAGACTAAAAGCATATAAGCGTTGTTCATTGTTTCTAAAACGATGATATAGAAAACAAACCTGCGATTGAAAGATTGATCAGATATGATAGGATGAATTTGCTATCAGAATCTTGCAGCTGTCTTTTTACGAGAACATATTTTAACGAATTACCATTCTGCTGACATAAAAATCGAATGAGTAAAACGAAGGTTGTTTACATTTTGTTTAAATAACGTCTCTTGGATTTTCCTGCACATTCAGGGCCCCAGGGGAGGTAGGGGGAGGTACTATAGTTGATAAAAAATTACGTAAGTTGGTAAAAACCGATATTTGACTTGACAGTTTATCGACATCTCTCCCCCCCAAAAAAATGTCTCAGCAATGGCTCTGTCCCCCACTCACTGGAAAAAGTTGTCATGTGATAAGCGAAATACTTCAGCTATAGGGGAGACGAGACTGGTTCTGTTGTAACAATTTGCAAATTTTGATCAATATTTACTAAACTTTGATCAATTTACTAAACTTTGATCAATTTACTAAACTTTGATCAAACTTTTGATCAATATTTACTAAACTTTGACCGAAATGCAAAACCTCTGCAAATTTGAGCTAGACATCACAGAACCTCTGCAAGTATTTGCATAAATGCAATTTCGGAATAACAGTCGACACGTGAGTAGAATTTTATAATTTTAATAGCTGTTACAATTAACCCAGGATGGGCCAACTGTAACAACTTCAGGGGGAATTGTAATAAGTTTTTATTACTGATAGAGTGCAAATGTATTTGGCATAATATTTCTAATCGTATCAGGTTGTAACGAAAGTTTTCCGCCATATCTGCCTGAAAAACTATCTTCTAACTCCTTAGATAACTGTTTTTGAACTTTCGGTACCAAACCTGCACAGTGTCACATGATACAACAATAGTACTTAAAGCTGTACTCATAATTCGTTGATATTATGTAGCTGACTTTTTGCAACACAACTGGAAGTAAATGATGGTTCTAATCCTCTAGAGTGATAGTTCCATTTGAGACACCTTATACTTAATGATAATTATATTTTTTACAGATTTCACAACACAGTGTTATAAAGTAAGCCTCTTTCTTTCAAATGCCAAATATCGTTCGACAAAATATGAGCAAATACGCCAACGAGAACTATTATTTCTTTATACTACTAACAACCTAATATTTCTTTATACTACCAACAACTGAAAGAGCTTATTATATTTTTAAAAAATGTTTTATTTTGCTGACGATGTTTGCGGTGGCGGGAAACTTTCGTTACAACCTAATATTTCTTAAAGCTAACATGCTGCAAAAGAAAGAAGATATCCAATGAGTTACATAATAGAAAACAATGTTTTGGGAGAAAAAACTTAACTTTTTACTCCAGAGCACCATAAACACATTATCCATCAGAGCATGCAGACAGTTCAACTGATTTCTTTGTGCTTTATGTCCTTGAATTATTAGAGGGCACTGTACCATACTGCCATGACTTGAGTGCAGTAAGAACTAAATTACGCACTACATTTGAGATGTTAAAATTGGCCCCTGTTACTTTTGATCCCAGTGTGCCTTACTCTGGACTCAGAGTACTGAAATATACTACCAACAACTGAAAGCGCTCATTATATTTTTAAAAAATGTTTTATTTTGCAGACCTATTATCATTTGAAAAATAAAATTCGAAGATACTTTACCCAAGAAACGCTAATTATTTACAGACAGTTGAATAAAGTAATGACTATTAATTTTATCGGACAGAAAAGACTTTTCCCGTTGTTTCCTCTAGATGAAGGAAAATTCAACAATGGTGGAGAAATGTGTTACTCACTAAGCATTGTTACATCTTCCTTCTATTATTATGCATAACTATTAAGTTTGAAAAGTTTAACACCAATCTTCAAACGTTTAATACGTTCAATACTACAAAAATAATCATTTAGAGGAAGTAATACGACTTAAAATTCTTTTTTCTATTTTATGAAATTTGGTTAAACAATATAAAATACCATAGCGCAAAAACTAAAACAAAATTTGGATGAAAATAATTTTTCAAAATCCATATTTAATAAAAGAAAAAGTAACTTCTGAGTTTTTTAAAAGTTTTGCTTTTTAAATATTGACAATTTTTTCGGTACTTTATTTACATTTAATAAATTATATAACACGATCCTGTGCAGGGAATTTTGATAAATACTTAGCAAAATACGGAAATATGCATAGATAAAACTAACTTTACGGAAATTTAACGAAGATGGCGTTCTATCATTGTATATATTCCGCATAATAATATTACCAAATTTATGCGTTTTTTAGATTAAGTTTTGAATTTATTTAATCGAAATAGCAGCCCCGGTTTAAGGAAAATTCTAAGGACCCTAGTGTTGAATTATGAAGTCCAATACAAGTAATGTAATTTAAGATGAGTGTGCAAGTAAAGGACATAACATAAGGGGCGTAGCCAGAGGGGAGGGGGCTGGAGCTCCCCCCCCCCCAAAATGGGACCCTTTACTTAGCTTACAATTTGATATTTAGCTTACAAATGAACTTTAGCTTTAAATTTGATACCGGGCCCAGAAATAAAATCTTGGCTATGCTTCTGCATGATATGAATGCAATTAAGTAATTTTGAGAATTAAATTGAAGCAAAAGTATTAATTATTAGATGATAACTGAATGCTCAAATTCAAAAATGTAAAACTTGTCTGATTCTTCCAACAGTGGTAGTAGAAACAAAAATGGCTGCAAGTGACCCATTTCCACAGTGTTGCAATACAAGTTAAATAAATTATGGCATATTTTTGTAATTTTTTATCTTTTAAATCATTAAAAAATATCTCCACTGTGACCAGTGTCTCACTGTACCACCCCTTACCCCTATGTACTTTATAATATTCTTTCAAAAGTTGTGTCCTCAATTGTGTAGACCTGTCTGAAAGGGTTAATCTCTGTAAATTTAGACTTCAAAGAACAAGGAATTACCCGATTAGGGTAAGTATATTCTACTCCATAAAATATTTTCAAAATACTATTTCTAACGTTAAAAAATCTTGTGCCTTGCGGTTTATTTACGATAGGCTTGAATACTGTTAAAAACTTGTCAAAAATGGCGACGTGGGGTAAGATGACGAGGAATTCGTCGATGACCACCAAGAAAAGAACGAAGGACGAATCAGGTACAAATCTGGCGCACATGATCAATGATCTGGCGTATCACAATAAAACGAAAGAAATACCCTGAAAATACGATTTTTGTGTATGAAATTTTTTACCTGTGTTTTACCTTAATTTTTGTATCTTATAAAATTTTTGTATCATTATGGGTGGCATGTCATTTTTTAGTGTTATCTGTGTCAATTTTATTAACCACTTAAGTGAAATTGAATTTTGAAAATAAACCATTATAGGATAATCTGTTAGTCCTCTTACTCCGCCGTAGAAACCCACGGGGTAAGACTTTTGTTTTGGAATATCTCGTCATCTTCCAAGAGGAAATGGAACCGTTTCAATTTTTTTTTACGAAACTCAAAGGTTCAAAAAAGTCTTTCTGTAAATTTCACATTTTTAAACCATTTACTTAATTCAAGAGAAATATTTAGAGCTTAAGTTTGTCATCTTACCCCACTTCGCCCTACTATTTAAAAACTTTTATGTCCATAAAACAAATCAATAAAAACGATATTTTTGCATTAGAAGACCAGTCTTAATTAGGAATGACACTTAGATAGATAAGTAATAACGCATAAAAAAGATGACGTTGCGTTAAACCGTTTGCCAGTCTTTTCAAGGTTATACACTATTCATTTACTATGCTAATGTTTAAGACGTATGCCTACACACGTTCTGTAATTGCAATCACGAAAACATTTCCACACATTTTCTTTTTTAAATGTTCAGGTAATTAATGCTCGTTTTAATTATACAATCCCTCCCTCTACCTATTTTCGTGACTTTACCTTTATAGGAGCACTGAATTCGCCCTCTAAGCATATTTTTATATTCATCGTCAATCGCAAATAAACATTAGTCGATTTATTTCACGATTAATGAATTTCAATAGAAAAGTAGTAGGGATGATAAGATGACCTAATCTTTAACTATTTCGAAATCTATTTTGCGTGAAGTTACCAACTGTTCATCTAATTCATCTCAAAAAGTTATTCATAGCTGCAGGCACCTGTAAAAACTACCAGAGAATGAGATGGAAATAATTGACCTGAAAGGGGGGGGGGGTGAAGCCAAAAAACATCCAATCCTCTTTCTATTTGTTATTGTCAAAGCCAGATAATCGTTGTCTTGATATACACTGGCCTCCAAAAGTTAAGGAACAACATGTTTTTCTAAGCTCACCGTAAAAGAAAATTACTCTACGCGTGTAACTTTTGTTGATTTGCAACTTTTGTTAGCAGAATCGTTGACAATAGGCAGTAGGGTCAGTGTCTGAGAGAAGCCGTTTGTCCGAATTCTCAAATTGGCAGGTGGGCGGATGGATCGAAATGGGGCTGTCACAGGCTGATGCTCCTAGGCGATGCAGTGTGGTCCACCGTTTCTGGAATCAATATCAAACCGAAGCTTCTGTGCCCAGAATACATGCTCCAGGCCCACGAGCTACAGCACCTGCAGAAGACCGTTTAATAGCTCTTTTGGCCCGAAGGAGAAGAAGCATTTCTGTACCGCAACTTGTTGCAGACCACGCTGTAGCTTCAGGGAGAAGAATATCCGCTAGTACGGTGCGAAGGCGCCTTCACACCGGTCTCTATGCAAGGCGACCAGTTATGTGTGTCCCCCTCAACGGACGACAGCGAAAGGCCCGCTTATCTTGGGCAAGAGAACACGTTTCTTGGACAAAACAGCCATGGGCTTCTGTACTCTTTACAGGCGAGTCCAGATTCCCACTGGAGACCGATTCAGGACGCCTGCAGAAAACAAAGCACCAGATACCATCAATCCAACACTATTGAAAGACACAGTTACCGAGGTGGTGGAGTATTGGTTTGGGCAGGGATTTCACTTGGTGGTCACACTGGCCTGCCTGTGTTCCAGGGAGGAAATCTGGTGTGAGATATCGGGATGCGATCCTTGATCCATATGTCTGCCCATATGCCGGTGCAATTGGCAATGATTTCATTACGATAGATGATAATGCGCGATCTCATCGAGCTGTAGTTGTAGAAGAATATCTTCAGGTCATGGTTTAGAGCGAATGGGATGGACAGCTCAATCTTCAGACCTGAATCCGATAAAGCATATTTGGGATTATCTTGGTAGACAGGTTGTTGCTTTAAGACCACCTCCAAGATCTTTAGGAGAGTTGGAACAAAGCTTACTCCGTGGCTAGTCTTTGTTTGCCATTTCGGTATCCGACAACTTAATTGACAGCAGGGAAAGTCCACGCTGCGCCTCCCATGCATTTAAGCTAAGGGTTGGCATATCCCTTATTAAAACTTATTTTTCTTATGTTTTTATGACATTTTGCCACATAAAACTGTGATATATTATATTTCCAAGAATGGACTTTTCCAGCCAGATAGCTTTATTTTGCGTTTTCCTTATGTAAGCTTCTATGTTGCAATCAATACATAAATGTTATGTGCACATGTCATCCAAATTTTGTGTTCCTACATTCATTGATTTGCAAATTAGGCGCAAAAAACCGGTTGTTCCTTAATTTTTGGAGGTCAGTGTACATTCACCCACAGACTACTCTGACATTTCTATTCTGGTCAAGAATGGACAATACCATTCTGGTCTAAGCCGCGGTTTATGTCTTGAACGTCGCGTCGTTTTCCAGACGTCTCGAAAGTTTATCATTAGTTGGTACGTCTCTGAATGCAGAAGCAGCATATCAATATATCGTAGTTGTAAACTTAGAAAGGTATAGACACGTAAGATACACAGTAGGGTAGGTCGAAAAAAAATTTTTTTTTTAATCACTATTCTAATAGCACGGAAAAGATTCTCTCTGGGTTAAATAAAAACGGTGTAAAATGTTATTGTGATTGGATAATATCTTCTGCTAACGCATCGGACCTCAATTTTTGGAATTTGGATAATCATAGACACTTTTTACTCGGCGTATAAAAAACATAATTATTTTTACCTATTGTTATTCTAATAGTGAGGTAAATGAGCCAACAGGGTTTAATAATATATGCCTAAATTTGTTTTTCCGATCAAATAATATCTTCTGCCTTCGCATCGCACTTCAAATTTTGCAATTCTCGACGAAAAAATGCACTTTTTCGTGTAATGTCACATTGGCACTTTGTGACCGACCGGTGCAGAAGATCGCTGTTGAAATTTCATTCTTAGTACTGTTAAGGCACGTTGGGAAACTGAGATTACGTACATGTATTGTTTATCATGCGTGCTATTGAGTCTATGTGCATAAGGTACTAGAACTGATTCAATCATGCCGTAGTAATTTGGAAAGTTCTTAAATAAGTCATTACCACTAAAGCTTTTCAACAGGAAATAAAATAATTTCACCAAGTAGCGTGCACAAAGCAATGATTTTCTTCGAACTTAAAGGAATATTTTCAAGGGATTTGAAGAAATATCAGGTTGTAACGAAAGTTTCCGCCAGATTTGCTTGAGTCAGCTCACGCGGTACCCAGCTATTGACCTTATATGCCAAGTTTATGCAATGCTTAGCGCGACTAATGGACATGGCACTAAAGTCTGACTCTTTTAGCTAGCTCTCGAGGGGATGAATATTTTATCTTCTTCCACAAATTCTGGTAGGCGGGCCTCATCAGCATTAGTAGGATGACCAGAGCGCTCTGCTTCTTTAATATCCTAGTCCTCGTTTTTAAACTTTCGGTACCAAATCTTCACAGTGTCATATGATACAACAGTAGTACCTTAAGGGGTACACATAATTCAGTGTTATTCTGTAGCTGAGACTTTTTGCGACAGAACTGAGAGTAAATGATGGATCAATCTGGTAGCGTGGTAGTTCTATTTCAGGCACCTTATACTTAATCATAACGATATTGTTTTACAGATTTCACAACACAGTGCTCTAAAACAAGTCTTTTCTTTCAAATAACAAAAATCGTTTTACAAAATATTGGCAAAGACACCAACGCGAACTGCTTGTGCAGGCAGTACTTGGAGTGGCGGAAAACTTTCGTTACAACCTAATATTTCTAAACACAGCTAAAAAATGGTTGTGGCGTTATATCTGCTAATACCTCATTCAAATGCGATCCGTATCATTCAGAATTTGGAAACTGAAACTTAGATAGGCTTTTGCAGTGGATTGTATGTCTCCTACATCTAAATGAACAAAATATATGTCCTCTTCGATCGACAAACGACGAAAAAACACATTCATGCAGTACTGAAAATTTACGCCTTATAAGTGAAACGTTGTTGGAAACATTTTCGAAGTTACTGAAGGCAAGTTAGTAACAACTGAAAAGAGTTATTTAAGCTAAGATAAAAACTACATATTAGAAAATACATCAAGCGGTTCGACTGGGTAATTATTTTGGTGACCTGCATAGCCTTGTACCATGATTTCATTCATACTGGTTGATATCTAGGAAAAAAAGAGTTCTGACCCCATATATTAATTATCCAACGCATTGAAGTTGAAGCAAATCTCTCAATTTGTCATGAAAGTTTATTTATCAAACTGGTTTAAAATAAATTCTAACCATTCGCTGAGGGATGGAGCTACATATGAAATACTTTCCAGATTTCGAAGTTACTTCCAGATATCAAAAATGTCGTTGATGTATTAAATAATTTATCGAAATTTGTCATTCTTACGCTCTTAGAATATCTTGCTGTGTATACTGACTAACAAACGACCACACAATTTACAGATCCTTCTGCGAGTTGTATAATGAAAACTAGTTACAGAGAATCGTCTTTCAATGTAAAAAATCTATTACTATCCGTTACTATTACTTCTCCACAATGCCACGTTATATTTCTACAGAGGAGAAAAACCCAAACTAACACAACTGAACTAAAAACCTAAACTAGAACTTCGTTTACTTTCCATGTCAAACATATTGTTGAACGGTGTGTGAAATTAGTGACAGAATTGCAAGGAGTTGGTAGAATCAGACTTTAACGCTTAAGGACTTGGGCGTTTTTTTTTTTTTTTTTTTTTTTTTTTTTGCTTTATTCGCACCAAAAAAGTATTTGAATGTAAGATAAATTTTCTATTATAGTTTTGTGAATAACTAATTAATGATTTTAATAACACACAAATGAAAAGAAATGTAAGAAATTATTATTTTATACATGATTCATTTCTTATAAAGGAGAGTATTTTATATATGAAATCGACTTAGGAAATACGACTTGCATTCGAGTACGTTATGAGAAAATGTAGATAACCTGCACGTGCACAATTGTATAGGCCAGGGCGCTTAAAATTACAGACTGTTTCATTGAATCCGAATTTTATTTTCGACCAATGCCTGATTTGGCCACAAGGATTTTCTTTTCTTTTTTCTTTTTCTCTCACCCGTATAGTAGTGCAAGTGTTCTTTTCACATTGGAATGATAGAACATTTTATAGTTACCACATACTTACCAGATTACATTCTATTACACATGAAAAAAATGCATTTTTTCGTTAAAAATTGCTGGTCTTTTTACCCTCACTTCTTTAATTCCCTAAACATTCCATGGTGAGATTACTCCCCTCTCAAGTCGCTGAGTCCTTATAAGACAGTTAGTCCTTGTCAAGCTTTGATTTAACCAAAAAACGAACAAACGAAACAAAGAGTAATTCTATGACCTTTTTACCTTCACTTCTTTAATTCCCTAAACATTCCATCCCTACTAGCAATTTTGCTCGGGCCATCATCGGCTGGCTACGTGGCCGGTGGTAGCCCAAGCAAAATTGCTAGTAGGGATGGTGAGATTACTCACCTCTCAAGTCGCTGAGTCCTATATGCAGAATTCTAACAACAGAACCCTCTTTGTCATATCCCAGAAAAGCAGTATAAAAGTAATTGATAACCTGTAAAGTAGAATACAATTTGGAAAAATTAAAATTCAACATTGAAAAATGAATAGTTAATTAAAGTTATTTGAAAATTCAATTTGTACTACTGAGTAACAGAAATATAACGAACCTTGTTAGAGTTAGATCAAGAGTCTAACATTTGAAATGGACTAGACCTCACTGATCTATCAAAAACTGCCATTGGCTAGGCATGAGACGTATTTGTTTAATCAGTTGCAGTGTGCAGATTACAAATGTTTAGAATTTTTTTTATAAGACCTTAATTCAATCATGCTCGATTGTTACAGCCAATATATGTTACATTCATGGCTGTGTGATGGAGAAGTATATTACACTCTAAGTTATCACTCTCTATTACAAATATTGGTAAAAATAGTTTAAAAGAATTTGACTTTAGCTTTATCACGATCACAAGGCAATAATATGAGAATGATTGAACCTTTCCACCGTTTAGAACCAGTTGATGTCTTGTTGACTAACAAAATTAGAAATCAAGAGTTTATTTCCTTTTTGAAAGGTTCACTCTAATTTTTTAAAACTTTTTATTAATCGAATTGGCATCAATAGTGCATAAAATATATTGTAAAGAACTATATTTTCCTATCTAAAGTGAATCATAAAAGAAATACTAACCCTGCTTTTATCGTGGGAATACAGTTAAAACTGAAATATTTTAATGGAACTTAAATAAACAGAATTTAAATTTTGTATTTTCAAAACTGAAAGTCGTGAGAGATCCAACCACATACTAAATAAAATGAATTTTATAAAGCTTATTGATTAAATTTTTGACTAAAAATTGTTATTCATTGGAATACAATTACAAGATAATAAGATATTTCAGAAATATAAAAGTCTTTTTCAAGTAATCGAGAATTACCTCATGTGGTACATAATCTTCAAGAATGTTTTCCAATCCATTAATTTTCATAAGCTTGAGGTGCTGTAAATAAAATGTAATCAATATGTTAAAACTTCTAAAAAGTATTTTGGCGGATACATATGTTGATCATCACTATTCCTTAGGCATTTAAAATAACTATTTTATAATTGTTAAAACAATTAAATAACAATTTTGAAAATTAAAGTTGCAGCGATTTTTTTAAAACTTAAACTATGGAAATTTCAGCTTCTGTCAGTGAATGTTTTTTTTTCACACAGATGGCGCTGTAATCTATTTTATCAAGTACAGCATAGTCACTTTGCTGTAGCTGAAAACTTTTAAGGGAATACCTATCACAGTTCTCAAGTTAAGGTGGAATTAGGCAGAAGTTTAGTGGGCATTCTGGGCGTCTGTGTGAGAACTTTACACTCAATAGAAATCTGAACATTACTATAGGCTTGTACGAAAAAATAAGGAACGCAGATTGTTAGATAAAGGATACATTTGAGAAAGAATAATGGGGAATTACATGATGTAACTTGATTACATCATGTAATCAAGTTATGATTACCTGACGTAATCATATGTCTAGCAAAGATTGCAATCGTTCGAGACGAACGATTATAATCTTTGCGCTTTCCTTTCTTTTTCTTCTTTTTTTTTTTCAAAGAATAAAGAAATAGTCATCTGCACAAAAGTCATATGCTACAAAGAAGGAAAAATAACCCAAAACGATAGTAGGATTTGAAGATACTTATCTGTGTTTCTATGAATTAAGGGAAAGCCAAAAATTCGTAGATAGCAGTTTAGCTGTGACAGGGAGATGATATGACAGGGTGCCTCTGGATGATGGCATTCTGGAATAGCCTCTGACGCATTTCACCCAGCGTTAGGTTATGAGCGAAGGAGGGTTATGAGCGATTGTTTGCAATGTCCTTGAATATGTTAAACGATGCAACTTTTAATACTCCTTGGGTTTGACTCAACACTGTTGTCAGCTTTGGGGTAAAAGCACACGACATAGTTTGCTTTTTACGGATCCTATGGATAGAGGTCTGCGCTAGAGATGAGACGGGCTCAGCCCGACCCGGAAAGCCCGAGCTCGAGCCCGGGCCCGAATCGGG
Source organism: Cheiracanthium punctorium (assembly GCA_038373885.1). Classification (NCBI taxonomy): domain Eukaryota; kingdom Metazoa; phylum Arthropoda; class Arachnida; order Araneae; family Cheiracanthiidae; genus Cheiracanthium; species Cheiracanthium punctorium. The sequence continues at coordinate 740,152 of JAWZYV010012130.1, forward strand.
CTCGGGCTCTGTAATTCACGATTGCGTTCGGGCTCGGGCTCGTGAAAAATTTCTCCTTTGTTAAACATACTCCTTGAAACAGATTTTAAAAAGTGATTCATGGGATAAATAGACGTACTTATTTAAAAAAAATAGAGGCACGGGCGCATATAGAAGGTGTGTGAAGCTCTTTGGATATTTAGGAACGGCGGCTTATATTGCTTAGTTAGTCATGAGATCGGACATTATTTGATAAACATGGATGTAAAGAATTAGAAAGTGCATTGAGAGTTTGCAATTATATTGGTCTTTAATTTGCACAAACGGCAAAATTTATTGTATCCTATTAATTAAGTAATTAATTTTATTTATCTTTAGCTGAAATTTCGGGCTCGGGCTCTAATAATATTGCTCGGGCTCGGATTAAAAGTCCTCGGTCTCGGGCTTCGAAAAATGAGCCCGAACTCATCTCTAGTCTGCGCCGCGCGGAAATCCGCGGCGGCGGCGGCGCGCCCCGGCGTGAGAATAATTTTGAAAAAGAGCATAATGAAAATGGGTGTATGCGTACAGACACACACATATTTGCATAAATTCGAGCTAAAATGAGATCTTTTAAGACTAGAATGAAGACCAGAGATATTATAAAAACTAGTCTTGAGTATGAGGCGACTGGATTGTATGGTGAGTAAAGCACCGTACTACGGTTTCGGGTTCAACTCCCGGCGGTCGGAGTTCGATCCCCGACTGGGCGTGGTTGCCGTTTGTCCGTCCCTTCACAGGGGGCGACGTTGGTCCACCTACTAGAAGCCCCCATAATAAAGTGGCCAATAATTCCGGCCCGTTGTGGCCAAAGCCTTCAAAGGCTGCGGCCGGCCACTGGAAAAAAAAAAAAAAGTCTTCAGTATGATGATGTGCGATTACAGCTAATTAGCTGCACGTTGGGCTCTCGGCCGAGGGGTGGGGTGTCACTATTGTGTTCTGGGTCGGGCGGGCTCGATTATATTTGTCTTTAATTTGTACAAAAGGCAAACTTTATGGTATTCTATCAATGAAGTAATTGTCTTTTATTTATCTATTAGCTGAAATTTCGGGCTCCGACTTAAATAATGTCACTTGGGCGGGCTCAAATTAAGTCCTCGGGCTCGGAGAGAAATGAGTTCGGACTCATCTCTAGAGGAGTGCCCTTCCGTAGGGGGTCTTTCTAAGGGGTCCTAACCCGTATCTACGCTAAGTTTCGAAGGAAACCACGGAAAACTACGAACGGTTAAGTCGGCGGAAGGGACCTGGTTTTGAACTAGGCCCCTTCCATCTCCCAGTTCAGAGAGCTATGCTCTGCGCTCGGCCACTATTGGGGCTCCAGGGTATGAACTTGCCGTTGTGGTACACTTTAAAAAAATATTTCTGGTGCAAAACTGAAATAATAGATTTTATCAAAATCGGGTAGGTTTATGTTGTTTATATGCACATTCACAATACATTTAGTTATCAATATACAAATGATACATTATTTGCCTTAAAGCATTTTTTTTTCTCCATAACCTTCTCATGAACTATTCCAAACCTATAATGTTCTTTTGAGGTATAATGCAATGTTTAAACAGTTTTTAAAGATATCAAATTACGTCATTCACTCAAAAAAATTAAATTGTATCTTTACAAGTTACTAGCGTTAAGAAGTATCCAAACAAAAATAAGCAACTGAAAGTTTCCAGTTTTTTTTGTTTTTTTTTAAGTTTTGAAGCGATTGTACGCGGTGGTGTAAAATCAGCGTTCTTCGACGGCGCGCCGGCCTAGATCTCGGCGGCGGCGGCGTGGTACAAATGCCCAGCGGCGGCGGCGTGGCGCGGCGGCGCAGACCTCTACCTATGGATCGTACAACTGACATACAGTTTAAAATATTGTTGGAAAAGATAAACTGCTGTTGAGTTTGCAACAAGCTTCAGACAGTTCGCATATCGAATACCAATGCCAAAAATGTGCTCTATAATTAAAAAAGTGATACAGATTTGTTGTTTGTTTGCGTTGTTATGGTTGCGTTGTTGCTTTGTTGTTTGGTTGCGGTTGCGTTGTTGCTTTGTTGTTTGGTTGCGTTTGATATTCCTTTTCTGTCTTCATAGGAGAAAGGATGTTAAATGCCGATGGATTTAGTGTACTTATTTTTAAAAGTTGTCCAAAAGTACGGACACCCCTCTTTTTAAATACGTAATCGGATAGCAAAATGTTTCAGTGGCTTGATAAACAGCTGCGGCTTCATAACAAGCATGTCACTTAAGACGCACCAAGATTTTTTCCAGTAGTAAAGCATACATTCATTAAAAACTGGAGGACGAAATTTGCTTGATTTCCGAATTCATGTTTACATGAAAATTGTACCTTTTTTATTATTTGCTGATAACGGTGTTTAAACTCATTAAAAGTAGTCAGGTAGAAAAATACCTTAAGGTAGATTAGCGGTAGTGCATGGAAGCTCTAAAATTCGTTGCATAGTTACAATAAAGTATACAGATTCAATTCATAGAAAAGAAAGTTCAAACATTTTATCCATTCGGTTTAAACTGCTTGATTAAACAACTATAAATAGCACACTATAAATTAAGGTAAAAAAAGTTACCTTTTTCAGCATATCTTCAGCCTTTTCCAAATCAAAATTCCTTGCTAAGGTATGGAAGAAAAATATATAGAAAGTACATTACTTTATGTAGGCATTAGAGCTATTTTAACAATAAACATGAGAAATTTTCAATCTAAAAGATGAAAGACCTACTTTTACTTCTTAATAAATTGTTTTTACAAAAGCAAAATCAATCATATTTAGAAATCCGCAATTTCTTTTTTTTTTTTTTTTTTTTTTTTTTTTAAATCCATATTGATTTACTGATGAAACTCATTCTGGAGCCGATAGTTTTAATTAAAATAAAAACACAAACAAACCAGAGGCAAAGGATAATAACGTCCCAGCAAACACAGCCCTATCGGATAAGTTTTGGGCCGACATCGGCATGCCGACGCAGAATGTGCCGGGGCGATACCGCTCAGCCGGTGCCGAAAACGACAAATTTGCGTCCGCCTGGGCGTGTGTCGGGCCGGAAGGATGGGGTGGTTTTGGATCGGTGTCGGCTATAACGACAACGATATCGGCCCAGCTTTACGCCGGCCTTAAAGTGATAACTTTCCGCAAATGGTATGGTACCGGCAACGATAAAAAAACGAAAAAAAATCGCTGTCCCATTGAATTCTCAAATAAGCTTATAATTAGTTTCCAGGGGCAAAAACTATATTATATATATATATATATATATATATATATATATATATTTAACTAAATTAACGACTGTATGCCCCTAGGACTGATTTTGCTGAAAGTACTTATGAAATAATAAAAATTTTCTTTAAATAAACTGTTTTGATTAATTTAAAAAGTGTTTCATTTATTTACTAAATTATTTTGTCAAATCAACCACTTAATTAGACATTTTTCATATTTAACCAAATATTTAATTGCTTTTAAGCAAGGTTTTCGTAACTGACCAAATATTTGTTTCTTTCATTCGTTTTGATAGTAATATACATATATTTTTAATATTTTAGAGTCCAAGAAAATAGTACATGCAATCAAACACATTAAAAAAGATAAATAAATAAGTTTACATTAATTATATTGCAAGTTATGCCATAATACAAGAATAAAGTGGACTTATATCATTATGCCTTGAAATAATGAAACTAGGTTTCTTATGAGAAAATATACAGTATGTTTCTGATATGTGTCTATATTTATGTTCTTCTACCTATATCACCTACTGTAGAGAGTTTTTTTTTAAACTTTTTAACAATATACATTATAATTTTTTGCGTATTATTAGCAAGATCCTTTTCAATACAATATTGATGTTTATTTGCGCAAAAGAATAAAAAATAATATCCTATTTATATTTATGCATGTTCCTCCTTTTGTATAATAATCAAGCTTAGTATGCTTATTAGTAATAGGATATACAGACATGAAAGTACATTGCTAAATTTTTAAATCGTTCAAAGATATGAAAAAAATTAAAGTAACAATTAAACTAGGAATTCATCTGAGTAAAAATATAAACAAGCATAATTTACAAGAAAATTAAAAAAGTTGAAAGTTGTTACCCAATATACTTTACAAAGAAAAGGCAAAACAATATTTTATACAATAGTTAAGTAAATATTTAACTTACCATTTTTTTCCTTACTTTTTGGATCTTCATTATAAGACAACCAAACAGATTAAAACATTGTTAATGAACTTAATTATGTCATTTAACAAATATTTTAATCCAGCTGGTCTATAGCAAAAATATTTATTCTAATCTTTTCAGAAATAATCACACCCTGGCATCTCACTAGTATCCGTGCAAATAAAGCTTTTCAACGTATTTTTCAGTGAAAACACACGAAGCGCCGAAGTCTTTTTTTTTTCTTTCTTTTTTCCCCAACAGGCTGTGGGTACGCACTAGTATAATAGGAGAGTTTTGAAAGGCACTCGCCCCGATGAATCACTCCGCCCCTCAGTATATTGGCGGGAATTTAGTTTAGAACAACCCTTCCCCTTTCGCCAACGGAGCAAACAATATATGCCTTTCCCACGCTTTTCTGCTGACCCTCAGGCTGTGTGCATTTTTTAAGATACTGGCATCTGGATTAAGATGGGGCGAAATAAGCAAAAATATTTGGATTTCGGAATCAATTTTGGAACAGTACGGAAAACTTGCAAAATGGGATAGTTAGAAAGTTAGAATTCGCAAACAGCTCCAACAATATTATTCACTATTTAGCCCTCCCCCCCATCCCCCCAATTTGCGACACCGTAAAACAGAAATAAGAGGGGGGGGGGGAATCACATTTTATGAAAAAATATCTTTGGAAAAAAATGTGAATTTTTATACTGGCATACAACGAAAATGTTACATAATAGGTCAGTTAGAGCCTACCAAAAATAAATAAATTTCTCTCAATATTTTACCTCACCACTCTGACCTGAAAAATTTGAGAAAAGTGAAAATTTCGAATTTTCTAAAAAGCTGTAGTACGAAAGTTATTTTTCGAAATTACCATCGATATTATTTGATTGATTAAATAGTACTTAAAATAATAAGAACGCATAATTATTAGACAATTTAATTTATTTTTTTACCAAATTAGTACTAATATGTTGTTTTTAAATACACGCAGATAGAAAACAGATTAAAACAAAAGTCTACAGATGCTAAACCTGTTCGCTTTTATAATTGAAAGACGCAATGGAGAAGACTCTCCTTCTGTGACCAGTATTGCTTCCTAGACCAGGTCTTTCAATGTCCAGTCGAGCATTGAAAGAAATTCCCGTTCTGGGAAGCTTAGTCACAGAGACAGTGTCATATTACTGGCAGGGCAAACGGGGCAACTGCACAGAGCCCCAAGATTTTAGGGGCCCAAAAATGTTATATGTTACACTTTTTATAATTTCACAATAAGATAACAAAGGAAAAAAGCGTCAAAAGTTTGTATTGTTTTTCAATTATAAACTATGAACAATGAAAATAATTCAAATTTACATCTGTATAAATTAATTTAAACTTCTTTTCAATTCGTCAAAAGGCTTAGTCGATATATAGCATAGCTGACAACATGGGCGCCAGCAGAATATTTCCCAGCGGGGGGGGGTGCAAAGACTACTCAAGGGGGGTCAAAGACTACTTTAACGTATGGTTACCATGTTGGAAAGAGCAAAAAAGCAAGGGAAATCACTGCATACAAAAATCTAGGGGGAGGGCATTGCCCCCCCTTGCCCTATGCTGCCGGCGCCCATGGCTGCCAACATTTGTAGAATCTGATTAACTACCTTTTCGTAAACAGTATTTTTAAAGTTTGAAAGTAACAAAATTTTTGTAATTAAATCTGTTGGTTAACTGTTATTAAAAAAAATATTTTTTTTTAAATGTGATTTATTATATCCCGTACATTTTGGCAACTATGATATAGCAGTTGCAGTTAGACGTAGCGTTTCACTGACGTTATCTGTTTCATTGATGTCATATATATTCGTTCATCATATTTATATTCTTTTATTTCACTTTACTTAAAATAAAATTTCTCGTGTTTGGAGAGAGGGGGAAGATATTTAAAATTTTTCAGAATAAACCAATCGTAATTGGTTTTTTAGAAGGGGAAAGTTATCGCGTGGGGCCCAATATTTTTCTTTTGCCCAGGACCCACAGATGCCTTGATCGTAATCTGCGTAGAGAGAGACTTTAATTTGTGTTAAATTCCCACAAGAATATCGAATAAATACATTAACCCTTTAGCGCGCAGTGCTCCGTCTCTGAGACTACCAAACTTTGACGTTTTGACTGTTGCCAGTCACGAAGAATAGATTGGATTTCTATAAAAATAGTTGCGGATGACATAGCTCCACGAGAATCCTTTACTTTTTAGCACGTCATTTTGCATAAAAAATTGTCACGATTTTTTTTAACAGCTCTGTGCCGGCACAGCCAGCTGTCGTCAAAAAGGGGTCTCTAGATCTGTGGCACGCGATGAACGTTTCGATCGTCCGCCATCTTTCTGGTAGTTAAGTCGAGCGATGGCAACGGCTGCCCTTTTTTCAGCATTGGGAAAGAGTTGCGCCTCAAAGGGTTAAATGAAGCCCCCTTCCAAAAAAAAAAAAAAAGGGGGCTTTTGTTGATGTAGAAGCATTGTTGTGTATCTGCATTAACTAAGATGTTTGTTTTGCTCGTGCGTTATGACAGGTCTGCCACAGGTTTATCTGTCTAGGGAGGCTTCCTGGAGCGGAAGACTTTTTAAGGGGTTATATTTACAGAAGACTCAACCATGACATTGCATTCGGAAATGATATGAAATGCTCTAAGATAAAATTTAATATGGAAGTTTTAATTCGACGTGCCGTTCGGGTTGTGCAGTGACTAAAGAACCATTCTACCATATCACGGGTCCGGGTTCGATTAACGCTGGTCCACTTAATAGTTGCCTCCGCAATAAAGTGTCCAAGAATTCCGGCCTAGTGGTTCCAATGCTTATACGGCAAGTGGCCGCCATTTGAAAAAAAAAAAAAAAAAAAAAAAAAAATGTTTAAACAGTTGTAATGACCCGATGTTGTAATAACCCGACAGTTTATGCTAACCATATCATCTGTGCTGTTTCAGATAGTCAGTTTTCAATAGCCGGACATTTTTTTTTCAATTATTGGTCAGTAATCTCAGCAATAACAAAAATATCCAGTACATTTACATTTTGGCTATGAGGAATTTTTTTGAAGAATTATAATGAATGTTAAAAGTCTTGAAAACTATTTAACTAATTTCATCAAAAGTTGCTATGTATTCAAAAATGCACCTCTTTTAATAATCGTCGTCTCGTTAATAAGAGTAATCGTCAGTTCGAGGCCGTGGGCGGTTGCCCATGTCGTTCGCGTCTCTCCCCCTCAAGTATTGCACATGGTGACGTTTCGAATTTAAAAAAAAAAAAAATGTGTTCCTAGTCCACAGCCTCTGAATTCATCAGTCGCCAAATCTGGCAGGTACGATTGTCAGAGCGATACATGGCTAAAACCACTCTTCCCTTCCCCCCCCCCCTCACAATAGCCTTCTCTGTGTTAAGGGAAGGGGGGAGAGGCAAGGGAAAAAAAACACTATCTGGACGTGCCTGGCTGTGCCCTTGAGCATGAACTCTGACCCGCAAAACAGAACAGTGACCAATGTGTTGCGTCGAAAAACAGGCTATCGTTTCGGTAGGGACGTTCCGTTTCGGTATGGGATCTTAAGTACTGCAATTTCTTAAGAGCTTCAACGAAATCAAAAATTACATTATACTGAATTAAACTGTATGAGAAAATAATATTTTGAAGACTCAATAGTGTCTGTACAATTATAGAATATTTCGCTGAAAAAACAAACTGTTTTCAAATCTAACATAATGTTACAAAAGAAACACCATAAAGAAAAAATTAATGAACAGTCACGAAGTGATATTTTCATTTACATTTTATAAAAAATTGTTAAGGGACCTTCCAGTAGGGTGCGGCAATTTATTGGCATAGATTACATTTTAAATCCCCCAATACACAACGTGAAATGTGTACTATTCCATAAGTTTCTTATTTTCGTTTTCTTTTTAAGGCATTCAGATTAAATTAAAGCTCATGTATGAGCACTAATGCTTCCCAGCTTAAATTATTCAACGCTCCGTTTGAACCGAAAATCAGAGCAATGTCACACAAAAAAAATTAAACCAGTGCATATTTTCAATGATCAGAGCGATCCTGTTAAACCCGGGTTCAGATGTGGAATAAAATCGGACAAAGCGCAATATGGCGGATCCTAGGAAGGTGTTTGGGAACTTGACACCCAGCCCCCCCCCTCAATCCTTCTTTTCACTGTGCATTTTGTTTTAATCAAATGAGCTTTTTCATTAAACTGGCTCCTCCCATTAAATTATTTTGTTTTAATGTGATATTTTTCTTTATTGTACACTTCATTTCAACCAAATTAGCAAGTCTCTTTTTTTGTGACTCGAAGACCAATTTTCTGATTTGATTTCATATGATTTTGTAGTTATGGCAAAGCTACGCGAAGGCTATCTGCTTAAATGGGGATGCCTTAAGCGGAGAAACTTTTAGAATGTTCAAACGCGTATTTACGTTACACCTGGAGAAAATCGCCCTAAACTCCAGACCATTAAATCGACAGCCTCGCGGTATACCAGTAACCTTGACCTTCACTCTTCGGCCATCTACCATGTTGGGTGTCTTATCCACTCGGACATGGTCGGCAACCAATTTTTCTGTATCCGCCACAGGAGGGTTGGGGTAAAATAAGTAAATTAAGCTTTAAAAAAAAAAAACTATAAATTCCAAACTATAAAACAATTAATAAACAATAAAATTGGGGTTGAACATTAGTTATAGTAATTATTTATTCCCTAATTTTATAAAAATCAATCATATTTCTTTCATTTTATGAATATTAGATAATCTTTTGAATTTATAAAAATTTTATAAAATTCCCCCAAATTCTGTTCTAGAATTGGGGATACAACGGTGATTTATCCTCAATTATATGTTCAAAAATCTGTTTACGTTGTCTAACGCACATTCACATTACATTTGGAGAAAATCCTCCAAAATCCAAACTGTAGATTGGCAGATACGCGGTAGACCAGAACCTTGGACCTTCACATTTCAACCATGTTCAGTGCCTTATCCTCTCGGCCACGGTGGGATAAATAGTAAGCATCGAAACATAAATTAAAAAGTATTACTATAACAATATATATGTGCTGCTTGCTGGTTTTGTACCGTTAAGTTTAGAAATTACACTTCTGGGCCGATATCGGTTATGCGGTACAACGCCGAAATCGCATGTTAACCCTAAAAGACTTGCCGCAATCGGACCGTTGCATGACCGAAATCACCTTTCTTTTGCCTACGCCAACGCATTTTGCCGACACAGAACCGACACCGCTCCAGTTACCATCATGCCAATGCCGACATCGAAACGGCACTGCCGATGTCGGCCCATCCCTTACCCGATACGGCTGTGTTTGCTGGGGTCTCATGCGTTTCACTTTCATAAATTAAAATCTCATAAATTAAATTAGACTTTAACACAAAAAGCCCCATCTACAGTACATTCGAATGCCCCCCAAAGTCTTTTTCTCTTTTTAGCTCAAAGATTAAATTTTGAATGTTTTGCCACTTACATCTCCTTAAGAAAAGTAAAAATTTCCCAATTTCGCTGTTACTGATACGTGAGTTTCGAAATTAATTGTAACCTAGTGATAATGAAAATCACTTTCGTGTTGATTATTTATATGAAATTTGAGAAGAAATATATATATATAATATATATACATAGTACGTAAATATATAGAAATTCAATAAAGTAAAAATGTAAGAGTTCCAAAAATCCTCGGCAAGTACACAAAGGGATTAAACTGTGTGGTTGAGAAGCGATAAAATATCAATAACATTATCTGACTTTAATTCATACATTTGAAAGGCACTGAATATCTCAAAGATTGAACAATTTATAATTCCTTACCTTTTAGCCATTTCACTAAAAACTTTTCATCGTCTTGTTCCGGTTTCAGCATAGGAAGTACTTTTTCTCGTAGCTAGAAAGAAATTCGAATACAAATCTCATTTATAAAATCGGGATACAAAGTTATGTGTAAACCCCCCCCCCCCCTTCCTTAACATCTTCTGTTTTAATTGAAGTATAGCCCGGAAAAATGACTACGGTAAAGGGTCCGTTCTATGATTAACACATTCTGACACGAGATTTGAAATTCTTAGTTTATACAGTTTCAAGTTCTAAATGCAGCTATAACAGATTCCACTACTCTTCACATTGTTGCATTCAGCTTAGGCTACGCTCTCATTTTTCAGTAATAAAAAGAAAATGCTGTAGCTCTTGTCTAAAATATGCATTTAAAATAAATATAAGGCCTCATGGAAATAAATTTTAATATTTAAAAATGTATGGCAACATTATTTTTTGAGCAAGCAAGCATGAATTCATAGCGTGTGCATAAGTTCACTGAACACATTCTTGCAAAATTTTTGATTGCTTGTACTTTTGATTGCTAAAGATTAATAAATACAAAACTATTAAAAAATAGTAGTATAGGATTAAATTAAGTAGAAAGGCTGTATTACTTTCTTTATTTTATTAGAGCTATAGGTGGACATTCTAATGTTTCGAATTTGAACATTTTGCATTATTTTTGAGGGAAACTACATGCAGAATTTTTAAAAAATATTTTTACTAGTTAATGAAGTTACAATCTAATTCTAAATGAAGTTACAATTTTATTTTCAGCCAGTTTTAAAAAATTATGCCTTGTAGGGTTAAAAAGTTGTTCAATTTTCATCGTAGAACAAGTCTAAAGACATCGATTAAAGAAATTAAAAAAGGGGGGTTCTATTAAAATTTCCAGTTTAAGAGGCATTGCAGGAGCAAATCAAGCAGGGCGTTTCCATCACCCTCTCAGAATTTCATGAATTTTTTTTTTTCTTGTGTTGCCTTACCCAAGGAAAAAACAAATCTGAAATATTTTTGATTTACCTCTTTTAGTTTTGGAGTTATGAGGGGTCAAAGCAACCCAGACGAGTGATGTTGAAATAATTTAGGACCATTTTTGTCAATTTATTGTCTCCACTGTGACTGGCTCAGAGGTGCTTCAGAGAATTTTTTCATTTTATCCTATAATATACGTCAGATATTAACATCTCAAATTGACAATTCATTTGAAAATAGTCAGAGCCCCCAAATAAGCCCCCCCCCCCACAATTTCATAAAAATCCAATTCAATTCCAACCAATTTCATATCCAGTTTTAAGAATGCTTTAAATCTTGGCTCTGAGGCGATACAGGAAAAATTTTTGCACAGAGCAGTTATACAACTTCATATAAAGTGAATCTAATGTTAAAAACTTTTGAAGGCCCCCCAGGGCCCCAAGGTACAGGGCCCTAAAATGGTCTTTAGCGCTAATTTATGCAATTTCGAAGCGTTGGTACAACTGAAGCCGACTTTCCGCAAGAGAACTATTGGCATGGGGATGTACTATCAACATTTAGGTACAATAATGTTGATAAACTTTCAAAAAACCTTCAAAAATGTGTTTTCATAATATGAAACATCGAAGTTTCATATTATGAAAAAAACATTTTTTGAAGGTACAACTGTTTCCAAGAAAAATCCCAAAAAGTTCCTCCCTATTTGGGACATACCACTGAGACGTAATGGGCATTTTGGCGTGACTTTTAGAAGTTTAATCGACTGTAGCAATATTGAAAATTAACTTATTCGGCATATATCACAAATATATCCCCCATATATCACAAATAGTTCTTTTACACTCATAAGAATTACATTACGCTGTATGGGGATGTCTGTAACTACCGAACCGATTCAATTTTTTTTTTCACTGATAGAAAGCTACACTATTCCTGAATATTACAATCTACCTTTCAGCATGCAGCATAACTAGTTCTTTTACAGAGATACTCAAAAGAATTCTAATACATTACGCTATATGGACATCTCTGTAACTACTGAACCGATTCTAAAGATCTTTTCACTGAAAGCTACACTATTCCTGAGTAACATAGACTAAAATTCATGCATGCAGCATAATTTACAGGAACACACAAAATAATTCATAAACATTGTCGTAACTGTCTCCATTCGCCAAATTCGAAAAAAAAAAACTATCTAAATTAATTAACTTTACATTTACCATGTCTTATATTTCATTTAAAATAAACAAAAAGAAAATAATATTGTGAATAAAAGAAATTGTCGGAATTCTACACCATTTATTTCTGATTTGTTTACTATTTTTCAACAAAATTCTCAAGGACAAAATCTCAGGTTATTTACTTAGTTTTATTACAGAGTCTGTTGTTTTGTTTATTGTGAGCTGCTTTGATACTTTTTATATTAGCAATCGTAAAAGGAGTAACAGAAGCAAATTCATTTGGACAAAAAATATCCTGTCTGTAGTGACTGTTTTTGTGTCATCTCGTCGTGGCCATTTAATGAATGAGAGTCAGGTATTGTATGCAAATATTTCATTGTAGATTCCACTCTTTGATTATCAACATTTTACTACTTTCGTTCTGAAATAAATAAAGCGATGACCCTTCCACTGTAAAATAACTTTTCCTATTCCACTGCCTAGTAAGAGTTCAGCTCAATATTAGCAACTTCCTACTTTTTTTCACTAGTCTACAAAGAAAATTATATTTAAAAACGGAAGTGATGTAAAATGCTGTATAATAAAAATATTTTATTTATAGAACATGCACAATTTTTAAAATTATTTTGAGTGTTTCTGTAAATTATGCTATATGCATGAATTTTAGCGTATGTTATTCAGGAATAGTCTAGATTTCAGTGAAAAGATCTTTAGAATCGGTTCAGTAGTTACAGAGATGTCCATATAGCGTAATGTTTTAGAATTCTTTTGAGTGTCCCTGTAAAAGAACTAGTTATGCTGCATGCTGAAAGGTAGCCTATAATACTCAGGAATAGTGTAGCTTTCTATCAGTGAAAAATTTTTCGAATCTTTTCAGTAGTTACAGAGATCTCCATACAGCGTAATGTAATTCTTATGAGTGCCCCTGTAAAAGAACTATTTGTGATATACGGAAGATATATTTGTGATGCATGCAGGATAAGTTTAATTTCCAATATTGCTACAGTCGATTAAACTTCAAAAAGTAACGCCGAATTGCCCCCATGCTTGCCAGTGGAATGTCCCAAATAGGGAGGTACTTTTTGGGATTTTTCTTGGAAAAAGTTGTGCCTTCAAAAAATGTTTTTCATAATATGAAACTACTATGTTGATACAACATCTCCATGACAATAGTTCTCCTGTGGGAAGTCGGCTTCAGTTGTACCAATGCTTCGAAATTGCATAAATTAGCGCTAAGGACCATGTTTGGGTCCCCGTACCGTGGGGCCCTTCAAAAGTTTTTAACATTGGATTCACTTTATATGAAGATGTATAACTGCTCTGTGCAAAATGTTTTCCTGTATCACTTCAGAGCCAAGATTTAAAGCATTCTTAAAACTGTATTTTTTTATGAAATTGGGGGTATTTGGGGGGGGGGCTTATTTGGGGGCGCTGACTATTTTCGAATGAATTTTCAATTTGAGATGTTAATATCTGAGGTATATTATAGGATAAAATGAAAAAATTCTCTGAAGCACCTCTGAGGCAGTCACAGTCGAGACAACAAAGTGGCAAAAATGGCCCTAAATTATTTCTACGTCACTCGTCTGGGGTACTTTGACCCCCCCCCCCATAACTCCAAACTAAAAGAGGTAAATCAAAATTATTTCAGATTTGTTCTTTCCTTGGGTAAGGCAACACAATAAAAGAAAATCATGAAATTCTGAGATGGTAATGGGAACTTTTTCCTATTGACCTGCCCGATTTGCTTTTGCAACGGCTCTTAACATATTTTACACGGTTGGATACATTACTCATGTACTGCTGGTTTTATGGCCGCTGCTTCGTTGATTCGGAGTTGGATGTAGCCAAATGTAGAAAGGCAGTTTAACGAGATGTAGTGTAATTAATCCCCGATTTGTGCCTAGAACTTTGGCTTTTTGGAGCTGGGGCATATAATTTCATGCAAAGAATGTTTTATTCACAAAACATAGAATTTGCTTCTTGCACGTAATTTCACAAATTATCGGGGGAATAATAATTTGCCGAAACTGTGAATGGTTTTAGAAATTTAGTATTCTTGACTACAAACCCCATAGAGATTTGTTATCATATTAGTACACATTATGTTCATTTATTTATGTTCATATTTTATTTATGGATATGTATGTAAGTGCAGAGGAGAGGAGGGTATTATATGGAATAGTCGGGAACTATGGAATACCCATTTTTCGGCTTTGTTAGGGACTGTTCCCACGTGGGAATACTATGAACTACTCGAGAGAGATTTCCATGTTACAGTGCAGTGAGGGTTGACAGCTTATTGTTGTATAAGTACCACTCGCTGCAGAGCAAAGTGTGTTTTGTGATTTTCAAGAGCTTTTGCAGATAAGTTTTCAATTTTCCTTCTTTGCTGAAGTAATTGTTCATAGAGGATACAATGCGTAAAATAAGTAATTTTATACTCACAAAGGGAATAAAAAAGTTAAAAATTTCGCAATTTCAGCCATTTAAATCGGCTGAGCTTCAAAAAGGAAAATTATGCGAATAAATAAATGAAGGGTTCATGACTTCTTTTTTGACTCCATATTTCCGTCGTCCCAATCAAGGTCGGGGAGCTAAAACCAGTAGTTCTTTTGCTACCCGAACTGACCACGGGTATGGCGAGTTCATCACCCCCCGCTCCCTTCCCGGAAAGAGGAAAATTGTATTCATTAGATTTTGCTATAAGAAATATCTCGTAAAGATTTAAATCTTAAGATCGTAACAATTTGATTCACTATTGTTTAGAATTGGAGAAAATGGATTTTATATGTGTAGTGTCTGTCAAAAAATTACCCAAACGTTAGGACAGATATTAAAAAATAACACTTTTTGGGACTTCTGTAAAAAAGTCCCTTAATTTTGAAATACATATAAAATATGACCCACCATGGCCGAGTGGATAAAGACATGGTAGATAGCTGAAGTATGAAGGTCCTGGGTGCAAGGTCATCGAAAAGGGTGGACACATTTCATATAATCATATTTAATGAAATACACTATTGGCCATTGAAATTGCTACACCAGAAAATATTGTACGAAACAAAATGATATTTATTGGACAATTATATTATACTGGAACTAACAAGAGATTAAATTTTTAAGAAATTTGAAAGAAGACATCTTGACAAATCAGTACCCAGAACAACCACATCCGTCAGCAATAACAGCTGTCATGCGCTTGAGCACTGAGTTTAATGTACACATGCAGCTCCCCATGTAGCTTCAACACGATGCCATAGTTTTTCGACTGTATTAGCGTATGGTGACGAGTCAGTCGATCGGATTTCCATTGACTAGACGTTTTCTATTGGTGAGAGATCTGGAGAACGTGCTTCGGCCAAGGAAGAAACCAAACATTTCTGTACCAAAGAAGGTCCTCTGACTGCCAGCAATATGCAGTCGTGCATTATCCTGCTGAAACGTAGCGTTTCGCTGGGTTCGAATAAAGGGTAGAACCACGGGCCATAACACACAAGAAACGGAGCGACCACTGTTCAAAGTGTCGTCAATGCGAGCAAGATGTGTTCGAGACGTGCATCCAATGGCACTTCATACCATGTTTGCCGAGATGATAGTCCATGTTGCTGCAAACGTCGGCGCCTGTCCTGCAAACGACCCAATTTCTAAACTCAGGGATGGTGATGTGACTGTAAGATCAATTAAGGCCATGCAAGTAACACGTCTGTCTTTTCGGTTGTTAATGATAGAGATCCAGCACGGCGTTACGTATGACCGTCCTGAATCCATCGATTCCAGGTTCTGCACACTCGGCAGACAGTCATGGAATCTCGACCGACACGAGCAGCAATGCTAAGATGTGACAAACTGAAATCCCGGTGGGATACATTTCGAACTCTATCAAAGTCAGACACGTGCTGGTAAGCATTCCTCTTCTTACACGAGGCATCACAACAGCTTTTTACCTGACACCAAAGTTTAAAATGCAATTTGTGTATGAGAAATCTGCTGTACAATATCTTCATTCAGACACATTGTAGGCGGGGCCCTTGCTGAAGGGGGGGGTAAGGGGGAGTCTCCCCCCCCTAACACTCGCAAAATTCTATTAAACTTGGCAAAATTAGATGCCCAGTTAGCAAAATTGGGGAAAAGTTTTTAACGAAAACGATAATTTACTTTCTGTTTCTGGTTCACTTGGCAAAATTACGTAAATCCAGTTCGCAAAAGTAAAATGTTAGTAATATAGTTAATGGAAAAAATAAATAAGTTGGTAAAAACCGATATTTGAATTGGCAGTTTATGAACATCCCCGCCCTCTCACCCTAAATAAGATCTTAGGAATGGCTTTGATTGTAGGCGTTGTTACCTGCGCCTGTATAGCATGAATGCGCTGAAAAGCAAATCGTTTGCACATCACAGGATCTTTCTGTCGTGTAGATTTCACACGTATAGCCAGGGACTGATTTGCAGAGATGGGGGCCCTGGGCAAAATCTTCATTGGGGGGCCCCCCCTCTTACTAACTTTCTTATACCCTACCATGCAACTTCAATATCACATCCTACAAAGAAGGATGTTTTAACAGCATTAAAATTATTAATCAAGATGCAAATCGAAATGCAACAGTTCGAGAACAATATTATTATGTACGGTAATAATATTTCAGCTATATTATTTAATTTTCAATCGTTACTTTCATTCCGAATTTTTCAAGTAACATGTTCCACATTATTTTTGTACTTATTTTCTTAACGTCTACATCAGAGCATTTATTTATTCTTTAGTGGGATAAATCTTCACTTTGCTCCACCCAGGAAGTATTTCCTTTCATATGTTCTGATTGAAAATCTGCTCTATGGTTTCCTCGCTACCAGCATACATCACTACATAGGCCACGACTAAATAGTTTAGTTAAAAAAGTGTGGATATAATGCTTAACGCTATGAAATAGTAACAGAGTAATTATTGTTTTTCATAAAACTAGTTTCCCTGCCTCTTATTTAAAATTAAAACCAAAATTTGCAAATTTTTAAACTAAAGGATAATTTCGGGCCCCCCTTGCTGTTGGGGGCCAGGGCGCGTGCTCCGAATGCCCTGTCAGAAATCAGTTCCTGCGTATAGCGTATCGCTTTCTTAGTGTAGGAATTTTAATGACGTGTACTTAACATAAAGAAACAATGCTTTCGTTGTTGTGTACAGAATTTCACCTTGAAAAGTTTCAATACGAGCGTCGCTGGTCACTCTGAATTTACCATAGATGATAATCAATCTCTAACCAGATGTCACGGGGCTTGTCTGACGTCACTGCGGGAGTTAATTGAACAATTCGCTCCAGTAAATATGTCAAGTCCCGTTCCTATCGCTGTAAACAATATTCTTGATATAACCTCAGAAAAAGAAGTCGAGAGGTGTTAAATTGGGACTTCTCGGAGACTTAGAACAATCCGTGTGTTGGAGAACGGATTGTTGAGAGCCTGTTGGCCTGTCTGTTGCATTTACAAATCTTGGATACTTGCGAAATTGTTTGTAAAGATTATTACTACGTTTGATCAATTTCTTTCAGAATTATCAGCTTCCGATGACCCTATATATTTGTGCTTCAGAAAAAGTTTAAAGTCCA
The DNA here is from genome assembly GCA_038373885.1 of Cheiracanthium punctorium. Taxonomy (NCBI): domain Eukaryota; kingdom Metazoa; phylum Arthropoda; class Arachnida; order Araneae; family Cheiracanthiidae; genus Cheiracanthium; species Cheiracanthium punctorium. The sequence goes on from JAWZYV010012130.1 coordinate 757,960, forward strand.
TAAAGAAAGGTGTTCCAAATCCACCACTTTTACAAAATTTAAAGTTCAGAGTGGTAAGTTTCTTTTTGAAAGAATCTAACAACCTACCAAAATAATGCATAGTAAATAATACATGAACACAACCACGCTGAAAATACACTAAATTCACAGTTCATAACGTTGTCAGTTCAAGAATATTTAAGTTCTACAAAAACATTTATATTTGTTCTATTAAAATAAAATTTTATCTCATTGAATTCGATCCAAGTATGACATGTAAGTTTAATGTGTTAGATTTACTACTACACTAATTTTATCAAAAGTGACTTCCGTAGGATACTGAGCTATCATGTCTTTGAACACGAATGTTTTTGTGACCTGATTGTTCTTTGATTTTTTAACCAAAAAGTAAACAGGAAGATCAATGATTTTTTTAATCATTGATCATTAATCATTAATCACTGATTAATGATTTTTTTAAAGTTATACGAAGTTAGAGTATTCTTCAACGGTTAGTAATTTTCCATAAAATAATACAATAGTTTCATAATTATTTTAAATAACAATTGAATCTTTTCAAAAAAACCAAGCATTCAGTAAATGTGTATAAAGATTGTGTTGATTAAACCAATAAGTTTTGGCTATCATTTTTTTTCTTTTAAAAATGCATCGCATGTTCTAACTTACTACTATACCTTAGATTTGAGCAGTATGTCTGAAAAATTATTAAATTCGTATAGAATATATATATATATATATATATATATATATACATATATTTAAATATAAGACTAAAAATATTTTTGAGTGATCTGGACCATTTTTTTCTTTTTTTTTTTGTACTTGAAGTAAAAGATTCTTTTCGGACAGAACTCATATATTTAAAAATTTGTACATTTTGTATTTAATAAGGGATTCGAAATACTTTGATGAAGTCTCAAAACGCATTCTGCTAAATATCGGTCTTAAAGCCCCAAGTATTTTTTTTTTTTTTTTAACAGAACTATACTTTCCAAAACTATAAAACACATAACAGTATTTAATTTTTTTAAACAAGTATAAGCTATTGAGAAAAATGTATTTTGTTTTTCAAATAAACCTTTCCATATGTATGCCACATTTAAAAAATCTTATTGATATCTTATCATATGAATCTCTGTTTTTTTTTTTTTTTTTTTTTTTTTTTTTTCAGGACAAGTCGATATTTTCTTAGCTCATATATATTGGGACTTAATCTTACAGCTGTGAAATCTGAATTCTTTCCTTTCTATATTTTTTCAAATAGGTCATATTTTTCTAATTTATTTATTTTACAGACGTTTTGAAACTCCATTCCCATCGGTTTAACGATGCATATTTCCGGGATACAAAATTAACGATCAACCAAAAAAATAGATTTTCTGCTCTAAAAATAAGTAGACTTACCTGCTTAACCATATCTTTTTGTTCTGGTGTTAATTCATTTTGTGCTTGGTTGACACCATTTGATTCCCGACTGACTTCCTTAATTATTTCCTTCCGTTCGTGGGCAATACCGAATTCAGGCACAACAGGTCCCTCTAGAGCTTCCATATTTGTAGATAGAGCGCTTCAATTTCTATTTCTAGGAAAGACAAAACAATTAACATTTAGAAGTACAGTTAAAATGTTTAGTAGTTTACTTCTAAATTTAGTTCATAAGTTTGAAGAAGTACTAAACTGAAGAGAAACAAACATCTTTTTTTTTCAAACAAAAGAATCAATATGCAAGAAAATCTATCTACATCTCTCTCTATATATATTTAAATTATACAATTTAATATGTATATTAGAATTTATTTATAGAAATTATTATATATTAGAATAGTAGAATTTATTTCCAGTTATTGTAATTTCTATTATGTTCTAATAATTTCTATATATTAGAAAAAATATAATCTGAAAAATCTGGAATATTTACACTGAAAATTAATCCATTAAGCCCCAAAGCTCCCGTTACGGCGGGAACATCTATTATATATTCGTTTTCTTAAAATATTTTAACGCAATGTACGAAATACACATTTTATACAAACATTTACACTATAGGGTGTGTTAAATAGTGTAAATATTTATATAAAATGTGTATTTCGTAAATTACGTTTAAATATTTTAAGAAAAAAATATATAATAGATGTTCCCGGAACGGGAGCTTTGGCGCTTAACGGGTTAAAGAAAAAAGCTTATTGAACCAATTAACACCACCCTATTCCAAAAACATACCAGCTCACCTGAACTCAATGTCAGGTATCCACCGCTAAGTCAATCTGTAAGTATCCGCTGTTTCCCGCCTTTTAAATTCTCGCGGTCAAACGACGATGATGCCACACAGATCGAATGCAGGAAAACAAGGGATGATAACTGAGATCGAATGACGAATAACGGATTCCGACACCGTAATTTAACAGCATGGTCTTGACTAACAAAAGCGGCCACGAAAGCGAAAATATTCAAGGAAAAGGGCAAATATTGTACATTTACAGCCTTTTCTTCTTCTAATACGAGCGATCTCACAATTTGATGTAGGGTTACTCTACGGGAAGACATGGAAAGTTGAAATTTTAATCCACCGAGCGTATTGGAGAAGGGTGCGCTTGTAACAGCGATTCAAAAAAGTTGTTAGAGCGATTATCTTTTAACCCTCTCGTCACCCTGAGCCACATATGAGGCTCTTACTTCAAATAGCAATATTTAGAGAGAAAACGATTGAATTGAGTATTTTTTTCTTTCAGTGATATCAATATCATTCATTCATGTAGAAAGTATAGGAGGCTCTTAACTAGATGCATAAATCGTGCCTAGATTGCAGTATTAGTCCATTTAGATCATTTTTTACAGTTTTCGCTTCATTGTTTCTGGAGAAAAATTAAGAAAATATTGACGCTGCTTTTTTACCGTTTTTTTTTAGGTAAGTATAGTTTTTTTCTTATTCCTCAACCTTTACCCAATATGTGCATCCTTTTAAATTAATTTTAGCATAACAAAATGCTTCGAAAAGGCAGAAATTAATATTAGAAAAATCTAATATTAATCGACATTAGAAAAAAATATTTTTGCATGATTTATAATAGTATTTCAGATGCATTAAATTCTAGACAGATTTTTTTCTCCGATTTTTCATAATTCGGTGACGAGAGGGTTAAACTGAAAGTGATCAAAACATTCTTTCAGTTAGAAAAGTTCTTCAAATTGAGAGTAGCTTTCAGATGTGACAATGTTTTTACTAAATGATGTATATACTTATTAAAGCACGAACGCTAAAGATGTTGATTTACCCTTCCTTTGAATATACAGCTAAATTGTTATTCATTTTTTAGTTCATGGAAGATATGAATCATCCTACATTTTCATCAGTTTTCTGTACGCATAAACATTAACATATACAGTTTTTCAAATAACGTAAGTATAATTATGACAGTGGCTCATTCCCTTTTCCAAGTATCAAACAAAAATGTACACAATAAAAATATCTCCACTTAAATCTGAATTCTGTTTCCCAAAAGTGCCGTTTACAGTAATTCTTTCATCTCTCTCTTTTTTGCTTTTGTTGCTCGTAAATTTTAACTACATTATACAGGGTGTTCCAAAAAGGCGGTAACGGACTTCTATTCTTTATCTATTGGAGATAAGTTGGCAGTGTGAAAAAATATTCAAAATAAGGTCGGAATAAGACTCCGTTACGAAAAAACTCCACTTGTTCATTTCCAAAAAGTGACTTTTAAATTTGTATACGACCCCAGTACAAAATAATTCCCAGTTAGTAAAATGTGACCCATACACTCATGAGGTAACATGCATAATTTGAGAATGATAATTTAGAAACTGTCAGAGATACGAAGATAAATATAACGGGAACTTAAATCACTCTTTCATAGCCCTGGAAGGGAAAAAATCACGCCGAATGATCGCGTTTCATGGGTAGTACAGAAATTAAGAAAGGAAATATTATTTCCGCCCTCTAGCAATAAATGTTTACCTTCAAAATCATGCGTAGTTCTGGATTCTCTTTCTTTAAAGATATCTCTGCGACGTTGTATGATGAAAGTCTCAAATTTGGTACATCACCTCATTAGTCTATGGGGCACGTTTTACTACCTAGGAATATTTTTATACGGGGGGGTCTTATAAAAATTTAAAAAGTGTAACTTTTTATAAATGAACGAGAGGAATTTTTTCTTAACGAAGTCTTATTTCCGACCTTATTTTGAACATTTTTTCAATTGACACTGCCTATTTATACTTATATTATATCTATATAATATTTATACTTATATTATATCTGTATTTATATTAATAGATAAAGAATTAAAGCCATTCCGTTACCACCTTTTTGAGACACCCTACTTATAAAGTACGCACGTATAAAGTAAGTTTCATGATTGGCTCGAAAGTCCGAACAGTGGAAAGAGTTAGTGTTAATGCAGGAAGGAACGGTATGCAAAAACTCCCTATTTTAACAAAATTTGTAAAATATATTAAAAAATAAAACATAATTTTAAAAAATTGCAAAAACCAAAGTTATAGTTTACTTATCACTGTTTGTTTTAAAGATTTATCGATCGGATTTTTACAAAAAATGTATTTTTTCTTTTTTACATGCTAATATTCTACAGTTAAAGCTGAGCCATGGAGAAAAACCGCGTATGTCTACGGCAATGTTTTAAAAAGATATTAGGGTTTGAAAAAATTAAAAGGTACAGTTAAATGTCCACAAAAATGCAAACAAACGCGTAAATAATCACGTCACAATTTTTATTGAACGTTTTACAAAATAAGCTAATATTCGAATGAAATTACTTTAAAAATATGTTTTGTTAAGGTAAAATCACAAATAAAATTATTCAGAAGAGACGGTATTAAAGGTAAATGAAAAATGACACTTTAAACTGTATTTTCTCCAAATCAAGTTTTTTGTGATTTTCTTGCCTTCAAAATGCTCCCTGCGACTTAATTTTGGTCGGAATTGTACAAAATTGACTACAAACATTCTTCTGATATATTACAATAAATCTGTGTATCCTTTTTAAATAGGGTCCAAATTTCGATTATGAAATGTCACTTTTATTTACGAAAACTGAAAAATTTCGGGAAAGTTTGGTATATATCCATGAAAATATTTCTAAAAAATTAACTATTCGGTCGAATCAAAAACCGATGCACAGACTTTTTAAAAATATATTTTTATGCTATTATAAAACACAATTACTAAAAAAAAGTTAAAATTAAAACGCATGGAGCATTTTTTCGAAACTAAAAAATTAATTAATTTTTAATTAATTACTAATATTTAAAAAAAATTTTAATTTTTTTTCAGTTGTTTATAATGCTTTTAGTTTAATATATTAAAATACAATTTCATAATCCTATCTTATTAAATAAAAAAAAAAACCTTTAATGTCCACCATCCCCTTAAATTGTCGCTGTAGTCGACGAAAAGAGAAAACGTCTTTTTCTAAGCTTTCAATTTACTTTGGTAATAATCATTTTGAAAGACATACAACCACCTCCCCGCCATAGATTTCATCGTTAATAACACAGATATTTAGATAAGAAATATCATTCATTATTGATTATCATCTCTAACAGCAGTGAAATGACAAAGAAAACGGGCATGATTTGTACTTTAAAGATTATAAAATGAATTCTTTCCGTATATGTATGTACAGATTGTCTCAAAAAGATGGTAAGGTAGGAAAAAAAAAGAACTACATTAAAAAAAAATTCTTTTCAAAAAGTGACACCTTGTAAATCTGTATACGACCCGTACAAAGAAATTTCCAGTTAGTAAAATGTTCTTCAATGAAAAATGGGGTGATGCACAAAATTTCGTCTTTTGGTCATAAAACGTGTCAGAGCTGTCTTTGAACAAAGATGATCAGGGGCTATTCATGAATTTATAAAAGATTATTTTTAGAGAGCAAAAAAATTGTTTTCTTTCGTAATTTCTGCACGACCTCTGAAGCGCGAATATCTGACGCTACTTTTTTCCCCATCGAAAAGTGGTTTAAGTCAGCATAAATTTATCTTTATATCTCTGACACTTTTCAGGATAGAAGTCCCAAATTTTGTACATCACTTCATTAGTGTACGGGGTACGGAAATTGTTTCTACGGGGGGTCGTATACAAATTCGAAAAGCGTTACTTTTTGAAAATTAACGAGAGGAAATTTTTCTTGATGAATCTTTTCTTCTATATACGTTATTCTGAACATTTTCTTTCAATTTACATTGCTCACTTATCTGTACTGGATAAAGAATTCAAGTGTTTTATAATCGTTTTCGGAAACATTGTATACGTAATTCACTAACATGTATCAAATTTGTTTTGATTGAAACGGATAAAAGTGTCTGAAATGAACTTTTAAGTAAGAGTATCTACAGAGATAGCTTTTTTATAATAGCAAATATAGAAAGTATACATAGAAGACTTTAAATTTTAGAAGATCAATCTACCACTGTATGAAAATTTAGTTGAGAAAAGAACAATTAAATGTAAGTGGCACTCACCAGAAAATAAAATTACTGTATTTCCTTTTTCTGGCGGGGGGGGGGGGGCTTCGAGATTTAAAGAACTGTCAAAGATTCCACAACTGATCACAGGTTGCATGATAAATGGGTTTTAATCTACACAATAGTCAATTAAGAAAGTCGTCTCAACGGAAACCTTCAAAATGATTTATCATTTTATACGTCATGGCCTGATGTGCAGAACAATTTATCCTTTTCACGTCAAAATGTGACATGCTATTTTAGCAGTTGCCCAGTAAAGCTGCAGCATAAAGTAGGATCATATTTATAAATAATTTATGACTCATTTGGGAACGAATGTCGCAGAAAAATCTTGATGCTTGAGGAGGAGAGTTACATTTTAAAAAAACTCATGCCAAATTACCCAGAAGATGAATCTAAATTCCATACCTAGTAAATTATCTAGAATATTCCAAAAAATACTTCTTTGGTTTCATGGTAAAAACTTGGTACCGAAAATGACGACCATATAATTTCATTTAACGGTAACCGACCTACGACAAAATGTTGTAGATTGTAAAATTAATTGTTGTAATTGTAAATTAGTAATTGTAAATTAGTTTGACCGTGAACCGTTCATGCAAGAGCAAAACACAGGAATTAAAATTACGATTAACTGTTCAGTTATTTTGATCCAGTACATATATTTCACTCTAATTTAAACCCTTCACTGCATGATTTTTTAAATTCAAAGCAAAAATTATTTTAGGAATGGTTGACTTATATATAAGTACGGAAAAACATTACGAGTTAAAAGTAAGAGAATGAAGCGACATTTTATTAATGATTCATAATTATGTGTCATAGTGTATGAAGACACTTTTCCTGAAGTATCTTAATTGCTGAAAAGTTTAAATAAAATTATGTACACATAACAATTCACTATGCATTGAAGGTTTTGAATCTTTTTGTATTCGAATTAATTTTACAATAAAGCCCGCAAAATTTAAGGGGTGCAAATACATCACAATTAGAAACTGGCCTTCTATTTATAACCAGATGATCTATAACTATTTTATATGTTCCGAATTTTTTATAACTGCAAGTATATTTTATCTGTACAGAATTCAATATAACTGGAGGTTGTGTTTTATTTTCTTCTTTACGTACTCTCTTACACTGGAACTTTTCATTTACGTACTTACGTAAATGACAAGTTCCAGCTCACGCTCGAACTTGTCATTTATTTCAAAGAACTTCATCTACATAAGGCATGTCAATCTGAAATTTGTGATACCATTTGAGGATTTTAAAGAGGACCTGGCTAGAGTCATGTTACATGAAAAGAAATTTGCAAATCCTCATCTGTAAAAAAAAAAAGAAAAAAAAAGCATTGCATCTTTTTTCTGAGGAATTTTCTGAATAAAGTGAATTTTTGTCAGGATTACTACATAGCCGCTCAGGTGGTGTAGTGGCTAAAGAACCATTCTATCACACCTTGGGTCGGTGTTCGATTCCCGGCTTGGGCGTTAAATTCTCCGTTCTTTCATAGGGGGTACAGCTGGCATCCCCCCATAATGAAAAGTGGCAGAAAGACTTGATGAGCAAGTGCCCGCCTATTGGAAATAAAATAGATTACTAGACAAATTACCACTTTGTAAGAAAACGAAAATTGAATGTGCTATATATTGAATGTGAATCAGAGTATAAACCGTATGTCAAAATGTACTATGAAATAAAATAGATTTAAATGAAATAAAATAGTACTATGAAATAAAATGTACTATGAAATAAAATAGATATAAATGAAATAAAATAGATTACTAGACAAATTACCACTTTGTAAGAAAACGAAAATTGAATGTGGAATGTGATATATATTGAATGTGAATCCGAGTATAAACCGTATGTCAAAATGTTTGGAGTTAAATACTAGCCCTCAAAAACACTTTATCACAACTTTAAAAATTGTTCTCTAGATAATCAAATTACAATAACTGCTTTACGAAAATAAAATATTCAATGTTTTAATGAACTTTCAGGCAGGGCATCAAAGTTACACTGCGGATTTTATCTAGCTTCCCTAGTAAAAAAGTGAAAACTAGCTCACGTTATCAAATGTGTATTTGTGAAATGCGCTGTTATCGTAGTCATTCCCCAAGGTTTTATTTATTCTCTACATCATTCCTTGTTTGCTATGAATTTTTTTTAATGCAAAAATGACTAAACCTATTACGAAAACCATTCTTTCTGCGATACGACATTATCAAAATTTATCATGCGCATTTCGGTTGATAAAATCGGAATATCAAATATTAGATACCACGAAAAAAAGGAATTATTTTCGCCAAGCTGATCGCAATAAGGTATCAAACATTTTACAAAAGATAAGGCCAGATGATACACAAACTGCATTATCCTCATTCTGCATTCAATAATAAAGGGTCAGAGGTGTTCTTTTGAAGTTTAGATGTAGAGGTAGGGCATAGAGATGAGACGGGCTCAGCCCGAGCCCGAAAGCCCGGGCCCGAACCGGGCTCGGGCTCTGTAATTCACAATTACGTTCGGGATCGGGCGGGCTCGGGCTCGTGAAAAATTTCTATTTTATTGAATATACTCCTTGAAACAGATTTTTAAAAAGGGATTCATATGGAAATAAAAGTACTTATAAAAAAAATAGCGGCACGGGTACCTAGAAGGTGCATTAAGCTCTTTGGATATTTCAGAACGGCGGCTTATATTGCTTAGTTAGTCATGAGATCGGACATTATTTCATAAAAATCGATATAAAGAATTAGAACGTGCATTAAAAGTTTGAAACTATATTTGTCTGTAATTTGCGAACGGCAAAATATTGTATTCTATGAAAGAATAACTTCTTTGAATTTTATTGAATTTTATTTATCTTTAGCTGAAATTTCGGGCTCGAGCGCGCTCGGGCTCCGACTTAAATAATATTGCTCGGGCTCGGGCGGGCTCGGATTAAAAGTCTTCGGGCTCGTGCGGGCTCGGGCTTCAAAAAATGAGCCCGAACTCATCTCTAGTAGGGCAGGGATGTATTTAAGGGGGACCCGGCTCTGAGAGGTCGGAGTATTTTTGTTTCAGTAGCTAAAGTATCCCATCGTTAATATCTTGTAGACCTTCGAGGAGTGTGAATTTTCGCTTGCATTGTAGGAGTACTGAGAATGAAATTTTAGAAATTTTCAAAGGTTTAGGAAGAAAAGCAATAACTTCCCTGTAATTTGAAAAAGACTATTGATTTATGAGTGATAAAACAATTTGCTGTGTCAAAGTTTCGACAGAAATATTTGCATCTAAATTCTCTTAAGGAAAAAATTTCAACTTTTATTTTTTAATGGTATTATGGGAGGGGAAACAAATAAAAAAAGGTTTTGAATGTAATTAACCTTTAATCAGGTCTTATTACATATCGCAATACATTGCAATTAATTAATATATATAGCTAGACAAAATTATATTATGCATAGCGGAAAGTAATGTCAATTTTTGCGTTAAATTCTAACACATAAATTTTCACAACCAATTTTTAATTAGAAACAAGATGAGCCAAGTCATAAGATTCATATTTATAACATTTTAAAGCAAGAATTTTACAGATGTCATAATTTTATGAATCTCTCTTTTTTTCTTTGAGATAGAACGGGATTTGTTAAAAGAACGTTTTGGTCCATTATCCACCAAGGGTTATGAATTTTGGAAAATGCTGTCTAATCTAGCACTTACGTTAAAATCTCACGTACAAATCACAAATTTCGTATTATGAGCTTCCGAAGATGTGGACTGAATTTTGACGTAAAAAAAAAAGTGCAGACATGTAAATTTTTGATTATTCGACAGACAGAAAAATTCCAAATCTCTACAGCAGGTTATTAAGTAAAAACTACCCCGCCATCACCAATTTTTTATTTCTATAAAAATGAAAAAAAGGTAAAAGGAAAAAAGAAGTCTTTTATACCACATAATTTATTTGGCCTGTCGAACTATTTTATTGTTCTGCTCCAAAAACTTTAAGAAAATGTAAAGTAACATGTTTCTTTAAATTGCTATGGATGATCCGTGTACTTTTAAAAATTCAGAATTTGAAATCATTGACCAAAAGTTCGTTAAAAGCAGGGGTAGAAATTTGAATATTTAGTCAGTGGTCCAAAGGACCAGTCACTTCATGACTTCCCTGGTTCGTAACATTTATCACTGGTCCGTATACAAGATTTCAAAAAATTGCAAAACAAAAGAAATTATATGAGCGATATATTGATTTCCGTTAGAGTTTAATTAAAAAATGTACATACCTATTATAAAAATATTAAATAGACAAAATTGTAAGACATTTATTGGTAAAATTAGATGCCATGTAATTGTGGGACTACGTGAGGAACGTTTGCGAGAAAAAAATGTAAACAAAACGTTACTGGGCCGACGGACCAAAAACTTTTGTATTCTAGTGGTCCGTTATTAGAGATGGGCTAGAGCTCATTTTCTAAAGCCCGAGCCTAAGGACTTTAATTCGAGCTTGCCTGAAACTTTCATTTTGATATTTCCCCAAAACCATAACAGCAGAAAAAAAAGGGTATCGCACTTGAATCAAAAATTTCAAAATACGGATTTATTAAAATCGTTCACGAGCGAAATTCGATCAGTCGGAGCGAAAAGTGAGCCACTTTTCAAAAGTGAGGTTCTCCTTTAGGAGCGTTTTTCGATCACAAGAGCGGAGCGGAATATAACAATAAGCGAGGAGGGGAAATTCTCGGAAAAGATAGGAAGCGAGGAGAGGATTCTCAGAAAAAGGACTACGTAAAGAGCACTTTCGCCGAAATACCGGTTGGTTTCCATGGAAACAGATCGCTCCGCAGTGTATCGTTTTTTTAGCTCTTTGGGTTTAAGCGTGTAGGCAGCGTTTTCCAATCCAATTAAGATTTTATTAAAGGCTTGATGTAAAGAGTTAGTAATTACTATAAATACTTCCGCGCTTTCAATCACTTAATATATTCTAAACACGAATAGTTAATAATGCATTTTTTTTCAGTTCATTTCTCTGTTTTACTTGAACATTTTTGCTTCCTCAATCCAGGCTTTTTCAAGCTCTTAATAAGAAACGTCAAAGAACAATTCTATCCGGATTACAAAAATAATACAAAGTTATTGCAGATTATCTTAAAGAAAAAAAAAAGATTCATTGTTGAAACGGAAAATTCATCGGTAAGCGGTAAAAGTGTAATACGTATAGAAGTTATAAAATAGGGGTAATAAGACAATAACATTTATTCGGAACTTCAGGGAAAGTATTGAGTCACAAGACGAAAGAGCACAGTGGTTATATCACTGAAAATGGTAGACGGCCGTGTCGGGTAGACGTGTGAAATGGTAGACGTGTGAAGGTCCCGGGTTCGGGCCCCATCGCGCGGTCGTCGATCTAACGGTCTGGAGTTTTGGTAGGTTTTCTCCAGATGTAACGTGAGTACGCGTTAGAACCCCTTAGAAAGTCCTCCTGCCGAGGCACCCCTCATCTTAGGCAGATACCCCTCGCGCAGGTTTGCCTTATTCACACACAATCACAAGACAAAAGATCATTTTAAAATCAGACGCAAAGAGGCTCTTTTCGGTTGTTTATGAAAAAGAAGGAACATTCGCATTCATTAGCTTCCTTTAATATTCTTTGTCCATGGGAAACTGGAATTCAGTAGCTAACCTTGAAATAGAGAGACGAATGCTTACGTAATAATGCAGTTCTTGTGTAAGTGGAGAATTCTATCTATACGTTTTGTCGTGATATTACATAAGGTTAAAAACGGGTTTTGATAGGGAATGGTTCTGTTTGCAACAGATGTACAGCTAGAGATGAGACGGGCTCAGCCCGAGCCCGAAAGCCCGAGCCCGAGCCCGGGCCCGAACCGGGCTCGGGCTCTGTAATTCACAATTGCGTTCGGGCTCGTGAAAAATTTCTCCTTTATTGAACATACTCCTTGAAACAGATTTTAAAAAGTGATTCATGATGAAAATAAAAGTACAGGCAACTCCGGTTATAGTGAACCTCTCTCTGGGGACCATCAGATTTCGTCCACTATATCCGAAGTTCACTAAAACCCAAGTGTCTTCATGATGGATAGAGATACTGTATATGAATCGGGACTAATTGTTTGCATTCACTATAGCCGATGGTTCACTATATCCGATTTCACTATAACCGTAGTTGATTGTACTTATAAAAAAATAGTGCACTGGTGCTTAGAAGGTGCGTGAAGCTCTTTGGATATTTCAGAACGGCGGCTTATATTGATTAGTTAGTCATGAGATCCGACATTATTTGATAAACATGGATATATAAAGAATTAGAAAGCATTGAGAGTTTGCAACTATATTTGTCTTTAATTTGCACAAACGGCAAAATTCATTGAATTCTATCAATGAAGTAGTTGGATTTTTTTTTTAATTTCGGGCTCGGGCTCCGACTTAAATAATATTGCTCGGGCTCGGGCGGGCTCGGATTAAAAGACCTCGGGCTCGGGCTTCAAAAAATGAGCCCGAACTCATCTGTAATGTACACATATTATAGGTTTTTTTTAACCCTTTAACGCGCAGTGTTCCCGCTCTGGGAACACCAAACTCTGACATTTTGACGGTTGCCAGTCGCGTCGAATGGATTTGATTTCTATAAAAAATAGTTGCGGGTGACAAAGCTACACGAGAATCCTTTACTTTTTAGCACGTCATTTCCCGTCAAAAAATTATCACGATTATTTTTAACAGCACTGACATCTGCTGGAAAATGGAAGAATTCGAGAACAGCTGGATAGATTGCCCAATGCTGAAAAAAGGGCAGCCTTTGCCATCGCTCCGCTTAACTACCAGCAAGAGGGCGGACGATCGAAACGTTCATCGCGTGCCACAGATCTAGAGACCCTTTTTTTTGACGACAGCTGGCTGTGCCCGTCAGAGTTGAGTGTTCCCAGAGCGGGAACACGGCGCGTTAAAGGGTTAAAACCGTCGTCAGTTTTAAAAGCTGTTCAAAATTCCCGTGAAGCCTATACTTTCTTAAAAGGAACAGCTGTAAAGCTGTTGTTAATCAGAATTATTTTTTGCAAATTGTATTCTTTTACATGCAGTTAAAATTGCCTGAAGTTAGTCATAAGCAAATATACGGAATTTTTTTTTCTAAGGCGTGGGGTGGGGGTAATTCTGGTTCTCATTTTTAATACTGAGATCACTGTATGTTTTTCGTGACTAAGTGGGTTAGAAAAGGGAGGGGGAGGGGATTAAACTCCATCGCTTCTCTTCTTAAGCTTGTCTTATGAAGTGAAAACACGTTTACAGCTTGGTCATTTTTCCAAAGCACGTAGAGGGTTAACACAAAAAAAAATAGTTTTATTTTACAATAATCCAATTTTTGAATGTTAATGTCCAAATATAAAATCCTGGAAAAAATTCAAATTTCGAAAATGGACTACAGGGGGGAAATTCCATTTGAATCCCCCTCCCCCCAAATTGCGGACACTTGATGATAGGCATTGACCGCTACAAAGGGAGGGAGTATTGAACTCTTTATTATGGGGGCACAATATAGGTACCCAGCAAACACACACAGGTTCTCTGAACGTCTATTAACGTTCAGAAGACGTTTTCTGAACGTTAATAGACGTTCAGAGAACCTGTGTGTGTTTGCTGGGTGGATCAACGTCGCATCCTACGGTGAGAGACCTGCACCTGAATTGGCACCCTCAGAGGTATAACATGTAAGACATAGGAGGTACGAGAGATTTTAAGTGCACCAACTCCCTTTAGCGGACAAAGTTCCGCAGTGGTGCTGTTGAGAGACGTTGCCACCTTCCCAAGCGTTAAGGCTAGCGCAGATTGACTTTCGGTGTTCTAATGGGAACCGAGTTTCATCCGACTGCACCACTGTGGACTGTTATAATAAATGTAACTGCTCATACATTTATTTTATGACTGTGTGTGGAGGGAAGGGCTTAATTTTGTAGTAGGTCGTCGGCAGTAAAGGAAAACTGACATCTAGATGTAAAAGCTCATGCCACTGAATTTGTAAAAACCTCGCAACTATGATTATTTCATAGCAACTACTTAAGCGATAAGTGAACTACAGAGAAAGAAGAAAATCGCACTTAAAATGTAGAACAAAACAAAATTAACATGAATATCGCAGAAGTAGGGCCCTAAATCGTTTTTGTACCCTGAATCAAGAACTGCGTACCTAACATTTATACAAATTATTCTCTCCAAGAGACTTCTTTTGTATCTATTTCACAAAAAAAAATAAAAAATAAAATAAAAAAGGATGTTGTCTTCGAATGAAAAAGTCTGTTGCAATCAAAAACTGAAACGTGCAGAGAATAGAAAAAACCGTAGGATTTAAAATTAACGTTGTGTTGATAGTTCACGCACGGATGATTGGTGCATTCATTATTCAAGAACAATAAACCTTAAAACGATTATTTTTAAGCAAGTAATGGAAAACACTTTGGCACAGGAAGAAAGTTTTATAATTTGCATTTATGAGTAACGGTTATAAAATTTATTGTTTTTGGACAATAAACGTCAGGTCAATTGAAGGATATTTTTCATTACTAGGGGCCAAGGCCCCCAGACTCGCTACGCTCGCTTTTCGTATGAGGCATTCGGCCCCTAATAAGGCTTATTCGTAAGAAAGACATAATTTCAACAGACAAAACCCGAAGATTGGATCAGATAGAATGTTACTGAGCTACACATTGCTTGGTTCTTGCATGTTCATTGGTACATAAAAATTTAAACTTCACACTACAGTAGACCCCCTCCCTCTCATAACACGGAAGATATTTCGTTATGGGAATCCGTGTTGTGCGGGTCCTGAACTATACTCCACCTGGAGTGCGGACTCCGCTTTTAATCGCTGGAAAAATTATTTGCATTCCTCAGAAACACAATGATATTTAATGTTGCCATTCAAAAGTTACATTAATTAGGAGCTAAAGCGTAATAAAATCAGAACATCTGTTTCGGATGTATTTTTAACTATGTAAAATCTATTGGACACCTAGGCGAATTTGCCATCCATGGCGATTTTTCATTATTTGGCGACTTGCGTACATGTAAAGTTAATAAAAGCTACGGAACAGATAGGATAGCTTGCCACCAATGGCGACTTTGCATTATTTGGCGATTTACACATGCTCACAACCTATAATTACTGTTCATTTAAGGTTACCGGAAAACCGTTATCCATATTTTCATTTACATAATCGTTTGCAAATGGGCGTACTTAGCACCACGAATTATACCATCTCGTCGCGCTTGCAAATATCCAAAGTGTAATATAACTGCTATAATGGCATAGTTAACGCCCCCGAATATGTCTACTGGTAGCAAATAATCCAGCTGGACCGAACCGGCTTTAAAATAATCTGCATTTTAATTATTTTTCATTTTCAAGATATTAGTTATTCTGTTTTGGAAAAACAAATAATCGCTCATTCTAAACTCCTGTTGTCTAAGCGAACTTACTATTTGAAAATGTGCAACACATTTTGAGTTACTTATTTCATATAGTTTTTATTTTGGCGTAAAATGGGTGTATTTCTACTTCATGTTTGACAATTTCACGTGATACTACATACTTGGAAACGCTTTGTTGCAAAGGAATGAATGATTTTATGCCAAATCTGGCAACCATTCTGTTTATTTTTTCAGTTTTTTATCACTATTTTCTAAAATAATTCGATTTTCGAAATTTAAGTCAGCTTATCAGGTTCCTCGGAATTTTTCAAATCTGTGGGCACCTTAGTCGAAACTTAAATCCCCACGGTTTAGGAGGAGATAGGCCAACAAGCCTTGACAGCACCAGCGACGACAGCGGTCTTTACTTTTTTTTTTAGAATAGAGAGATATTACACTGGTTAAATATAACATTGGCTGACCACAATGTTATGAAAAACAGAGCTGTCTGATATAGATACATGTACAAAAATATTAAATGAGGTTTGATGACATTTTAATGAATGTTAAGCTGATTTATTTTCTAACATGAAATTATTCTTTAAAAAACGCTACATCACGAATAACATCGACAGTACTTTTTTCACTACAGTAACATTTTACAGTAGTTTACGAAGTTCAAATAGCTCTTTTTATATTGTACGGCGAATAATCATAGCAATTCAATCACTTGCTCCCATAAAGGGTAATATATAGGGAGTTTTGTCTGTATCCTGTTAGAAAAGATAAACGCCACGCACCCCATTCTCAATAGCGAACTTTCTGCATCAAATATCAATAACAACTAGTAATAACCTATGTAAATCTGTAGAAGTTAGACACGAATAGACCAACTAAAGGGGGAATCATTAACTATGTATATTGAAGTACCTTAAACTTCGTAAAACCGTTCCTTTTTTTTTTTTCATTTGAAACATAATATCACCATAACAAAGGAAATCTCATATTTTTACCTACCAAAAATAATGTATCAGAATTCTTTTATAAGACCCTGAAAAGACCTGGAAGCGATTTAAGTAGGGTAGATGCTATAGTAAATATTACTAACATATGTAAATTTTAATCACATATCTGAAAATGACACTTTGTTTCTTCAGTGCACATATTTTGACATAAATTATTCTAAATATCTATCATATCATTAAAATACATTTAAACTACTTTTAAAATCAGGCAATTAGACAACGAAATAAATGCTACTATATACAGTATAATTATCGTCCCTTTTTATGAATTCCGCCCGTCTCAAAGTATTCGCAATTAAAGAAGTTCAAAACATAGTGAGATATGTTCTGTATCATTACACGGTTGAAGCAAAGTGAACACAAGTTCATTACTATCATTGTACTTTTAATACAATGAACCATCTTTATGTGAGTTTTCTTGGAGATCTAACAACATAAAAACATAAAACTCTTGATTTATATTTAAATGAACATCTGTTACAGTTCGTAAAATATTTTTCTATAAAAGTTTTTAACTATTAAAACAAATTCACTGGTTTACTTTTATTCTCTCTCTCTTTTTATCAGAAAACCCCGTAGATCCTCAACCCTCAGAAAATTCAAGCGAGTATTTTGCAGGCTCTTTTAACCAAACTAAACTAAATAAAAATACGTCAACAATCCAATGTGGACATTTTTCTTGTTACTAGAAATATTCACATCAGCATAAATAAATAAAACATCTATGTAACTAAAACACTGACAGTGTTGACATTACCTAAAGCCGCATACACGGATGCTACAAATATATTTAATATCTACGACAACTGAGGCACCAATATATAAATAACAGTTCTCATTATAATTGTGTTTTCAAGTGTACATGCAAAGCTCGCCGAATTTTACGGTAATGACAGTTAAATTTTCAGGCCTCAAAACTTAATTCCATCTTACATTTGTACACATTTCCTCCCCCTGGATCTAGCAACCAGTAGAAACTTCACATCCTAGCATTTTGAAAGCAAAAATTGTATCACGTGCAGCGCAATCTACAGCTCTCTCCCCTTCGCTAGCGATATTTCCAGCGCGCAGTTAAACATAAAAAGCATCTTTTCATATAACCTTCAAAAAAACGAGGAACGCGGTAAAAACAACTTACATTCGTCTTTATCGTTGTCATGCTCCAATCCCCGCACGTCTATAAAACCACTGACAGCATCACAATCACGTAAAAAACGGATAAAATCAAATCTCGTTGTTTTCTATGGGATGTAAATAGCCCTTCTACTAACACCGAACAGAAAGCTCTATGTGCTATTTTGACCCGGTTTCCGACGAGCCTTTACAACGCCTGCATTTTTGGACAGGAGCCAGTTCGCCAATATATTCTTTGGATTCGGCGATCGCTGCTTAATTCCCAGCTTAATATGTAAGATTGCGACTGTTTTATTCATCCCCATAGTCGAAGGCGCCATTTTGAGACAACTTCGTGTGTGGGTTTGTTTTGAACGTGCATTTTCGGTAACGAGAGACACGTGTTTGGCAAAGAGAATCGATTTTTGCAGGTAATGTTTAGGTTACTTTCACTCGAAACAAAGAGATCAGTTTGTGAGATAGGTTATGGGTAGTTAACTAATTTTGAAGTACTTTCCAACCGTAAGCTTTTGACAAGTTGATAATCAGGTCCACGTTTCTAGGTTCATTTTCGCGAATGTGAGGGGAAAAAAAAATACTTTTTAGCATTGCACACACAGATTTAGGAACTCTGTATAGTTTCTATTACAGTCAACTTAAAAACAATATCTGTATATAAAACAAACTGCTACACAAAATTCTAACACTCTTAAGATTTTCAAAAAGATTTCCAAAACTTACCTGATTGACAACGAAATATTTTTAAAAATCATTTCTTTTACTTTATTCCCCATCCCCCCTCTCCTCTATCTTAACCCTTTGGGGCACAACCCTTTCGAAATGCTGAAGAAAGGGCAGCCGTTGCCATCGATCGACTGAACTACCAGCAAGATGGCGAACCATCGGCTGCACCGCACAGCCAGCTGTCGTCAAAAAAGGGTTTCTAAATCTGTGGCACGCGATGAACGTCTCGATCGTCCGCCCTCTTGCTGGTAGTTCAGTAGAGCGATGGCAACGGCTGCCCTTTTTTCAGCATTGGGCAATCTATCCAGCTGTTCTCGTATTCTTCCATTTTTCAGCAGATGTCAGTGCTGTTAAAAATAATCGTGACCATTTTTTGTACGGGAAAGGACGTGCTAAAATGTAAAGGATTCTCGTGGAGCTATGTCACCCGCAACTATTTTTATAGAAATCCAATCTATTCTTCGTGACTGGCAACAGTCAAAACATCAGAGTTTGGT
Organism: Cheiracanthium punctorium; assembly: GCA_038373885.1. Lineage (NCBI taxonomy): Eukaryota > Metazoa > Arthropoda > Arachnida > Araneae > Cheiracanthiidae > Cheiracanthium > Cheiracanthium punctorium. The sequence continues at coordinate 777,248 of JAWZYV010012130.1, forward strand.
GTTCCCAGAGCGGGAACACTGTGCGTTAAAGGGTTAAAAAGAAGTTTCTTTTACTGCTCAAGTTACACCTGTGCATCATTTTAATGTTTATTTATATTTGCTTTCGACGCAATGGGGATAAATTTATACGATTTAATTCTTCTATTGTTGAACTGAAATTTGGATCATGGTTATTCCTGAACCAAATATGTGGTTGATATTACTAAATTTTAAAAGGTGGGAATGTTTATGTTTGAGAAAGTATCAGGTTTTAACGAAAGTTTTCCGCCATATCTGCCTGAAAAACTCACTTCTAACTCCTTAGATAACTGTTTTTGAACTTTCGGTACCAAACCTACACAGTGTCACATGATACAACAATAGTACTTAAAGCTGTACTCATAATTCGTTGATATTATGTAGCTGACTTTTTGCAACACAACTGAAAGTAACTGATGGTTCTAATCCTCTAGAGTGATAGTTCCATTTGAGACACCTTATACTTAATGATAACTATATTTTTTACAGATTTCACAACACAGTGTTATAAAGTAAACCTCTTTCTTTCAAATGCCAAAAATCGTTCGACAAAATATGAGCCAATACGCCAACGAGAACTGTGTGCTGACGATGTTTGCGGTGGCGGGAAACTTTCGTTACAACCTAATATTTACAGACATCTCTCCTTTTGTTTTACTCGAAATGATCATACAGTGCTAATAGAGCTCCCCCTCCCCCTACAAAGTACTTTCAACTTGAAAATGTTGATTAATTATAGCTTACATGCGTTCTTAGGTGTTCATTGGTGATGGAAATAATAGTTTGTTTGTGTGATTATGGCAACGCTACGCTAGGGCGATCTGCGTGGTTATGGGGGTGCCGTGGTTGGAGGAATTTCTAAGGGGTTCTAAAGTGTGTTCACGTTACATCTGGAGAAAACCTATCTAAACTCGAGAACGTTAGATCGGCAGCCGCGACCCGAACTCGGGACCTTCACACTTCGGTCGTCTATCATTTTCAGTGATATAACCACTGTGTTATGGTGAGACCTGGAAATAGTAGTAAAACATCGACTTGTTAAATTAAGTTTTATCAAGTGTATCACACATAAGGCACACTGCCAGACTTATAACAACTGTAGATTTTTGAAAAGTTCAATGTATCAAATCCATACACTGTGCCAAGAGTGGGGTTAAAATAGTGATTTTTTTAAATTATTCATTATTTCCATATTCTAATTTCTGCCTGAATCAATATTAAATATCTGTTAGGCCATAGGGTACATGTTACTTAGCTTTACCATTTCTTTTCAGAGTAGAATATTAAAATGTAGTTTTATTGTTGTGTTGTGGGATTGAGACCCATTAACTACTCGCGGGATCTAGTCCAAAAGGCGGGGTGCCTTTCGTAGGGGGTCTTTTTAAGGGGTCCTAACCCGTATTTATGCTGTTTCAGAGGAAACTACAAAAAATGTAGTTTTCATAAATATAGTAAAGTATATAGGTACATTTCACCTAGCAAATAATAGGGTAAAAGGTTTCTTTTTCAATCTTACTCAGCCCGCTATGGGTAATCTAAAACACAGATTTAGACTTCACACGGCAAGAGAATTTTTAATCAGCAAAAACGTTCGGAATTTTCGGAATTTTTTTCAGTCTTTCTCCCATAACTCTATCAATCCTTTTTGGTATATTTCAACTTTAAAATGTCAGTTGATATCTTCTAGAGGGCAAAATTACTTACAAATATGATAATTGAAGTTTTTTGAACGATCTATAGTAACGGAGCTATGAAGCTCCCCAAAAAGATAAGAATTTCGATTTTAACAAAGTGAACGCCTTATGGGAAATCCGCCACTGCAGAACGTAATAGGGGCATAGGCAGCTTATTGACATTCGGGTGGTCCAGTGAATTTGGGTCTTCTGATGCGAGATTTCTGTTGCAATTGACAGAAACATCAGAACTGCGTACTGAATTTCTTGGACCCGCATGTAATATTTTGACGAAATTTTCAGCTTCTCACAGCCAGAGCCATCGCCTGAAAGAGAGGGAACTCTTGAGTGTTGACGCCCCTCGAAATCTACTGATGGCCGCTGAAGGACTTTCAGTTACACAAATGAAACGTATAATCTTGGCGAGTCTCTTTGGTCAGGCTGGAACCACTGTCGCGGTCCAAAGTTTAATCCAAAAGCATTATTCTCAGTGGCGTATCTAGAAGTTTCATGGGGGGTTGCAACTACTGCGACTCATACATATGTATATGTGTGTGTGATAAGGGAGTGAAGAATATACATTTTGTATGGCAAAAAATTCCTCATTGGGGGTTGACCCAATTAACCTCCTCGTAGCTATGCCACTGATTATTCATAATTGATAAATTTGCGAACTAAAAAATTTTACTAGAGAAGTCATGATTTAAAGTGTTATCCCTCTAAAGAGCAACATTTTTATCATACTTTCTGTTTTTTGGCAGATACCAATACTGATAAACGAATTTATGCTATCAGGTTTTTTTTTTAATCACTTTTATAACTTTCTCTGAACATTATGCGATAAAAAGTAAAAGACTTTCGTTTAACTTTGTCATCCTGAACCCTTTTATGCTAAAATTTTAACCTATTTTTGCCCTGACTGTTAGCATGACTTTCTGCAATCTCTGCTGGTGCCAGCAATAATGCATAGACTTATGACATAAACTGTATCCACAAGTAATGATTTCTCTTTAAAAAAAAATTACGAATAAAAAGTGAAAATTTTACATCCTGCTTGGTCATGTTAAAGTATTTTTCGGAAGTGAGAGTTAATGCTAGAAAAATTAAATAGCGTTTACAAATTTTTGCAACTCTTAGCGAACATCCTAAAATTTACGCAAAGCACAAATGGATCAACGTTTATATGCAAGTCACAAGAATTCATACATGTTATTCAATCTTCTTATCCTTCACTCATGAATATCAAATGTTATTTCCAAATATTCTAAGATGTCGACAGTGACGTATTAAGCAATTATTTTTTATATATATAATTTTAAGAAAAATTATTAACTAAAAAATTGTTCTTGGATGAATTTTAGACAAAATTTCTTAAGTTATATTTATCCACAGCAGCGGTTCCCAAACTTTTAACGTCCCCCCCCCAACAAAGGCTAATTTACGCTGGCGCCCCCTCACATTTTTCAGCATGCTCATTTTTTTATTCTTCAACAATAGACATTTAGTCGCCTGTTTTGCACACAAAAAAGTTATTAGTAAAGTTTGAGTAAACATTTTAAGGGTACATGATTTGAGTGAAAATAAGAACAAATAAGAGGATTTTTTAAAACATGCATTATCATTTGCTCTTTGTCTATCTTTCTCGTGTCCCCCCTTAAAACAACTCTGCGCCCCCTAGGGGGCTCGCGCCACCGGTTGGGAAACGCTGGTCTAGGGAAGTAAAAAATCCTTCACTGGCTGGAAATCAATCTATTGTGTGCGTGCAGGTGCCCTTTAAGAAAGCTTTAACTGGATTCTAGAGTTTTAGCACTCAAACATGATAAATCCACTAGACAACAAACGAACATGTTTAAATTCCAAACAACCAGGACAGAACCACGGACTTGGATATAGGATAATCATTGACTAGCGGCAGAAGGCCGAAATAGCGTCAGGCTCACAGAAAATACTCAACACCCTTTTAATGATTAGCCAAGTAAGCGCCCTCTAGTAACTCATAGCGATGAATCAGGATGTCGCTACTAACCCACGCATGCGCACAACATAAACTTAATGATTACGACTCACAGCGCCATCTTACAGGCAAATTTCGTTTAGCTCTTTTAGAATACTCGATGATCGTCCTATATTCAAGTCAGTCTCCAGAACTGAACATATCAATTCCCATTCAACCCGGGTTGTTCGTGTTTGTCGGAATATTGTTCTGTAGAAATGATATTTTGAAGTAAAAGTGATTTTGTACTTGGAAACAACCGATATGAAGACTTACTACAGCCATACATCACAATAAACTCTCTCAAATTCAAAGGACTGAACATTTGAGGATTATCAAATCACAAAAAATCTTCCACTTACTACATCCAGAGTACAAGGAAAATCTGAACAGCAGATGTAACTGGTAGGAGAATAAACTTTCATAGAATGTAGTTTTATTTTTCAAACTGTGTCACAGGATAGAACAGAAATAGGTATTCGTACAAAGCGATTTTATACCACAGCAAATATCACGGATTTTTTTAAACAAAATTTTTAAGTAATATTAAGGATACACCCAGGTTTAAAATAATACAATTTAAATCAGCTGCCTAGCAAAACATACTTAGATTTGCATTTATAACCTCTTCCGATAAGTAAGTTGTTATTTACTTCTGGGAAAAAAAATAGAAGTGGAAAAAGGAGATAATATGGCCGGGCAGCGTGCCAACACAATTTAGAGTGAAAACATGGCACCAGATAAAAAAATCACAGCTGTTTGTAATAAACAAATAATGTAAATTATGCTCAGTTTCTTTAACTTTTACAAATGGAAAAAAATACTTCAAGTTAATACACCTCCTTCAGATTTACCTTTAGTGCGTTTATTTTGATCTATTTCCTATTTCCATTGACGTATGGGTAATATTCCCTTCAGAGTTTGAAATCCAGAGGCAGCATGACAAAGAAAATATTTTTAAAGACCGTGTTTGGCTCAGATTAAAAATGTTAGTTTTTAATATTTTACTTTATGAGATTGAGGTCTAACAGCAAACAACGAACTTACCTCAGCGATAATATGTTCCTGCAATTGCAAATTACTATAATGAACAATAATTATGGCTAAAGAAACAAAATTTTTAAAAAAATAAGGAAAAAGATGGTGCTAATTTCTACTCACGGACTATTTAAAAAAAGAAAAGAATATTTAAAATAAATATTTCTGAAAGACTCAATTCATAAGCTGTGTTGCAACACATGTGAAAAAGCACATTTGGACAGAAGTTCATGAGCAGTATGATGAAGAACGCATTTGATTAAGGCCTATTAAAATCCGGAAAAAAAGAAGAGAAAAATCTGGCACAGGGGCACATTATACTCGTTAGCAAAGCAATGGAAGTAAGGTACTTGTTGCGTATAAACTTTTTTTTTGCTTCAGTAATTGCAAAATTGTTACTTTGACTACATATATTTTGAAGTTCGATACTTTCATTATAATAACTTTCCAATTGTAGTTATGATAAGGAATGTTTACTTCTACCATTTTCACTACCAGGATAATGAAATTAATTTATATTTTCTATTTTCGAGAGTTACAAGACTTGTATCAATTCAATAGATATAGTATATAAGTAAACCAACTGTTATAACTAAATCAACTCTAGGTGCAAAAAACTTTTCAAAGTAAAGTTGATAATCGTTTTTTGTGCATTACAAACCCTTTAACTTAAAGTTCAGTTAAACTGAAAAGGAACTTAACTTCCTGGCATATACAGAGTCCCCTAAAAAGGTGGTAACACGGTTTATTTCTTTGTCTATTCGAGATAAGTGGACAATGTAAGCTAAAAAAAATGTTCATAATAATGTAGGGGAAAGGTTATGTGAAGAAAAAATTCCTCTTGTTAATTTTCAAAAAGTTACAGTTTTTAGATTTGTATACGATCACTGTACAAAAAAAAAAAAAAAATAAAAATAAAAATAAAAAAATCAATTGGTAAATTGTGCCCCCATACATGTGGCTGACGAAATAGAATGGCTTCGGTGGTGAAATATCACGTGACCCTGTGCGTGTGAAGTTCGAATTTTCAAACGCGCTAATTGCTTTCAAACAAATCTGTACTGAAATGTAGAGTGTGTTTATGTTTTTAATCTTTGTGCATACAAAGTTTGTCGTGCAGTGTACCATTTGTTAGAAAAAGATGTTATTTAATTGTGTTTTCTACAATTTACATTTGAAAGCTGTGTTCATTTAAAACATTCATCTACTTTGAAAATTCCTCGGATGTGCAGTGTGTAATCGCTTTATAGTCGCTCTGGAAATCTGCTTGTCTTCTGAAATGCTCAGTGTTATGTTTTTAATATTTGTGCATACAAAGTTTTGACGCTCTGTGTACGGTGGGATTTGTTAGAAAAGGATATTATTTTATTGTGCTTTCTACAATTTACATTTGAAAGCTGTGTTCATTTAAAACATTCATCTACTTTTAAATTGCCTCGAATCTGCAGTGTTTGTGTATCTACAAATTTGAGATGAAAGAGTATCGAAATCAAAGGCCAGTACTTTCTGAAAATTCTGTGCTTAGCATTTTCCCGAATACTCTCAAATATTTAACCAACAGTTGCAATAGTTACAGACAACTTGTTTCGAGGATCACGCCTCTAATCTGAAGAGAAATACATTATCCTGTTTAGATGACATTTGTGATTGCCCTGAAAAAAATGGATAATTATCAGAAATAATGGATACATAAAGGATAACACTAAAGTAACTATTTGTTTTGTAAATTTTAATGATAATCCGTCATATGTTAATGATTTTATTGATATTTTTGAATATTTGGTTCATAACATGTTTATTAATAATGTTAAAGTGTCTAATGTTGATAAAATTTTAAAATGTAATTGTATTGATTCTACAAACTTCTTAGAAAACTATTTATTCAACAATGGAATTGAGAGCAAACTACTGAAATATTACCTGGGTTTAAATATGGGTTATAAATTTTGCTTGTCTAATAATTATCTGAATTTCAATCGTTCTAGATATTTTGTTGATGATTGATAAAAATTGAAATCACTAGAGGTAGCATAGTTTGCATTACATAACGCATATGAACCAAATGTTTTTTAACAAACTAAAATTTTAATATTATTTATATGCGCTTTCAAGAAGGAATGGAATAACATTTAATTATCTTTCGAAAGTGAGTGAAAGTGTCTCCATGATCATAACATTAATAGGCATACAAAAAGTATGCCTGTTTAGTATTTATATGTTTTTACAATATTCTTGTAATTAATTTTGTAGTATCCTTTTCTGAAAGATATTGATAGCATGTATTATTTATTTAGTCATATAAAAGTTGAATTGTTTTATTTGTACTTAAAAATGAATTATATACTTCATTAGAAATAGATTCAGAGATTCTTACTGCTGAGTCATTATTGCTGATTTGCTTCTTAAATTTATTTATATTGAAAACTTGATTTAAGAAAAATAATGTTTTATCTGATAGTTATATTTTAATTTTATCAAGTTCCTATGGGTATTAGTACTTAAAGTGAGGAAAATGTAAGTAATTGCTCTTTTTTTATACAATAAGAAAAGGTAGTTTTAATTAATCTATTTTGTGTTTTCCTTCTTTCTTTTTTTTGTATTTATAGAAACTTTTAGCAAAAACATTTCTTTTTAAAACTGGAACAATCAACAAATTAAGTAATGTGGGGATATATTCAAGAATGTAATGTGGTGATATATTCAAGTAATTGAAAAAGAAGTGTTCATTTGATTAGCGAAATTAGATAATCTTTATTCTTACAAAAATATGAATGTTTTATCAAAGGTCAGTCTAAAAATAAATTGTTTTAAAGCTTTATTTCAGTGTGCATGTATTTCTCTGAGTCATGTGTATTTCTCTGAGTCAAAAGAGCAGATCACCACTCTCTCAGAGTCACGTGACTTCAAAAGTAGGAGTGACCACCGGAGCCTGTCTATTTCGTCAGCCATGCCCATACACTAATGAGGTGATGTACAAATTTTCAGCCTTCCCCAAAAAAACGTTTCGGAGATATCTTACAACAAAGATGATCAGGAGCTATACATGAATTTGAATGTAAGCTTTATTACTAGACAGCAAAAAAGCATTTTTTCCGTAATTTCAGTAAGACCCCTGAAATACGATTATCCGACGTGATTTTTTTTCTCCTTTCCAGATCCATTGAAAAGTTATTTGTCAGCATATGTTTATGTTCATATCTCTGACACTTCTGTTTAGGATGTAGGTCTCAAATTTTGAGCATCACCTCATTATAGCATGGGGCACATTTTACTAATTGGATTTTTTTTTTTTGTACGGGGCTCGTATACAAATTTAAAAAGTGCGACCTTTTGAAAATTAACTAAAATAATTTTTTCTCGGTTTCTTTTTTCTACCTTATTTTGAACATTTTTTCAGTTTACATTGCTTACTTGTCTCTATTATTAAGAATTAAACCGCGTTATCGTGTACCTGTTTTTGGACACCATGTATATTTTGTAAGGTAAACGGATTTGCTGGTTAGATTTGAGGCTGTTCCAAAATCTCATCTATTTAGAAATGGACTGCATGCGATCACCCGTTTCGGTACATCATTTATTACATTAATTTAAAATTTAAATAAGAAATAAAAACATAAAAATTTAGATTTTTAAATGCTTTATTTCTTTATGGAACAGAAAAAAACTTGTATATGCATAAGAACTACCTGAGGACAACTCGTAAATAGCACTCGAAAGGAAATATTTCCAATTTTCAGCTAGAACAATCTGGATAGAATATCAAAGATGGAAGCTACGTATCCACTAGAGGAATATATGCTGTGATATAGCTATTCTTTTGTGTGTGGGGGTGTGAGAGGGGAGGATTGGATTTTTCAAGGGAAACAACAGACAAATAAGGGCAGTCGGAAGTAGAAGTGAAAAGAAGGAAAGTCCTTCTTCAGTGCCAGGAGATATTAGGGAAGCCTTATCCTCTTCAGTCCTAAGGTCCAAGCATGTGGACCTCTCTTACTTGTCTCATAAAATCTAAACCGTCTAATATGATGAAATATTTACTTTACCTTTAGAAACAAACCAATACACGACAATACTGAGTTTTTTTTTCAATTCCTACTATTTGTTCACACTTTCCCTATATATATTTATATATCTTGTTCAAATTTTCATCGAATTTGTTCACACTCTATTCAAATCATTTTTATTTATATATCTTGTCAATTTCATCGTTATTTAAATTTTCATTCTACTCATTCAAATGCTTTTTATTAAATTTTCAATCGTTATTTAAATACTTTTTATTCATCCACTCAAGTTCAAATGCATTTTTTTAAACTTATAGTGGATGATACTTGATGTTAATACAGTTTTTTCAAATATCAATTCATTAATTTAATTAAATTAATTAATTTTAGATTCTGTTACGTGGGATTAAAAATGAACGAAAACAATAAACTAAACAAACCGGATAAACGGTATCGACCCTTGCTTCATAAACGGCCCTGCATTAATTAATTAATTAATTAATTAATAATTAATTTAATTTAATAAAAAATAACTAAAATAAAATTTTAATTTGTTGACCTAAGTAGGAATTGACTTTTAAAAAACTCTTTCATATTATTGTTTTTTTTTTAATTTATAAAATCACTTGTTTGTGTAATTTTCAGAATTGCACAAAATTAATAGGGGGACCGGAAGGTAATGTCGTTTTTTCGTATGTCAATTTTTCCTAGCCAGAACTACTGAAGTTAATAATACCAAACTTGGCATGCTTGCATTTTTTTTAAGAAAGGCTAAACAGCATTTTCCAAAATTCGTAGCCTATGGAGGGTAGTGGGTCAAAGCATTCTTTTCACATATCTCTCTCCATGTCAAAGAAAAAAAAAGACATCCATAAAATTCTTGCTGTAAAATACAACTTTTACGAATCAGTGTCAGAACATTTTAAAATTCGCCCAGGAAGGATGGTAGGCATGAAAAAAGAGGTAGGTGGCCATCTTTCTTGAAAAAGAATAATCTGTAAAATTATTGCTTTAAAATGTAATGAAATAAAATCCTATGTTTACACATAGCTTGTTTGTTATTAAAAATGTGTTGACAGTTTATTTGTTTTATTTTTATTTAAAAAAAATACTATAATTCCCCTAAATTATCAATTTCAGACTTTACAATGCCCCTAAAATATCAATTTCAAGAATATGTTATGCTAAGTATGCGATCTGTAAGTATGTAAAGCCCAGAAAAGTGTGCTTTAAGTTGTTATAGAGTACATATGGGCACCCCCCCGGCCTATGGGCCGGATGTGGCCCTCCAAGGATTTGGATCCGGCCCGCGAACATATCAAAACCCCGTATAAAGCCCATATAAACCATTCAAAATCCCATATAAATGCCAATTATACGGCCCGCGACTTCGCTAACATCCTAAAATTTGGCCCGTAGCTTTTCAAAGGTTGCCCTTGCCTGTTATAGAGCATTTCGGCGAGATTACCTCTGCAATAGGTCTCACCCCCTTGTAAGAGACAGCTTTCACTTCCTGCAATGTATTTCAATGCGAAAAACATGATTTTCAACATTAAAAAAATATTAAATTCAAGCTTTTGGATAATTATAATGGACTGAATTGGTCCAGCAAATCTTCGACTCTGATTTTACAGCGATATTTTTATGCTTTCAGTGATTAAGTATAATTAAAACTGGTGTTTCTAACATTCTTTTTCTGGATTGAACACAATAGGAGTTTCCAATAGCCTTTTTCTGGATTGAACACAATAGAAAGACAATAGGAGTATCTGCGCAGAAAGGATATGCAGTATCACTCAAATGACGTCACTGAAACATCACATAAAAATGTACTGTTATAACTTCAAGTCTAAAGAGGAGAAATGTTAGACATCTCTATATTTAAAATGTACTAAAATTTAAGTTATTAATCGATATATAATCTTCATTTTTGCAGAAAGACAAAGGATTTTGCTAAACTACAAGCTAGTACTAATACTTCGCCTGGGTTATTTAAATGCACCTAATACGATACTACAGCTATGCTAAAAGGGCTAAGTTGTAAAACAGCTGTCTTGAAAAATGCTTACATTTTTGTATTTATATACTCAGGATTAGTTTTCTGTTCTGCTTTCGTTTCATTGCACAAATTACAATTGCAGCCACGTAATTCTTATCCTAGGTCCAAATCCAGATTAATCGCATTACATGATACTTCTTACGTAATGTTTCCGGCCAACGCTCGAATAAAAGTTGTAAATACTTAAGCTCCTAAGAGAAATAAGCTTCTGAGTATGTATTGAAAAGAATTCTTTTGTGTAGTATACAAAAGTAGGGATGGACGCGAGACGAAAAATTGGTGTCTCGCGTCTCGCAAAACAGCCGAAAAGCTTGTCTCGTCTCGCAAAAATCCCTATACCATAATGTTAAAAATGTTGGTCTCGTCTCGCAAAATAGCTGTAAATCACTGTCTCGTCTCGCAAAAAGTCGTCTCGCGTCCATCCCTATACAAAAGTAAGAATTTTTCAGATGAATAGGCAAAATTAGAATAGGCGGAGGGGTTAACACGCAGAGCTCTGAACAGACGTTCATTTCAGTATAAGAAGTATTTTAGTTTTCCGATAAATTGTTGTGCATGCAACTGAAAACTACTTTTATCAGTATCACGGGCGTAAAATACCGATTAAAATTACCAACAGTAAATGTTTCCTAAGTATTGTTTTTCAGATAAACAAGACATTGAGTTTCATATCTCGGAAATTTTTAAGTAATGGCATCTTTAACAAGTTTGCTAACCTAATATCAGTACTGAAAAATTGTCAGGGGCGTGCATTCAATTTTAATTTATTTTGAAATTTATTTTCCTTTGGGAAATCTGTGAAAGAAAGGGAAAAGCGGAAAGGTATATCTATAAAACCGCTAACAAAGTATAACGTATAAATATTGCAGGAAAAGTATTTATGCTAGTTTTACAAACATTTATGCAATAATAGTAAATGTATCTACGCGCTGTATAAAGTAATGTTAAGTGCATATATCCCAAAGAAAAAGAAAATAACACTTTTGCTTAACTTGATGCTTTATTCACACGACGATTATGCGTTAGTCGAATAACCCAACAGCTGAAAGAAAATCAATCCACCCATATTTAATTTCGATACACAACATAGTTATTACGCTCTCTTTTCTAAATGTACATGCCAAAAAAAAAAAAAAAAAAAAAAAAAAACACTTAAGTATGCTTAACAAGAACTGAACAGCAGCAGGAAAACAATCAATGTATCCCATTTCAATATCCTTGACCTTTATATTTATGCCAAGACTGCAAACAAGCAGATGAAACAGTTAACAATATATGTAAAACATTTCAATGTGGCATATTTTCACTAGTTAATTTTTTCCCCACAAATTAATCATTTTTAAAACTAATACGAACAATAGGTTTAGGCCGCTTTCGTATAAAAATGGGGAAAAGAAGTAAGTGATTAATTACGCATCTGGTCAGGAAAAGTGGGTCCAAAATAGGGGTCCTGTAAAAAATGCACTTCCTTTTGTCCAGGTCGATCCACTTTGTCTAAAAACGGGGAAAAGAAGAGAGTTTCTCCTTCTCCCCGGTTGAAATAACAAGCAGAGAGGGGTGAGCGCCATTATCACCCACACACGAAACAGAGGTAGGCGTACACTGGATTGAACGGTAGAACGGTGCGTGTTTTTACTGCATCAAATCCCATATAAAAAATTTCATTTACAAAAAAGCTGTCTTCATTTTCTTCGTTTTTACTTAAATGAGAACCAAAATCATAATATATTTCAGATGTTTCTAAATAAGACTTTGAATGAAGTAATCCTTTAAGAATTAATTCACAGTGAGTTTTTCATTAAGTAAGTATATACCTTTGCAAAAATGGGTAAAAACTTGTGCCAAGTTTTATATATTAATTCGTGCGTGTCAATGCCGATGTCACGCTTTCAAAATAATAATCATAATAATGATAATCTTCATTTAACGGCTTAGATAGAGAAGGTAAGCAATTCTAAATAATAGTTGGGCAAAATTTTCCAAAATTATGTCATTTAGATATCACAGACCATATCGCCCATGTTGTAGATTTCTTTTAAGGGCTCAGCTCCGTATTTGTTTAGGGGAATTAAAAAAAAATTATTATTACTATTATTATTAAATTTACAAAACTAGATCAAAATAGATTATTACTGGGGAAAACTTATACATAAACATATTTGTTTTAATTCGTATTTGGGTGTGTGAACTTTATATATATATATATATATATATAAATTTGCCCAAAATATTATTTACTGTTGTTTACCTAGTTGAACAAATGTTAGCAAGTTTTGACACATTTTACCCACCTTTTGCAAAGTATAATGTATACACAATTACAGCATATTTTTGCTTCCAGTAACTGTCTAGATTGTAGGTTTAAAATGATTTAAAACTCATTTCTTAAAATGTAAAATGTAAATGCCTCAAAATGTTATTCTAATTAATGGTTAATCAGTTTTATTATAATAGTTTTAATAATTGTATTTATACCTACTATTATTGATATTGCAAAGATTATTGTCCCTCACCAACTGTGATTGAAACATATCTGTAAACCTTTAATAAGAAAATCTGAAACTTTCTACATCATCTCATTAATATATGGGGTATATTTTACTTGTAGGGAATTTTTGTAAGAGGGCTGTATAAAAAATAAAAGTTTGTATTTATTCACATTTAATTTCCTGAAAATTTTATTCGATATCATAAAATAACTATGTAATTCATTCTGTTTGTCTTAGATCAACATTTAAAGAAGGAAACCATATTCCAGTATTTTTACGATACCCTCGATTATAGGGATTGGAAGTGATTATGATTTTTATTTCATGTTAAAAATATTAAACTTTTTACTTTCACTGTAAATTATCATAAACGTTATTTAGGTTTTGTGGTTAAGGCAGATCTACACAAGGGTTGTCTGCTTAATTAAGGCACGCCTTGGGCGTTCGACTTTCTGAGGGGTTCTAACCCGAATCCAAGTTACATCTGCAGAAAACGGCCGCGCGGTAGGCCAGAACCCTAGACCTATACACTTCAGCCGTTTACTAATTGTCATGAAATTAGTAAAAAATATTTATACTACAATGCAAAAGGTACTTGATTAATTTGTTTTAATTTTTTATTAGATAAATTTATATCTTATAAAGCTCTCTTCTTTATAAAACTTATAGCTTATTAAACTTTTAAGATAAACTGAAAAAAACTTGCTGAAATACGCAAGAATGATGAATTATAAATATTTAGAAGGATAACTTATCAGATATTGAACTTCATTTATGAATAAAATATAGCAAGATAAAAAAAAGGATGCAAAAAATCTATTATATAACGATTAATATAACTTGATGTAAAACTTTGAGAGTATTATTAAGAAAAGGGAAAATCCTATTCACTTTCGCTCAACAAATAAAACATTTTTCCATAAAATACTTTGTATTGCGATAAAAAGATACATATTTCAAAGAAACACCAATGTTTAGAAAGCATTTAAAACCACAACCTATTGGGAATGAGAAAAATTGTTTAAACGAAGTGCTAAAAAAATAACCTTGTTCAAATTAAGCTAATCTGGCAGTGAATAGTTTCTTTTAAATAATATTTTATCAAGACACAGGCTGGAGTTTTTTTTTTAAAATGGAACAGTTAAAATGACCCGTCAAATAAATGTTCAAAATAAAAGTTTTAGGGACAGAGAGGGGACACGTGCCCCCCCCCCCCCCGATTGCTACTCTTAATATACTTAGGAAAAGTTTAGCTGTCTAAAGAAGAATTATCACCGCTCCCATACCAAATGAAAATTTGGAAGGGCGCATGAAAGATTTGAGGGGGTCACATATCGAAATAACAGCAGAAAAGGTTAATTTCTTTTAAATTTTAAGACAAATGCTCGTTTAAAAATAAGATAACGTGGTCTTCTAATAATTCCCAAACAAAGTCATCCGTATTCGAATTCCTGTATTCGTATTCGAAAAAGAAGTGATCCGTTTCATTTTCGTATTCTCGGATATGAGAAAGAAATGATCCGATTCATATCCGTATCCACGGATATAAAAACAAATTATTCGTTTTCATATCCGTATCTGCCGATCTAAATTTTATGACGATACAACACACCGCTGTTCACACAATTTAGCACTTTAACGGCATTTAAAGGTGTTTCAAAAGCTTTGTCGTCAAGTACGGACACTCTTTCCTTCCTAACAAAATAGCTGGATAACAGGTGTCAGGAACGTTCCCCCCCCACTTCCTGTGTCCCTGACCAACGCGGCGAATCTTGCAGACACCTAATTTTTAACTGATCCCAAGTTCCCGCCGAGGAGGGTGGAGGAACTTCCTTCAAGATGGGGTAGACACTTTTTAGACGAAATGGCGTATATACCGAACAATAATAATGAAACAATTTTTATGACCTTGTACTACGACGTGTATGATAAACAGAAATTAAAAATGAAATCGCCTTATTTATTTATTGCTTTGTTGTTTTCCAATGTTTGTTTTCTTTTTGCTCTGATAACTAGATAAAGTTTACGAGATAAAAATTACTTCTTAAAAAGCGTGACAGGAATATATTATAAAGCGAACAATAGTGTAATCATCAATACTATAGTGAATAATGTATTCTGTTTTCAGTTCATCAAGCAATGATACCGGGTGTGAAAACAAAGAACACGTTCATATATATACTGAAACAGGATGAGTGAATGTGAAAATGCCCCCCCTCCCCTTATATAGTAAGATTTTTTCTAGGAAGAATGTAGAAAAACTACCATGTAAGAGCTGATTTTTGTTTTTTTAATTAAACCCTATGCAGTCACTATGTAGTTACTTTAACAAAGCTAACAATAAACACAAAAGTTTTGTTCAAAACTTGCGCATCTAATTTCCAGTGTCACATTCACAGAGAAGACTCTCAAAAACAAATAAAATCAATTAAAGATTAACTAATAAATATTACTTACAAAGGTAAAATTAAAACTACTTATCATATAGCATATTAAAAGATATAAATAAATGTGGTATTGCACGCCATTTCCTATCAATAAAAAAAATCGTGGAACAGAGAAGAATAAATTTTACAGAAGTAGAAACTTCTCTAACTGAGCTTTTATGATTTTATTAAAATGAATTAAATTTCGGAATTAGGGAAAATAATGCCTCGCCCCATTCCCTCCAACTACATCTGTGATATATGCAAAGTATTTACTTTCTTTGTACCCTAAAATACCTGTCTCTGCATTTATGATAGGGGAGGGGGGGGGCACAGTGGGACCATTTTTACTGGTTCAGCCCACAATTCGCCGTATTTTTCCCTTATCGGAAAATTCCCCATGAAGGGAAAAAATATTCTTGTCTCACAGGAAAAGGTGTCCCCTACAATTCGCCGACATGGTGTTGAAAAATAAAACAATATTAAGACAGCGAAAAATGTGAAAGCTCACTCGTTGATCCAACTTAGGGGGATGCCAAAGTAGGGAGATTTCATCGGAATTTATTAAACACTGTAGGATCTTATGTTTCATTATTGATTATTGCACTAAAGTGCTGTTAATTTTTCTCTTGTTTTCCGGATCAATTTTTGTTTTTCTGTCCGTATATCTAACTTTGGTATTAACTACGCTATCGATTTTACGCATAAGTCGCAAAAGAAAGAAAAATAGTCATGGGAGGCAAATATCCAAGCTGTTCTAAGATATAATATGAAATGAAACAGTTTATAAAAAAAATAAATGCGCAGCTTTAGTAATAGCCACTCCTCGGAGACTTTTCAGATTTTGACCACATCATCGCCGTTCTTCGTCTTTTTCCAAGATTCTGGAAAGACTATTTCATTTTTTTCCTGGGGCAATGTAGGCCTCACAACAGACCTTACTTTATACATCATCCTTTCTGCTGTCTTGAAATTTGGTAAACATGCAGCACTTTCATCTGATGACGCATTTTGAGCTATGTCTTCACTAAATGATCTTTTAAATATATTTTAGAAAATGTATATTAGGCTTAAATAGTAATATGAGATAAGTACTGTGTATGTATAGAAATCCACTTATTTATATTCTTAGAACTGGTACGGAAATTTCAGTCACGGCTATTTCTTTTAGTTTGGCAGAGAAAACTTTCTGTTGTATATTTCTCGTCACTGGTTCATGTGAGTGAAATCCAGATGAATTCTTTAAAAAAATAATTATATAAAACTAACCGCGCTTTAACATTTCCAATAGCTTATGCCATTTTCTTTTTTCCTCTCAATACGGTATAGGAAATTTCTGTAGCCAAGTAACTTTCCATCTCTTTCTGATTTAATAAACGATATTTCATTCATCTTTCAAACGATATTTCATGTAAAACATGAAAAAATCGATTATAAAATTCGACGACAGCAAAATAATTCAACTAGCAGCAGTGGCGTAGACAAGGGGGGGGGTTAAGCCTAATATACAAAATTTCTACTCCCCCCCCCATGAGAAATTTTTTGCCATACAAAATGTATTCTTCACTCCCTTATCACACACACGTATACATATATATGGGTTACAGTAGTCGTAACCCCCCCCCATGAAAACTTTCTGGCTACGCCCCTGACTAGCAGGTTAACCACACACGGTGAAAATGGTTGTAAATTTGTGTTCCTTAAACCTTTATTTCACCTGTTCAGTAGATAAATGAGAGAGGATAATCCCGAAAAAAGTCCTAAAAGGGAAATTTGGAAATGTCGGCGAATTCACAGTCTGTGAATTGTAGGGGACACCTTTTTACTTGTTTTAAAATAATTTTCCTTTCTTTTAAATAAAACTAAAAATTAAATGCAGAATAACATTTTGACAACTCTTAGCTTTCATTATAATTCTTTTCAGGATTTATCCTTAGTTTATTCTTTGAAAAATGTTAGTTTTCAAAACGTACTCAAGTTGTCGCATGGTGACCCTTTGCGGGGCACAATGTTGCAGGCTTTTGCGTACAGTGTAGGGATGGACGCGAGACGAAAAATAAGCGTCTCGCGTCTCGCAAAATAGCCTAAAAGCTTGTCTCGTCTCGCAAAAATCCCTATAGCGTAATGTTAAAAATGTGTGTCTCGTCTCGCAAAAAAGCTGTAAATCTCTGTCTCGTCTCGCAAAAAAGTCGTCTCGCGTCCATCCCTAAGTGGGACAGTGAGTAAGACATACGAAATCATATGTATTATGCAGCGCATTACTATTATTACAATTAAATACAGGTTGAGAGAGTCAACACAGAAGATATGAGAGCAGTTTTTAAATATAAAGCCTTAAAAATAGTTATAATGATGAAACACGTTTAAAAGTTGCAAAATTCTTTGTTCATTAATGTTTGATGACTTGAAAATAGTAAAATAACGTGTCAAATTAAACAGTAAACGATAACAAAATGCTTGCAAGAGTTCAGTTAATCATCGAATAAGATCGAAAGTCCACTGGAAATGAGAAGTATGCCGGTTTTAGAGGTGTGGTAGCCCTGGGGCAACAAAGAAGTGGCGCCTCCTGATAATTTTTCAAACAAAAGTTAAAGAATTTTTTCGACTACCTGTGTGGTGAAGTGGGTTCAGCCTTAACTTAGCCTAGTGGTCCAGGGTTCGATTTTCATTGGAGGTAGATTTTATTTATTCAAAAACTAATGTCTATTTCTTTACTTCTTGTTTAGTGTTGGACTCTTAACCTCGATGTTGCTCGCAATGGATCACATTCAGTGCCGGTAGTATGCGAAATGCGTGCAAGAACCAGTTGCTTTGTATTTGAAACCTTTGGGGATAAAAAACGTGGCATTACTTTTTAATTATTCGGTGTTCGTTGGAAAGTTTTACGTAAAAATGTCTTTTGTGGGGGCCCCGGGCTACGGCTCCCGTTGCCCTCCCCTAAATCCAGCCTTGTGAGTCATTGTTTTTTTCTATACCTCCACAATCTATAGGTTTATATACAGTCCCACTGTACTCCAATCTGGATGTACCGCTGTACCCCCCACGAAGTCTTTTTACCGATACAAACTCAAAAGTTGTACAAAATTTATCAACAGAAAAAAAGATTATTATATGTATGCAATTAAGAAAGTTTAAGCTTAAATTAAAGCAAAAATATTGTTTATTGGATAATAATTTACTGCTCAAATCCAAATAAATAAATAAATAAAAATTAATAAAAGTTGTCTGATTTTTCCAACAGTTATAGTAGAAAAAAAAAAATGCCTGCAACTTCCCTACAAACTGAATTGTGACAGTGACTAGTTTCCACAGTGTTGTAATCATAAGCGTAAAGTTTTCAAAATTATTGGGGGGGCCGGGCCCCACAATCATATATATTCACGTCAGTGGCGTAGCCAAGGGGGAGGTTGTTTAGGGGGGGGTCATACCTCCCATGAGGAATTTTTTGCCATACAAAATGTATATTCTTCACTCCCTTATCATACACCCGTATACATATATGTCAGTTGCAGAAGTCGTAATCCCCCCCCCATGATAAATATCTGGCTACGCCACTGATTCACGTACATATAACTTACTCAAAAAATATACTGTTTACAAAAAGTGGTTAATTCTATTCTGTAGTAGTTGGCAGCTATGATTTACTATATATAAGTGTAAATTATTGGAGGCACTCGAGCTCTATGGGTCCATAGAATTTACACCTATGTAAAGTAAGTATCCATGTTAGTATTTTTCTACCATGTTATAAGTTAAAAATAGAAGCAAAGTAAAAAATCAAAAGGAGGAAAAAATAACATTTTCGATGAGATAGTGCATTTTAGACACATCTGAACTTTTCTTCATTTCATACTTTACATTGCATAATCTGACTTTAATGAACCAGAGCCTGGCGAGGGTAGATTTTAGTAACATTGTGTATTACGTGGCGTCACTATGAATACTAAAACATGATTAAAATCAAAAGAAGAAAATTTTTAAAAGTACAAGTAAAAGTTTTTTTGAACGTTTGTAAATGGCGTGAAAAACTTTTTTTTTAATGTTAGTATAAATTAGTTTTCTGTATTTAGTGATAAATTATTGGGTGGGCTCAGCCCCTATTCACAATTTATTGGGGGGGCTCGAGCCCCAAGGGCCCATATAACCCTACGCCTATGGTTGTAATAGTGGTTAACTAAATTATGGAATTTTTTCTTTTCTAATTTTTGAGCTTTTGAATGATAGAAAAATATCTATCGTCCCACTGTGTCCCCTCTACCCTTTAGTAGTAAGAAATTAACCCTGTTATATGAAAAATCTTCGAGACAAAGAGGAACAAAAGAAAAACACCAGACTAAAAAGTAATTAATAACGGAGATATATATATACATATTCAAACGCATCAGCATCGATAATTCTATCTACATTTGTGAAAAAGAATATCACTCATTTTGACTCAGAAATAAAATAAATGAAATGAATGATTTTTAAAAGTTGTCAATCCCATCATGTTGTCATAAACAGAACGAATGCACTGAATATTACATATCATCCCTTTAAATGGTCATTTTATTTTAATAAATTTTAATACTAATAACATTTGCATCGACAATTTAATACTTACAAAAAATAATCCAATTGTTAAATGCATTATTATTATTTGCAAATTTTTTTGGAAACGTGTAATAAAAAGAAAGAGAAGAAATAATTTCAAAAATAAGTGATACTCCAAAAGTTACTGCGAATAAAATTACGTTTCAAACGGCAAGCTAAATAAAGAAAAGGAGATTTTAAAATAAATAAATAAACAAAAACGAAATAAGAAAAAAAGCACCTTTTTCAAAATTACTAATCATGCTGTGTTATAATAAACAGAATGTGATATCATGCATAATAATTAAAATTAAGAAAATTATATATGCTTAATAATTCATTTTACTTTAGTACATTAGTTCATGTATCGCAATTCAATACTGTTACTCGAAATTAAATGTATACATTATTTCTATTTTATACATTTATTGCAAAAATTTTACAAAGATTTATCAAGAGATCACACAGCAAGGATTTTTTTTTTTTTTAACCGTGCTTTAAAAGCAGATTGAACCTAATGTTCTAAGCAGAAAAAAACATTTAAGAAATCAAACAAAATAGGTGAAAAAGTCATTTGATGTTTCAAAATTTCTTATAATATCAATATGATTCTTATAAAAATACCCGAGATTTCATGCGCCACAATTTAAAACATTCATATTTCAACTCAATAACTCTTTCAGCATAACTTTATCTCTCATACACCAACAACTCAACAGTGTTTATTTATATGTATAATATAAACAAACTCTTACCAATTTCACTCTTCTTTCCCGCGATGTTTTTAGGAACGAATCCACTAACGGTACCAACACACGGGAACCGTTGAAAAACAAAGCGTGACCATGCGCAAATCTCAGAATCGAGTTTCTATCGCGATGAGCGTGCCGTCATGGAAAAAAAAAAAAAATAAGCAGACTGATGTCGGGTTGAACCAAAGCCTCTCCGCTGTCAAGGCGCAATATCCCGTGGTTTCACTGTCACAGAAAGCCACAGAGAGAAAGTGTAATTGAATCAGCGCACTCACCAGTGCGTCATTTCCGGAAGGTCACAATAAGGCTAGTTCCGTTTTAGGGAATTCCGTTAACGCATATTTTCGGTCGACAATCGCATCTTTCCGAACAATAAAGAGTTTTATTCTAGAACTTGCGGTTCTTTTTTTTTTTTTTTTTTTTTTTTTATCTCTCGTTATGAAAATATGCGATAGAATTATAAAATGAAAATGGTCCCGCGTGAGTTTTTGTCTGATGAAAGAAGCGTTTGTGCGAAAAACAGATGCTGGAAACATTCATGGAGAAAGGGATGAGTTCTTTTTTTATGGTGGGTATGTGTGGAGATTGGTTTCTTCCATCAAGAATTCTCTTCACGATTTTATGTGTTTTATCTCCCGAAAATTCCGGTGGATCCTTTATAAGCTGCACTACACACTGAAATAAATTTTTAAACTTTCCCTTTCGTGAAACTTTGAGAAAATATTCTTAAACTTGGAATTGCATAGCAAATTTTTTTCAGAATGGCACATTTTACGAACTTTTCGAAGAATTTTTCTGGAAGCTTCATAATTGATACATTTTTATTCTTCATTACAGAGAAAAGCACACCTTGTGGAAAGTCATCCTAAACTTTTCAAGTCCTTGACATAATTAATGGATTTGTAATTTATGTACCAAAATCCTAATTTTCTTCGAAATAAAGTTCCTTATATACTTTATATTTATATTACTATCTAATTTTCATTTTTTCCTATTTGGACACCCTTGTTCACTTTGTTTTTGTTAACTGTAAGAATAAACGCGTTTTTGCTTTTCCTATCAAACAAGTTGAAACTCACAATATAATACACATATACGATTTAGTAAGTCTGACATCGGATATATTTTTATACAGTCTGATTATAACCTTCTGCTTAAGAATTAGTATCCTAAAATTAGTTCTGCTTCTGTGCCAGAAAATGAAATTGAAACCTATAATTTAAAATTTCAATGTTTATAGGGTCCCTTAGCGGTTTACCGTAACGGGACATTTTTGAAAGTGGAAAAGTGACTTAAGTCAAAATATTTGCTGCTTTAAAACTCGGTAAATTTTGGTCGTAGAAGCACGATTTTTTTTATTGTGCTTCAGATTGTGTAAAGAAAAATTTTCTAAAAAAATTGATAGGGCCGGGGACCGTATAAAAATTTAAATTCCGTAATTTTTATAAGAATGGATTTATTAACTTCAATTGTTTCTGATAGAATAGATTAGGCAATTTTAAAGAACATTTTTGCAATTGGAACTACGTGTCTCTGACTAACGGTTTAGGAAATAGCCATTGGGCCCCGTTAGCACTGGACACCCTATATACTCATACTTCCAAAGCCGCTAGTCAGATACACATAGTTCCAATTGCAAAAATGCTCTAATTGTACAATCTATTATATCAGAAACAATCGAAGTCAATAAATAAATTCCTATAAAAATTACGTAACTTAAATTTTTATACGGTCCCCCGGTCCTATCAGTTGTATTTAAGAAAATTTTCTTCATACAATTTCATGCACAATATAAAAAAATCACCCTTCTAATACCAAAATTCCCCGAGTTATGAAGCAGCAAACATTTTGACTTAGATCAGTTTTCCACGTTTAAAAATGTCCCGTTACGGTAAACCGTTAAGGGACCCTATAGATATTGAAATTTTAAATTATAGGTTATAATTTCATTTTCTAGCACAATCTGGAGAAAGGAGTAAAACCTACTAATCTTTAAGCAAAGGGTTATAGTCAGGCTCTATAAAAATCTATCTGGGATCAGACTTACTAAGTCGTATATACCTGTAGCATACAGATGTGTAACGCTGAGTATGCTACGCTAAGTACAGGAGGAATTTTCAACACAGGTGCATATTTGCATTGCAACCGAAGAAAGCTACACGATGAGCAAATGTTAAGCTAGCATGATTTGTAATATTATTTTAAGTTTCTAAAATGCATATATTCGTACTTTAAAATGTTTCGTTTTCTTATTTAATGTTTAATGAAGTGTTTTATTCTCTTGTTTTTGTATTTTAAATTATTTAACACCAGCTTATTTAAAAAACTCTTTAAAAAAATTGTATTTTCAGTATAAGTTATATTTTTAGGGTTATTTATTCGATACACATAGTTAAACGTTAATCTTTATTGCAATCTACAATCGAAATAGTTGATGAAATTGCTAATAAATATTACAAGACTCAAATCCATGTACACTAATTTTTCTCAAATTCATTTTGTATACAACCCCTATTTTGCATCTCGAAAAGTGCTCCAACTTTTAAGCAGCTATAACTCGGGAATTTTGGTCGTAGAAAGACAATTTTTTTTTTTATTGTGCGTGAAATCGTATAAGGAAAATTTTTTCTAAATATATCGGATAGTACCAGGGAGCCGTATAAAAATTTAAATTTCGTAATTTTTATTGGAATTGATTCATTGACTTCGATTGTTTCTCGTATAATAGATTATACAATTTAAAGCATTTTTGCAATTGGAACTATGTGTCTGACTAACCGTTTAAGAAATAGCCATTGGGCACCGTTAACACTGGACACCCTGTATGTATCAAGGCTCTAATATGGTCACTTTAAGGAAAATAAATTACTGCAGCATCTATTCGTAAAAGAAATGAAACGTCATAAAAATGTCACCGAGTCCTTTAGCGGAAAAAAATGTGTAAAGAAAAAGGTAACAAAACTGTAAATTGCATTGAAACGTTTTATAGATGTTTGAAAAAAGTGGCATATGTTTTATAATTCTCAGCGCAAGATGTGTAGCCCATTTTTTGTCACTCTTCTGCACTCTGGACGCGATTGGGGTTAAATACTGAGGTCTGGCTAAATAAATGGGTTAAGTGACTTACTTTTTAACGAAACGGCAGACGGAAATGTAAGTGTGTGGTCATTATCAGCCTCATTTACATCGCACCATATCAAGAGAAAGAATCGTTTAATAGTTTCTTTTATTTTTCTTTAATTTAGTATCTTATTACGTGATTAAAACTGTGCTTTCATTAGAAGTATAGACGGATGGGACCAAAATGTTGTACGGGAAGAGCATCGAGACATCGAGGATTTAGTAGCGAAGTCTCTAACGTATTATACGTTATCTGGCTAAAAGTATCCGGATACCCAGAGGTACGGACTCTGAGAGTTTTCACATCCGGGACAGCTTGCACACCTCAAAGGAGACTTCCCACGAGTTTTTGATAGGTGGCCACTGGAATCGACTCCCAGGCGTCCATCGCAGCCGAAGCGAGTACTGGCAGTGAAGGTGATCGAGTCTGGTTACGCAATCTGCCTTCTAACCCTTTAACGCGCAGTGTTCCCGCTCTGGGACGTTTTGACTGTTGCCAGTCACGAAGAATAGATTTGATTTCTATAAATATAGTTGCGTGTGACAGAGCTCCACGAGAATCCTTTACTTTTTAGCACGTCCTTTCCCGTCAAAAAAGGGTCGCGATTCTTTTTAACAGCACTGACATCTGATGAAAAATGGAAGAATGCGAGAATAGCTGGATAGATTTCCCAATGCTGAAAAACGGGCAGCCGTTGCCATCGCTCGACTCAACGACCAGCAAGAGGGCGGACCATCGAAACGTTCATCGCGTGCCACAGATCTAGAGACTCTAGAGAGAGAGAAAAGGGTCTCTAGATCTGTGGCACGCGATGAACGTTTCGATGGTCCGCCATCTTGCGGGTCATTAAGTCGAGCGATGGCAACGGCTGCCCTTTTTTCAGCATCGGGAAAAGGTTGCGCCTCAAAGGGCTAATTCGTCCTAAAGATGTTCTATGGGATTTAGATCAGGGCTCTGAGAAGGCCAGTCCATTTTCTGAAGTCCAGAGCGGAATTGTACGGGAAAAAATGTAGTTTTTCTCAGTACGTTTCACACTCTACTGTAAGGAAATCCCAAGTGTTCTGACACTACGTGCACTACTACAGCCTACAACTTTATCCAATGATTGTTCAACAAATGCGGTGGCAACATTTTTACCGACATCTGCACGAGTCGATGTATGTCCTCGACCCGACTCAATTCTAAGGTGTCCAGTTTTCTAGAGTCTAATGATCATTTTCCTGAGAAGTTGTGGAAGTAGTCCTGAGAGGTTTTGTCCTTTGCGTGAATTCTTAACCCTTTAACGCGCAGTGTTCCAGCTCTAGGAACACCAAACTCTGACGCTTTGACTGTTGCCAGTCACGAAGAATAGATTGGATTTTTATAAAAATAGTTGCGGGTGACATAGCTCTGCGAGAATCCTTTAACTTTTTAGCACGTCCTTTCCCGTAAAAAATGGTCACGATTCTTTTTAACAGCACTGACATATGCTGAAAAATGGAAGAATGCGAGAACAGCTGGATAGATTGCCCAATGCTGAAAAAAGGGCAGCCGTTGCCATTGCTCTACTGAACTACCAGCAAGAGGGCGGACGATCGAAACGTTCATCGCGTGCCACAGATCTAGAGACCCTTTTTTGACGCAGCAGGCTGTGCGGCACAGCCAGCTGCGTCAAAAAAGGGTCTCTAGATCTGTAGCACGCGATGAAATTTTCGATCGTCCGCCCTCTTGCTGGTGGTAGTTAAGTCGAGCGATGGCAACGACTGTCCTTTTTTTAGCATTGGGAAAGGGTTGCGCCTCAAAGGGTTAAGTCGACGAAACTCTCGAAGTGCAGCAGCTCTGCAGAATTTCCTTTGTTTTCATAAAACAACTTCACAAGCGAAGCGCGCTCTGTCAGCGTGACAGCCATCGCTGATTGGAGTGACATTTTCCCAGTTTTATTCCCTTTTATGTCCAGATAAATAGCAACAAACCAAGGGTTTATGCAAAATTTTTCGCTTACAGGGCGAAATTGCAGTTACAAAGACAGCTCAAGTTTATTCACTTTTTTAATCTTTTTTTTTCTTTACATCAGCAATAGAAATTAAAAAAGGAAAAATTCCATATCGCAGGTTGTTTTTTTTTCTTTTGGGGTTATTTGTGTCTTTCCATCATATTTTTTGTGACATCTATCGGTATTTCTGGAACTTTACGTATTTCTTTTTGTGTAATCCGTTTTCCCATGTCTTGAATAGTATATTTAAAAATTTTGGAGCCTTTACACTGAGTAGTTCGATATATAGAGAGCTCAGAGTAGGGTTGTTTTAATTCTGACCACCTTGTATACATGTATAATTCTTTTCCCAAGGTAAAATTTTTGTCATTGATATTATATTTGAAAAAAAGTTGTAGTATTTACTACTTTGTGTGAGAGAAGTAGGAGATATTTTAAGGAAAGGATGCCCATTCCCAGTGTTTGTAAAGGATGAGGACTGTTATTTTTTTTTTGGCTCCCGTTGGGAGAGTCCTCGTAACCAAGAAAGATTTAAATGGATACAAGTTCCTCTGGAAATCATGAAACGCGTGTTTCAAAGTATGAGCAAAATATTTCAGCTTTATCTCCAAGATTCTTCCTTTATCTCCATTTTTTAATAGTTAAGATTCATCCAACGTACACATCTTAATGTTAATGAACGCAAATCAATGCTATAAAGGAAATATCCTTGAAGAAACTACAAATACACGATATAAAAAGGAAAAATATTTAAACCTTCAATATTGTTAAAAGCATAATTGACTAAACAGGAAAAACCTACGCTTTTGCCGTATCAAAAGCCTATTTTATTTTATTTATATTCTTTAACATGGTTAAGAGAGTTTGAACTTAAACATACGGAAATTTTTAAAAGTACTGGGAATTTAGAGAAACAATGCTGGGTAATTAAATAAAAGACAATTGAAAAACGCATATTGAAAGAACAGGTATTGTACTACCATCTACACATTGCTAATTTTGATTGCGGTGAAGGACTATAATATATTGGTGTTTGAGCCAAGTAGTTTAGCGGGGGTAAGTAAGAAGGGCGTTACGAATTCGGTTCTCGATTAATCACTGAAACTCACCATCTCACCATGCACATTCGGACTAAGGGCTGTATCCCACCAAAGTTTTCTTTCACAAGCTGATAAAAAAGCTGAACATTTCCACTGTAGTCAGTGGCGTAGCCAGAAATTAGTCATGGGGGGGGTTACGACCACTGCAACTGACTTATATGTATACGTGTGTGTGATAAGGGAGTGAAGAATATACACTTTGTGTGGCAAAACAATCCTCATGGAGGGGGGATCCCTTATCCCCCTCCTTAGCTACGCTACTGATTGTAGTGTATTACCGTGTGACAAGCTCTACTGAAAACCCCAGCCCCTTTTCTCTTCAAGTCCAAATTCTTTGTCGGAGACTGCCTTTAAAAAAACCATTAAAGCCCCAAAAGACAACTACTTATTTATTTATTACTAGCCGCCACCGGCGACCAGTAGGTTCGTCATCTTAATAAATCTTGTTCGGAGAGAATCTTGTTCCTCACCGGCTTCTTTGGCACTGAAATCTCTCAGATTCTGATTGAAATTTAAAATTAAGATGGTTACAAAAAGGAGCGGTCCTAGGGTAAGTGGCGCCTCCTGCTAATGTAAAAAAGACGCCCCCTGTTATGCTCTATTTTAGGGATGCACGCGAGATGAAAAATCGGCTGTCTCGTCTCGCAGAATCGCTGAAAACTTTGTCTCGTCTCGCAAATATCCCTATATCACAATGTAAAATATGCCTGTCTCGTCTCGCAAAATAACTGCAAATCTCTGTCTCGTCTCGCAAATTTCTGTCTCGTCTCGCAAATTTCTGTTTCGCAGTCCATCCCTACTCTATTTAGTTATGGAGTTCGAAATGACGCCCCTTCGAAGCCGGCGCCCCAAAAATTCCTTTAACCTGAGGGCAATTATCCACAGCACTTTCTCATGTTGTTTATATATTCAGATAGGTTTCCAGATTTTGAAATTACATTCTCTCCTCTTCAATTAGTTTCGAGAATTTTTGTCTTAACATCAAGGCCAGCAACATTTAGTCACTTCGATGGATTAATCACCAGTAAAAAACTTGTTTTCCTTTAATATATATCATGAGAAATTTGCAGCAAAATCATTTTACAAAAAGTATCCACGTTTCTTTACTTAGGGAATTCACGTTCTTTCGTTGGGCATGAACAATACCGGTACATTAATAAATCAGTGTTTAATAGATTCGATGGAGGATTAGTTGGCATCTGAGCCTGATTTATAGATTTTTAAATAATACTTCAAAGAAGATTTATAGATAATTTACTTTATAGAAACTTTATAGATAATATCTAAATAGAACAGACCTTCTAAAGCTGTTGGATTCACTGCACCAGGAATTTTCTTTCAGTCCGCAGTAGTATACTTTGAAGTATTTTAATGAAAAAACTGCAGTATATTGTACAGCAGGCAATTGTCTATGTAGAAATCTTTCGATTTTTGAATATATTAAATTTCAAAAGTATTTTTGACCATTTATATCTGTGAGCGCCCGACTTTTCAAAATTTTAACTGAAATTTAGCCATTTTGTATTTTTTCTTCCTTGTCATGGTATAAAATATCTGTCTTGAGTTGTTCTTTTATCCGACAAGGACTTTTTAGCGCGAACCCTTGAGATCCAATACCCAAGTAGGATGTATAGGTTCAATACAGGAATAGCATCTCTCATTAAGGCATCTTTAAATTTATGTCTCTGAGCTGTGTGCCCCCCAAAATAGAGCTCATTAAACTCTCCGCTAAAATTTCCCCCGAATTTGATTGTCAGGAAAAGTATGATGAAGTATGCTTCCACACAGCAATCCTTTTGATCGTGACGTTGTGCCGATGTTACATTTTCTCCCTTTTGTCACATCACAAATGGGATGTAAAAGCACGCCTTGTGTGACGTCTCTTCGCAGGGCCGCAGCTACAGGTAACGGGGGTCGGGTAACAGTTTTAATGACCCACCTAGAGCCTATTTTTACGCAACCGCCACCTTCTCTCATACACACACCTACATACACAAAAATAAATATTTTCCAATTGCATGTATACATGATGTTATGGTTTTCAGCAACTTGTCATTGAATTTTAAAATTTCAGTGTAAACTTACTTAGCAATTTGAAGTTTGTATAAATAAATGTATAGATAATCGTTATACTGTTAAACTTTCGGTATAGAAATGATAAGGAGGGAGGGTGTACCATTCTTATTTTTCCTGATTACTGCAGCGTAGGATTTTTTGGGGTGAGGGGCTGCATTTCATAAACTCGTTGAAGGATGGAATAAAGTTAATCTTACAGGTAATTTTTCGGAAAAATACAAATATTCAGAGATTAAAATTAAAAATTCTCGATGAAATTACATATCGGAAAAACAGAATCACGAACTTATGCCCCCCCCCCACCACCCCAAAGAAAAAAAAAATAATTTCTGGAAGGGAACTGTACTATAGCACCGGTATAACCTCCCTAAACAGCGGCTTTGTCTCTTTGTGTCAAATACGTGACGTTACAGAGTGGAGCCGCAATGTAATTTCTCCCTCCATGTAGGTTACTATGTGACGTCACAAAAACTGTCCCAGGAAGCTGACGCTGAGCCGAAATCTCCCTGCGACGAACACATCACGAACGAGTCACAATGTGACCAGTGTGCGTACTTGTTGACACGCTACAATGGTATATGGGTTTAGAATATCTGCAGGTTGATTTTTACTGTAACGAAGTATTTATCCGAAAGAAGACCTAGAGTCTTTATTCTTTTAGGAACAGAACTTGGGTTGAAATCTGCTGAAATATCTTTCGTGGTAATTTATTTTTTGTTATTGTTCAACATCTGAAACACCAGTTTCAATCTAGAGGTAGCATGCTCAATGCTATAAGATTCGTAAAACAAAATTTCGATAAGAACCAGATTATCGGGTGTCATTACAATCTAGAAGACTGCGTTTTGGACTTGTATTAGGGAAACACTATGATATTTCACATGAAAGAGTAAATGACAAATGCAGCTACGTCGTACTGCTTAGTGAATCCAAGGGATGGGCTAGAGGGCTTCAGCCCCCCCAAAAGAGATTGCTGAAGGGTAACGTTCTGCTTTATTGTACACTTTAAATAGCTAAAATGATCATATTTTAAAACTTAGCCCCTCCCAAAAGCATGCACATTGGTTTAGACCAGGGATGGGCAAACTACGGCCTGCCGGAAGATTTTATCCTGCCCGCGGGTGTAATTAGCCGGTCCGACGGAAATTGAAAGAATATATATATTTATATATTATATATCCATATTAAGAATTATGAAGATGGCTTGAAGAAAGTGCATGATGAGTTCGAACGCAGATTTCAAGATTTCAGTGCCATTCAACAGAATTGTATATTTTTACCATGCCTTTCAACGTAAATTGTGAAGCAGTGAGGTCAGATTTGCAGCTTGAATTCATTGAATTGCAATCTAACAATCATCTCAAGCAGTTGTTTCTAAATATGCCAAAGTTAGAGTTTTACAAATCATTATCGAAAGTTAAATTTCCCAAATTTCACATCTCACGCCCAGAAAATCAGTGCTATGATTGCT
This sequence comes from Cheiracanthium punctorium, assembly GCA_038373885.1. Taxonomy (NCBI): domain Eukaryota; kingdom Metazoa; phylum Arthropoda; class Arachnida; order Araneae; family Cheiracanthiidae; genus Cheiracanthium; species Cheiracanthium punctorium. Next base: position 808,009 of record JAWZYV010012130.1, read on the forward strand.
TCATCTTATATATGAGAACAAGTGTTTTCAACCATGAACCTTAGAGAGAATTCTTTCAGAAGTAGACTGACAGATGAGCATTTAGCCTCGTTCCTTAGAATCAGTGCATCTCACTTCGAACCTCAATATAAGGAACTTTTAAAAATGAAATCGCAATTTCATTCATCTCATTAACATATTTAAATTGTAATACTTGTATATTGTTCTTGAAACATTTTCTTTTCGATTTTTGGTCCGCAACCGAAAAAGTTTGCCCATCCCTGGGACTAAAATTTTGATTTATAGTACATTTTAATTGGGCGAAATAAGCATGTTAAAGAATTTAGCCCCTCCCCCAAAATATTTCTGGATCCGCCACTGCGTACTGCGTAAGGGGTTAATTTAAAGGAAGTACCATTGCTAGATTTTACTATGATAGTATCAGTGACGCGAAGTGGCGTAGCTAGAGGGGGGCAAGGAGGGACATCTGTACCCGGGCTCAGCATCTAAGGGGCGCCAAACTGTATATAAAACCTTCTCCATCGCATTTTGGCAAATAGGAGAGGGCGCAAAATTTTCAGTTGTCCCCGGGCGCTGAAAACCCTAGCTACGCCTCCATGCCGCCGACAGGATTTTAGGACCCCACGGTAGGTGTTTACGACACCTTCGCCCCCCCTCCCCTCTCTAAAAGAAAAAAAAACGAAAAATCTTTCATTTTTTTTATCCAGAAAAGTTTTTTAAACACTTTAAGATTAGTAGTACACTTTAAATCTACCGTTGGCCATACATACAAACCTTGTACGTGATAATCTTCCATCAAAAATATTGCAAGCATCTTATCAGAATTATTTTAAAGCAGTGACGTACGCAGGGATGGGTCCAGGGGGCTCGAGCCCTCCTCCCCCCTCCCCGAAATTTTCAGACTGAAAAAGACTCGTGTTGTTTTTTAATAATAGTAGTAGGCTTTTTGTTTGATAATCAAGTATATCATTTAAAAAAGTGTGTAAGTTAATTTTATGTACATATTTGTTGAACGAATGGCCGATTTCTAGTTTTTTAAGGTCTGTTCTTGAAACAAGATTTATTCCTTCTGTTCAACTTTTTCATCTGGGCAAGATGGGATTGAAAATTTAGTCAAGCAAAAATCTTAGCAGAAAGAAGTTTTTTTTTTTTTTTTTTTTTTTTTTAAGCTCCATTCTTTAAAACATGCGCTATGTGGACGGTTTTGTTTTCAGTCTTTCCCTTCTTCCCAGCAATAGGATAGCCTCGAATTTCACTGGACAAATCCCTGATTCTCCTTGGGGTGGTAATTAGTGCCAGATGTTTTAACTCCGTTTTCTTGAAGTAGCACCGAAGATTCGATTTCCATTCGATGTCGAAAAGCTGTTTTCTTGAAATTACTGGATTATTCTATGCATTGAAATACATACACCCCCCCCCCCTCCCCTTTGGCGAAATCCCTGGACTCCTGATTCACTGAGAAAGACGTGGGATTCTACGTTGCTCTTTTTTCAGTGTAGCCGACGTTGGGTAAGATCAGTAGATTGTATTGTAAGAATGGCTGAACAGTTGCATTGCTGGATCTGTTAAAGCTGTATGAGTAATATCTGTATGAGTAAAAGCTGTATGAGTAATAATCTGTTAAAGCTGTATTTTTGTATTGTTTACTTTTGGTTGAATGTATAGCAGTGATAATTGTAATCCGTTCGTATTTGAAAAATGAAAAAAAATAAAACTCTGAAAATCGTTTTTGTTGTAAGTTCATCTAAAAGTCAAGGGTTCTGACCTGCCGCGTGGCTGTCGATCTAATGGTTTGAAGTTTTGGGTGGTTTTCTCTAGATGTAACGTGAATACACGTTAGAACCTTTTAAAAAGTCTTCCCCCAAACCATCCCCTCTTTAGGCAGATAGCCCTCGTGAAGCATTGGAGTGGCTATTCGGACCGACGGTGTCATTAGGCTACCCGCTATTCGGCCCGTTCTATAGTGTATATTTAAATTTCTTAACTAATAATGTACTAATGATGCATTAATAAATTTCTGCATATTTAGAGCTAAAAGAAAGCACGTTTCGTCCAAAACAAAATCAGTTGTTAAAATTTTCGCCTTTATCTTGTTAGAAACGTTTCAGCGTTGCTTAGGATTTAGAAAAAATGTTTTATAGATAGTTTTTCTCATAATCATACGTTTAATATTTTGTCTTTTGCACTAAACATTGTAAACAGAAAAGCAAAACACGGGTCCGAATAGCGTGTGGCTAATGGCACCGTCTGTCTGAATAGCAACGGCCGTGTAGCATTCTCTTACCCACAAAATCAAATCAGATGGGGTTTCACCTGATCATTGCAAGTTTAAAAATTTGTTGGTGTGAAAGCAATCATTGTATTGCAGAAAGCTAATCAAATTAAAAATCACATTATAGTCTTACACCCTTACTTTCTTAAAATCTACTTCGTTTATGTGAAGTGATAAGTAAGTGTAAAATAAGGAAGCTCTTATTTTTTTCTCAAACTCTGTCATAAATAAAATATTACGCAAATAGTCTGATACACTCTCTGATCGCTGTCCTCGCTCCATCCCCGATAGTTATTCTGACACTGTTTGTTTGTGAATTAAGGCCGATTGCCTGCACTAGGGTCCTAGGTCTATAGTAGAGATGAGACGGGCTCAGCCCGAGCCCGGGCCCGAACCGGGCTCGGGCTCTGTAATTCACAATTGTGTTCGGGCTCGGGCGGGCTCGGGCTCGTGAAAAATTTCTTCTTTATTGAGCATACTGCTTGAAACAGTTTTTAAAAAGCGATTCATGAGGAAAATAAAAGTACTTATAAAAAATAAATAAATAAAAATAGAGGCACGGGCGCCTAGAAGGTGCGTGAAGTTCTTTGGGTATTTTAGAACGGCGGTTTATATTCCTTAGTTAGTCATGAGATCCGACATTTTTTGATAAAGGATGGATACAAAGAATTAAAAAGTGCATTGGGAGTTTGAAACTATATTTGTCTTTAATTTGCACAAACGGCAAAAATTTATTGTATTCTATCAATGAAGTAATTGAATTTTTTTTTTTCATCTTTAGTTAAACTTTCGGGCTCGGGCTCCGATTTAAATAATATTGCTCGGGCTCGGGCGGGCTCGGATTAAAAGTCCTCGGGCTCGGGCTTCAAAAAATGAGCCCGAACTCATCTCTAGTCTATAGGGAGAATGCCCTCCGTGGGGAACTTTCTAGGAGATCCTAGCCCGTTTTTATGCGTGGTTTCGGAGAGAACCCCGGATAACTCTTAACGGTTAGGTCGACAGATGAGACCGGGGCTATCCCGACACTAGAATTAAGTCAGCTGTGCATACAATTTCACTTTCTAATATTTTGCCAAGAGTCCCAAGTATCATGTTGTATGTAATCTAAGATAACGACCTAAAAATGTTTTGTTTTATGGTAGAATAGTGTACGCATGTTTTTGATTAAGTGTTTTACTTTATTTTGGTCTAACGCCAGTTTTTTTTTTTTTTGTGTGTATGTGTGTGTTCTAATAAACAGAAAAAAAAATAATCGGGGGATCAAAATTTTCGGGGGAGGGGGTTCAAACGATGAAAAAGGCAGATCTTTTCACAAAAAGGCCTCATCATTATTATTTTGTTAACAAAATTCTAAATTTCCGGGGGGACCAGGGGGGTCTGGACCAGGGCGGGTATTAGCCCGAATATAACGCAACCCCGAAATTTTTCATCGAGATAATTAAAAAAAATCCCATATGTAGACCTCGAATTCATCGAGAGTCAAGTTTTTAACGGGAAATGATCAGGCAAAAAACGCGTTATATTCGGGCTAAAACGGTATCTACATTTAAAGTCATATGCATTAAAATTTCTGTAAGTACTCACATGATCAGTTTCATTCGAAATTGCGGAAAACAACGCAAGGTTGTCCTTTGCACGAAGATTGCAATAGAAATTCAATGTCAACCACTAAGACAATGAACTTTGAGAAGCAAAATTGCGTCATACGTTCGTTTACTTTGTTCCGATTTTTGTTTTCAAATAAGATTGAGAGTGTTAGATTATTAAAGAGTAATGGTGTGTTACGGCAAAGATTATCTGCCAAGGATGAGGATTGCATCGAACTTTTTAAGGGGTTCTAACGCGTATTTAAGTTACATCTGGAGAGAACCGACCAAAACTCCAGACTGTTAAATCGACATTGCAGAACGCTGGACCTTCACACTTGAGACGTCTAATATTTTGAGTGTCTTATGCACACTGCCATGGTGGGGCCCAGGGTGAAAATATCTACAAACTATTTTATATATCAGGTTGTAACGAAAGTCTTCCGCCATATCTGCCTGAAAAACTAACTTCTAACTCCTTAGATAACTGTTTTTGAACTTTCGGTACCAAACCTGCACAGTGTCACATGATACAACAATAGTACTTAAAGCTGTACTCATAATTTGTTGATATTCTAGAGCTGACTTTTTGCAACCCAACTGGAAGTTAATGATGGTTCTAATCCTCTAGAGCTATAGTTCCATTTGGAGACAGCTTGTACTTAATGATAACTATATTTTTCAGAGATTTCACAACACAGTGTTATAAAGTAAGCCTCTTTCTTTCAAATGTCAAAAATAGTTCGACAAAATATGAGCCAATACGCCAATGCGAACTGTGTTCTGACGATGTTTGAGGTGGCGGGAAACTTTCGTTACAGCCTAATATTATGATGATTAAGTCAGAAAGATTCTATGCAAGGGCCTTGCCAGATAATTTCGGGCTTTATTGTGCTAAAAAAGCCACAGTGTCTAAAGTAGTGTTTATCGAAAATGGAATAAATAAAACTTTACTGAAATTGGAGGGATACGGTTTGATAGCTCCTCACCTTCCTTCATCTTGGAAAATTTTCGAATCTACTTTTAGTCATTTTCACGGCATATGCAGTTAACTTCATGGATCTAGGTTCCTTCTGCCAAAGAAATATTTTGATTAAACCTAGCGTACAAGTACTAACACTTGCCCAGACTTTTGTTTACTGAAATGCACTCTGTACTGGTCAGAGCAGTGCTTACAAGACCGTAGCCATGGGGGGATCAAGGGGTATTTGTTCCCTCCTTCCGAAATTTTAGTCAAAAAAGAAGTAGATTTATTTTTACTTGCCTTGATTCTGGAGTTTACAGGCGAAAAAATGGGCTAGCGCCTTAAGTGGAAAGCACACTGTTCAACCACTCGGTGCAAATAAAAAATTGTTCAATTTATGGGTGCCAAATAATCAAATCACGTTGTTTACTACGACTATTTTTTAATCCTTCACTTCTACCCCACCCACTTGTTGCGAAGAAACTTAAAAAGAAAAAAAAAAAAAACGTACGTCCAGTTTTTCAAGAACCCACCAAATTTCTGTGAAGAATTGTTAGAAGAAACTTAATTCTGACTCTTCATTCACAACCTACCCACCCAAAGTTACAATTATGCCTTAGTTATTTTACATTTTTAAGAAGCCCCTTCGTAAAACCCGTAGCTAACTATAAGTCGTTATATTGCAGATAAAGCTATTATAAATCAGTTTGTTGCAACCGTTTCTTAAATCTAGAGTTTCACTATAGGATGACTATAAAAATATCCTCCGATGAGGTGCGTAGCCAGAAATTTTTCATGGGGGGGGTTACGACTACTACAACTCATATATATGTATGCGTGTGTGTGATAATGTAGTGAAGAATATGCATTTTGTATGGCAAAAAATTTCTCATGGGGGGGGCGGGTTATGACCCCCCTAACCCCCCCCGTGGCTACGCCCCTGCGGATGACAAAAGAATTCAGATTTAGGTCATCCTGAAAAAAAAATGTATTGTTTATACCAGGAAGATGGGAAATCCCAATGGCATTGTTTTGACTGCATAGATACTGATTCTTTTGTTACAGAAAATACCGCTCATTAGAGATGAGACGGGCTCAGCCCGAGCCCGAAAGCCCGAGCCCGAACCGGGCTCGGGCGGGCTCGGGCTCGTGAAAAATTTCTATTTTTTTTAACATACTCTTTGAAACAGATTTTTAAAAAGTGATTGATATGGAAAATAAAAGTACTTATAAAAAAAAAAATAGCGGCACGGGTGCCTAGAAGGCGCGTGAAGCTCTTTAGGTATTTCAGAACTACCGCTTATATTGCTTAATTAGTCATGAGATCGGACATTATTTCATAAACAAAGATATAAAGTATTAGAAAGTGCATTCAAAATTTGCAACTACAATATATTTGTCTTAAATTTGCACAAACGGCAAAATTTATTGTATTCTATCAAAGAATTACTACTTTGAATTTTATTGAATTTTATTTGTCTTTATCTGAAATTTCGGGCTCGGGCGGGCTCGGGCTCCGACTTAAATAATATTGCTCGGGCTCGGGCGGGCTCGGATTAAAAGTCTTCGGGCTCGGGCGGGCTCGGGCTTCAAAAAATGAGCCCGAACTCATCTCTACCGCTCATCTGTAATAAAAAAATTATTTATGGTTACCATGTAACCTTCCGTATACAGATGTGATGATTTCACACATACAGCGTCATGCAAACTATTGCTTCATAGATAACATATCTTACAATTTAAATAAAATTTAATCATAAATTTCACTCACCTAACTTTCAATCTAATCCAGAGTGCTGCTTTGATATTCCGTAAGAAAAAAGCAGCTTGCAAGTTTTAAACAATGAAAAACTATCTTACTGTATTGTATTTTAGGCTACGATTTAAGATATCTGCTTTTGCCTATCCGATGCTCGGTATCTGCAAAACGCTGATAAGTCATCTCTTCCGTGTCGTTCTCAGAATTTTATCATCACTAATAAATTTGCCATACTTAAAATGCGGCGCATTTCAAACACTAAAACAAGAATAAAAGTAAATATTCAGTCATTGAACGCTTGTTGAAGTATAAATGCCGTGATAACAAGATAATAATTAAAATGAGCCGGGCTTCATCATGTGATACTTTCGAGTTTAAACATTGAGTGTAAAGGAATGAAGGGGCATGGGACTGAACTAGAATTTATTAAAAACATCAAATGGTTTTAGAGAAGTAAAGAAAACGTATCTTAACACGCGTGATCAATTCCCATAAATTCTAAAAGTTTATTCATGAATTAGTTTATGTTTAACTGTATATCGTGCTTTTTAAAGGTATAGATTTTCAATTCAAATTATAAGTATAAAAATTATCAACTTAAATTAACTATTATTTATAAACTAAAATAATATACCTTTTATAATTAATGTTTGAAAACGTTCTAATATACCCGTATTTTTTTTACAAATCTGATTATTTTTCTTTTATTTCTAAGGTTACAATTTAAAATTAAAATTGAGTTATGATTAAACATTGCAGGAAATGAATTGCATCTCACTTATTTTATTGAAAAAAAAAACCCTGAAAATGTCCTCAAACTTAATTTTAGTGTCCTGAAGTATTTGCTTTCAGTGTAATGATCAAATTCTGTGACAACATGCTACAGTGACTTACTTCACCAACTTAAAATGGAGATTCATATAAGATTTGAAACGGGATGAACGCTGTTCTTTTTAGAGGTATAAACATGTTTTAATTAACAACACACTTGTGCTAAAAATGCACAACCGTTTAAATAAATAGATTAAATGAAGTACTAAAATTAATCACCCGGAAGATATTGCATGGTGCAGATCGAGTAACTTATGAAAAGTTTTTGTTGACCTGAAGAAATTTAATTCAAACTTTACTCATACTAAAATTCAGTTTGAAAATATTACGCGAACAACAACTAATCTTCACTAGTATTTACCTATACGCTTATTATTGTCTAAATCACCTGACTGTTACAGATATTCCTTGATCATGATTTTATTACCAGACAGGTAACATTTGCAAATTTTAAGCCCAATACCCTGTATTAGACAGAAAATTTTTTTAAATAAATTTCTGAGGGGTGCTAACACACAATTTAATGACAAGTAATAGAGTTAACCTTTTTATGATATTTTTTTTATTTTGCAAGCTAGAAATACTAGTATACTAGCCGGATAGCCATTTCTATACAGTTCAAAATAATTTTATCTTGCTAAAATATGAAAAACAAACTTCACAGAAAACACACGGTTTAAAACCAAGTAAATGAAAAATGTCTTCTAAATATACAAAGACCCTGTTCTTTCCCAGAACAAAATGTTAATCAAATGAAATGTTCAGACATCACTGTACCCCCTTACCCAGGGTTGGCCAACCTTCTGGCGCGACTTTTGTAAATAGACTTGCAGCAAAACTGACTTAAACATAATCCTAAAACTATGGTTTTATAATTAAAAATAACTGTGTGTTTCATGAAATACAATTAGTTTTTCAGCAATTAAAAAAACAACCTATTCCAAATTACCAGACTATTTCTTATTAACCTCCATTCGTAACTTTTTTTTAAAATAAATTTTTCTATAACAACAAAATAAATAGTGTTTTTCTTTACAAGTGACATTTCCTTATAATTAGCCATAGCATGTACTCTGGATGATTTTGGGGATTTATTTGAAAACCTGTTAAGATATATTTAGAAATTCTGAGAATTAGAAATGGAATTATAATTAGAATATTTAGAATTAGAATATTTTAGATTATTTAGAATTAGTATTATATTTAGAAATTCTGGGAATTAGAACATAGAAATCGGATTCCATATAATACCCAGGGGTGGATCCAGAGAAACCATCGGTGGGGGGGGCGGCTCCGTTTTTCATTTGGATGATGCATTGATTTCCCTATACTTTTTCTCCCAATGTATAACTAGACATAGTATATCACAACTAAATAAGTATGTTGTCTGCTGCAAGGACCGTCGGAAGAAAACTCGGGTCTGGGAAGGAGGGGGGGGGGTCAGAGCTGTCGTGCGCCCTATAACGATCAAGTTAAGGCCGATGCTCATAAGCCACGTTTTCTATGTGTTTCAATGGACGGCGGGGACTGATACGGGAAAAAAAATGTTCCGTTGTTCTCTCCATTGTGTGTGGGAGGGGGCGGGTTTTCAGTTTAACAGATTAATCTTTTGTCGGTAGATCCCGCATGGTCATTAAAAGTCGTAAAATTAGCCAGAAGAAATAACCTTAACCCCTGTAGTGACGAGAAGACGTGGCTAATCAGCAACGACCTTACTCATGTTGTTGCTCGCGGGGATTACCCATTAACATTTTAGTGTATAATCGCTGAATGCATTACTGAGCCCGTTTCACAGCCACCGTGCAATATACAGTGTTCACAGCATACATTTTCGCATTTTTAGGATGGCATTCAGTTTTCCAGATTAAGTAATTCCCCTCCTCTTCTGTGAGGACTGTAGTAAATTGATGTGTGATTAAGGCAAACCTGCGCGAGGGGTATCTGCCTAAGATGAGGGATGCCTTGGTAAGAGGACTTTCTAAGGGGTTCTAACGCGTATTCACGTTTCATCTGGAGAAAACCTACCAAAACTCCAGACCGTTAGATCGACGACCGCGCGCTGGGACCCGAACCCGGGACCTTCACACTTCGGCCGTCTACCATTTTCAGTGATATAACCACTGTGCCATGGTGAGGCGAGGGCTGTAGTAAACCAACCTCAATTGCTAATTACAGCTATTATCACCATTACCTGCTATTTATAAAATGAGCTTTCTTTTTTAAAACCAGACCAGCTATACACTGCCAGGCACTCGCTTTGTCTGATATCTTAGAATATATTTTACTTTTATGATGAGGATTAGTACCCATACGTCTGGGTGGTGTGGACAACTTATAAGAGCAGCTGAAAGAACGAAAGCTGTACAAATTGGGGAGAGTTGGATTGTTCGCCTATGCTTGCTTTCCGCAGAATGTAGGAAAAAACGTCGCCGGTAAGCCGCCTGGAAAAAACGCCACCGGATAAAACGCTATCTGGAGGAAACGTCACCTGAAAAGATATTTGTGTAATAATTTAATTAAGTACTTGAAATAAATTTATTTTGTTTTTCAGAAAATGGGGGGGGGGTGGAATGGAGTATTCAGTTGAATTATGATGTTTAATGTACTTTGTTTTCCAGAAATGGGGAAGGCAGATGTCAAACTGAATAATTAAATTTGGGCATAATTCGGCAGGCGCTAAGCAGGGAAGGGGGGGGGGAGACTTTTCTAGAAAGCTTTTGGTTTCATAAAAAAAAAAGGATTGCCAATTACTTAACAGTAAATGAAGCTTTCAGTACCATCTGTTTGGAGTTGGGGGAGGGCCCAAGGGGTTCACGTGTCCCCCTGTGACCCCTTCCCCACCAAAAATTTGTCTCAATTTTTTTAAATAAACAGTTGCTTGAAATTTTAAAGAAACTTACCTTTTAGGCGTAGCGTCGGGAAGGGGGAGAACGTATCCCCCAACTTCATCACAAAATCAATGAAACAATCATTTGTTTTAAAATTTAAAAGAAAATTGCATGAAAATTGGGGAGGTTGGGGGTGTTACAGGGGGGGAACGTGTCCCCCCTCCAAACTTCGTCTCAAAAATCTTTTTATTTTAAATATTTGTTTGATGGGTCATTTTAACCATCCCATTTAATAATGAGTAAAGGGACTCCAGTCTGGGTCTTGACAAAATATTATTTAAAAAACTCTTCACCGTCAGGGTTGCTTAATTTAAACAAGGTTATTTTTTAAGCGCTTGGTTTAAACAATTTTTCTCATTCCTAATCTGCTGTACTGGTTTTAAAATCTTTCTAAATAATACCGTTTCTTTAAATATTTATTTATTTAATTTTATTTTTTAATGCTCTATAAAATATTTTATGGAAAAAAAAAGTTTTATTTGGTGAACAAAATTGGAAAAATATTTCCCTTTTCTTAATTAAGTAATTCTCACCGTTTTACATGAAGTTATATTAATTGTTATAACAGATTTATTGTATCTATTTTTTTCTTGCTTTACTTTGTTCATATATGAAATTCAATATTCGATAATTTATCCATCTACTATTACCATTCTTGCATATTTCAGCAATTTTTTTTATCTTAAAAAGTTTAATAAGTTATAAGTTTTATAAAGAAGAGAAAGAGCTTTATAAGATAAAAATTTGTCTTATAAAGCTTGAAAAATTATTTTTAACCTTTTATATTATAATATAAATTGTTTTTACTAGTTTCATGGCAATTTGGTACAAGGATTGGTACAATTGGTACGATTTAGTACAATTTGGAACTACACACTTCAGCCCTTTTGACAAAGGGCTGAAGTGTGGTGTGCAGGTCTTGGGTTCTTGCCTACGGCGCGATTGTTTTCTGCAGTTGTAACCTGAATAAGTGTTAGAACCCCTCAAAAGTTCTCCGCACGAGGCATGCCTTAATTAAGCAGACAGAACTCGTGTAGATCTGCCTTAAACACAAAATCAAAATAACTTTCATGATAACTTACACTGAAAGTGAAAAAGTTTTATACTTTTAATATTGAATAAAAATCATAATTCCCTCCAATCCCTATTAGAGAGGGTGTCTTAAAAGCACTGGCCTAGGGCTTTCTTCTTTAATATTGATCTTAGACATATATAATTAATTATAAAGTTACTTTATGGTGTCGAATAAAATTTTCAGGAAATTAAATGTAAATAAATACAAACTTTTACTTTTCATACAGCCCTCTTACAGAAATTCCCAATAAGTGAAATATACTCCCTTGCATTAACGAGGTGATGTAGAAAGTTTAAGCTTTCTCATAGGAAGGCATACAGATGTTTAATCAAAGTCTGTGAGGGGCAATAAGCTTTTCAATATCAAAAATAGTAAACATATAATTATTAAAACTATTTTAACAAAACTAATTAACTATTAATTTTAATCACAGTTATATATAGCCAATCTTTTACATTTTAAGAAATGAGTTTTAAATCATTTTAAACCAGTTTCCTTTAAAAAGTGTTGCTGTTTTTTTTTCAGCATTTAAAAATTTGTTTAAAAACATTACAATTACACTTACATTTAATTTAAAGACGATTTTTTAAAAGCTGTTTTTGACTTATTGATACTATAATTTAATTTTTAAAAAGGCATCTTTAAAATAAGAGTACCAATGTATAAATTGAATATTTTCACAAATAAAACATTTATATATAAATATATATACTTATAAATCTGACTTATTCTAAAATTTATTATTTAAAAACAAAGAGCTGACAAGATAAATTACCATGAATCAGAATAAACTCTTGCACTTATAAAAAGAAAACCAGTAATAATAAGCCATAGCTCAACGCTAGGTCTCCCTCAATCGATAGGGCGCAGTAGCGTAGAAATTAAGCATGTTTAGGGGGGGGGAGGGGGGCTCAGTATGTTTTCATGGATTCTGGACACTGAAAAAGACATCGATATATAGTTATTTTCTATCATCGTCCAAAGGTATGGGGGGGGATTCGAGCTCCAAAGCCCCCCCCCCTTTCCTACGTAAGTGCAGGAGCATAACCAGGGAGTGGGATATCGGGATATATCCCCCTGCGAAACTTTCAAAATTAGTTATTAAGAGCTTTCAGATTTTTGTCGTCAATAAGAAAGTAAGTTTATCAATACAAAATTACATCTCATGCAACACCCCGAAAAAAATTTCTGGCTACTCTCCTTGATCTTCGACTAGCATATAACGACTATGTTACATCATAAAACTATTAACCTCTTCGCTCCGGCTCACACATGAGGATTTTTGTCCCAGAAAGCGGCGGAATCTATAAGATTTCATTCCCCTACTTCCCAGCTGAAGAGCACGCCTTGCCTTTTGTTTGGTAGGTGGGGGCAACTATCATTGACCACAAAGGTCCGCAAACAAAATACAAATCTGTATGCTCTCTCATTGCCGGTCAATTGACTACCACTTTCTCCCCAGTCAATTATCTACTAACACGCCTGACTCTCCCACAGCATAAGAAAAGGAATTTCTAGAGGCGGGAATCTCTTATCCATCTTCCATGAAGGGTGAATGGATTTCCTGTCAAAAGAAGGGAAAGAAGTCCTTGGTAAGGCATTTGTACCAGCGCCGTTCTTCAGTCAGATTTATTTTGTGGTACAACTGTTGTACCACCGGAGTGAGAAGGTTAAAAGTAGAGTACTATTAAAAGTGGCTTTTTTTCCGGCGGCATTTTTTCCGCTCACCGCTGAAGGAAAGCGGGTACTTTTCTCACTGATTTGTGACAGTTTGGAACCTCCCTTGAGTAGCTTAACAGACTAGATGCTTTCTATTCTGTTAATCCAGAGGTTCCCAGACTGGGTGCCGCGTACGATTACCAGGGGTGCCGTGCAGATAATCCAGAAAAGTCTAAGTTTTGGAGGAGCATAATCAAAAGAATTACTCTGAACCGATATTTCACAAAAACGTTTGCCAAGCCGATGATCAAGTAGACAAACAAAATACAAGAATATTTTAGAAACAAAAATCTTTTAGACAAGTTTGAGAGAGTTCAGTGTCCAGTCGCCTCTATTTTACAGGAACTCCCTGAAATATGAGGAGGAGGGGCCAAAATTATACATCCCTTTTCCAAGATAGTGTAATGGTAAGCCCAATGAACACAAAAGAAACAATGAAAAATGTATCCAAACTGTTTCATTCTAACCTTCATATTCATATTGCTTTAAAAAAACCAGCCCCGAAACGTTTTCAGCCTGAGAAGGGTGCCGCGAGATGACTTTTAGCCTGACAAGGGTGCCCCGAAATGTTTTTAGCCTGACAAGGGTACCACGGGAGAAAAAAGTTTGGGAACCCCTGTGTTAATCCAATGAAGATCTGTTGTAACGTCTTTCGACAGCCCATTGCACACTGATACACCGGGCGCACCATGAACATACGGATTACCTGTTCCCCTCCCCCCTCTTCCTTAAGTTCTCAGCTAAGAATTGGCACGTGTAACTGCCTTTGTAACTGTCTTCCCTGCAGCAAAAGTGTTAAAAATATCAAAATAAAAATTAAACGAATTTTTAAGTATGTAATCATTTTCAAAAACAAGTATGAAAAAAAAAAGTAAACGGAATGTACAGTGTGTTCGAACAGTGCGACCTCTGCGGGCGCTATTTCCGATTTCCTCATTAAATCCGGGTTCAGCTTAAATAAGGGCTCGTTATAAACTATTTACACTTATTTAAAAAGGGCGCCTAAATTTAGCTTGCCCGGTGCCAGCTCCTTAGAGCCGGTCCTGTATATATTTGAGCGTTCATATATTATTCCCGTTCAGTGGCGCACCCAAGATTTTACTTTAGGGGGGGCTGGGCTACATATAAATACTACTAACTCGGTTATAGTGACCTCGATTAGTTACAACTCTCTTATAACGTCAAAATATTCCGCACCATTTGACTGTTCCATAGAACACAAGCAATGTAACTCATTATATAGTCATAAATAATTATCTGATCTTTTCAGTGACGTTGTAACAGAGTTTAACAGTGCTTCATAAACTAACTGTAAGCATTTATTTAAAAACTTTTTTAAAGAAATGTCTTTTTTGGTTAGAAATAATTTGAAAACTATTAAAAAAAGAAAGAAAGAACTAAAAAAAATTAATTCATTAGCGACAAATTTCATTTCTTTAAAGCTTTTCACTTCTAACTTTCTATCGTTAGGGGGGGCTTCAGCCCCCAAAGCCCCCTCCGTGGGTGCGCCTATTTTCCCGTTTAATTAATGCATACTTTTAATTAATTCTTACTAATTTTTTAACTACTGTACTTACTCGCGTAACAGTCGTACACCCGGTTTGGAGAAGAAAAAATCGTCAAAATATTTTCCCCGCATAAAAGTCGCAGTCGCGTATTTGAAACTAGAAAATTATCTTATGCACTCTTCCCAGAACTACAGTTCTCTGATGCCTTCAGTGAAGTGATTTATTATGTATTATTATGATATTAGAATTTTTTGTAAAAATTTTATCAAAGATTATCTGCGAATTTTATGTCCATAAAATAATATCGTAAGAAGAAAAAATGCCTTAATTTGGGTGCAACTGACGAAAAAAAACACATTTAATGAACAGCGCATAATCTGGAAACACATTTGGTAAGTTATTAATTTTATTATAGTGTCTTTTTATACCAGCTATGTTTTAGCATTAGGGTACCCAATATTGTACAGTAGATTTATTTCCCCGCACAATAGTCGCACCGAGACTTTCACAATGAAAAATTGGCAAAAAAGGTGAGACAAATACGCGAGTAAACACGGTAATAAAGATTCCAGAATTTTCCTGAAATTGCAGCCCTTGTAGCGTTTGCATCGCCTTTTTAGATTGAAAAAATATGGTATTTAGTTATTAATGTTGTTGTTATTTATGTATTAGGGGAAAAACAACACAGTTTCTCTACTTTTCATTTAAATTCTCTCTGAATCTGAAACACATATAAGTAAAAAAATACTATTATGATGTACATTGCAAGAAAAGCACAATTCTGTATAAAATACATACATTAAACCAGGGGCGTAGCCAGGGGGGGGGATATTGAGATATATCCCCCCCGAAAAAATTTCCAGGCGCATATCCCCCCCCCCCCGAAGATTTTTCCTGGCTATGCGCCTGCGTTAAACAATCGCATTATTTCGAAATTCGATAGAATGAGGTAAAAGTTGAACGCAACATTTTGAGTAGTTTGTAATGAAAGTGCCAAAATACTTTATTGGAATGTCCCCATATTACTATATTGTTGAAATTTCCGTTTAAAGACCTCTGAAAACTTTTCTGGCTGCATGCGTGGGGAAGCGGGGCGCATTTTTGTATTCCGCACCACTTAGAAAAATAGCTGGGACCGGCACTGAACCGAGGCGTAACTATCACCGCCGGTTCCGGGCGGAAAAACCTCCTAGCACTGGTCAGGCTCATTAGTTCGTGTTTAATGTCCAAACTTTTTGGTATTTTCCGACAAACGTGAATATTTGGAGCTCTCCTCTTCTTCTTTAGCAGAAAGCCTTTCGATTAAAAAAAATTTACAATACTCAGTTGAAAAAGTTGCGCCATCAACTGGAAGGCTATTTGGCCCTTTTTGTAGTGCTGCCATCTATACTGAAAAGTTCAAACTACGAATGTACTACTGATATATTTAAAATTGTATGTTTATATAGGGTATTATTATTTAGGGCGAAACTTTAGGATGGTCAGATCCTTATCGCAGGGGCAAAAGGGGCATATGCCCCAGGCCCCCAATTATGAGGGGCCCCTAAATTATTACAATACATGAATTTAGTTTAAGGTTTTTTTTTCAATGTAGTGAATGTAATTTTTTTCAGTTATAAATTTACAAGTCACTTTTCTCACGGCCTAGACCCGTCGTGTAAGTAATCGGCTGTATTCTCTAAATCAGATCATTGTTATCCTACTATTTTTTAAAGAAGTCTACTCCAGGGTTCTGGCCTGTTGGTCGGCTCTCAATCTACTAACGGTCTGGAGTGCGCGGTTCTCCCCAGATGCCGCCCAAGGCACACCAAGGAATGTCTAAGCACAGTTATCTACCCCATGGACGCATTTAAAACTCAACTGTTCTTTAGCTTTTACCATAGTGACATCAATTTTAATATATATATATATATATATATATATATATGTAATGTATAAAAAGGTAATTTGGGTTTTACTAGTTTGGGTATTGTTCAAGCAGGTACTTTCACTTTCCTGTCATACTTGCCACGCGCGCTCTGGAGCTATGTTTTATTTATTTTGTTATTTGCCAGACATCAGGCCGTCGATTCTGAGTTCTTTAGATGTACACGTGTCCTCACGCCCTTGTAGGCCCGGATGCGGGTCATGTTGGGAAATGTGTGTGGTTCGATCAGAGAGAGGAGGAGTTGTGTCTTCGCAGACCACGTGGTGTGGTAAGCGTAAATACTCCCGCACATCGAAAATCGGGGAACTTCTGCCACTAGAACTGCTTAATGAGTCCACGCTGATTCTTGTACCCGTCTCCCCTCCCCTCTTCTCATTCTAAATTGTAACTTAAATGTAATGTTCAATAAACCATATTACCTGCCTTTACTCTGAAACTTTACTTGAAATATCTGACGTCACATATATATATATATATATATATATATATATATTGTGTGTGCATTAGTTCTAGAAATGTATGAAGGCTAAAGATACCCGCGCTCACTTGGTAGCACTTTTATGTCAGCCCTCGCATACGGCTCAGAAAATATACTTTGGCTAATCTAACAGAAGAATAAAATCAATTTTAATATGTTATATATTTCATGCTTTTTGCTTGTGGTTATGGCAACGCTAAGCACGGGCGATCTACCTAGAATGGGGGACTTTCTACGGGGTTCTAACGCGTATTCACGTTAGATCGACAGCCGCGCGATGGTGCCCGAACCGGGACCTTCACACTTCAGTTATCCGGGGAGAACGGTATCGTAGCCAGTATTTTATTTCGTAAGTCAAGTTTCAGTTAGAAGCTGGTATTAGTGATGGATCGGGTTTACGGGGGGAGATGCATACCCCTAAGCCTCTCTCCTCGGATATCCCTCTGGTCAAGAAAGGAGTTCACCTTCCCAAGCATTGGCCAAGTCGGTGTGTGCTTCGTTTTTGCTCTTCTAACAGCCGAAAATGGGAACCAAATTTAACCGACTGATCTATTCCCGGACTCTTCTGAAAACTAATAGCTTCTATCTATATTTGCGGTCCTTGATTTATGAAAAAGCACTGAAGTAATTTCAAAGAACCAAAGCTAACAGAAATCATAAAAACTGAAAATATTCGTAATTTTTGCACCATAGATTATTAATCTATGTTGACTTTCAATGTCTGTGATCCATTAAACTAGTGAAGAATAATAATCCTTCGGATTAAGATATGCTCTATGTCGTTGAAATTTGTCAAAAATAGCTAAAAATCTGGGAATGGGTGGATTTTCAGAATTTTGTCGTCCTTTATGACCGTTTCTGTATGAAATTTCATGCCGATCAGTCGAACAATTTGGATCTACACCTCCATAAGAAAATTGTTTTGGAGTGGTACATTCTGGAACCATCCTAAAATGGATCAATGAGTCAGGGATGCGCTGAAATATGCATATAATTATCATAATTGATTATTATTAAGCATTTCTAATCCTGTATATCCCCAATAGCCGAATGTTTAACAAATTCTACTACTCATCGGTTGGTTACACAATAATCTTCCATCTTTGTTGAGAAGGGTGGGCTCCTAGTTCCTACCCTGCCAATCCGGGCCTGAATGTCCAGCATTTTATGTGTTACCTATAGTTAAAACGTATTATGTTAATTTAACAAAAATTTTTGCTAAGAATCAACACAATTATCGGTTGAATGAGTGCCTACTAAATTGTGTTGAATCAACAACATTTCCTTGAATTCAAAAGAACACTTTTTCAGTGCAGCAGTAGGTGTCCTCGCATCACCAAAGAAAGAGGATGCCGGAGACTGTCCAGACTAGTACAGCAAAATCGGCAGACAGTGGCTCAGCTGACACCCGAATGCAATGCAGTTCGAAGTACAAGGGTTTCGGAGCAAACAATTCTGCGGAGACTGCTATGGGACTGCGGAGCGGACGTCCCACTCGTGTGACCCTGTTTACCTCATGTCCACTCCTGTGCCTCTGTAATTTTCACAAATACTGGATAAGTTTTAGTAATTTTCTTTTCGTGTTTGGTCAGCCTAAGCAAAATGCTATGGATAACATAGCCATCTGAAGAGGCTGCCCATAAATAATGCGAAATTTTTTTTTTCAGTATTTTACTAACCCCACACCCCTTTGTCACAAAGTGCCAGACCTCACTGTACCCCCTAACCCAGGGTTTGCCAACCTTTTGCATATAGGCGCCAATCTTTTTTCTTTTTGAGTTCAGATGCGTCATGCAACTCAAGCACCTTTTTGTTACTTCCTTACGTTCACAATTAGAGTTGGAAAATACCGGGTGGTTATAATTTAACTTCTCCTATAAACAGCATTCTACAGCTGAAACTGATGAGCCGATTGCCGCCAAATTTAGCTTGAGGACTATGCACCAGATGAGCTCTGGGAAGAATTAAAAAATGTTTAGTTCTAAAAATGGTGGCGCTTTACATGTTGAATTGAGCTCAAATAATGACCCAACTAAGTCACTAAATGCTCAAAAGCTAATTAATAAATGTTGAAATAACTTGTACTTTTCTTCAAGCCATTTCTATTGTTATATTTCCTGTTTCCTCATGCGCCACCTACGGGACACTTTTTGAACTATTTTTTTTCAAAAATGCATTACGCGCATCTCATGTATAGTCTATATACCAAATTTGGTTACAATCCGTTCACTTGTTTTAGCTGTAGAACTCTGTCTATAGGGGAAATTTATATAGTATAACCACATTGTATATGGGGTGGGCTTTAACTTAGAGGGGGAAGGGTTTAAAAACGTGTGAACATGAAATTGTTCTGAAGAAGAGGATTCTAGAATTAATTTTTCGGATGTCTGCTAGAGCATCGGACATAATTCGAATTTCGATGACAATGCATTTTGAATTGTACAAATCATGGGCGCCCATAGGAATTTTTCTAGGGGGGGCAAACTTCAAAAAAATTTTCTAGGGGGGGGCAAATTTCAAATTTTTAACGAATTTAGTTCTGTTTTTGTTTACATCATGAGACACTAACCTAAAACTCTAGGGGGGCAAGTGCCCTACCTTGCCCTCCCTATGGGCGCCCATAGTACAAACGTCTCTTTTGACGTAGCATCATAAATTATAAGTAATAAAATGTTTCTGGGCACGAAATTAATTCGTAAGTCTTCAGTCTGTATTAAAACAATAAGTAGTTACAAGGATGCAATACGCCACCTGAAATCCTCAAAATCGCCAAGTTTGACGCATACTGCACGATTTGGCGACCAATACAACCCTCTTCACATGTCATGTAGTTCAGAAAAAAAACTCTACCCTATAGAATATATTGAATTCCATTTGAAAAGAAAGCTATACAAGTAAAAAAAAAAAAAAGTTGTTTTAGCCCCGATTAATAAAATACGTGCCCTCAAACTTCTAGAAATTTAAAAGTAGCTTCAAAATATAATCTGCTGAATAGGTTTTATTTAAATCAAAATGTGGGTTGTTACACTTGTACCCTTGTTACAAACTGGTCACAATTTCACGACCCCCCCCCCTCCTGCCTCCCTCAACTCCATGTGTGACATCATTTGCATATCAAGGGCGGATCCAGAGTGAATTATCATAAAGGTCCGTTGGACTTTTTAGATAGGTCTCTACCGTTCAAAGCGAAAATTAAACATTTGATACTGTGGAGTATACGAAAGAAGGGAGGGGGGAGGCATTGCCCCCTTGTTTTTGGGATGGCCCCTAAGGGGGTACATTCAAATAAACAAAATTTGCCTAACTGTTTTGTTATACAAAATAAACTTATTGCACCAGAAACTGAAAAAAATTCAAAATGATCCTTTGTATAAGCTGCACTAACTGAAATAAATGAAAAAGGGATCCTTTTATAAAACTTTCAGAAAAAATTCTTATGCATAGAACTGGCCTCACCATGTCACAGTGGTTATTTCACTGAAAATGTTAGACTGCCGAAGTGTGAAGGTCTCGCGTCCGGGTCCCATCGCGCGGCTGTCGATTTAATGGTCAAGAGTTTTTGGTAGGTTTTCTCCAAATGTAACGTGAATACACGTTAGAACCCCTTAAAAAGTCCTATCAAGGCACCCCCCCCCCATCCTTGGCAGATCACCCTAGTGTAGCGTTGCCATAATCGCACAAAAGAACATTAGCATAAAAATGCACGCAAAATATTAGAGTGACATGATCTGCAAAACTTTCGAATTCTTTTCCCTAGGTTTGGTAACTGGCTTTATCTTTTATTTCAGTGTATAGTACATCTTGTTAGCTTAAAAAAAAGAGACATTACAAAAATTTTGGAAGTGCTCCACATAATTAGTTATTTTGTATTTATGTTCCAAAATCATGATTTTTTTTTTTCGAAACACGCAGCCAAAAAAAAAAAAAAAAAAAAAATCCATATAGGAATGCATTAAAACATTTACAGAGTTCGAAATAAGTCACATTATTTCAAAGTTTATCAGACGTCCTTTGTATGGGTCACTTTGAGGATGTTTGAATTTTCAACAGAGCATCTTGTGTCAATCCGAGTCTATACATAAGTCTTGCACGGAGGATTTAGCACTCTGCGAGTATTTGAAGCAACTGTCTATATACGATTCCGCGAGACTTTGTTGCTTAGAGTGTACTAGGCATAGATGCCAACTACTACGGAATATAATTAACCTCGTTTTTTAAAACAAGACTACTCGGCTTAAGATATAGCAAAATTTTTGTACTTCGCGAGCGAGTTGGTTACTATTTAAAAAAAAAATTCTTCAAAAGTATTGTTTACAAAATTTGGTTAGTTGGCAGTTACAGTACTAGGCTTCAGCTCGTATGCAGTGGCAGATACAGCAGAAAAAAATTCATGAGGAGTGGGCTGACATCTCCTTTTTTTTTTTCTTGTCTTTATGTTTTGTAATTTCATGCAAGCATTCGTGCAAAGTGATCTTTTATAGTTTAAATTTAATTCGTTATGGGTAGGGCACGTGCCCCATTGCTCCCTCAGGCTCTCGTAATGCCCATATGCGATACGGGACTGGGTAATAAACAGGGAAAAGGCAATATAATGAAAGAGATGGGCCCGGTCTTTAAAAGATTATACATGACAAACTTCTTATTCTTGGAAATATAGAAGAAAATCTAAATTGTAATAGTGCGATGCTATCTACAACATTTTATAGTTTTTTGAAAGAGGTTCTTAAAAAAGAAAGAACTTACCTTCCTTAAAAATTATTCATATTTCAGTTTGTAAGCTGGGCATAACACTGGTTTTGGAAACAGACCAAATTTACCTTTAAATCTCACAGCAGTGGAACTATAACTACATCTTTTCAGAACTGTAAAATTTTGAAAAAAATATTTTCACAATATTAAAGGATAAATGTTACGATTTCCTCCTCATCCTCTATAAAAACCCAAGCTACAACTTCATTACCAAATTACTCAAATGGAATTATGACCAATAGCTTGTAAACTTCAACGGGTTAACAGTGGTTTAAAATCAAAGAAGAATATTAGCACATTATTTGTTCAAAATCTTATTACAATGTGTTTGAAATAATATAAGGGAAGGGGATTTTCATTTTATTAGACATTCTTCCCTTGCATTCGTAAAACAATGGTGGTTTATAATTTGGCATTTTATTTCAACTGATTCCGTGAGTGTTGCGACTATAACCTGATGGAATTTTATTACGTAAATCTGTAAGCCAGCCACCACCAATGATGCAGGTGCTCATGAGATTAAGTAATAGTCTTATTTCTTTGTAATTTATGATCCGAAACTAGTCTCATTTTAAAGAAGTCATAAGCTTGCATGTTAAGCATGCTTAAGACCGTTTTAAAAACCATATTGTCTTATAAATTCAAATGTTAAATGCAGAAGTTGCTGTTTAATTTGTAAGTAAGAAATATCACAAGCGCAAAAAAAAGTAAAGCAAGTTCAACAGTAAGAAACATTTTTATAAAATTCGCAAAAATAAAAAAAAAGAACAAAAAGAAATTCAGTAGACTAAAACCGACAATTATTTTTAAACTCGTGTCTAAAATCACAGAAAAGCAAGTGCCTGTCAAAAGTGTTTGCCATAAGCACTTTTCCATATAATTTTTTCTTTTCCTTTTTTTTTTTTTAATATTCTAAAAATATGAAAGATATTTTGGTAAAACGATAATTTGTTTAAATGATGCAAGTTTAATAGCACTCAAACTTTGGTTTTTCACACTATAGAAAATTTTGAGAAAGCCAATTAAGGCCACAATTTAGAGCGCAGCGTTAACAGTTACAAGACATCTATTATTGGGGCAATATCCAAGCCCCTAGTTGAGCGAACTGGACATTGGATCTTCAAAAAGATTGATATTTATAATAGAATTCAAAAATTACGGAAATGTATTGGTGAGGAATTAAAACCGAGATTTGTCTAAGTAGCTTTACTTATGTTTTGTTTTATTGAGAATTTACAAAAAATAAATCATAAGAGGGTAAAAATGACTGGCGTTAGAAGCAAAGTATGTTATAAATCTTTTAAATAAGGACAAATCAGTAAAATACAATTTGTTTTACCCATATCAATCATTTATTTAACAATCTTAAATCACACACACAAAATTTCTAGTGTATTTAGTGCATGTGCAGTAATCTCTTTATAATAAAGTCTGGCAATAATAATTTTTCTCCATCTAATAATTACGTTTTAAATTGTAGCGCAATCTTGACTTTAATAACATTAAAAATATTCTTCACACATATAATGACGTAATTTATTAGTTGTAGGAAGAGGCTGATAATTTATTTTTCCGACATACATTTTTCATTGATCCAACAGATGATATTGATTCTGGGGATGAAAATTGTACAATCTTGGCCCAATCGACATAAAAATGAAAATTAGTGAAAGAGAAGGGTAAAAGAACAGATTGTGAATCTCTCCCCTTTCCATCAATGGGTACATAAATTAATTGCTTCATATCCCACAGATGAAGTGCATTTCAAGAGTTTATAGGCAAAAAGAAAGTCCAAGAAAGCGACAGCTATTCCGAAAATGTAGACGCATCACAATAGAAACCTCAGAATACAAAAATCACTCGAAACAACTAAGAGGTTCACAAATAGAAGAAAATATGCCCGACTGCATTTTGAGTACAATTTTAACTGCCAAATTTTATGAACTTTTAATATTACGGAATGCAAAGCAATATATGAAAATGGAACTTTTCACGTAAAATAAATGTAAGTAAGTACTAGTACCTAGTAGTATATTATATTTTCTAAATCTGTGACTTGTTTTTACTTTTGAGTGTTCTATTTATACTACAATGAAAAATCTTAACAATTTAAAAATAAATAAGTATAACTTTGTCTAATTGATTGAAAAGTTATAATTAAGTACTGTTAAACTTGTCGAATTTACTCAGAAGTTTGTAGTACTTACTTACATAACTGCAAAAAAATCTCTAATCTCCATACAACGAAGAGTTCTGCATTTGTCTTTTCATTAACATGGTTCAGAATTGGTATCATAATAAAAAGCTTTGTAATGAAATTAATACTTTAATGCCAATCTTAAATGATTAGTTTTTTTTTTTTTTTTTTTTTTTGAGAGAGGGAAGAGTGTCACGGAGGCTTTTAAACAATAGCTTTTTAAACCAAGTGGTCATGCATTTTTTTCTGTGTGTCTTTGAGACTTCGTGTATGGTTTCAATAAATAAACAGAATTGTAACCAAGTAAAAAGGTTTATTTTTTTATATAAAAATATTACATAGACATAGAAGTAAAAAAATAACTGGAAACAGTTGATATTAAATCCTCCATCAAACATTTATATATAAAAAATACATATACTTTTTATTGCATTCGTTATTTTCAAACATCATTAGACCTGGATAAGTTTTACAGTTTCCTTTTCCAAAGAATAAAACAACCATTTTAAATCATGCTGACTAAAAGGCTTGACTAAAAACGAAGTAAAAAATTTTTTACTATTTAAATCCACGGAAGATAAGGAAAAAAATATAAAAAAGACAACACTTTGAACTTTGTTTATAACAATGACCGAAATGGATTATGAACGAGTGCTTAAATACATCTTCACAATTATGAAATCGCAATGACAATGATAATACTCCAGCCTTCGATTATCTCACCATTTGTTTCTGTCACCAGACAATACTGATTATTCCTTTGACTACGATGACACATGCTTTAAATACAACTTTGATTAAACAGAACTGTAATAGTTAAATGCACACTGAAATCACATTTAGCGCTTTTTTGTTTGTTACAGGAGTTGCATTGAACATACAGAAATTCCATTTGGTGGAAAAGAATAACGTACAATTTATATATTGATGTCACAGTACTTTGAATGATTTTTGTGTATGGTATATTTTCAAAATGTGGCTACTATCTCTACAATCTTTTATTACTCATTTTCATAAATCCTATGAAAAAGTTTTTCCATTTTTGGTTTTCTTTTGTTCAAAAAGGAAATATTTCAAACATTTTTTGTGATGTCTATTTGCTTTAAGAAACTTGAAATTACACCATTTCTTCTGCAAATACAATAAGACTTTTTCATGAGATAATAACCTACATAGAATAATACACATGTTCACCTTATGATTTATAGAAGACTCGCTTAAAATAAGTGGGTTATATTTAAATGTAAAGTTGATCTACTCATTCATGTCGAACACATTTAGAAGGCTTAGCTAAAACTCTGATCTTTATTGCATTTAAAAGTATATAAAATAGTTAAGTATAAATTCACAGATTAAATATGCCACAAAGTAATTTAAAATTCCAGCTGAATTGGCATGATTTTTTTCTCATCGAGTTAAAGTTCCAAATAATCTAAAACTACCAGCCGATACATCCTTGGCGTTTTCCAGTGAACATCCATTCATAGTTAAGTATAAAAATCAATTTTATAAACCATGAACTACCTGCATTTATATAAAAATTTATTTTTCACATGTGCAACTTCAAGTATGAATCCTTAGTTTATAATACAGCGATAAAACGACTCCTTCATTTTTGCTTATTGAATCATGCTTAGGCAGTATACATTTTTTTTTTTTTTTTTTTTTTTTTTAAGTGGGTGCTTCAATTTACAAAAATTACTTTTCTCGCTGCTTACTATACTTCAGTGTCTTAATTATGTGTTATGATTTTCAATCTGGCAAGTCTTCTATATAAAATCTTGAAACACATTTACTGGTGAAGATAATGCACTTCCATCCTTCTGTAGAAAGAAATATACTGTTTTTCTTATACGACAAGGTGAAATTAGGAAATAACGCGACAAATAAAATTTCCCATCGAGGGAAATAAAATGAAATGCTGTTAAAGTAGTTTTCATTGTAGAACTGGTATCTTTTCTCCGGTAGGTCGAACAACAACAGCCCGACAGAAAATTTCTTTTTGTTGCAGCCAGCTGTACGAGTTGTCGAACATCAAAATGTCTAAAAAAGAAAATTTTACTCATTATTATTCAGTTAAAAATGTTAAAAGTTAACTCCTGATTTATCTAGTAATAACGAAGTACACGTTGTTCCAGTAAAATTAGTCAGTTGTTTTGATCACCCCAGGCTCTGCTTATCTGGCGTAATTTGTTCGAGGCTTAACTATTTCAGCCGAAAAACTGAGATATAGATAAGGCCATTGAAAAATCTTGAGCTTTCTTGTTGTGTGGACTAATTTAGACACGTTTTATTTCTTATAAGTTATTTCTGATTATACAATATCAAGTTGCACCTGATTACAATGCAATGGCAGTAAGTTGTTGCAATCGACTTAGAATACAAAATCTTAAGTGATGTACGAAAAATTATGCACAATGAAACAAAAATGCACATTTTAGCAAAAATAAAGGTTAGAATTAATTTAATTTCACTGGTACTGGTTTTTGATTAACTTTACTTTTGCCGATAAATATATTTAAATAAATTTATTTTGTCAAAAAAAAAAAAAAAAAAATCTTGCTAACAGAAAACAAAAATCCTTCCCTTGTTCACTCAATAAATCGTCGGCAGCGTAATAAAATTTTTTTTAAGGGTAGGCTATGGTCATAGTGCACAAAGTCTATAGTCAAAGATCATAATACACAAAGTCTAACCTTCCAACAGAGTCAGTATCTCTATAGGTAGTACCCCGAGTCTCATTCAAATTTTTTGAGGGAGGATCTCTGAATTTTTCCCATTACATCTCAGAGATTATTTTTTTACTTACTTATTTATTAAGCATGTTTCGAGTGGCAGCTACATATATTTATTTGAGAAACTAGAAAAACTTATTTTACTTAAACATAACGCTCAATAAATAAAAGAATTATTTTGTCTACACTAGATAAATGAATGCCCTCTTTTTTGGAGGGAGAGGTTAAAGCTACCCAGCTTATCTCCTTGATTTGGCAAGTGTATGTCTCAGTATTAATCTTTTTCACGTTCAGAAAAAAGGAACTTTAAAAGTAAAAGCATCGGCAATTTGGAGAAGATTTTGTTTTAACTAAGGTTTTTCCCTTCACCCTTCACTTTCACAAACTCCAAATTTGTATGAACAGTAAAAAAAAAAATCTGGAATAAAGTAAATACATTTAATATTTTTATTTAGTGGCGTCATCTATTGCTTTAATTGTTAAGTAAAACGTTTTCGAAACAGATAGTTCGAGATGGCAAGCTCATGTGCAGGTATTATTTCCGTTACAGAAAGAACTGGAAGTTTGTTCTTGTTCATTTATTGAAAAATTAAGTAATTCATAAACAAATATCATGCATGAACTTTCAATTTTTTGTAAACATTTTTAGTTTAAAAATGTATAACATAGGTTTTATTTAAGTAACCTTACCTTTCTACTTCGTATAAATTTGTATCAACTTAAAATGCTATACTCCACAGCATTTGAGAGCCTTTAATTTAAACTCGCAGGGTAGATAAGTACATTTCTTTGTTTCCAAAATGTTTAATTTCCGAATGCTTTCCCATCCAAATGCTATATTACATATATAAAATCAAAAAGTAAAACACTATGAATATTACTGCAAAAATGACACATCCCAAGTGGGAAAAAAAAGGAAAGAAATAGAGCCAAACAAAATGATAAAAGAATGAATGGAATGGAAATTATAACCTCTAATACCATCCTCAGGAGCCATACCCAGAAAATTATATTTAGAGACAATATTGATTGGAGAGGCATCCATCATACCATTTTACATTTTAGTTTAGTGTCAAAATTAGGTTTGTGACAGAGACATTCTAACTATGAGACAAATTTGCATAGAAAGTCAATTTCAAAAGAAAGTATCACAACTATCTAGGAAAGGGCTGGTATTAACAAGGAAAAGTTAATTCGCCCTCAAAACGATCAACACAGGCCAATGAAAATACACTCTTTAACATTAGCCATCTATGATGTAGATTCCAATGGGAAACATTTTACACTCGAGAAAGTCTTAATTTATTTTATTCTGTGGTATAGTGGAAGTAAGCAATAACCCAGAACTCCATGCCGATAGACAGTTGCACAATATTTTATTGAGATTATCAACAATGAAAAAATAATCCAGTTAGTGCGGTGGCTGGCAAAATAGCGACATGAAACGTGACTTATTGGGCAGAGACCAAAGCATGAAGTGTGTGTGAAAAAGGTCCGAGAACCAAAAGCCAACCTGGCGATGGAACTGAGCGCTAAAAGGAACTGTTGCCAAATAAATCGCCAGATTGTAAAAGTGAAAAACATTGCGTTTTATATGTGTATGCTAAAATTTAAATGTGACACGCCACAAGGGGGATCAATAGAGGTAAAATGTAACCTATGCAAAATTATTAAAACCTGTGGGAGCGAAGAAAACTAAATGAATTCTCAGACTAAAGGCACCACCAAACTGTATTGCAAATGCTAAAACCAAAGTAATTTAAGAAACAGTTTAAATAGCATTATGTATAGATGGGAGATTTAAAAATGTCAAAGAGTATTGAATTTAGAATAGGTAAAGGGAAATCAGTGGTAGTTATAATTGTGTGAATTAACTGTATGAAAATTATAAATATGTGATTAACTGCATCACACCATCCTCATTAAAATACTTCATATATTTTTAGAACGAAAAGATACGTACATGTTCCTGGATGGTCGCATTGGTACATGCCAGTTTCACAAGCCAGGTGGGCTTCTACCCTCTGTTTTGGGATCAGCTCCTTCGGTTTATTCGGCAGTTCATCTATGGATTGGAAATAAAGGCCGAATCCTATGTCTTTGTTTTCAGTTTCAAATTCCCATTCGATGCAAGAGCCCGCTTCTTCCACATCCAGCACAACGTTCACCTTTGACATCCGAGAGACGCTCAACTTCTTGACTCCTGGTTGATAGCAAAGTCGCCTGTCACTGCTGCGGAAGTAGTAGCTCTGGGGAACAGGGCCACCTTGGTTAACCTGCCAAAGGATTGAGTTACAATTATGTTCTGTAGGTTTTAAAGGAAGCAGTTATTTCTGGGATTACATTAATCGAGAAGTGTAGAAACCATAAAAATGACAGATTTTGAAGTCTGTGGCACGAAATGAGAATTTAGATTAGATAACCGAACGGTTGCCATTTATGTGGCCCAGTTCCAATTTAGAAACGGATGCGAGACGAGATAGATTTGCAGTTGCAGTTTGAAACCAGACAAGCCTATAGTCTGTTTGCCGAGTCGAGAGAACGAAACTAAACAATTGCACGTGCAAACTGGCGAAGAGTAAACACCTGGCATTTTGCCAAAGCGCCAAACACAGGGTGAATTTCTGCTTTCTTCCATTTACGCTGTTTGGAATTAAGAAAGGTTAAATTCGCCTAACTAGGGATTGGTGCCAAAAAATGTAATTCATTGGTAACCCGTTTGTTTACTTTTGTTCTCTCATTTCCGCGAACAGACTATAGATCTCAATACCATATAGGGATTGTGCGAGACGAGACAAAGTTCTGCAGTTGCAAAGATAGACGAGAAATCCTCTATTTTCGATTTTTCGTCTCAAGTACATCCTTACTCAAATTTGATCAATTTTAATGTTTCACGGCAAAATAGTTTCTTTTGCTGGACAAGTGAAACATAACTTAAATGAACTTATTTTTTAAACATTTTAGCTCAGCCTTAAAGTCCTGCCAAGTTATAAGTTGCAACTTCTCTGCATTATACTCTCCAGCATTCAACTTTTAACTAACATCCATAATGCTTTTGAAAGTCGCACTCTTTAGAAATAGTTTTCCCTCAAAATAGGATTTGCATTTTAGTTAAAATATCCTTGGATGCATCGAGTGTTTTTGCGTCAAAAATTTTCAAACGGGACCAACAGGGAGTATTCCTTTCCCCCCCTAGTGAATATTAGAAATGAATAAAGAATGACATTTTCAAAAAAGCAGACTATTAAAGCTCATCACTAATTTTCTACACCATGCAGTACAATGACTAGCTACATTCCTCATATGACAAAACTTACTCCTGAGTAGAATTAATTCATTTGAAAAATTAGAAATAAATAGTAATTTAATTTAAAAATTCTACAGTATTGAAGATGGTAATAACCCTCACATATCACAAGTCATTATTACACATTGTTTACTATTAGAACTATATGTACTAGGTAATTCTAACCCATCACGAGTTGGCGGCCATGACGTATGAGACACATGTTTTGAGAGTTTATATTAATGAGTTCGAGCCCATGAATGACATTAAGTAGTGAATTAAGATTACCTAGGCTAATAATCTTATAATTCACTTCTTTATTTCTATTTTCTTCAGCTAAAACGCAGAAAGAAACCCTCAAAACACCGCGCCAACTAGTGATGGGTAAACTGTAGAAGTCACAGATGAATTCTGTTAGAATTTTCGTTAGTCTATCATATTTTACGATTTATAGTACCGTAGAGTAACAAAGTAATAAAAAGTAATCAATGAAAATTTGCATACCGTAGAAGAGCATCTAGGATCTCCATCGGGATCAGTTCTTGTACCGCCTAGAGACTTCGGTAGAACGTCGGCATCAATGAGTTGTAGAAGTTCTTCTTTCCATCCCTCTAAAAGTGTAATAGGTTGTCATTATTTTTGTGAAAGGAATTTGTACGTATGCTTCTTATATATTTATGTTTTTCTATACTCTATGGCAGCTTCCGTTAATTTTTATTAAATTTTTAATCATCCGAACATTTGCTGGAAATTACCCAAGAAAAATGATTTTGGTATTTATGTACTGAAGCTGTGATGATCATGAACTGAAAATAATGTCAAGAAGATTTACAGATCCATCAAAGTGAAGAAGTTTAGCATCACATTTCTTGATTGTTACATTTCCTGTAATGCCAAGGTTTAACGAAGTGAATAAAATATTATTTGGAAATTGCACTATTAAAGTTTCATTGCCAGAGTAAAATTCATACAATATATGCCATATCATATTTGTTTTAAATGTCTACTAGTAAATTGGAATAATATATGCAGAGCTTGCAATAATAGCTAAACCCAGTTACGGTCAATTAACAGGAAAGAATAATTATTAGTTAATTTTCAGATTTTTGTCAGGTAATAATAGATAAATCATTTAACAAAATATGTAGTTTCTAAACTGTATTTTACTTATGAAATTTCATCTTATCTGTACACCTGCAGACTTTTTTTTGAAATTTAAAAATTTTTACACTTAAAACTATATTTTACCATTAAATGTAAGAAAAAAATGAAATAATCATTAAAAAAAAGTTATATACCTGAAAAAAAAAATTGGGGCAGGAAAAGACAAAAACATATCAAAATTTTCGCATTTCCGCAAAACACCCTACCTCGAAAAATTACTAACATATTCAAAATCTGTAAAATGCATAAGATTATTGATAATATAATCTAGGGAGTAGACTATTATCAAGAAGCTTGTCCAACTACATGAGAAGCTGGAACAGTAAATATCTATGAATATGGTAAGAAATGCGAAAACCGCCAACAACTTTAAATACAAACAGCCATAAATTGAAATATTATTAGTTTATGTTAATGAGCATAGTCTATTCCCTAGAATAATATATAAACAACATGAGAACAAAAATTCATCCCATTCGATGCATTGGTTTTTAAGTTATGATGTTTTGCGATAAATATATCGTCAAAAAACTTCATTTTGAGAAAACGCTAAAAACAACTTTCATATGCACTTTATTTAGCTTGAAGCTACCAGATACCTTAATAACTACCTGATTTATAAAATTCACCTTCTTTAGCATCATAAACACTTATTTTTTTTTTCTTTCGCAATGATTTTAATATTTTACAAGGTGTTTTTAAATGCATAAACAAAAAACATCAAAATTGTCGCATTTCCGCAAAACACCACAACTCAAAATATTGCTTACATATTCAAAATCTGTAAAATGCATAAGATTAATGATAATATAATCTAGGGAATATGCTATTATCAAGACGCTTGTCCAGCTACATGAGAAGCTGGAACAGTAAATATCTATAAATATGGTAAGAAACGCGAAAACCGCCAAATACAAACAGTCATAAATTGAAATATTATTAGTTTATGTTAATGTGCATAGTCTATTCCCCTGAATAATATATGAATAACATGCGAACAAAATTTCATCCCATTCAATGCATGAGTTTTTAAGTTATGTTTTGCGATAAACAAATCGCCAAAAAACTTCATTTTGAGAAAACACTAAAAACAACTTTCATATGTAATACACTTTAATCGGTTAGAGCTACAATATACCTTAATAACAACCCGAGTTATAAAATTCACCTTCTTTAGATTCATAAACATTTATTTTTTTCTTTCGCATTGCTTTTAATATTTTACAACGTTTTTTTGAATGCTGAGTGGAATGTCGCTTTGAGTCGAAAATGCGATTATTATCAAGGGCTGCATAGCCTTTTATGGTGAACTCACCAGGATCACTGATCAATTCGGTTAAAATTTCTAAGCAACCCCTGTACCCATCATTGAAATTTATAACTGCATCAAATGCACCTACTTTTAAAAGCCGAAGGCACACAAATACTTCTTTCGGTACTCGCTGCCAAATAATTCCATTCAAGCATTCATTTGCGTTTTGAGTCTTCCCATGTAAGCATTTGCTCAAAAGTTCTTTTTACACAACTCTAAATACACTGGCTTTATGATGTTTAGGATACTCTGCAGTAAACCAGCATATTTCTCCTTTACAGGCAACTTCTGTGCTATTGCCCTTTGATAGTAGCACCAACTATCCGTACCAACAGGACATTGTCCGTGCATCGGATTCTTGGCACTTTATGCACAGTGAAATAAAACAGCTATGATATTTTGCTGCATCTTTTGAAGATTGCCAGAATTGCTTCGTATAGCAATTCCATAATAATTTTGGAGTCTGTCAATGAAGTTATCCGTTAACTTTCCTTTTCCAGACAGACCTTTTGTCGTAGATTTTAATTTTCGCAAACGTGACCCTACTCTTTTTTGAACATGGCCAATACATTCGAGTTTAGTCACACTGTTTTCACCATATGTATCTTTTACAGTCATGAACGCTTTTGAGTCACCATCACCAAAGTACTCTGCATATTTCAAATTGTATTTTTCTACGGATCTCTGAAAGATTCGCAAAGCACCAACAGTTTCCATTTTTGCTGATGATCCGGCAAAATTGCATTGGCAAACATGATCCATTTTTAAAGTTTCGTATTCAATAGTTCTTGGGAGTTGGTCAAGTTTTTTTACACGTAGGACAGTATGATTGTTGACTAACGAATAAGAATATTTCTAGCTACGGATTAAAACGACTTGAATTACGTCTATAATAATGAAACTTGTACTCACCTCTTCCCGAACGATCAATTTGACTCAGACGCAAGGATACAAGCTCTCATATTCCTTTAAACTATTTAATTAGGGATGAATAAAGAATAGCGAATTACAGCTTATATAAAAACGAATATTGGCTTGAGCGACTCACAAAGCCTATGAACAGAATCAAGCCTTTTTTGGAACTGCTTTTTTCCCACGACTCCATTGAATGCGAAGTAAGAGGGAAAAAAATAAAAAATAAAACTGTCTCTTTCTCGGCAGCTGGCTTTCAGTGGCGCCACTCCAGTCTCGGCATGTGAATCAACAATGATGATAACACTTCTATATCGACAACTTTCCCAGTATCGATGGATATTGCAGCAACACATCCATTCATAGACTTATCCTCTGCGCTGCCATGTTCCATCCACAGAGACTCCACATTTCACCACTTCATCACCTACATCATGTTTTTCTGCTACAATGCTTGCAGCCTTTTTCATCGAGTTCTCTGCCACTTTTTTCACAGCTGAAAAGAGTTTCTTTTCAATTTTGACATGGGCAGTTCTGCTAAGGGAAGGTAAATTTAATGCCGAGCATAATTTAAATGCAGAAGAGGAACCCTTTCCAATCTGCCTCATGCCATACACCACTCTGATGTTCACTTCCGCTGCATTTTGAACTTTCGCCGAAGAAGCGAAGGCCTTGCGAAAGTCACACTTTAGGCATTTTAGTGAAAAATTTGAGCACAAACCAGCCCGACTGTCTTCTGATAATATCAATTTATGCTGTCTTAATTGTTATGCTCAAAGTTCTTCAAAAATACTGCACAAATCCGGTTTCCGGAAACATTTTTTCTTTCATAATTTTCTTCCAATGGCGAAGAATCTAGCTTTGAAGAGCTAGCAGTGGAAGGCAAACTTTCAACATGTGAATCGGAAGCAATTTCCTCAGCGTCTGCTTCACGAAAACGATTTCCATAAAACTGTCGTTTACGTTTCCGACCTATGCTTTTAACCATTTTCTTACGAAAAATAAAAACAAATACTGTAAAAGATTAATAATAATATCAGTTAAAACTAGCGAAATAAAGAAAACGTGCGGGCGAAAAGCCATGTAAACAAACGTGCACAGATCTATTTTGTTGCCATTTTAAGAAACAAAAAAACACATTAACTGTTGCCAAACATATTTTTAATATTAATTAATGTTCAATTAATGTTTCTATTCAATAAATATTACATAGGGCTAAGTTTAATACTTATATTTTTATAAAAAACACCAACGTAAGCAAACACTTCCGATCACTTTCGGTTTCGGGATGAATGGTTCCGGACCTTTAAATTGGGGACAACTAATTTTCAAACTGCTATATCTCTGCTTCTACTTGAGATATCATAAAAATTCAAGTGGTTTTAGAAAGATAAAAGATCAAATTTTATTATTTCATCAAAATTGAAAAATCGATTTTTTGACCGAAAATTACGTTTCTGGGGTGTACGGATACCTTAAAGAAAGATCAATTAATTATTCCTAAAGTGAGCTCAAAGCATTTCGATGACAGTTATACTTTTTTTTGCTTTTGATGGTCTGTTCAAATTACTTTTCCGACTTTGATCTCTTGAATAATGAATTTATTCTACTAAATTTAAATATTTTAAATTTGCATTTGCATTATCAATTCCTTTGTTTTATATTAAAGGAAAGAGGAAAAGGAATAAAACATTAAATAATCTTTAAAAATAGGCCCGAAAAGTTTACCAAGTTCTTTAATATTTTTCGATTCACTGCTTGTAAACCTGCCTCTCAAAATGATTAAGCAAACAAAAGATAATAAACCTTTGAGAAAAAACTGCATTTTATTCCAAAATGCCAAAAACTATTCTGAATGTTTTACAGATATACTAGTAACGTACTTTAAAATTTTATGAAAATTATCCATATGATCCAATTTTTAAACTCTTCATCATCATAACAATGGTATAAAATTGTATTTGCAGATGAATGAGCAAAATTTACCATTAAATTTAATGAAAAAAAGAAAGAAAATGAATTATTTTATGCATACCTTTTCCAAATATCTTTATTTTGCTAAGTGTGTTTCCAGTGAAGAGAGGTTTGACAACGCTGAATATTAAGGTGAAATATACTGAAGCTGTAACAAATTGAAAATTAAATTTTTCAAACATTTTATGGACAACAGTTGCTTATATTAATTCATTTTTTAATATTGAAATAACGTCAAGTTTCCGGAATGGCAAAAGTAAGCAATTTACAAGCAAATGCCAAGTTAAATAAAAATGAAATTAAGACTTCCAGCCCTACACTATTGTCAATATAAAGGATTCCCAAGAACACTGACCCTAGGCTTTTATTGTGTTAAATATTGATCATAAACGTATTTAATAAATTACAAAAAGGTACAGAAATTTTTATAGCACTGATAAATTTTTCTGGAGATTAAACCTCTAAATAAATATCACACTTTATATGGCCCCAGTACACAAGAAAATCTCATTTAGTAGAATGTGTCCCACACATTAAATAAGTGTTGTAGAAAATTTCAGCATTTCCTCATAAAAAGGCTGCAATGTATGACAATTATGACTTAAACCGCTTTTTACGGGCTTTCGAGGAGGAAAAATCCAATCAAAGATCTCCTTTTAGGAGCTGTATCACAAATTGCGCAGGAAAACAATATTTGCATAAGTACATATTACGTTTTGCTATTATTGGTATATTATAGTCCCTTACCAACTTTGTTCAAGTACATCAACCTTTTTAAAATGAAAGTCTGAAACTTTGTACATCATGGGGATTATTTGTACGGGGAACATTTTACTCATCGGTAAATTTTTTGTACCGAGATAATTTAAATAAATACAAAATTAAAATTTTATACTAATTCTCTTGAACATTTTATTCGATACTTTAAATTTCTGCACCTTTTATTATGTAACTTTTTACTTTATTGTCTTTGGGACATCTTGTATACATATTGTCGTTACATTGAAAGATAAGTTTTATGAATGAGATTTTAGTATAGCAAAATAGTTATCTCTTAGCCCTGTTCTCTTCATGCAGCAAGGGAATACACTTTATAAGAATATTTAAAATTTTCTTAACATTTTGTACGATAATTTAAAAACATCTACAACTTAATCGAAAACAGTAACTTTTTGAAAATTAAAAATATAACACTAATACGCATAAATTTTTAGAAAATCAGCGAATTCCCATCATTCTAATATTAATTCAACAAGAGTTTTAGTAAGAGGCGCTTTAACATGAAGTTTAATAATTGCTCAAAAATTCAATCGTCTATTTGATATGTAAACAGTCATAAGTAATTAAATATAACACAATAAAAAGGCTTCTATTGTGTTAAAATGTTGCTGATTGTCAATATTAATAGTAACATTAACAATACTATGTAGAAGAGGTTTACATAATATCTAAAAATATCCAGATCTTTCATTAAATTTGGCTGTAAATATTTATAAATGACACCTTTTGTGCTCTTTTCTAACATTCAGCCACAAAGCTCTGATATAGGCAATCTTTAACTAAGTTACCAATCTCAACTCCTACTCAAAAGTTAATCTTTGAGTAGAAGATAGGCTGTTGTACAGGCATATTTAACTGAGTGAGAAAAATTGTCTCTGTTAAAGAATACTTTAAAATATTTTAATTTTAAAATTTAGGCAATCTTTAACTAAGTTACCAATCTCAACTCCTACTCAAAAGTTAATCTTTGAGTAGAAGATAGGCTGTTGTACAGGCATATTTAACTGAGTGAGAAAAATTGTCTCTGTTAAAGAATACTTTAAAATATTTTAATTTTAAAAAATGCAGAATGAAAGGTAAAAATGCGAATGAACGGTAGTAAGAAATGTAAAAGAAAATTGTTTAGGTATTAATGTTTTTGCTTCTTGCATTGTCTTTTAAAAGTAAATTTTAGCATATATTTCAAAATCAATACAGTCATAAGTATAAAAAAAATCAAAAACAGCTATGGAAAAAAATTTAGAATAATATTAGATAGAAAAAAAAAAACCCCAGAGTTTCAGAAATGTTCTAACATTTTTCCGGATTTGTCTTATATGAATTTACCTCTAATACTAATGCCGTGAAAGATTTTTTGTTCTTTGGTGAACAAGGAACATATTAAAAAAAATTCACGGCTTTCAAATTAATTTAGTTTATTAGCGGAACACTTTTTCTTCAATGAGAATAATACACAGTATGTTAAGTTTTTTAATACTAATGCAACATATCAAGTAAAACAAAAGTTTGAATCAGAAAAAAGTTATGCAACCTCCGAATAGAGGTTTATTTTCAAAGAACAGCTGTTATCTTAGTTTCTTTGACAGTTTTTAAAGTTAAATAACTTACCATTAATTACAAAGGCAAATTTTAATCTTTCAGGATAATGAGCTTCGTACGTCATCATAAGATAAGCTAGCATTTGCAGAGCTGAAGTGAAATTAAAGGAAAGAGAATTAATTTTGCAAAATACGAGTTAGTTGCTTATTTACAGTTTTACACGACAATAGAAATTTATGTTAATTTATGAATTTAAAATGTTATGCTATCGCTTTACATTTAGCTATAGCAAACAAAAAATCCACAATTTAAAAATTCATTTTGCAAAACTAATATTACTGAAGTAGCATATTTTCAGTACATACACTAAAAATTCATTTAAATTTGAAATTATAGAAAATTGATGCATGATTGATACTATTGAATTTAATGCTTTTTTTTAATGTCAGTCTTGGATAGCGGTATTCACCCAAATGCCGTGACTGAGTTTGTCGAATAACCAGTTGACTTAGAGACAGTGTTAACCAGTGTCAGAGACAAAGTGGAAATTTTATTGTTCAGATGATATAGCATCCTTTGTAATGGGTCCAGGGAATATTTTCCTGTCTAACCTTTGAAGTAGCTCGCTCTGCTGAGTTAACGTACATGTTTAATATTTGGTGATTACGGCCTTTAGACAAGCATAAGCTAATAAGGTTAGTTATTAAATGTTAACCTTTTGTTTAATTCTCATTGATTATTTTTATTTGATTTCTAAAAGTTTGTAATTCTGTTCTTAGATCTTTGTAATTCTGACTTAGATGCTACCCACTGTTTTTAAATTAGTTAGGGTCATGATTCAGTTGTTGACCAGTTTCAGATATCCGATTTATTCAATTAAAAATTATGATTTTTTGTTCACAGTAAGAAATATTCAATCATACTTTACTAATTAATTCATATAAATTACTTCTTTAATTGAATATTTTATATAAAAAAGCCACAACGAGGTGACAGAACAAAACGTTATGTAAAAAATAGTGCGACAAAAGAAATCCAAACGAATATTACTTACTTGGCTTGTGCGTTGCTTTTGCAAATGTGTAGTTCTCAAAATCAAATATGTAAATCCATTGATCTATTTCTTTGCCGGACTACAATTTAAAGAAACAATATATTTGGTGATATGCTCAAAAGAAATTTACAAACACAAAACAACGCCTTGACGAATAATTGAAACAATCTTTCTAGTAGACTACGTTTTCAATGAAGGACTTTATGAAAAAACTCATTGAGCCATAGCTACTTAAAAATTGAATAAATTTCAGGAAGTGTTTTGTGTCTGCAAATAATAGTACTCTAAATACTGAATTTAAAATTAAAAAAAAACATACAAGTTGCAGAAAGTTCTTCCCATTAGATAGCAAATGATTTTAGTTAGAGAAAAAACAGTGCAAATGAAAACTGAGGTGAAAGTATTTTTAGAAATTTTCAGATATTGGATATTTATTTGCATATTTATAATTTTGCTACACTTTCAGAGCTACAAACCTGATTCAAAATTCCGATAGAAAAAAAAATTCTGTTAATTTTGAATCAGAATTTTACTCCTTTGAACACCAGGGAAAAAACCAGAGTAAGAAAGATGTTTTTAATTCATTGAACTTAGCAGTGAGCGAAGCTCATTAACGTAGAAAATATAAAAGCAGTGTTACAAATAATTCGATGTACATTTTCTTTAATTGTCATGCTTCAAGATAAATATTTTACAGCTTAAACCAGAGCTCAGAAAACTGAAAAATATTCTATAGCTGCTAAGGAAATAAGACACTATGCAGACTAAATTGAGCTCAGATATTTATGATTTATAGTAGTTTCTTTTACCATTAAAATGATTTTAAAATAGTAAAGTGGTTCGTAATATCTTTTGAAAATACAATTGAAAGCAAGTTAATCCGAGATGATCGCTCAACATCCCAGTTTTTAAAGAAAAGCGCTATTCTAAGGGCTAAATATCACACACATAAAAAGAGAAAAATGGTTCGATGACTATTGAAAGATAAATATAATTTTCTATTTACCTTCATACTTTGTTCTTTCATCCGTGTTGCATCAGACTCCAGACGCTGTACAACAGATTTCACACAATCGTGCTTCTTGGCGG
This sequence comes from Cheiracanthium punctorium, assembly GCA_038373885.1. Lineage (NCBI taxonomy): Eukaryota > Metazoa > Arthropoda > Arachnida > Araneae > Cheiracanthiidae > Cheiracanthium > Cheiracanthium punctorium. The sequence goes on from JAWZYV010012130.1 coordinate 847,807, forward strand.
ATTTTAACAGACCTAAACACAGAAATGCATAAGATTTATCATAGCATCCTTTTCACGTAAATTTCTAGGCTTACAAGGAGCAAATATGTAGTAAGGAGAGAAACACACTAGTGAAAAATCTATAAATGGGAAAATTTAAGCATATGCCCATTCATAGAAATGTTGGTTATACATTTATCACAGTGTAGAACAGAAAAATATCAATTTACATAAATAAACCGATTTACTGAATTTTAAACTATTTCTTGTTGAACTGTACAAAATATTACTTTACCAACAATCATGCCGTTTAATATAATATATTAAAATTTCCAGTACCTCATATTTGCAATACATTTTTAAAAGAATACGGACTGCCCAAGCAAACAACCCGTAAATTTAGCATGTTTTAAAGATTATTTCAACCTGCTGAAACCCACAGTTTTAAATTTCAAAGGAAGAGATTCTCTTTATTTCACAATGTTGCTATCCCATTATATGTGTTTGAATGAAACAGGGCAATCACGAACTAAGCAACTAAATCCAGTGAACAGCGAAGTGAAGTATTAGCTATTGTACGTTTTGAAATGAACAAGTGCATACAGGGTTGTAGTATTAGATATTACCACACTAGCCTTTCTTAAGTTAGCGGCAATAATTTGCATCCTTAACCAAATTTCACTTTTTTATTTCACGGGAAATGAAACTAATTTCCTGCAAAATATAGCGAGTCAAAGGAACATGCAATATTTTAGTAAATTTTCTTAAATACTTAAAAAAAAACTATTAAAAAAGTAGTGTCAACATTTATATATCACTAAAGGCAAGTGTTAAAAGTTGGGGAATGTTACAACAAAATAAAAGGGGAGAAATACAACTTTATCATAACTACTGTAAGCCAAATCGAAAACATCTCTTTACAAAAAATTATTTTTAACATGTTAATACTCATGCATTTATCTGAACTAGCTAAAAATACGGATTGCTCTAAATTTGCGAAACTCGGCCCATAATTTACACGACTCATGAATATAGAGGGATTTTAGTTAAAATGTAGTGACTCAACATAGTAGAGCATTTGAAATACGCTGAGAAATATTTATTTTTATAGTAGAATGATTTTTTTAAATATACAAATTTAAGTTGAACTACTACATGTGTGAAATTGAGCAACAGTTCTACATACTATTGGTCAGTTTTAAGTACATATAAACCTGGAACTACAGCTTAGAGTCAATATCGCTGATGATGAAGACAAATCTCTTCAAAAGGAAGGATTCGAACTTTTGAGCTCTAAGATCGCGTTCATTCTGTCGAACATTTGGATATGAAATGGTTTTGAAGACAGTTGTGTTATAAGTATATTCAAAAGGTACGTGTGAAACATTTAGTCTGGTCAGTAAATTAAACGAACGGATTAAATTCTCAAATGTTCAGAATTTTTTTAAAAGCAGTCAAAAATTTTAGTAGCTAAATTTAACAGAAAAACCTAAGCCATATAGTATTTTTTTTATTTAAACAGTGGATCAGGTAAACTATCTTTATATAACGGAATCAAATGCCGTATTGGCCCGAATATAACCCGATGTTTTCTGACTAATCATTTCACGTAAAAAAAAACAGACTCCTGCTGAATTCGAGGTCTAAATATATGATTTTTCTAATTAGCTTAATGAAAAATTTCGGCGCCACGTTATATTCGGGCTAATACGATAATATTAGTGGATCTTGTCCTCTATTCGGTAACTCTTTAATCACTTATTGATACCAAATCGCTTAGCTCACTCGCTATACAGCTTCAAATATTTCACTTAATGTTCTACGCATTAAATAATCAATGTTTGCATTTTGTTGCATGTAAATCAGTTAGAGATAGACTTATAAATTACAACTGAATAACAAGGATTTAGAAATTTCTCGCTAACTGCAATAGATATAATGAAGCTGGGTTTAAATTCGGGAAATTATTTCATTCCGAGGATTTGGCGAGATTTCGCCAAAAGCCGCTAGGTTTGTAGATTTTTGTCGTGATTTTCAGGACGGCTTTCAACAACTTCGTCTTTTCAGGACCATTAACGAATTACACAATAGGATTTTTGAAAGTATCCTTTTAAAAATAAAACTGCACACGAAAAATAATGTAAAGCCCCTGACAAATAGCCATTAATTACGACTGACAAATGCAGACGGCGTCAAAATGCCAAATGCCGATTTATTCTTAAGTTTTTATTGAATCAAGAAAAAAGGTCACTAATTATGAAAATCATGTATAAACGAATATTTAATATTTTTACAGGTTTAAAAAAAGTACAGCATTTTTCACAGAATATAAACAAAAGCTGCTTCCATGCCCGAGCTGCTTGTAAATAAAATCTTGCTGTTGCCAACTTTAGTTTTTTATCTTAGAAATAAAGCCCGATTTTGCGACCACGTAATCGCTTTATATCTGTACTAATTTTCTCAAAATTATCTCATGAATTTATTATGTAAAATAAAAACATCCTTTTATTGTCTTTGAAAAAATGAATAAAATTAAAAGCTGGAAATTAATAGTCCCTCCCCTTCTTTAAATGAAGGCTGGCAAACACGAAATGCTTAATGTACATTTTCGTTTCTAAGGTTACGTCATTTTAGAATTTAACAACGCATACGCCTTTAGTTCGCATATACGATTAACCTCAACATTTTCAAACCTTCGATTCACGAGGCTTTCCTAGCTCTCAACCTCGTGATCGTTAAATCATTATACTATAACAAGTACGCAATAAAGTTTTCATCGTAACAATAGCGTGGCACAGAGACGTAACAAGTATTAAAAATCATTTATCTCTAATTTTCAAAATTTACATGAAATAGCCCTTTTTTTTCTTAATGACATGGCTCAAGGTCGCTACATCATTCGGACAAAGTAAAAACTGTCATATTGGCACTGAATGCCATTGATGACATCTTTCATTTGTCACGAGAGAAAGTAACCTTTTTTTTCTTTTCATTACGTTAGAGTATTTGAAGGCCATTACCGAAAGAGCTACGAAATTCCTTTGAGCAAATTACAAGAGTTTAAAAATGCGAATTGCATAAGTATGCAAAACGCTGTTACGCATCATGTTACTTTGATTTATGCTGAATATCATTTTAGAGGATTGCATTGGAGAAACCTAATATGATATTAAGTCCATACGAGTGAAATATGATATTATGAAGCGAATTTTAAATAATTTAATAGATTGTATATTATAAACTTGAAATGTATTGCATTTGATTCATATAATAATGAAAATTCTAATAACTCAAAATTATTAAAAAGTTACTCTTGCATAACTTTTGCTTTCTGAACCTCAAGTAAATAGATTGTGTTAAAATTATACATATTCTAAATATTGTAAAGAAAATTTATTTTCTAACTTTTTTAAAATAAAAAACTTATTTTAACACCTCACTGGTATTACTTTACACCTCACTGTTGCATTTCTATATTATATTACTCTAAATAAGTACTGAAGAAAACACGATAAAGAACTTTTTACACAGCCTTCTAAAAATGAAAAAATAAACCTAAAAATACATAGATTTTGCATTTTCACAAGCTCTGAGAAGTTATAATTTAAAAGCTTATTAGATACTATATGATCAATGAAAGAAAACTAATGGTCTTGTTTTAAAGCGATGAATGAATTAATAAATGAATGTATCTATTTTCGAAATTCACCTGTACACTTTCTCAACAGGCTAAAAATGGAAATTTGCTCAAATATACGTATTACTATGTATTACAGTACGATATTACGGCGAAAAACATGTTCAGCTAAATTTCCATTCTTTGTGTTCATTTGTACTCTATTAATAATTAAAATATTATTTAAAAATAAAGGTATCGGATAATCTGTTGTAATTTTAGCATCTTTTAGTAGCTGATATTAGTCTTTTCAGACCTAATTAAATAATATCTGTTTGAATCAAATACTTTTCCTTTATATCATAATTATCTTCGATTTATATAATAAATGTCTACGATTTATATAATAATTATGTATTAGATAATAATTATATAATAATTATCTATATAATCTTTCCTTTATATAATAATTATCTACGATTAAACTTCGAGGAAACTTTGAGGAAACTTAGTTTTTTTCTTTATGTGTACAAATTAGGACACCCATCGAACGTTAGTACAGGTAATTTTTGTATCCGCGTCTAAAAGGGTTAAGTCAAATATGCAGTTGAAGATCAGCATTAGGAGTCATTTTTTTTATTTATTAACAGAATTGTCAACTGTTTTAAAAGAAGCATGAGTCGTATTGAATGAGATAACCAAGGGTAGAAAAAAATCACCTTTAGCATCCATATTTCCAAATGGCAAGTAACGGATGGGACAACCGTTTTTATCCATTCCGATAAGACTCATCGGAAAATATTTTGCCACCTAGAATCAAAGATAAACAGTCAGCATTCAAGTTTATTTAACTTTATATAGATCACCATAAGTTAAAAAAAAAAAAGAAAAAAATTCCTGAATAAACTCACCTCGGGTGGTTTGAACATGTCGATGTCGTCAATATCATTCTTCTCTCTCCATTGAATATGCTAAAATAAAACATACAGAAATTATAGATATAGATAACGTGGACGTTTAAACACCGGATAAAATTAGTAAACTGGCGAATAATTTTTAGAGAAAGTGTCAGAAAGTTTTGCATAAACCTTGATCAGAAAATTTATTATTGATATAAAAACATTGAAAAATATACCAAAATATTTAGACAATAGTTAAGTGTAGGCTTTTTGAAATATTTACAGTACTGTATACCTTCGAAATATTTTCAGTTTGTTTTTAATGCACGAGTTTTGGGAAAAATATTCTTTATTTAATTTGGACTCTGTGCAATTACAAAAATTTATTATTCCCTTTAAATAAGTCAATATTTAAATCACAGTGATGGATTAGAAATTATTTCCATCGCCAATGTTTTTTAAATATTTTTATTTTTTGGCGAAATATATCGGGGTGTTGTAGAGGATAGCAATATTGGAACAGTATTTGCTTGACCTTAAGGATATTTCCAATATATCCTAATTATAACGCTATTAAATTTTCACCTAGGTAAGGTAAATATTTCATAATGTAACCACTAGTACTGACAATATTTTGAATCAGTAGCGCTTTGGCCCGATACTACGAGAAAAAAGTTTTGATGAACACTGAATACATATAGAAAACAGTTTTAAAAAGATGGATTAAAATTGATTCTATTCTAAGTCCAACAAATTAATTCCTGTTTATTCGCTTTCAAATTAGATCGTAACACTATTATTGACGTAAACAAGTGGGTAAACGGATTAACTTCTAAGAACAAAAGAACAAGTTATTCCTTTCATTGATGCTCTTTCGACCGTTACGTAAGAAATAAATAGAAGTTCATGAAGTAGTAATTTAAAGTTTGAGGAAAAAGATTTCACAGGAATCATTTTTTCTGTTTGACATACTCCGTTGTCTAGCAAAATCTTCGTGTTCTGTAACATTGAAAACAGATTTACTGGAACTTCTTCTGAACATTATTCTTATTATTTTACAGAAATTTATACAGGGTGCTTAAAAATATATGGCACAATATTTCCTTACAAAAAATTTTTCTAATGAATAATAACGGTGTCGTAAGAAAAAAAAGATTTATAATTTTTTAAATTTGATTTTCTGCCCTTTTTCTTAGTAAAAATCCAGCATTTTTCAACAAATTGCATGAAAACAGAAAATTGACAACGAGCAAGAAAAGAAAAAAAAGATCAACTGCATTAAAAAACTTGTAAAGATCGTTTTGCTGACTCATATGAATCAACTTTTCTTTAAAAATTTCTATAGATCAGGACATTTTCTTGTATAAAGTAGCTCTACTTTTCTTGTATAAAGTTTTTCAAAAGATGGAAATATTAATCTAGATCAAACGCCTGCAGTTGACAAAAAGGCATTTTGACGCTTAACTACGCAGAAATTCGATCTTTTCAGAAACCCAATAGTTACAAATGTCAACTAAATTATATTCCAAATTGATATAATTAAATAATTATAGGGAAATGGAGACAGAAATAAATAAGCCAGCCAAATATTTGACGGCTGTGCAGAGAATGAAGTTGAAAAACCCTACGAAAGTGCTGGATGATTTTTTTTTTTTTTAAGCTACTGATGCTTTACTGTATTTTATTAAGTTACATGTAAAGCTCTACTTGTATACTTGGGTTTCAGATGGGTATTGGCTGAGTTACAGTCACACATTTATTGTCTTAAATATTTTGTTGCAAATTTGAGCTGCAACAAAGTTATATTTTTGGCAGCAATTCTAAACTTGTGCTAGCCCAAGCATGGCCAAGTGGATAAGGCACGCAAAATGGTAACGGCTGTAGTGTGAAAACCCTGAGTCCGGGTCGGGTAGCGTGGCTGTCGATCTCACGGCCTGGAGTTTTGGTCGGTTTTCTCCAGATGTAGCGTGAATATGCGATATAACCCTTCGGAAAGTTTCCGACCAAGGCACTCCCATTCTAGGAAGATAACCCCTGTCTGCCTTAATTCGCACAATACAATTTAAACTTGTGTTTATTCGAAAAAATCTATTTGAAAAAGCAAATAAAAGTAGAAAAGAACTTTAATTGCATATTATTTATATTCTTGAAAAGGAAAGTGAAAATTTAAGAAATTCGTGACTAACAAAGCTGTAATTTTTGGGTTGAAAATTTTAGTATTGCCTGATGATTAAAAAAAAAAAAAAAATTAATGTTAGGGTTCAAAGTTGAGAACTTAAAAAAGATTAGAATACGATTATTGTACGAAATCATATGAATACTTTTTTTTAGAAGTCGTAGCATTGTTAGAGATTTCGCGCATGATCAAATACGTCGATTTTAGTCCAGTTTGGGGCTCCGGGCTTTAATCTATAAAGATGTGTAAACGACACTTACAGATAGTTGTTACTTTTTCCAAGATTAACATTCAGCAATTTGCCATTAAACGCATCCAAACCTAATGCTAAAAAGACAGCAATACGAAAAATGCTATTTTACCCATTCGACATTACCGTAAAGTAAATAATGACCTTGTAAAAAGAAGAATTATTCAAATTGTGGTTCCATAACGATACGTGCATGCATTTTTATGCCGAAGTGAAAGCAGTAGCAAAACGCAACTTCGCTTACTTCAACTAAAAAAATTACTATTTCAAGGCCGGTCAGTTTTAATTTTTATCTACGAACAACCCTCCTAACACAGAATCCTGTTCCTGGAATCAATTTCTGGCTAATTTAAAAAATCAAATTGTTGCATAATATCTCTCTCCTATTGGAAATACCTCTATTACTTATGCAACACTTCCCCGCCAGGCTAATAGAGCCATATTTAATAAAACTGTCACGTCATAATTCAGAAAATGAAAACGAGCTCTGTAACTCTCGCATTTCCCCCAAGGTGAAGCTGGAAGCCGAAACTATGTTGGTCGAAACCATTCGGTAGTACAACTTAAGAGGAAAACTTTATTTTCTTTGCTGTCAGATTCGATTAAAAAAATGCTAATGGCAGGATTTCATTTTTTTTTATTAAGTCATGTGGTATGCATGGAAATAGATTATAAGCAATTGGGTTACATAACCATACCCTGTAGCAAATGCAGGTATAATGCAAGAACCTACAGAATTTTCGCAAGTATTAACCAAACTATAACAAGCATTTAAATAAAATTTAATTGATGAATAATTCAAACTTATATACCAAACTGAAGCTCAATCGAATGCGCCGTTTAAACGCTAGCGCACTTTGAAGAATTTCTCCCCATACGCCATAATGTAAAAGAAATCTTTGTCGTAGCCCTGTAGAAAAACTATAAGACCTATACACACCAAAAACAATACCGGTCTTACGATGATGGTTTATGACATATGTGCCCAATTTGAGCTCCATCGATTGCCCCGTTTAGGAACTATCGTGTTCACTCACATACACACACATACATCTCGTAAAAATAGCATATATGAATTCAGAAGACCTCAAAACGTGTCAATACACCAAAATCTCGCAGTCAAATTTTTTCATCATTACAATACTTTCCTTACATGGTACATATTCGGAAAGTAAAAATAATATACTATAGTTATGATAAGTAAATTTGCCTTCTAATTTTAAGTAGATACTTTTTCGTTTGTGCTTTTCATTTGGTACAGTAAACAATGGAGAAAATATATGGAGTATGTTGGAGAACAACTTTCAGCGAAAACATTTGATATGACTATGCATTCGGAAATTTTATTACAAATTTGGAAAGATGGGAATGGGCCAAGGGACAAGTTGGAGGAAAATTCCTTTAGAGAATATATTTCATAGAAGCATTCGACACTTTACAAGACTATAAAGGTTGCTGGACGAATTTAAGGGATAAGCTGGAAAATAATTCATTTGGAGAAGATTTATCAAATACATTTTGGTTACCATGCGCGCCAAAAATGATAAGACTATTTTTAGGTATATAAGCTGCATCATTTCCACATCCTCCTATACGGTAAAAAGTCCTCATGAGAAATGTCATGAGCAATATTTTCTAAGAGAGAAAGTTATCCTTTATTTTCTGATCAGCTAAATGTTCGTATGACCTTCAAATACATAAAACATCCTGAAATCTACTTAACCTGCTTGGGTCCACTGTTGCGAAGGTACAAAGTAGTAGATTCTTCATTGCAAAAGAATCGCATCAATACCAAACGTGCCAAGTTAATGGACTCTAGTATTTGTATTTAGATGAAGAAAATTGTAAAACATGTCATTAAAATGAATTTATTAAACAAGGATTATGTAATTAAATGCAGTTTACTTCTAGAATACAAATCAGAGAGAAGTCTAAACGTTCGATTACGCTCAAATTTATATATTATTTTCGACCTATTCTGCCAAGTAAATCTTTTCGTGCGATTTGAATTAAGGCAAGCCTGCACGCTGGATACTTGCCTAGGGTATCTTGGGTGGAAGGCTTTTTAAGGGGTTCTAACCCGTATTCACGCTACGTCTGGAGAAAACAGCCCCAAACTACAAACCGTTAGATCGTCATCCGCGAGATAAGCCAGAACCCTGGACCTCCACACTTCAGTCATCTATCATGTTCAGCGTGTTTTATTCATTAAGCCATGGTGAGGCCGTAAGTAAATATTTTATCTAACCCCATTCACCGAAGTTTTGCAAGCCTGATTGCATAAATTATGTACGATTTATGTAAAAAACTCAAAGCTCAAATATAATCTGCAACATTTTATAACTTACAAAATAGATATTATAAGGTATAACATACTTAGATATTTTAAAGCATTAAAAAGTATTTACATTATGTAGAATAACAAAAAAAGCTATGTTTCAAAATAAAAAATGGCTTTCACTTAAGAAAATGCTACGAAAACAGTACTATTACTAAAGCTCTTTTCTTTTAGTTTTAAAAATTGCAACTATTATTCTACTACAATATATGTTAAAAAGATATGAACACTGCGATATTTTTTTTAAAAAAAAGGTATGATCAGCTATCTGTTTTGTTTATATTAAGAATAAGCCAATTTTTTTTTTCACTTCTATTCCAGGAATTCGAGATCTCATCTAATGCAAACTGGGTAAATGAAAGTAACAATTGATATCTTTAGGATTATTTTTATTTTTAGTTATTTTTTTTTTACGCACACTTTGGGAACTATAGATTTTAACCACTTTTAATGAGTGCAGTCACTTGCATCAAAAAGTAAAAGACATGCAAGGAGTTAAGAGAAATTTGAAATCCGAATAAAAATATCCAGGTGCTATACAAACGTAGCTGAACGGAACATTTTAGTCTTCAAAAATTTACAGATTTCAACTAAATTTTTATATAAATATTAAAAATTTATGCTTAGTACCTGTAAAAGAAGCTATGTTTTGATCCTAGTAGTAGATATACTAGAAAAGTTTATTTTAGTGAAGTAGTCAGGAAAAGTACTTTAAAGAACTGACGGCTAAATAAATTCAGAAAATATAAATATTACTGATTAAAAGACAAACGTTGAAAATCTACTTACGTTTCGCAGCATATCTTCAGCTTTATTCAGATTGAGGTCTCTAGCTGCAAGAAATTTAATGTAATTTAATGACTATTTTAGAGTGAATAATTTATTATAAATTACGTTATTTCAGAATATGTTAACGTAATGATTGAATACAATGTCCCGTATTCAATCCTTTAATTTTAGCAAAGTACGTCAAAAGAAAGTCAATTTATTAAATTGCCTATATTAGCATTTACATTTTTAGATGGTTCTTTTAAATTAATTTATTAAATATTTATTCCATTGCAAAACATTATGCATGGCATCCGATTATATATATATTATTATTATATCAGCCACAACAAACATTAAAATCCAAGAATAATCTTATCTTTTTCTCTGACATCAATTTTTTGCGTGTTATTTACCTTTTTACAGCCATCAATGTCATTGATACCCGTAATGTTTATATTCAAACAGAAACATTCTAAAACCTGTTTGCTACAAAACGCAAGTTACAATAAGCAGGAAATATTAATTTTTTTTCAATAAAGTAATCATAAGTTGTCAACATGTCAAAGAGCTTTTATGAGATAGTGAAAGGAGATTAACAGATAAATATGTACAAAGAATCGACACTAATGTATTTAATATACGTTAACCTATTAAAACGGAGCAATAGGTTTAAGAACTTTCAATTATAAAATCTTAAGTTTCCTACTTTGCATACTTAATTATCAAACATAAAAATTAGCAATAACTTTATTGCTAAAATAAACTTACAGTGCACTTAAGACTTTCATAACTGATTGTACTGAGGAGTGCATGTAAATTATAGTGTCAAATGCAACTTAATTAAAAAGATTCTGTAAGTGTATCAAAGTAATCGCAGTTGCTCAAACGAAATCAGACTACATAAAAGTAATTTTTAGATAACAAAAATGAGCGATGAAAAGTAATTCTACTAGTAAGATAGAGTTTAACGAACAAGTGAATGAAACTAATAACACAGTTTATGCTTGTTCATGAAATTTTTAATTTATAAAATCGTACTATAAAAAGTCGTTTTAAATAAGCATTTAAAAGTAGTTGGAAATGAGCTTAATTAACCAAAATATAGATAGATCTATTTTGAATAATGAAATTATATATAAAGCACTGGTTTCGTTTGTCAAGAAATTACGAATTATGTATAGGGTTTGACTAATTTAAGTAAATTTAAAATTGCAATTGTATGATGAACTAGAATACATACCTCTAAGAAACCTCAGAAACATAGAATCATCTTTATAATATTCATCCTTCATTTCATGTTGCAACCTCCTTCTCAGCTGTAAAAAAATATTAAATATAAAATCATGCACGTGAACCTAAAATATTAAAATGTACAGTGAGGTAGTACAGACTTTGTTCCTTTGATGTCTACTATAAACTATGTTATTTTTAGAAACGTCACTCAATGAGTAAAAAAGCATTTAAAGCCTGGTTTTAAAAACAGCAGTCTTTTCGCATATCTTGTTTTCACAACCGAGATTATCTGGAAAAAAAATGCCGTTAGATGTTTTCAGGATAGTGTAATTTGCATGATTACATTTCGCGGACAACCTTGTGGTTCAGTGATGGCGCCAGACTTTCCCCGACGGGAGGGCCATCTTCCCTGATAGGGAGCCAAACGATAAAACCCCAAAATTTTACGTTTCAATACTTGCACAGCCTCTCAAAAAAATATTCGAGTAAGAGATAAAATTTCCTACTTTGGTTTCGTATATTAAAAATTAGTATGATGAGATTGTCATTAATTATCTGCTCTTGGTTAACAGGAAAGCCCAGTGATTTTCACCAAAGTCGTAGTTAAAAAGGTCTTTACGAAGGCAATTGTCAGCACATCGGGCAACCCTGCTTACCCTAGAAATGTGGATCTTGTTCGCTGGTTCCTTCGAATCCCGAGAAACATACTCCGAGCTGCAGATAATCAATATTCAGTATATGAATATCGTATAATTCCAAGCAGAATGGAAGTGTACGGAACCTCTACGGTCGGGTCAGACACTTTGAATGGAATTTTTTTATCTGGTTGCAAAATTTCCTTCGTTTTTCTAAACCAACAAATTCTCTAAAAAAATCCCCGACGGGGGGATGCATGGCTCCCCCGATCCCCCCCGCTGGCGCCACCCCTGTTGTGGTTACACCTCCCCCAGCATCGAAAGAGTAAGTTGAACCAATGCTGTGAAAAATATTAAAAAGTTGCAGAAATAAAACACCAAAATTTATTTTTCTAAAGTTAGCTAAGAGTAAAAATTAATAGAGACGATTAGTGTTGAAGCACAAGAAAAATCTGGGAAACCATTATCAGTAGTTAGTTTTGTCATCGAGTTGTTGTTGTATCGAGTTTTGTTAATTGCCTTTAAAACAATTCAAAGTAGCTTTACTAAATTAAGAATCAAAATATTATGGAGAAAGAGTCAAGCATTTCAAGTAGTTGTGTGTTTGATTAACATAACATTAAATAATTTACTAGTAAGTTAGACATTTTATTATTCATCTTGTTTCCATTTCACTGAGGAATAATTATATATGCACCAAGATAAAACTGGTTGGAACAAGAATGCTTTCTCACCAAAACATAGATGTCAAATGCAAAACTTATACTAATTGATGCAGTATATTGACAAAGTATTCAATTCACAATTTAAATTCACTGTTAAACACTGTTATTTTTAGTAGGGTCATACTTTCTAAGGTCGTGATTAACTCTGTAACCTTGAACGAATCATCATGAAGTATTACAGTTGCGCAACTGGAGAGATTAAACCTGTTCTTGAAATGTTCTGGAAAAAACCGTACTCAAATCAGCTGCAACTTTTGACATGTGTTCGTTTACGCATGTTTATTAAATTAAACACACACAAAACTGAGTGCACATTGCATTGAAAAATATAGATCCATGTTTATTTTCTGAAATAATATCTATAGAGGTAAAACCCATTTTTTAAATACCACAAAATGCACTTTATACTCTGGAATACACAGCAATTTAAAAAAGGGGCGGGCCTCAATTAAGTTAATTCTGTTAATGCTGAAATTTTTCTTTTCAACGTTTGTTATTCATTTAACAAATGGAATGGAACCAGCTGAAAAATAAAGTATCATGAAATTTTTAAAACGCAGAATTTTTACAGAATTTCTCTAAAATTAACTTCTCCAAGATTAACTTTCTCTAAGAAGCGAGAGCAGCTGTTAATTTACTGCATTACTATAATTGTCTCTTGAAATGAGAATAAAATAGGCTAATTATTAGGAATGTTTTTGTACAAATATTTGACTCAGCCAATGGTTTTTATATATAACAGTATTATGCTACCTTTATTTTTAATGATGTTATGCACATTGCATCTTTTAATAAATATCGGAAATAAGGCATTTTTCTGAAAGTAAGACTTTTTCGGATTTTAGGTATATTTAATATGTTCTAGATGTTTAAGGTTCTTCAAATACTCATGACTGATAGCATTGGTACATACTAGTAACGCAAGCTCATTAAGGTTTTTATATTAGTTAAAAAAGTAAGTTAACGTGCAAATTTCCTAAAGTTTCGATGTCAGTTTTTAAAACCTATGTTGCGGTCAGTTTTGTTTTTTAAATAAAACTCATCTGTTAAAGTCATAAATTGATGGAATCTTAAAAAAACCTCCACACAGAGCTTTAAAAGAAAAACTTAGTCTAATAATTTCTAGTAAATTGGCTCTTTTTCAATTATTTAATAAATTAACCATAAAACAAGAAAAACAATGGCGAAAGTCCACCTTCCCATAATGTTGTTGTTTCTCTAGATAAATCATTTACGACTTGAACATCTGTTTGCTGCACACTTGAAACATAACTTTACCCTACTTAATCATCAAGCATTCGAAGTAATCTTAACAACCTAAATGGTAAAACATGAGTAATTGCTGTAATAACAAAGTCCAAATTGCGTTCCATTTGTGTCGTTCAAATAAAACTATGCACCGAGACTTCTCGACCAATTATGTATTTAAGCAACACGCGACGATTCTTTGCATTAAAAATTGGTCAAGCACGGCAACCTCCTTAATTGCATGATTTAAAGGAAAGAATACATGTTTTCACTTTCACTTATTTATTGTTCAATACGTATTTCAAAATATGAGAAATATAAAGAGGAAACACTTGTGGCAAAGCAGTTTATTCTATTTTAAACGGCTGATACAGTTTTTCTCTATTTTTATCAGTAAAAAGGTACCGAAAGATCATTTCTACCAACTTTCAAGTTTTGAGAAATTAGCTAAAATTTTCGGCTAATAGATGTGCTTGCTCTAGTAAGAGCTATTTTACATATTTTCCCATAAAGGTCAAAATTTACGGATTGGTTTATTTTGAGGCGAATTTCTTTTGGTAATCTAGTACTAGATTAAAAATACGTAGTTTAAGTTTCACGAAAGTTCAATTTCTCATTAGTTTTATTTATGATTATGCATGCTGAAACATTTCTTTATATATAATACGAAGAAGTTTTAGCCGCGCTTTACCAAGCAGTAGTACAGAAATTTTGTACCAAATAAGTTACCTCTTAAGGTTTTCCATTTAAAAACTGCAACTTCTGCTAAAATAGCTCTAACCGTACAGTGAAATGCTGAACAAATTGCAAATACATTGAATATATTTTATATAAGAACACACACATCAATATAATTAAAACCATCCTAACAATTTTAAAAGCGTGACCCGCAGAAAAATAAGATGAAAAAGTGGTTGATGGTGTGTTATAAAACACAAGAGGTAAATTATCTTGTATTTATGTTCTAGATTTATTTGTTAGCAATACCTTTTTAAATAAAACTTAATAAAAATTCAAAATATTTTGTAGTGTGAAAGACTAACCATTTAAAGTCGGGAATTAATGATTATAACTTCATCAAACTAATGTATAAAAATATTTTTCATAAAATGTAGCACAGTACCTCCTCGATACAATTAGCCTCTTCGATTGTCATGCTTGCGTTTGGATTGGGGCTCATTTGTGTAGATTCAAAATTGAAATAACTTTACTACGGACGAAGAAAAGAACGTTGTTTTGAAATCTGAAAATAAACAAAAATCATTTACTAAACAACAACTACAAAAAGATTCTTAAGTGATATTACAAAGTACAACAAAAGAAGGAAATCTCATATTTCTATGTTTAAATAACATGAATGAGTTACATACTTTTTAAAATAATAAAACTTGAAGTAACTTACTTTACCTTCCAAACTGTACTTCATATGTCATAGAAACAAAATGAAACTAAAAATATTCATCCACGCAAAACTTGCACGAGAATAATTTCAAATAAAATTATGCAAACTTTTATATCAAGAACAGGGATTTTTTCCTATAAAAAAATTTAACTTCTTTGTAAGTTGTTACTTTGGTCAATTTCAATGCGCACAATTTTTCTATCACAAAAGTTCAAAGGAATTTTAGATACACTCTTGCTCATTTGTGCTTTTAGCAAGTTACAAACCAAAAAATCACAAATTAAAAGTAAGCGCGAATGCATTTTTTATAATATTTATGCTATTTATGTTGAAAGAAACAGCTTTGAATAAGACGCAAATATTAACACTCAGCAAGAAGTGTTGAGTACGTAACAAATTTTTCAAGTGTAGATTCAAAGTTCCATTGAAGAAGACAGTTCATTCTAGTATGCAAGAAAAACAAGCAGTTAGGCTTCTTCTAAAATAACTGCAGTTCGTTTGCTGAATGTTAATATATTTCCTTCAACGCTAAAAACATAAAATTACCATAGAAATGATCCTCCTGAAACCTGCTTCTGGCTGTAATACGAACACTGAATTAAGAAAGGCTACAGTGGAGTCTTGACTTCGAGGGATGATTTCCAAGAAAACTCCCGTAAGTGAAAATTTAGCGTTCGGAGATAGTGCAGGTATGCGATTTTTCGAAACACATGCACGACTATATTTTAGACATTTATAAACACCCCTGAAACTGTTTTAACCCTTTGAGGCGCAGCCCTTTCCCAATGCTGAAAAAAGGGCAGCCGTTGCCATCGCTCGACTGAACTACCAGCAAGATGGCGGACGATCGAAACGTTCATCGCGTGCCACAGATCTAGAGACCCTTTTTTGACACAGACTGGCTGCGCGGCTCAGCCAGCTGCGTCAAAAAAAGGGTCTAGGTCTGTGGCACGCGATGAACGTTTCGATCGTCCGCCCTCTTGCTGGTAGTTCAGTCGAGCGATGGGAACGGCCGCTCTTTTTTCAGCATTGGACAATCTATCCAGCTGTTCTCGCATTCTTCCATTTTTCAGCAGATGTCAGTTAAAAATAATCGTGATCATTTTTTGACGGGAAATGACGTGCTAAAAAGTAAAGCATTCTCGTGGAGCTATGTCACCCGCAACTATTTTTATAGAAATCCAATCTATTCTTAGTGACTGGCAACAGTCAAAACGTCAGAGTTTGGTGTTTCCTGAGCGGGAACACTGCGAGTTAAGGTACAGCTAGAGAGTACTTTAACCCTTTAACATCTTCCCATAAAGCAATGAATGCACGAATGAATGTCGGCGCTTCTTACTGTTGACGAAAAATCTGGTGTAAGTGAGGAGTCATAATTTCACGTAAGAGAGATCGCGTTGTAACGGTCACCACATTAACTCCTGAAAGCAAAACAGTACCTAGTCCTAAGGTGAAAAGCTTTGCATTAAAATTTGTATTTTTTGAGGTATAAGGGTGGGATATGAATTGTTGAAATTTATTTTATAAATATTTTAAATCCCTGTCTTGTAGTACAAGTTTTTGTTAAATATCTCTTCATGGGAATTAAAAAAGTACATGGTTATCTATCTTTCTAGTATAAAATCATACATCCATGTTATGTAGAAATGAAAGGCCTATTTTTAGTGCTTTGAAATTGCTATAAAGAGGTCCTAAATTTACCAGATAGGCTCAACTAAACAAAAGTCATGCAGAAATCTTAAGTTTATACGTTTCAAAAAGTTACTTAAGGTTTATTATTTATTTTTTGCTTACTAAAACGGTAGAAAAACTACGTTTTTGGATACTTCCTATTATAGTGTTTTAGAAAAGTGTAAGAATGAAGTTATTTTCATCGTAGAATCATTCAACACGTGTAAAAATACAAAAATTTGATACATTAAAAACATATCTAATGAAACATATAGTCAATATTATATTTTAGCTTTTTATAGGAGAAAAGCATACTTTCATAAGTATCCGTTTGTCAGCTGAAAATGCGTGTCTCGCATTGCAAAATTTTTTATCAATGAACAAAACCACAAGTTTTAGTCGTTTAGAGAATTCAGTTATTTGAAATTTATTTGCATTTATCTTTTCAGTTTATAGAATGCAGTGCCACGCTTCACAATAGAAAAATTCTGGATTTTATCAATAATATAGAAAACTGAATTAAATTGAAGTAATAAAAATTTCAAATCTATTGCAGATATTGAGATGTACCGCTTTGTTAGCTTGTAATTTGCCAAAAATCAACTGCTGATGAAAAAAATGTCAACTTTATAAGTCTATCGCGGTAAAGACCAAATTAACACTTACGAATAAGTAACAGAAAATATATATTTGATATCACCATATATTGTCAGTTTCTATTTGCTTATTACGAAAGTATCAGTACTATTTTACAAAACACAATAATTTAATGTTTAAATTATTTATCCTCTTAAAGTTAAGTTCTGGTGAGAAATTTTTAATTAATATTCCGCATTTCGAAATTGCACTGTACTAAACAGTTTAAGTAAAGAACACTAAAGCAACGAAAGTGTTAATCTTGAGTTATAAGCAGATATTAACAGAAATTTCAGATTTTAAAAAAATAATGTACTGGAAATGTAAGCCCGTACCCGATTAAGAAATAAAAACGCCAAAAAAAAAAATTAACTCTCATAAATATATGAACGCTTAAAACTTAGATTAAAAATATTACAAATACCTAGCCAATTTTGTAGATTTACGGAGAAAACAATCATTGTTTCATAAATAATTAAATCTAAAAAATTCAAAGTGACAATGACCACATTATACAACAATACTGATTTAGTGTCACTTAAATATTTCTTAAATAGTAATGCCAATGATTTTAAGTCAAAAAGTATCTGAATACCGCACAATCACTTTTATATAATGTATATATTCAGTTATGTTAAAAACAACTTGATATAAAATCCAATCACTTTTACTTCAAATGAAAAGATCGCAAACTTACCGTAAATTCAGCTAAAGATACGCCGCAAAATAATTTACCGCATGTGATAATACATAAAGCTACTAACAACTCAAGACGAACTGTCCAAAAAGCTTTCAGTGAAAAAAGTTAACATCCAGAGTTCCCGTTTTAAGAACAATGATGCTAAACGACTATTTGAAATACAATTAATATGGAAGTATATGAGGAAAGTTGGAGACTAGTTTTTTTTTCGGTTGCAGACGAACTAAACTAGCGATACTTGTTTTGGAATCGTCTTGACGTCATAGAAAACTGAAGAGGGATTCCCTTGTTATATCTGACATTGCAATTTGACCGTAAGTGTCAGTTTTAGGAAACTGCAATTAGGCTGAAATTTTGCACGTAGTTTTTCAAGGTTCACGGTGAAAGCTAAAATTATCTCGGTATAGTTATGGACGTTTCTAAGAAATCTCATTCAATTTTTCCTCTACTTGAACTGGTTTAATGACCGAGTTGATAATGAGAATTTGTACACCTGAAGCTCCCATTGTTAGCTGGACAGAAGATCCCTTTGAACAGGCTACGAAAGGGCCTACTGTACATTAATAAAACATACGCGACGTGGTAGATTCTATACTTTTAAACTAAAGAAAATAAAAACAGTATTTAAGTACAATAATAGCAATTGCTTGAACACTCCTGAAGTGATAATAAGCTTTCTTAAGAACACTACTTAAAAAAATAATTTTGCTGCATTCTAATTACCTTGTATATCAAGAAATCACGATTTAAAACTATGCATATCTACTTTATTAACAGAACAGCAGATTAACGGAATATCCTCTTTTGTAGGGTAATTTCACGTTAAACTAAAAATTTCCCTCGTAATGTATTTGCTAAGAGATGTGTGCGTGTATCTGTATACATGCACATACACGCGATTTTGACGAATTAAAACGTTACTGTTCCTATTAGTTTTTATTTAAAGAGCTACAAAGCATAGACTGGTCAAATGGTTTTGGTCAAATGGCTGATGCTTGCTTCATTTGCAAGTCATGGAAAATCCGATAGGTGAAAAAAAAAGAAAACTTAATTGTACAATAGATGGAAGAACAGAGTCGATAATGGATACATACATACCAACTATATTGATTTCGCAAATCGCAGCTTGTGTTTTCTTTAGTAAATATGAAACAAGTTCTGAGGAGAATTCTTCTCAAGTGTGCAGTTTCATAACTGTCAAGCTCCTTTCAAATTTTTTTTTTGTTATAAAAAAAGGTTCTTTCGCTTCCTAGAAACAGGACATTGACTTTCAACTCTTGCTAGAAAATGTAAACCGGACCATTTCTTCACCAAAATGTTATTACCACAGAGTTCCTGTTTAAAAGATCGTAAGCGGGCATAGAAAGGATGTTATTCCATGGAGGCCTTTTGAGGTTTGGTGCCCTAGATTCAGAGGACTGACTTGTTGAGGAAAACTATTGTGAGAACTAAACCCGTTACCTGTCAAAGGTATGATGACATTTTAGTATAAATAGAATTTACTCTATTTTCGAACTGACCTCTATCGGGGATACGATCCGGATCTCTTCTCAAAAAATGGGTTTGAGTTTTTTTTTTTTTTTTAGTTTAACCCTTAACCCTCCGTTAGGCACGTGGACTACGATAATAGACCATGTAGACCCACCCAAAAAAGTACTCGATTAATAGCCAGATTTTCTATCGTAATTTTGTAATAACTCAAACTTTTGAAAATACACAAAATAAGAAAGAAATATGAAAATTAATTAATTTATATACATCATTCTCTTTTTCGGAGAACATTATTTTGGATTTGACATAGGAAATATGACTTATGATCGAATACTTTTTTGAGGGGGTTGAAACTAGTATACGACCGTAGTCCACGCGTCTAACGGAGGGTTAAGGGTTTAGTACTACATATATTGTTCTAAACTTACAAGATAAAATTATAAGTAGGGATGGATGTGAGACTTGTGAGGTGAGACAGAGATTTACAGCTTTTTCGCGAGACGAGACAAAAATTTTTAACATTACAATATAGGGATTTTGAGAGACGAGATAAAGCTTTTCGGCTGTTTTACGAGACGAGAGAGGGCTATTTTTAGTCTCGTGTCTATCCCTAATTAGAAGTTAAAGAAATTTGAGTTAAAAAGTATTAATTTTCACAAGTTTGTATTATATAAATTGGTAAAAATACTTTTCATTTAATTATTTTATCAACACGAGCATTAGTAATCATTTTAAAGTTTACTCCAATAATTATTGCTCACTTCATTAAAAACTGGTAAATGATTACTTCGGGATCTTTTCATAAGTTTGTCTTGTCTTCAAGGCTACGAGTGTTAATTGTCATTCTAACATCGTTTTTTTTAGATTAAAAATGCATTTATTCATTTTTTTTTTACCCAAAAAGATATTCTTGATTATCTAACATTAACGAGTTTGTATTAAAGCAGCACAAAATTTTGCCCTTCAATATCAGTAGGCAATTCATAAATAAAATATTATGGGAACAGAATCAATGAAAAGAATAATGAAAGAGAAGAAACGTCGAAAATTTGGGGCAGTAGTTCGTGCTTGAATACATGTGAAGCGAAGCTAATTATCTTTTCTCTTCGCTTAAGCTGTTATTCTGTTTTATTCCAAATGACCAGAAATTTCCAATTTTGTTTTTAGTTCATTTATTTAACGCTGACAAAATTGTGGTATTAGGGTTTACTAACATTTTTACAGCTAATTAGAAGGTAAATGTTGTTTTTCTAATAGATTACGTGGACGTGTAAAGTGTAATGTCTTGACTATCAAACTTATTCCACTTTCACATTATTGCAGGAATTAGTAAATGTATTAGTTCAGTTTAATTAAAAAAATAAACGTCCTATTCTTAATTATGTTTCCGATAATAATTAAGAAAAGGCAACTACAATCGTTTTCTTTTCTTTGTGAATGAAATGCAAGATCCGAAATATTTGATTGCGAACTGAGAAGTTAGCATTAAAATGTATTAGAAACCCTAGTATTAAAATTCGACATAAAATGCATGTTCATTTACATCTAGTTTCAACAAAACTTATTTTCCTTCAATATTCGCACTCTTTTCCTAGTTACGACTAAGCATCATTTTAGGAAGCACTTCCAAATGGTTATGGAGATTTCATAATTTTTTTACATTGTAACTTGTCAATTTACTCTTAAAAATTTGGGTCTTTACCAATACTGTCGATGCACATAGTTACTATTTACAGTTATCCATTGTTAGTGCGTTGTGTTAAGGTAAAGCTACTGAAGGGGTTATCTGCCTGATGAGGATGGACTTTTAAATGGGTTCCAAGGCGTAGTCGCGTTATATCTTGAGAAAACTGTCCAAAACACCAGACCGTTAGATCGACAGGCGCGCCTCCAGAACGCTGAACCTCCACACTTCAGCCGTCCACCGTTTTCAGAGTGTTATTCACTCGGCCATGGTGGGGCCACCATTGGTAAAACACCATACCTGTTATGCAGAAAATACGGTGGCAATAAAATACATTTTCAGCATGAAATTTACATTTACAGTATCTTGATACTCTGAATAACGTTTTAAGAATAATAAGTTTATGCTAATAAAACTGCATGACAAGTTGAGTTTTCAAAGTAAATAATTTAAGAACATTTTTTTAAATTTCGAAATCTTAAAACCAGTATTCTTCCTTTGAAGATCCAATTACTCCAGTGTTCCTTATCTCTCGGATGATTTACTTTTTTAAAACACTCATTCCGCAATCTTAGAAATAATATCGACATTCTTTCAAGAATAAAAGGAAAGAAAACTGCGGTACATGGAAAAATTTTGCAACAGAAACTGGTTTTTAATAAAACAGATTCCACGGTTTAAAGGATTAGTGAAAGTGTAGTGATACACGCAATAAAGGAAGGCCACATAATTCATGTACTTCGACGGGATAAATCTTCCGTGGTTATAACATTCACCAGCTCCGCATGAATTACTTGATCTTAAGTGCTCAGGAAGGAAAACCACTATAGATAACCGAAATCATGAACGTTTTCTTCCGATAACCAGCAGTTCCGCTAAGCGATAAAGATATTTTTGATTCCGCAAGTAATAGGGCATTCAAGCGTTGTGACGGTTTAACATTTGAATGAGCAAAATTATTTTTGTATTAATTGTTTCTATTGAGAGACGATGACATTGAGAATGAGGTTAGCTGGTTCAGTGTTTGACAACAACTGCACCAAATTACTCAAGAATAGACATATATATATATACTGTCATAAAGTTTTGTTTTTGATATTTAGTTTATTAAAAGAAAATGTTGGCGCAGTAATTTTCAGAATTTATTTTCAACTTTTGAATTTAGAGGAAGTATCATTGTACAAAGGGCATTCCATAAAAACAGAGTAAAATCATAAAAAATCAAGAAATATTTACAGCAAAAAATACATCTTTTTCAAAATACCTTCCGTCAGATGATATGCAACGGTCCCATCGTTCAACCCACTTTTCAAAACAAGTAGAGAAGCCCTTTTCTGGAAGCTGCTTCAAAGTACCCTCCACTGCTGAAATAACTTCAGAATCTGTGTTCAATTTTCTGCCACGTAGCTTCTCTTTTAACGTCGGAACAGCCAGAACTCGCATGGTGCGAGATCTGGACTGTAAGGGGGATGTGGCATGATTTTAATATTGTATTTACTAAGATACTGCTGAACAGAAGTAGCTCGTAGAAGAAGTTCGACCATTCACAACACTCTTTGGTCGCCCAGGCCTAGGACCCAGTTCTGCAGACAAACGGATTTTCTTGAAATCACCATGCCATCTAAAAATCGTAGATTCACAAAAACATTTGTCTATGTAAGCTTCTTTCATTAACTTAACTGTTTCGCCCAAACGATAGCAAAATTTTATGGCACAACGCATTTCGTTTTTAACTCTGAATCACTCATCTCCATTTCTGTAGGGCAAATAAAACAGTTCTTTAAACAAGGACGGAACTAGGAAAATAAAATAGTCTACTTCGTTTAGAATTTTGTATAAACGTACAGTTAACAGTTTGAAATAATCGCCTGCACTTCTATTTTTTTAGTTTCGCGGTGTTGCCATTACGTAAAAAAGTAACTCTCAGTTTTTATGGAATGCCCTTTGTATATTATATATATATCGTCAGAACTGAGTCATGTTCACCAAATTTATTCTAGGAGAAATCGCATAATTGTACATTTTCAAAGTCTGGGCCCCTGTTTAACCTGCTCCCCTATTGTTTGAAGACGGAACAGCGGTTTCCTTTCTGCCTTCAGCGTTGCTTCCTCACCGGGTTTTTGAATATTCCACCGAGACCCAACTCTGGTATTCGTTCACGCATTTCAGAGGGACATTTGAAATTTAATTGGAAATTACAATTTCGTACTTATTTTAGCTTATTCATAAAGATGAATTTAGTTTATCGAATATCATGTAGTGATCTGCCGTTAGATCAGTGATCGGAAAACACTATAACAATGAACATATATAATTTCAGTCTTTGACAAAATAAAATTGTCAGAAATACTGAATACGGTTTCTAGAATTCATACACTGTGCTAATCTGGGAAATAAAAATATGGAAATATTGAAAATACTTTGACAATGATATTTTTTAAAAATGCGATTCATATAAAAAATAAAAATTGAAATTACATCAACTTTATTAAAACGCCAGTAATTTGCGAGAAATTACTAAACTGATGATATTAACACAGTATCTTAAACCCGATTGGTTAATTATCTGAAATTCTGGGATTGGGCTTCGGCTTAGTAAAGTTTCAGAAAGGGGTATTCAAAAGTGAACCAGAATTGATCTTCTGATCTAGGGATCATTATAGGATGATTATATTTTTAATTGTTTGCGGAGGTCCTGTTTGTCAGATTCAAATGATATCAAGAGAACTTTAAATCATGTTTTAGTTTCATCTAGTTTAGTTTCTCCAAGCACCCTAAAGTCTTACACATTGTGTAGTCAGTAATTTGTTTCTTAGTACACACTTGTCATTTTAAAAGTGGACATTATGTGCGCATTATTATGCTATAACAAGACCAGTCTTGGATGATATGTGCCCCACTGCACAACTGGCAGAAGTTAATGATCCTTTAAGCGTATAGTAGAAGTATTTAACATAGATAATTGTCAGGCATACTAATAAATATGTTCCACTGTTCAATGCTTAAAAATGTAATATTTGCATATATTTATAACACAAAAAATGCTCCTAATCGGCGTTCGTTGTACACACAATAATGCAAATAAAATATAAATTTAAAAAATCCCCCGATGAAAAACAACCCTCTAAAAATATAGTTCCTAAAGTGTTTCAATGGTCATAACTATTAAAAATTCTATTGTATATTATTGTAGGAAATGACGTTTTAAGATTATTTAAGTTGGTATTTTTCTTTATTCAAGCGGTTCTTATACAGCGGGCAAATAGGCGCCCCCAAAAAGTTTTAACGAAAATTTAACAAACCCTATTTACACGTTTTAAGAACTTCCATGGTATGATTTCAATTATCACTAATATAAACAAATATTATAGTAATAACTGAAGCTGAAAAAATAGTTAGGATAAAGTCATTAAATTAGATAAAAAATTAAATGTTTTCACTCTAAATTTATATTCAAGCTAGTGATACGTAATATCATCGGGATTATCCATTATTGTTCCATACTCAAGTACCTATCATTAAAAACAGCACATTTAATTTGAAACATGTAAAAAGGTACTCACAGAGCTTCCTAAAAGTTGAGTGCTTGGTTGTACACGAAATTAATAAAATTCCCGAGTTATTTATTTTTTACGACAGCTCAACTAAATGTCTGTGTTGGTACATGCCTACATCCCAAAAGCACTTTAATCCTGCACGCAATTCAATTTCTAACAAGCAAGCATTGAGTCATCCAATACTAGTTCCACCACTTGCATTTTCACATATAGGTCAGCACGGTTAGCTTCAACGTTGCATAAAAACTGTCTTTTCTTTTCCTCTTGTTTTGTTTCGGGAAACTTTCTCCTCTTCTTCAAAATATCAGAATTTCAGGTGCAAAAATTGAGCAACTCGAAAAGTCTTCTGACAGTTTCTTCAGTTGGAAAGACGCTTGGAAAAAGTGCAATGACTTCCGATTTTGCACTCTAAGACATTTAATGGGCAAGTGCTTTGGTATAATCGGTCAGTCAACTTTACTCTTGTTCGATGCTCAGTGATTTGTTTGTTTTACATTTGAT
Organism: Cheiracanthium punctorium; assembly: GCA_038373885.1. Taxonomy (NCBI): domain Eukaryota; kingdom Metazoa; phylum Arthropoda; class Arachnida; order Araneae; family Cheiracanthiidae; genus Cheiracanthium; species Cheiracanthium punctorium. The sequence goes on from JAWZYV010012130.1 coordinate 873,319, forward strand.
AGGGAACATAAAAAAAGACCCCCTTCCCTACCCATCAGGTACTTAAGAATGGAGTGGCTATGCCAAAGATAACTGAGCACGTACGATTGAGATTCACGGCTACTGTGTAGTATTTGATATTACCTCAATATTATCAAAGTTCAATAGAGATGCATTCTCAGAATACAAAAGGAAGATACTTCAACAGTGAAAGTATGTCATTTCCGCATTCAATGAAACTGTTAGTTTCACAATCTTAAAGTTTAACAACAAATCAGGAGCTTTGTCATCTAAAGAGTATCTAAGTTCAGTGGAAAAAAGTATAAAATATTACAAGAGCATCCCGTAAATAGTTATTTTAATGACAATTATTCAAACCACTTTAATCTACGATTTTGATGTGGTAGCTTAAGATTGCATTCTAAGAGCCGATTATAATTGTGCAATATTTTTCCAAACTAAATTTTATTGATTAATTATTTTTTTTAAATTAGTAAATATCCTAGCTCATCAGTAACAAAATATAGTCGCAGTACGAGGTGCTTTAAAATATATTTTCAATAATCAGGCATGCGCAACTACAAAATTTGCTTTCTTCCTTTTTATTAAATTTTTAATTGAAAGTACATCTTAATATGACAACAGAAAAATTACCTCCCCAGAATTTCCTTAGCAGGAAAAACATTTTCCTTTACATTATGGTGTAAAAATGTTAGATATAATTTTTGTACCTTTAACTCAATAAGTTTATCTTTAGAAACGAACCTCAACGATTATTTAAAGATCTATCACCTAATATGTTTATTTAAAGCAAATCGCAATTTCCAATTGTAAATATGCAAAATAAGATATTCCCCAAGGTATGCTGAGAAGAGAATAGATTCTTACTATTTTTTAAATGAATCAATTATCAAATCTTATGGCCGTTATTTATGTTACGTTCAGCGTTTATGAACAAGAATGTATTCAACTTTCTCGCTAGAGATTTTTAACACATTTTATTTCTTTTTACTGACTTAATTTCCAGACTGAGATCTGTGAATTAACCAACCCTTGATTATCCAGCCTCCATATATTCATAGCTTTTAATAAAAATTAAGAATAATTATGGCTAAAAGTAAATGCTTCAATTGTTCTAAGCTGTATTATTAAGATGTTGAAATGTTTTAAATTTATCAAGTCACTAACGTAGACTGAAGTCAATAAATGAACAGATTTTGGAGAAATAAATGTATTTATCTAAATTAGTAGACTTAAGACATCAATTTCATCAACAGGTACTTCGCTCGATGTATTGACACTGCTTTGATCCCAGCTGATAGTCTATGCATTAAAAACAAAATATACCCAATTTGAGCTCAATCGGATGTACCGTTTAAACGCGAGCGCACATTCAAAAATTTCCTCCCATAGGCCATAATGTAAAAAGAAATCTTTGTCGTAGCCCTGTAGGAAAAGTATAAGTCCTATGAACACCCAAATCAATACCGGTCTTGCGACGGTGGTTTGTAACATATATACCAAATTTGAGTTCAATCGAATGCCTCGTTTAGGAGCTATCGTGTTCACTCACATACACACACACATCTCGTAAAAATAGCATACATGAATTCAGAAGACCTCAAAACGTGTAAATACACCAAAATTTTGAAGTCTATTTTTTTTCATGATTACAATACTTTCCTTACATGTTACATGTTCGGAAAATAAAAATGCATGACATGCTAAATATCAAGAGCATTTAAATAACATTTTACAGCTCTAGATGACAATCTAATCTTTCTAACTAGAAACAATCTTTAACGAAAATTAAAAATCAAAATTAATTGCTGCGAATAAAGTGAAAAATTTCAAGGCCAACTATACGACGTCTAACAAAGGTTAATGCAAATGCTGAAAGCCTGATTTACGTTTGCTAATTTGGAACGCTGCAAACGCACTTAAAATTCGTTAGCTGTTTATACAAATTATCTAGATCTATGCATTAATTTTGCATCTCATAATCAGCTGGTAAAAATGGAAAGTCATTTATCTTGTGAAAACTAATGTGTTTGTTTCGTATTCTACATACACTTTGAAATCAATTAAATCAACCTCCTAACTATAATTAATCAACATAATTATAATTTCTTCGCACTTCCTCAATGGAAACAAAAAATACCATGTTACAGCAAATTTAGTTTTAAAATTGGACAGAAAGAGAACAAAATAATTGTTTCAATTTAAAATACTTACACATATGCTATTTTATTAAAACAAAGAATATTTAACTTTTCAAAGTCAAAAATATATAGTTAAAAATTTTTATTCAAAATTTTCGAATAAAACTGAGCTATAAAAGTTCCAAAAATAAATTTGAAAAAAGCCCAATTTAAATGTTGGATTTCTTGCTTATGCTTAGCGTAGTAATTAAAAATTTATTGAATAAATTAAAAATTTTTATTTTCTGTCATTAATTTAAAAATCTTTGATGAAAGCTATTTATACAAATAATGTACTTTAATGTGCTTCCAAAATGTTATCTTGCACATAATTTACATCCAGAAAGTACTAAAATATTTAAAATTGATCTTTCAATAGAGTTAAACTCAAAGTGCGAAATAGCAAAGTGCAACTAGAGTTAAACTCAAAGAGAATAAAAATGGTAAAAACATATTTCCATTAAGTTTGAAATAACCAGTGCAAAATTAGTAATAACTAGTGAAAACATTGCATATAGAAACTTACTCAAATATATTTTCAGTTTCTTTCTGCACAGTACTGAAATTTATGCACAGTACTTGGAATTTTCAAATGAGTTTATCGTAAATTAACACTTTTTCTGCTTCATTCTTTCAGTCATTCATATATTTAAAGACACACAAAGAAATAAAATTTCCTCGAAAGTATCATTTGAAGAAAGTCAATGGGATATTGAAGTTCTTCAAAACATTTATAAACTTAGCGAAATTTCTAGAAAGGACCCAGGTGTGTACTAAATATGAAAAAGAAAAGACTCACGAGTTTTTCATTGTTATTGTTTATCCAAAACAAAAATTTCTTCACAGGCCCGGTCGGATTGTTTTGCATGAGCTGAAGACCGTTTCTTAGTTGCTCTCACTTACACGGGAGAAATGATTATGAGAGAATAAGGTTATGTCTTGGAGGAAGTAGTTTCCAAATCACCTGCAGGGCTATCCTAGATAGAGATGACAATTATCTAACACTCGGTGCCTAAAAGTACACACACACACACACAAAAAAAAAAAAGGAACAGAACTTGCCTCCATTGAGGTTACCAACTTTTCTTTGGAGGTCTTTCCAAGCGAAAAAAAAAAATGTCATAATTTTAAATTAATTCGTAAATGATTATACTGGACAGCATGCGAATGGAAGAGAGTTTTCTTTTTTACTACCAGAGAGCTCATTATCCTACTTTTCATTTAACACAAAAATGCCGAAAGTTTTAAGACGTATGGGGGTCATCGCCGTGGTTTTAAGTCACGTAGGCAGCAATTCCACTTAACTTTGAACTTTTGAATGCTAGAAAAAAATTGAAACTAAGAGTAGAGCATTTTAACCCTTTGAGGCGCAACCCTTTCCCAATGCTGAAAAAAGGGCAGCCGTTGCCATCGCTCGACTGAACTACCAGCAAGATGGCGGACGATCGAAACGTTCATCGAGTACCACAGATCTAGAGACCCTTTTTGACGACACCAAACCTTTTTTGATTCAACCTTTCAATTCTTTCAATTCAATTTCATTCAAACACCTTCAATTTTTTGACCCTTTTTGAGACCTTATTGACGACAGCCGGCTGTGCTCACGCACAGCCAGCTGTCGTCAAAAAAGGATCTCTAGATCTGTGGCACGCGATGAACGTTTCGATCGTCCGCCATCTTGCTGGTAGTTCAGTCGAGCGATGGCAACGGCTGCCCTCTTTTCAGCATTGTGCAATCTATCCAGCTATTCTCGCGTTTTTCCATTTTTCAACAGATGTCAGTGCTGTTAAAAATAATCGTGACCATTTTTTGACGGGAAAGGACGTGCTAAAAGGTAAAGGATTCTCGTGGAGCTATGTCACCCGCAACTATTTTTATAGAAATCCAATCAATTCTTCGTGACTGGCAACAGTCAAAACGTCGGAGTTGGGTGTTCCCAGAGCGGGAACACTGCGCGTTAAAGGGTTAAAAGATAATTGAGAAGATAATGCATGTGCTCATTGCTAACAAAGAATCTGTGGTTAAAATAAGAAAAATGCTGACATAGTAACTTTTTGGTCACGGGTCATTGACTACGTAGAGTTAATAGAGAAATAATGAGTTTCTTTCAAAACAGAGAGTGAATTAAAATTACTTTTATGCGTAATCGTTAAACTTTCACCGATTTTTAATAATTCTAGTAAATTGAACTATTCTATAAAATAACAGCCAAATAACCAGATTCTTTTCTTTATTTATCTAAAGATTTAGAGTTATACATATGATTCTGCAGGTAATTTCGAAGTCTAAAATTGTAGTTACAGATACTAATACATTGTGAATTATGCAACGTACTTGAACATGCATATATTATTGATATAGTTTTGACTAAGTTAAGCGTACGAAGTAAATTTTATAGAAATTAAAACATTTCTAACACTTAAATTTTTCAATATTTACCAGAACCGTCTCAAATTTCTAGGGATGGACGCGAGACGAAAAATTGGTGTCTCGCGTCTCGCAAAACAGCCGAAAAGCTTGTCTCGTCTCGCAAAAATCCCTATATCATAATGTTAAAAATGTTTGTCTCGTCTCGCAAAAAGTCGTCTCGCGTCCATCCCTACAAATTTCAATGGTGCCTTTAAAACAAACATGTTAAAGTAGTCTAAAACAAATCAAGCTTTACGAAAAGTTATTTACTTGAATGTTTGCATACCGAATGTACGATATACCGGACGAAGAGAATATCGACTCTATCGAAATACCTATTTTAGTTCACTTTCATTCGATGTATTTTCTTTTTTTTCGCGGGGGTGGAAGAAGAAAAATCAATGCACGAACTTGTTTTAAGCACTTTCAAAATGTCAAGACGCAATTTTAATTATCTGTTTAAATGCCACATTCTCTGTGCACACCTGTGTAAATGCACAGCATCTCTTCGGATAGTGTATTCAATTATTAAACTTTCACTTTAATTTCACAAGATGATAGGTTTGCGGGTAATTCTTATGTCTAACACAAGTAATCCTTGACATCTTCACTTTCACAAGTCAAACTTTGTGCAGCGTCTTCTTGATATTTAAATGATCATAATAAAACACTTCGCATTTAAAATATGAAGATCTAACTGTTAATTCGAGGTCTTTTCCTTGTAAGGATTTTTAAATCGTGATGGCAGATTGCCCTTAACCCACAGATACAGAAAAAATATTCATGGCTATACAGTAAAAACAATGATTTTACTTAAAGAAAAGGCCAGTGATCTCTAAAATAAACAAGAGTGATCTTGGAATAAGGATATTCTTGACATCTCAGTTTATTTGACGATCTTGACCTCATTGAGGTAAATTATTATGTTACGACTTTGAAAAGAAAGATTCATTCAAACATTCACAAACAAGAGACCCATTGTGAATAATTTGTAGAAAAATCAAAATTTACCTTCAGTTCCAAAATGAACAAGGGCAGAAAACGTATGTCCTATCAAATTTAAAGATTTCTAAATCTTTAGCAATAGAATGATGAAAAATGAAATTTTTTTTGTTGCCCAAGAAATGAATTCTGCAATGTTCGACTACAACAAAACAATTTAGTAGAAATTTCGATACGAGTGAAATAGATCCATACATAGAACGTTTTACTTTGTATACACTTTTAACTCTTGGTTGGAGTTTCAAATTTAGTGGTAGTGGGATGCCAAAATAATTTTAATGAAGGTATCAGGTGCATTTTGTTAATGTTTTCTAATTAAACTTTTCCTCTCCATATTTCTATAACCGGAGTTCGATCCTATACAAAATAGGTGTCTCGTATAAAATTTAATTGCTTGATAGTACAAATGGTTTGTACAAATAAAACCCAACAGTAGAGATTTAAATACAATTTTCACTTCATTCGGTTATAAAATATCTTTATATTGTAACTAGCTGTGTCCATTCAAATCTACGATGGGAAAATGTAGTTAAATTAGTTCGACATAGATTCTTACAGATATTTAATAATTACTGGTATATGGGTTACGTAAAAATTTCATACGTTAGTTTCTTTTCCCATTGTTATAACTATTAGGAAGGCCATTATATACGTATAACTGAGGATGATAACTCCAAAAAATGTTCCAGGCAAGTATTACAGTGCATATTTCAGAAAAGAATGACGTCAAAGGGAAACAAGTTAAACCCTAAAGCCTACTTAACTTGCGAGTCTTGTTTAACCTTCTGGGGGTAGAGCGAAAGCTAAATGTGCGTAGTTATTCCATCGTAAATTATAACGATCTAGGATCTTAGACTTACAAACTGGATAAGACCGCTTACAGGTAATTGGATATTCTCGATAAGTATTTCTATTGCGTATAAAATAGCTAAATAAATGCAGAAAAAAATCAGTGGCATTTATTAATGTAAAAATGAATTCTACCAATAAGGAGTTACACAGAAAAGCTCAATACTTTCAATTTCATTTTTGCCAAGACATTTTTCAGACTTCATACACGCACGATTTAAAAATTGTGTTTTATTGAACTGGCTCATCCAAATCCATAACAGAATATTCATATCCAGTGTCTTCTAATCAGGCACCTTCCTTATTTTGCCAGCCAGACTTTGGGACTTTGGGATCCGCGATGAAACGCCGTAAAACTCATTCGAAACGTAATTTGAAGAGTGCGTTACTAACATTCACTCACTTTAGGAATTACATACTCACAAAAATTCCGATGTTCAATCAGCAATTATGCATGTCATAAGCATCCAATCAAGAGATGTGAAGAATATACGAACTATGACTTTTTGTGCAGCTGACGATTTTTAAGTTTCGTATGTATTTTAATTCTTTAAACAAATATGTGCAACTCTGTCAAAAATTTACGCATGTGACCATAGCATTAGATAGTTGTTTTAGAACGAATTCCAGCGTATTTTATATAGAGTATACAAACCTCTAGATGCGTAAACTTTATGTATGGAAAAACATAAGTATGCGTTTTTTTAAGGTTTGGAAGTAACAGCACTCTGTTTATAATAAACAAGAACGGAATAATACTGTCCGTTTTTCCAAATAATTATTTTTTTTAATGCAAGAGAGACTTCATTCATATATAGATAAAATATATTCCAGGAATAAGCTGTCTTGCATAGTTAACGTGCGAGATCATGCGCCACATTTGGGCAGTCTAATAGAATCAGGCAAGCAAATGGTAATAGAATCATTTCATTTCATCATGGTTCTTTGCTTTTAATAAATAGAATCGCAATGGATTTTAATGTCTTTTGATGACTGGAATCTACCTACACTGCTGTTTCAAAGATAAAGTGTGTTTTCTTTTATAAAGAAAGCTTATCTTCATTTAAAAATTCTATTATTCTCAGTACAATATTTTTCATAAGCTCCACATTAAGTATGTATAACGCATCTTCCTCCATTAACTCCGCAGGTTTCCTGGAAGCATATTGAAATTTCATCCTTTTCCCCGTTATTATTCATTGAGAATCGAAGCTTACGAGAGTTTATAACAAAATATCTTCCCACTTGCAAAGGTTATGCCACCGCAGATGTTATAATAAAGTTATCTCATGGTCATCAGAAGTCAACCCTGAAATTTTTGTCACTTAGGAACTTCCTGGAGAATTTAAATGAAAGTTTGACCCTTGAAAAAGTGATTTTATCTAAGGAAACGCAATAAACGTCTTTACTGCTATATTAGTTTTCCTGTTCGCATTTTTGGTCAAAGGTTAACACTTCCGTCAGGTTTCAATTAAAATGTTTCCACCTGGAAATAACGATTATGCAAAGCACGTGAAAAGGCTCAGTTACCATCAGCCATAGAATTAAAAAATTTACTAAAGAAAAGTAAAATTCAATAAAAACGCATCGCTAGACAAAAATTACTCACGAAATTAACATTCAACTTTGTGTTACACGTCAATGTGATACTGTGTTTGAAATTAAATTCGTAACTCCGAATTGTAGTTGCTCCAGAAAATCCTGAAAATGTTTAATTTAAAACGTTTACTAAATATTGGTTCCCCGTTGAAAAACGTGTAGACACCCAAATAAAATAACCAAGAAACATTTCTTGTACAAAGTAACCTTAAGGATTATAATTCGGCTGATGTAAACAATATTTTTAGAACTGTTACAGAATTTATGACAGTTTATATTAAATGTAATTATGCAATATTTAGTAGGTTGTTATAATTGTGACATATGGCCACGAATGTTTCTACAGGTGTATCGCAAAGCTATCCAGTTGAAGCAAAAGTTTTCCCACCTAAGAACAGATTTACTTAGTTTTTTCATTCTTTTTCTTAAATTAGTAGTAAAAAATCAGGTTAAAAAAATCGGGCCGGGGGCACATACATGGCATCTCAGCCATGATTGAAAAGTATATCTAGATATCAAAGACCTTGGACCCTTATGTGGCACCCCCCCCCCCCTTTTAGTAATATATATCTACCAACAGAATTTCTTCGCCCACTTTAAGGACGCTAAACAGATTAAATGGGGACACTATTAAAGTAAGCTTACACAATCACATTTATTCACTTGAAGTTGAACGAGATATATTTTTGTAGGCCATTAAAAAAAAAAAAAAAATCCGAGATTGGAAACTTTAGACCACAAAAAATCTTATTGATAGCAAAAACACCAAACTCTCATGTTATGATCAAAAGTAAAAACTGTATTTAATACACATTCATAAAAATTGCTTAGAACATACGTTTCGGGTCCGGGTGTTATAAAGTGTCTGCCCGTTTTAGCTGCATGAGTGATAATGAGCTTTTTTTATGCGTGTGTATTAAAAAGAATTTTTTTTAATGAACTAAATTTGCTAACTATGAACTAAATTTTGCTAAAATTTTGAATGAAGCAGCTCTTAAAAAATAAATCTCGAAATGAGATTTATTTAAATTTTTTTAAGCTATGCTTCATTCAAAATATTTTAAAGAATTACATTACAGAATGATAATTAAGCACTTTGAAGACAAACACGATAGTTTTTATTTGAGATATTAATTAATTCGAAATAGCACTGTGATGAACAATTACCTGTCAGTACTTTTTTTTTTACTTCGGCAATATAGCTTCACCTAAAGAAAAATAAGTCCGACACATCTAAATATATTTTAGAACAGATTATCACTGCTTTATACTATGTGTAACTGCTTACTGTTCAGGTTACGGGAAATTTATACTATTTAGAACACGAGTTAAACGTTTTGTTTATAAAATCCTCTCGCAAATTACGAAATTGCTCAACTCACTCTACGAAACTGCTTTAAACCTTTTGTGTATGAACTGAACTCAACATTTCGCTTAACATTTTCTGACTATTTTACAGAATCGTTTAAACGTTAGTTAAATTCTAGTAAATGGCAATTTAATTTTATTGCTGGTCAAAGAAATATAATTTGATCTCCATGCTTTTAAGTAAGTTTTATTAAAAAAACTTAGTAATTTTTAAAAAACGTAAAATAATTCAAAAAATTCAGGTCAGCAACATTTTTCTTTCTTTGGAAATTTAAGAAGTTCGAACCAATTATGTTTTTTTCCTAGCTAGCACTATTAGACTCAATATGGCTTATTACATTTTACTATCTTAACAAACAGCTTGAAAAAAAGCAAAACATGTTTAAAATGCGTGTTTAGGCAATCCGAAATTTATTACCCCCCCTGACGTAGTCGTCCCCCTTCCCCCAATCTTATTTTGAATATATATATATATATATATATATATACACGCACGCACATAGTAAAATCACACATAGCGCATTTTCCCAATTGGGAATTTTTTGTACGGGGTCGTATACAAAGTTAAATGTGCCACTTTTCGAAAATTAATGAGAATTTTTTTTTTAATGTTCCGAATAACACAAAAGATCTACATTACCCACTTCTCTAGTGGACAACGAATTAAAACGTGTTACCATCTTTGGACACCATGTATGTGCGATTTTTATATAAGTTCTAATTACAAATAAGAGGAGAAAAATAAATACACCTGTAGAAGGTAGATCAGATACCCCAGATATTTCCACATTTCGAAATTTAAAACAACTATTTAGAAAATATAACCTTTTCAAATCCGTGTGGGGCACAATGTTAGAGGAGTAATTTCATAGAAATAGTATATGCAGAAAAAGACGTAAACCAATCGTGTCATTCAAAATGTTTCATGAAAACCTGTTCAAAACATTTTAACTCAAGAGTTACTACTGTATGATTATGATGATATGAATTTAAAATATATTTAAATACCTTAAAAGTGGGGAGATGTTCAACAAAATATTGACACAAGAAATGTTTTCTAAAATTAAATATATCTTAGGTTTATAATTTCCAAGAGCGTATACTACAGCTAAGAAGACAAATTTAAAGTTGAATGGAGTCATTCATTTTATTTTTGTCATAAATTTCATATATTCCCGAAACTTAACTTTTGGTATCCGAAAGTTAAAGTTGTGATAAAGTTTTAAATATTTTATTTCTCATAACACTTTCCTGACTAAGCAAAAATGGACTTAATAGTATAGTTATCCAAGAATTTAAAAAATAGTTACTAAAAGACTACACTGTGTAATGTCATCACAGATGCTTCCATCGCAAAAAGTCTCTTGAAAGCTTCATCAATGAAACCAGAGAGACTAAAGAACAATGTGAAAGTACTTACTTTACTTCTGTCCTCGCATTTAAAATGCTTATTAGATTCTGTACACTACCAGAATTCTAAATAAAAAACGCACTTACCTTTTAAACAGTGTATTCATTTTCAAGTCATCATAATAAGGATTTTATATGAATAAAAAAATCTTACCTTACGATTTAAAAAATCTGCATATTTTTTTCTTCGGAATGTTTAAATTAAAAAAAAAGTAAATCATGCGAAACATATCGACTGCACAGCAGTCTCCAGAACAATCATATCTGCAGGTATAGTATTGAGAAAAGATTAGTAAAACAAAGCTCTTTTCGTCGCAAAAGCAAGAGAGAAACATTCTTTTTCCGTGACCATGATTGCTTCCCAGTATGGATATTTAAAGCACCTGAATATTTAAATTTTTTTTTGTACAATGTTAAATTTTAAAATTTTATCCTTTATTGACCTGGAAAGCTTTAAATGTTCCATGTTTTAAATAAATTAAAGCTGTAAAAGCAGATATATTGAATCAGTATTTTAAACAAACTAATAAAACGCTTTCATTCATAAATTTTAAATAGAATCGTATATTTCCTACTAATAATCATAATCAATAATGCTTTCATTCATAAAATTTAAATAGAATCTTATATTTCCTACTAATAATCATAATTAATAATCATAATCAATAGCTCATTTAATAGGCTAGTTAAAAACAGAATAACTTTAAAGTAATTAAAAAGTAAGTTGCATTAATAAAGTTCATTGCACCATTAAAAAATCATGGGCATTTAGCTATATTTAAGGTTTTTAAAATGTATAGTATGACAGACAAAAGAAATGGAAGAAGAATACTCTAAGAAACGGACACAGTCTAAATGCATATTAAATTTTCATTTATAAGCATCTAAAAGTATTAAATATTTTACCAAAGTCTTTCCGCCTTACTTTATGATGATACAGCAGGAACATTTTAACTGTGCAATAAATGTTGACTTATCTTGGAAATACGGATTCCAAAAAACCAAAAAAAAAATTGTCAATGTGTAAAATGTACCAATATTTTCCGCACGTCTATGACTTACGCAATTTTTTCGTGCGTCTAAAGTAAAAGTGAAAAAGTATCCAGATATTTGAAATATTTTATTTAAAAAAAATGTTTACTCTCAAAAGAATTAAATTGTACAAAAATTTAAAAAATGACCGATTTCTCGAAAAATAAAAGTGGTCATTTAAAAAATAGCCGACTCGGCCGATATCCCATGTGTAGATGGTTGGTCGTAATTCTACAACAAAAACAACAAGAAATAGACGAATCTTAAAAGAATGAATTCCAAGTCTTACTCTACATAAGAACTGGATTTCTAAAAAGTATTGCTGTGTTCATTAATAATTTGTCCCAAACCTTTTAAAATTAATTATAACCATTAGTAAACCGCAGTTTGACATATGTGAAATTATTAAAAACGTGCATGTCGAAATAAAACAGAATTCATAAGCATACAACACTAAAAAAATTTAATTAGATATCCATGCGTTTCTTCTAAATTTCTTTTTAAAAAGATTATTCACACTTTGCCGTTAGGTCACCCAAAATCGATTTACAAAATGCAAACGAGACAATCGTGAGAATTTTCTTTTTTTGTCTGACCGAAATTGTTTTGAAAGTCTTGTGAACTGGAATAAGAACAAAAAACGCCCGTCAAAACCGCAAGTCTGCAAATTACTTCCATGAGCCTCAAAAATCTAGTGTACCAATTACGGCTAATTACTGAATGACACAATACAACATGCGAGTTGATAAAACCTGGATAAAACTAAGGATCGTTAGAGAGAAAAAATTAAATCCTCAAAACTTGTAAAATCCATGTTTTTTGTTCTAGATTTTCCCATATACGAATTTTTAGCAAGAAAATATTTTTAAAACTGTTTTACACAGAGTTCTAAAAATATGCCTTTACAACATCTTTTCAGAATCTAAAAATGAATTGCTTAAAATTTTCCGTTACTATGTAATGTATTTATTTTATAGCAATACTGTTGGGATAAAAATGTAAAATAACTGATTGTTATTATAAAAACAGAAAACATTATGTTTAAGTTTATGCATAGTCCATAGGACTGTGCAAAAATAGTATTTAATAAATGAAGTGCTTAAAATTTATAAATTTTTTGTATTGAAATGCGTAAATAAATTTAATCTTACAAAATACAAAGTTTCTTTCTCTATGGTTGCAATAGCTTTCTCTAACACTGAAACAAAATTACGGTAAAGTTTCTCACACAAAATTAAAAACAAGTAAAATGCAAAATAAATTAAACATAAACTAGAAGAAATGCTCTTAAACACAGTGTTAATACGTAAATATGTCTAATAAAAAAATACAAAGTAAACTGGCGAAAAGTCTGAAAATAGGCTTACTTCAAAACTACGATCTAATGTATCATAATTTGATAGATGCGAATAAACCAATGTTCAAAGCGAGTATGTCACGTTAAAGCTCCCGGTATTCCTTAAAGTTCTTTCACAGGAGGAAGACATATCTCGCGTGGCGCAATTCCTGTCCGAGCCTGACCACTGTCCGTGAAGACCTTGTTCAATATCCTTGTGATAATGTATTGAGAAAATAGCGAGGGGAAACTTTGCGATTTCTAATTCACCTAGCAGTTTTTCTGGGTTTAAGTAATTGGAGTTCGCAAAAGATGTATCGTTCGGGCCTATTCCAGTTTTAACCGGTTTCATCCACAATGCCCAATATCCGTAGACGCACTTGTGCCGAAAGTGAAACCAAAGTACCTGGGATCCGGAACGTGTTATAATATTCCGGCCTTGAAATATGCATAAATCTGGTCAGGAACGGAGTGAAGGAACGCTTACGTAACCTGCGGATGATTCCGATACAATTATGCCTCTGTTAACCCTTTGAGGCGCAACCCTTTCCCAATGCTGAAAACGCAGCTTTCCCAATGCTTGACGCATCTGGCTGTGACCGCGCACAGCCAGCTGCGTCAAAAAAGGGTCTCTAGATCTGTGGCACGCGATGAACGTTTCGATCGTCCGCCATCTTGCTGGTAGTTAAGTCGAGCGATGGCAACGGCTGCCCTTCTTTCAGCATTGGGCAATCTATCCAGCTCTTCTCGCATTCTTTCATTTTTCAGCAGATGTTAGTGCTGTGAAAAATAATCGTGACCATTTTATGACGGGATATGACGTGCTAAAAAGTAAAGGATTCTCGTATGTCACCCGCAAATTTTTTTTTAGAAATCAAATCTATTCTTCGCGGTTGGCAACAGTCAAAAAGTCAGAGATTGGTGTTCCCAGAGCGGGAACACTGCGCGTTAAAGGGTTAATCGAAATAAAAAGGGGGTAGGTTTAAGACCTAAAAAAATCGTAGATTTTGCTTCTCTAAAGTGGTTGTTCCAGAGCTATGCTGACAGTTCTGATACAGCAGAAGAAAATAAACAATTTTCATATTAGAAAGTGCACAAAGGATACAAACTGATACGTGCGGGAAAAAAAGGATTTTTGGAATATTTAATTAAAAATTAAAGAGTATCAAAAATTAAAATCAGTAATACTCAGCATCATCGAAGTGACATGTGTAGGAAAGGTTTTGCACGTAAGGAAGTGGGTTAGAATCCATGTACACATTTTAAATTGGAAGGACATATACAGAATAATCTTAGTAAAAAACTTAGGGAAAAAAAAAGCAAGAGAAAATATGTGGATTCTTTTTTAATACAGTGGATAAAATAACGCACTGTATTGGTACATCTTAATGGTTTGAAATGCACTTTGTGACCACTGACAAGCTGGACAATAATTTTTTTCAGTAGTTGAATATTTTTTGTTAACAATTATTAACAGAATTTCCATTTCATGACTCATCTCTAAATTATTTCCCTAATTTTCCACAAGGTTTAATTACAAGCAAGCCAAGCCTAAAAATATGGATTCATATTTGTTTAATTTTAAAACAAAAGTTTTAAATATTTTTTTTTCCTTTCAAGAAAGATGGGAACCTTCCTCTTTTTCCACGTCTACCGTCGCTGGAGGACGAATTTTAAAAATGTCCTGAAACTCATTTTCAGGTATTCGTAAATACTTATTTTACCATACGAATTTTGAAGCTATCTATTTTTCCTTTTCAATCCTCTAATATTTAACTATGTTAGAGAAAAAATATCAGGCTGAAAAATATGTTATTACAATGTGCCATGTTTGTAATGTCTTAACATTACATACTTTTTAGAAGTTTTATTTTCCTTTACCCCTCTAAGCAATCGTAAAGTAACTATTTTTAACTTATGAAATTAATTATACGACTAGGTAATATATTTTAAACTATAGCCGGAAACCGCATTCAGTCAAGAAAATGCATTCTTATGAGGGATCTAAGAATGCTGATAGATAATACACAATAGGACAAACTTTCGGCATGCCTGACATTATGCTTGAATTATAAGTTTTATTTTGATCACTTTTTCCTTTTTGTAAAACTCCATCAGCCGAATGTAATACTACTCCATGAAATAACTATCATTAGTGAGATAAACTATTAACATAAACAAAACAAACATGTTTCCTAAGGAGTAATAATAATGATTCGACCACTTGCATCATACGGCTCTGATTGCGAGTGTAAAGCTTAGCTAACAGCTTCAAATGGAAAGCTGAATGCAGAACTACGAGGTTAAGGCCGCATGATAATTGAGGCTCTATTAAACTCATTCGTTTTACATAATTAGAAAGCTATCAGACAATTAGTACTAAGGACAGTTTACAGTTGTAGGTATTACTTATAAATGCTGATTTATATTCCAATTTGTTGGTAATCATTACATACCATATTGAATATATTTGTGTTCGACTGTTACTCATTATGTTTTACTTACAGATTGCGAAAATGGTAGTAAATGTTAAATTTTTATGTTTTGTTTTTTTTAAGACAAAGCATATTTCGCAAACATAAGGAGGTTTAAAATGGGAGATTTAAAGTCTATTTAGTAATATAATTTCATGAGAGTTGAAATTAAAAATTTAACATTTAATGCAACTTTGATACATTCAACTTTTTAATGCAGGTTCGAAAGCCTATCTGCTGTAATGTCTAGGACCTATGCACTTTTTCCGCTTCCTATTCGAGGATCTGATCTAGGATCGAGGATCGGATCTAATCTAGTATGGGATCGTCCATGACACACCCAGGCAGAGAACGTTGATTTGGGCGTCCAACTGTGGCTTTTTTGCATAATTTCAAAGGCAACGGTGCTGCTTAAAGTTTATTCAGTGTTAGTACTTTAACACAGATGCTTTAGTGTTAAGACTTGCATAATGTCCCGCAGTGGTCTGGGCGCTAAATTCCGTTCCCATAAGAACACTGCAAGTGAAGCAGCATCCGTCTTGGCCAGTGCTTGGGAGGGTCCTCTCCCTCTCGGCTCGTCCGCTGTGGAACCATGTACGCTAATGGGAGCTGGTGCACGTAAAATCCGTCGCGGCTCCAAAGTCCTCCAAGTTGTTAAACGATACCTCTGGGGGTGCCGATTTCAGATGGTTGTTGGTCCCTCGTCTGGAATCGGTTCAAAATTAGGGACCAACAAGTAGAAGTCCAACCCCCTGGGGGGCACTGGCAACCCTCTTTCCACGGTCTATCCATGGACACGACAATAACATCTGCGTGAATGCTGGGTTGCTACCTGGCCAAAAGTATATCCCACTACTCGGAATTTGCATCAAATTTTGTCAACCCTAAATTCTCTTTCTCTCAATGTATGCGACAATTATGAAGAATCGTTCTTCCTGGTTATTCCCTAAAATATAATTTTTTTAGGGTATTCTAAAGGTCGTGTACAATTGAAGAGTGGTACATAAACTTCATCTAAATTTTACTACTAGTGAACTAAGGTCTTCTCTTGTATTACATGAAATTTGCAATTACAACTTGCTAATTTCTAACATTTGCAAGAGCTTCGGGGAGTAATCATTGTGATAAGTAAAGGTGACCCTTTATCTAAAGGACATTGAAATCTTCGAACGTCTCATCACGTTGTTACCTTCAATGGATCAAAAGACAAATTAGTATCTTGATTTGCTGTCTGGTGGACGCGGGGAAGCCAATTTCCCCTTCATTTTTGAAGGTTATGACTGCAATGCAGGAGAAGGGTCGATTGGTTAATTCTGATATCTAAAAAAAAACCGCAATATTAAAAAAGTAAAAAAATAACTTTATATTCTATTCAACTTGCTGGTCTGGTTCAATTATTGTTGTAAACGAAAGTGAAATTTTATTTTAAATGCTTCGCAGTTTGAAATTTATGAATATTATCAATGATCTTTGACATGAAAACAGCCGCAGCCGCATTTAAATAATTGGGTAGACCTTGTAAATTATCACAGGACCAAAACAGAAAAAAAAAAATTCATTGCTAATCTTTCCTAAGCCTCGTTTCATATTTAAATATGCACATACTGGGTGAATGTAAACTCTTGGACAAAACTTTAAGGGGTGATAGGGCACATAACAAGGAATCGGAATCCCATAGCAATGTGGGGTCGGCAACGTCGTCTTCGTGTAGCTGTTAATAATCACTTTGGATAAAAGTGCCGAAACAACAGTGCACTTTCCGACCATTGTTCCTCAGAAACTAATGTATTTTCCTCCGAAAACAGAAGACAAATGGATAGTTTAAAAATTCTATTTTATTTCATGGATGCAATTTTTGGAGATGAGCCTATTGTTTATGAAACTTGGTTAAGAAATTAGACGGACACTTCAATGCTTTTCCAAAAGTGATTATTACCGGGTAAATCAGCGGTTCTCAACCTTTTAACGTCACCCCCCCCTCCCCAACAAAGGCTAACTTACAGTGGCGTCCCCCCTCACATTTTCCAGCATACATTCAGTTTTTTAATCTTAACAGTGAACATTTAGTCGAATTTTCTCCAAAATAATGTTATCAGTAAAGTTTGGATGAGCATTTTAAGCGAAAATGAATATATTTTTTGAGTAAGAATGAGAATAAATAAGATGATGTTTTAAAAACATGCATCACTACTTTCCCTTTGGTTTTTCTTGCGCCCCCCTGCGAACGCTCTGCGCCCCCCTTGGGGGGCGCTTCCCTCAGGTTGAGAAACGCTGGGGTAAGTTAAAACTGCTTTTTTCACCCCAGATTGCTATGTGATTACGATTCCTCATTGTGTGCCCTATCACCCCTTAAAGTTTTGCCCAAAAGTTTAGATTCACCCTGTATAAAAAAAAGTTTATTGCGAACTTTTAACTTCGAAAATCTTCAGACCACTATTCGTTGCTTACATCATGATGGTCTAACAGGAATATATTCAATATTAATATAAGATTTTCCTACACAGGAAGTTTCCAATTCCTCTATCCAACCAGTCTGGTTAATCGAAAGTCATGCCTGAAAATATTGCCCGATTACTTACTTTGAAATAGTAAGAAAAAAAAATTAACACAGAATATGTGTCAGATTGCTATCCTGATCAAGACCAAGGCCTTGTGTCTGGATTGTGATATGTTTGCGTATTCTGATCTCCGCAGACCTACATTTGTAGAATCAAAAATTTTACAAAAATTAGAAAAATAAAAACTTAAATGATAGAAAGAATCCAATATGACTGAGAAGTGTTGAGCAGTCCCATCTTGAATAATATACACTGGTTATCATTCATTAAGGAAAAATCACAAAAGTGACTATTACTCTAAAAGTTATACAGAATTTAATGAAACTCACCCACAGTGTATAACAGATAGTAAGCCATAAATAACATGAAAAGAAATTAAAAAAGACACTTGTGGTATTATAGAAATTAGCATATTTATAAAATGAGAAATTAGATGTGTCAATTTGGTATGGGAAAAGTATTTACAATATGGAATAATATTTTCCCCTTTAGAAACAGTACAGCACCAACAGCGATGTGCGATGTTGTCAATTATGCGGTCTACGAGTTCTGTTGTAAGAGAGAGCCATTGCTCTTGCAAGGCGTTGCAAGCGTGGCAAGGGTCGCAGGAGGAGGATTGAGAGCAGCTATCCGTGTTCTTAAAGCATCCCAGACATCCTCGATAGGATTCAGGTCCGGTGATCCAGCTGGCCACTCCATGCGCTGAGTTTGCTGCTTAAGATAATCATCCACGATGCGAGCCCTGAGCGGTCTAGGATTATCGTTCTGAAGCAAAATAATCATCGTCAACTGCCCCAGCATAAGGGCACACGTAAGCATCATGTATGTCATCGCTATAGGTCTGAGCATTGACGGTTCCACGTGGACAGACATGAAGGTATGCGCGGCCACCCAAAGTGATCCCAACCCAAACACAGACACTGCCTCCTGCGTATGCATCTCTTTCACGTAAACAGAACAGCCCTCCATTGATCAGTCGTCCAGTGAACATGTAGATGCCCCCCCCCCTCCTGAAACGTTCCCTTCTGTGGCGTGACACAAATATTATTCCTATTGTAAGTACTTTTCCCATACCAAATTGACACATCTAATTTCTCATTTTATAAATATGCTAATTTCTATAATACCACAAGTGTCTTTTTTAATTTCTTTTCATGTTATTTATGGCTTACTATCTGTTATACACTATGGGTGAGTTTCATTAAATTCTGTATAACTTTTAGAGTAATCGTCACTTTTGTGATTTTTCCTTAATTAATGATAACCAGTGTATATTATTCAAGATGGGACTGCTCAACACTTCTCAGTCATATTGGATTCTTTCTATCATTTAAAAGTTTTTATTTTTCTAATTTTTGTAAAATTTTTGATTCTACAAATGTAGGTCTGCGGAGATCAGAATACGCAAACATATCACAATCCACAAGAGGGGCACTCAAATAGCTGGTCGCCTCGCATACAGACTACCTTCGTGAAGCCTTCTACGCACGGTTGAAGTTGACACCAACCTTCCGGTGGCTACAGCAAGGGAGGATCCGAGTTGAGCCGGAGTTTCGGTTCTATTGCTTCATGCAAATAACAAATATCTGTCATCGGCACTGATCGTAACAGTTGGCCGTCCTTGGGTGAACCTCCTGGATGCCGAATCTTTCGTTAGGAATTATTGACTAAGTCTATGAACCACAGACGGACTGACATTTAGTTATCTGGCCACTTGTGTCCGACTTTGTCTTGCCTCTAGTCTCCCAATAGCTCTCCATCGCAGTTCCGGCAAATAACGCCCGGAGGTCATTGCTACGAATTGGCTATCCCCAATGTCTTACCTTACATTCACAGCAAAAGTTGCAGGCTTGATCTCTAAGATTCAGTTTTATGCCTCTAGTAACTAAATTACAACGCGAGTAACATGCATGTTGCAGCTTTACTCGGTAACATTTGACAACATATTCAAATTTCATACAGATTGACTTATTTTTGAGCGAGTTATCGCTATTTTTGTGATTTTTCCTTAATTTTTGGAAACCATGCGTATTTGCCAAAATGGATTGCATTTTGAAAGCAGTTTTTTTTTTTTCCAAAATCCTCCTATGGAACTTCTAAGTTAAAAGCCTCACATGCATGGCAAACTACATATTAGCTTTAGTTTTGGTTAAGCGAAATATTGACTTTACACAAAAAACTTTTCTTACTGGTCCCTTAATAATATGCTGCGGAAAAGAATGGTTAAAAGCAAATAAATGGATGTATATACAATTAGTAATTCTATACGTTTCTTGAATTATATATTAAAATTTCTTCAATTATACATTGTTCATCGGTTAATATTTCGTTGATAAACAAATTCTAGTTACATAGCTCGAGCAAATGTTAAAATTTTCTTATGGTAGTTAAATTTGAATATGATTAGTTAAACCTGAGAACTGGAAACAAATTACCTATTTCACATATTAAACTGATGTAAATCAGACATATTACACATTTATTTTTTTTAGAAAACTTTGCAATAGGTTTTCATTTCCCGAGCTGTAGTCTAGAAGTATACTTACACATTCTTAAAGAGGTTTCATATCTATCTGTACGCTTTAGTATAATTTCACATATCCATTGTTTCAATTTTCTGATGGTCTGCATGCAATCTTGAAACGCAATCACAGTTTTACAAATGCCACTTATCGTACGCTAAAAATCAGTGAGGATGCTAAAATATTCGTAAATCTGATTAAAGAATTACTTTTGTGCCGTCACGTGTGAAGTAATTCGTGCTTATCATGAATTTAAGATTCACCGTGAATATTCAATTTACGTCAGTGTTATTGTCTCGCGAAATTAAATTTTGCATACAAATCGGAGATATGATGTACGAGATCGCTTTTGCAGATCTTTTTGTTGTAATAATCTCCAGTCTTTGGGATCCATAAAAAATATACGCTTGAGTAAGTATAAGAATGATTTACTAACGCGAAGCTACTCAAAATCTCCAGCTAACGTCAATGCTATAAATATTTCCTTGCCGTCTTACCCAACGGTATAAGTCAAGTCCAAAATAAAAGTGTTTAATCCCCAAAATGATCTGATGAAGTCCATAAACCCACACCGTTAAAAAAAACAAATTCACTTGAAAAGTAAGAGTAAATTAAAGTACTCTTTAAGTACGTTTGCGTCACAAACGAGTGCATGACACGCTTAAATAAAAGTTACAATTCAAAAAGTAAGTACATGTGTTGCTTAAATTTTAAGAGTAAAGTATTCGTAACTACTGCAAGATGGAAAAGTACTATTTTGCTTATTCCTAAGTACTTCGTTTTTAGGGTGCATGAATTTTCTTGGATGCCAGACAGTAGTAAAGGCTATGATTAAACTTCGTCCAAGGCCAACCGTTTAAAATACGATCAGGAGATGCCTGAATAGCCTCCCACTTGGTGCAGGTCTTAGACAGAGTGACTGATAATTCATGGTACAAACTTTGAGGGCTGGTACAGGACATTGTAACAATCCCATTTTGTATAGGAATGTATGGTCAAAAGTGAAGCGTCGAAGCACAAACACAGGAAAGAACAAATGATAGGGAAAATGCTTTATTTTCATAGCCTCGTTTTACAAGGGGAAATTAAATTACAGTAAGTGTTCAAAAATGGGTCCATCAGCATTGATACATGCTTGACAGCGTCGTTGTAGAGATTGACGAACACTTTCAAAGATACCAGGAATTTCACGCACACGTGCAGCAGCGACGGATAGTCGAGCAACGAGATCTTCATCGGAGTCTGCTGGAGTGGCATAAATGTCATTCTTCAAACGTCCCCTTAAAAAGAAATCGAGGGGCGTCCAATCGGGAGACCGGGGTGTCCAAGAGCTAGATCCACCACATACAATCCATCGCATGCCAAATGTCACATTCAAGTACTGAAGAATATCTAGGGTGAAGTGGGCTGGCGCCCCATCATGCTGAAACCACATGCGATTTCTAATGGTGAATGGACGAAAACTTAAACGAGAATGGCCGCTCCTCCCCAAATCAAAGCCGACTGGTCATCTACCGGCAACGGAAGCAACTACTAACTCCGTTTTTCTTTCGTCTCCTGTATTTGTGCTTAGACGCTTCACTTTTGACCATACATTCCTACACAAAAGGGGATTGTTACAGTGTCCTGTACCAGCCCCCAAAGTTTGTACCACGAATTAGCAGTCACCCTGTAACAATATGATCCATGTTAGATGATACTCCTCAAGCACTACTTGGCAAGACTGGATATGCATGATATGTATGCTTGACGTCTTCCGTATGGGCCCCAAAAAGAAAGGCACTACCAGGATGTGTTCTCAAGCATCAGACATGCGCAGGAGGAACATTCCTAAGATTTTAAAAAGTTTCCTTACATTCGAAGAACTCCTTAATTTTAAGTGTTAAGCCTGTCTGGCTGGAGAGTGGCTGAAGAAGCAATTTCTGCAGAGAATCTCCTGCAGCATTCCCACAACACCAACGACATGAGATGGAAGCCATTGGATGTGAACCTCAAAAGCAGTGCAAAGATTCTCTTCAAGTAGTATAATTTGGAACGTTCCCACAGTATAAAGGCAATTTTAGCTGTTATTCCTAAAATGTCTTTTATATGCTTTTTATAAATACCTTAAAGCATGTGAAATTATGTATTTGTTGCGAAAATGTCGTGCATGAGGGAAGAGGCAAAATACTGAAAATATTTATGTATGCCATTTTTTTTTATTTTTTTTATTAAGCTCCATTTTTAGAAAAAAACAGTCTGCTTAAAAGCTTGAAAATAATTTAGACAATTAAAAAAAAAAAATTGCAGTTCGGTCGTAATAGTTTCGTAACTTCAAAAGCTGCTTTTAAATACTGAACAAAGCTTAATTATAACTACATGTCCTACTGTAAAGTATATACTGTTCCAAGTCCACTTGTCGTAAAGAAGATAAATTTATGTAAATTATATTTTTTAGGAATTTACCACTTAAATTTTTTTGGGAGTTCTTCAAAACTTGGGATGTGTAGGACACGAAATTTGTATATCTTAATTTATCTTGATAGAACCAAAATATTAAAAAATACTTTAAAAACCTATTTTTCCTTTAAACTTGTTTAACTCTCTTAGATAAATTACTTAAAATCAATGAATGATATTATCTCCCGTTTCAAATCTTTGTCATCTTAAGGAACCAACTCATTTTAAGGCATTTTCATACTTGTCAATATAATTAAAAATACACAACATACTAGTTTCCAAAACTGCCAAGGAATGGCCAAAAAATCATCGAGATTTTAGTATACACTGTTAAAGATCTTGAAATTGTCGCTTAAAATCCACGTCTTGATGACGTGATAGACAACTGAAAAATAGCTGACGCTTCATCAGTAGCAAATAGTTTTTACTCGCGTGACTAGAAGTCCAAATTTTTATCGAAGTGCTATCCAAATTTTAATCCGTGTAATCTGCTGTTCATCAGTGTTTTTGGTATAGCTTGGATGTTTGCCACCAACGCGAGATGAATTATTTCGCAAGGCTAAATACATGTCTGTCAAGATTATGCATAAGAATGTACTGTGTAGAAGTGTTTTAGTAACCTTATTGGGAAATGATTTTCGATTATGCGCAAATTGACAAAGTATTAAAACTGGTGGCAAACGCCACGTGATTACAAAAAAAATATATATACCCTACCCATATAAGTGCACAGGTTGAAAATAGTACATGTAATTTGCAGTCGACACAGTATTTTGAAAAATGCGATCCCATGTATTTTTATTACATCTTTATGGATTTTGTATTTATATTCTTGTTATTTTATAATATTGTTCTATTTTGTTACCTTTCCCCTTTGCTCATCTATTTATTGTTTTCCTGTGTGCATTATTTTTAGTACATTGTAGTCGATATCTACTATAAATGTTTATATAGAACTTAATCCGTTTAACAACGTACTGTAATAATAAACAATAGATAAATTGCATGTATATCATTTGAAAGTCATTTAAAAGCTCTTTTAATTAATAAATACACCATTTTGCTGCTTCAATGCTTTTGAATACATCTGCATTAATTTTTGTCGTTGAGTACATATCTACACATCTTCCTTGAAACGCCGTTCTCAATGACAGCGGAAATTGAGAGTAGCCTAATTTTGCAAGTATTGTTCTTGAAATCCTTTTTTTAGTTTTTGTCGAGGATTTTCGAACAATAGAATTATGAGATATTTTGAAATTATAGTCATTGTCCACTACTAATATCATTAAGATACCGCAGATGCGTGGAAACTCAACAAAGTATACATTACGACAAGCGTTAGATCAAACAAGGTCGTAAATCATATACAAATAGAGTGTTTAAATCAATTCATTAGAATTCATTTACCTGAGATAAATAATAAACAGCCAATAAATTCGTCATGTTATAACGCTGATAGGAAGTGCTATACATTTCGCAAAATGCAAACTCATATATCATTTTAAAGAGAATTTAATACTGATTTCAATACACAAAACTAAATTTCAATATGTGCAATAGGATAAAAGTAATCTGAATAACAAATACAGTGATGAAGTGTATTGTAATTTTTAACTTTCCATGTCAATCACTTATTTTTCTGAGCTTAAAACTCTCGTAAGCTCAATAAAACATCCATGTGAAGTTTTAATAAAAAATTATAGCTACCCTACAAACTGTTGATAGCTCACTGCAGTCATCAATATCTAATGTATCTCGATAATTATTGCCGTTTAACTTTTTTGCATTGCAAATATTTTAATTTAGTTTTTTGAATTGAAATCAGTATTAAATTATCTCTAAAATAATGTATTTTGTGAAACCTAATACTTTTTTATACGCGTACGAACTTAGAAAACAAAAATTTTTTTTCCAAAAGTGTCCACAATTTTGGCCACCACTGTAGATATGTTACATAAGTATAGAAATAACTTTTTTTTTATGGCCCACATACAAAGGAATTTCAGGATATTTATAAAGGATTTTGTAGAAAATTAAGTAACTTAAGATGCGGTAAATTTTGGAAACTTAAAATAAGTTTTACAAACAGATCACCTGTGTGCGCGTATATAGAGTATATGAAGATAAGTAAAACATAGTAGGGGAAACCAGACGTTTCTTGACCCAGATTTGGTTGTTAAATGGATTTTTGCAATACTTACGGGTACAAAAATGCTATATATTTATGCTTCAAGTGCTCACAATGCAATATCTTTGTGAAATATTAATATTATGAAATAGAAGAATCCTACAACTTAAGTCAAATATCCCTGTGAGCAGAGATACTTGAATTTATACAATTCAAGAATTACTTACATACAAACAAATATGAGGCAACAAGTTTGAATTAAGTTTAATAGTCGTATAAAAATTAATAAAAAGTATTATTAAAACATGATCAGAATTACACGGAATTATAATTCAGGCGGGCAATTTAATTTTACAACATTCTTCTTCCATTATATCTATAGCTTACTCTAACGCACATGGATGCGTCTTCCCCTCTCTTTAATGATTCTTTAACGCGCAGTGTTCCCGCTCTGGGAACACCAAACTCTGACATTTTGACTGTTGGCAGTCACGAAGAATAGATTGGATTTCTATAAAAATAGTTGCGGGTGACATAGCTCCACGAGAATCTTACTTTTTAGCACGTCATTTCCCGCACAAAAATGGTCACGATTATTTTTAACAGCACTGACATCTGCTGAAAAATGGAAGAATGCGAGAACAGCTGGATAGATTGTCCAATGCTGAAAAAAGGGCAGACGTTGCCATCGCTCGACTTAACTACCAGCAAGATGGCGGACGATCGAAACGTTCATCGAGTGCCACAGATCGAGAGAACCTTTTTTTGACGCAGCTGGCTGTGCCGCACAGCCAGCTGGCAATGAAAAGGACAATATAGTACAGAATAAATTATTTAAAACTGAATAATTACATAATGCAAATTACTCACGGTCCACATGTCTGTGGAAGCACATCTGCTAAGAAACTTCACGGATAAACGCGTTATTAATCTCTTTTTAAGTAATCTATGGCTACCATGTTCATCGGATCCAACTACGTGCAATTTCTGGATATGAGGCTGCTTTAAATAACTTTATTTTGGTGCTGATACAAAGTTAAATGACTTAAAGATCTCCATTACGCTTCACGTGCGAAACTTCATAACTGAATAGTTATGTTAGTGGCGTACGCAGGGTGTGCCCCCCACCTACCCCCAAAATTTTCAGACTGAAAAGTATTTTTTTTTTTCAATAAAAGTGGGCTTTTTGTTTGATTCTAGTCTGATTCATTGAGAAAGACGTCGGATTCTACGTTGTTCTTTTTTCAGTGTAGCCGACGTTGGGTAAGACGGGGCCGACGTTATTAGCAACCGGGCCTGCTTCTTCGTTGCCACCGGAAGAAATGAGTGAAACATTGAGGCCTAATATTTACATTTGCGCTGTTCGATTGTATGCGATTTGGGATTATAAACGTTAATTTATTTTATAATTAAAAAACAATTTTGTTATAGTTTTGTCATAATGATTTAATGACAAGGTGTTTTAGATGTAGGTAATAATTTTTTGAAGATTGCGCTTTTTTTTTATGGAAATAAATCAACGAATTCAATCATAGAATTCGAACTGTAAGTTCTGAATGTAAAGGTAAGTGTACACTTGTATTTAGAAATTCTACAAATTTATAGGATATAAAGCATGTTTTGTGAATTAATACAATATTTAATAAATGAAAGTTTAATAACTACTAGTTAAATTTATTTTAAAGTAATAATGGTTGCAACTGCTTTGAAAATGTGAAACTTAAACATTCAGTATAAAGAAATGCATAAAAATTTCTGTATCATTTGTGTATTTCTTTACTTTAATGTATACTAAAAGTCAGCTTAATTTTTCATGTATATTAAAATTCAAGCTAAAATAATGAATCATGAGAGTGAGCACTACTTTGTTTTTCCTTCAAATTACATGCATCTATTTAATGTCCGCGTGTATCATAGTAAAGAAACTGTTAATGAGTTCGTACTTTAATTAGTAACACAATCACTACTTAAAACTACATTTAATAACGTTTCAAAGCATCGGAAAGCTTAAAAATTGCTTGATGTATACGGGAAGACGCGAGCATCCGTAGGCCTCTTTGGATGACTCCACGAAATACACGCGTTACTAATAGCGAAGGCCCCGGGTAAGATCAGTATCAGTAGCGATAAGAATGCTTAACAGTCGCATTGCTATATCCGTTAAAGCTATGCGAAGTTAATTTTTTTATTGCTAACTTTTGGTTGTATATACAGGTAATAATTGTAGTCCGTCCGTAATTATTTGAAAAATGAAAAAAAATTAAAACTCTGAAAAACTATTTGCTGTAAGTTAATCTAAAACAGAACGAAATGAAAACAGCGCGAATACTGAAACTACTTCGTCTACATCTGAAGAATTAGTATGCCCGATTAGAGATTCATCAGTGTTTGTAACACCCCTTGCCTGCTTGACATTGAAAGACAATGAAAGTGAAGGCAAGTCTCATGTCTAAACAGCGGCATTTGGAGTGCTCGACACGCACAGAAAGATTTCCGAGACGTTTGGCAATGATATATTTCACTCTGCTACTCCCACAACGAAATCCATATCGGACACAGAGAGTACAAGCATTACGAAATACTTTGATTTCGTAATGCTTGAATTATTTATTACCTGTCCTTTATTTAATGTAGTGTGATGAACAAGCGATCGAAAACCAGTCGATGTTCAAATTGTTATGTATTCCGGGGATAACGTGTGCTATTGAACATTTTTAAGTTATTATATAATTTTTGAAATTCCTTAGCGCATCTCATGTCGTCTATACACCATAATTTTGTTACAGTACGTTCACGCGTTGCAACTTTAGAATCTTGTTTTTAGGGGGAAGCTTAACTATAACCACTCTATAGAAAAGCGTGTTTTTTTTTAAGTATACGTTGAAAAGGAAATTTTAACGTCCTGAGAAAGACCCTATGTAGGAAATATTTTTCGCGAATGCCAACTGGACTTTATGAATAACAAAATCTTCATTATATCACATCTCCATTTTAAATAGCAAGTTTTCTTAGGTCCATAAAGAATCGAAGAAAATACCAGCAGATTGACTTGTAAAGTGTAGATATTTTGTTACATAAATAAGTATTTAAAATAGAAATTACCTAAATAAAGACTGACAATACTGCAGATATTTGCTGTTTGATAACAAAATTTATGATGTTAAAGGAAGTTTTAATATAAACGAAAGTAGTTTGAAAGTGAATCATGGTGCACCGAGACCGTTCTTAGCTCAAGACAATCATTAGAGCACATAAAGAGCACAAAATAGTAATAAATATTGTGCCTCATAAAGAGCACAAAATATTAATGCATATTCTCGGGTGCAGCGTGACTGAATAAAGGTGTCAAGGGTGCCGATTATGACAGTTCATCCCCCACCCACGGGACCTTTCATTGGATATGCCATTTGGAAAAATCCTTTCTTGAAAGTCACCCTAGAAGACATTTCTACATAGGTAAAAAGACAAAAGTTGCTTTAGATGACTTTTTCGAGTTGTCTTTCTTTAGGATTAAATTAAAAGGAATAACTAACAAAGCATCAGCTGAACTTTCTTTTTTTAAAATGGAAATTTTTTCCCGCTAGACATTCTGGGAGAGAGACCTACCATTTATTAGTTTTATTCTACTAATTCTTAAAATAAATTACAATTACTTACACATCGAAGCTTTAAGATATTTGTGTATAACTTTAAAATATTATGTGGATAAACTTTTCAGAAAACAGTTCGAGAGTAATGGAAAACAAACATTTTTAACTATTTTTTCATTATGTGTGAAGATTATAGAAATATTAACACGTAAAATAAGAATATTTTCTTATAGATACCATATAAACATGCGTATTCATTTACGCAAGAGCTTTATGAAATCATGTGAACTAGCTGGAACTTAATTCACATGATAGTTGGCTGCACTTTTAATTTAGTGTCGTAAAATAAAGGCATGGGGAAATTTTAAAAAATCCATGTCGCTTTTCCTTGTTTAACATTTTTATTATGGAACTGAGAGTTTTTAAAAACATGTTTTGCCTTCAACAAGACAACATAGAGAATTTTTTACGGCAGTTATTTGTTTTACAAGCAAGATTTTTGGCATTTTTATGTTACAACGTAAAAGTGTGACGTCATTTTTTTTTCAAACTTGGTAATTAAAAACGCTGTTGTGAAAGGTAAACGAGGGTTGCAGCACTATGTAAATATTGCAGTCGAAGGCTTCTCCTCCCCCCCCCCCCCGCATATACACAAAACTTGCTGCATACATGGTCGCAAATTATTTCGCACAATAAAATTTTAGTTCGAATGTCATATTCGCTACCTGATTTCAACAACATTTTGGAAGCAGCATTTTTCACCGTGTCTTTGTGATAAATATTCCTTTTCTATTGTTTTTGGAGAATGAATACTTTCGTTTAAGAATTCATTTGTACGTAGTTTTGACTTGGCTCTTTCACATGGCCGTTTAAAACTAAAAAAGAGAAACAATTTTGATATAAATACTCAATAAAATAAAAAAATCCCATTCACATTCTCCTTTCCCCCCCTAAAACATTTTTAATTACTCTATAAAGAACAGTAAAAATGGATTTTGACAGCTCAAAAAATAAACTATTTTTCAGCTGTCAAAATCCCCTTTACTGTTTCTTACGGAGTAATTAAAGTTGTTTCAGGGGGAAAAACACATGCACCTGTCTTTCTTGCATCAAAATGTAGGAAATTAAAGTTACAAAACTGTAAGAGTTTTTTGTTTTTTGTTTACAGTCGGAAAGATGAAGGTTTCTTAATTTAATTTTGAATATTTTTTTCGTTCACCGTTACTATCATGCAAAGATTTTTTTAATATACCCTTTTCTTGTGATGAACATTTTTGCAGCTGGTTTGCTCTGGAAAGTTTTTTTTTGCTCCAGAACACGGCAATATAACAATTTTTAAGGTTTATACACAGAAAACTGGAAGAATCGCGATTTCAAAAATAAATCCTTTCAAGTATTTTAATAAAGTAAGGTATAAATATTGTATTATTTATTTAACATGATCAAGGGACTAAGTTAATGTAGGTACTAGATAAATAAATCTAGATTTTACGAAAAATTACAAAAAGGAATTTTTTTAGTTCATCAAAAAACATTTATATTTGACAAATATAAAACTTGAGCAGTTGTGTAGCTACGGATGGGTAAGGGGGGTTACAACACTCCCCTCCCCTCCCGAGAGGAATTTGTCATACAAAATTTATTTTCTTCACTCACCCACACAACACATATATACGTATATATGAGTTGCATTAGCCGTAACCGCCCCCCCCCCCCCAATGAAAAATTTCTCGCTCGCCAGTCAACTTGAGTATAACTTTTTTCTCTAAAACCCCATTTAAATCAGGTGGCCTCGTCATCAAAACTTACTTTGTAAAACATCAAAGTTTTAGAAGCAATCCCCAATTTGTCCTATTTCTTCATAACTTTACCAACCAGATTTATGTAAACACTACTAATGAGCCATAGCTCAAACACCGAAGACAAAAAGTTTCATTCTCTTGTTAAGTTCAAGGTAAATTTGCGGTCTTCATGACAGAGTTTATTGGGTAGTTTGACATGATGTAGGTAAAGTTACACACTCATGTTTTCTTGCCAAATACTCATTTCGTCAGCAGTGACGATAATATGAACCTCTTTTTCTAGAATAGACTAGAAGGAAGAAAAATCTCGAAAGCTTTAGCGCAGTTAAGAAAATTGCGCAAGTCCTTTAACATGTCTGTTTTTCCACGGAATTATAGACCATTGGTGTTTCTGTGTTAATTAACATACACAAGTTGTTAAGCAAAACTTGTCTAATTCATATAATACGATCTACCTTGCTGTAGGAAAAATTTTCCTTAAAAAGATCCAAGCTGTTACCTGCGTCATATTTAGTTTGTGTTAAAATTTATTTAAGGAGACTGGCAAAAGCGATAATTTAATTTGAAGCTCAGGAAAATCTAATAAAGTAATTAAAACTGTTATTAAAAGAATGAATCGTGATTAATCCCCTCCCACTCAGAAAATTAATCTTACAAAGATTGTTCCGACTTATAAACATGTTACCTTTTCAACTGACATCATGGCCCATAATCGCACGTTGTATTTGATTTCTATCTTCCTTTCTATGATCAGACCACTGACTAACTGCTTCTGTACGTGTTTTATAAGTTACTTAAGTTATAATAACCCCTACTCGGTCAAACTGCTTCTAGGAACTTAACACTTGTTGCTATTTCTCTAAAAATGCTTGAAAAATCCCAGTTTTAGGCATGCAGATAAGAATATTTATTTTTAAAAATTTTGCAAAAGCTTAGAAATTTCTTAAGATCAAAATGAGAAATATAAGTAGTAGTCGTTCATCCATGTTTAAATTAAATTTGAGCAATTTTTTGCCTTTCTCCCTTACCTAACACAAGTTGTATGCAAGTAAATTTTTGTATGTATACAAACCCGAGCATTTTTCAAAAATCCTAGTTAATGTTGATGCTAGGATGCTTGGACAATATTTACGAAATTGTTAAACGATGCAAACTGCACATTTAGCTAACTTTTTATGCACAGCAGGTCGATTAATTTATCGTATGAACTGTGTGTTATCTGAATTAGATAATTTAAGCACAATGGATCGTCTGTTTAATAAAACTGGAGCATTCCTTTTATTATTTCATGAT
The DNA here is from genome assembly GCA_038373885.1 of Cheiracanthium punctorium. Taxonomy (NCBI): domain Eukaryota; kingdom Metazoa; phylum Arthropoda; class Arachnida; order Araneae; family Cheiracanthiidae; genus Cheiracanthium; species Cheiracanthium punctorium. The sequence goes on from JAWZYV010012130.1 coordinate 905,310, forward strand.
ACAGATAGAAATAAATTCATAAAAGAATCATGTTGGTGGGTGGTATAGCCTCACGGGGCAACGAAAATGCTAACTGTAATGAAAGATGGCAGTTTTGGATGTTTAGAATGTCGAAAGATGCTTTGTGGGACGTATAGCACCGATCCCATGGATGGTGATCCGACGAACAGCAGGCAAGGATTGGACTCGTGAGAATTCCAAGATCTCTCCTTCGGTGCAATGGAGGTCACTACCAATAAGTTATTTATGGTAGCATTAAGCCCCTGTCAACATCCACACTTTCCCCTCGATGAACTCACACCTAACAGAAAAAGGTTTTTTGTTTAAATTTTTTTTCCTACACACAGAGATTGTGTTTATAGTGACTTGAACTCGCGCCCTCCCCCGTGTGTGTGTGTGTGTGTGTTGACGCAAAAGCACAGACCCAATGTGATAGAGAGAGCAGTGTCCGAACTCACAGCACACGCGTCACCGCGCACTCTTGACATTGCCCCGTCCCGCCATATCGTGTGTGTAGACTCAGTTAAGATATTCAAATAACCATGTGGAACTGGAGATACGGTCATGCGAGCGAATTTCTATTTTCGATAACGAGCGAATATTTCACCTTAATCCTTTAACGCGCAGTGTTCCCGCTCTGGGAATCTCTGACGTTTTGACTGTCGCCAGTCACGAAGAATAGATTTGATTTCTATAAAAATAGTTGCGGGTGACATTGCTCCACGAGATTCCTTTACATTTTAGCACGTCATTTCCCGTCAAAAAACTGTCACGATTATTTTTAACAGCACTGACATCTGCTGAAAAATGGAAGAATGCGAGAACAGCTGGATAGCTTGCCCAATGCTGGAAAAGGGAAGCCGTTTCCATCGCTGACTTAATTACCAGCAAGATGGCGGACGATCGAAACGCTCATCGCGTGCCTAGGGATGGACGCGAGACGAAAAATAAGCGTCTCGCGTCTCGCAAAATAGCGTAAAAGCTTGTCTCGTCTCGCAAAAATCCCTATATCGTAATGTTAAAAATGTGTGTCTCGTCTCGCAAAAAAGCTGTAAATCTCTGTCTCGTCTCGCAAAAAAGTCGTCTCGCGTCCATCCCTACGCGTGCCACAGAGCTAGAGAAACTTTTATGACGACTGCTGGCTGTGCGGCGCAGCCTAGAGATTGCGCCCGCAGTCCAGAGACCACGGACGCAATAAAAATATGCTAATTAGGCTAGGTACCTCGGGATTCACCCGTATTTACCTAAAAAAGGTAAGCCACCCTGAGGGGAAAAGAACCATGAATCAAAATTCAATCTAAGCCAATATTGATCTTATTCACTTATTTTACGAGATAATGGAATTAACAATGATTTATAACTAATATAATCTCGTATCTTAACTTTTAATTGACACTTCATTATGAATAGAAAGCTCAGTCTAAAGAAGAGTGTATTAATCTTTCAGAAAACTGAGGTTCTTCAGAAAACTGAGTATAAAATCGAGCTTTCTTTAAACGACTGAGCTTTGCGAAAGAGTAACAAAGGAGAGATACCCATTCAAGTATTCCTTTTCATCCCTCAATTGCTAGGCTGATAACATCGACATCACAAAATGCTTACGGAAAGTAAATCCATCAAGTAGTCTTCCGATAAATATTTGGAAGATAGTCCAATGCAAGGTGTAATATGACGTGCCACTTTTATTTAAAAAAGAAAATTGACAAACTGCATTTTGCTATGTACCAATGATGGAATATAATAGCTTGGAATGATGCATATCTCAAGCGAATTTTATTGTCTTCCCCATGTCAAGTAGCTTGAGCTTCAAGGTTCCGAAATTACAGTGCCCTTGAACATATTTGAGGTCAGATTATGAATTTTCTTTTGTGTTGCTGTCCCTTACTAGGCGAAAAAATGACCTAGCTTAAATAATAAAAACTTATCAATTTCCTTAAATTTAGTTTCAAGGTCAATTTTTTATTAAAATCAGAAAAATTTACTTTAGAATATTAAAATGGGACACTCAGAACGTAAAAATATGTCTGCATAGGGCTAAAAGGTGACATTTCATATAACATAAGCAACATTTTCTAAAATATTAATCAACTCTTGTCCTGACACAGAAAAAATTTAGCTTCCTTCAGTTGTGTTTACTACGAGCAAAAGAGTTCTTTAATGCAAGTATGCTTAAAAATACAGGACTTGTAAAAAAAAAAAAAAAGGTAGAAATTCAGGTTCTTAGAGGTAAATTTGTAGTGGAAATTTCAGAAATCGTCAGATACTCGTGAAGGGGTGGGGGTAAAGTCGTGGAATGTGTTCTTCAGCGAATCAAGCAAACTGAGTCTCATGATGTTGTTGTTTATGCCTTCTGACAACCACATGCGGTGACAGATCCCCCCCAGATAAGGATTCGATGTCTTGCATTTTTAGTGGGCCCCAGTGAGAGGAAGTCCGACTTTGGCCCGGGTCCCCTAATTTTGAACCAATTCCAAGGAGGGACCAGCCCCCTGAAGCCGGATGCTGCTACACTTGCCGTGTACTTATTAGAGATGAGACGGGCCGCCGGGCTCGTGGAAAATTTCTTCTTTATTGAACATACTCCTTGAAACAGATTTTAAAAAGTGATTCATGAGGAAAATAAAAATACTTATAAAAAAAATATGGAGTGACACCACTCGACTTTCCGAACACTTACGATTAAGATCATTACCAAGCACTTAAATAAATTTTAATCGATCGACATAATTCAAACATGATATACCAAATTGAAACTGCATTCGAGATGCACCGTTTCTTAAACGCTTAGACGCAACTTTCAAGAATTTCTCCCGCAGTATCGACATTTATTGTCCATAACATAACTGAAAGTTTCGCTCGGTCGCTTATAGCCGGCTCTGGGAGGACTATAAGTCCTCGGCTACGGACACCAAAATCAATACCGGTCTTAGGATGGTGGTTTAGCGCCAGATCACTGCGAACACTGAGCTCACATGGATATACCGAACGTAGAGACTGCAAAGCAGATGCATGGTACTGCAGATCTTAAAAATCGATAGAAAAACCGACTTTCAAGTAATGAATTCACTCTCTAGCCAAATGAACGAGCAAGAATCTATAGTCGGCTCAAAGCCTGTAAAAAAACAGTATACATTGATGCACTGTAGGCTAGCATGCGAAAATCAGTACCGGTCTTGCGACGGTGGTTTATAACAATTGTACCAAATATGAGCTCAATCGAATGCCCCGTTCAGGAGCTATCGTGTTCACTCACATACACACACACACACATACATCTCGTAAAAATAGCATGAGTGAATTCAGAAGACCTCAAAACGTGTTCAATACACCAAAATCTCGAATTCGAAATTTTTCATGATTACAATACTTTCCTTACATGGTACATGTTCGGAAAGTAAAAAATAGATTAAAAAATAATTTTATAAGATGCTCAATACTTTTGGCCAAGGATGTACTTTCAGCTTTTATTAGTAAATAAAACTAAATTTAGACACTATCGGACGATATCAAGATTACGTACAGAAATTATATGGCTGAGAATCTCTTAACATTGACAATTATGTAAACAAAATCGGACTTTTGTATGTACATTACGTGGGTTTAAAAAAGTTGGCGATTTCTATCCGTTTCAAGCACCTGGGAACCCAGTACGATATCCAAAAAAGAAGTTTGTCTGTCTCTGTCGTTCTGGGTGACGCTTTTTTGTTCGTGCATCCAATAAAAAATGAACCCAATGAGATGAGATTTGGTGACATGGTGGGTGGTCACTCAATTTAAACCCCCCCCCCTTTTTTTTAAGGAGAAAATTCTTTGAAAATGCGCAAAATTTATTCTCGAATCACGACTAGACACTGTGTGACATGATAGGTGGTCGTTCAACTTAAAAATTATTTTAAAATGCTATAAATATTTTTCAACACTATACAATTTTTTTAACTATTTAAAAAATGATTAGATTGAGATTTTGAGAAAATAGTTTCAAAATGCTCATGTTTTTGTTCGTGCATCACGTAATATGGCTAAAGCGAATGAAGTATAATTTGATGGCATAATAGGTGACCATTCACTATGAACTTGAACTATAGTTACATTATGAACTTTAACTATAGACGTCAAATTGTTTGAAAATTTTAATAAGAGAGGTTTTTCGAAAATGTATTTAAAATGCGCAAATATTTGTTACGCATCACTTAACAAGTAAAGAAAATGAAATGAAATTTAGTGGTGATATAGGGGGTCATACAAAATTAAACTATACCTGTCGAATTTTTTGAAAATTTGGATTAGATGAGATTTTGCGAAAACTTATTCAAAATGTGTAAATGTATGTTTGTCCATCACGTAGAAACCACTGAAGCGAATGAAGTAAAATTTAGCATCATCATAGCTGGTCACAAACTATAGGCGTCAAAGCACTTCAAAATATTTTTATGGATTGTGAGATTTTGTAAAAAATTGAGTAAAGTGTTTCCCCCCCCCATTCCTAAAACATCGCAGTGGAATTCAACGAAATTTCGAATTATGTTAGGTGGCAAGTTAATTTAAGCTGTAGATGCCAAAATTGTTTCAAGATTTTGAGATTTTGTGACAATCGTGTAAATGTTTCTCAGCATCCCTCAAAATCGGCTTTAGAATGTAGAATGAAATTTAGTAAAATGATCAGCAACTGCTGAAACAATAAATGCCGGATTTTAAAACTTAGCAAAAATTGCATTTCCTTTTTTCTCCTTAATGGGGGATCACTTTAAGACGTCTTCGAGATAGCAATAGTTGGCTATTCAACTTAAAACAAATTTACGCGATTCTTATGCTTAATTTTTTTCTCCACGCTTAATTGCTTTTTTAGATTTTGTGAAATTTGTGCAAAGTTTCCTGGAGGTATAATATCAAAATATCTATAGTTAATCAAACAAAACTTAGATGAAGGCGACGAGTGGCCTTTTGACTTTAAAAGATCCTTTTACTAAAATAAAACCTTAACTTTGAAATAAAATGTTTCCTCTATTGACAACTTCACTCAGCACTTAATTGTCTAAGGTGGAATCTTACAGTATACAGAAGTTAAAACTATGTTTTCTATACTTTTGACAGTATGCTACTTCCATTCTTTGTACTCCTACATTGCTAACGAAAGTTTCTGGAAAAATGCATTACTTTCTCACTCGTCGTTGACGGGGACTTCAGTTAGTCATTTGCAAGATGAATCATTGAAATATTGAAACAGTACACCGAAATATCTAAACGGGATACCTATTCTTGTATTCGCTGCCTATAAGAACAAATTGGTTAAGTGTCGGACACTGTAATGACTCATACAGTCGGCATTGTCTTCAATGGATTTCCTGTTTGAAAAAAACATCTTTGGAAACAATTCATTTTTGGTTGCCAGATATAATAGAACTTATACACAATGAATTATTATTTTAAATAAATGTAAACGGCGTTTGGCATTGGGAATTGACCATCGGATATACGAGACACACGACCAACAACATAATTAATCGAGGTAACAAAGCAAAGGATGTTATTGTGTTACAGCTTTGTTAAGAAGACGACTGTCCTTAAGTGACTTGCATAATCCAAAAGGATAGAGTGCCTCCTTTATGTTAATTTATTTTAAGAGAAAGCATTTACTCAATGGATAAAGAAGTGAGAAACAGATTGCTCCTGGGAAGGTTTTATCAGAACTATACTCATACTGCATTCAAAGAAGGCTAGCAAATCTTTCGATGACTATCCCAGCCAATGCTCCAGAAATCTAATTACGGTTCTCAACGCAACAATCTCGCAGTTTAAGCTGTATAAGGGAAAAGTTCCGCCTCTAGTAATTTGAATTTCTCAAATTCATTTCTTTATCAATTCCTCAATAACCCAAAATAGTGATTTCGCATAAGGCTAAGTTGTATGTGCGTCTTAGTTATTGCACAGATTTTTGATATGGGATGAATAAGGAAATAATGCTCCCGAGCGGTTTTGAAGTTGTTCCTTTAAACACGCATAACTGAGAGGTCACTGTAAATGCAATCCCAAATTTTGTGAATAAAAAGTTTTGCATAATACCATGGAGAGGGTATATGTATATTTTCTTGAACTAAACCAACTAAGTTTTTACGTAAAAGAATATAAGAAACAACGTTACTTAAGAAGATATGATTAATAATCAAACTGTTAGTATAAATGCAAACTCCCGTTTTTTCAGACTTTTCTTTTGCTGAATGATTGAAATGGATTGTTTGTGTAATTGTGGCAACGCTACGCTAGGGCGATCTGTCAAAGATGGAGGTGCTTTGGTAGGACTTTCTAAGGGGTTTTAACGCGTATTCACGTTATATCTGGAGAAAACCTATCAACCGTTAGATCGACAGCCGCACGATGGAACCCGAACCCGGGGCTTTCACACTTCGGCCGTCTACCATTTTTAGTGATATAACCACTGTGCCATGGTGAGGCCTTGATTGAAATGGAATCAAAGATGTTTGTGGCAAAATGCTTTGACTGTAACGAATGAACATTACTTAAGTAAATACGTCATGATAAAGTGTAATTTATAGGGATTTTATTTAAAGGAAATCATCGCAATTTTAATGGTGCAAGTTACGAACTAAAATTAGCAGCAAGTTTATTTTCAGCAACTCTGTTTCAGAGTTGCAACCCCTACTACTGCATGCCTCAAACCAGCAATTACACTGTCGGCCTTGAAACCACTGATGTGTTGCCCTACAGCAAATTGAAATGCACATTAAAGAAAATTTTCTAGATAATTACATTTATTTTTGCACTCGTTTACAAGCAAAGCTCTTTTGAATAATCTTTCAAGCAGTCTTCATCCTTTAATTACTCCAACTGTCGCAAGATTAAAGAAAAACTTCGTAGCAACTACTTAATGTTCTTCAGGTTTCATATTTGAGTTACAATAAAATCTTAACACACTTCAAAAACATGCTGACCCATCTCGAGTAGGTTCAGGGTCAGAACGTCCGAAACAAGAATTACTACTTTTGATTTCTCAAATCCTTTGCCACACGGGGCACTAATTCATCGGACATAGAAGAAAATTGCGCAGGTAAGAAGACTAATAGTACCAGGGAGAAGAATGCAGTATTTACAAACGAGCAGGGGGGGGGGATGCGTACCACCGAAATTCTTGAAATATTTCACAAGTTTATGGTCTTTGATATCAGATAGCCAGTTCACTACACATTTTAAGGGTATATTTTTTGAAGAATGTGACAAAGATAGAATAACAAAACATTCAAAGTTCTCTGCGTGCATTTTAAGCGCATTAACATTTTAGCAACTTTGAAACCTCTGAACATCTTTCTGGTGAATTATTTTGATGCCATATTTTCATCTGAAATTGCGTTTATGCTACCAATCCTAAATGTAATAAATGCATTTGGAAACGCAATATTGAGAAAAAAACCTTAGTTTCACACCTTTATTTAAGGTGTGGTATGTTGTTTTCTTAAATGTGAAGGAGCATGTTAGCTCTGTATTAATATTTTTTTGTTTTTATAACAGCTATGCGTAGTGTACTCTGAACTCAAATTAATATCAATTCGTTCCGTCATTTCAATAGCATCTATTTTTTGAAATTATAACATTACAATTACTGAATCATCGTATTCATTATTCTATAAAATTTTACTTATATTTACAGTATCTGCAAAGCGATAATTATTGATTAATAAAATACTATTTATATGAACGATTACAAATGGCAAGATTTGAGAAATGAATCACTTTTCAAAATATTTCTAATCCCAATAAAATCCCGCAAGATATGCTTAAAATGAGTCTCTTCGATAACTATAATCATCGATATAGAATCTATTTCATATCTTCGAGCCTATTATAAGCTGACACTAGAAGATTGATGGTACTTGAACATTTTATCTTCAAATATCTTAACGAAAAGAGTTATGAGTATTTTTTAAGTTTGTAAAGGTAAGGTATAGTGCTTATCATTTGATTCTAAATCTGTAACAACTGCAGGACAATTAAAAGTAATGACTTTAAGTGTTGCCAGCTTGTAATGATATTCTCCAACCACTTGTTTAAAAAAGGTCAAGTAAAATTTAATTTTAAAGTTACAAAGGAAGTACTTCAAATTTAATTCAAAATATTCGGAACAATCCTTACAGAATTCATAATTCCATTGTTAAAGTATACCATAGAACAAAATTCATTAATTTTCAATGAGTGAAGAAGGATTATAATCATTTGTAGATTACAGTTATCTTCCTTTAAATAATCGATTATTTATGCGCTTGACGACATAATGTGAATATAAAAAAAAGTAAAGAAAACATTTGATTTCTTTCAGCCTATTTTAAACAAGTCATGATTGAAACAAAATTTTGAATTCGATATTCTCATATTTATATTTTTGCTGCGCAGTTCAGAATAATTTTAACCAAGCCATTTCTAAGAATTTTTCTTTGAGAATCTGAATAAATACATTTTAACTGTCTGATGAAGGAAAAGATACTTCTCATCCATATTTAAATGCTATTTCCCAATAGAAATAATTTCCGTTTTATTTTTCCTGAACTGTATAGCGAAGATTCTTAATTTCTGCAGAATTGCTCTAATTGAGCCGATGGCTACCATATTTTGCGAATGTCATTTTAAATCGTCGTCTACTTATGAGTACAGTGTTTTATTAATAGATAATTAATAGCTAATATATTAATTAATACCTTGTGTGCAGTAAAATAGTGTAGATGAAAACCATCTCGGAAACTCCTTAGGACAAATAAAATTAGCAAGACTGACAGTTTACATAGTTAATGTTATTAGGTTGTAACGAAAGTTTCCCGCCACTACAAACTTCGTCAGCACACAGTTCTCGTTGGCGTATTTGCACCCATTTTGTCAAACGATTTTTGGCATTTGAAAGAAAGAGGCTTACTTTATAACACTGTTGTAAAATATGTAAAAAATATAGTTATCATTAAGTATAAGGTGTCTCAAATGGAACTGTCACTCTAGAGGATTAGAACCATCATTTACTTCCAGTTGTGTTGCAAAAAGTCAACTACATAATATCAACGAATTATGAGTACAGCTTAAAGTACTATTGTTGTATCATGCGACACTGTACAGGTTTGGTACCGAAAGTTCAAAAACAGTTATCTAAGGAGTTAGAAGTTAGTTTTTCAGGCAGATAAGGCGGAAAACTTTCGTTACAACCTGATACTTTCAGTGCATATAAACATGAAGACTTGAGAGTAGATGTCCAAAATGTAAAATGCAGAAAATTAGAAATAAACCATTTAAACAAAAAGTTTTCATATACCCGAAAACAGGATAGTATGATAAAAAAACGAGGTTTCAGACTGGATAGGTAAGCAAGCCCATTTTTGTTTCTACAAATGGATATCAGCTGGGGGCGGGGGGTATATAAATCAAATAAAAACGGAAAAGTGAATTAAATTTTTAATTAAAAAAAGACGGCAGGTGTTTCCAGCCTCAAAAACTATACGTTTAGCTAAGTAAAATTAAAATGTATAAAGGATCAGACACAATGATAATTCCAGACTCTAAGGAACCCTACCACATTAATGATTTGGTTAATAATATCATATGCCATTCTAGGCAGAAAACAAGCGATCAAAAAGGGTGTCACGTGCTGTTTGCATGCACAAACACACATGCTGTGCAAACGCATATAGCTTAAGCAGCAAAATAGAGAGTAAAATTTTAAGAAAAGGATCTTGGGTACTACTGTGTCCCTTGATGAAAGATGTATGTGGGACTGGAAAAAGTTACAATGATCTCCTCTGAATTTTCTGGATTACAAAAAGCTACTTTAAGAAAATACTTAAAAAATAGACATAAATGCATTTAATATTCAGTGATTAGAAATGACTTTTTCAACAATTGGAAATACGAAAAAGTATCCCGGCTGGTTTAGAAAAATCAAGAGGAATTAGCGAAAAAGAAACCCCCAAAAAGCTCTAAAAAGGATTAAAAACAGCTTTCTACTTGCATATATATACTACATATATATCCGTATATACTTTTAGCTTACATATACATATAAATAAACATTAAAGCTCAAAACAAGGGGTAGAATAAAAGTGTGTCCAGAAAATTGTCAGATACCATTCGTAGAATCTGGCCCTCTCTGATTTAATGAATATAAATTAACCAATTAATAAATAATAAAGTATTGTTGCAATTTCTAATACTCTGCAACAAACAACTATTATTTTCAAACAAATGGCGTAAAATGTTAACTCAAATGCTAGAAAATATTCAAAAGCTCTCAAAAACTGAGCTCATAAGTTTTTCCTCACCTCATCAACAATAATTTGATATTTTTTAATACTTCTAAAAAATGCCGGGGATAAAATACTAGAAAACACACTGGAACCGTTTAAACCATCATATCGCAACGGTATATAAAACGGCATGTCGTAACACTTTAGATGTTTTATATGTTGCGATTTTATACTCTTAAAATACCGATGAAAAAATAAATCACACATAGGCCATTATCTGTTTCGTTATTATATTTTTAACAAACGCTGAAACATCAAGCTTCTATAGAAGAGAATGGCTTAGTTACAAATATTAATTCAATTTCAGATTTAAAATCTAATATTTGAAGCTACACTCCCCAATTTTGGAGGTTTAGCTCTTCAGTGTTTATCCGTGTTTTATTACTATATTAATTTTTGACAATGGTTATGGGCGGGCGATTTTTGCATTACTATTTTAACTGGGTGAGTCTAAGAAGGTGGGTACAAACACAGATCCTAACTTAAAGTTATCTCAGAGAAAAAAGACCCTGCAAGTGACTTTTTTTCTCAGCTAATTTTTAGTTCTGCCTAGAAACAAGAACTGCATTCCTAAAAAATTTTGTTGAAACAACAAAAATGCTGTTAAATAAACAAAATTATCCGGTTGAAATAGAGCCAACGAAATTTGTTAAATTAACAATATTTTATTAAAATTATTTTGTTATTTCACGAAGACATTTTATCAGTTTAATCAAAGAATTTCGTTAAAATAAACATATGTTTTGTTAATTTAACTAATCTATTTGTTTAAATGGTTTATTTGGTTAAAATCTAAAAAATATATTTGTTTGAATTAACAAAATCTTTTTGTTTACAGGTATGTTCTTGGATCCTTTAAAAAATTATCTTGTCGATTTTACTATGTTATTTTTTAATCCATAAACAGTTAGTTGAAAGTTTCAAAGGTAAAACTAATTAATTGGCCATTCATCAAAATTTACATTTTTACACTTACAGCTGCTTTTAAATAGAAAAAATTGTTTTTTGTTTGTTTTTGATTCTACTTTATATCCTAATTGGTTAAAAGGAATTACAAGCTCGATACTTCTAATAATGAGTAAATGTGAGACCAAAAACATTTGATTAAATGCATATAACATGTATAATTGAAATTACACATGTCGCTTTCTTTATAATATTCTTGTTTAAATGCGACTCATGAAAACCAATTTATCAAAAGACAGACTTCTTTAAAAAAAGAAAGAAAATATTATACATTTGATTAACAAAATGCAGTTATATGGAATCTATTTAATGCATTTTTTAATGCACATATCTGAAAAATTCAATGTTCAAAATCAGTACCCAAAAGATCAGCTATGTTCAAAGTATGTCATACAGATGAGAGATGTCCGAAATCTAACCTACTGACCAAATATGTCAAAATTTGTAACCTACAGATCTGATAATTAAATGTTTTAATTAGTAATTTTCCAGAACACTTGCTCTCTTTTTTATATTTGTATACTATATTATAGGCTTATATACTATAATGTATAAAAATAAAATTATAGTAAAATTCCAAAATATGAAAAAAATGTATTATAGTTAACATTTGGTGACCCACATTTTTAGAATCCCCCAACTATACATTTACATGGTTCATTGTAAGTTGATGTCTTGCAGCATTTATGGAAACACGAGGATCCAAATTTCATTCTAAACTTAAGAATCTCGCATATTATATTTATGTATAATTTATGTACTGTAGTGTTAAATGTCTAATACAAATTTACTCAATCCAGTAGTCAATGTCAACCAATTTTAAAGAATAAATGATTATGCAATTTGTTTTCCCATCTCGATATTTTAAAAATTAAACGACGCAGTCTAGGCTTAACACAAACGGTGGGGTATTGACAAAAACTTACGTAATCACTCATGCAATGTAAACTAATTATTATGTGTAATTTTTATTAACTGTCAAATTTTACACACTGTCAAGATTAACCTTCATTCTAGAATAGATAATTGCAAAGACCTTTAAGATTTTGAGATTAAGAGAAAAGTTGCTGGTAAATATGTCCATAGTTAAAAATAACCAATCAGGAAGGATAGGCGGGGATAGCCCACTCAGTGAAAAAAAAAAAAAAAATCAAATCTTTCAGTTATGCAAGGTACTTATTAGCTAAAGGGACTACAAGGAAAACTCCAGCATTGCAAACGCAACGTTGAGAAATGTGGAAGCGGCAAGAGCAAGAATAGAAAAAAAAAAATCCATTGGCGAATAATAAAAAGGATGGAAATAGTCCCCACTTCAGTTTTTTCCTTGTAGAAACTCACGTTTCGGCAACTCACGTGACAGGATCGAGTTTATAAAAAACGGAAGACTTGCCTAGGTGTAATTTGGATACAAAATACTCCGTATCAAATACAGTTATTCGGGATACTTGTAGAATAAATGGCACAGTCATGAACGCGCTTTAAAAGTGCTATACAAGATGAAGAAAGACCTATCAAACTCACAATTTTATTTCCAATATATTTGAAGGAGTATTAAGGTGATTATATTCGAGCGAAAGGAATGGTTTTGCCAAGAAAATATTTGCACTGTTTACATAATGCTTTTTAATGAAGCTGTCATTCTCACCCTACCTTGCTGCTGCTATCGCATTAATCTTTAATTTCCTATAGGATAATATTACGATTTGGTATCACCCCCCATCTTCCCATTAGCTGTGGACTGCAAATATGAATTGGACACTTCGGCCTTAAAAATATGTAACATACGCACATTTTTTAGTTACTAATAGGAAAAAAATCGTAGAACAGTATTTTTCATGCTTTTACTAGCGTCATGAAGAAACCAAAATTTTGAAAGCCTTTAAAAACCAACCTACAGCGAAAACCAATTTTTTTTAAACAAACGTTCATGGTTGGTTTATTTTTAAAAAATGTTCTTAGTCATAAATGTTTAAGGAAATTCCATTTACATCTCGAAATACTTAAAAATACTATTGTTATTTAAAAACTACTTATTAAAATATAAACCTATTTACAGCCTTTAAGAAACAGTTTCATATATTGTAATTACTTTAACCGATGAAGGCAGCCTTTTTGTACACTAGAGAGGTGAAGAGGCAAAAGACAAACGAGAGAAATATTATATTAATAAAAAAAAATAGCGCTTTATTAAGAATTGCGCGTAAACTTGCCCGTTAGTGATTTAAAGAAAGAAAAAAATCTAAAATTAACGACATTAACCCTAAAAAGTTTTAATTGAAAAATACAGATAATATTATGCAGTAATACTATAGTGAAAAATTATCCTCGATAAATATGTACGAGTTTTTAATTGCTAACTGATTGGGCACGTATAAAAATTCTCTCCATAAAAAAATATAAATGTTCCTCACATTAAGATAATGTATACTGTTACAATACATTGACTTAATTAGGTGCTTTTATATTTTGAAGAATACATACATAAAACTAAAATAAAATCATCACTAGATCATTTCCAGCAGTAGATTCGGAAACATTAAACCCGATATTCAAGCACTTTATAAATATCGTTATCGGATCGCCATTTAAACTCGTATCGTTATCCTGAACTGGTATTCAAATTGAAAAAAACTATACGATTTCAATAATGTACTTGAAATGATTGATATAAAGCAGTCGTGATAAACTTGACAGTCATTTTCTGCTCGTAATCATCGTTATTGCTTGTTTAGGAATTGTAACGTGATCATAATTTTGAAGATCAATCTTAAATTCAGTATTTTAACGTAATTTATCGACTTATAATTGTAATCGTCAAAACGATCATCATTTCCTTTGAGCTTGAATAGGAGATCTCGTAACGATTGTTATTTTTCAGATGACAATACATACTTTATCATCAAAATAGTTGAGTTGCTCGAATACGGGGGTAAATGTATCACCGACTGAATTTTAATTCATTGGGAGAAAGTCTGATTTCAGCTGTGTTTTTCCTGCAAAATAATCAAAATCTTGATAACAATTACTTATTTCGTTGAGTGATGACTATAATTCACAGTTTCTTGCATAAACTTGGGAGTTTTCGATTTTTAAAGGGTATCCCTCAACCATCATATAAAAAGGATATATTTATACTCAGTATCTTTTAACGTACTTTAAATAAATGCCTTTACATGAAACGTTATTTAAAATACATTAAATAGTAGTTAAATATAAATTTTTAATCGAGGGGGAAGGAGATGCCCCTATTATCATTGAAAAGCGTACAAGTTTATTAAAGTAGCCATGCTGCTCTGTAGTAACACGAATTCACGGAAAATCAACTGCACCGCAATCTTTCTAGACTTGCAAACGTTCAGCAGTTATCACTTTTAGGTAAGTTGAAATGAAAACAGTTCCACGCAGCTAAACATATTTTGCATAAATAAAAAATTGATTTTGGCTCGACCTTATTCCAACAAGATACTCTTCCGAATTTCAACCTTGAGAAGGATAATTCAGTTCTGCATTCGACAGACGTTCCATTGATCCACGTGAAGTTCTCTTCGGTTTATATGGCCTTCACGTTCTTGTATGTCCTTGAGTGAACACAACATCGCTGTTACAAAGTTTTTATTCTCGCCAGTTAGTATAAAATCAAATTTTCTTATCTTCATACTTAATTTCGCGGTAGAATTTAGACGTCATTAACAAAGTTTGACCAAAGATGGTTTTCAGACTGTTGCGCTTTTATGACCCAAGGAAATAGGTATATACCATTAGTGAGCAGAGAAACTGCTGTATGTATAACACTAGAGAAGGTTTTCAAACTTTTTCTATGACATAGCATTTTGAGGGTCTTAGAAATTTGACTGATCACCTTCCACAGTTTTACGAAGCATCTTGTACAAATCCAAGTCTAGTGTATTATAGGTTAAGGCAGCGATGTACATTTTGTTGCTTGGTTTATTTAGTTTGAGAAACTCTTCACTATACTATAAACTCAGTGCTTGTTAATATGACACTGATTGATTTGGCTTGGGCGTTCTCGCATCACAAAATACCAATGATACGACTATGCCACAGGTTCTCAAATATATTTCGACCACCACCCATCTTAACATAAAATAATCTAGTGCCCTCCCCCCTCCCATAATTTTAAACTTAACTTTTTACATTACCAGCTGTTGAATATCTTAAAACAGTTTTCGCAAATATAACTTTTAAGTATGCTGTAAAAAATCTAAACAAAGGATGGAAACAAAATAAATACCAGTTTTGTTACACAACATCTGTCGACCCTCTCGATTGCTTTAGCGCCCCCTAATCTTCTCAGAGCTATCAACCGGAGGCGGGGATAGGCGTGGGCAACCGCCCACGGCCTTGTGCTTCCAAGGGCTTCGTATCCGTTTTTATGAAGGGGTCTTGCCATGGTCTCTAACCTAAATATTTTTACTCAAGAGCTAGATCTTAAAATTAGCAAACACGACATTGGAAATAAGATTTCACCTTAGTAACTTGTGAATGCTCCTTTGCACGAAAATTCACGAAGGCCGTCTCTCCTCTCGGAAATATTGTCTATTTACGGACTTATCTCGGACATAGTTACTGTGTATTTAAGGGTACAGATCAAAGGAACAAAACCTCACTCACGGTCGTTTAAAATAAACTTTGAACTCAAAAAAATTCAGAATGAGTCTTTATAAGCTGCATTACACACTATAATAGATGAAAAAACTGCCTTTTATGAAACAGTTAGAAAAAATTCTTAATCATGGGACTGTACAGCAAAAATTTTTCAAAAAGTGGCACATTTTGCAAAATGTTCGATATTTAGTAGTACTTTACTTTAGCAATATCGCAATCTAACATTCAAGGAATATAGTGCATTTTTGCCTAAAAAATGATCACTTACATTATTGTTTTACAGCGAAGCACTGTAGTAAATAGTGACATGAGAACAGAAACAAATTATCTTAAGATCTTATTTAAATCGAAATTTCCGCATTAGTAGAATTTCTTTTTTAATACCGAGTGAATAACTTAATAATCTACTGGTGAAGCCCCCTGCTTCCCCATTAAAAAAAGATTGCTACGACTTTTTTAAAGTACGTTAAACTCAAATTTTGTTTGGCTTTCATTTCTTTACAAGAGTTATTTTGAGTTATATTGTCGATCACACCTAAAAGGCATTGTAAATGAGAACATATTCATGAACAATCTCATATTTTATAATTTTACGAGTTAATGTGTAACATTTTTTAAAAAGTTGTAATACTGAGTTTTAAAAATGACTTGGAGAAAAAAATTACAGAAAGAGCAAAAATGAAATAGGATAACGCGGTGGGGTAAAAAAAATCTATTTTAAAATTGTGTTTAAAGCTGTCATCCTTGTCTTTTAATTAGGGGTTAGTAAACACAGGAACAATGTCCTGTGTCCTGAGCTTCCTGAACACCCGCGAGTGAGGAAGAAAATATAGGGGAAGTTGGGGTACAATGAAACAACATTTACCATTCCATTTTCTTGTTCACAAATTTGCATGTACAAAAATAAAATTAATGGACGCATAACCTAATTCCCCCCCCCACATGTAAATGAATTTTTAGGAGTTTGTAAATAGCTTTTTCATATTAAAAAATTATAAACGGTAAATGTCTGTTAGTGTTTCATTGTACCCCCAAACACCTGGGTACAACGAAACACTTAATAGCAGTTCACAAACACTCAAATATTACGAGTCAAAATTCAAATTTTAGCATAAATGTTTTATGTACTGTTATAAAACATTAGTGAGACATATATGGAAGTGAAAAAACAAATTTAATTAAACTCTTATTGCTTAAGATGAGAACATGATACTTTTATTAGAAGTTACCCTATAGCTTTTCTTTTTATATTAAATTTACTTAAATCAAATTCAAAAATTAGCATTTCTGCTTTCCTTTCTCTATCACCTGAAAGGAACATGAGGTGGTAGTTTTGATACAATGAGTTTTTTCAAAAATTCATGTTTCCGAAGAACTCACAAATTTGAAATTTTGGATTCAGTCGTCTGACGTACAGAACTCCGCATTCCGTTTGATGTAAGCTTATTATATCCCCAACAGAGTACATTTGTTTACATTTAAGATCACCTTCCTTGATTAAAATATAATCATTTAGAGCGATACTGCTATGTGTCCTACATTTTATGTGAGAATACCTCATAACCTGGACTCTAGTGTTTGTTTGTGTTACATGTATTTCGGATGTGTGAGCTTGTCCCGATGCCCGCTTATTTTCGGAGCCCACAAAGTTTCGGAGAAAACCACGCAAAACTCCGAACGGTGAGGTCGGCGGATGGGGCCTGGTTCCGAACCAGGCACCTTCCGTCTCCCAGTTCAGTGCGCAATGCACTATGCCACTGGTGGGGTGTCTGTACTCTTGATTGTTATTTGAAAGACAACCTGAATTGTCACCATCTTCAGAGTCTGAAGAACATAGAGTACGATTTAGAGGCAAACCTTTGTTAACTTTGTGTTCTATAAAGATCTCAATCTAAATATTTAACAGTAAAATCTTTATTTCAAGTGAATGTATTGACCCGGGGTACAATGCGGTGGTAATGCTTCATTGTACCCCGTCTACAACTATGTACCCCAAATTTAGGCTACAAACTAAAAAAATAAATACTAGGAATTAGTAAAAATTATTTAATTCTGGCTGTGAATGTATGATGACCACACCATAGTGATCACAATATTTGAAAAATAAATTATACGTATGAAAACAGGTAGGTAAAAGAAAATTTCTTTTAGTAATGAAATTTACTTTCTATGGTGAAAATCCACAATTTTCCACATCTCTTGTAATAGAAATGTAATTATCTCCACATCTCATCAGTAACTGGAACATATTTATATAATTAGGTGTGAGTTTCAACTTTCCGTGACACATCCTATTGATTTTAGATAGCAGGTTTAATTGTACCCCAACTTCTCCTATATATCTTCCATTTAAAAATTTGTATTTAAAAAACTAGCTGCGTGCCCGTTCTTCGCACGGTTGGAAACGATATTTTCCTAAAATATAATAGTACCTGTGCGCAAACAAAATCTTTAAAAAAAAAAAAAGTTCGAGTAGTCCCTTTGTTGAAACTACCGCGGGATATATTAACGCAACGTAGGATTATAGTTTAATAAGTTGTAAGACGATCGCGCGCGTTGAAAAATGATGAATAGAGCAATTTTAATTTCACGAAATATTTATTAACGTGATATACTGTGCTTTAATCCATATTAACCTACAACCTATTACTATCTATTACTTATATTAATATTATCTATCTTCGTTTCTCCCTCTTTAATGCTCAATCTAAAGAAACGGATTAGATATTTTTAAACCAATGGTGCCTTTCTACTCTTTGATGATTCTTTAGAATTTATGAATTGCCATTAAAACAGCTCTTTATATATTTTTAAGCATAAGTCTTGTCAGATTGACGTATATAGCACCACAAAATATTTCATCTCGGCGTGGTGGAAAATATCGAACCTGCCATGCTATAAATATTTACCTCCATGGTTGTCTCGTGTAAAACATAATGCTGTATAACCTCGAGGAACTATTTAGAATAGCTCAAATTGCTAATGATATAACTTTTCTGCAAGAGCTTGACAGGTTGCTGGAATCTTTCTATTCTAAAAAAAAGTAACGGCCGCTGTCGCCACTGTCAAGAGCTTGTTTGGCTATCTTCTCCTAAACCGTGGGAATTTGAATTTCGGGAAACGTGTCCACGGATTCGGAAAATTCCGAGGAACCTGATATAAATCTAACTGAAATAAATCTAACCTGAAGTAAATCTAACTTCGTAAACTATGCTCACTAATGTGCTCAAATCGGACATTTGAGTAGCTTTCTACCCTAAAAATTAGCGAAGAGGTGGATTTTCAGAATTTTAATGTTGACTACGAACTATTCTATGTCGTTTTACATATTTGTGCTAAATTTCAAGCCTATTGGTCGAACGGTTTGGGAGGAGTTCCCGGACAAACAGACAAACTTTCACATTTATATAATAGATAAAAACTTCACTAATGATTTAAATTTTCATTTCTCAATCTGAAGAATATTGCATTCCATGCAGAGTAATTCCGAACTCTTGAAAAGCAACTAAAGGGTAGTAGACGGAACGAAGATGGTTCAAAGTCTCAGAACAACGTCGCTCAGAAACGTCGTTTACACGAACCTATTATTCCAAAGTGAATATTAACAATGAACTTTCCGATCATAGTTCATCAGAAACTTATGGATCTTCCACAGAAACCACTTGACTAAAATTGGATAGTAACAGGATTGATTCTTCAAGTAATAATTCCCTATTGATTACAGGATGATTGATTATTAATGTAAATGGTTAGCAAGTAAATGAAAAGGATGTTTCCGAGCTCACATTCCTGAGTGTTGTATTTAAATGGCAACAAATATATTTTTTAATGAATTGATTGTGAATTTTTAAAAATCAAGTAATAAGTCAACATAACTTTCGGAACATATCTCCCAAAGATTTTTCTTTATATTAAGATTTTCGGATAGATTCAATGAAAGTTACTATTCATGGTTCAGAAAATACGGGAATGAACGAGGAGAAAAATGCCCAAACCAAAGACCCTTGAAGGCTCTTTGAAACGAAAACAGTAATTTGTGGCACTCATTACACATTCAATAACCGTTTCATTATTCCTCGCAAAATCGGATTACTCAAAGAACATAGTGCGAATTACTACGAAAGAAATTAGATCATATGAACTTCATTAAAAATAGTGTTCAAGCACGAGGAAAAGGAGGTAAAAATATCGTATCGAATGCCTCAACAACAAAATGGCTACTGCAGATAGCTTTTTAATGTAGCATCATCTTTTAGTAATGATTCACAGTAACTTATTCTATTTCTGATAGGAGTAAGGGAAGCAAATTTAATTGAATGTCACCGAAAACAATTCTGGAAAGTTTGATATTTCATTAGCAAGATTCATAATGACGTCCGAGTGTATATGGTAGGCTAGGCCGAAAAAGTTTTTACAGTCAAAATCTAATAGTGCGGAATGAAGGCGAAAGAAAAAAGAATTCTTGAAATCAAACAATCCTTTGCGCATCGAAGTCAAAGTTTTAAATATTTTATTATTTTTACATATTTTTTCACATTTTAAAAGATCGCTTCAGAGAATTATATTTTATTATAGTTTGTCAATATATGATGTATATGTATAAGCACTAACCATTTCTTGCTGCCATTATGGTAGACTAAGTCGAAAGCCGGGCTGAGGGGGGTTGTAGTTTTTTCACCCATAACGTGACGCATTACAGACGCAGTCTTTGCGCAGACGCGCATTACAGAATTTTTTAAATTGGCTTTCTTATTCTTTGTTTGAGGGAAATCCCCTTTCGCTTCTCTTTTTTTTCGCCTAATGCAGCGGTTCTCAAACTTTTAACGTCGCGCCCTCCTCTCATATTTTTCAGCATACATTTATTTTTTAATCTTTAACAATGTACATTTAGTCGAATTTTCTACAAAATAATGACGCTACAAAATAATGATCACGAATACGTGACTCATTATAGATGCAGTCTTTGCGCAGACGCGCATTACAGATTTTTTAAAATTAGCTTTCTTTTTCTTTCTGTTTGAGGGAAATCCCCTTTCGTTACTCTTTTTTTTCCGCTCGCCTAATGCAGCGGTTCTCTACCTTTTAACGTCGCGCCCCCCCCTCTCATATTTTTCAGTTTTTTAATCTTTAACAATGAACATTTAGTCTAATTTTCTACAAAATAATGTTATCAGTAAGGTTTAAATGAACATTTTAAGCGGAAATGAATATATTTTTGAGTAGAAATGAGAATAAATAAGATGATTTTTTAAAAACATGCGTCTTTGGTTTTTCTCGCGCCCCACAGGTTGAGAAACGCTGCCCTAATGGACGGGCACTTTGCTGCCACAAGACTTCGCCACTACTACGGCCAGAACTACTGGCTAATTTATAAAGGGGGCACCGAATGGGCTACCAGCGTTACCCCCTATGAAGGCACGGACAATTTACCACCCAAGTATAAGCCGGGTGTCTAACCTGAACCCAAAATGTGATAGAATGGTTTTTTAGCCACTACATCAACTGTGTGGCTGCATGGTTTTACCGATTTGGTTTTCAATGAGTTCGAACGCGGAAGTTATCTAAATCGATCTTTCGGACGAGATTAGGGATGGACGAGAGACGAGAAACAAACAGGGCTGTCTCGTTTCGTCTCGTCTCGCAGTGGTCAATCTCTGTCTCGTCTCGCAAACACTGTCTTGTTTCGCAGAGAAACTGCATGTCTTGTCTCGCTAGTCTCGCAGAATTAAGGACTGCTATTTCGTGACCCTATATTTAATAACACTCATTGATACTACATTTTATAGAATATTAATAATAAAAATTAGTTACCTATTACCGTATTGTTACGAATTTTCGGGGCGACCCGCTGTTCTGGGGCTTAAAATACTTTAAAATTCGTATTCTACACTTCAAATAGTTAAATTTTGCGCTTTTTGTTGCATCAAAATCTGTCAACTAGGAACGGAGATACGTAGGTTTCGGTTTCCCATTGTTCTTCAATAGCGGTTTCTAGAATTCTCGAGAAATATTGGTCCTAGGGCTTCGATCTCTTCACTTTTGGGGACTTATTTTTGGCGCCAACTTTGGCAATATTTCGCCAAAAGTCGCTGAGCTTGGCGACATTTTGGTCATTTGGCGCGATTTTCCCAATGGGGCTGTAAAGTTGGTTTTGCTTCATTAAAATCACATAACTTAGTATTTCTCTTCTATGACGTAATCAAAATTCACGCTTTATGTGGAATCCTCGAGAAATAAGACTCTTCTAGAAGTTTCTTGTAGCTTCTGCCCTACCTATAAATACAAGCGCTTCAGAGGCCCCAGTTCAGTGTGGAGCGATTTCCCGTTGAGAGCTGACACAGCTACCGATGTGTACGGCGCTTTGCTCTGTGATAGAAGCGGTGTTTTCGCGCTTGTTATTATTAAGTACACAATTAGAGCACAAAATACCAGAGTAAGCATACTTGCATCAACTATTTTAAGAAAATGCAAAATAAGTCTGAAATTTTTTCCATGAAAAATAATGATAACCTTGAATAATTTATTCATAATTCTGGATTATGCGTAAATATGAATTAGGTATTACAAATCGCTTGCAATTCAAACCTCATTTTTTAGCTATCTGAAAATTTACAATAAACAACAATTATCAGAACTATGAAACTGTATAACTATGTTGACATCAGTGATCAGTTTGAGAGGGGGGGGGGAGGCTAATTAAAAGAACAATCCTAAAAAAAGGTTCTAAGAAGATGATTGAATTCCATTGGTTTTTATTTACAAGCAACGATTATTCTGCGCAAATTAATAACAAATTTTTACATGGACAGTTTTTTTTTTCATAAAATTATTATCTAGATAGACATAACAATATATATATACACTGGAACCCATGTGTATATATATAGCAAATCGACAATACACACTCGTGAGTGTGTGTTATAAGAACTTTTCAAACATTTGATCAAACATTTTAAGAGGGAAATGTCTAAGACGGAAAAGCACTAAGCATAAATGATAAAAATATAAGCACATTTAGGATAATTGAAGTATTATATTATAGTCTTATCGTTTCTTAAAATGAAATTTCAAAAATACGAACAGGATTGTCATAATAGCCATCCCTGACTTTGCGTCCATATGTCCTAATGATACAAATGGATTACAAATATTAAATTAAAAATAATTTTTAAATGTAGCTTTCTCACAAATGCATGTAAGTAATTTTAAAATTCAATTTAGGAAATCTTTAAAAAAATCTTTGCATTGCCAGAAAAAATCTTTCGCAAATCTTTGCATTGCGAAACTCAACAGCGGTCAAAAATAGGTTAACCCTTTGAGGCGCAACCCTTTCCCAATACTGAAAAAAGTGCAGCCGTTGCCATCGCTCGACTTAACTACCAGCAAGATGGCGGACGATCGAAACGTTCATCGCGTGCTACAGATCTAGAGACCCTTTTTTGACGCAGCTGGCTGTGCCACACAGCCAGATCTGTTTCACGCGATGAACGTTTCGATCGTCCGCCATCTTGCTCGTAGTTAAGTCGAGCGAGGGAAACGGCTGCCCATTTTTCAGCATTGGGCAATCCATCCTGCTGTTCTCGCATTCTTCCATTTTTCAGCAGATGTCAGTGCTGTTAAAAATAATCGACCCTTTTTTGACGGGAAATGACGTGCTAAAAAGTAAAGGATTCTCGTGGAGCTATGTCACCCGCAACTATTTTTATAGAAATCAAATTATTCTTCGTGACTAGCAACAGTCAAAACGTCAGAGTTTGGTGTTCCCAGAGATGGGAACACTGCGCGTTAAAGGGTTAAAATGCCTGTGATAGTAAAAGGGACCTCAATGTTAGAGCCCCTAGGCACCATCTAAATATGGTCAGATTTAAAGTACCGCCTTATTTTTCCGTCTTCATCTTTTCTGTTGTTCAAGTTTATTTCCTTGATCTCCCTCCTTTGTGTGTTTTGTATATCCCTCGGGCTCTAATTTTAAATGTTACGCGTTTGTGTGTATTGTAGAGTGTTGATACTATACCAAGAGCGATAGCAAAGGAGACGCAAAAAAAAAAAAAAAATTAATTAAAACCACATAGATGCTACTAATTAGCTACTAAAAAATTCCAACAAACAATAAGGTAACACTTTAAGGGGGGGAGCAGTTTTTTGGGCTATTCATCGAGGCGCACTGACCAAAAAATCCCGTATAATTAGTAAGTATTCCACTATAATGTGTAGCAATTACATAGATGAGTGTTTAACATATTTTGAGTGATAATAATTGTATCTTGCTTATTAAGTCTCTGCTGATTTCTGTTCAAGTATGCAATGTCATTAATATTAAGTTTACGGCTACATCTAACAAAAATGAGTTCAAGTAGGCTGTTACAAGAATAGTAACCGCCCACAAAGAGTGGCGTTTTCTGACGGAATTACGCTATGCTCATACAATGTTTATTATTTCAAATATGTTACACACATAATTAATATATATAATTTCTACACATCATAGTCGAATACTTACCGATTATTCGTGATTTTTTTTTATTTTTTGGCAGGCGTATTTCAAAAAATCGACATGAAAAATAAACCCCAATTGCAACAAAATAAACTATATATTATAAAAATAAAAGTATTTAAAAGTCTTTCTCTGTTGAGCATCTTGTAAATTCTGTGTAACAAAACATTTAATATAAAATTCTACAGAAATAGGTGCTGTGAAAAGGACAATATTCTTATAACTCTTCCTCCGATTACGCTCAAAATCTTATAAGGGATAAAAGAGGCAATTAGTTTTATCGAATTAAAGAATTCTGAAAACGAAACTCTTTTCCAAGAATATTTTTCACGACAAAACATTTTGCGATTCTTTTTTTCTCTTTTTGTATTCAGTGATACGCAATGGTCACACTGATAAGTGATACCATTGGTTGAAAGGTTTCCATAGGAAATCTACACTGGGGGTCTTTGTTGACACTGGTGCCTTTACTATTGCTAGTTGTTATAATTTTGAACCAATTGTCAAACCCCTAGCTTTATGAGTTGTTGGAAAATAGGGGGGGTTGTAACCAACGGCATCGAAATAGTCTCTCGAAAACTATTGTAAAATTAAAACCACGTAGAAGCTACTAATTAGAGTCACATAATGTATTTTTTTCAAAATTTTCCAACAAACAATAAGTTAACACTTTAAGGGGGGGGGCTATTTTTTCGTGCTATTGCCTCGAGATGCATGGACCCAAAAAAAGTCCCGCATAATTAGTAAGTATTCCGCTCCAATGTGTAGCAATTGCATATATGAGTGTGTGGAACACAATTTGAGTGTTAATAATTATATGTTGCTTATTAAGTCTCTGCTGAAACCTGTTCAAGTAGGCAATGACGTTAATATTACGCCCACATCTGACAAAAATGAGTTCAAGTAGGCTGTTACAAGAATATAGCAACCGCCCACAAAGTGGTTTTCATGGACTGATTTACGCTATGTTCATAGAATGTTTATTATTTCAATATGTTACACACATAATTCATATATGTAATTTCTACACATCATAGTCAAATACTTACTGATTGTTAGTGATTTTTTTGGGGGGGGAGGGGGATCGGCGTATTTCAAAAAATCGACGCGAAAAATCAACCCCAATACTTTGAAAAAAAAAATTGCTGCTTTGTTGTAGTTGAAAAATTATTGAAAAATATGTAATGTAAATATAGTTAGTAGCTGCTAGGTGGTTATATTTGCAATCAAATATCTATCATAGTTTCGAAAATAAACGATTTTGAAATTGGGGGTTGCAACCCTTTTTCCCCAAAACGAATAAAGCTAGGGATTTGATGATTGGCGCAAAATTATTTCCAACTAGCAACATAATAAAGACACCAGGAAAGTGCCGTTTTCTTATGGAAACTCGGCGAGATCCTTTGAATTAGAAAAACATTTTTTATGTATGACATAATATATGTGCTATGAACAGGCATTACGGGACATAGTATAAATCATTTTAAATTATTTTAGTATTGATGGACACGTTTATTACATTTAACATTTGGAGAGACAATTAGTACTTATACATACAAAAAATATTTAAGTGTAATTAAAATTTATAGGACCCAATACTATTTTCTAAAAATATTCCTCTTAAATAATTTAAAATTTTAAAGTTCATGGGAATATTTATTACGTTAGTACTAGAATCTAAGAAAAATAGCCAAGTTTAATTTCAGTCAAACATCTTTGCCATAGAAACAAATAATTATTTTCTAAATAAAAATACATATCAACAATAAAGTTTCTTATCGTTTGTTGGAATATCACGCAGTTTTGAAAGTAGACTACTAAAGTATTTTACGCGCACTACATAAAGTATAAAACTTATAAAAAGTATTTACTTCTATAAAAAGAGAGCACCAGAAATTCAAACGAGATATCTTTATAACAAAGTTCTTTCCTGCCACGCATCTTTGGATGTTTCTGCTTCTATTTATCAAGAAACCACCGACTAGGTGGATTATATATATATATGAGATTGTCTTATCATTGAAACGGATAGGTGTCGGACACCGTAGTTCACATTTGATCTCGAGGAAAATAGCATACCTCCTGGGCATGCTTGGTACAGCTTTGGGTGAAAAGCTTAATTTTGCTGGGGATCTTCGAGATAACTTTATGGCAGAAACGTTAAAAATTAAAATCATGTTGGATGATAGGATATTTTTAAAAAATTCTAATTTGTTCTCTGACAGTAACTATTGACTAAGATTTTAAAAAATCCCTTTTACAGATTTATGGTCCTCTCACATGAGCTGCAGAGAAATCTACTGATCCCTGTGATTAACTGTAGATGAGGCATCTGCTTCTCAAATTCTTAAAGGAATCTACAGTGCTTCTACCGTAACACAGCACGAGAATACTGCAGAGGATAAGATGTTTCCAGTAACTTCGCCTGTTTGGATTGGGGAGATAGCTGTCCTATCGGCTTAGCCACACCAAATTTCTGAGGCTGTAGTCATTGAAATTCACAAACTTTTGGTTTATTTTATCCTTACAGAACAGCTTTTTACCCTATCAATAAATAGAAATTCTGAATTGGAAGGGGTCATTAGGAGGAAGGGGAGATAAATAAAAGTTCAATAGATGAATTAAGGACGTAATTATTAATAAATATTTAGGGGGTGAGGGGTATGAAATCGAAACGTTATAATGAACGAAATTTCTAAATGGGAAATCTAAAATTTCGTGCTAATACATCCCCGATCCCGGCCCTATTTCGTATATTCCAATACACCTCCCCCTTGGGTACGCCCATGTAATGTGCACAAAGCACAATTTCAATTTAAAATTAAAATGAAAGTAACAAAACTAATTATGCTTATCGTCTTAAAGCATGCGCGCATTTAACGAGTCGCAGTTCCTTATAGATAAAGCAGAAAATCTAGGTGTGTTTTATAAAAGCCACACCTTTGCACGATTTAGCTCCACCCACATTGTACGAGTCCGTTAGACCGAGCTCCTTGAAATTTCACTGATTCGTCCAAAAATTCAGAACAAAGCTTAAGCTCCTTTAAAAATATAAAATTGCCCCATTTTTTGTGATTTTAGCGATATTTTTCTGTTTTCGTATTTAGAAAATAACTCCGGGCAAGTGATAAAGGTTACAGTATAGCTTTTCTTATTTTCTGAATAACTTTATCTGCAGTAATTTCAAAGCTGTCACGAAAAGTTCTGTAGCGAAAACTACATCTAAAAATTAATTAAGCTGTGTTTGCTAGTATACGAATACAATTAACTGACTCTGTCACAAAAGTTTAATCCCGAGCAAGATATTTTCGCTAACATTATAAGCTGTAAAGGATGATCGTTTCTTATATTGCTAATACGGATTGCCACATTGAAACATTAAAAAAAATCGAATAACTATAGTTTTTATCAGGCTTATTCTTTTGGCTACACCTCGTCAGCAATAGGTATACATACTTTCCTCAAATTAATAATGAATTTTTTCTTATTGATTTAGCTGTAAAAAATTTAATCTTAAAGATCACTGTTGATAAAATAATATTTCAGATAACACTCGACTAGCCCCCAAATTATATTAGCTCTACCCACTTCGTGACACACTTGTGTGGTTTAAAAAGTATCATTTCCTACGTATAATAACAATGTCTTCGAGACTGAGTCAAGTCGACAACTACGTCTTCGAATTTACACTACTTAAACTATAATTGCTTTTCTTCTAACATTTGTAACTAAGGACCTGTTTAGAGATATAACTGGTATTTCAAAGAAAAACAAATACGCTTACAAAAAGTTGGTTCATTTCATTTATATAAAATACTGATCATTACAGATAATTAAATAAAAATTATTTTTAAAATATCATCGCTAAAGAAAATACAGTATTCGATAAAATCGCATTCTCACATTAAAAAAATAAAAGTTGTCGGGCACATTTTACATAAGAAATCTGTAATTCTGCTAACTCGTTTAAAACAATAATATCACACGAATAAAAAATAAATATGTTTCTAAGAAAATGATATGTAATCCTTCATTTTTATTTCCCATTGTTTGAGTTATACTAATAAGAAATAATATTCTTAAGTTTAAAAACCCTTTAAAGAAAGCAAGATTTTGGCGTTTTCTCTAGAGTTTTTTTTCTGAAATGTATGTTGAAATACAATATGGATTTTATAAAAATTAGATTGTCTCATCCTGGAACCGGATTAGTGTGGGACTCCGTAATTCACATTTGATCTCGAGGAAAATAGCATATATCCTCGTGGGGATGCTTGGTCTAGCTTTTGGTGAAAAAGCTCAATTTTGCTGGGTATCTTTAAGATAACTTTTTGGAAGAGACGAAAAAAGTTGAAATCACGCTCCCCTATAGGAAATTAATAAAAAATATTAATTTTGTTCACTGACAATAACTAATGACTAAGATTTTAACAAAATACTTTTACAGCTTTCTTTCCTTCCTTTATCAGCTGCAGAGAAATCTACTGATTCTTCTGATTAACTGTAGATGAGGCATCTGCTTCTCAAATTCTTAAAAGCAATCTACAGTGTGCCTCCAGTAACACAGGACGAGAATACTGCACAGAGTAAAAGAGTAAACATGTTTTCTCAGTAATTCAACGCCCGTTTAGGCTTGAGGAGATAGCTTTCCTGTCAACTTAGCCACACGGTAAATTTCTGAGGCTGTGGTCATTAAAATTCAGAGATGTTTGAATTTTTTTATCCTTTCCAAACAGCTTTTTTTCCCCTGTTAATAAATAGCAATTATGAATTGCTGCCTTTATTAGGGGGAAGAGGAGCTAAACTAAATTTCTATTGATGTATTAAGGATGTAATTATCAATAAATGTTTAGGGGGTAAGGGGTATGAAATCGAAACGTTATAATGAACGAAATTTCTAAATGGGAAATGTAAAATTTCGTGCTAATACATCCCCAAACCTGGCCGTATTTCGAATATTCCAATACTCCTCCTACCTGGCTACGCCCATGTAAGGTGCACAAAACACAATTGCAATTCAAAACTAAATTGAAAGTAACAAAACTAATTTTATTTACCGTCTTAAACCATGTGCGCATTTAACAAGTCACAGTTCCTTATAGATAAAGCAGACAATCTAGGTTTCTTATATACAAATCCACACCTTTGCACTTTTTCGCTCCACCCACATTGTACGAGTCCCTTGTATTAAGGACGTAATCATGAATAATTTTTTAGGGGTTGAGGAGTATGAAATCAAAACGTTATCATGAACGAGATTTCTAAGGGGGAAATCTAAAATTTCGTGCTAATACGAAATAGAGCCGGGATCGGGAGATGTATATTCCCATGCTCCTCCTCCTTGGCTACGCCCCTGTAACGTGCACAAAGCACAATTGCAATTTAAAACCAAATTTAAAGTAACAAAACTAATTATATTTATCGTTTTGAAGCATGCATGCATTTAACGAATCAGTTCCTTATTGATAAAGTAGAAAATCTAGATTTGTTTCATACAAATCTACACCTTGGCATCTGGTGCATTCGACATCTGTAAGAATTAAACTATCTAGATTTTTTTCACTGTTATTGTCTAATCAATTATAGCTTTATATTCCTAATACGGTATTCCACATGGATTTAAAAAAAGTGTTTCACAAATAGTTTTTATCTGGGCTATCCTTTTGGCTACACCTCGACAGCAATAGTTAAGTACTTGCCTCGAATTAATAATGAATTAATTTTCTTATTAAATTAGCTGTAAAAAAGTTTACTCTTAATAAAGATCACTCTTAATAAAATAATTTTTCAGATACACTGGACCAGCCCCAAAATTACACTAGCTCCACCCACATCGTAACATCACTTGTGTGTTTAAAAAATAAAAAAATAATCCCCTATGTATAATAACTACTGTGTCTTCGAATTTACGACTTAAACTGCAATTTCTTTTCTTCTAACATTTGTAACAAAGGCATGTTTACAGATAACTGATATTTCAAAGAAAAAGAAATGCGTTTACGAAAAGTAGGTTTATTTATTTTTTAATATAAATACACGCGGATCATTAGGGATAATTAAATAAAAACTATAAAAAACTCATCGCTAAAGAAAATACAATATTCGAAAAAACCGCATTCTCACATTTAAAATATTAAAGCTGTAGAACACATTATACATAACATATCCGTAATCTGCTAACTTGTGAAAAACATTAATATCACATGAATAAAAAAATAAATGTTTCTAAGGAAAAGCTAAATAATATATATTCCTTCATTTTTATTTCACATTATTTGAGTTAAACTAATACGAAATAATATTCTTAAATACACTTTAAAGAAATCAAGATTTTAGCGTTTTTTCTAGCGGTTTTTTTTCTCAAATATATGTTAAAATACAATATGGAAACTTGGCAATAATTAAATAAAATTAATTAGTATTTTAAACCTCTTTCTTATATAATCATTTTAATTAAAAATGTTTACATAACTTTTAAAACAGTAGTCACTTTAAAACGATTTTCTTCACAACACAATTTTATATTTTTTCATTTTTTTTCTGCATATGAAACAAAATCTCCCCCAGAGTTTGTCTTTAATGATTTTAT
Source organism: Cheiracanthium punctorium (assembly GCA_038373885.1). NCBI lineage: Eukaryota > Metazoa > Arthropoda > Arachnida > Araneae > Cheiracanthiidae > Cheiracanthium > Cheiracanthium punctorium. The sequence goes on from JAWZYV010012130.1 coordinate 936,271, forward strand.
AATATTAAACCTCCTTTTAGAGTTATTTTTAGTGTACAATATTTTATATTCATATTTTTTACTTTAGCTATGTGATAGCTTAAGTAAAGGGAGTACTGTACAAAAAATTTCAGCAGTGAACTTTTTTTAATAACTTGTTGAAAAAATGCGATAGGGTTTAGATTTTTGAAGGGGATAAATTCGAACAGACTTTGAAAAAATATTTTTTCCAATTCGATCCTAGTGAAGAATTCTTCAATGCATAATAATCGGATAAGTGTATATTAAGAGTTCGTTCCCTTCTACCTACGTCTTTAAAATTTTATTTTAAGAGGATTCATCACTGAGCCCGTTGAAAACATGTGCTAGTGTTGGAGCAACAGCATGCTGAACTCCAAACATTTTATTCTCACTAACATACTTGTGTTATTCTTTTTCCATTAAATATATTACATCTTTGCGTATATTGTCTTCGAAATCAAATTCTGCTATATAAAAAACATCTTTCATGCTTCAGTTCATTAGAACTTATTTATAGATAGAAAGATATAAAAGAACATTTAATACATTTAATATAAAAAATTTAATATAAAACTTAAAGAAAGCTGCGTTGTAGGAGGAAACATAGTATCATAACTCCTCCTCTGACTAAGACTCTTATAAAAAATGGAGGAATTCTTTAGTTGCATTAAATTTCCTATACGGAAAAATCATACTCATTTTTAAAACGGTTATTTTCACAGCAAATTAATTGAAACATAAATGTTTAAAATGAATTTTCATTAAAATTTGTACTCTATAATTTTAGTTTTTCTCAATACCATTTTTTAATCAATGAGGGCGTAGCCGTACATGGTATATAAAGGTAAATTCGTACGTCTAACGCAAACAATTTATTAAATAAAAATGGGATTTAGAATAAAGAATATAATTAAATAATCAAAACTTTACAAGGAAATTTAATTAAAAATAGGTTTTATAACTCTAAATTGATAATCTTAGTTTTAAAAATACGTGCATGACCACCGTTATCATATCGATGGGAATGAAATTATGTTATTGGAAATAAGAGAATCTCTCTTTAAAATTTAAAAATATCTCACGTTTATTGCACTGAGAGTCTCTTATTTTATATGTAACAAAACATTTAATAGGAAATTTAAAGAAAAATGTGTTGTGGGAGGAAACATTTTCTCATAATTCCTCCTCTGAATAAGATTATATAAAGTTGATGGAAAGTTTTTATAGCATTTAGTATTTACATTTACCAAAACTAGCTAAGTGTAATTGGAATTTAACATCCTTATCATATAAACAAGTAAAATTTTTTTTAATATATATTTAAGTAAAAAATCAAAAAAATCGTAGTAAAATCGAACTTCTTAGTAAACAGAAAGAAGTTCTGTTTACTATTTAACTTTTTTAAAATAATTTTTTTTTATTTCTGTCTATTTAAAAGCATTTTGATTGAGGTATTATTTCTCAAATTTCGAATCAATACTACCAAATGAAATTTTTACTGTTAACTGCTGTTTTTATAACAAAAATTATACATCTTCAGTAAAAGTTATATAATTTATGAATGGCATACGGACAGTGGCGCTGACTTTCCATAAATTCTGTGGATGCTCTCGGCGAGGGGGGGTGAATGGGGTTAAACCCCTTACCCCTTACACCAGTTTCTTTATGATTTATTAGAAATTGGTTTGTCAAACATTTCACAAAATAAGATTAAAATACTTGTGATTAATGAAGTATCCTCAAGATGGTTAAAATGAAAAATAAAATTTATTTAGTACTTTTAAAAATTTGACGAGAACTTTGAATTTAAAAGATGCGGAATGTAATTGTAAAGTTGCATCCCATTTTACTAAAAGATGGCAGCATTCTATGTCAGAAACAATTTCCTCTACCATTCAACCTTCTTGAACGGTGATTTTTTTATTTTGGTTAAACCACTTGAATGACCTTAACGGTTAATATTATATCTAAAAATTGTGTCTTAGTTACTCATTCATGTTGTTCGGAACAACATATAAATTACAACCGCAGTGGTGGGCAACTGCTACCGGCGGTTACAATTGAAAGTAGAATGACGAGTGCAATCGTGAATGGGTACTAGCGCTTCGGCCATAAAAGTTACAAGTGGAGAGTGCGATTTCTTCGGTCCCCGTGTTGTTAGTCTTCCAGTGAAGCTTACTAGATTGGGGAGAACGTTTGCCGCATTTTATTGAGGACTCAGGCGAGGCGAACGTTTGAGACCCCAACTCCAAGTGATCCCAAACGCTGTAGTGTTACAGGTCGGTAATGTCACTAGCTACGGTGCAATGTTGAGAGAACAATTGATTCCAGCATTGCAAGAGAGACATTGTTTAGAAACCACTGTATTTATGCAGCACGGAGTACCCCCTCACATCGTTAAAGCTGCTAAAATATTTCTACATGATAACTTTTGTGTATGCCTACATAAAGTATAGAACTTATAAAAAGTATTTATTTCTATAAAATGAGAGCACCAGAAATTCAAACGAGATATCTTTATAACAAAGTTCTTTCCTGCCACGCATCTTTGGATGTTTAGTTTTGGATTGTTTCTTAGATCTATCAAGCACCACCGACTAGGTGGATTTTATATATATGAGATTGTCTTATCCTTGAAACGGATTGGTGTCGGACACCGTAGTTCACATTTGATCTCGAGGAAAATAGCATACCTCCTGGGCATGCTTGGTTCAGCTTTTGGTGAAAAAGCTTAATTTTGCTGGGGATCTTCTAGATTACTTTCTGGCAGAAACGTTAAAAATTTAAATCATGTTTGATGATTGGATATTTAAAAAAAATTCCAATTTGTTCTCTGACAGTAACTAATGACTAAGATTTAAAAAAATCCCTTTTACAGATTTATGGTCCTCCCACATGAGCTGCAGAGAAATCTATTGATTCCTGTGATTAACTGTAGATGAGGCATCTGCTTCTCAAATTCTTAAAGGAATCTACAGTGCTTCTACCGTAACACAGCACGAGAATACTGCAGAGGATAAGATGTTTCCAGTAACTTCGCCTGTTTGGCTTGGGGAGATAGCTTTCCTATCGGCTTAGCCACACCAAATTTCTGAGGCTGTAGTCATTGAAATTGACAGACTTTTGGTTTATTTTATCCTTACAGAACAGCTTTTTACCCTGCCAATAAATAGAAATTCTGAATTGGTAGGGGTCATTAGGAGGAAGGAGAGATAAATAAAAGTTCAATTGATGTATTAAAGACTTAATTATGAATAAATATTTAGGGGGTGAGGGGTATGAAATCGAAACGTTGTAATGAACGAAATTTCTAAATGGGAAATCTAAAATTTCGTGCTAATACATCCCCGATCCCGGCCCTATTTGGTTTATTCCAATACTCCTCCCCCTTGGCTACGCCCATGTATTGTGCACAAAGCACAATTTCAATTTAAAATTAAAATGAAAGTAACAAAACTAATTATATTTATCGTCTTAAAGCATGCGCGCATTTAACGAGTCTCAGTTCCTTATAGATAAAGCAGAAAATCTAGGTTTGTTTTATAAAAAGCCACACCTTTGCACGATTTAGCTCCACCCACATAGTGCGAGTCCGTTGTCCGTTAGACCGAGCTCCTTGAAATTTCACCCTGATTCGTCCAAATATTCAGAACAAAGCTTAAGCTCCTTTAAAAATATAAAATTGCCCCATTTTTTGTGATTTTAGCGATATTTTTCTGTTTTCGTATTCAGAAAGTAACACCGGGCAAGTGATAAAGATTACAGTATGGCTTTTCTTATTTTCTGATAATTATCTTCAGCAATTTCAAAGCTGTCACGAAAAGTTCTGTAGCGAAAACTACATCTAAAAACTAATTAAGCTGTGTTTGCTAGTATAAGAATACAATTAACTGACTCTGTCACAAAAGTTTAATCCCGAGCAAGATATTTTCGCTAACATTATAAGCTGTAAAGGATGATCGTTTCTTATATTGCTAATACGGTTTGCCACATTGAAACATTAAAAAAAATCGAATAACGATAGTTTTTATATGGCTTATTCTTTTGGCTACACCTCGTCAGCAATAGCTATAAATACTTTCCTCAAATTAATAATGAATTTATTTTCTTATTGAATTAGCTGTAAAAAATTTAATCTTAATTAAGATCACTGTTCATAAAATAATATTTCAGATAACACTCGACTAGCCCCCAAATTATATTAGCTCTACCCACTTCGTGACACACTTGTGTGGTTTAAAAAGTATCATATCCTACGTATAATAACAATGTCTTAGAGACTGAGTCAAGTCGACAACTACGTCTTCGAATTTACACTACTTAAACTATAATTGCTTTTCTTCTAACATTTGTAACTAAGGACCTGTTTAGAGATATAACTGGTATTTCAAAGAAAAACAAATACGCTTACAAAAAGTTGGTTCATTTCATTTATATAAAATACTGATCATTACAGATAATTAAATAAAAATTATTTTTAAAATATCATCGCTAAAGAAAATACAGTATTCGATAAACTCGCATTCTCACATTAAAAAAATAAAAGTTGTCGGGCACATTTTACATAATAAATCTGTAATTCTGCTAACTCGTTTAAAACATTAATATCACGTGAATAAAAAATAAATATGTTTCTAAGAAAATGATATGTAATCCTTCATTTTTATTTCACATTGTTTGAGTTAAACTAATAAGAAATAATATTCTTAAACTTAAAAACCCTTTAAAGAAAGCAAGATTTTGGCGTTTTCTCTAGAGTTTTTTTTCTGAAATGTATGTTGAAATACAATATGGATTTTATAAAAATGAGATTGTCTCATCCTGGAACCGGATTAGTGTGGGACTCCGTAATTCACATTTGATCTCGAGGAAAATAGCATATATCCTCGTGGGGATGCTTGGTCTAGCTTTTGGTGAAAAAGCTCAATTTTGCAGGGTATCTTTAAGATAACTTTTTGGAAGAGACGAAAAAAGTTGAAATCACGCTCCCCTATAGGAAATTAATAAAAAATATTAATTTTGTTCACTGACAATAACTAATGACTAAGATTTTAACAAATTCCTTTTACAGCTTTCTTTCCTTCCTTTATCAGCTGCAGAGAAATCTACTGATTCTTCTGATTAACTGTAGATGAGGCATCTGCTTCTCAAATTCTTAAAAGCAATCTACAGTGTGCCTCCAGTAACACAGGACGAGAATACTGCACAGAGTAAAAGAGTAAACATGTTTTCTCAGTAATTCAACGCCCGTTTAGGCTTGAGGAGATAGCTTTCCTGTCAACTTAGCCACACGGTAAATTTCTGAGGCTGTGGTCATTAAAATTCAGAGATGTTTTAATTTTTTTATCCTTTCCAAACAGCTTTTTTTCCCCTGTTAATAAATAGCAATTATGAATTGCTGCCTTTATTAGGGGGAAGAGGAGCTAAACTAAATTTCTATTGATGTATTAAGGATGTAATTATCAATAAATGTTTAGGGGGTGAGGGGTATGAAATCGAAACGTTATAATGAACGAAATTTCTAAATGGGAAATGTAAAATTTCGTGCTAATACATCCCCAAACCTGGCCGTATTTCGTATATTCCAATACTCCTCCTACCTGGCTACGCCCATGTAAGGTGCACAAAACACAATTGCAATTCAAAACTAAATTGAAAGTAACAAAACTAATTTTATTTACCGTCTTAAACCATGTGCGCATTTAACAAGTCACAGTTCCTTATAGATAAAGCAGACAATCTAGGTTTCTTATATACAAATCCACACCTTTGCACTTTTTCGCTCCACCCACATTGTACGAGTCCCTTGTATTAAGGACGTAATCATGAATAATTTTTTAGGGGTTGAGGAGTATGAAATCAAAACGTTATCATGAACGAGATTTCTAAGGGGGAAATCTAAAATTTCGTGCTAATACGAAATAGAGCCGGGATCGGGGGATGTATATTCCCATGCTCCTCCTCCTTGGCTACGCCCCTGTAACGTGCACAAAGCACAATTGCAATTTAAAACCAAATTTAAAGTAACAAAACTAATTATATTTATCGTTTTGAAGCATGCATGCATTTAACGAATCAGTTCCTTATTGATAAAGTAGAAAATCTAGATTTGTTTCATACAAATCTACACCTTGGCATCTGGTGCATTCGACATCTGTAAGAATTAAACTATCTAGATTTTTTTCACTGTTATTGTCTAATCAATTATAGCTTTATATTCCTAATACGGTATTCCACATGGATTTAAAAAAAGTGTTTCACAAATATAGTTTTTATCTGGGTTATCCTTTTGGCTACACCTCGACAGCAATAGTTAAGTACTTGCCTCGAATTAATAGTGAATTAATTTTCTTATTAAATTAGCTGTAAAAAAGTTTACTCTTAATAAAGATCACTCTTAATAAAATAATTTTTCAGATACACTGGACCAGCCCCAAAATTATACTAGCTCCACCCACATCGTAACATCACTTGTGTGTTTAAAAAATAAAAAAATAATCCCCTATGTATAATAACTACTGTGTCTTCGAATTTACGACTTAAACTGTAATTTCTTTTCTTCTAACATTTGTAACAAAGGCATGTTTACAGATAACTGATATTTCAAAGAAAAAGAAATGCGTTTACGAAAAGTAGGTTTATTTATTTTTTAATATAAATACACGCGGATCATTAGGGATAATTAAATAAAAACTATAAAAAACTCAGCGCTAAAGAAAATACAATATTCGAAAAAACCGCATTCTCACATTTAAAATATTAAAGCTGTAGAACACATTATACATAACATATCCGTAATCTGCTAACTTGTGAAAAACAATAATATCACATGAATAAAAAAATAAATGTTTCTAAGGAAAAGCTAAATAATATATATTCCTTCATTTTTATTTCACATTATTTGAGTTAAACTAATACGAAATAATATTCTTAAACTTAAATACACTTTAAAGAAATCAAGATTTTAGCGTTTTTTCTAGCGGTTTTTTTTCTCAAATATATGTTAAAATACAATATGGAAACTTGGCAATAATTAAATAAAATTAATTAGTATTTTAAACCTCTTTCTTATATAATCATTTTAATTAAAAATGTTTACATAACTTTTAAAACAGTAGTCACTTTAAAACGATTTTCTTCACAACACAATTTTATATTTTTTCATTTTTTTTCTGCATATGAAACAAAATCTCCCCCAGAGTTTGTCTTTAATGATTTTATAATATTAAACCTCCTTTTAGAGTTATTTTTAGTGTACAATATTTTATATTCATATTTTTTACTTTAGCTATGTGATAGCTTAAGTAAAGGGAGTACTGTACAAAAAATTTCAGCAGTGAACTTTTTTTAATAACTTGTTGAAAAAATGCGATAGGGTTTAGATTTTTGAAGGGGATAAATTCGAACAGACTTTGAAAAAATATTTTTTCCAATTCGATCCTAGTGAAGAATTCTTCAATGCATAATAATCGGATAAGTGTATATTAAGAGTTCGTTCCCTTCTACCTACGTCTTTAAAATTTTATTTTAAGAGGATTCATCACTGAGCCCGTTGAAAATATGTGCTAGTGTTGGAGCAACAGCATGCTGAACTCCAAACATTTTATTCTCACTAACATACTTGTGTTATTCTTTTTCCATTAAATATATTACATCTTTGCGTATATTGTCTTCGAAATCAAATTCTGCTATATAAAAAACATCTTTCATGCTTCAGTTCATTAGAACTTATTTATAGATAGAAAGATATAAAAGAACATTTAATACATTTAATATAAAAAATTTAATATAAAACTTAAAGAAAGCTGCGTTGTAGGAGGAAACATAGTATCATAACTCCTCCTCTGACTAAGACTCTTATAAAAAATGGAGGAATTCTTTAGTTGCATTAAATTTCCTATACGGAAAAATCATACTCATTTTTAAAACGGTTATTTTCACAGCAAATTAATTGAAACATAAATGTTTAAAATGAATTTTCATTAAAATTTGTACTCTATAATTTTAGTTTTTCTCAATACCATTTTTTAATCAATGAGGGCGTAGCCGTACATGGTATATAAAGGTAAATTCGTACGTCTAACGCAAACAATTTATTAAATAAAAATGGGATTTAGAATAAAGAATATAATTAAATAATCAAAACTTTACAAGGAAATTTAATTAAAAATAGGTTTTATAACTCTAAATTGATAATCTTAGTTTTAAAAATACGTGCATGACCACCGTTATCATATCGATGGGAATGAAATTATGTTATTGGAAATAAGAGAATCTCTCTTTAAAATTTAAAAATATCTCACGTTTATTGCACTGAGAGTCTCTTATTTTATATGTAACAAAACATTTAATAGGAAATTTAAAGAAAAATGTGTTGTGGGAGGAAACATTTTCTCATAATTCCTCCTCTGAATAAGATTATATAAAGTTGATGGAAAGTTTTTATAGCATTTAGTATTTACATTTACCAAAACTAGCTAAGTGTAATTGGAATTTAACATCCTTATCATATAAACAAGTAAAATTTTTTTTAATATATATTTAAGTAAAAAATCAAAAAAATCGTAGTAAAATCGAACTTCTTAGTAAACAGAAAGAAGTTCTGTTTACTATTTAACTTTTTTAAAATAATTTTTTTTTTATTTCTGTCTATTTAAAAGCATTTTGATTGAGGTATTATTTCTCAAATTTCGAATCAATACTACCAAATGAAATTTTTACTGTTAACTGCTGTTTTTATAACAAAAATTATACATCTTCAGTAAAAGTTATATAATTTATGAATGGCATACGGACAGTGGCGCTGACTTTCCATAAATTCTGTGGATGCTCTCGGCGAGGGGGGGTGAATGGGGTTAAACCCCTTACCCCTTACACCAGTTTCTTTATGATTTATTAGAAATTGGTTTGTCAAACATTTCACAAAATAAGATTAAAATACTTGTGATTAATGAAGTATCCTCAAGATGGTTAAAATGAAAAATAAAATTTATTTAGTACTTTTAAAAATTTGACGAGAACTTTGAATTTAAAAGATGCGGAATGTAATTGTAAAGTTGCATCCCATTTTACTAAAAGATGGCAGCATTCTATGTCAAACAATTTCCTCTACCATTCAACCTTCTTGAACGGTGATTTTTTTATTTTGGTTAAACCACGAGAATGACCTTAACGGTTAATATTATATCTAAAAATTGTGTCTTAGTTACTCATTCATGTTGTTCGGAACAACATATAAATTACAACCGCAGTGGTGGGCAACTGCTACCGGCGGTTACAATTGAAAGTAGAATGACGAGTGCAATCGTGAATGGGTACTAGCGCTTCGGCCATAAAAGTTACAAGTGGAGAGTGCGATTTCTTCGGTCCCCGTGTTGTTAGTCTTCCAGTGAAGCTTACTAGATTGGGGAGAACGTTTGCCGCATTTTATTGAGGACTCAGGCGAGGCGAACGTTTGAGACCCCAACTCCAAGTGATCCCAAACGCTGTAGTGTTACAGGTCGGTAATGTCACTAGCTACGGTGCAATGTTGAGAGAACAATTGATTCCAGCATTGCAAGAGAGACATTGTTTAGAAACCACTGTATTTATGCAGCACGGAGTACCCCCTCACATCGTTAAAGCTGCTAAAATATTTCTACATGATAACTTTTGTGTATGCCTACATAAAGTATAGAACTTATAAAAAGTATTTATTTCTATAAAATGAGAGCACCAGAAATTCAAACGAGATATCTTTATAACAAAGTTCTTTCCTGCCACGCATCTTTGGATGTTTAGTTTTGGATTGTTTCTTAGATCTATCAAGCACCACCGACTAGGTGGATTTTATATATATGAGATTGTCTTATCCTTGAAACGGATTGGTGTCGGACACCGTAGTTCACATTTGATCTCGAGGAAAATAGCATACCTCCTGGGCATGCTTGGTTCAGCTTTTGGTGAAAAAGCTTAATTTTGCTGGGGATCTTCTAGATTACTTTCTGGCAGAAACGTTAAAAATTTAAATCATGTTTGATGATTGGATATTTAAAAAAAATTCTAATTTGTTCTCTGACAGTAACTAATGACTAAGATTTAAAAAAATCCCTTTTACAGATTTATGGTCCTCCCACATGAGCTGCAGAGAAATCTATTGATTCCTGTGATTAACTGTAGATGAGGCATCTGCTTCTCAAATTCTTAAAGGAATCTACAGTGCTTCTACCGTAACACAGCACGAGAATACTGCAGAGGATAAGATGTTTCCAGTAACTTCGCCTGTTTGGCTTGGGGAGATAGCTTTCCTATCGGCTTAGCCACACCAAATTTCTGAGGCTGTAGTCATTGAAATTGACAGACTTTTGGTTTATTTTATCCTTACAGAACAGCTTTTTACCCTGCCAATAAATAGAAATTCTGAATTGGTAGGGGTCATTAGGAGGAAGGAGAGATAAATAAAAGTTCAATTGATGTATTAAAGACTTAATTATGAATAAATATTTAGGGGGTGAGGGGTATGAAATCGAAACGTTGTAATGAACGAAATTTCTAAATGGGAAATCTAAAATTTCGTGCTAATACATCCCCGATCCCGGCCCTATTTGGTTTATTCCAATACTCCTCCCCCTTGGCTACGCCCATGTATTGTGCACAAAGCACAATTTCAATTTAAAATTAAAATGAAAGTAACAAAACTAATTATATTTATCGTCTTAAAGCATGCGCGCATTTAACGAGTCTCAGTTCCTTATAGATAAAGCAGAAAATCTAGGTTTGTTTTATAAAAAGCCACACCTTTGCACGATTTAGCTCCACCCACATAGTGCGAGTCCGTTGTCCGTTAGACCGAGCTCCTTGAAATTTCACCCTGATTCGTCCAAATATTCAGAACAAAGCTTAAGCTCCTTTAAAAATATAAAATTGCCCCATTTTTTGTGATTTTAGCGATATTTTTCTGTTTTCGTATTCAGAAAGTAACACCGGGCAAGTGATAAAGATTACAGTATGGCTTTTCTTATTTTCTGATAATTATCTTCAGCAATTTCAAAGCTGTCACGAAAAGTTCTGTAGCGAAAACTACATCTAAAAACTAATTAAGCTGTGTTTGCTAGTATAAGAATACAATTAACTGACTCTGTCACAAAAGTTTAATCCCGAGCAAGATATTTTCGCTAACATTATAAGCTGTAAAGGATGATCGTTTCTTATATTGCTAATACGGTTTGCCACATTGAAACATTAAAAAAAATCGAATAACGATAGTTTTTATATGGCTTATTCTTTTGGCTACACCTCGTCAGCAATAGCTATAAATACTTTCCTCAAATTAATAATGAATTTATTTTCTTATTGAATTAGCTGTAAAAAATTTAATCTTAATTAAGATCACTGTTCATAAAATAATATTTCAGATAACACTCGACTAGCCCCCAAATTATATTAGCTCTACCCACTTCGTGACACACTTGTGTGGTTTAAAAAGTATCATATCCTACGTATAATAACAATGTCTTCGAGACTGAGTCAAGTCGACAACTACGTCTTCGAATTTACACTACTTAAACTATAATTGCTTTTCTTCTAACATTTGTAACTAAGGACCTGTTTAGAGATATAACTGGTATTTCAAAGAAAAACAAATACGCTTACAAAAAGTTGGTTCATTTCATTTATATAAAATACTGATCATTACAGATAATTAAATAAAAATTATTTTTAAAATATCATCGCTAAAGAAAATACAGTATTCGATAAACTCGCATTCTCACATTAAAAAAATAAAAGTTGTCGGACACATTTTACATAATAAATCTGTAATTCTGCTAACTCGTTTAAAACATTAATATCACGTGAATAAAAAATAAATATGTTTCTAAGAAAATGATATGTAATCCTTCATTTTTATTTCACATTGTTTGAGTTAAACTAATAAGAAATAATATTCTTAAACTTAAAAACCCTTTAAAGAAAGCAAGATTTTGGCGTTTTCTCTAGAGTTTTTTTTCTGAAATGTATGTTGAAATACAATATGGATTTTATAAAAATGAGATTGTCTCATCCTGGAACCGGATTAGTGTGGGACTCCGTAATTCACATTTGATCTCGAGGAAAATAGCATATATCCTCGTGGGGATGCTTGGTCTAGCTTTTGGTGAAAAAGCTCAATTTTGCTGGGTATCTTTAAGATAACTTTTTGGAAGAGACGAAAAAAGTTGAAATCACGCTCCCCTATAGGAAATTAATAAAAAATATTAATTTTGTTCACTGACAATAACTAATGACTAAGATTTTAACAAATTCCTTTTACAGCTTTCTTTCCTTCCTTTATCAGCTGCAGAGAAATCTACTGATTCTTCTGATTAACTGTAGATGAGGCATCTGCTTCTCAAATTCTTAAAAGCAATCTACAGTGTGCCTCCAGTAACACAGGACGAGAATACTGCACAGAGTAAAAGAGTAAACATGTTTTCTCAGTAATTCAACGCCCGTTTAGGCTTGAGGAGATAGCTTTCCTGTCAACTTAGCCACACGGTAAATTTCTGAGGCTGTGGTCATTAAAATTCAGAGATGTTTGAATTTTTTTATCCTTTCCAAACAGCTTTTTTTCCCCTGTTAATAAATAGCAATTATGAATTGCTGCCTTTATTAGGGGGAAGAGGAGCTAAACTAAATTTCTATTGATGTATTAAGGATGTAATTATCAATAAATGTTTAGGGGGTGAGGGGTATGAAATCGAAACGTTATAATGAACGAAATTTCTAAATGGGAAATGTAAAATTTCGTGCTAATACATCCCCAAACCTGGCCGTATTTCGTATATTCCAATACTCCTCCTACCTGGCTACGCCCATGTAAGGTGCACAAAACACAATTGCAATTCAAAACTAAATTGAAAGTAACAAAACTAATTTTATTTACCGTCTTAAACCATGTGCGCATTTAACAAGTCACAGTTCCTTATAGATAAAGCAGACAATCTAGGTTTCTTATATACAAATCCACACCTTTGCACTTTTTCGCTCCACCCACATTGTACGAGTCCCTTGTATTAAGGACGTAATCATGAATAATTTTTTAGGGGTTGAGGAGTATGAAATCAAAACGTTATCATGAACGAGATTTCTAAGGGGGAAATCTAAAATTTCGTGCTAATACGAAATAGAGCCGGGATCGGGGGATGTATATTCCCATGCTCCTCCTCCTTGGCTACGCCCCTGTAACGTGCACAAAGCACAATTGCAATTTAAAACCAAATTTAAAGTAACAAAACTAATTATATTTATCGTTTTGAAGCATGCATGCATTTAACGAATCAGTTCCTTATTGATAAAGTAGAAAATCTAGATTTGTTTCATACAAATCTACACCTTGGCATCTGGTGCATTCGACATCTGTAAGAATTAAACTATCTAGATTTTTTTCACTGTTATTGTCTAATCAATTATAGCTTTATATTCCTAATACGGTATTCCACATGGATTTAAAAAAAGTGTTTCACAAATATAGTTTTTATCTGGGTTATCCTTTTGGCTACACCTCGACAGCAATAGTTAAGTACTTGCCTCGAATTAATAGTGAATTAATTTTCTTATTAAATTAGCTGTAAAAAAGTTTACTCTTAATAAAGATCACTCTTAATAAAATAATTTTTCAGATACACTGGACCAGCCCCAAAATTATACTAGCTCCACCCACATCGTAACATCACTTGTGTGTTTAAAAAATAAAAAAATAATCCCCTATGTATAATAACTACTGTGTCTTCGAATTTACGACTTAAACTGTAATTTCTTTTCTTCTAACATTTGTAACAAAGGCATGTTTACAGATAACTGATATTTCAAAGAAAAAGAAATGCGTTTACGAAAAGTAGGTTTATTTATTTTTTAATATAAATACACGCGGATCATTAGGGATAATTAAATAAAAACTATAAAAAACTCAGCGCTAAAGAAAATACAATATTCGAAAAAACCGCATTCTCACATTTAAAATATTAAAGCTGTAGAACACATTATACATAACATATCCGTAATCTGCTAACTTGTGAAAAACAATAATATCACATGAATAAAAAAATAAATGTTTCTAAGGAAAAGCTAAATAATATATATTCCTTCATTTTTATTTCACATTATTTGAGTTAAACTAATACGAAATAATATTCTTAAACTTAAATACACTTTAAAGAAATCAAGATTTTAGCGTTTTTTCTAGCGGTTTTTTTTCTCAAATATATGTTAAAATACAATATGGAAACTTGGCAATAATTAAATAAAATTAATTAGTATTTTAAACCTCTTTCTTATATAATCATTTTAATTAAAAATGTTTACATAACTTTTAAAACAGTAGTCACTTTAAAACGATTTTCTTCACAACACAATTTTATATTTTTTCATTTTTTTTCTGCATATGAAACAAAATCTCCCCCAGAGTTTGTCTTTAATGATTTTATAATATTAAACCTCCTTTTAGAGTTATTTTTAGTGTACAATATTTTATATTCATATTTTTTACTTTAGCTATGTGATAGCTTAAGTAAAGGGAGTACTGTACAAAAAATTTCAGCAGTGAACTTTTTTTAATAACTTGTTGAAAAAATGCGATAGGGTTTAGATTTTTGAAGGGGATAAATTCGAACAGACTTTGAAAAAATATTTTTTCCAATTCGATCCTAGTGAAGAATTCTTCAATGCATAATAATCGGATAAGTGTATATTAAGAGTTCGTTCCCTTCTACCTACGTCTTTAAAATTTTATTTTAAGAGGATTCATCACTGAGCCCGTTGAAAACATGTGCTAGTGTTGGAGCAACAGCATGCTGAACTCCAAACATTTTATTCTCACTAACATACTTGTGTTATTCTTTTTCCATTAAATATATTACATCTTTGCGTATATTGTCTTCGAAATCAAATTCTGCTATATAAAAAACATCTTTCATGCTTCAGTTCATTAGAACTTATTTATAGATAGAAAGATATAAAAGAACATTTAATACATTTAATATAAAAAATTTAATATAAAACTTAAAGAAAGCTGCGTTGTAGGAGGAAACATAGTATCATAACTCCTCCTCTGACTAAGACTCTTATAAAAAATGGAGGAATTCTTTAGTTGCATTAAATTTCCTATACGGAAAAATCATACTCATTTTTAAAACGGTTATTTTCACAGCAAATTAATTGAAACATAAATGTTTAAAATGAATTTTCATTAAAATTTGTACTCTATAATTTTAGTTTTTCTCAATACCATTTTTTAATCAATGAGGGCGTAGCCGTACATGGTATATAAAGGTAAATTCGTACGTCTAACGCAAACAATTTATTAAATAAAAATGGGATTTAGAATAAAGAATATAATTAAATAATCAAAACTTTACAAGGAAATTTAATTAAAAATAGGTTTTATAACTCTAAATTGATAATCTTAGTTTTAAAAATACGTGCATGACCACCGTTATCATATCGATGGGAATGAAATTATGTTATTGGAAATAAGAGAATCTCTCTTTAAAATTTAAAAATATCTCACGTTTATTGCACTGAGAGTCTCTTATTTTATATGTAACAAAACATTTAATAGGAAATTTAAAGAAAAATGTGTTGTGGGAGGAAACATTTTCTCATAATTCCTCCTCTGAATAAGATTATATAAAGTTGATGGAAAGTTTTTATAGCATTTAGTATTTACATTTACCAAAACTAGCTAAGTGTAATTGGAATTTAACATCCTTATCATATAAACAAGTAAAATTTTTTTTAATATATATTTAAGTAAAAAATCAAAAAAATCGTAGTAAAATCGAACTTCTTAGTAAACAGAAAGAAGTTCTGTTTACTATTTAACTTTTTTAAAATAATTTTTTTTTTATTTCTGTCTATTTAAAAGCATTTTGATTGAGGTATTATTTCTCAAATTTCGAATCAATACTACCAAATGAAATTTTTACTGTTAACTGCTGTTTTTATAACAAAAATTATACATCTTCAGTAAAAGTTATATAATTTATGAATGGCATACGGACAGTGGCGCTGACTTTCCATAAATTCTGTGGATGCTCTCGGCGAGGGGGGGTGAATGGGGTTAAACCCCTTACCCCTTACACCAGTTTCTTTATGATTTATTAGAAATTGGTTTGTCAAACATTTCACAAAATAAGATTAAAATACTTGTGATTAATGAAGTATCCTCAAGATGGTTAAAATGAAAAATAAAATTTATTTAGTACTTTTAAAAATTTGACGAGAACTTTGAATTTAAAAGATGCGGAATGTAATTGTAAAGTTGCATCCCATTTTACTAAAAGATGGCAGCATTCTATGTCAAACAATTTCCTCTACCATTCAACCTTCTTGAACGGTGATTTTTTTATTTTGGTTAAACCACGAGAATGACCTTAACGGTTAATATTATATCTAAAAATTGTGTCTTAGTTACTCATTCATGTTGTTCGGAACAACATATAAATTACAACCGCAGTGGTGGGCAACTGCTACCGGCGGTTACAATTGAAAGTAGAATGACGAGTGCAATCGTGAATGGGTACTAGCGCTTCGGCCATAAAAGTTACAAGTGGAGAGTGCGATTTCTTCGGTCCCCGTGTTGTTAGTCTTCCAGTGAAGCTTACTAGATGTGGGAGAACGTTTGCCGCATTTTATTGAGGACTCAGGCGAGGCGAACGTTTGAGACCCCAACTCCAAGTGATCCCAAACGCTGTAGTGTTACAGGTCGGTAATGTCACTAGCTACGGTGCAATGTTGAGAGAACAATTGATTCCAGCATTGCAAGAGAGACATTGTTTAGAAACCACTGTATTTATGCAGCACGGAGTACCCCCTCACATCGCTAAAGCTGCTAAAATATTGCTACATGATACCTTTGGTGTGGACCGAGTCATAAGCAGAGGTTTCGACAACGCTTGCTCCCCCCCTCCCACCCCCACGTTCACCGGACCTTAATCCTTGAAATTTTTATCTGTTGGGTCATGTGAAAGATATGGTTTATAGAGAACGGCATGCTTCTTTTCTGAATTGAATTATAGCATAACGAGACACGTGAGGTCTGTTACACCAGAGATTTTAAATGCGTCGGTGGACCATGCTGTTTTACGTTTTCAGTATGTGGTTGCATCTGGTGGTATACATATTGAGAACATGTGATAGTTTCATTGAATAAATAATGGTTTGTTTTCCACAGAGTCTTTATTGATTGCTTAATTTGCGATCTTTATTTTACGTTAATTTTTGATACATGATACTGCAAAAATTTAATTACTGAAGCGAATTGCATGGAATGTTGATGAGTCGTAGATGATGTTTTATATGGTTTATTTTCTTCTTACAATGTCATTATCCTGTGTCTATCAGTTTTGGAAGTTGTATATGCCACCGGTGAGCGTTCAAATACGGTACAGCGCCATCTATCGGGTGAAAATGTCAATTTTGTTTTTTTTTGCATATTTGACTTGCGCATGTTTTGAAACGTGTAGATACCAAATTTCACTGGAATATTACCGTTAGTTTTCTCTCCAGCACTCCTTGAACACTTGCAGTTTAATTATGGCCACCCTTTATATATAAATGATTTATAATTTTTATTTTACTGTTAATTGATAGAGCTAATTATTTATTATTTGAATTATTTTGTGTATTGTTTTTATGATAAGGATTCATACGTTGTTAATTATGTAATCAATCCCTCCCACACACGTGTTTCTAGTATATATTTATTGTATTCTTTATTTATAATCAATCACTTATTACTATGATGTTAATTATGTAATGACCCCACATGTTAGTTTATCTAGTATAACAATTATTGCAGCTAATTAATGATTATTTCAATTATTTTGTCTATTGTTTTTATTTATGATCAATCACTTATTACTGTGCTCTTGCTACGTTGTTTATTACGTAAACACCCCTTCCTTCCTTCCCTATTTTCTAGTTAACTGTTAATTGATAGAGATAATTATTATTTTAATTATTTTGTGTATTGTTTTTTATAATTATTTATTACTATGCTCTTCATACGTTTTTAATTATGTAATCAACCCCCCCCCCCAATACACACACTTGTTTCTAGTATATTTATCGATATAATTTTTTTGTATTCTTTATTTATAATCAATCACTTAAAACACTGAAAATATTTTCGCCGGCTTTTATAACCGCCAAGATCGTTGGCGTGAGATTTTTTTCTTGGCGCTTAAACCAAGGACCAATGAAATCACTCTCTCCACAAGTAACATTTACGGCCTAAGGTCTAGTTTAATGTTTGGCTTGCGAACTTGCGGTGCAACTAAAGCTTGCATGGATTTCTCCCTGTATAATGAACACCCCCCCCCCCCATCATCTAAATGCTCGTGGTCAGTCAAATGAGTTTTGAGAATAGTTCACTGTATTGTGCGTGGTTTATGCAGTTAGTAATATTAGACTACGCCCCAGTGCTTTTGAAGACAATTAATCATGAGGCCTTTTATGTATCAAGCATTAAAACTGTATTTATTACTTACATATACTCTGTATAATCGTAACCAACATGGCCTACACTTGGAGAGATCATATCAACAACATTAGAGAGGAGTTTAGTTGTACATCTTGAGGGATGCCACTCACAGAAAAGATAAATATTAATAGTGAAATCACTTTGCTAACACCTCCCCCCCTTGATTTCACAGTTTATAAGTTCAAATGCTCTGTTTTGAAACCCCCTTTGATTTCACAGTTTATGAGTCCCATATTCTTTACACAACTCATGTTTGTCTTTTGGAACAGGTTTTGTAAGGGAGTCTGCTATCATGTTATCCGTTAATAATTTTTCAACATAGACCCTGTTTCATTTTTACAGCATGTCGCGTTATGTGATGAACAACATCAATGTGTTAGGTGCGAGCATGAAACAAGACGTTCTTACTAAGATCTGTTATTCTCTAAGATCTGATCTTATCTAATACTGTTACTTACTTACTACTTGTTAATACTTACTAAGATCTGTCGCACCTTTGTTATCACAATATAAATTGTGATAGGTTTTCTTTTGATGGCAAGTTTAATTCCATCATAAATTTACGAAACCACAGAGCTTCTTTTGTTGCAGATAATGATTAGCTTTAACGGTTGAACTGGCAACTATAGATTGCTTTTTACTTGTCCAGCTAATGGCAGCACCAGCGAATTTGAAAGCGAATCCTGATGTTGATTTTCTATCATCAGGGCATACTGCAACATCCGAGTCACAAAACAAAGTAATTTCATTGTCAGAACACGAATATTTTAGTTTAGCATTTGTGGTTCCACGATGATATCTCATTACACGTTTTACAGCAATCCAGTGTTATCCAGACGTTTAGACTGTTGCCAGTCACGAAGAATAGATTGGATTTCTATAAAAAGAGTTGCGGGTGACATAGCTCCACGAGAATTCTTTACTATTTAGCACGTCCTTTCCCGTAAAAAATGGTCGCGATTCTTTTTAACAGCACTGACATCTGCCGAAAAATGGAAGAACGCGAGAAGAGCTGGATAGATTGCCCAATGCTGGAAAAAGGGCAGCCGTAGCCATCGCTCGACTTAACGACCAGCAAGATGGCGGACGATCGAAACGTTCATCGCGTGCCACAGATCTAGAGACCCTTTTTTGACGCAGCTGGCTGTGCGCGAGCATTATATGGGCAAAAGGACTCTATACTTATGGGCAAAAGGACTATATTATATGGGCAAAAGGACTCTATACTTATGTAATATATCACTTTGCACTGTTTTTGCTAAACATAAGTGTACAAATTTCAAAGAAAATGTCCGGTAACGGATATGACAAATTTCATCAAGTCTGATAAAAAAAAAGAAAAGAAAAAATGCATGAACATTACTCGAATAATGTGCAGAAACAAAGTATGTTTCATATTATGGAAAAAAATACTTATTTGAAATTTTTTTTTTTCTTCTTAAATTTTCAAAGGGCACCCAATTTTGAAAATGACCCATGTACCCAAGACCAGCATTCATGCTTGGCATTTCTAAAAAATTGCGGCCTCCCTGCCCGCTTAAGTATCGATGTGGACTACAATTTATAGAACGAAATGAGGCTTGCCTCTTATTGAGCCTTTACCTGTACTTTAACAGTAGAAATGCCGCTGGGGTTATTTTGACCCTTTTCCCAATATCTTGTGCTTTATTACAATATACACTTTAACACAGTAGCTCATTTTATTTTACTTGTCCTAAAATTCTTCCTAGCGTGTTATGACACAGTTTTACATTTCTGTTTTAATAAGTAAAATAAATAATTACAGAAATACGCAAAACAATCAACAGGGGTCATTTAGACAATCCCCTCCGGCTGTTCTAGTGTTAAAAGAACGGTAGCTGTACAGTGAAAGAATCCGGTGGGAGGACGGGAAAATTGCCCTTTTAGTCAAGAGAAAGTGCCTTCTTTCTCAACAAAAAGTTCCCTTTTTGACAAATCCCCTTCTGCCCTTTCCGAAAAGAAATGGGGACAGTTTTCGAGACACGTTGGATTTATTTCGGATGAACTATAATTCTGGTGGGATCTTAGCAAGTGTGAGTACGGGGATTTATAAAGATGTTATTGTTGTTTCATTAAGGTAAAGCACATTAGGGCTATGTGCTAAAGGATGGGATACCTTGGACTAAAGATATTTTATAGGATTCTATCACTTATTCATGAAGTGATCAGTCTTCTAGAGAAAACCGATCAAAACTCCAGAACATTAGATTGACAGCTTCTCGGTAGGCCAGAACCCTGAGCCTTCACACTTCAACGATCTACCAACGTTCAAGGTCTTATCCATTCGTTCATTTGCCTTCAAATGGATTCTAAAAGCCTAACAAATAAGTCTGACGTTTTGACTGTTGCCAGTCACGAAGAATAGATTGGATTTCTATAAAAATAGTTGCGGGTGACATAGCTCTACGAGAATCCTTTACTTTTTAGCACGTTATTTCCCGCCAAAAAATGGTCACGATTACTTTTAACATCACTGGAAGACAACAAAGTGGAAGAATGCGAGAACAGCTGGATAGATTGCCCAATGCTAAAAAAAAATCGCAGCTGTTGCCATCGCTCGACTTAACTACCAGCAACAGGGCGGACGATCGAAACGTTCATCGCGGGCCACAGACCGAGAGACCCTTTTTTGACGACAGCTGGCTGTGCCGCAGAGCCAGCTGTCGTCAAAAAAGGGTCTCTCGATCTGTGGCCCGCTATGAACGTTTCGATCGTCCGCCCTCTTGCTGGTATTTAAGTCGAGCGATGGCAACGACTGCCCTTTTTTTTCAGCATTGGGAAAGGGTTGTGCCTCAAAGGATTAACCAAATAGATACTTATATAAAGACCATTCAGATCTACTTCAAAAAGTTGGTTGTAGAGGAAAGTAGGGTATTACTAAATAGTCGGGAAGTATGGAATACAGAGATTCCGGCCTGTTAGGTGCTACTGTCACGTAGGAACACTATGAACTACTCCAGAAATATTGTGGTTATGTCACTGAAAATGGTAGACGGCCGAAGTGTGAAGGTCTCGTGTTCAGCTCCCATCGCGCGGCTGTCGATCTGATGGTCTGGAGTTTCGATAGGATTTCTCCAGATGTAACGTGAATACGCGTTGGAACCCTTTATGAAGTCCTCCTACCAAGGCACCCCTCATTCTTAGCAGATCGCCCAGCGTAGGTTGCCATAATCACAAACAAACTCCAGAAATATTACTATGTTACAATGCAGTGAGAGTTGACTACTTACTGTTGCCGTAACCCTCGCTGCAGGACAAAGCGCATTTTGTGATCTACAAGAGTTTTCGCAGATAAGTTTCCAAACATTTTGACATACTATTATGCGCGTGACTTAATCATTGATGTTACGCGTAATGCAAGCGAAAAAAAGTTTAGTTTGCTGTACTGTGTTTTACTTTATTTTAGTTTTTTAGATGACAGTGCTTCGCCCACCCGTTCAAAGGTTCAATTTCCTAGATGGCCAGTCGGGTGCTAAGGATTACTAGGTAGGATTATAATGGATTTCATGCCATCAAATAAAGAACCCGAAAACAAAGACGCTGGATTATCTTCTGTAACAGAAAAATCTCCAGAGATCAACCAGGAGATTCAATGCTTCAGCTATTCTGTGTGGGCTCACCTTGATTGTACCGAAGCAGAGAAAGATTATACCCACGACTTTTGTAAATAGACTTTCAAAGGTTCAATTTCCTAGATGGCCAGTCGGGTGCTAAGGATTACTAGGTAGAATTATAATGGATTTCATGCCATCAAATAAAGAACCGGAAAACAAGTACTAACTAAACGCCAAGTTTAACTAAAACCATAGAAAAACTTACTATGGTTTTAGTTAAAAATCACTGTTTTGTGAAATATAATTAGATTTCAACAATTTAAACCAACCTATTCCAAATTACCAGACTATATTAACCTACATTTGTAACTTTTTATAAATAAATTTTTCTGTAACAACAAAATATGTTTTTCTTCACAAGTGACATTTCATTACAATTAGTCATAGCATTGTATTCATGATGATTTTATTGAAAAACCTGTTAAGTTATATTTAGAAAGGTAAATAGGATTCCATAATATCCTCTTCTTCTCTATATATTTAACCAATCATTTCCTTAAGCCTTAGAGAACCCTGAAGCAAATAAAAAAAAGTACTCTAGTGGAAGTCAAAGTTCTTGATCTTGTTCCCATAAATTGATTTGTCTTCCCACATGTCGAAATTGAAGACAGTCTTTTTTTGTCGCTTTCATAGCTTTTCTTCTAACGCCTCTAACTAATGACAGCATCAGCAGTACTGATTATGCTATATTAGTACACTGCATTTCATTAACCAGTCAATCTTATTAGATATATAAGTCGATATGTACGAGATGGTGAATCCATTTTATGTAACGTTAGCGTGTATGGAACGAATTTTTACATGCTTTATTCGTAATCAAAAATACGCTCATTTCATTCAGTCCCTCACGCATTACTTTTTGACGAACAAATCACGCTAATAGCCCTATACAATCTTGTTCGTCACGTGAATTCCGACGTTAAATCGTATCAATTTTCGTGTTGGGATTTTGGTTTTCAGTGCAATTTTCTCGTTTGCCATCTCGTGCAGCTTTCTGTTTAGAAAAAAACTGCACAATTCATAAACTAGACAGTGAATGGTGAAAATGTACTTTCAAATCGAAGATTCGAATTGTAGGGATGCGTGCGAGTTTCTGCATATACAAGTCTCTTTATGCATGTCTCCTTTTGACGAATAGTATGAACGTATCCTATGCACTTTGAGCGACGTTTTCTTTCAAACAGAGATGTCGAATACGCGACATTAACCCTTTGAGGCGCAACCCGCAAAGCCAGCTGTCGTCAAAAAAGGGTCTCTAGATCTGTGGCCCGCGATGAACGTTTCGATCGTCCGCCATCTTGCTGGTAGTTAAGTCGAGCGATGGCAACGGCTGCCCTTTTTTCAGCATTGGGCAATCAATCCAGCTGTTCTCGCATTCTTCCATTTTTCAGTAGATATCGGTGCTGTTAAAAATTATCGTGACATTTTTTTAAATGGGAAATGACGTGCTTAAAAGTAAAGGATTCTCGTGGGGCTATGTCACCCGCAACTATTTTTATAAAAATCAAATCTATTCTTCGTGACTGGCAGCAGTCAAAACGTCAGAGTTTGCTGTTCCCCAAGCGGTGTCCCACTGCGCGTTAAAGGGTTTAAAATAAAATTGCCGTCGAATTACGGAAATCTGATTGGCATCTGTAAAACTTTGTTTTATTTGGAACTTTTTGCGTGACGCTCCTTCTTATGTTAACGCCACATATTAAAGGGATTTAATTTTGCAGCACGCAATATTTTCAGTTTCAACAGAGGTTCTTGACCAAAACAAAATACGCCCATTTCTTTGAATTGGGAAAGGGTATTTCCTGAAATGCCAGTTAAGTGTTAATTCTGTTCACTGTTGCATATATCAGAGACGTAGAGAAAGAAATTTAAGCGGTGCCCAAAATGTGAAAAGTATAGAATTTCTCACAAAAATGTTTGCTTCATTGGCATTTAACTAAGAAAAATCCAAAATTTCGGTGGGTGCCAGGGGCCCCAAGGCCCCACGAAGGCTATTTAATTGAAATGGGAGTACGGTGGTACTTGATAATGGAGTACTCCATTTCAATTTTCCACTCCACATCCACTTCTTTGCATGAGTTTATCAGCTAGGCTTAAGCCCACGTGATTGCACATGGTATGTTTTTCCCAATTTTTGGCTTTGATGGCCCTGTTTTAAATTTATTTATAGCCTCTGGATTTTCATTTTTAATTTCATGATTACGTATTATATCTGTTATTAAGTGCTTTCAATTAATATTTCACTTGGGATTCCATATTACGTAAGTTAAGCTATTTTATATTATATATAAAGTAAAACACCAAGTATATTACTGCAAATATGACATACCCGCAGGAAAAAAATAAGAATAGAACTGCAAAAATGACATATCTCGTGTGGAAAAGAAAAGAAAAAAAATGATGCTGAGCCAAACAAAGTACAATTAAACAAAATGAAAATAGAATTAATGGAATGGACATTATAACCACTGCTGACATCATCAGGAGCAATAGGAGCCATAACCAGTAAATTGTAAGTAAAGACCATCAAAATAGTAGGATTTCGGTTGAGTGGCATATCAAAAGAGATACCCACTCCACACTTGTTAGGCTCTATCCTACTATAGAACAAGAATCTAAATCCAGAAAATAAAAACAGAGGTATTTTGAAAGCAAAATAATTGATAAAAACACTGCAAAACAGCAACAATGGCATGATTCAGCAAATTTTGTTGTAGGAATGTGGCCAAAATCAAGAGGCATCAGCAGTGTTGCCAGAAGTATAATGTGTAATAGTAAAACTCAGATTATAAAAGTGTTGCCAGAAACGATAGTGTAAAATTATTTGACAGTGTTAAAATACAGGTATATTAAAGTAACATAAAGGAATATTATTTAAATTACAATTATGATCGAATTATAATAAATAGCTGGTACAGCCAATTAAATATTAAAAAATATTGTATTTAAAACTAATGAATATATGTACTATCTAAATACATACATATGGTTTATTTTTCAGAGATTTATTCTAATATTTAGAGAGGATATTTAAAAACTAAAATTAGAATTAAAGATGTATATTCACTGAAAAGGAACTCCCCCCCCCCCCAAATATATTTATGATTGCATATACACATCCAAAGATTTAAATATTTTTACGTTTTTTTTTTTTTTTTAATATGTATCTGCTGTTATAAATTTTTTCATGCGGGGTATGTCATATTTGCAGTATAGTTTGTGTTTTACTTATTAGTGAAACACAAAGTATATTGCACTTGTGTATGTGTGTGTATATATATACACACACGCACACATATACGCAGGGTATAACACGAAGGTGTGTACAACATAAGATAGGAAAACAAACTACATTAAGAAAAAATTCCTCTCATTGATTTTCAAAATGCTACAATTTTAAATTTGTGCAAGACCGCCGTAAAAAAATCCCAATTAGTAAAACGTGCCCTATACTCCAAGTTTCCGAGGTTTTAGCAGGCTTGAGCAGGGTTGCAAATTTGTAAAATGTTAGTAGCGTTTAAAACTGCTTCAGTTTTTCCGTTCAGAAATAGGGTTATGGTAGTTTATATTATTACAACTATATTTTTTTTATACAAAGTATATCAAACAAATAGCTCGAGACGGAAAAATAGCAAAAGTCCATCGGGATTCTTTAAAATTAGCGTGAGTATAATAATGCTTATAAGAAAAAGCCCCTATTAATGATATGGAGATGAGAAGGACACGGGGTCAGAGTGAAAAGATATATTTTCCTATGATTCAAAAAAGCTCAAAAATTAGGAAAATTCCATAATTTAGTTAACCTGTATTGCAATATTCTGCGAACGATTCATTGAAAGAATTTAAGAAAGTTGCAGCCATTTTCGTTTCTATTATCACCGATGGAAAAATCTGAAAAATTTTAATTTTTTGGACTTCAGCAGTAAATTATCGTCCAATAAACATTATCTTCGCTTTAATTTAAAGCTTAAACTTCCTTAATTGCATGCATGTAATGACATTTATTCTATTGATAACTTTTGTACTAAGATTTCTTGGGGCTACGATGGGACATCCTGAGTAAGGTACAGTGGGACAGTGCCTTACTGTATGTAAACCTATGGCTTGTTTTACATAAGAATAATGACACAGTTATTTCCAGTAGACTTGCGATCTTATTCTATGTTAAAATGAACTTCAGAAATATTATGTTATCGTTTACTGTTAATTTTGATGTCACTTTATTATTTCCCATTCATCAAACATTTTCCTACTCTTAAATGTGTTTTAACATTATAACTATTTTTAAGTCATAACTTTTAAAAACTGCTTTTATATATTCTGTGTTGAATATCTCAACCTGCATTTAATTATTATAATAATGTGGCATGTTGAATATAAACAGCTGATTTTGTATGCGTCTAATAGCTTTTTGGTTCCAGATTGCAGAGGCGACGTCCGTTAATTATGATTTTGAGAATTTTGTGAGAACAAGAGGTGGAGTGTATAAAAAAAAGAGAAAAATAAACAACGTTGAAAGAATAAGATACTTGATGATGGGATGTTGTATAACGACACAAACAAAAAATTTTTTAATGCAAATGTAAATTGATTCAATAATTTATTTTTTATGAATTTATATGCCACGTCATCCTACCACGCCAAAGCTAAAAGTTCTTCTGTATTTTAGTTTGATTAATATCCTGTATTTAACTTTATTTTCATTTAAAATGCAGGAAATAGTTACAAAGGAAGAATTGTTTGATTGTGTCCCGTTCTCCCCTACATTTGAAAAGTAACGGATCAAATAACAGCTAAAGGGTAAAAATTTTCCAGTTTTTAAAAAGTTAGAAAATATAGAGAAAGTTACTTTAATAGCATCAGGATGTAGTATGAATAAATCTTTTTACCTTTAGCTTTTAATATTTCTGAAACAGGTGGTATTTTTCAAAACAAATTTCTCAATTTATATTGATATGACATTTTTGAGACTAATTTTTGAAATGTTCTACTAAATAGATAAATAAATTGAGATGGAAAAAGCCTACATTATATTTACCTCTTTATTTTTAGGAAAAGAAACAAACACATGCAAACATATACAGTGGTGTGCAAAATTAAGGTTACACACAAGCAAGCTTTTCACAATAATTCAAAACTGCCAGGCAAAAAAAAAAAAAAAAAAAAAAAAAAAAAAAATTCTATCCTATATATTTTGTGTAACAGACATAGGATGATTTCTGATCTTGATAGTTTGAATAACGGAGGCAATATAATTAGCCTCCAATTTGGAATAAATATTTTTAAGCGTTAATTTTGTAGCGCAGCGTTGAATATGACTGTTTAAGTGCCTGAAAGTTTTGTCTGCATTGTTGCGAATATTGCGTTAAAACACACAAGTTTGACTGTCCAGTGAGAATGTGTTCTTATAATCACTTGGGTGATTCGAGGAGATCGAGAGCTGTGTGTAGGCTTGAACTTGGGTAATCACAAGGGAGCGTGGGATGATGGTTACAAGTGTCATAGAAAAGGGTATCCAGGTTGTGGAATCAATTCAAAACAAGTATCACTACGAAGAAGCCCAAGAGCGACGACAACTGCAATGGTTCGCTAATTTGCATCAAGTTTTCAGAAAGTATGTATACGTCTTGCAGAGAGAGCCCTTTGCACCTGGCATCCAGTGGTGAGACTCCCTTTCAGCGCAAGGCATACGAGAGCTAGCTCCTCGGGAAGCCGAACACGCCATTCTTGGACACATCAAGAATGGGACCCGCTTTTTTTTTTTTTTACAGGTGTGTCAAGATTCAGCTCACAAGTGATTCTCGGCGAGTCTTCACATATGCAGAGAACGGAGAGCTCTGTACTATTCCTCCAACCGAAGGGAAATCGACCAATTTGATGTTTGGTGCAGAGGAATCCTTGTTTAGGGTGGCATCCTGGTGGGTAATCGTACACCACTGCCTGACTTATTTGCGTTGTGTCACCGCACAGCACTATGAGGTCTTTGCAGGGTGCGAATTGACGGGGTTGATGCCGGGGATTGTCAACGGCTGAAGAATGTAATATCCCTGGCTGGACAAATATTAATTGATCACTTCCAAGAGATTTGGAATTGAAGTCAAGAAGTCAAAATGAAGATAGTATGTTATCGTTTTTGACTATAAGGCGACTGCCTTAAAATTTCGTCTCCTTTCTGAGCTCAAAACCCTCAAGGGAGGCTTCTAATACAGGTACATTGTGTGTAGCTTGTGTTTCTCCTTAGAATTCCATAGGACAAACAATCTAACTTTTGTTTGAATATAAGTAAGTTCCTAGACGCGTCGGCTACTGCATTTGTCCTATAATATCATGTGAGTGAAGCATTTACACTTTCCCACCAATGCTCCTCTACCCCTGGAGAAAATGTTCAATTTGCACCCTGGGTCAACTATGTAAGGATTTTCGGGATGCTGCAAACCCAAACCTGATAATGCGAGTCCACACACAGCCCACATTGTTGAATCACATTATTAATCTTCTTGAATCGGGGAATATTCGTTGTATGAATTAGCCTGCGAAGTCTCCGGGCCTGAATCCTATAAATCATGTTTGAAATTTTTTTGAAAAGCCATTGCTCGGCATTCCGACCCCTTCCAGACTTTACAGGTGTTAAAAGCCTCGCTTTAAAAAAAAATGGGATCTATTGCCGAGAGCGTTTCTCGCCCCCTTATTAACAGTATGACTATTCATTGTGAGGTTTGTATAGCAGGACAAGATGGCCACACTCCATATAAAATGGATATTTCCCTCTATATAAATCATAATTAGACCTTTTTTGATACAACCTGTACAGTGACTATCAACTCTTCTTTTTGATAATGTTATGTTGCTATATTCTTTCTAAAATGAAAATATATATCTTTGCGAAACGGTTTGGTTCAATAAACGAAATATTTCTTTAATTATCTCAGATTTTGGGTTTGTAACCTTAATTTTGGACACCAGTATAGTATGCCCACATCATAATAAAAAGTAAAAGCATTCACGCAAATAAAATTGCGTGAAAATGCTAGTCCGAGACGTAAGGAAACATGTTGCCGTGATCCAATTTTCCTTCTCACGTGTATAAGTCGAACAGTTAAAAGAATACAGTTCGAAGACAATGACGTTTGGAAGTCATTAATGTCTTTAAATCTTTTCAGTTTAACCCCTTAAAGGAATCGTCGATTTCGAAACAGCAAGTTTTACATTTTTGTGTAGCTGCCCAAGCCTTAAGTCCAAGGCTCATTTTGAAGAAATAAAAGAATAATTTATTCTTTATGATGTGAAACCTTTGATCGATTTCAGGGATCTGGGATTTACCCCTGTTTTCTTTATTATATAAGTTTTTTTTTTTTTTTTTCGGCTCATGCTTTCAAAACATACCTAACAAAATATCGACCTCAAGAGATGTGCACTAATCCTAAGCTTCAATACTTTATTCGAATGTGCATATTTATTTTATTATTCGTTTTCCATTAAGTGCATTACATTTTGACAAACGCCGACTTAAAATATGAAATTATGCTATCTTTAAAAGATTTTATAAAGAAGTAGCTCAGATTTTGTTCACATGAAAAATTCAACTCCGGTTAAAGATTAAATTTATAATAAATTTCATTTTATTATATTTTCTTTAACATTTTTTCTTCACAGCACGACGTCATAATCAGCCAAAACATTCATGCATTAGCCTTATCGGCAGACGAGTTATTTTACTATCTCTTCGAAAAACGCTATCGCCGGTAATGCGAGATGTGCCAGAACGTTGTTTTAATGCTCCTTTGTTAGTCTGGAAGCTCAAGGCTCCCAGCAAACACACATAGGTTCTCTGAACGTCTATTAACGTTCAGAAAACGTCTTCTGAACGTTAATAGACGATCAGAGAACCCGTGTGTGTTTGCTGGGCTCTTATTCAGATCTTCGGATCAGGGATGAATTTAAAGTTATTTTGTTCTAAGTGAATAACAAACAGATCAATGAGAAGCTTCTGAACATCAATGGCATGAGATAGGTTTGACCACTCTAATGATGGACTCTTAGCCAGACTTTAAGTAACAAATTAGCATCATTTACTTTTATCTTTATTGGGTGTGTGGTCGTTGATAAAACCGCCTCGCATACATCTTTTCAAATATCTGAATGGAAGTCGTTCACAGCACATTTCTTTGAAACGGTAAAAATAAAAATATAAAGTTTAACGACCTACACAAATTCAAAAATAGTTATACGTGTAATTAAATAACATACATATTTTTCGCATATCTGTGGAAGATACGAATTGATTGCTTAAGCATTTTCAAAAATCCGTTCATATTTAAAAATTGCTGAAAATTAACAAAAACTCCAGGAGCGGATGTTTTTCAGATTTTTAAGTAGCTTAGTTATTGCTTGACATTTTGCTTTCCAATTTAAAAATCGCTGAAACTATGGGGAATGATCGATTTTCAAAAATTACAGAGAGGGCATGATTTTTTTTTCTATATTTTTCTGCATATCTGGAGAATTTCAAGTAAACCGGTCAAGTGTTACCACATACATTTCTTTTGAAGTGTGAAGCTCACGAAAAAATGCTAAAACTCGAAATAAGGGGGGAATTTTTCAGGTGGTTAGAGTAAATTGTTATTCTATTTTTCAAAATATTAAACATTTTATTAACCATTCTTTCGCAACAAGGCTTTTTATTTAATTATTCTATAACCGTTTCATTTAGTATGTAGACGAATACCATTGTCATAAATGAAGTCAATGAATAGATACACACATAAAATTGAATTCTAATAATTGACTTTTTATTGTTTAAATATACTGTGGTTACACTTTCTCACTTAAATCACTAAAAATAATAGATCTCTAAAAATTCAGATTATTCACCGTAAAACATTAAGTTAACAATGCACATATCTTTATATATCGCAATTAATAAATTAATGTGTTTGACTTTTTAAATATTTTATGCAACTTCAAAATTTTAACACAAATTGGAGTGACAACTCGACAATAATAAAATCTGTTAATGAAGAAAAATTGATTTTGATTGAAAATAAAATGATAAAAAAAAAGACTTTCTTTAACATGAAATATTTGACGGCTTATATAACTAGTAAATATATCAAACGTACTGAACAGATTCAACAAAGAATACTTTACATGGGCAGAAAGTATTATTTATTCTTTTAACGTTTTTCTTAGAATACCTACATACAAAATTTACATTTTGTTCGTAATTTAATTACGCATGACACCATTCGATCATGAGTATCACGTGTGCCTCTCCAATTAGACCACCAGAAAAGTAGCACGCTTTGAAAAGCAGGTCACTGACCCCTTTGTACGTTTTGAAAACTGAAAATGCTTAAACGCGATCTTGATGTCATAAAAGTGAAAGTTCACGTAGAATGGCAAATGACCTACTGAATGGTGTCCAACTTTCACCTGTTGGGGAAAAGTCGATTTTCGACGACTAAAACTCACTTTAAAAAGACAAGAAAATTTAAAAACACGTTTCTAAAATTTAAAAGTAATGGTAACAGTTATACTTAAAGGGGTTACTTAAAATCATTCAGTGGTTTAGAGCCCATTTTTATTATTATCATGCACTGAAGCAGATATCTCACGAAATAATACATCTCGGCTTTCATTAACGACTTGAAAATTATCTTTTAAAATAAATATATTTAAATCAGTCTGGGGATGTAGATATCTAACACATCTAGGAATTTAAATAGAGAAATGGGGATGTTCTTATGCCTTCACGAATTTGTGAATTGGCGTCCAACTTCTAAACGGTGCGTATAGAGGTACTATTCTGTACTGTGTTCATTTTTATTAGTGCGCTTTTTATAAAGGTTACAAACAATTTTTCATGCCTAAGAAAATGTATTTATGATTTTTGAAGTTTAACGTTTTTGATATTTCATCTATGACATAAATTATGTTTAAAATCGGCTCAGTCAAATAAATCTGCAGAGAAAGTTCGTTCCTAAAGTCTCCCCCCCCCCAATCTCTAACATCTAGGTTTTATTATTTTATCTTATATATCAATATTTATTTTATTGTAGCTTCTTTTAATGATTTTTCAAGTAACTTCTTATGAGCAATTTTTTAATTAATGGAAGACAATAGTTAAAAGAAAATTTCCCGTTTCAAAATATCTATAAATCTGCCTAAAGTATTAGTCTTCAACAAGTTTATGCTCCCTGTACAAAGAAAATGCATTTTAACTTACAAAGGAATACGAAAATAAAAATGCGAAGGACGTTGCAATTAAGAAAGGGCGTTTCCAACCATGACGGTTAAATGCCAGAACATGGTATACGGACGGAAATTAAAAATTCCCCAATACAATCAGTACGCCGTATCCCTTTTTAAAACGGGGAATATTGTTTTAATCTGAAATAAAATTTGCCTTTTCAAGCGCATGTATATGCATTGAAACAAAGTCATCACAATTTAACGACAATTGATATAACGTGTTTGAATTGATTTGCTCTTGCTGACAGCTTTGTGAAAAGTTCAATGATTCCGAAAGGATTTTGTTAGAGGAAATAACATCAGTAATGTTAAATGATAAATAGACGAAGATTATTCAGAACACGGCTTTCTGTGTAAGTTGAAATGTGTATGTCTTTCCATTATGTCAGTAATGTCCGTCAAATTCACGGTACTTTGAACTAATGTCAGAATAGAAAACTAATCTGAACGTTAAAAGAGATGCACTTGTTACGTGTAAAGTAACTTTTAAAGAATCGCATTATTATGCAAAAAATGATGTTAAAATGCTTCTGTGAACATTCTGAAGTTTAGTATTAGGAGCAGCGAGAACCAAAGACACTATCAAAGTTACCAAGAAAATTAAATTTAAAAAATCAATCAAATACTTTTTTTTTCAGAACTTTCACTCGTCCTAATTACAATGATGTTAGAAACAAGCTGCATTTCCTACTAAAATTCATATCTAATGTCTATATTTTACACGTTAAATTTTCTATTCTTTTTAAATTTTTCATGGTGATTTCTGATATTAGTTATTTGGATAACAGTCATTGAACTTCTTTACAACAAAAAAAAATAAGAAGTACAAAAAATAAAAATAAATGATCTGGTGACTCTAGTTATACTGATGGTATAGTAAAATATTTTAATGAAGAAGTTCTATTTAAAAAAAAATGAGTTGACTCAATCAAATTTATCCAACTTACACTCACAGACTTATATAAGGGAGGGGGGTCTGGACACTCCCTTAGTCTACGCACAAAAGCTCATTATAGCCAAATATTCACTTTTTGAATCCATCATTCAAAAACTATACAGTAAAAAATTTAAAAACTTTGTAGTAAAATTTTAAAGAAAAATAAAGTGAAACCTCCGAAGTTTAGCACCCAATGGCTTCACATTTTCGTGGTCAACTTATCAAGGCTACAGTACTTATATTTTGATTTTCGTATTTTATCATCGTATCGTATTATTTCGTATAGACTAATACATTATATAGTATATATAGTATACTACAAAATTATGTAAAATATAAAATCAGACTCATACAAAATAGGAATAATATTGCTTATTAGGGTTAAACATTAACTACACGTACATATTACTGCATTAACGCACGCAAACAAACAAGGGAGATTTACGACCCACAGATTTAGCGTGCACATTCAGTGAGATTTAGACTCCTGCGGTTATCACGACCCTTAAAAACGGTATTAGTGGGATTTTAGATCATTTTTAATGATCTCTTTACGAGCGTGCGTTCATTCATTCATGAATTTTTAGGATCTGCGATTTTGGTGCCCCCCAAAAATGTCTACAGCCTAGACTCTTCAAATAGAAGGCCACCTCTGGATTGAGAGAATGTTGAAAGGGGCTTCTTTCTTTGTCATGGACAGTACTGAATGACAGAACACTATAGTAGTACATACTGTGCTATGTATTCAGTGTGGATGGGGAGCAATAAATAGAAAAAAATAAAAGTTGTTAGAAGACAACTGGAAGTGGTCAACTTACAAAGGTTTTGTGATAATATTTGGGACGAGTTCTATCTAATTAACTGGTCAACATACAAGTTAGACAGGTGGTCAACTTATAAATTGTTCATTCAGTGTTAACGTAACTGAGCCACCCCGTTCTTGGTCAATTAGGTCAACGTAACAGGTTTCACCGTGTTAATTTTGTAAATTTTATAGTTTAGTACGTACAAACACAATTTATTATAAAGAAAAAATTTTTAGTGGTATAGAAAATTTTCACGAGATATTTATGATAAAATTTACTGTCAATGACATTTTACTGTAAGTGTCAATCAAATTAAACTTTATGAACCATCCCACCCCTTCAATGAGAAAGCTATAGCTACGACCGTGTATACACTTAAAAGTTATAGTTATGCGTAAATATCAACATTGAAAAATACCTATTGTTTTGTGTAACTTGCCATACTCTTCAAGGTCTTCTACAGAAAATACTCTTGAAGAGGAGACTAACAAGATTTTACTTCACACCTAGAAATGTGCCACAATGTACTTTTTGCTATATAAAGTACGATTTCGAAAAAAAAAAAATGCTGGCGGTACACACTGATCCGCTTTACAAATCTCCTGCTACATTGTAACCTTTCTGTCAGCTCTGGATCAGGCAAAAGGATTGTTTAATGTAAAACACTACTTTTTTTCTTGCTGGTTGTGGAGAAATTATGCTGTATTGAGGGAACAACACGTGTAGATTATTCGGCTAAATACGCAAAAATACAGTAAAACTCCAATTAACTTACTTAGTTGGAAGAATAATTATGACAAATGCTTGTTTAAATTGACGAAATTTCAGTTTGTAACCAATTTGTATTTCTAAATCGAAAATTCTTTTATAAGTAATGTGCTGTCTATGTAATCGAAGGCAAATGCAAACTCAAACGTGGAAATGTTTTTGGATGGAGTAGAAGTAATCGAGCTCTTTCTAGAGGGAGACTTAAGGAAATTGTCTTTTAATAAGGAACATTAACATTCAGCCAATGAAAAAATTTTCCATCCAATAATGGTCATAATGAGAGGTTGTTTGTAGAGATTTCGTTGAGCTATCCTTTCCACTACAGCTCTTTTGTTTTCAATACATTCATTGCCGTCAGACGGAGACAGATATATTTCCATTGTTTATTGTCTGTCTCAAACATTGTCCGCTACAGAAATATACTTAGTTTGTTTCTTTAACACTTTCAGATGGGAAGGTTTCTGGTGCTTTTCATGATTTAAAAAAAACACTGATATTTAAATAATTTTTTAAAGCTATAAACTTCAAACTGTTCTTATTCATGAATTAACTATTTAACATTGGCAACTCCCTGTAAATATCAGATTCGTCATATATCTGGAACAGCGTTTCTCTGAGTCGCATTTGAATACAGGAATGTGATTGGCGATAACCGAATGGAAAAATTCGAATTATTTTGATGAATGTTTTTCTTACGTTACAAAACTTTCATAGGGTAATTTAAAAAGTGTCTTTGGGATGACAATTTTTAAATAATCTACTCTAAATTAATCGCTTTTTAAATAAGCTGCTGTAATTTGAAAATATTAAAAATAATTAACAGCATCCAATGCGACGTGCATGTTTGAAAAACAGTTCTATAAAATAGCTGTAAGATGAGATTTGAAAGAACCTTTTATTAAACCCAGGCTTATCGAGACGACCAGGCAACAATTTTTAAATAATCTACTCTAAATAAATCGCTTTTTAAATAATCTGCATTAATTTGAAAATATTATTAAAAATAATTAACAACGTCCAGTGCGAATTTGAAAAACAGTTCTATGAAATAGCTGTAAGATAATTAAAATCACTGTGCATCGTATTGCCGACAAAGAAGTAGTCAAAAAATTTCGGGGGAAGGGATATGAAAAAAATCGTGAATAAATAAACGGAACTTCTGCAAGACACGAAGCTTATACTATTCAACCTGAAAACTTCCAGTGGGGGGAGGGGGGGGCAGATAATTTTTGTATCCTTTCCCCTGGCTACGACCCTGTGGCTACGAATGGGTTTCTCCCAATTTTCCTATTGACGTCAAAGTTTGCGCTGAACGCTTGGTTCGAGAAATATATTTGAAAGAACCTTTTATTAAACCAAGCTACATCCCAATAATTGCGTTATTGACTAATTATAATACTTAACAGATGCCCCACAAACATTCCGGTCATGAGTTTACGTATATCCGCCACTAAGTATGCATCTGGCTTCTTTGAACTTTCCTTGTGGCGGAGTTTCAGTTGCTGACAAGTCTATTAAGTGGAGTTTCAACACCTTTTCGAGAGATATTTATGTACCTTATTGTCGGATCGCTGCTGACCAATTTAGTCTTTCGGACTCTAGTTTCTCACGCATATGATAAGAAAATTCTATTTCAGAAAGGAAAGAAAAGACTTTTTTTGACATATTTATTGATGAGAACACAAGGGGATTTTGGACAACTTTTCGTCGAGAGAAGTATTTTTACATGTTTCATTATTCAAAACTATGTTGGGCTTCACCATGGCCAAGACACTGAACATTGTTGTTGGCTGAAGTGTGAAGGTCCCATCGACCTAACGGTCTGGAGTTTCGGGAGGTTTTGTGCAGATGGAACGGGAGTACGTGTTAGAACCGCTTTAGAAGACCCCCGCCCAAGGAAACCCTCCCTAAGCAGACAGCCCTCGGGTAGCTGCGCCTTAAAACAGTGGTCCCGAACTCCCGGTCCGTGGATCACATGGTACCGGGCCGCCAAAGGAACATTCAATTATTTCCGTTTTATTTACAGTGGTGTATTTTTCTCGGGTTTCGACTTGGTCGGATTTGGGCTAATTTATTTCTTTGTAAAATAAGAAATCTTATAATTATTTTAAATTAGTTTATTGTTTATTAAACATTTCAAGATTATGAATTAAATTGCAGTCACTTTAATCCCTATTGCCATTTTCGACCACCTTTCTATGGGAAGCGAGGGTTTTCTGCTGTGACAGCAAACAAAACTGTATAAACTGGACAGAAGCAACACACACTTCAGGTATCATTGTCTCCCCTACTACCCAGCTCCACCAGTGGCATAGCCCTAGCGCTTTGAACTGGGAGACGGAAGGTGCCTGGTTCGAAACCAGGTCGCGTCCGCCGACCTAAACGTTCGGAGTTTTCCGTGGGTTTCTCCGAAAGTTCGCTTAATTACGGGTTAGGATCCCTTAGAAAGTCTCCCACGGAGGGCAATTCCATATAGGCTTAGGTCCCTAGCGCGGGTAATTTTCCTTAACACACCACCAACTCCTATTACCCAACGATAGAACAGACACGTTCCAAATAAATAAGCTCACTGTTCTCCTTTATTTAGCGTTTTAGCGAGTTAAAATATTCCCTTCATATTCATTTTTTGTGTAATTTTATTTTAATTTGAAGGCATTTTTAAATACAATTAAATTAAAATTATTAAATCAAAAGAATCCAAGTATAAACAATCAACTCGGAAGAAGAGTAAATCTTTATGAAATTAATCTTCTGAAGATTGCTGATGTGAATTTAAGCGGACTATTAACACTTTTCGCCAACGCATGTATTTCTTGATATATAAAATGTAAGCTATTGAAGAAATTTACCTTTCAGTAAAATCTGATTGTACGCACGTGCAAACTAGAACTTCCCTTATGTAAGGCGAATTATTGTTTCTCCCTTTGAAAAATCAGTCAAACAGATTTATAAAAACGGAAGAAAGTGCATTAAACAAAAACAATGAAATCTTTCACTAATAGAAGAATCCAGCGTTTATATCATAATATTTTTGTTCAGTTTTACCTAATTAATGTTTTACAGACGGGAGGATTTCACGTACATTTCAAATTCTCCAGCCTCTTTCTTACGTTACATTCACTGAAATAAAGGGGGGGGGGGATCTCAACAAGCAAACTAAGCTCAAACTTTTCTAACTTTGGGTGCGTTAAAATTAATCCGTGCCTAAGGCAGGGGCAGTTGCTCCGGGCTCGAGGTCAAAGGGGGCCGCCAAATCAAGAAATGCTCGTACTGTATTTTGAAGAAATGCCTTGAAGATTCCAGATATTTTTGCCTTTATCTCCTCTTAAACGTTAGCAATTCTCTAAAAAATATTATTAAACTATACTGAAAAAAATATTTTAATAAAACTTTGAGAGAAATGGTGAATGTCTGATCAATATAATCATGCTGGGCGGTACCAAAAGGCTGTCCTTTAACGAATGCAAAAAAGTTTTAAGGATTTACAAGAGTAGAAAGCCTGGAACTTGAGTAAGCCACGGTTGCTAATTTTTGTAAACTGTATGGGTATATGAAAGGGAGCTTCAAAATAAATGTCTTCCCTGGGCCCCATATTGGCTTAGTCTGGATGCGGTTAAAATAAGGAATTTTTATTTTAAATGAAAGGAATTCTCATTTGTAAAACAAAAGAGAAAATGTGCAATAGGCACAAAAACCTTATAAGCTTCTAATAATTGAATGTAGAACCTCAAATAACCCATTGTTTAGCTGACAATGATGAAGCAAAATATGTCGTCGTGTCTGTAGATTCTCATAACGCAGGAGGCAGAATATTGACATTAATGAAAAAGGTTACACGAAACAAAATTTAAGGAAGACCTCGTACATATGTAGGTTAAAAAGGGATTGTTAAAACAGGTCGTTAAGTGTCCATAAAAACTGAAGGTCTGATGAGTAATTGAAAGCTACGAAAAATAGTTTCTTACGAAAGGCCACATTAGGAAGAGTAAACTAAATCTCATATTTTCATTTCCTGATAAAATGATAGAAAAAGTAGAATTCATAGTTTTTAAAGTATATGATAGCACTGATTTTTTTATAAGCAGATATTTTAATCGGCTTAGTTAACGTTTTGTAAAAGGCTTTCTAAGATAAGATAGTTACTCTTATCTTAAGGGGGGAGGGGTGTTACACATTACGTAGGTTTTTAAAAAAATTAGTGTTTGTTAATGCGAAATAGTCTAATACTACACTAAACTCATTTTACAAACTTCTTTTAAGAAAGCATACATAAGCTGCTATGCAGTTATTAGTTAGAAAGCACTCTTGTATATCTGTACAGTTCTTTTATAATATTACACATGCGTACAGCTAAGGGGAACAAAAAGAACGCCCACTTGCTCTTTATTTGGCCGTCGTTCGTCGTACAGCAAAGTTACATATACCCAGCGTTTACGATTAACGTACGCTTTAACTTGTTATACATAAAAGTTGCATAAGGGGGCATCTCCATATTTAAATTAGCACCAACTTTTTTTTTTTTTTTTTACCCAATACCAACCCCTAGAGTTCACTTCATATTTCAAAAGTTTAGTTCATTTTAATCCCGGGTAACTCTCGATAAATTTGAACTGAAAATAAGCGAGTTAGGGGGAGGGGAATTTCGGAAGCTCCTATCTTAAAATATTTTTCACACTTTAATTCATATCTCATAATATCCATAAGAAGCTGATTTTTATTCGTACTATTAGAACTAAACAAAATTTACTATTATAATTTTTGATAAAGTATTAATATGAATTATGGATTATTGAATTAATATTAAAACATTATGAATTACGACCTAGACGAATTTTGATGGAAATAGATGCAGAAAGTAATTTTGCGTAGCTGTGCAAAATTTCAAGTTGTTGCGTTCAGTAGTTTAATTTATATTAAAATGTCTTATTTTCATGAGTCAAGAGACTATATATAAACTTATTAAGTGACAGTCTTTTGAAAATTGCATAAAAATAAATGTAAATTAGATTCCTTTTGCACAAAAATAGTAACAGTTAGCGATAATAAAAATAGCAAATTTTGAAGCAAATAAACTGGAGGTTTGTACATTTTGGTGGTGATTCTATAAAGCGTCTATTGTTGCGCCCACTAATATCTATCCCTAAATAAAATATTTTCCATGCAATTAATTAAGATGCATTAGACTTATGTCTTTCAATACCACGTCCTATTTATTAAAAACTAACATCCTTAACATTTCAGTCATGAATTTGACCTTTCTTAATGTCTGAAACATCAGATCTTTAGACTTCCCCATACTTGATCAAACATGTAACAATCATTCAATATCACCTTTTTTTGGTCTAAATTTTCAACAGACTATAAATTAAAATGCCGTAAACGTTTAATAAAAATACTGCACTGTGTTGTCGAAAATATTCAATGAAGAAAGTGAAAGAACAAACACGGCGATAATATTAGGTCGGCAAAAAGTGAGTTTTTCACATAAAATTAAAACAAATTTTCAAACAAAAACCACTCTTCAGGTTCGACCGTAGCTCAGTAACATTCATCCTTGTAGTCAGAAGAGCAGAGAATAGCCTCTCAGTCTGGCAACATTTCACCTGTCTAAGAGAACCTTCAAATGCTCTAACAATTTCAAAATTAAAACGTTTTTCTAAATCGTAAGTAGTCGTTTTGCATTTTTCTTTTCTTTTTTTCCGAACATACATACGGACCAAGGAAGTTATGGAGTCACGGGTCATTTGGACCACTGACTAAATATTCTAATTTCTACTCCTGATATTCTCAGTACAAAAAAGTTTAAGACTATAAACAGTATTATCCTTGTAAACTATATTACTTTTAAACATCGCGAGCAAAATAATTGGAAGGCGAAAAGTTTGGAACCTACATAGAGCGTTTTTCAATTTGCAGAAAACCCTTTAAAACCCCCCGAGCAAAAAAAGAATTCGCAATATCTCCGTAAATTAGTGTAGGAAATTGGTGAAAATTTATAATTAGGGTAATTTGAAGGTTTTCTTTATTTAATAAAGTCAAAATAGAATGTTGCCATTGAAAAACAAAAAAGTTTATGCAGAATTAAATAAGTAGACGACCCCATATGCAAATTAAATTAATAGGAGATTAAATTATACATTATTTGCAATAGATATAACTTTGCTGCACGATGAACAGCCAAATAAAGAGCAAGTAGGCGTTTTTATTTTTCCTTCTCTGTACATACAATTGCCACATACCACATCGGTAATTTGAACATTCGAAATCAATAGGCCATCTTTCAAGTTCCAGACAAATACATTAAGATGTGGAGTTATACAAGTCTAAACAAATATGTTGGGCATCTTGCAGCCTTTCTATAAAAGCAGTAAACAATATACGTGCCGCCGTTTAGGAGTGATATAGGCCCCATAGTATCAAGGCCCGGATTTTTGTTGGGCTCGTAAGGCCCTATGCTGTTTCCCCCCCCCTCAAAAATACCGAAAAAATTATAATTTAATGTCTGTCTGTATTTTACTGTTCAACTTTTCTGAAAATTTATAGTGTATCTCTCTAAGGGGTACCAATTTTTAAAAATGAATTAAAACAAACGAATAGAGTTATTAAAAAAATCTTGCAGGAAACGAATGTGTGACGTTTGGGATTTTTTTTTGGGAACATTTTAATCTAGTAAAAATTTTACTGACAGGCGGCGTTGCGGCTGCTGTATATAGCAACTGTGATTGGCAATTGCAGGCCGATATTCTCAAAATGTCCTTCATTCAGAACTAAATCCGTGCGAATTTTTTTTTTTAATTTGGAATCATGTGAAGAATGTTATTCACTGTCAAAATCCCTCCTTGCTAGCGGAGCTGCAACGATTCATCTGTAAGGAGGGTGCAGCCATATCTCTAGAGAAATACAGAAAGTGCGTGCTAATTTCTTCGAGACTCCGACTTGTAATTGTCCTGAATGGAGGACATTTTGAGAACATTGACATGTAATTGCCAACCACTGCTGCTAAATGCAGTAGCCGCTGCGTCATCTCTCGGTAAGATTTTGTGTGGATCATTATTAAGTGTTCCAAAAAAATTCTAGTCCACCCATTCGTTTCCTGCAAGAATACAACATGTTATTTTAAAATTCACTAGCTAATTCAAGTGACGAATACAAGGGACTACCCCCTATGAGCAGGTCCAAATATCTGTTACATTTTTTCATTGAAAATTCTCCCTTTTTCTAGTAAAATACGGTTACTCCTTTAGAGCACTCATATTTCTGACAAAAATTCCCAGCACTTTTCAGAATTCTCATTCCTTTCACCATTAAAAGAGAAAAGGAATTGTAGTAGTTAACCCCCACCCCTACTCACTACGGATTTTAAAGTACTTTACGTTTGTGTTTTACGTCTCTCAGGTCGGCTTCTGAAAATACTGATTGCTTTGGATGGAGGGACGTGTATATATGCGAGACCTCTCACCGCTAACGTG
Source organism: Cheiracanthium punctorium (assembly GCA_038373885.1). Classification (NCBI taxonomy): domain Eukaryota; kingdom Metazoa; phylum Arthropoda; class Arachnida; order Araneae; family Cheiracanthiidae; genus Cheiracanthium; species Cheiracanthium punctorium. The sequence continues at coordinate 978,633 of JAWZYV010012130.1, forward strand.
TGCATTTATTTTGAACGTTAGTACGCGCATAAATACAATTGAACTGCAAATTTCGAAAAGGGCTCAAATCTGAAAATTAACAGGAGACAAAAACTGATTTTCTGTTGAAACATTTGACTGATTGGAGCAGTTTTTTTTTTAAACACAATCGAAAACTTTGTACGTTATAACAAGGCAAAATAGTATCATTGAAGGAAAATTTGTAGGAGAAAGCGGTCGTTTTCCGAGATGAATTCTTCTGGAAATTCATCCGAGGATTTGGGTGGTTTTAGTAGTGAAACGGCATTTTACAATGTATGTTTAAAAAAAATTCAAAAGTTTTCTTTTGCATTTCACTATATTGTTATGCCTAGTGATTACCTCGTCCTATCAAAATATCCCCCATCCCATAATGATTTCATTAAAAATCTTTGAGGTACAGCTGTGATGCGGCATCTGTCACCCACTGCAGAATGCATTCATAGAAGTCTTCAAAATCCCCTGGTATATAATGTCTTAACATTTATAGGTCTTTCATTTTTAACTCATTGATCGGCAGTTTAGATTAGTAGCATGGAAATGCTTCAGTAGTAGGAATGTTTCCAGACATTTCCGAAATTTATTGCTGTGTTTTCGACCAGGATGGGAACCAGATATCATTCCTTCTCTCTCGAAAAATATAGATCTACACGTGCACATGAAAAAACAACGAAATTCTCAATTTTGAAAAAAACCCCGATTCAGGCCCCTTGGTTTAAAAACATGTTTTTTTTTTTCTAAATAATATCATCTGACCTTGATTAAATAAATATGGAACCATTTCTAAGGAAATCACTTTCTTACCGAAAAGAATTATCGCAATCGGTCCTCGTTTTAAAAAAAAAAATTATCGCTGAACATACTTTAGAAAAAGATTTCCAGGAACTGACAACCTGCTCCTTTTAGACAAGAAAAATTGACTAAAAAATCAATTTTTAATCATTCATTAATTCATTTTATTAATTGCTGCTTTGTTTAATTGTTAGGTTTTAGTTACGTTTGATTCAATTAATTAAGTATAACAGTATATTTACAAAACTTCCTATAGTAAATGAATTGGCCTCCACTTGACAATTTTCTGGATCTACTCTTGTTCGCTGTTTATGTCTTTTTAAAAGTTAAAACATACTCATGAGTAATTAAAAGGATCAGTATTATTTCATTATTACGTGTACAGTTATATATTTTCCGCATTAATATACAGTCAAACCTCCTTACTACATCACTCTTGGGGCCACTTAAAAAATGACCTTACTAAGCGGAGTTTATACTTAATGCAAAACGAAATTTTCATGTTCACACAGTAAGTATGCCTGTAATCAACTTGCATTATAATTTTTATAAATTAATAGAATAAGGATTGAAATTAATAAACTGGATTACAAATAAAAGAAATTATAAGTAAAGACGGTACCTAGTACTTATAATTTAACTGTACAATCTGTCTTATTTAATCAGTCATCGTAGGGAAGTCGAAACGAAGAATAATCCTGGATGAATTCCAAAATTTGTTGATAAAGCAACAATTTTTGTAAGGAAAAATGCCGAGTGTCACGCTCAACAAAAATTAAGTGCTTTTAGTCGAACCTTGTCGAAGAAAATTTTTGTTGAGCGTGACACTCGATCCGTTAACTGCTTTTCGCCGAACCTTGTCGAAGAAAACGGATCGAGTTTGTATATTGCACTCTTTTAAGTGACGTCTTAATCGAAGTGATTGAATAAGCAGCGACGCAATAAGCGGATACAATCCGTGAAAAAGTGTAAGAAGCTCGAGATTTCTGAAATATGGTGTAATACGCGGAGCGACGTCTTATCCAGGTGATTTACTAACGAGGATTGACTGTATTTTGTATTATTTTGTGATAAACACATTTTATTTATCCCGATTTCATAAAGCTTTTCTACAGTACTTCATGTGCAGTCTGATTTCTACTTTAATTTCTGCCCAAAATACTTTTCCTAGCCTCTACAGCGCAAAGAAGATTTATTTATATATATTCTACTCCTATTCTCTTATTAAAAAAAAAATGTAACTTCACAGAATCTGAAATTCGAGTCATGAATAATAAAACGAGAATGGTCAGTCGTGAATAGGTTTGCCTCTTGTATAAAGTGGAACGACCGAGTGCAACACAATGATCTCACATGTGTTTGAATCGAGGAGGGTCATAGAAACAAAATCTAGAAAACGATTAAAGGATAATTAGAACATTTGACTGGAGTTGCTGTATAGCTCTAGGCGGAGAAATAAAAAATACCTTGCATAAAACAGTTGGGTTAAGAAACGTAGTTAAGGTACTCAGCACGGAGATTTCGATTTTTCCACCATTTTATTGATTTTTGAAATTTAATTTCTCATTGAAGATTGAACAAGACAAAGGCTTTCTAAAGTAATGGAGTTTCTAAAGTTGTGTTTACTTTATTAGGAGGAGTTAATTTTGCTTTTTGATAAGGCAAAACGAAGTGTAAACTTGGTTTGGAACAGTACGATAGATTGTCACTAAATTTAATTATATAATATTATAAAATGCAATTATACTGTGCTAATAAAAAATTAAATATTTTAGAGTTTTATCAATAATATGATTTTTTGGTCCAACTTTTATATACTTTACTAGGGTACTGTTCATTTTCAAGTGGTATACCAGCCTGAATGTTACTCGGCAATAATGGAACTTGAAGATTGATTTCATGCGCTACAGTGAAATGGAGATCATTTTAACAGCACTATTATTTTAAATATGCCTGCAACTCTTAAATAAAACTAAAATTATTTTTTGAAAACCTAAAGAAAAACTATTTCATTTTCTCTTTAAAATATAAATGTAATTAAAAAAGTAAACAGGCGACTTTCTCAAGACACCTGTTTACTTTTTATCAAAAACCGTTTGCCAGTATTTAAATTAAAACTATTTAGCTTGGAAAAGTAACATGAAATCCATTTGGCCATGTAGTGACATGTTAGAGCCACATAAACAAGTGTTTGTAATCCAAATAAATGAGAAATAAGTACAAGAAATTGATTTGTGGACCATGCACTCAGAAATTAAAATATATATACATTTATCTCCTAAGTGCTTGTTAAAAAATCATCCTACTATATAGTTACGCTGATCCCTGACTCTTTGAACGATTTCGTGGGGGAGGGGAGCACTCCAAGGTGAAACTTTTACCACCATTACTCCCAAAAGATTAAAACTTTAAGTACAAAAAGCGCCATGAAATTATACCATTTGTCCGATCCGCTTGAAAATTTTCATAATTATGTTTAAAAATATATAGAGCAAGAGCCAGCGACCGCCAGACATTCGCCATAGTATAAAAGCTGAAACTTTCTCTGTGCATACCCCCCCCAACAGAGGTAGGAACAATCGGCCACTCTAAAGTTTGGAGGATCGTGGCTTTGGCAGGTAACAGTGGCAAAGGTGTATAAAATTGCCGAAAATTTAGTCATTTCATTAAGCTTCATTTTTTTTATAGGTTCTTCTTCGCAGTACTAGAAATCACTTTATCCCTTGCCAGACACTTTTCCATCGTGGCAAACCCCCGCCAGACAATCTCAAAGTCTTGAAAAACGTCATTCTATTACGAGCGCGCTGCAAGAAAGTTCTCGCGTAAGAAAGTTCAGAAGTAGCAGTATAAAATGTGCTTGTCACTTTCTGACAGCTTGACGTACTTCGTCGCGGGTGTTTACGAACACAACAGTTTTCCATGACTTTGAGATTGACTGGCGGGGGGTTTGCCACGATGGAAAAGTGTCTGGCAAGGGATAAAGTGATTTCTAGTACTGCGAAGAAGAACCTATAAAAAAATTAAGCTTTATGAAATGACGAAATTTTCGGCAATTTTATACACATTTGCCACCTGTTACCTGACAAAGCCACGATCCTCCAAACTTTACAGTGGCCGATGGTTCCTACCTCTGTTGGGGGGTATGCGCAGAGAAAGTTTCAGCTTTTATACTATGACGAAGGTCTGGCGGTCGCTGGCTCTTAGACTAATAGAAAACAATCTGCACTACTTTAAAAACCTGACTATCCACCCGTTCCCTAATTTTTAAGCAATTTTAGCTATTTTCAGTTCCATTTTATTTCCGAGAGTAAAAAAAGTTTATCTTTTGCATGACAAAAATACTAGCCGCAAGTGACAAAGACGTCATACTCAAGTCACGCTGTCACGCTTTGAATTGAAAATTGCGATTCCAATTCGTTTAAAATAGTTTTTCCAAATAATTACACAGCTTAATTTTTCCCTATCTGGATCAAGTAGTATTGATATAAGAGGGGCTGTTTACGCAAAACGAGATCTTTCGAATGCAAAAAGTTTCCGCGCGTTTCCAGAACAGCATGAAATTCGATTAAGGTATACAATAAAAATTCGATATGAAGTTATTTTTAACTGGGCGATTATTAAATACAGGGTGATTATAATTAAAGTTTCACTTTAAAACTATCAGAAAATGATAACACTGGGTCCAGTAGTTTTCCAACTTGGTAATTATGTAAAGGTGGTCAGGGGATTTATTATCCGCGGAAAAAAAGCTCATAAGTTCAGCACCAGGAGCAAAGACATATTTAAGGGGGGGGGTTCAGGGGTCCAACCCCCCCCCCCATTGAAGAACATTTTGTAGGGGGTTCAAAAATTTCGGAGGGGGTCCAAACGGTAAAAAAGGCAGTATTTTTCTCAGAAGGACACTATATCATTATCATTTTAGTAACAAAATCAAAATTTCGTGGGGGAGGAGGTCGGACCCCTGGACCCCCTCCTTAAATACGTCCTTGCACCTGGTGTTGAATTTTTGAACTTTTTTTCCGCGGATAATAAATCCCCTGACCACCTTTACACAATTACCAAGTTCGATAACATTGGGTCAGTGGTTTTCCTTTTCTGATCGTTTTAAAGTGGAATTTTAGTCACCCTGTATATTGAGTGTAGACATTTTTGTGAAATGCTTTTTCTAGCGCCCTATGTAAATGCTTCCAGAACGGGCTTTATTATCTAGTGAAATATACTGAACTAGGTGACCAGATTCCGCCTTAAAAAAATGCAGGACATCATTGCATTGCAGTTTGGGGGGGGGGGGGTCCATAGCCAACTTTGCATTGACTGATAGGAAATAATCACTATCATTTAAGCAAATACCGTTCTGCGTATTCATTGGCCACTACAATAGCTATCATCAAGTTTTCTCCGTAATGCTGAATCTAGTTTATCCCATTTATCTCTGAATGGAACTAGAAATACGTTCCAGAAAATGACCAGGCAACGCTTTACAAAGAATATTGAATATAACGAATTATCGAAGTCCCGATAAAAATCAAGGGTCAATCATCGATGTGAAAACATCGGCAGTATTTATCTTAAAATATCGGTACATCGATACCCATAGATGAATTATGGTTACTTTCTCCAATGGGCGATGGGTGTGTCAGAATGCAGGACAATTTTGCAGAGCAAAGGCTAAAAGTAAGGACATTCTTAAGTTTTGTGGTATGTAATGCAGTTTGCAGGACAAGACGTAAAAAAAGGACTGTCCTGCGAAATGTAGGACGTCTGGTTGACCTATATACTAAACACCTCCAAACCTGGAAGTGTTAAAGGTCAATATTAATTACTGAACAGATTTTCAGCGTTTTTTGGCAGCATGAGATGCTACTTTGATTTTATAAACAGAAATTATAACTTCGTTACTCGATTTGTTTAAATTTTTAACGCATGGAATAACTAACTTTAAATGCCTAACAAATACAAGAATAGTAGTCTCAATTGCTACAACAAAAGTTGTTCGCGTAAAGATTAAAATCGGCGTATAATGATACAATGGGGATAAAAAAAAAACCGTTATAGACAGTTTATCGTTGTAGACGGGCTGACCATTAGCTCATTATTTGAGCATTGAAGGTGTTTTCTAATAGCTAAAATAAAGATAAAACATATTTACCTTGCAGAATAGCACTTCAGTCACATACATCATTTTTCACGACTTATACGTTGACACCAAAGAAGTTCAAGTGACGAATCTATTCTGAAGTAACTTTTAACGTATTACTTACCTTCATTTGACTTAAATTTACTATATTGATAGCACTTTCTTTCACGATTCGATAAGCTGGTAACAATATACATATATATTTGTCTACAAAGTAAATGTAAAAAATTTATTTCATTTTGGCGTTACAAAAAATAGTTTTTCTTCAAACGCCAATGTCAAGCCACGCCATCAGAAATTAAGAGTTTTAGCAAATGAAAAACATCGAGGATCCAAACGCTATATGACTGAAAGCGTTTACTTATTAACTCCCCACCCCACAATAATTAGATTCGATTTATTAAAAAGGAAAGGGCGATAAAAAAATATCGTTAGGGGCAGGTTTATCACTATAGACAGTATCATTATACACGGGTTCCATTATCATGAAAAATATAGTATTTACAATTCCCCCATTTGATGGTGATAGTTGCCCCAGTTATTTTACAATTTTATGATTTTTATCAGGAATTTATTACCTTCTCCTTTAATTTTAAGCAAATAATCCTGATGGGGGAAAAAAAACAGCGTCAGTTGCGTACAAGTCGAAATTTGCACAAAGTAGTAATAATTATCCTATATTACCCTACTGTGTCAATATATACTCTAAATCAATAAATACCTTTTATTAATGAAATTTGAGGGTTCCGAATACAAATAGAAACTAAACAGAAACCTACGGCAGAGTTTCCAGAAAGCTCAGATGGAAAATTATCACAAAATTTTAAAACACAACTCACCAGCAGCCGACAGAACGCCTACCATCAAAATTCCCTAGAAGATAAAATGGAACTTCACGGATATCACCAACATGGCATGTAAGAGTCGTTCGGCATGAACGACTCTTACAACCCACGATAAATTTTTCTGGTGAATTTACTCAATCACATGAATATTTTGGCCCGTGGGACGAGCCTCACCATGGCACAGTGGTTATGTCACTGGAAATGGTCGACGGGCGAAGTGTGAAGGTCCCGGGTTCGGGTCCCATCGCGCGTCCGTCGACTAAGCCCGAGGCCATCGTGATTCTAGCGGGCCTGCTTGTGCACTCCGAAAAAGGCCTACGGATTTTTCCTCATTGGTTAGATTCGGCAGTTAGATGACGTATCTAATTGCTGGAACCAATAAGTGAGCATCCATAGGCCTCTTTGGATGACCCATCAGAGTGCACAAGCAGGCCCGGTAGAATCACGATGGCCCCGCTAGGCCCCGACATCCACGGAGGGCACCCCCCCCCTTGTGTTGTCCTTCTGACGAGGATTAATAATCGGGCTTCGAGCCAAACACACAAATCCGATATATGTGTTCCCAATAACAACAACACATGGGACGAAATTGTAACTGAATAATATGTTTATGTTGTTCTTGTTGTTGTTGTTTGAACATGTATTCGGATTTGTGTGCTGGCTCACGAGGAACCGCTTATAAATCCACGTCAAAGAAAGGACAAACACAAGGGGTGGTCAAATGCCTTAAGGGAGGACTTTTCTGGGTATCTATCGCGTATTCACGTTACATCTGGAGAAAACCGCCCAAAACTCCAGACCGCTAGACCGACTGAGCCGCGAGAGGACAGAACCCTGTTCCTCCACTTGAGCCATCTCCCAATGTCAGTGGCTTTAACCACTGTGTTACACATTGGTTCCTCTACTTGAGCCATCTACCAATAACAGTGGCTTTAACCACTGTGCTACACATTGGTCATAAACATGTTAACCAATGTGTAGCACAGTGGTTAAAGCCACTGACATTGGGAGATTGCTCAAGTGGAGGAACAGGGTTCTGTCCTCTCGCGGGGGCCGTCGGTCTAGCGGTCTGGAGTTTTGGAGGGTTTTCTCCAGATGTAACGTGAATACGCGCTAGATACCCAGAAAAGTCCTCCCTTAAGGCATTCCCCCCTTGAGTTTGTCGTTTCTTTGACGTGGATTTATAAGCGGTTCCTCTTGAACAAGCACACAAATCCGAATACATGTTCCAACACAACAACAACATGAAAAATCACTCAAAATACTGGTGTTAAACGCGAAACGTGCGTATCCTCTTACCTATTACTTCTTATGTGTGTTTTTTACAAAGTTTTTTAATTACAACAACAACATGTTTATGATTAAATTATTACACAACTGAAATATGTTTTAATATTGTTTTAAATTGAAATTCCCAATTAAAAAGAAATTCCCAATAGCTTATGATACATTCAAAAATTCTAGTAGAAGATTTTTATTTTTAAGCTACTATTCTTCTTTCAACGGCGTCAGAATTTGATACTTTATGTAGCGTTGCAGAAGTCAGTGGCGTACACGCACTTCTTTTAAGGAAAATATTTGTATGTAATCTTTATGGTAATGATCCAGGCTTAAATCCGCTGGGTCTGTTAGGTTGGCTGTTCGATGTTATGGAAATTTTCTTCGGATGTAAATTGAAAACGCGCCCGTTCTCTTTAAGACTCGAATCCTACTTTTAGCCATGTGTCGTTTAGAATATTAATTTTTAGAAACATTAGAGTCAGGTAAATTGGTTCGCTCATTTGATGGATTATGGATTCGTACACAAGAACTACAACTTTTCTACGAAGGCTTGGTTGATCCAGTTAGCCATCAACAGATATTTTAATAGGTGCCGTCAATCGCGATTACTTTTGTACAACATGAAAAATATTGTTAAAACAAAATCGATTTAAGGAGAACTATAATCAAACATTGGTAAGAGGTTACTAAAGGTAATATTTTTACACTTACAATTTTCTTAACCCATTTGTGCCTGGATATTTTTGCGACTTTCTTCGAATTTTTACTGATAACAGAAATAATGATATAATTTTCGATGTCATAATGTCTTGAACAAGGGATGATTCCTTTTAAGATCATTGATGCATAAAATTTAAATATTACTTCCTATTGGTCATGTAAAATATGTTGTAGAGTGCGGCTCAATACTCATGAATAAAGGCTAGGAGAAATATAATCAAACGTTTGGACTAAGAGCGAAAATGCCGTCCAAAATAGGTACGCTAGCATATATGGGTTAATTTTTTTCCAGATTACCTCAAAGGAAAAGGGTTGGAGGGTAAAAATCTTCACACTATTTCACATAAACAAATGCTTAGAAAAACTCCAGTGTTTCCAATAAGATATGATTATACTATTTACCCCAAACAACTGAATTACCTGTAAACAGAGTCCAAAGTACAGGGTGGTCTAAAAGAAACTTCCCCTATATATGAGTCCATAGTGGCCGACCCTTCAACCAATCGAAATGAAAGTTTAGATATAGTTATTTGAATGTATAGGGTCCAGATTGTGATGATTTAAAACAATAAACCTCTCACAGTGACGGTTACAGTGACAAAATTTCGAAAGACAACAGCCACTTTTTTAGTACGCAAATGGATCAGAGCATAGAAAACCTTAAATGGCGTTGGAACGCCATTTAAGGTATGACGTAAACTGGCGGAGTAAAACATTTGCAACGAAGACCATCGTAAAGAACCAATAATAACAAAAGAGAGGAGAGGGGGAAAAGACTTTTATTCGAATTACGAGTTTTTCAGCGTGGCCACCTTCGCAGACGATAACGCATTGCATGCGGAGATTGTCGATAACAATGACGAACGTATCATGGCAGGAAGAATTTGTAGAACTTCCCTTCCCGTTTTATGACATCTTTCAAGTCTGACAAATTCCGGAGATTTGATGTGTACACCTTTGATTTCAGATAACCCGAGAACCAGAAATCCATCGGAGTGAGGCCGGGGAAACGAGGTGGCCACGAAACTGCAAAGGTACGCGTGATGACTCTATCACCAAAGTGCTGTATCACCAAAGTGCAGCACTTGTCAAACACTTCTGGCAATGTGTGGAGGAGCACCATCTTGCATCCATACCATGTCATGAATGACATTTCGCTGCTGCAATTCTGTAATTACGTAATTCTCCAACATTGCTTTATACCGAGCACCTGTGACGGAGCACGTTTGCATACCACTAGATGTGACTTCTTTTCAAGAAGTAAGGATCCAGTGTGAATGTCCCTGCGACGCCACACCACACAGTCAGGTGCCTGTCGTATAAAGGCACTGGTGCCACACCGTGAGGATTTTCTTCCGCCCAATGAACGCAGTTCTTGGAGTTTACGTTCCCTGTCAGGGTGAAATGTGCCTCATCCGTCGATAATATCTCCAGCGGCCACCTGCTATCTTCATCCTATCTGACTTGGAAAAAATTCGCAAAGCCGACACGCTGTTGGTTGTCTCCAGGTGCCAAAGCCTGGACAATCTGGAATCGACAAGGACACATCTGCAGAACAGAGCACAGTATTTGGAGAACTGTGGTTTTCTGTACATCCAAATTGCGGGAAACACTTCTATGGACGTGTAATCGTATTATGCACTTCCACAACAACTTCAACAGGAACACGGGGTCGTCCGGATTTCGGTCTATCACATGTGCATCCCGTTTCTTCAGATTTCTTTCCCAAATTAAGTACACTTTTTACGGAACATGGGCCTCGTTTTAGCTCATGATTTCGACGATAAACTCGTGATGCTTCGGCAGCATTTTCTTCGCTCAGATAAGAAAGCTTTATCAATTCATCTCGTTGTTTCCCTGAAAGTGTCATCTTCTTCGTACGAAACGAGACGGATTAGCACGAACCTGAAGAAACAATCTTCCCACATTGCTTATATCACATGCAGTGCTTTGCAAGAGTGTACTGTGATTACTATCATTTACTGCCCAGCCCAGTGAATTATGCAAAGTGCATCCATTTCCTTCCTTTTATTGCGATTGGTTCTTTACGATGCTCTTCTTTGCAAATGCTTTATGCCGCCTATTTACGTCATACGCGTCTCGTTCCAACGCCATTGAAGGTTTTTCCATGATCTGATCCATTTGCGCACGAAAAAAGTGGGTGTTGCCATTCGAAAATTTCGAAATTTTGTCACCGTAACCGTCACTGTGAGATGTTTATTGTTTTAAATCATCCCAATCTGGATCCCATACATTCAAATAACTATATCTAAATTTTCACTTCGATTGGTTGAACGGTTCGAGCCACTAGGGACTCATATATAGGGGAAGTTTCTTTTAGATCACCCTGTACTTTTCAAGCCCCAAAACTCTTACTTATCTCGTCTTGCTTGCTCAGAACAAGTTATTTTTCGTTTTGGACGAAAATAGCCCCGGTTGAAGGTATTTTACCATTTTCGTAATAAATAAGTGCTTTGCGTTTTCTAAACCCAAGGGTAAGACGAAAAAGGAAACCTTCCATTACTTTTAATAGAATAGACAAGTTAATTACAGGCTTTCTCAGTTTCATAACTTAGGTGGAAAAGAATAAGCCGTACATCCAGACTAGGATGCACTGGCATGTCGTAAATTTCAAACCGTCAGTTTTCTTGTCTGAGTCTGTCTTCGGAAAAAATATGCCACAACAGTGAGACTGTCTTTGTGTTATTGGAAAACTGACCATAAAGGAAAAACGGATGATGAAAGTTTGCATGTATTAGTTAGTTTATAGTTACCACATTGTGTTGGATAATCAAGTTCATTTAAGTTCAATACTTATAATTAATTTTATGTCACATACGAACGTACATTTATTTACACGGTTTAACTCAAACTCTCTCTGAAAAGTAGGGAAAAATGTTCCGCATTTTGCCCGATCGTTTAACTCTTGAAGCTACCACATTGAAGTTCTAAGGATCAAAAACCATCTCCCACCAACTACTTACTCCCTTTATTATGATTTAGTAAATTTTGCGCATGTCAAAATATTAAATGCAGAATTAATTTCGTGTAACAATGTAATTTTTGTAAAATAACCATATTTAAACGCTTATCAGTATACATAAAATTAAATTTAAAATATTCTTTCTTTAATACATGTTCCAGAATATACTCTGCAGATAAAGCATTAAAATACAGATACTTCATATTAGTTAAGATTTCAGCCAGATTGAGTATGTTTATGCATACATTTGAAAACTATTAATTTGCAACTTTAGGTATCCACCTGAAATTTCGATATAATTTTAACAAACTGCTAAATTTAAAAAAAGAAAGAGTTACTTAAGCAATCCAACGATCTCTCGTATAAAAGACTTCATTTAACGGAGGGAGGGGGGGGGGGCAGTTGGCAAAACTTTTCCTTTAAAAAAAATATACCATTAACTTTGTTTTCCTTCCCCGCAAGACCATTTTTTAAAAACCATTTCCAGTGGTTAGGCAAAAAAGAAAACAATGGTTTTCGCGAAGGAAAAAAAAAACGTTGAAGGTAGAAATCTAACCTTGGAAAATTGTAAGACTTTTCCCTTTCTTTCACTTTCCAAAACTATTAAACAATTATGATTTTATGGGCATTTTTATCCATTTTTAATCTTTACATATTTTTATAGTTTTCAATTTTACTTATACAACTGCATATATATTAATTTTTCTGTATCAACACTTATAACTTCAAAAAAAAAATGCGCATTTATGTCAGGTCCGTAATTTATGTTTTGACTTCTGTTTCATATTTCACAGAAAATCTTTCATTTGTTTCCTTTTCTGGCAAAATCTGGTAACCCTGGGTTAGAGACGTAATCTTTATATTAAAAGTCGTAATAGTTATTCTAAATACGGGGCAAACCTTCATAAGAGCAGCCTCATCCCGTGAAATTCTGATTTTGGCGCACCCTCTCCTTAGCATGGTGACCCTTACACCACCTAGTCACGGCAAAACCCCCCTCAATATTTTGTCTTATTGTCCTTTGTGGTCGAAGCCTTTTTTGCTCAAGCAAACCAGCAAATCGAGACGAGTTAATTGATCCCGCCCAATATCTACGGAATATAATCAACGCCTGTTTGTGATCAGTCATTTTCGATTTAGAATATTGCAAAATTTCTGAGTTTAACGCTTGAGTTGGTTACTGTTTTGAAAAAAATATTCCAAAATATTCTGTCAACAAAAAGTGGTTAGTTGTAGATGTTGGCAGCTATGTTCCGTAGATGTTGACATACAGTGGTGGGTGAGAGGCACCTATTGAGTGACTGCATCACATAAAGTGGTGACTGAGAGTCACCTCTCGAGTGCAAAAGGTTAATATTAAATGTAAATCAGCTTATAGAGCAAGAGCCAGCGACCGCCAGACCTTCGTCATAGTATAAAAGCTGAAACTTTCTCTGCGCATATTCCCCAATACAGGTAGGAACAATCGGCCACTATAAAGTTTGGAGGATCGTGGCTTTGGCAGGTAACAGGTGGCAAAGGTGTATAAAATTGCAGAAAATTTCGTCATTTCATAAAGCTTAATTTTTTTATATGTTCTTCTTCGCAGTACTAGAAATCACTTTATCCCTTGCCAGACACTTTTCCATCGTGGCAAACCCCCGCCAGACAATCTCAAAGTCTTGAAAAACGTAATTCTATTACGAGCGCTCTGCAAGAAAGTTCAGAAGTAGCAGTATAAAATGTGCTTGGCACTTTGTGACAGCTTGACGTACTTCGTCGCGGGAGTTTACGAACACAACAGTTTTCCGTGACTTTGAGGTTGTCTGGCGGGGGTTTGCCACGATGGAAAAGTGTCTGGCAAGGGATAAAGTGATTTCTAGTACTGCGAAGAAGAACATATAAAAAAAAATTAAGCTTTATGAAATGACGAAATTTTCGGGAATTTTATACACGTTTGCCACCTGTTACCTGCCAAAGCCACGGTCCTCCAAACTTTATAGTGGCCGAATGTTCCTACCTCTGTTGGGGGGTATGCACAGAGAAAGTTTCAGCTTTTATACTATGACGAAGGTCTGGCGGTCGCTGGCTCTTAGACTATTGCTTTGTTCTCCGTTTTTCCCTCCACTCACTAGAAATCAGCTGAATGTTGACCTCCCCATTCTAGTGTATATACTACTGCATTCAATAATTAAACTTTAATTAAATTTTACTGTACCGTCATTGGAAATGACATTTTTATATTGCCCTGTACTACTTCAGAAAGATTCCTAAAAAGTGAAGCAATCCACTGTAATTTTATTTTCATCTACGCAGGGTGTCCAGTAAACCGCTGTCAGGAGACAAAATTAGCAATATTAGTAGTCTCACAGATCTAAAAATGTTGCCAAAATCGCATAATTTTTCCTTTTTTAATTTTAGTAGTCCAAATGATAGCACCTTCTCCAGAGTTTAGTTGGAAAATAATATATTATGGATGCATAGTAGCATTAAAACATGGAATAAATGGAAAATACAAATTAGTTTTTCGTTGTACTTGCTCATTATATTTTATTCTCTCATGCATAAAATCACACTTCTCATACACCACATACTGACTGTATACAGATAGCAACCTAATTTTTCAAGTGACATTAAGTTAAAAAAAAAAGAACCAAAATAATAATAAAAGCTTGTTTCTATTATATTTTTTACTTCTCTCCCATTAAATAAAAGTATCATAATAACCAAATTTTTGTTTGGTCTCCCTAGAATAACTGCGACACGCAAATAGACGATCTTAAGGAAGTTTCTAGGCATCAATCTAAAGAAAATGCTTGGAAAGGAAAGAGAAACAACAAAACAAAACTTGTATATTTTTGTCACCAAATTAGTTGCCTGAAGTAAGAGTTAAAATATTTGAAAATACAATGAAAATGGCCCTTTTTTTTAAAACCAAAACGTATCCCAAGTTATCTTTAATTTAGCAGCAAAAGTCTCCTTTTACTGCCGGTGGATAACCTGTTTCTAACTCTCCATAATAAATATGTTAAGCTCTTTTTAATTTCTCTCTCTCCTCGCATGGCACCAAGATGGTTATCCTCTAGTAACTTCCTTGCCTCACTATGATAATGAAAATGTAGTGCCCTCTAGCGTAGAATTGCCGAGGCTTACAAATCTGACGGTTTTTAAATAAAAAAAATTAATACACGAAGAAAAGGTTTTTTTGCTAGGAGAAAATCTAATTTTCCTACAGGGTGAGGAGTAAATCTTACTAGGCTGCACACAGCAGGTTCCACCTAGATACTCCATGCACTCATATCAGTGTACATTACATTGGGTATCCAAAATGTTCAAAAAATCCAAAATATTTGAAAGTTTCTGGCCTAGAGATTCATAGATGGCACCACCAACAACGAACCCATTTTCAATGAAACACTGGCAGATCTGGGAGTCTTGAGTGCCATAATCCATTAAAATTTTAGAAATAGGCATCTGTTCTTGGCAAGGTGAACAAGTCTCGGGGATCACAAAAAAGCAAGATCTCAGTACCTTTCAATTCCTAAGTTTAAATAGATTTTATAAATAATTTCCTTTTTGCTGCTATAAATATGGAATAGAATAAAGCAGAGGCGTATTCAGAAAAAAAAATTCTGAAGGGGGCACAAAATTGTTTACCTCTTTTTTCGTATAAATTCATTGGAGTTAAGAAATAATTCAATTTCCATACAGTAAACTTAGTTTGCTTTGAGGCATACAAGTGTTCCTGTGCCCTCCGCTTTAAAGGGTAGCAACTACTGCAGGGCCGTACACGGTAAAAAATTTCGGGGAGGATTCAAATGTTGGAAAAGGCGGAAATTTTTCCCAAAAGAAGTCATTATTATTATTTTATTTTAAAAAATCGAATTTTCGGGGGTGGGGGAGGGGGATCCGGACCCCTGAAAGCAGCGCCGAACACAGGATTTGCTTTTGGAGAGGTTCCAGCCAGAAAGCCGTGACACCATCCACCACGACGTATCTAAGTAAAGTTGGTACCACATTTGGGAGGGCTCGAGACCCCTGGACCCCTAATTTGTGTGCACCACTGACTGCATGTCAGAGCCGTATAGGAGATTTTTTTTTAGAATGATGCAAGTCTCCGAAATGCCGCCCTTAACCCTTTAACGCGCAGTGTTCCCGCTCTGGGAACACCGAACTCTGACGTTTTCACTGTTGCCAGTCAAGAAGAATAGATTTGATTTCTATAAAAGTAGTTGCAGGTGACATAGCTCCACGAGAATCCTTAACATTTTAGCACGTCCTTTCCCGTCAAAAAATGGTCACGTTTATTTTTAACAGCACTGACATCTGCTGAAAAAGGGAAGAATGCGAGAACAGCTGGATAGATTTCCCAATGCTGGAAAAAGGGCAGCTGTTGCCATCGCTCGACTTAACTACCAGCAAGACGGCACGCGATGAACGTTTCGATCGTCCGCCGTCTTGCTGGTAGTTAAGTCGAGCGATGGCAACGGCTGCCCTTTTCCAGCATAGGGTTAAATATTTTTTCCACACAGAAACTATTGACTGTGATTTAAAAACTGAATTGCACGAAATGAACGAATATTGTTTGTACTTTAAATCCATCGGAACGATCTACTACCCTCCTAACTTAATAAAATTCGATAAAAAAAGGAATTTTAATACTAGGCAGACAAGTAGACTCAATAAAATTTTATGACAGGTTTCTAAGTTCTGTTTGGCGGCTGATACAATAATTGTCTTTTATCATTAAAATCCTTACGTTTTGTAATGTCATACAAAAACTGAATATTTTTAGCATATGTTTCCAGAATGATAAATGAATGAGAATATATCAGTTTACGCATACTGAAGAAAGGTAAATGAATAAAAAAATGCAACCGCTTTCGTTTGCACAAGCTGAACTGTTTTGTTTTATCGTTGTGGTAGTATCATGGTTAGTACTTTATGTTTTCAACGTAAATATCGTATATTCAAACCATGATTCAAACGTATGGTTGAAGTCATGGTTGAGATTACCTGGAGAAAAAGTAAATGTCACAAGTGGTGCTGCCACCTCTTAGTAAAAATATGCACTTATACCCTTCCCCTCTTTCTTATTTTCATAGATGGTATATATGTATAAAGTTTTTAGCAATTTTTTTTTTAAACTCTGGGCCGAAATGTTAACCAAGTTTTTTGGATCTATTAAAAACCAACTTACAGTCCCTTTCTAGGTGTTAAATATATCCCCAAGCAGAGTTCGTGCGTCGTACCACACGCACTTTTGGTCAAAATAACTTCTTGAGTGGTCGAAAATGCAGAGATTGATAAAATGTTTCGGTTGATCAAGGCAAAACAGAGTGAGTTGTATTTGCCTAAAGCGGGTATGTTTTGGGCAGAGTATCTTTCAAGGGTATCTGACACATATTCGCTTTAGGTCGGCAGAAAACCGTCCGGAACGTCGCACCATGAAACCGCCAGCAGAGCGGTAGGCCAGAGCCCTGGACCTTCACACCTCAGCCGTCCACCCGTGCTCGACATGTTATGCACTCGCCTATGGGTCTGCCTTATAGCAGTCAAAACTCTTTAAGAAATAAAATTGGAGAGCAATGTTTCAAATTTCTTTGTAAAATGTCTAAATACCGTCAGTTCCTCATACTTGGTATGTCTTAAAAATGAACAGTTTTTAGAGTCTTATTTTGGTTGATGATTTCATTTCATGTATTATGTTCGTTTTCTAATTCTGTTTCAAAATTTGTGTTACGGCAAGCCTACACACGAGAGGCATGTGCCTACAAGGAGGGTGCCTTGGTAGACGGAGTTATTTTAAGGAGTTCTAACGCGCATTTACGTAACAACTGGAGAAAACCGACCCAAACTCCAGACCGTTAGATCGACAGCCGCGCGATAGCCCAGAATCCTGGACCTTCACCCTTCGCCCACTCGGACACTGCAATGCAGATCTCTCAAGAAAGAAAAAAGCAATGCATTTATGATCGGAATTCAACGTTCCTCCGTTTTTTCTATAGACTAGAACTCCACAATTCTTTGAAGCTACTTCTTGGAGGAGCGCAAAAAATGGACGAAAGCCTAGAATCGGTGTTGTTAACCCACAAGCTATTCGGCCCGTTCTATAGTGTATATTTAAGTTAATAATGCAGAAAGGGTGCTTTTAAAATTGTGTGTATATTTAGACCTTATATATACATATATAAAAACTAATTTAATCTGAAACATCAATTTTAAAAATATGTATTAAAGCTTTTTTATTTTATCTTTTAACCCTTTGCGGCGTAACCCTTTACCAATGCTGAAAAAAGGGCAGCCGTTGACATCGCTCGACTTAATTACCAGCAAGGTGGCGGACGATCGAAACGTTCATCGCGTGCCACAGATCTAGAGACCCTTTTTTTTGACGCAGCTGGCTGTGCACCAGCTGCGTCAAAAAAAGGGTCTCTAGGTCTGTGGCAAGCGATGAACGTTTCGATCGTCCGACATCTTGCTGGTCGTTAAGTCGAGCGATGGCAATTGCTGCCCTTTTTTCAGCATTGGGCAATCTATCCAGCTGTTCTCGCTTTCTTCCATTTTTCAGCAGATGTCAGTGCTGTTAAAAATAATCGTGGCCATTTTTTGACGGAAAATGACGTGCTATAAAGTAAAGGATTCTCGTGGAGCTAGGTCACCCGCAACTATTTTTATAGAAATCAAATCTATTCTTCGTGACTGGCAACAGTCAAAACGCCAGAGTTGGGTGTTGCCAGAGCGGGAACGCTGCGCGTTAAATGGTTAAAGCTTTTTTATTTTATCTTTTAAAACCAGTTTTTGCCTTTTTCTTGTTTAGAAGCGTTTAAGTGTTGCCTGATTTATACTAAAGATATGTTTTTATAGTTTTTATCAGAATCATGTTTTAATTTTTTTTTTCTTTTACGTTAAACATTAAAAAAAATAAACGAAATGATATGAACGCCCGAATAGTATGTGAGCCAATAACACCGTCTCTTCGATCCGGATTGCAACGGCTAGTCAGCGTCACCACGCTCTAGTGGATAAAACACTCAAAATCGTAGGCGGCTGAAGTGTGAAGGTCCAGCGTTCTGGCCTATCACTCGGCTCTCGATCTAACGGTCTGGAGTTTTGGTCGGTTTGCTCCAGATTTAACGTGAACATGCGTTTGAACCCCTTAACCCTTTAACGCGCAGTGTTCCCGCTCTGGGAACACCAAACTCTAACATTTTGACTGTTGCCAGTCACGAAGTGCTGTGCGGCACAGCCAGCTGCCGTCAAGAAAGGGTCTCTAGATCTGTGGCACGCGATGAACGTTTCGATCGTCCGCCATCTTGCTGGTAGTTAAGTCTAGCGATGGCAACGGCTGCCCCTTTTTTCAGCATTCGGAAAGGGTTGCGCCTCAAAGGGTTAAAATTGCAGAGACAAAATTTCTATGAATGGCACTGCCATGCCATCTATAAGTATTATTAATTAATATAGTCATGAAAATCTATAAAAAAAAATAAAATTAGAATTTTATCTGTACATTAACTTGGAATTCGAAAATATTGAGCATTCTTTTCGTTTCAAGAACCTGGGAACCCCAAAAATACCATGAAAGAAGTATGTTTGTCGTTCTGTCCGTGTTATTTTAATTTTTATTATTTATTATTATTCTGCTTTGTTCGCGCATCACGTAACAGCGACTAAACCGAATGAAGTGAAACTTGCGACATGATAGCGGGTCTCTAAGGCTAAACTATAGGCCTTGAATTCTTTTAATATTTGCGATTTTGAGGAAAATGGATTCAAAGTATGTAAATATTTGCTAGCTTATCACCTAAAAACCATTGCAACGAATCAAATGAAATCTACCACTATGAAAGATGATTATAAACTATAGGCGTTAATTTTTGTTCAAAAATTTGAATAGAATTTAATTTTTTTCTAATATCTGTTCACAATGTATGGATAATTGTCCGCGCATCACGTGTATAAGTCACAAAACAAAGTGTAATTCTTTTTGAGGTATGGCGTAAACGGTAAAAAATATTTTCGCATATCAAGCAATCTATTTTTTAGAGAGGACAGTCTTATACACTTACGCTAATAGAAGTTACGCTGAGAAGGCCTTTCTCCCAACCTGCAATTTTGCGTAATTTAACTACCTTCTACTCATAAAAATCCCAGTTTATAGAGTAAAAAGAAAATGTACCGTATATTTCGGCGTATAACACGCACTTTCAACTTCGAAAAATTACTTCATTTTTTCGTGTGCGTATTATACACCGAATCCAAATATAAAATGTAGAATATAAAATATAAAATACATTACTTAACATATACAAAATTTACTGATGCGTGTTACACGCCGGGATACACGGTATTACGGAGGTAAACTTAGGAAATATTTAGTGCGTTAAAAAAATAAGTTACACTCGTTTCTCCACAGATGGTAACATTACGAAACATGAGTGAAGCTTGCACAGATGATAATTTAGTTCCACAACTTTAAACAGGAGCAATTTTATTTCAATTGTGGCAATCGTTGTGGTGTAGTACGAGTAAAAATTACATCCGCTGCAAACTTTATCCAAAGTTAAAGAATGCAAAACAGTATGCTTTTTGTGGACAAAACTTTTTCTCTAATAGTGTGTGAAATCAAGATTTATGTTTTTTTTCTTTTAAATTTAGGAGGAGTTTTGTATACTGAGTTTATGCAGAGGGGCACAGCAACCATTAATTCTGAATCACGCTCTGAAACACTAAGCTTTGAAATACAAAATACGGAGAATTTCAAACAAAAGCATTGCAAGATCACACCTGGCACGCACAACACAGCGTTTGCTTTGCACTTCTGGATGGAAGGTCTAATAGCATTCACTGTACCGTCTCGATCTGAAATCCGATGACTTTCTAGTGCTCAACAAGTTCAAAGAACATTTAGGTAGAAGACAAATTTCCCACAATGATTAGATTCAGACAACTGTTTTAAGGTAATTCTATGACCAAGGAGCAATTTTCTATCGTAAGGGTATCGAACGATTGATGAAACGTCCCGGAAATGTCTGTTGCGACTGGGAAACTATATACAGAAATAGTTTACTATGTACGAGTATGTCTCTCATGTCCCGCAGATGTCTGGGCGCTAAACTCGGTCCCATAAGAACAAGGCAAGTGAAGCAGCAGCCGGCTTGGCCTGGGAGGGACTTCCCCCTCTCGGCTCGACTGCTGTGGAACCGTGTACTCTAATGGGAGCTTGTGCACGTAAAATCCGTCGTGGCTTCAATGTCCTCAAAGTTGTTAAACGATACCTCTGGGTGTGCCGATTTCAGGGGCTTGGTCCCTCCTCTGGAATGGGTTCAAAATTAGCGGACCACCAGGTTAAGTCGGACTTCCTCCCACTGGGGGCCCACTAAAATGGAAGGCGCCCCTCTGCCCATCACCTCCCTATCTGGGGGATCTGGCATCGCATGCGGTTGTCAGAGGGCAAAATAGAAAAACATATGTTTCTCATGTCTAAACCACAGCTTTCAACAACTTTGGAATATAATGAATCCCTTTTTGTAAATAGTAATTTAAAATGTAACAATGTATGTAACAATGCATGTATAGTCTTTTACAATTTCTTTTTTAAATATTTATAAATTAAACTTGTTTCAGTCAATTTATGATCACAAAGGTAATAATTATAAACAGTTGTGAAATTTAAAATCTTGTAAAAAACACACCAAAATATTTAATACAAATTGTTTAATTTACTGCGCATAACATTTTAAGGGTGCTCACGATTAATTTATTTGAGGGATGGCCAATTTTACTGAAGTTTCTGTTGATTCATGAATTTCTCACAAAAACTGTATCCTTGTTAAGCAGCGGCTATATAATAATTTACTGAAAATTCGATGAAATATAGTATGCGAACCCTTTGTTTTTCGAGTGTATATGTATTAAGAACTTTCCAATGATGAACTGTAAAAAAATATAAATACGAACTATTTCTCCATTGTAATTTATAAAGATAATTGTAAATACTTTAAAAGTCGTGCCAACTGCCATGCAGGACTACTTAATACCACTTACAGTTAAACATTTTGAAGTTTAAGTTATTTTTGTATGATGAAGCAAAATGTCATATTTGTTAAAAAGGAAAAACAATTTGAGGAGAAAAAGAAACATTATACGAGAAAGTATTTGAAAAATACCGGCTTTAATATTTTTTCAACGGTGTAGTAATTAGAAAGTAGTATCACCATGTGACCTTAAAAAGTTCCATAAAAAATGAATTTAAAAACATTTATTTTGTTAAGTGAAATATAACGCAAAAAAGAAAAATCTTTATTGAGGGCTAAGTGTTGCATGTCGAAGAAAGTAGCTAACAAATGTTATGACATGACCGAAGTTTCAGAATTCTCTACCGGCACAGTTTCATAATTGACTGATGTTTCCTAATTTTCTGGAGGCATATTTTGAAACTGAATTTAACATTAACTTCTTGTAACTTCTTCTTAAGTAACTACATCCGTCACCATTAAAAAAACTATTTAAAACAGCAGAATCTTCTTTTTGTAATGCTAATGCTCCTGCTTCATGTACCATCTACTAGGAGACTTCGTATTAAACGATTCTTTTACCCTTTGTTCACACTCCAGTATGAAATTTCTGGCATTACTGGCATTACTATTGGGACCTGCAAGTCTATACTGATAAGAAAGAAAGGGTCCCGTGAAGCACGCCCAAAACAGCCGGGAGTCTTTGAACAACAGAGAACTCATGTTAGGCTTTACACCATATTCCTCCGCCAGCTCATCCATATAGTCAATGTAATTGAAGACCATTTCACTCGATACTCCAGCTTTCGAAAATTTCGAAGCGATATAAGCATCCATCACTGCCTGTGAAGGGAGATTCAACTTTTTGGCGAATACCCTAGCAGCCCATCTGCTTTGAGATTCAGAAACAGGATTTTGAGGGCCGTTGCTTTTCACAAATCCGATAAAAGCTAATGTTGGGTGCTCCAGTTTGGCAGAAAAAACACCTTTGTAGAGGTTAAATGCGCCGTTGATGTCTCGATAAATTTCTTCTTGTTCAATAAATGGAAGTTTTATGGTATAGCCCGTAGCAAGAATAACGGCATCGACTTCTGTTATATTTCCTTCGTTCTCGAAAATAATGCCATTTTCCACAAATGTTGAAATCTTTCGTTTGACTGTAACTCTAAGGGGAGAAAAAAAGATAATTGTAGTTTAGGTTGAATTAGGAAATAATTTTGAGAATAAAGAACAAAAATACATTGAAACAGTTGCCTGTGTTTTCAAATGTTTCAAGAAAATTTGGGAAAAGTATTCAACGATAACCTAGTAGAATATTCCTATTTTATGTAAATTTACCATTCGGAGACGTTCAAATGAAGCAAAAGAATATTAATCAAATAAGAAATTAAAAAAGTACTTTAAAAAAATATTTCTGCATAATGTACGATAAGGTTTGCGACGATATTTATGAAATTCATAACTCTTACATATCAGTTTATATTCTGGGAAATCCAAGAGATTATTAATTTTAATTTTTATACGCACATCTGTGTACATCAGTGAACCAAGTTTAGTTCATATAATCATCAAATCTTTTTTAACTGCAGAATATTTCTAAAACGTAACACGAAATTGTAGAAAATCATGAACATGTTAAGTTCTGTCCACCTAATAATATTTTCCTGTGCGTGAATAGCCTGTAGCAGAAATTCATAAACTGTGGTCTGCGGACTCCACGGGGTCTGTGAAATTATAAAAAATGGTTGCAAATAGTTCAAGAATTATTAATAAAGACACAAAAAAAACCACTGCAACACATGATACCATTCTGCATAACATATTTGCGTAATATAAGAAATTAAAGTATAGGAACAAAACTAATGTAGAAGCAGACCTTTACAATAACATTCCAACACATTGCCCGTAATAGTGGTTCTGGTTTCCAGAAAACTGTACTCATCTCATTAAGTAAAAATTTGTAATAAGATCAGGAAGCATTACAATACGATCTGTTTTGACCAATATTTGAACAAGAAAACTTTGTATGAGTTTAATGTGTTACACAATTAGTAATTTTTAACTTTATTTTTACTACTGCATTTTTATTTATTTTATGTTTGTTATTATATATCCCCATCTTCACAAAGATAGTCATGAAAATGCCTGTATCATAGCTGCCAACTTCTTTGGTTTTTCCGAAAGATTAGTCACCACTATTTTTATTAGTTAATTCGAGATTAAAATTAATTCTCCTTTTAAAAATCGAATGTATTAAAGGAACTTCTAGAAAATAGTGGTATGAAATCTACCGAAAAAACCGTCCAAATTGGCAGCTATGCATATTTATAGATGAACAAGACCATGTCGTAAATAATCAAACAAAACAGCAATACTTTCTTATCAATATTTATTGAAATGTATCAGTGAATGAGTCAGATTATCGACTTAGAAACTAAGCATCAAGAACGACATAAAATGCCTAGTGTTGGGATACGTTATTAAAGTGGGGATCGGGAACCATACGAGTTTAAGAATCCCTGTTCTATATAGTTATATTACCACATAAAATAAAAAGTAAAAATTTATAGTTAGGTTTGGGATGGGGTCCGCATCAATAGCGTTGTTAAATTGGGGTCCGGGGACTATACGAGTTTAAGAATTCCTGTTCTATATAGTTATACTACCACAAAAAATAGCAACAGAATTAAACAATGTTATGTCTACTTTATTAGATAATATGAAAAAAAAATGTGATGCAAGTGATAAGGTTGGCTTTTTTATATTGTATAATAGCCTCGTCTTGCATCTATGAGCTTTCTAAGTAAAATATTTCTAGATTTAAATTTCTGTCGAGTTGTGTGTGTTTGAGGCAAAAATATATCTATTCACAAAATTATATTTCACTTTCTCTCGAATACATTTTTGCATAGGTGTGAGAGTAAAAAAAAAAACCGCTTATGTGAACAATATACGTTTTAGGATGAAGCTATAAATTCTGAGAATATAGAAATAAATATTTATTATAATATTGATATAAATGATGTTACCTTCCTGTAAGTATTTTGTCCGGCAAATCATCATTTACCGTAGGAGGCTTGTCCAACGCTCTGTAAGTAGGTTTGATACTGCATGCTTCGTGGTTAATTTTCGACTCTAAATATCTTTCAACACTTCGGCTAACCAACTCACTGCACAAACTCTTCATAAAGTTAATATCTCTCCTCAGTAAGTGCATGTCATACGGCAATCCTTTTGGACCGAGCTTGGGAAACAGCCAGAAACCATTTCTGCTACTTAGGTAAACCTAAAATAGTAAAAAACATATTGTTTGGTATAATTTACTTAAAAACAAAACACTTGATTAAGATTTTTGATGGGTTCCATGTTGGACTATTATTTGCCGGATCAGATATAAACAATATTTATATTACTAGGGCTACTATGTCCATTTTATCCGGTTTAAATAGATGCTTGTTAGTAAATCTAGAAATTGTTTAACGAACAAGGATTACATTATACTGTAAAACGATATTTTAAAAGAATGGTACATTTGAAGTTATTTAATGGAAGGGCTTAATTAATTTTTTGATAATGCAATAAATTGATCATCTAGGTTATGAGACAGTCATACGCATATAGAAATACTAATAATTATGCAATTTAACCCTTTTGGAACGCATTTCGAACTATTTTTATATCTATGCATACGGAAATTTTATTAAAAGACAAAAGTACAAAACTTGCAGGTTTACAAAAACCAGAGATACTAACTGTTCAACACCTCCGACGGGCGTATTCACCAAGTACTTGACACCCGTGTTAACCCACCAAAACGAGGGTCAGATGTCGAATGGATGTGTATTGGATGCCTATTTAACGTCTGAAGAGGTTAACACGGGTGCCAAGTGCCTGATGAATACGACAGTTTGATATACAATGCCTGAGAACAGAAACTTTTATGTCATCACTAGGTCCACTAAAATAACGTTATCACACATTTATTTTCACAAAGTAAAACTACTGTGGTGAATTTACTCCCGCATAAAACAATTCAATGATTTAAGATAGAATATTTAATTTTACGACAAATAGGAAATTTTAACTGTCACTAATTATATAATATGATATAGAAATAGATCATAATAAATTATTTTTTATCAGAAAGGTATTTTGATTTTTATCTTCAACTTAAGATATTGTCTAAAATTTGTATCATTCACCAGATATATTAAATAGTTTTACTTTGTGAAAGTAAAACTGTGATGACGTCTTAGAAGATCTAGTGATGACGTAAAATCTTCTGTTCTCAGGCTTTCTATGTAAGTCTAGGAGGTGTTGAACTGTTCCGGAATGTAATAAACCACATATTTTGAACAGTTTTTTGCTTAGAATATAGCGGAATTCCGAAATTAAGCATGTGGTCTCATTACCATTTAGAAAAAAAACATTTTTAAAAATTACTGTTTACAAAAAGTGGCAGCTTATATTCCGGAACAGTTGACAACTCTTCGAAAACTAATTTTAGGTATTACCAACTACAGTTAACATCGCCATGACATTTTACTTCAGCGGAAATGATATTTTAATGTTTAAAAGATCGTCATGATGAAGTGTATAAAGCTTTTAGCAAGCTGTATTTGTGTTCTTTCATTTGCAGTTGTATATTATTTGATCCCAATAAATCGTGGTGTTGTTTTAATCTACAAACACAAAAAAGAAATATTTCACATTTACCTGCTGTGCAACTGTACTCATTTCAATAGCTGCTTCTACAGCAGAGTTACCATCTCCAACGACCAAAATTTTAAGGTCCTCAAAGGCTGCTGTAGTTCTTAAGGATTGTGAATGGACGAGGATACCATTAAAAGAATCTTCATTCGGAAAATTTGGAATTAAGGGTTCAGAGAGGCGCCCCGTGCACACCATTACGCCGTCAAATTCTTCGGTTTCCTGAGAATGATTACAATTGTTTGTAGTAGTGACAGACCACTTGCCATTTTTCGAATATTCAGGAGATGGCATTATTCTTATCTACATAAAATAGAATACAAAACATTAGCTAAATAAAATGTTAACTGTCATAACTAAAAAAGTAAATTTTACAATGTTTTTTTTTGTGTGTGTGTGTGTGTTCAACCTTCAGATGCAGTTTTAGTCTCCGTTTAAATAACTTTAGTTTGTAAAATTTTAAATTTAACCTTTGTAGAAAGACTACATTGACTTTTAAAATTTAGTTTTGCAATATAAGTTACAAGCATCTTTGAAAAAGAGGTGATTTTATTTACATGTAAGTATATGAAACGTCTAAAACACTGATATTTTTTTAAATACAAATTCAAACCGGTCATATATTGTATAAAGATACTTTTCGCCTATCATAGTGCAGGGCTAAGTTTCGTTCATTGTGAATGTTGTTAAAATCACGTGCGACTAACCATAATTTTCTTAACGTCTTAAAAATCTAAGACAGTTAGTGATTAAATGGAGTGCTTTTGATTTTGCAAACAAAACTATTAAGAGATATTCTGAGTTGAATATTCAAGAAAAGTCAGCATTTTACCGTTCAACCAGAAATAAATAAAAAACATCAATAGACAATTTTCTTGACATCAATTATCTGATATTGCCAAAAATGTATAATAAATGTTTAATTTTCAATATTAAATTACAGAAAGAAATTTAAATAATGTTTTAGTAGGAATTAAAAATACTTTAATTTAGCTGTCAAAAACTTGTAATAAATCAGGATTATATAATTCGGTTAAACAAAATCTTCCGTTCTTTAAAAAGAAATAGTTTACTGATATTATGCAGAAAATAAGTAAACTACAATAACAAACAAATAAACATTTATATGATTCTGAAATTTTTAAACGTGCAAAAATGAAAGCTTTAAACATACTTTTATTACTTACTATATCATTTTTTCTCTATAATTAATAATTCTGTCAAAGCTGATTCCTTCAGAGACGCTTTAAAATTTACAATTGAAAGTTTTAACACGTAGAAATCATGATAAGCATTACTATATTCCAATAAAATTTTTCTTGCACGTGAAATAAATCAAAAACCATAATTTTTTTTCATTAATTAGAGAATATGGGTTTTATATATACTTGAATCTTAAAAAAGATTCTTTAAAGATAGAAAGATATTTAGGTACGTGAGCATGAGTAAAAAAATGTGCAAATTCTTATATCTTTTACGAGTACTGTCACACTTAGAAGAATACGTAATAAATAATTTTTATATAAGTATAAAAATCATATAAGGCACAGTCGCAAACTTTATCCAATGATTGAATGTTTTTGATTTATGATCAGTGTTGCAATTCAACATTATAGCCATTTACTAACATTCAATAATAACAGCGAAGGCATTGCGAACAATTATAAAATTATTAATTTTATAACTTTACAAGATAATGCTAAAGGATTATAAATCAATAAAGTAAAACTGGGGTCTGAACATTTCTCAATATCCACATCATTATCAGAGTCGCAAACCTCTACGGAATATAATTAACCACTGTTTGCAAGCAGTTTATTTTTGAACTATCTTCTCAGAAGGATCAGCGAATCAGAAGTCAAGCTCAGGCATATTTATTTTTTTATTTATTTATTTAATTTAATTTAATTTTTTAATTCTAAGCCAAAAATTACTGTTTACATAAAGGGGTTAATTTTATTTCGTAAAGGTTCGGTATTCTGAGATATTTATTCTTAATTTTTACAGCGAACCAAACTTTGGGAGATTATGTTTGAAAAGGAAATTTTGAATTTTTAAGATTCACCGCAAGATTAATCCAAGATAATGCTTTTGCTACAATAGGCAATATTTCAGGTATTAGTATTTGTATCAATTCTGATGTAGAGTGTATCACTTACCACTTCTCTTCGGTATTGAATGTGACGTAACAAGTCAAACTTTTGTGCATACGATGTTAAATAAACCAACATCTTCTTATGATGCAAATAATTTGGGAAACCACTTGGCGGTGGGAAATCACTAAAAGCTTCCATTTCTTTGCTTGAAACGCATATTGTAGACCTCATGACTGACGCTTGTTTGGGCGTATAGTATTCACTGTATCGCCACCGGCCGCCGAAGTGTTTGGTTCTTTCATAGCACGTGACGTTCAGGCCTTCTTCTTTGCAACATTTTAATGCTGCTAATCCGCTTGCCCCGGCCCCGATCACGAGTATTTGCCTTTGAGGTGCCATATCTGAAAAGAAACATCATTAATAAATGCTTGAGATTATTGTGCTCTGTGCACCAATGCGTCGCCTGGAGGGATTCCCTTAAAAAAATATATATTTTTTTCCATATCAAACTAACCTGGGACATAAGACAGCAAACTCAAATGAAAGAGATATGAACATAGTTTCAGTTTTGCTTTTGAACCTTTTGAATTCCTTTTTTGTAGAATAAGGGTATTTGCGAATGCGCCAGTTTCTGCACTTAATATTACCCCTATGCAAGCTGGCGCTCTTCACGCGAATGCATATTATATTCTTCGCCAAAATTCTATAGCAGAAAACGCACGGGATGTAGATGATATATTTCTAATTACTATTTTGGATTTCACTTCTAACTGAATAATTTATATTATTCTACATAGATAAAAACATTTCACACTGCCACTTTCATAATTATTTTTTGATTTACTTAACGCTTTACTTTCAGAATAAATAACTGTCTTTCGGTAGCTCAATCTATTTCTTCAGCTTAGTTTTCCTGTACATAAAATTTCATTTTATTTCTTAAAATTCTATATTTGATTATTATTTGTTTAAAAATTAGCAAAAATGAAAATATTAAGAGTTTAATACATTTACCCTGTTTTAAGCACCCTGCGTGAACTATTTTTTAAAAATTGAAATCTTGAAAATAGGGTACAAACGTCTTAACATACAAAAGTAATAGGTAACATATATAGGTAAAATAACATATCACGAATAATTCGAGTATCTGTAAAAATACATAAGACTTACTATTAAAATTTAAGAGACTAAATACACGTAAAATTTCAGAAAAACTATGCTGGTGTTTAAATTTTAATCTAATCCTTGTGCACTTTCAGTAATACTTATTTACTTTCTACCACAAAAAAACTTACTTGCAAGCTAAGCGTCTTTCCCAAAAATTAATCAAAAGAATAAGTACACAATTGTTTACTGCAGGAAACACATGCAATCTTCTAATTGACTGATACAGAATGAGGCATAGGTGTTGAATCATGCGTTTTGCTATTGAATCGGCTATTATTAACTTCTATTAATAATCATTATTAATTTAAACTTCCTTCACGCAAGTTTTCCTTAAACTTATATCATAACCTTGAACGTGCTGCTTACTGAACCTTGTCCTATAAATCATCCTGATAAACTTACATACTTAAAAAATAATATTCTACTAAAAAATAAAAATCTATTCAATAAAAAAAAAGTCAGTTTACCAGGAAATTTTATTTTTCTCAGCTTACGCCATACTTAGTACGCGCGTGTTAGCTTCAACGTGCACGCGCCATTGAGAGAAGAAACTTGTTCGAAATTTAGTGCCATTAAGGGTAGCAGCATCCGCTTGTATCGTTAAAGGGTATAATTAATTAACTACTATCTTTCGATTCTGGTGACGGTATATCTTTTCTATAAAATGCAGTTTAAAAGCTAGAATCCACAATTATATTGCCATACTTAAGGGTTTCACTTATTTTATTATATTGTATTAGTGTTCAAATTTGGTATTATAATTTTACCAATCAAGCTTTGTTGGGTAGACCATAGCGGAGAAGTTTCATCTATAAGTACTCATGTTCTACAGTTCGTAATAGAATAAAATCAATAATTTGTTGGTTAAAACTACGATGAACAAGGAAAATTCTAGATATTTACTTGGGAGATGATATTTTTTATGCTACTGAACATCATAAAATTTTAGTGTATTTATACTTATCCATAAGGTTTCTCATTTTCGTCCTGACATTGTTTTTATTAGAGTGTATATATAATGATTAGTTTATTAAGAACATTATTATTACTGGATTTTCTGGAAACGCAACACCACATTCCCTTGAAAAATATACAAAAGAACTGCTTATGTTTACATACGTTCTGCTGCAATTTGCTTTGTGGGGTGCCTAACGACAGTCAATGTGGTCCATGCGTTCCATACTCTGTTTTGATATGAGTCAAGATATGAGATATATACTGTCAAGATATGACATTTATCCAATGGTGTTTGGTCTGATTATAATATTGGAATATTTCAGTTACGAATTTTTCAATCTGACACACACGCACACATTCATATTCTAATAAATTTGTTCATTATATACCACCTATTTGAACGGGTTTTAAAAAAGTTATTTTATTATTATGCTATTTTAAATATAAAATATTTTCCAATATTGTTTTCAGGCTAAAATAAATTGTACACGGTTTACGAAAACATGGAAAAAGAATACTAGATAGAACTGGAAGAGGGTTACGGTAGAATTTAAAGAAGATGTAGCTCTTCTAATACATTTATATCTTATCAATAAAAGTATTCAAGAGGCAGAGTGTTGAGCACTTCTACTAAATTTTAGCTCCACCTCTTAGTCCCTATCCAAGTACTGCTGATCTTTTACTTTATTTGAGGATCAATATAAAATTTTTAGATAGATCTCATGCTTTTAGAATCCATTAAAATCCTGCTGAATACTTATCTTGTATACTTAATTGTAATATTTTCTAACTATTAATTACGTTTTAAGAAAATCTATTCATTTTGCCTTTAAGGAAATCTATAGTTCATGATACAAGAAATAGTCTACATAATGTAAAGCATAAACAATATAATTATCTTAAAAATAAGTGCCTATCAGTCACATTAAAAACAGTAATATATTATTTTTCGTTTTACGAGATACATTTATAAATTTTATTGATAATGTATATAATTTTAAATAATGTATATAATGTATATAATTTTAAATATTTTCTCTATTAAAATAAGAATAAATTGCCGATTTCTGTATTTATATCCTCTACAGTATATCCACTCGAATAACTATCTAGAACATTGAACCTTATGTTTGATAACATATCAGAGCAATTACTTTGCTGACATCATGAAGATAATCATTTCACGTATTAAAAATTGTTTGTGAAAAACAAGAGCTGTCAATAGTTAGTGATATTTTTAATTGCAGCGCACGCTTTTGTATATAGCCCAAGAAGTTTGCAAGCATTTAAATGGATTTCATAAAAAAGAATTGTTAATTTCTTTTGTTGGTGAGCCACAAGTTAGTTTCTCAATTATTTCAAATTGCAAAATAGTTTTACTCACTCTTAAGATGTGTGATGCATGTAAGAACTCATAATCGGTAATAAGATGTAAATATTATCCAACCAAAAAAAAGAGTTCAAGAATTGTCATACCTTATTTAATTTCTTCAGTTAAGGATTAATTTGTGATTAGTGAGATTATAGTCCTAGTTGTTTGAAATGTAGTTATTTAGCAAGAAAAAATAACTAAATACTTCATTTTATATTTGTAAAATAAAATTAATTTAAAGTATTAAAAAGTCGAAGAACTTTACATAGGAAACAAGCCTAGAAGATTAATCATTTTAACCCAGGATCATTCATTGGACGAATTATTTCGAAATCACATACATAATTGTAATTCTAATTTTAATGTTTTTGCATCTGATTATAACGATAATTTGACATTTAATGAAATTATGTCTTTGAAACTGCGTCGCATAAACAGTTTTTATAACGCATTTTAGCTGCGATTCTGAAACTAACTAAAAACTATAGTAAATTCCAAGCTTCGTACTGATTTACACATAAATTTTAATTACATATATTCAAGCGATGAAAAAATATGGGTTCGAAACCTTATTTCAGCTGAATTTCATTTGTTTTATTCTTTCAGATATCCACATCAATGCACTTACTTTTGCAACAACCAAATTTTTAATAGCGTTAAAGAGAGGAAATTAAAAAAAAAAAAACGTTATAGAATATGCACTTTTTTCAAATATTAGCGCATTATGAAAATTTACAATCTCTTTAGTAAAAATTAGAAGCTATGCAAAATAAAGTTCAAACAGCTTTTTTTTTTATCGACTTTAGCGTACCTAAATACTTTTACACTGTTAGAAATACTTTTCACACTGTAGACGTCCGATTTATGAACTACAATGCTTGTTAAAATACAGTGTATTATAGATTATTAAAATAAAATAACAGACTGTAGTTCTAGCCAATTTTATGAAAATTACGCGAATACAAACAAACAATATGAATTCAAATCGTTATTTAGAGCATTTGTGCATTTTTAGTTTTGGTAAAAACCGACCGGATTGTATGATGGGTAAAGCACCGTACTACGGTTTCGAGTTCAACTCCCGGTGGTCAAAGTTCGATCCCCGACTGGGCGTCGATGTCATTGTGACCGTCCCTTCATGGGGGCAACGTTGATCGATCTACTAGGTTCCCCCATAATAAAGTGACCGACAACTCCGGATATACAGCATAGCTGCCAAATTCTACGAAATATAATTAACCGCTATTTGTAAACAGAAAATTTTGTTAAACATTTTATCAAATGAGTGACTAAGCTGCATGCTGAACTCCGAAATTTTGCTATATGTCAAGTCGCAGACTATTGTTTAGAAAAAGTGGTTAATTATATTACGTAAAAGTTAGCAGCTATGATATAGTTTGTTCGTAAGGTAGTATTCAGCATTTAGATTGTATCTTAACGTACATTTTTATTTAAATACCGTGTTAAAAAGAATTATTCTACGATTATAGTTGTGATTCTGAAAACTCACTACATACTAAAATAAATTCTAAACTTTGTTTTACTTAAAAATTCTTTTTATGATTTCTTTACTATGTTTAAACCTACATCTTAACATCATTTAAGCATACATCTTAACAACGTCTACATTTTAAATCATTTTAGCTAAATTAAACTGTATTATAAAGACTAGTGTAAAATATATTGTAAATTGAAATTTTTAAAAATAAATTAATAATCTTTAATGGAAGTCTTTTAAAAATAATCACTTGTACGAAATTGCAATCTATTTAACGAAATTATATAGTGTCTTTGCTCAAAATATGAATTTAATTAAAACCCTTTTTACAAAAAACGATAGTAGTGCTTTACGTACCTGCTTTCATTCGAAAGTGTCAAACATTTCTTATTCGGCTTATAATTTTATCGGAAATTAAGCTGCAATAAAAGCGAATGAGGTATTCTCATGTATCCTAAAGGAACGAAAACGACCACAATACCAAATCACCAAGTCAAATTCAAAAGCATAAGTGAAAGTAAGTAGAACGCGTATTTGCCCAACCGTTAAAACTACCTTGGACTTTCCTTGGGTTTACACCATTGCAGCGCAAAGGGGAACTCATATATATACAAGCGGAATTTTTTTTTTCTCTCTATGTTGGAGCAAATGTAAACAGCTCAAAACTTTTGCTTTTGTTGTCAGCGATGCGGAAAAAGGAGTGCTTTTAAGTTTTTTCTTTATCAGAATCAAGTATTGGTCACTCTGACTAAGTTTTAATTAGAGCAATTGATAGAATACTTGTTACAGATTTTCCTACAGACCGCTGAATCATTGATATGTTTTTAATTAATAAATGAGTAATCGAGTACGCCGGAAGTTACAGTATTGCACAGGGTACATTACAGTGTGATTCATAAGTTATTGCTGAAATTTAGAGCGGAGGCCGGTAACAGATAAATCACACGATTTCTTGTAAAACAATAAATATATTAGTCAGATTTTCGAACGACTATAGGCAAGTGTAATTGCTTTTACAGATTTATTGCTGTTATTGTTTTAAATTTACAAACATGGTATTTTGTAAGTTAAAAAAAATGTTTTATAAAAATGGGCTATTACTCCATATTTAAATATTTGATTTCATTGCGATGAAGATTGCAACCTTTTTACAAATTGAGCATTAACTATCATAATCATTTAAGAAACTGTCAGTAATCGTAATCGTAATGTACAGTAATTCTTGAGATCCATGGAAAATGGACATATTATAGCCGTCTGATGTTTGGTTTAAACTTGAAGTTTTCAAAATTATAGGGATGAAATGCAGTCCTATTTGGTATAATTTGGGGGAAGATTAAACAGCACTTCTGACTCATTTATCTATATTCTAGTTAGAAACGTTGTCTTCATGCTCCAGTTCATAAATAATTGAAGTGTGAGTTAAATTTCGTAATTTGATTTAGTAATCAATAGGTTTAGTCTTCGAAAAAGTTTTTTTGTGAAAAGAAAATAGCTAATGCTTTATGAGTTTTTTACTTCGTTTTTTCTTTGAAAGAAAACAACAACAACTAGAGATATGTAAACAAACACTGATCGCGAATTTATTATCTCATATGCATTTTAAAGGTGATTATTAATTGGTGCATTAAGATTTTCTCAGTTTTCTAAGTGAAACCCGGTTAGTTTCATTTCATCTGGACACCCACTGAATACTGAAGATCAATTTTAAATCTCCTTGTACATATAATACAATTTTTGTAATTTCCAACAGACAACTGACAGATATAGTTCTGTCATCCGCCTTTACGGAGCATATTCGCCGACTAGAGAAAATTTGTTTTTAGGCTTTTTGTTTTGTAGAGTAAAAATAAGATGTTTCCAAGACAGTAAAACTTTCTTTATTGGCTATCTCCGGCTAACTAGTTCCACATCTAGCCCGAAAAGTAAAATTATAGTAAATTCAAAGTTACACTAATCGGTAAGCTTTTCAAATTGAGCATTTATTTTCTTATTTTCGTTTATTTTGTACAAACACTTTTAATATATTCACACTCTAGTGCCAATGAATTCGTATTTGTATGGGATATACCTGAAAGGTGTTTGTTTCATTACGCCAATTCTAATTTTAGTTATGAAATGTTTACACACATGTCTTGGAACAATCAAGATAACAATCAATAAACATGAAAAAACTTGGAATCAATAAACATTAAAAATCTATCAATAATTATAAATTTCAGTAATTATATAAAAAATTACAAGCTAGAGATAGCTTCATTTCTTCTCAAATACATATAGTATATCTTTAATAAAAGCAAACTTAAAAAAACTCCATTAAATATATGTTCTTTTCCATACGTATTTTGCTGCAGGAGAAAATTTTAATTAAATTAAAAATTCAGATAAACTAGTCAGAAAAATCGCACACCTCTTATTTCTTGCATGCCCGAAAATTTAATCAAAGACATTTTTAATGGCACAGAAAATTTCCCTTTTGTCTTAAAAAGAATTAATTCGAAGGCAGTAAGTTCGAACTTATTGCGAAGCAGCATTGGGTGTCCAGAAAAAAAAAACTTTTTACTGTAGGCCGAAGGTTGATGACGTCAAAGCTTGGTGACGTAGGATTTGCTAGGCTTTCTTTATGTAGGAGGTGTTGATTAAACTTAGGCGTCTTGCTTCATATTAAGACAAAAATTATTGCTTACAGAACATGGTTAATTATATTCCGGAATTGTTGGCAGTTATGACGATAAATCGCAGACGCACGTAAAAAAAAAGGTGCAGAATTTTATGTTACCGAAAAAAAATTCCTGAAGATTAAATCTGAATAAAAACAAAATTTAAAATTTTATATGGACCCCGTACAGAAAAATTACCACTCAGTAAAATATACCTCAGACATTAATTAGATAATGAATAAAATTTGAGAAATTTATCCGTAAATGTGGCAGAAATATGAAAATAAATGTTAAATAACTTAAACCATATTTCAAATGCCTTCGAAGGAAAAAAAAATCATGTCGAATAATCGCGCTTCAGAGACCGGACACAAACTATAAAAGAAAACAATGATTGCATAACTACATAATATTTTTGCTATTCATGTTATTGTATAGGCCCTCAGCAACATTTTTTAACATAGCTCTGAGCCTTTTTATGATGAAACTCTGAAACTTTGTACGTCACCTAATAAATGTGTGGGGCACATTTAAAGACATTAGTTTATTTTACTTTTGATATTTATATATACGCATTTTCTAAATTTATTATCTATAATAATTATATTCTACATAACAATAAAATATATCTACAAAATCATGGTATATCACAAGGTGGTTCAGCATCCAGTTACCTTGCAGATCTATACTTATATTACTATGAGAAAGATTACACTAATACACATATCATACTTAAACGATATATAGATGATATCTTACTGGTAAATACTACTACTAATAATAACATTATCTTCCCAATAAAATATCCTTCTGCTCTGGAATTAATTAAAAATCATATGCTTAACAATTCTGCTAGTTTTTTAGATCTAAGTATCTCTATCACTCCTAGAAATAACCTTAGCTTCAATATATATGATAAGAGAAAAGATTTTAGCTTTAAAGTAAATAGCTTTACTCATTTTTCCTCCTGCATACACAAATCTGTACTCCGCAATATCATCTATAATCAGTGCTGTAGAATCAAGTTTCTCTGTTCTGAAGATTTTAAAGTCTCCAATTTTAAATCACTTTTTCTGTCAGCTAGACAATATATCTTTCCTACTAAGTTCCTAAAATCTATTATATACAATTCTTGATGATGATGTGTCTATTGTCTTTGTTAATTTACTGGAGATTGGGTGGGGTTTTGGTTTTAAGGTTGTAATTGGATGGATGGGTCGGGAGGAGGAAGTGTTTCTCATTAAAAAAAAAAGTAATATGTATGAAAACATTCTGAATGTGTATATGCATGCATATATATATCTGGGACAGAAACAGAAAACTGGGACAGAAAAAAAAAAGGGAGGAGGGAGTTACTATATTGTGATTATTCTGTCCTACTTGTGTTTTATAATGCAAAAACATTTTCTTTAATTATTAGATTAATCTTCTGATATAAACTAACTTATTATTCATACTTTGTCATTATTAATAATCATTATAATTTAAAAACAATATGTTATGTTATATTTAATTGGCTATACTATCTATTTTATTCAATAATTTTAAATTCATTCTTATTCTATATATATTTAATTTAATTAATATACCTGGATACTAATAAAGTATAATAATAGTGCCCTTTAGTATTTGACATCACCTTTTTATTCTTCTTTCCACTTTTACATTTTTATGTTGTGGCAACACCAGTTTTCACATACTACAATTTTTAACTTTAGCAACACGTTGTACTCGCCTTCCGTGTGCTTTCCACCACGGCAAATTGGTATGTCGATTTTTCAGTGCTATTTCTATTACTTTGATATCTTTTTGTATTCTTTTTTTATTTATTTATAGTAAGGTAGAGTCCTGAACGTGTGGAGTGAATATCTATTTTGATATGCCACACGATCGAAACCTATTACTACTTTGCTTGTTCTTAATTATAATCCACTGGTTGTGGCTTCTGACGTTGGTGCCAGTGGTTATAATTTCCGTTCCATTCTATTATCACATTGTTTATTGTACTTTATTTGGCTCAGCTTCTTTTTATTATTATTATCATTTTTTTATTTTTATTTTTTCCACTTATGGTTTATAATTCTTGCTCATGCTGTTATTTTTAATGCGAGGTATGTCATATTTGCAGTATATATTGTGATTTACTTATTAGTTATATATATAGTAGTATTTGAATAGTCTATGAAGTCTAGCGTTGCCGTGACCTATTTAAACTTTTGTGCATCCTAACTTAAAAAACTTAATAGTATCTTGACTGAATAAAAGCCATTACACATAGTACTGAACTGGCATTTCAATGCATTCAAGTAAAACCACTAAAAACACAGAAAAGGCAGTTAACACCTCGAGAAAACCTACCTTGAGGTCTTCATTGCTATTTGTTTTACAGGTCAGGGTATATATGCATTTTAACGAGAATTGATGACAAGACAAATAAATATCAAACATATACAAAATTAACAAAAGGAAAATGCATTTTGATCCTCTTTCACGTATTAGTATGAAGTTTCAGGATGGCTGAAAAATATTCTCTTGTTTATGTGCTACACGAGTAAAGTTTAAGCATAAATATTAAAGTTGGAATAACTTGTTGTTTGCACATACGGCTAAAACACACATCTGACGTAAATGAAGCAAAGACATTCTCTTTTTTTAAATGTTTTTGTCTTTTTTTTAAAGAATCTGCCTGTTTAGTTGTATTTTAATCGTGTTCATACCTACACTGATTAAAAATTATCATTTTGATTTTTTAAAAAAATCATATCATCTACAAGAGAAATTACTGACATTCTTACAATGTCTCTTTGCTAAAATGCAAAGATTTATTTAAGAACAAAAAGGACTGATGATAATATGTTTGTCAATTTTTACCGTAACTATTGCTAGAATAAGCTATAAGAAATATTTTGAGTATCTATACAAAATGCATAAATGATGGGTAGACGTCTTTATTTGTACTGAAAATATTGGCTGTAAAGTACTTAACTATTTACCAATAAAACTCATTAAGTGAAAATCAAACTGAATTAATAAAGCCGTGTGTAATAGGCTGCAGCATTTTGAAAAATGACATAACTGTTTAGTAGCTATACGTCTGACGTAACCAGCTTGAAAGTCAGTGAATCAGTAAAGTGGCGCATAAGACGTTAGCATATAACAGACAAAACAAAAAACAATATCTTGAAAGACTTTAACTAAGAATTATGCTGTGTCTATGGACTCTCAAATTCTTTTTTTAATATTATATTATTTACGATTCCTGTTTTATCTCGAAACTCTCTCTTTTAAACTAAGGCATACCACTGCCTCCTAGACATAGAAAGCCTAACCGCTGCTACGTCACCAAGCCTCTACGTCATCAACTGGCCTTCTAAAGGTGACGTCATCACAGATTAAATTTCATAAAGTAAAACTATTCGAAATTTCTGGTGAATTTACTCTCTCATAACAACATTTTAATGAATTGACATAGAAAAATTAGTATTACAAAAAAGAGCAGTTTTTAACTGTAATTAATTATATAATGTAATAAGGGAGTAAATCACAATGAATTGTTTTGTGTCACGAACGTATTTTAATTTTTATCTTTCACCTAAGATACTTTTTAATATTTGTAGCATTCACCAGAAATTTGAAATAGTTTTACTTTATGAGAATGAAAGTGTGGTGACGTCATTACTCGAAGGCCTAATGACGACGTCAAAGCTTCAGCGCTCAGGCTTTCTGTATCTAGGTGGCAGTGGGCATACGCGATGATCCCAATATGACACAACTATTACAAAAGGTAAATAATTTTTTTAACGGGCAATTTAATTTAATTCCTATTGAGAGCATTTACAGATTTTAAGGAATATAAGCCAGTTTTAAGCTCAATTCGACAAATTATAAACAAAAATATTCTTAAAATACTTTAGCAAAGCACAATTACCGTGAAATTAAAACCGATTTAAAATGTAAAAAATGTTTACATATTAATTTAACACAATATTACGTAAATATCACAAAAAAGTTACGTAGGTTATCTGTTAAATCCGTTTTATAGGTAACCTACGTAACCTACGTAAAGCATAAACAAAATAGATCACAATAAACATGGATTCACAAGCACATTGATAGAAAAACTTTGCACAATCAAGACATAAGCGAAAGCTTATAATAAAAAATAAAATAAAAATAATAAGGATTAAGTATAGAAAAAAAATAAAAGAATGAAAGGCAAAAAAACCTTTAAAAAACTAGGAAACGCAATTGATAGTAATATTAATTATCTTGAACTGCACTGCCCTCCAAAAATCAAGTTGCAATAATTTTTGAATGCGCACCGTTCGAAAAATGGCAGTA
The DNA here is from genome assembly GCA_038373885.1 of Cheiracanthium punctorium. Lineage (NCBI taxonomy): Eukaryota > Metazoa > Arthropoda > Arachnida > Araneae > Cheiracanthiidae > Cheiracanthium > Cheiracanthium punctorium. The sequence continues at coordinate 1,019,205 of JAWZYV010012130.1, forward strand.
ACAGTAAAATTCATGATTTACGTATAGGAATGATAGTAATGTTACTTTAAGAAAACTTTAATCTTACTTTTATGCAAAAACAACAGCCATCAGTTTTATGTTCATGAATTGAACACCTACATAGGACTGGGAGAAAATTTGGAAAAAATGAAACTTTTCGTAACTTCGTGGATGATGGTTCATCTACAATATTTGCTTTTAATTTCGTTGAATATATTCAGAAAAATCTATCATTGTCTAGGATAAGTGGTCTATCCTATTCGTTAAGGCGACGGGCGGGTGGAGGGATAGAAATGGGGTTGCAACAAACTGATGCTGCTAAACCTCCCAATTTGTCTGGCGGTGCGGTCCAACGGCTGAGGGATCAGTTTCAATCTTAGTACGCTGAGTTTAGGACTAACTGTGCCTCAGTTTGTTGTAGATTATTTTGTCGTATCAGGAACAGGAATCTCTGCTACTTTGGTGCGAAGTCGCTAGTGTAATGCAAGTCTCCATCCAAGACTACCAGTTTTCCGTATGCCCCTGAATCGATCACAGACAAGTGACTGTTTATGTTAGACGAGAGAACACGTTTCCTGCACGAGAGACACAGATGAGCCTACGTCACACAAGATCAAATCAGGGTGTCTGGTAATCTCTAGGGATGAACACACCAGATACAATCCATCCATCATTGCCGAAAGACGCAGTTACAGAATGGCGGAATCATGGCTCCTATAACTTCGTGTGTAAATTTTGTGGAGGATTTTTGATTGCCAACTCCAACGTCCGAGATTTCTGTCGAAGCTCACAATGACGCGTATGTGTTATATGGAAGAACTCTCACTAATGTGAAATACTGGGGCGGGATCCTGCCTACCATATAGGTAATAACTTCATTCTGATAGATGAAAATGTGTGAACTCATCGAGCTGTGATTGTTGAGAACTACCTTGGGGGCCACCTGAATTCAATAGAGCATGTGTGGGACTACCGTAGTAGACAAGTTGCTGCTTTGATTCCTCCGTTATAGCAGTTACATGAGCTCAAACTAGAGTTAACTCTTGTTCCGTCTAGAGTTAACTCTTGTCCCATTTCGGGGTCCGAAAACCTAATCGGCTGTATGGAAAATCAATGCCACCAGTGCATTGCAGTTAGGCATGAACATGTTCCTTATTAGACTACTTCTGAGTACACTTGAAACCAAATTCGTTTTATAATATATCATAAAAGTTTAAAGAGTACATAAAATATAAAATTAAAATTTGAGCGTAGGTGCCAAGTATGACGGAATATAACGAATCACTTTTTGTGAACGGTAATTATCTGTTCATAATACAGCAACATTAAGACCGAGCCGGTAACTATCTTGGAAAAATATTCAAAGAACTTACGGTTTATAAATAGCGGTTAATTATATTCCTTAATACTTGGCACCTGTGAATTTGAGAATCCTTATAATTTTCCAAGTTGTCAATCACAGCATCAATTAAAATTGCTGATGTTTAGCGCCTAAAACTATTTTAATAAAAACGAAACGAAAATAAATTTTTAAAATATGAGACTAAACGTAATTTTAAAACTTAACCCTTTTGCTTCCAGTTTATTTTACTTCATAGATTTTGGAAAATAATTTAAATTTTCGCTTTCGTAAAAAAGAAACATGACGCTTAATAAAATAAATTATTCTTTTCATATTATCAACTGTTAATATATCCAATCGAAATGAAGTAAGTTAGCTTACATAAAGAAAAAGATACATAAAAAATATATAAATTTAAACGAGATATTTTATATAAACACTTTTAAACGAATTTTTTTTGTGTGTGTGTATTTGAAAAAGTGGATCTAAGCAGCCATGATAGGCGGTACCCAATTTCAGTTGCGAAAAAAACTGTTGTGTGTGCAATTCGTCATAGGATGGGAATAAGTTAGTTCAAAAACGTCCCTTAGACGTTGCAGCAAACAAATGTATCTAAACTTTACAAAAATTTCTTTCAAAATTTTTAAAGCACAACATAAAACTTCAACACATTCTTTACAGTGTTTAAACATAACAAAAAATTTACCTGTATAATAAAACATGTTTCTGTTCCTCATTTTTTTATGAATGTTTTTTTCTTCAACACACACTTATTATAGAAATGAAACCTTCAAAGAGAATCGCTGTTGTTGGAGCGGGACCTGTTGGATTAACTGCGATCAAGAGCTGCAAAGAAGTGGGGTTTGAGCCTATTTGCTTTGAACAAAAAGATGACCTTGGTGGCTTATGGAAATACCGAGAAAACACCACTGAAGGAAATGCCTCAGTCATGAAAAGTACTGTTATGAACAGCAGCAAAGAGATGAGTGCTTACAGCGATTTCCCACCCCCTAGAGAATTCCCGAATTTTTTGCACCATACTCAAATGTACGCGTACATCACGATGTACGCTGAACATTTTGGTCTCACAAGATCTATTCGGTAAGAGAACACTATACATCAAAGAGGCAGTGTATTGCAAGATAAGCTACCATTTGTAAAGTTTTGTAGGTTTTTATATACAGTCTTCTTCCCGTCTTAAGGTTTAAAACACGACGTGGCATTGTATGAGAACGACTGTAAAAAATATTCAAAAACTATATTTCATTTTGTTTATCACCTATTTAAATTATTTGTTTTTGAAAATCAAAATAACATATTATTTATGCAAATAATGCAAATAAAGAACATTATATTTCAAACTGATTATATTCCAAATTCGGGTTGTCTTTGATTCAGTGCATTTTATCAAAAATTCAGCGGCCAATCGAAAAACGAATTAAATTTTAATTTAAGTAAAATTTAAGTTCTCCTCTAAGACAAGCCATTTTGAAAGGCTTTAATGGGATGCCTCATACCTGATGCAGTATTTAGTTACGAGTAAGAAAAAAAAACACATTATATATACGTATATAGAGCTGCCAACTGCTCCGTAGCATAATTAACCACTTTTTGCACACAGTAGTTTTTAAAAATGTTTTTCCAAAGCGATAATCAGCACACGTTTAGCTTCGAATTTTTGCCATAATTTAAGACAAAAATCACTGTTTAAAAAAAGTGGTCAGTTATATTCCGGAGTAATTGGCATCTTTCTCTCTCTCTACACACACACACGTATGCAGGGTGTTCATAACTACAGTTTCCGTATTCAGACCGGAATTCAGTGTAAACTGCTGTCCAGAATACTCTCCAGTTTGCAAAAAACCTTAACGAGGTCACTGGAGAAATGTCTGAGAGGACAACAAATCACTAACGGCCGTATTCACCAAACAATTGACACGTGAATTAACCCTAACACGCGTGTTAAAGTCATGGGTAAGATATCTTGCCGATGACTTTAACACGTGTATTTGGTCTAATCCTCGTGTCAAGTATTTGGTGAATACGGCCGTAACAGCCGGCTTTACAACGTTATAGTCGCTGATAGGCAAATACTCCCACTGCCCAGTGGGGTATAACTGCTACCACAGCTGCCAATATGTGCAAAATATAATAATAACCGCTTTTTGCAAACGGTAATTTTTTGACAATTTTTTCGGAATTAGAACTACCTCGCAAGTTTAACATGCAAATGTTGCTATTTTCTAAGCCAAAATTCAAAGTTTACGAATACAGTTAGTTCATTAAAGCCCCAGCGTCCTAATTTTAGACGGTCGCGAAGATTGCTAGTCTCAAAAATATAAGCATTAATTCTTTTCCTGTTTTCATTTCTTGAATAATAAATGTGATTTTAAAAAATACTCAGCGGTAGCATAGTAAAATGTGTGTCTTCCACTGTTTTATTCATGTTTATAGAAAAAGAAATGCGTTCTTCATATCCTACAAATGTGGGAAAATTATTGATCGCTTATGGCATCAACATGTGATAAAAAAGTCGGGTGCTAATGGGCTAATTATATTCCGTACATGTTGGCAGGTGTGTTCCATAACCTCTTTGTTTTCTTCGCTTGAGAATGTTTGTTTGTTTTATTCACACTCAAAGGTTAAAAAACAGCACCTGGAGGTCACTATTTGAACAATTTTTTTTTCTTTGAAGCAAATTTCTCACGCATGGTCTCTCATTAACGTTACCTGCAAGTTTCGCAGCATTCTGACCATAATTTTTGCTGTACACCGCTCTGAATAATAAAACTTTAATTATGAAGACCTTGTATATTTAAAACCCTCGGGATCCATTCAAGAAATTCCATATGAAATAACGTACATCGTCAGCGTAGTTAAGAACTATTAGTAGGACTGAAAAGTAATGTCATTTTTCCCTTGTGTGAATGCTAATAATACGAAATTTGACATTTATGTGAAGTTTAGAACTTAGGTACTCGATAAGAGAATTTTCAAAATTCTTACGCTATGTGGCTATTTCTGTCTTCCCTCTCTCTCTCTCTAAAACGTTTTCTTTTAAGTACTCCTCTCTATACGAAAGGAAAAATAAGATATAGCCATAAAATATTTTCTGTAAAGTGTAACCCACATTAATATCTAAAAATCAACTTCAGGACATTTTGAAATTCGGCTTTAAAAAGGATAAGTGGCCAACCTAGTCCTTATCCCTTATCTTTCTTGAAAAAAAAAAGCCAGCTATCTATGAAATCTATGCTTTAAAATAAAACAAATACGACATCGTTGTTTAGGCACAACTTGTTTGTAATAAAAAATGCATTTTATTTATATTTATTTATTTGTTTATTTGAATGCAACTTAAAAAACTGAGATTACTTGCCAATGAACTTACTACATATATCCAATGGTTGAATCTACTGAGATACTATGGTTAAAATAAATACATAGTTAGCCAAAACAATAGTAATGAAATGATAAAAAAATTAAATTGTTTCCTGTCTCTACTATTGCAGATATTGTTTGGAGGTAATTAAGGTTGTGCCAACAAAAGACCATGACATAACAGGACGTTGGATTGTTTCTGCCAGGAATTTGAAAACAGAGGAAGAAATAAATGAAGAATTCGACGCTGTGATGATTTGCACAGGACATCATGTCTATCCAAATATTCCGGATTTTCTAGGTCAAGAAAATTTTAATGGATCAATTATTCATTCACACAATGTAAAATGTTGTGAAAGTTTCAGAGATAAGACAGTTGTCGTCGTTGGATTAGGAAATTCTGGAGCTGACATTGCAGTGGAAAGTACAGTTTTTGCAAAGAAGGTAATTAAATAGATTCGCTTTTCAATCATACTTTTATACACATCACATGAATCTAAATAAGTACAAGTGTTGTATGTATTACAAACACTTAGAACATTGGATTTAGTATATATGTGATTCAATTTCATAAACATTAAATAATATTAATGCGAATTCTCTGCTAAAAAATTATGAGAACAGTTCTAATGTCATTTTTTTTCTCAGCAAGGAAAATACTTGGTGGGAATTTCGAAAATCACTGATGAATTGAAACCATTTTGCAGAGTTTATTTTGTGTAAACTTGGAATAACTCTCTGATGACAAACAATTTTACAAAATCCTCCTGTTTTATAAGATCAGCATTACATTTATAAAAAATCTTCACGTAAATATGAAAAATGCTTGTTTTCGAAAATTGTTACGAACTAATGAGTTCGCATGCAGTATACCATATTGCAATTTCAGAAAGCAGAACAATTCCGTGAACATTTAACAGTGGAAAAGGAGTGTACTTCTATGCCTAATTCTAATAGTTACACTGGTTAGACGCTTGCTTTATGAAATGAGTACATATACAGTCGGACCGCGTAATCCCGAAACCCGGTTTTCACGTCACCCTGGTTATCACGACGGTTTTTCAAAGTCTCGATTTTGTGCAAAAGACCAATTGTGCATATGCAACTCCACTTATCTCGACACTCTGCTTATCACGCAACTTTTTGGCAGTCCATCGAGAATCGGGATAACGAGGTTCGATCGTATTTACAATCGTCACTGACTGACTCGGTAACGCTGTAAGATGACGCCATTATTGCATACACAGCACGGAAAATTGAATTCGTAGCGAAGCAATCTTAACGAAGCTAACTATGCCCGAGCAGTGTAAGGGGCCAGATTTCAGCTTCTGGTCTGGAAACAGAACTTAGACTCAAACCCCACTCCTAACAGTGGTGTACTTTTTGTCAAAGGCGAGTCATTATGATCGTTAAATTGTGAATTTAGTTAATCATGTTATGTATGTATAGGGAACGTAAAATGAACTTACATGACTCAGACAAACCATCATACCTCCAAGAAAGAGAAAGAAAATGGGCCTGTCGCATGGTTGGGATCAGAATTATAAGATATACGATTTATTGAATGGAAATTGAAAATATTTACAATTGCTGCGACTTTCGCAGGGGAGCTACTCACAGCAGATTGTAAATATAAAGACAAAAAATAGCAGGATTTTGGTAAGCGGCTTAACAAAAGACTCAAAATTCCACATGGCGATCAACATCTGCTACAGAAAACATATCGAAGCAATATCAGTGACTTCAAATTTAGCTCTCCAAAGATGCCAAAACGAGAAAAATAATATTGGAACATATAATGTTTTCGAAACCAAGTAAGAAAAAAATCTAAAATAAATTCTAAGCATTAAAAATTAAAAACTAATGATGAACTTTCTATGTATTTTAATATTCAGAATTATTATTAAAATTACACCATAACTACATGACACTACATGACAACACTACATGAAACCGCACATGAAACACTATAAAATGGACTGAAAGGATGACTGCTGTTTGGTATTTTACACGGTGAAATCTTTTTAATTTAATGAGACACGTGTACAGCAATACATATGTTTACTGTAAATGTGAATAATCTGATACCATTCATAATCATTAATACCTTTTGGTCAATGTGATAAATTATTAAATATTTATCAAATTAATCTTTTTTTTTTAGAATAGCAAAGGATCCCTGGTACTATTTTCGAGCTGTCCATTACAGTGGTGATCGAACTCAATGTAATTTTTTTTCCCTTTAAATCAAATTTTGATTGGAATTCTCACAGCAGTGCCTCTTCGCCCTATTCCGAAAATCCCCTGCCAGTGGTTCTTCGCTAACCTTTAAAAAACTATCAATGACTCTTGCTACATCTTTGATTTACATCGAAATTCCTGTACCAGCGGTCCTTTGCTAACATGCAACATACATCAGTGGGTCTGACCACCTGATAAGCTCGAAAATATGTTACCACTGGTATTTTTTAATTCCAAAGGAATATCACTACGCCCCTTTGCTAACCTATAAAACAACAACAATGGGTCTGGTTACCGCTATGGGGACCTCATGTAAAATCCACTACCAGTGGTCCCTTGCTAACCTGTAAAAAACATCGGAGAGTTCAGCCACCTCTGTGTGTGTGTGGGGGGGGGGGGTCGTCGAAAATCTGCCACCAGTGGTCTAACCTACAAAAGACATCATTGGGTCTGACTACCGCTATTGTGGACAGCTGCGAAAATCTGCTATCAGTAGTCTTTTACTAATTTAACGATAGACGGTTAATTTGATAAATATTCAATCATTTACTATACTGACCGAAATTCAATGAGTAATTTAGCATGATCACCGGATTATCCACATTTAAATACTAGAATAATCCATAGATAAAATAAGACTTTTATCAGTACGTTGCTTCGAATTGGGAAAGTTTGCGGTTCAAACATTGGGTAATTAAAAGAATTCTTGACAAAAGTTTATCCAACTGTCTAATCCTGATATAGCTTTTGTTCGCCCTTTACATGAAAACGGCTCAAGCGAATGGACTGAAATTCATTAGCATGTTCGTTGGTCACTCAACATTAAGTATTAAAGTTGAACTTTTTCATATTTTGAGTAGCTTTTGAGATTTGCGAAAACTCCATAAATTTTTGTTTGCACATCACCTGAAAACGGTAGGAATGAATGGAATTTAATTCGGTATCACGATAATTTTTAACTCAAACAACAAACGTTAAATGTTTATAAAGTTTTGAATAGGTTTTTAAAAAAACACTGCACATTTTGATTGCATCAAATAACTGCCGAAGTTAGCAATTTTTTGTCAGAATAGTGTCCGATTATGAGAAAACATTTTCCCCGTGGAAATAAATAGATTATTAAAACTTCATCTATTGAAGCCAATCATTTGCAATAAAATGCAAATTTGGCAATTTTAAGTTTATGAAATTGCTTTTAGCTCAAAGTAGAGTACTCAAAGTGCAGATCTTTTCATATCATAATTTTGCTTCCTCTCCAAACGCTGCTGCACGCTTATGGTAGAACAATATTCTATGAAGTGGCTTTTGAAGACTGTTAACGATTTAGCAGTACATCCAAGAAGGTTTTTCTTCTTTATAATATCTCATAAAAAATATGGTTTTGGTTATATTTTGGTATGTTTCCAAATCAAGAAGATTGCTATTCGCTCCGTGCGAAGAACGGGCACTCAGTTAGTGCTTTTAGAAAATGAACTAATTTTCAATTGCCCAATATTAAATGAAATTGACTTTTTAATAGATATTTCGTGTATATTTAGTTAATGTGTTTGTTATATTTATCATTTTTCAACGGATGCTTAGGCTCTTTACATCTAATTAGTAAAGAACCTCAATAAACAATATAACCTCAGAAAACAAGAGCTGAATATTTCCAGAACATATGGAATAAGAATATTTCCAGAACATATGGATTCAATGCTAGTTCTGTTTACTAGCGCATATTTCAAAATACATCAGATGTATAAGTATGAAATCTGTATTTAAAAAATCAATTAAGGAGATTAGTATAAAGTATTAGGGTTACCAGAAAGTAAATTTTTTACATAGAAATTCAAATAAATAAATGTTTAATAAATTTTTAATCATAAACCAATTAAACGTAAACGTAGGACATTGTTAAATATTGAAGCAGACATTTTATAGACGATACTTTTCTTTACTTTCATAAAAAATGGCCTCGTTTTTACACGTCTACCCACCTTGGAATACAATTTTCAAAATGTCATGAAATAGTTTTTAAGTATTCGTGAGTATTGTATTTTGCAGCAAGAATTTTATGGATATGTGTTTTCTTCTTCGAGATCATGCGAGTATGTGAAAATAAAGTTTTTCCACCCTCCAATAGGTTACGAATTTTGAAAATGCTGTCCGATCTAGCACCCATCTTTAAAAGCTCACATGAATGCCAAATTTCGTATTATCAGCTTCAGTAGTTTTTGTTAGGCGAAACATTGACATACGACGAACAAGCGAAAAAACGACACTACTTTCTGCCTCCCCCAATACTTTATTCTATGTCTGCTCCATCGCTAATTACACATTTTGCCATCTTTTGGGTAATTTGTAGATACAACGCTAGTAAAAATCAGCTCTTTCATCGCGAACCATTCATCGAGTAATCTTTTCGTTTTATAAAGGTAAGTATGTAATGAATCTCTCTATTCTAAAAAAAAGTAAAGGCCGCTGTCGCTGTCAAAGCTTGTTGGCCTATCTCCTCCTAAACCGTGGGGATTTAAGTTTTGACTAAGGTGCCCACAGATTCGAAAAATTTCGAGAAACCTGATAAGCTGACTTAAATTTCGAAAATCGAATTATTTTAGAAGATGTTAATAAAAAACTGAAAAAACAAACAGAAGGGTTGCCAGATTTGGCATAAAATCATTCATTCCTTTGCAACAAAGCGTTTCTAAGTATGTAGTATCACGTGAAATTGTCAAACATGAAGTAGAAATACACCCATTTTGCGCCAAAATAAAAACTATATGAAATAAGTAACTCAAAATGTGTTACACAAAGTTGACAATTTTCAAATAGTAAGTTCGCTTAGACAACAGGAGTTTAGAATGAGCGATTCTTCGTTTTTCCAAAACAGAATAACTAATATCTTGAAAATGTAAAATAATTAAAATGCAGATTATTTTAAAGCCGGTTCGGTCCAGCTGGATTATTTGCTACCAGTTGAAATATTGGGCGGCGTTAACTATGCAATTATAGCAGTTATAGTACACTTTGGATATTTGCTAGCGCGACGATATGGTATAATTCGTGGTGCTAAATACGCCAATCTGCAAACGATGATGTAAATGAAAATATGGATAACGGTTTTCCAGTAACCTTAAATGAACAGTCATTATTGGTTGTGAGCATGTGTAAATCGCCCAATAATGAAAAGTCGCCATTGGTGGCAAGCTATGCTACCTGTTCTGTAGCTTTTATTAACTTTACATGTACGCAAGTCGCTAAATAATGAAAAATCGCTGAGTTTGGGTTCAGTTTGCTAACTACATAACAATTTTCGTAAAAGGTACGAAAAATGAGATCATTATTCATAGAAATAAATGGTTAAAATTCTCAGATGCTCAAAAGGTAGCCACATATTATACAGATGTTGTAAATACTGTTTAGTTAACAGTTTATATTGATTTTAAATAAAGTATTATTAAAAGATTTTTTTTTCCAGGTTTACATGAGTACAAGAAGAGGATCTTGGATATTTTCAAGACTAGGAATAAATGGCCGTCCATATGATATCGATTATTCAACTCGTAAAAACGCCCTTTTTAAGGCTTTTTTGCCCTACAGTTACACATGCAGTGGTATTGAAAAAGTCTTAAACCAAAAATTTGACCATTCTGTTTACAATGTCAAACCTACGCATAGAGTTTTAAGCGCTCATCCAACAATCAATGACTACTTTCCTAGCTGTATTCTCAGTGGTAAAGTGATTATTAAAAAGGACATAAAACGACTAGAAGAAAATGGAGTTGTATTTGAAGGAGAAGATCAAGCTGTAGAAACCGATATTATTGTCCTGGCTACTGGATATAACCTGAAATTTCCCTTTCTTAAAGAAACAATTAATATGAAAGAAAATCAAGTTAATCTCTACAAATTTACTGTACCTCCCACACTACATCACCATACGCTTGCTTTTATAGGATTAATTCAGCCTGTGGGTCCTTTTTTTGCCATTGGAGAAATGCAGAGTAGATGGTTTGTCCAGTTACTTTTAGGAAATATTAAGTTACCGTCTAAAATAGACATGCTAAAAGACATAAGATCCAAAGAGGATGCCATACTTAAACGTTATACAAGTTCGAAAAGACACACAATCCAAGCTGATTGGATTCAATATATGGACGAACTTTCATCGGAATTTGGAGCAAAACCTAACATGTTAAAAATGATTGTTGCAGACCCGAAACTATTTTTTGCATGCTTTTATGGCCCGTGTTTACCATACCAGTACAGACTCCTGGGCCCTTACGCATGGTCTGGTGCAAGAGAAGCTATTTTAGAGTACGAAGACAGGGTGTATGCTCCTTTTAAATCAAGTCAACTCACAGCAAAGACCCAGAGAGGAAATTTCATTGTAATTGTAACACTGATATTATTTCTTTCTGCCGGTTTCTGCTCTGTATTTTTTTCTAAATAAATTGTAATTTTAAAAATTACTTTTATGTTTTTAATCTTTTCAGAGCTTCACAACATGAGACCCAAGACCTCTCCTTTCTGTTTATAATACAAAAAAAGCACAAACTTTTAACACTTTTTTGAAAATATATTTAAACCGTGAGAATCCTATGAAACATTCTTTCGAAGGCCGCCTTGTCGATTCCCGGTACGGGCTTGCATGTAATTTCGTTCGTCCCTTCATAGGAGGCAACGCTGGTTCACGTATTAGGTGACTCCATAGTACAATGACTAGTAATCCCGGCCTTAGTAGGGTTCAACACCTATAAACGGCAAGTGCTCATCATTAGAGAGAAAGTAAGTCTTTTGAGGTGTGACAGCAATCCTAGTTAAAACTTGGGTATAAAAGCATTTAAGCTTAAATTGTAGCCTTGAACGACCCGCTTATTGAACCATGATGTATTCCTCATCCTATTTATTTCCGTTGTTTGATGTAGCTTCTTTTGAAATTGCGAAATTACTTCTAGTTAATTTCTGTTTTGACATATTGTGCAGTAGCCTGTTTGTTTGCGTGTTAACTTTTGCATGCATGCACTATGAAATAATTGTAGTCTGAAATTTATTTCCTTTCCACTTGTAGTTTTACGTGTGGGTTTTAAAGGGGTTTATTTAAAAAAAATATATTCCACTATTCATGCGAAAGCATTTGAAATTTATTCAAAAGAAATTTTTATTCCCGCAGGCAGGTAATTATTTTCTATGTCTATAGACACAGCAAAATAATTATCATTATAATGGAATGAATTTTCTGTCTAATGCAGTTAATTTCTTAATTGTTGTATTCTAGGTTCTATTTTTTTAAAGAACATGTGAAACATTTAATCCTTTATAGTTGTTTAAGGCTTAAATTAAATGCTTGCACTTCTTATAAATACTACAATAAATTGATTTCAATTCTATAAAATTAATACAGCTGTCATTTTCATGATATCTTAAATACTATTGTGCATCGCCCTATTTACTCGTGTGCAACGCGTATGCGCAAAGGGGAGAACGGATGGGAAACGGTACTGTACAGGGTTATGCTTCCACCACCAAAAGAGCAAAATAACACGAGAAAGGGAAAAAAAAATTACATAAGTGCTGTATTATAAGGAGCAACAGGAGAAACTATCTCAGATGTTCAAAGTTCTGATCAAAACAGTGTGTTTGTAACAGCAGCAAACGGCGTCTTCAACTTTTTCTAATTTCTGATTAATATATAAATCGGGATAAGTAATTTTCTTCGCCATTTTATAGCCTATTTATTGTGTAAACGAATACGGATAATATTCTGTCATATTTCCGTGTCAAAGATTTTATGTGTAAGTATCTTCCCTAGTCATGGATTACGATCGTTCGTCATATTGCTCCATTAGTGTCCTATCGCCATCTAGCTGATACAACTTTTTCTTTTTCTTTCTTTCTTTTTTTTTAAGAAAGATAAAAAAGAATTATCAATGAATTATGCTACTGAATTAGTTTGATGCAACTCCGCAAGTGTTTAATATATTTTATGTTAGCACAATTTGTGTAAAATAAAAGGTATTAAAAATATATTTTGTTTACCTTTTAAAATGCCCTTCGAAGTGGCATTTTTGGGGCCCACTAAAAGTTCCTTCAGCAGAGAGTTTTTGAAATTCATAAGGTCAAAAACGCGATCTAACCTGAACGAACGTTCGTATCACCCACCACCGATCATATGTGGTTCGACGCACAATTCCGTCAAGTAAAAAAATTCCCGGTGTTCTTTAAACAGACCTGGTACAATAGCCTCCGCTTTGTAACATTACATTCGTACTGAGTTTAATTGATTTTAATAAGAGGGTGATTTTTAAATGCTGGAGATCATTTTACCTCTTGCCCCCCCCCCTCACGCACACACTTCAAACTGAAAAGGAAAATGCAAAGTAAGACGATTTTAGTACTAAGTAGCTATTTATTCATTGAAAATTAATATCAGAAAATACCGCAAAAGCCCCCCCTCAATCTTCAAGGAAAATCGCGATGTATAGATGATAATAACTACTAATAGATGAACGCGACTAATAGATGAACGGAAAGTAGCAAAATGACCTGTCAGCGTCTTAGCGATAAATTTCTATTTGCGCACGTTAACTGTATGGGGCTGCATATCTTTTTACTGGTTTTGCTAGCAGGCGACAGACTTATGAAACTAAACTTTTAAAGGGCCAGGTCTTTCGAAACTATTTCTCTGTTTTAATATAAAATTACGAATTCTGGTGATTGTTCTGCGAAACAATTAAATTAAGAAAATGACGTATTATAATTAATTTAAGAAACTGAGTTTTTGGAAAGATTAAGAAAATATTCCGTACTTCTAAACAATAAAAATGTATGAAGTCAGTTTTCAGAGTTTTGTAGTAATATGAGTTGTGAAGGTCCTTCTGCTTGGTACGAATAAAATGACCATGCTATTTTTTCTTTCGCACTCACCAAGCTAAATGCGTTTGTTCTGTTGTAAACCATATGTCCTCTATGTCTAATTTTAAAGAAATCTGAAGTTAAGGAAAATTGTACAGGGTGATTCAAAATAGATGTTAAAGCGATGGAAAGATTAAGAAAAAAATTCCGTACTTCTAAACAATAAAAATGTATGAAGTCAGTTTTCACATTTTTGTAGTCATATGAGTTGTGAAGGTCCTTCTGCTTGGTACGAATAAAATGACCATGCTATTTTTTCTTTCGCACTCACCAAGCTAAACGCGTTTGTTCTGTTGTTAACCATATGTCCTCTATGTCTAATTTTAAAGAAATCTGAAGTTAAGGAAAATTGTACAGGGTGATTCAAAATAGATGTTAAAGCGATGGAAAGGTTAAGAAAAAAATTCCGTACTTCTAAACAATAAAAATGTATGAAGTCAGTTTTCACATTTTTGTAGTCATATGAGTTGTGAAGGTCCTTCTACTTGGTACGAATAAAATGACCATGCTATTTTTTCTTTCGCACTCACCAAGCTAAACGCGTTTGTTCTGTTGTTAACCATATGTCCTCTATGTCTAATTTTAAAGAAATCTGAATTTAAGGAAAATTGTACAGGGTGATTCAAAATAGATGTTAAAGCGATGGAAAGATTAAAAAAAAAATTCCGTACTTCTAAACAATAAAAATGTATGAAGTCAGTTTTCACATTTTTGTAGTCGTATGAGTTGTGAAGGTCCTTCTGCTTGGTACGAATAAAATGACCATGCTATTTTTTCTTTCGCACTCACCAAGCTAAACGCGTTTGTTCTGTTGTTAACCATATGTCCTCTATGTCTAATTTTAAAGAAATCTGAAGTTAAGGAAAATTGTACAGGGTGATTCAAAATAGATGTTAAAGCGATGGAAAGATTAAGAAAAAAAATTCCGTACTTCTAAACAATAAAAATGTATGAAGTCAGTTTTCACATTTTTGTAGTCGTATGAGTTGTGAAGGTCCTTCTGCTTGGTACGAATAAAATGACCATGCTATTTTTTCTTTCGCACTCACCAAGCTAAACGCGTTTGTTCTGTTGTTAACCATATGTCCTCTATGTCTAATTTTAAAGAAATCTGAAGTTAAGGAAAATTGTACAGGGTGATTCAAAATAGATGTTAAAGCGATGGAAAGATTAAGAAAAAAAATTCCGTACTTCTAAACAATAAAAATGTATGAAGTCAGTTTTCACATTTTTGTAGTCGTATGAGTTGTGAAGGTCCTTCTGCTTGGTACGAATAAAATGACCATGCTATTTTTTCTTTCGCACTCACCAAGCTAAACGCGTTTGTTCTGTTGTTAACCATATGTCCTCTATGTCTAATTTTAAAGAAATCTGAAGTTAAGGAAAATTGTACAGGGTGATTCAAAATAGATGTTAAAGCGATGGAAAGATTAAGAAAAAAAATTCCGTACTTCTAAACAATAAAAATGTATGAAGTCAGTTTTCACATTTTTGTAGTCGTATGAGTTGTGAAGGTCCTTCTGCTTGGTACGAATAAAATGACCATGCTATTTTTTCTTTCGCACTCACCAAGCTAAACGCGTTTGTTCTGTTGTTAACCATATGTCCTCTATGTCTAATTTTAAAGAAATCTGAAGTTAAGGAAAATTGTACAGGGTGATTCAAAATAGATGTTAAAGCGATGGAAAGATTAAGAAAAAAATTCCGTACTTCTAAACAATAAAAATGTATGAAGTCAGTTTTCACATTTTTGTAGTAATATGAGTTGTGAAGGTCCTTCTGCTTGGTACGAATAAAATGACCATGCTATTTTTTCTTTCGCACTCACCAAGCTAAATGCGTTTGTTCTGTTGTAAATCATATGTCCTCTATGTCTAATTTTAAAGAAATCTGAAGTTAAGGAAAATTGTACAGGGTGATTCAAAATAGATGTTAAAGCGATGGAAAGATTAAGAAAAAAATTCCGTACTTCTAAACAATAAAAATGTATGAAGTCAGTTTTCACATTTTTGTAGTCATATGAGTTGTGAAGGTCCTTCTGCTTGGTACGAATAAAATGACCATGCTATTTTTTCTTTCGCACTCACCAAGCTAAATGCGTTTGTTCTGTTGTAAACCATATGTCCTCTATGTCTAATTTTAAAGAAATCTGAAGTTAAGCAAAATTGTACAGGGTGATTCAAAATAGATGTTAAAGCGATTATCATTTAAACCGTAAGTGTTCAAAACATACTTCCAATTAGAAAAGTTCGTGAAATAAAGAGTAGCTCTCAGATATGGCGTTTTTTTTTACTCGGGGCTGATACATATTAAAACATGAAATTTAATTATTATACGGTCCCTCCTTTCCTATCACTAATATTTAGAAAAATGGTGCTCTGTGTTTAAGAAAATTAATTAAAAAAATCTCATGTCTCTAAGTGAAATAGTTAGCTAGAAATTTAATTTTAAAAAAAGGCAACTTACACCACTTTACCTGCTGTGTTGTCGCCCAAACGTGTGAAATTAACAAGTACAATTATACCTCAACTGATAGGTACTGCATTATGAAGTTATCGATATTTTTTTTTAGGGGGTCATCCACTGATTACGTCACGCTCCTAGCGAAGGAATTTCGCTAGGAGCGAAGTGTAATAGAGAATGACAAAGTAATGGTGTGGGTTAAATTTCACTAGAAACTTCCAAACATGCATAATAGGAAAATTCTAGCCAAAATTGGATTTCAGGGAGTAGCTTTCGAATGAGAACTAACATAAATTAATGTCAATTGAGAAGTAATTTTATTTTTATCCCTTTTGAGACATTCCCTTAATGTTAAGCGACAAATGCTGAAATTTTTAACTTGCGATATCTCAGTAGTTATTCCACACAGAAACATTGGAATTTTTTTAATAGGGATGGACGTGAGACGAAAAATAAGCGTCTCGCGTCTCGCAAAATAGCCTAAAAGCTTTGTCTCGTCTCGCAAAAATCCCTATATCGTAATGTTAAAAATGTGTGTCTCGTCTCGCAAAAAATCTGTAAACCTCTGTCTCGTCTCGCAAAAAAGTCGTCTCGCGTCCATCCCTATTTTTTAATTTACCTTTTTAGACATAAAGTAACATTTTTCCAAACATAAGCAATAGGAATGGAGGTATTTTAATATATATACAGCCCCTAGTAAAAATTTACAATAGCTGAAATCCACTCTTTATTTGACGAACTTTTCTATTTGAAAGTATGTTTCGATCACGTACGGTTTAAAGAATAATCCCGGTATATGGGCCCATTTTTGTTTCTTGCATGATATTGAATTTTACCAACAGCACTTTTTATATGGTTCTTCAATTAAAACGTACTATTGTTTAGGTATACGGACCCATTATTGTTTCTTGCATAAAATGGAATTTACTTTTTATATCGTTCTTGAGTTAAAACGTACTATTTTTTAGGTTCCGTGGAAATGCTTCATAACCAGTGTGTACCGTAAATTCTCAAGTAAAAATACATGCAAAGTTTCTAAAATGCTCGTGTTAAGTAAAAGTAGTGTAAGTCAGAAAGTCTGGTAACTTTTTCAGTCTGGAGGTATACAGATAAAAGCGATTATAAATGCCGCAATACTTGGTCGGAAATGAAAAATTAAGTATCGAAATTCATAACTCGGAATTTCGGAATGCAAATTGTTTACGAATACAAGTCACTTTCAAATACAAACAGGGATACACAATATCCCATAACTTACATTGTATGTTTACTGTAGAAAGTAAAATGTAATTAAAAATAATCTTTGCTGGAAAAAAAAAATCTGAATGAATTATATAATTTGTGCTACCCCCTTTTAACTTTGCTTAGAAAACCCCTTCTTTCTTTCTTGTCTTTTCTTTTCTTTCTTTCTTCTTCTTTTTTTTTAAGAAAACCCGTAGAAACTTAAATGTTCTTGCTTGTAAATACGTTGTATGTCTCTTCCCCCCCAGAAAATAATTAAAGAAAATTTAGTCGCGCTACGCTTATGTGTGTAACATGAAAGAATGATTTAAAATTATTTCATACTGGTTCTGCATCCACTACCATGTTTCTTGGATCCGTGGGAGTTCAGTTGTATCGCACTGTATCGTTACAAGTATGTTATGTCGCTTCCCTGTCATACTGAGTCTATAGTAGGAAAGGGAGATTTACAGGCATTGTTACGGATTTAGCAAACCCACGTGCCTTGACCTTGGCGATCGTTTGCTAACTTTGTAAAAAACCTGGTGATTGTTGCGACCCGATGCAGCATCTCGAATATGCTAGAATTTTCTGTATAGCTTAATTAGGAAAGACGATACGAGGAACCGTCCAGAAATTTCTCTTTGACGTCATACCCTGTCATGAAATCTATAAAAAAGATGAATCTTACGTTTGTGAGTCAATTGAGTTGATATTAACGGTGGTTAAGTTGTTAGAAGCTGAATGCTTTGGTTTCGGCTATTGCTGCTATTACTATTGGCGATTTACTGAATAATTGTGCTACTAATTTGCGTAAAATTTGTACTTTTTGGGGTACCAGTGCACAGTGGTGTAGAGGCGGAAAAAAAGTCAATTTTTCAAAGTCGCTTTTTTCATTGATCAAGTCCTCTATTTCATTGTAAATTACTCACACTATCGCCCCCAATAGTAATTAAGAGGTTAAAGCGTTCGTTTAATGCGAAATTAAAGCTGAAAATGGGTTAATTAGTTTTTTTTAAGCTTTGCAAGGAAATATTCCAAAAAATCCCTCTTTCATATGGCTTTTCCGAATTTTTTTTAAAGATATATATTTGTAGTATAGGTCCTACAGTATCTGTAAAAAAACAGAAAAGTTAATTTGAAGATGAGTTCCGACGTGCAAATCCGTCAAAGTTGGGATTTTTGGTGGTATTTGAATTTAGTTATGCTTTCAAATCGAGCTTCGCCTTCCTTTGGTCTGGCATATTTTTTTTTTCCTCAAAGTTATGACCCTAATGAAGAAGCTGTGAAAGTTCCAGACATCTTCTCACCCCTACTCGGTCACAGTAAATTTCTGAATCTACTTATATGTCCCCGTCGAAACTCATTCTCTCTGGGTGGCTTTCTCCGAAACTTCGCGTAAATACGGGTTAGAACCCTTTAGACAGTCTATCACGGAGGGCAACACACCCCCTCGGCAAAGATATTCCACGCGTAGATAATTGGTCGTAATACCTCATTTCATTTTATTCTCTCTGGCGGGAGCACCATCTGTTTTCCGCGCATTCGCTGTCTGCACGTTTTTTTTTTTTTTTTTTTTTACTTCTCAGTCGTATTGAGAAACATAGGGGAAAAAAAAGAAATGCTATAATTGGCAGGGTTTTGGGATGTTATTGCCTGGCAAAACTCTCACAAAGCTGAAAAGATGGGTTTCTACAGTGAAACCATCTCAGACTTCATAAATTAGGCAATTCATGTTTTTTTTTCCAAAATCGCGGTTTTCACCCGACTGTGCGGTGGTACTATTTTCTGGAATATTCTTTAAATAAAGCTTCTTTTCTAGCACTCCAGCTTTTTGAACTGTACACTCATTCTGCGATTTTTGGAACAGTAATAGCGTGACTGAAATAATATCATAAAAATGGAATTTATTTGACAGATCATTTTGTTATCTCACCTCACCCCAGTAGAGGATTCAGGGGAGGGGCTAGGGGGCTTCAGGCCCCCCAAAAGAGATTGCTAAAGGGTAACATTCTGCTTCATTATGCACTTTGAGTATGTAAGGTGATCATTTTTAATCATTTAGCCCCTCCCAAAAGTTTTTACATTGGTTTAGACTAAAATTTTGCTTTATTGTACATTTTGTTTGGGTGAAATAAGCTTTTTTCAAAATGTAGCCCCTCCCTAAACAGACTTTCTGGATCGGCCACTGCTCACCCTCGAAAAAATGATGATCTGGTGTTAAAAACGTGCGTTTAATGTATGATATTTTGTGTAGACTTTTTAAAGAATGAAATTAAAGATTGTTAACATTTAATTTACTTAAATAGATCATAGGAATAGGGTACCTTCATTTTGAAAACTGAACATATACCTGAAGAAGACGTTCAACTTCTTTACAATATAATATAATGAAACTATTTACTGTTTATTACGCATAATTTTCAAAAATCTCTTACGCAATCACGATTAGGTACCTAGTCAAAAGGTATGCCGAACAGCTTCTGTCTCATAAGTGAATCATGAAGTCGAATTCGAGATCATAAGGAAAGGATATTAAGTGCACGTAGTTACTCACGTATTCAATGTACCTTAGACTTCCTGGTGTTTTGCAATACCAACCGCAAAAAGGTCAACAAAGGTGAATAAACACTGAAAAAAAGTAAAAAAGTCTAATAGCTAGAGTTTTCATTGAATTCACTGACGAACGCGAAATACTTCAGTACCACTTTATGCTGCTTTATTATTTAGAGCATAAAAAAGACAACTATTGGTCATTCTGAAGTAAGTCAAAGTAAAATAAATGAAGTAAGTGCTTGTTAGTAATACTTTTATGCAACATTAACTCGATGATTAATGAAGTACCTTGATACATACCGCATTGTGTATTCATCAAGTCATTCTGACTTTCAATGACTCAAAATTAAGAGATTTACATAAGCAACTGAAGTACAACTAATATTGAATACCAGGGATTTCTATCAAAGTATCGTGGTACAGAAATTTGTTAAATAGATTGACAGTGCCAGAAATTTACCCTTGAAAATGGTAGAATACATAGTTTACTTCAGTTACGAAAGCTAATATTTTGTAAATGCTTAGAAGTTCATGACATGAATTTACTTTTACACATGTACAAATATATATATCCGGAAACGTTGTTTTTCCATATAATTTATTCCTAGGATTATTTTAGTAGAAAGAAATGACTAACTTATTGTAAGTGTGTGAGGATGTGGTATATGAGTGGAAGAGGCATGGAGCGCTGTGAAAGATGCTGCAATATAAAAATAACACAATACCAAATATTTATATTTTTAATTCGTTGTAATTTATTCTTTAAATTTATATGTATCGCTAATTACAATAATTTTACTAAATATTAATCCATTAACGGAATAGAGTGAACAATATTTTTTGTTAGTCGAAATTAAATTTATCACTGCATGCATCTATAAAAACTGGAGAGCGTGATAAAAGCGGTTGTCTCTTAAAGCTTTAATGTCTTTCCAATCTTCAGCTGATTGGCTAAAAAAATGCATTGAATTGTCATAGCAAAGAAGCTATTTGCTAAGGATGCTTTTTTTTCTCTCTCCAAGGAGATGCAAACAGTATAGATACTTCAATTAGGTATGTAAGTGTAAAGAAATGAATTTTGAAATTTTAAAGAAGAGAATGGAGAAGTTTGGCATAATTTTGTTTTGTATATCGAAAGTTACTCTGAAACATTGTAAGGAAATGTCCTATAAGACGGAGGCAAGACATATCAGACTACAGACTTTTTTAAATTTAGTTTTTACTTGGAGTTCCTCCACTTTTGTCGAAACAGGGAAGCAAACAGTATCACGTGAACAGCATTCCCATTTCACCCGGTGACAGCGAGATGATCAGTTTTTGTAAATCACTACCTAAAGATAGCATCGATAAAGAACTGTCCGAAATTATCATTTGGAAACTGAAGTTATCTTAATAAATGACAGGCGTCCTTTCACATCGAATGGTTCCGGAGCACGAGGGGCGTTTACGTTTACCATCAGTGCGATCACTTCATCTTGTCTTGGAGCGCGATTGAGAAGGTACATGAAATAACAGCGATTTTGTGATAATATTTCCTTGTTCCGGTGAAAAATCTAATATATTGATTAACTCAACGTCGTCGTTAACCATCTCCATTTTGGTTTCGTGATAGTCGTTTTTGTATGTGTAACCATGCCTCAATGTGGGCAACATAACCGTGCCTCAATCTTTCAAATAAAATGCACCAATGACAAGTTTTTTTAAATCGTACGTAGTTTGTTTAACTTTTTGAAACCAGACTGTCACTCGAGGTCAAATTTAACTCTCTGAGCTATAGCAGTAAAGAATATATACGTTTGTCGTCCTTTCAAGTATTATCTACGAAATTTTTAGAAATAATATACGCAGATAACAGCCCCCCCACACAAACAATGTACGAGACGATCTAGAATTAGATAGAGTTACTTTTTCAGGATTCGGTATCCATCTTTCGTTAGCCAAAGCAAATTTTATTAAATATTGCCTTTTTTTTAACAAATAAAACCTATTTTCAAGTATCTGTGCAGCACAAGGGTAAGTTTTTACATAAGTCTGTAAAATTTTACGTTAAAAATGTTTTATTTCTTATAAGGATATTTTGTAAGCTTTAAAACGTGATTTTATTCAATTATTTCCCTTTAAATATTAATTCTTAGTATATTTAAATAGTTCTATCATGATAAATGGGAACATTTTGAAGTTTGTAATTAAAAAGAATTATTAAAATATATACCATCCAAGAATTTCTTTCAACTAAAAACCGCTGTTTATGACATCCGAGATATGCGGCCGAAATAGCTTAGATCTGAAAGCGTTAAAAATGTTTGAATTTTTTATCTTCAAGAGACAAGTTCTCGTAAAATGCTGTTATTAAATATTATATAGCTTAATAAACGAGATTACGAAATTATGCTGCACTAAAACAATGTAAAAAAAAAAAAACATACTAAGCAACGGAAGTGTTACTCTTCAGATTTTAACAGAAAGACCAACTATGTACGTTTCCTATCTTGCAAACACGGCTGTCGATTTAATGGCGATTTTCTTCAGATGTCACGTAAATACACCTCCTACGGAACCTCTCCCCCTTTCTAGTCGGCATATGCCCCTTGTGTAAGCTTGCCATAACACAAACACTATCACAGTCATCTTTCAAATATTATCTACAAAGTCCTTTAAAAAAACATATAAATATAGCAGCACCAAAGAGAATTAAATATAGGAAACTACCTAGAATTAGAGGTACTTTTTGAGCATTCTTTAGCCATATTTCTTGTGTTTTAATATTTGTGTTTGTCATGTCTTCCATGTATTTTTTTTAAATCATGAAAAACTTTTAAATCATGAAAATGTCGCTTTTTACCGTTTAGACCTGAAAGTGTTAAATCTCATGCATTACAAATAAAGCTATTTCATATCATTTTTCTTTAACGTTTGACGTGACGAAATATGTAAATAGCATAAGAGTAGGTCAATCTGAAGTAAAAAATCTGAAGTATAAAAATCATATCTGGTATACCATCTAAAGATAAGATCTTATCTTGAAAGCGTGGCTCTTCATCTAGAATTTTGTGCGAGCTGAGCGATTTACTTAGTCATGATTCTGCTATTATATGGTAGATATTGTTTCTGCGCTCGAACGTCATGAATGCAAAGTCTAAAGTTCGATTCTGATAATAGGTAGAATTAAAAGTTAATGGAAACATTCATTTGCACAGAAATTTTCGTAAAATTAACAAATCAAGCGAGACAGAGAGTAAGTTTCTGTTTTTACAGTTTAACCTTTTATAGATTATATTTTTTTAGCTATTTATTTAATTGTGCCTGAAAGAAAGTGCAATGCTATTAAAGTATTGAAATTTTAGTACTGGTGTTTAATATAGTAATGTTTTATAAACTACTCTAAATAAATTTTCTTTACCCAAATAAATTTAGAAAAATTTAAACCAATGCACTAATTCGTAGCTTCCAACGCTTCCAAGTTTACCGGAAAATTTTTCACCACTAAATTTTACTGAGCAATTTAAGCATAAAAAAGGTCCAAATTTTTAATACAAAATATAACTGTTTAAAATTTGTGGTGGAAAATCTTCCGGCAAAATCGGAAGAGTTGGCAGCTATGCTAATTCAGCAGTCTTAAGACTTTTAAAGTAATGGAACTGAGAATTATCATTCTTAGGTATTAATAGAGAACCTTTGCAAAATTCAAAATGTTACTTTCGTTACTTAATTTTTTAATTGATTAGATTTGAAAAGCAATTATGTGATACGATTTCTGAAAAAAATTAAACAAAATATCGTGGAGCTCTAGAATTTAAACTACATTGTTTGTTCAAATAAGCAAATGTTCTAAATTTCTGTAATAACGTTTGGAATCCATCAAAAAAATTTACCTCTATACATAATTAAAAAAACAAATAGTGTGTAATGAAATGTTTAATTAATTATCAAAATTTTTTATATTGAATACGTCTTTCTAATTAACATCAAGGGAATTTTTAATACATTTTATTATTTTATCCATTCAAAGATATATTCTTTTATTTTAAAAACTGACGTTTGAGGTCCATACACTATAGGAAAAAGTTCTTAAGATTTTGATTTCTTTAGACTTAGAAAAAATTCCCGATGTTTACTCCTTTGATGAGTACTAAATTTATCCTAAGGAAAAATAGCGATATTTCCCCACGAATAATCTGAAATATTTTTTATCCAGTACAGTATGTATACCAAAATGCATGTTTCTACACATTGCATTAATTTATCGGTAATCAGTGATGAGCAATCTACCAATGCACCGTAAAGAAGCACACTATTTATTTAATGGTACTTGTTGAACATACACGATGACCAAAAAGTTGTTTCATAATAGCCTCAGAGTAACGATATTTAAATCTTTCTCTATTGAGGACGAGTCTAATATACTTCTTAATTAATATATAACTTGGAAAGCAAAATTGCCTACTCAAGTCACGTACCGAATGTCCAGTGCAATGAAGAAAGGCAATACTGTCAATTTTCCTCCTTGACAGTTTTTCAGTAGAAGCCGCATATGGGTCTTCTACTTTGTGATTGTTTTGAATCTCAAACCAACGTCCTGTGCATTTGTGTACAAAGAAGCCCACATGTGGCTACCAACCCGAATGCTCACGTATTGTTACAAAGTATGGAAAACACAAAACAATGTAGGTGGCTAAAATCAAAACAAATATTTTTTGTGTCCGAGGATTTTGAAAAATTTTCATATTTGTAGATGTTTGATAAGACTATATATAAAAGAAGTTTAATTTAAAAATACTTTAATCGCAATTTACCTCTAAACATTTTTTTCGGGCATCGGAACTTGAGGAAAACTTTCGAACACAATTTTTATAATTTACTATAGATCAGACTATACATAATTTATTGTATTGTGCATTAAGGGAAATTTACTTGAGATCTATCTGCCTAAGGAGGGCTGCCTCAGGCAGAGGATATTTTAAGGGTTTTTAACGCGTATTCAAATTACATCTGGAGAAAACCGCCCAAACTCCAGACCGTAATATCGATGGCCGCGCAATAGGCCCCAGTCTGTTTGTTATCTCCACACTTCAGCCTATGCATAATTTAAAGTGACTGAAAAACATACTTAACGCATCGTATACAATTAAATTTATAAATCCTTTTTAAAACTTTGCTGACGATCATTAGTATTTTCCTTTTCTAACTCCCATTTATTTAAAAATTTGACCTTGTGGTAATTAAAGTTGTGTGTGATGAAATAAATCTTAAGCCTCTTATGTCTATGGTAGCAAATATGCTACCATACTTTAAAAGTTGTTTATTTACAGGGAAAATGTTTAGAAATGTAATTTTGAAGAGATGAAACCATTAACTGTACCTTCAATTAATAATAATAGTAGTTTGGGTACACAGGTACCAGTATTAACGGATGAAAAGAATTAAAATATTTTAGAAGTATCATGTTTATACTCTTTTGTTCTACCTGTAAGATGTTCTACTACCGAGTTTTTCTATTTCAATAATATTTAACATGAAGAAAAATTAATAAGTGCCATTTATTTGTAAGAAAATATATGCTTTTTTACTATATACATTTTTTTTTCTTTTAAGTTTCATTTACAATATTTAGAAGAGTTTTAAAATCATAGTGCTCTACCACTGAAAATGCATATAAAATATTGCTCTTTTCACATTTTTTATGACAGTATTGGCCCGAATATAACGCGGTATTTTTTGACTGATCAGTTCCCGTAAAAAACCTCACTCCCGCTAAATTCGAGGCCTAAATATAGGATTTTTCTCATTATCTTAAGAAAAATTTCGGGGTCGCGTTATATTCGGGCGAATACAGTATGCTTAC
Organism: Cheiracanthium punctorium; assembly: GCA_038373885.1. Taxonomy (NCBI): domain Eukaryota; kingdom Metazoa; phylum Arthropoda; class Arachnida; order Araneae; family Cheiracanthiidae; genus Cheiracanthium; species Cheiracanthium punctorium. Next base: position 1,045,148 of record JAWZYV010012130.1, read on the forward strand.
GTTACTTGACTTAAAAGAACACCATTTCAACGAAAAAATACTTTTTTGCTTGGGAATTTCACACAGTTGGAATAAAAGGCTTAAAGAAACTTTTAGTCTATTTTGATTATGAAAAATAAAAGGATGTTTTCTTGATCTATAGAAATGTGCACTCTGAAAACGGTGGAAGGAAAATTATTTATACAGAAATCAATTGTTTTTGTTTCTTATAGAGAATCATAAAATTGGTTATGTCTTTTTAGAAGTATTTTCTTCACTTTGGCATAGCAGCCAACTATTCCGATTTTACCGGAAGATTTCCTATTAATAAACAGCTATATTTTGGATCGTAAATTTGGACTCGTTTCAAGCGTAAATTGCTCAGTAGAGATTTGTGGTGGAAAATCATCCGATAAAATTGGAAGAGCTGGTGGCTATGCTTTGGGCGCGCCTCATACGTGCGCTCCTGAGCCTACTTTGCGTTATTCGTAGCTGACGAGAAATACAGGCTGCGGTGCTGACATTTGGATCACACCCTTTTGCCCTCTAAGAGTCACGTGATTTAGAAGGTGTGGCCATCTTGGACCGAGATAATCATAGTAAGATGGCCACACTCGCTGGCGTCGTGAGTCTTCGAGGTGGGTGAGTAAAAGTGTGTGACCAAAATGTCAGCATCGCGGCTTGTCTTTCTCGTCAGCCACGGTGTTATTCCTACGGGCTGAAAATCTTAAAACATTGCATGCGGGTCACTAAAAGTAAGTTTCCCGACTTGCCTGACGAAATATACACGTTACGGCGCTGATATTTTGGTCACACCTCTTTTCACTCGAAGAGTCATATGACCTTGGGTGTGTGGCCATCTTAGTATGAGATAGCCAAACTAAGATAATCACACCCTCTAGTTCATATGATTCTTCGGGTGCAAAAGCGTGTGACTAAAATGTCAGCGCCCTGTAGCCTGTATATCTCGTCAGCCACGTTGATAATAGTTCCAACCTCATAATAAAAATACAACGACCATACTGAAATGATTTCTTCTTGAATACCAGCAATGAAAAATCGAAACTAAATAAAGTAAGAAGTTTATTTGTTTATTAACAAAGAACAGTTTATTTGTTTAAAAAAGGGGTATGTAGAAAATTAACAATTCAAACAATAGAATCTAAGAATAGAAAGTTTATATGTGTGCTTTACTGCAGACTCGGAGCTACATTCATTTAAGGTGACATGCAACTTCAATTCTGTTTACTTTCTGCTAAAAGCCGTCCGCTTACAATGCGCTAAATTATATTATTTATCAACAGGAGAGGTGATAGTTATTTTTCTTTTCCCCAGCTAAATCACTTCCTTCAGTCAACCGCAGGCAAAGAACAACAAAGGAGTAGTGATAAAATCACTCAAATTAACTGGTGTTCAAAACATTAAAAAAAACCACCATAAAGTTTACTTCAACAGCCATACAGCTGTTTCGAGCAAATTTTTTTTTTTTTTGCCCTTCCTCAGTGGGAATCACCTGAAGGTAAGAACGGGGAACTGAAAAGAAAGTAAACAGAAACACAAGCGACGAACAAGTCGTTGCCAAAACAGAGGAACTAAAAAGGAAGAAACCAGGAAAGGGAAGAAAAAGGGGAGAGGGGAAGAAAGGTAGATAAAAGGGTAAAGTATAGAAAAAATATTTTTTTTCCTTTTTTTTATAACAAACTAGTAGGTCTGATGGATTTGGTTATTTTAAAATAGCTTCATACTTGTACTGAATTTAACTAACCACTTTATATAAACTGTTATTGCTTTGAATATTTGTCCTAGGATTAATAAATAGCCTATACGTTTAACTCAGAAATTTTGCTATATTCTAAGCCAAAAAAAAAAAAAAAATTACATTTCAAAAAGTGGTTAGTTATATTCCGTACATGATAGCAGATATGTTTTAGGAAAAAGTACCTTTTTTAGTAATTGTTCCTTTATTTTAAAAGAATATCTGTCTAATGATAAGGATAACCGGAAATGTGCATTCTACTCATTCAGTTGTGTTTCTATTCATTTTAAGTAATTGTGTAATAAAATGAATACGAGCTAATCGGGGACCTCACTAAAAGGACGCATGAAAATGCAAACTATGCACCAAATAAAAGAATTCAAATTGTGCCAATGCATACTACATAAATGCATAATAAATGCACACATACATACATAATTTCTTTCCTTTTCAGAAATGGCAATTCCTAAGCGAGTAGCGGTTATTGGTGCAGGTCCAAGTGGCCTGGCAGCAATAAAATCCTGCAAAGAAGCTGGATTTGATCCAGTGTGTTACGAAAGAAATGGGGATCCAGGTGGACTTTGGCGGTATCACGATGAAGACATCGAAGGAGTAGCATCAGTTATGAAAACAACTATTATTAATACAAGTAAAGAAATGAGTGCTTTCAGTGATTTCCCACCTCCAAAAGAATTCCCGAATTTCATGCACAACAGCATGATGTATAAGTATTTTATGATGTATGCCGAGGAGTTTGACCTTTTGAGACATATCAGGTAATTGATATTTCTCATGTCTATACAATTGCTTAAGGAAGAATATTTTAATATCAATGTAAGAACCATGAGCTCCTTATTTATTTGTAGACAAGACCGTTCTTCACATTAAAACAAGCCAGGTGTAAACATTATTGGAGAGGCATAAAATTTAAAGAGATCTATATTTTATTTTAAAACAGTCAAATTAAACATGTGTTACAACCGCAATACACAACTTTATCCGTAAATGGGAACTTACCAAACTATAGTTTCAATGTTCATGCCCGCCTTGAAGTACGCGATGGACTTAAGTAATCGAATGTTTAACTAAAACTTTCTAATCAGTAGTGACAATTTATTACCCTCTGTCCACCAGTGTGTTTTAGTTTATGAAATGAACTGCATGGAAAATTTTGATTTAATATGATAACAATCTCTAAAGTATGCATTGTAAACTTAGTTTAACAAAAACAGATAGACAAAAAGAAAAAAAAATCACTGTCGGTTAAATTTAATTAGAGAAATTTACAAAATAGGGGGAAGACAGTAGGCTGTTAAAGAACTGAAAGGTACTCAAATCTCTAAGGGCGTAGAAAAACTTATCATATTGTTAAAAGAAACTGATTTGAACGTAAATGTTGCAATCACAAAACGAATTAGTGACCAAATAAATAAATAAATAAATAAATAAATAAATAAAATACATTCCTGGCTGAAACTTTTACATTTCACAGGCGTTTCCACAGCGAAGGGATTTTCCCGGCTCTGATGGGCATCATCATTAGAAGGCCCACGAACTTAGCTCAATATGATGGTTATTGGATGGCTCGGGACTTGACACAACATGCGAATATCAAACAAATTAAACTATGACAACCCCAAAGCATTAGGGGAAAAATTCGCATTCGGATCTTTACCCCATCGTCATAGCTGCCAACTGCTACGGAATGTAATTAACCACTTTTTGTAAACAGTATAATTTTTAAGTACTTTTTCAAAACAGTAACCAGCTCCTTCGCATAGTGCAAAAAATATTCTATACTTTAAGCCAAAAGTTCTTGTTTAGGAAAATTGGTTAATTATATTCCGTAGTAGTTGGCAGCTATGTCCATCGTACATGCGGATTCTTGCCGCATTTGATGAAGAAATGAAAATTGTTTTCCTGCGGTTTTGTCAAAAGTCGTATCACTTGAAATATAAAGTAATGAGATCATTATTAAGTTAGCTTCGCTTACAAAAAAACCTTAAAACATAAATCTGTAAATTGCGAGTAAAAAAATAAATTCAAAAATTTTAAAAACTACATCAAAATAAGCATAAAAGTAATTTACGTTATAGTATGAAAACTGACAATCGCACATTCGTGATTCTTTGTTTGCAAAACCAGTGTCATCTAGGAAACTTGCAAAAAACTCAGTGTGGGTAATTTAAATTTCTAAATAATAAAAAAAAGCATACGGATTTTTGACCCGTGCGGACCTTTACCATAGCTGCCAACTACTACGGAATATAATAAACCACTTTTCCTGAACAAGAACTTTCGGCTTAAAGTATAGAAAAAATTTTGCCCTGTGCGAAGGAGCTGGTTACTGTTTTGAAAAAATACTCTAAAAATATACTGTTTACAAAAAGTGGTTAATTATATTCCGTAGCAGTTGGCAACTATGCCTTTACCCCCAACTATCCTAACCAGAAATTTTCTCAATAAACGGGTTTTCAAACGTAAAAAGAATTTTTCAAATCGGTCTCGTAGTTCTTGAAATTAGTGCGTTCAGTCATATTTAAAAACTCTCCAGCTTTATATTTTATCATATATAATATATAAATTTCAACTTTGATAAGAATTCCTCAATATCTAAAGTGTAAGGTTGATTACTTTCTGATATTTGAATTAACTTATTCCTTAAAAAAGTATGTCATTGATTAAAAAAAATTAACTTTACTTCTCTTTCTTTCATTCTTGACGAAGAGTGATTAGATTTAACTTTTGTGGTATGTCAGCGAAACCCTTATTATTTTTAAATCTTTCAACTTTTGTTGAAGGTTTTCACAACCTTCACAATACAGCCGTAATTACAGCAGTGAGTTGGAATTGTAAAAGGTAGGAGTAACAATCGATAATAGAGGTTTTCAAATTCGAGCCTCATAAATAACAGGAATTTATTGTCATTAAAGTGACTATATTTTTTCCTGGTTTGGGTATTACATCAAATGAAAACAGAAAATACACGCTAGGCGTAATGAGAGTTTTAATTTTTCAGACCTTTAAATAAAAATTAAATTTGTCCTGTGATTTCTCTGAGTTTCAAATCCAATTTTCAGTTCCTTGTGGCTTTGAATTTTTTTTTACAAACCTCTGTATTTTGAAAAAAAAAAAAAAAAAAAAAAAAAAACGGATCAATGCACTTTACATTTTTGTCTAAACACTGTATATTTTTGTTTTTCTCATATAATCATACAAACTTAAAAATTTATTATTATATTGTTGTCTTTTCAAAGATCCTGTTGAAAAACTTTGTTAAGAACTTACGTCAACTTCAATCAGAACATGAGTAATTCTTTCATGCTCTTTCAGACGAAATATTCGGCAAATTTCCAACTGAACGGCTTCCTGTACATAACTTGATGATACAGGACAAAACACATGTAAACTGTAGTAAAACCGTTATACTAAAAGAACAAAAGTATTAGAACCGCTTTAAAATGTCGCAACATTGACCTACGCTAGTTGGCTATTTTAATAAAAGAGTAGGGACTCTATAGTAAATGTCGCTAAGCTCTGACAGGTGATAAAGAAATGCTTGATTATTTTTATTACTTTTTCTTTTAAATGATACGTTAAAGATACGGACTAGCAAGTTATTTGTCGAGCTAGAATTCATTTTATGAAAACTTTTCGGAATACATCATGTAAAATTGTTTTAAGCAATTCAAATAAGTGTAGCTCTACCTTTAACTCAGCCTCTGCCACAGTCGATTCCTGGATGCATTATATTCATACCATGCGCCATACGGCCAACTCTAAAATGTATTATTCGCAGAAAGTGACAACAGAAAATATGTGATATTCATTTTGCGTTTTCTATGACGTTTAGTTCGATAAGTGTTAGTGCTGAAATTACTAGGTCACCCGGAAATGTGCATATCTGTGCATTTATTAGTATTTCGGTGCTTACTTTATACTTGTTGTTCCTTTAAAATCCAAATGATACATGGAAGTTTAAACATCGATTAGAAATAAATGGTTCTGAGCATAAGTTAAATATTTAAAATTAAAATGTCTAAGTTTTTTCTTACTTCAAAAATTACTGACTCAAATCAGGAGGAGAAACATCCTTTTTAAAATAGATGAAATCAAAAAGAACCCATGAAATATTTATCCTCAATCAGCTGCCGTCAAAAAAGGGTCTCTAGATCTGTGGCACGCGATGAACGTTTCGATCGTCCGCCATCTTGCTGGTAGTTAAGTCGAGCGATGCCAGCGGCTTCCCTTTTTTCAGCATTGGGAAAGGGTTGCGCCTTAAAGGCTTAATCTCAGTATCTAGGAATATTTTAAGAAGAACCATCCTTAATTTACGGTTTTATATTTTAGGTACCATTTAGAAGTGATTAAAGTAGAACCCACTAAAGATCACGATGACACTGGACGCTGGACAGTTTCCCTGAGAAGTTCACAGACTTTAGCAGTAACGAAAGAAGATTTTGATGCAGTTTTGGTCTGCATTGGACATCACGTTTACCCTAAGATCCCAACTTTCCCCGGCCAAGAGAAATTTAGAGGCACCATCACGCATTCACACAGTGTGAAAAGTTGTGAGCAATTTAATGATAAAAGAGTGGCTGTTGTGGGAATTGGAAATTCAGGTGTAGATGCAGCTGTGGACTGTACGTTCGTCGCAAGTTCCGTAAGTATTCCTCCAGTAATATAGAATAGTATGATGAGGTACATAGTTTGAAGTACAGATAATTTTGCACAAGTTTTTGCTCAGATTTTGTCTGTGCTGTAACAGTAGCTACCATTCTATTTCTATTACGTTAAACCCAGAAAATTTTTTAAGATTTTTGATCACGAAAAACTTAAAGCGTTGCTTGTCGAATGTTTCCCTTAGAAAACCTTTAATGGGAATTCAATAGTCTTTTTTGTGTTGTTAAAAGATGCATTTATATTGTCTAAATATATTACGATCTTTAAAAACGATTATTTACGTGAGTTATTTATAATAATGTGAAATATTTAAAAAATATATTTTTACGTTTGAAATAAATAAAGGCTCTGGATTACATTAATAGTTAAGAGATTCAAATATTTAAAGCGCACTCCTGGAGAAATAAATTTAAATGACATTTTTCTATTTCAAAGAATATAGAATGTGAGTAGTAAGCTAATTCTCCTTACAGCCTGTTTCCAATGAAAAGTTCATTTAGGCAATTAGTCTTAACAACAGCTCCCATAAAAATATTGAGAGTAGAATATCTTTGCAAATTTAAGGTTTTCTTTTTTTATTTCACAATTCTAATTATCTCTTGTTTTTAGGTATACTTGAGTACAAGAAGAGGATCTTGGATTTTCTCACGTGTTGGCCCAAATGGTCGGCCGTATGATATGGATTTTGTGAGTCGCAAGAAAATGTTTCTCCAAAACTTCCTCTCCTATGATACAGTATGCAGTACCATTGAAAAAAACCTGAACGAGAAATTCAATCATGAGGCTTATAAGCTCAAACCGAAACATCGTGTTCTAAGTGCTCACCCAACTATGAACGACTTTTTGCCAAACTGCATTCTTAGCGGGAGAATCCTCGTCAAAGGAGATATTAAGAGGTTTGAAGAAGACGGAATTGTTTTCGATGGAGAAGATGAAGTGACAGAAGTGGACGCTGTCATCCTGGCTACTGGATACATTATAAAATTTCCTTTTCTAGGAGACTTGGTGCAAATTGACGACAACAAGATAAGTCTGTATAAATATGCTATACCTCCTACTCTGAAACATCCCACTCTTGCTATAGTAGGATTAATTCAACCAATCGGACCAATATTTCCTATATCAGAAATGCAGTGTAGGTGGTTTGCACAACTACTTTTAGGTAATGTTCAATTGCCATCACCCAAAGATATGGCAAAAGACATTCAAGCAAAAAATGATGCGAATGCTAAAAGGTATGTAGGTTCTACAAGGCATACAATTCAAGTGGACTGGATACCTTTCATGGATGAGCTTGCGTCTCAAATCGGGGCCAAGCCCAATCTGCTCAAAATGGCTTTCACTGATCCTAAGCTATTTTCAGTTTGTTTGAATGGTCCGTGTTTACCTTACCAATATAGACTTCAAGGACCTTTTGCATGGTCTGGTGCAAGAGACGCCATTTTAAACTACGAAAGCAGAGTTTTTGCTGCTTTGAACTCTGAAGGAAAAGTGATTCCGAAACCAAAGGAAGGAATTTTTGGAAAATGGTTATTTGTAGCTGTTCTCGTTTCAGGTGTTGTTATTATCAGGAAGAATTTTAATGTTTTCCCGACAAACTGCTTTTCACTTAAATGACTTTTAGTTGCAATGTATTAAAATACTTTGCTAGATTACATTTTAATCAAAAATGTAATTTATTTTCCCTATATTTCTTTCGGATCTGATAAAATGTATACAGTGACTTATTGTTAATAAAAACCAGGATAATCATGCGCAACCGTATATGATGGTGCATTTGTATTGCGCTTTTTGAAAAAGATACTAAGAAATAGAACTTAGGGGACTGTATATCAATTTACAATGTGATAAATTTGAGATACACACACACAATATATATATATATATATATATATATATATATATATGTAATGTATAAAAAGTTAATTTGGGTTTTACTAGTTTGGGTATTGTACAAACCGGTACTTTCACTCTAAGTTTTACTTTCCTGTCATACTTGCCACGCGCGCTCTGGAGCTATGTTTTATTTATTTTGTTATTTGCCAGACATCAGGCCGTCGATTCTGAGTTCTTTAGATGTACACGTGTCCTCACGCCCTTGTAGGCCCGGATGCGGGTCATGTTGGTAAATGTGTGTGGTTCGATCAGAGATAAGAGAGAGGAGGAGTTGTGTCTTCGCAGACCACGTGGTGTGGTAAGCGTAAATACTCCTGCACATCGAAAATCGAGGGACTTCTGCCACTGGAACTGTTTAATGAGTCCACGCTGATTCTTGTACCTGTCTCCCCTCCCCTCTTCTCATTCTAAATTGTAACTTAAATGTAATGTTCAATAAACCATATTACCTGCCTTAACTCTGAAACTTTACTTGAAATATCTGACGTCTCAAATATATATATATATATATATATATATATATATATATATATATATACATAACCGTTTTAGAAAATAACATTCAAGACTCCTTTCTGTATGTTTATATTACATGAAAATTATCTATACTCATTTTCTTTTCTAAAATCAAATCATTCCTAAACTTCAGTTGTTGCTAAGTAACTTTCATGCTCGTATTGATCAGATGAGCAGAGGACAGCCCCTGACTCTTAGTAATGTTTGTGTCAAAAGAGTTTAGTAATGTTTCTGTTCTCTGGTGAAGAGACTCTTAGTAATATTTCTGTTCACCTGTGTAAGAGAACCTTTAAAATACCCAATGAAAATTTCGAAATAAATTAGAAACTGATCCTACCTATGTGCAAAAGTTTTACAAGGAATGTAAGCCCATTTAGATAAATAGCAATATGTTATTACTTAAAGATCCAGAACAGTACAACAAAAACATCACATTCTGTAACATTATTCTAACAATTTTAATACTAACATTATAAGGCAGTAAGCTTAAAGGTCAGTTGATTGGAACACCGTCAGGTAAATTATAAATAGAAAAGTTATTTATTGTAAAGAAATCGTAAGCAAGGTACTCGGCTACTTCAATTAAATTGAAATTGTAATTTCAAGTTAATATTTTCGATTCGTAATATAATTGACAATTGCAAATTATCAAAATAGTTATTTTAAATATTAAATTTCTGAAAAAAAAGTCTTCAAAGTTATCAGTAAAAGTTTGTTTATCACACAACCATCTACAATGCATTGCCTTAATCGTTTTGAAAATTCAAATATTGAATTACCGATTTTAAATTAGACGAAATGATAAATAATATTATATTTTATATTTTCATTACAAAAAATAAATAAATCTAGAAGCATTATCTTCATCAGAAATAATATTTATTTTTATTCTTACAAGCAAAATTGTTGTAAGGCGAAAAATTGAAAAACTTCTCACACATGTACCGTTCTAAATATTTAGACAATCTCTTAAAAACTGCGCCAAAAAGAATTCGAAATACCTCCCGAGATTTCGTAGAAGGATGGTGAAAATTTATAATTAGTGTAACTGGAAGATTTTTTTTTCGTTTTATAAAGTTTAAATAGGGTGTTGCCGTTAAAAAACAACCGAACTGATGTATAATTAAATACGAAGACGGCCTCTTCTGCAGATTGTATAAACTGGAAATTAAAGTATACGTTTTTTGCAAAGTAGTAACATTCTTTCCTGCACAATGCTCGGTTTTCTTTCAATGTTCTTGCTGTATCTCCACAACACATAGGTCTATATATAGTGGGACATTGTTCTTCTGTACCCCCAAGAAGTCATTTTAAATCCAAACTCAAAAGTTTGTACGAAATGTAAGAGTATACTAAAGGTAATTATATATACACGAATGCAGCTAAAAAAGCTTACACTTTAAATTAAAGCAAATGTATTGATTATTGGATGATAATTTACTGTTCAAATAAAAAAAAGGTATGTCTGATTTTTCCAGCAGTGGTAGTTTAAACACAAAAATGGCTGCAACTTCCCTACAAGGTTGAATTGTGACAGTGATTAGTTTCTACAGTATTGCAATACACGTTAACTAAATTATGGATTTTTTTTCTTATTTTTGAGCTTTTGAAACACAGGAGAATATCTATCCTACTATGTCCCGCGTCCCATGTGTCCCCTTTTTCCCTATTTTATTCACTGTTAACATAGCTGCCAACTTTTACGGAATATAATTTAACCACTTTTTCTAAACAATAGTCTGCGGCTTAAAATATAGCAAAATTTCAGCGCTCAACATGTAACCTGACTACTAAAAGAAAAAAAATGTTCAACAAAATTTGATGTTCACAAAAAGTGGCTAATTTTATTCCGTAAAGGTTGACAGCTGTGGTTTAATGTAAGCTCAGCATTTTCCTATTTAAATGTTCCAGAAATGATACTTTTACAATGGCTGCCACCTTTTCGGAAATAGTTAACCACTTTTAATAAACAGCATGTGTTTTGAATTTTTTCTCACAATAGTTTCGAAGAAACTAACATTCAAGTATTTGAATTTAAAAAGAATTTGAATTTTAAAAAAATCAAGAATTTGATTTTTTTCTCAAAATAGTGACAAGCCCACACGTCAGACTCATAATATTTGCTACATTTTAAGCCGAAAATTACTGTTTACAAAAAGCGGCTATGATTATATTTCGTAAAGGTTGTCTGCTATGCTTTTATAATATCTTAACATGATTAATTTTCTTTTACGGTTGAATTACCAAGAACTTTGCAGCATTTTTTGATCACGGTACAACACTTGTGAGGACAACTTTGAATAATTCTGTTATTTATCACTTAAATATTGGATGTAAATGTATACCCTTTAAAAGCATATTTCTTGATATACATTTTCACTTGCAATTACTTGACACACTTAACAGTTCAATTACAATATATTACATGTTCATGTTTTCATGCTGAATGCAGTAACTCTTATTTTAATTACCAGTACTTTAATTCAAAAGCCCTTGAAAAGATTAATTTACCGAAAATTAGACCAAAGTAGAAACTGTTAGCATATAGCTCATGTGAACACATGGCGATGGGGTTTAAGGCTGGTCAATGTCAAAACTTCAGAAACCTAATTTTTGATAATATTGTATCGCAGAATTGCGATTAATCGATAATTTTCAATTTATTTTTTAGAGCATGATTTCCTTCAGTTCTTTACAATTTTTGGCATAATTTATATCTTAGGTGATTTAAAAAAAAGAGAAAAAAAAACTTCAGGCGTCGCAGGATTTTTGAACATTTTACACACAAAAAAAATATAGCTGTACTTTTCACTTTTCATTAACAAAAAATTAAACTGTGAACAAAAAATTCCAAACAATATAAGCCGATGATCCGAGTAGATGGTTATTACATAGCACCGAATGACTTAATTTTTTCCTCAATCTTTCATAACCTATAACACAGCTGCCAGCCTCTACGGAATATAACTAGCCACTTTTTGTGAACAGTAATTTTTACGTGTAATGTTTGTGAAAAGTGACCTTTGTTGTATATGTTTACTATACTTTTCCTGCAGTTAGTAACCAGATTGTGCGCAAGAAAATTTGCTGCATTCTAAGCCGAAAATTTCTATTTGTAGAAAGTGTTTAATTATGTTCTTTAAAGTTTAAAAGCTACTGTTATAAGGTTGAGCTTTTGCAAAAGTCCATAATACAAATTGAGAAATGTTATGTTTTGTATGTCTAAGTGAAATCGCGCTTTCAAATTTCGCCACGATCCGTTATAAATGAAAGTTATATGCTCCATACTTCAAAGCGAGAGCACATAAGTGGTTCACCTAACTCAATCATTAATTTACTTATGGGTAGCACATTAGCGGGGGCAGTGGTATATACAAGAGGGGGGGGGGCTAGTTGGGGCTTCAACTCCTGCCTGTAAAATTTTTTTAAACAAAATGTCCATAAATTTTAAATTTTTAGCTTAAATATTACGCATTTTAACGCAAAGTTATGTCTATAAACCCCCTCCACCCCCTTGAAGGAAGTTTGCATACGCCACTGTAGACGAGTGACTAGTGACTAATACTGATGTCAAAATGTGATTAAGTATTTTTGCAGTCGCTTTCAGCACGATTTTGGGCCGAAATATTTTGTGATGTCACACTAAGTAACATAATTCATTCGACATTTTCAAAATTTAAAAATATTACTCTTTACATATTATATTAAATTTAAGTAGATATTAAACTTGTAGTAGAGCTAACCCGATATCGGGAACCCTGCTTGTTGGTGAGATAAATGGAGGTTTGTTTATGTCAATAAAATGAGTTTGTTTAAGTCACGCATACCTAATTACTACGGAGAAACAGTAGAAGTTCGACAGTAGAAGAGAACAGTAGATGTTCGAAAGTAGAGGAAAGTTCGAAAGTAGATGTTCGACAGTAGAAGAGAACAGTAGATGTTCGAAAGTAGAGGAAAGTTCGAAAGTAGATGTTCGACAGTAGAAGAGAACAGTAGATGTTCGAAAGTAGATGTTCGATAGTAGTATGAGAAACAGTAGATGTTCGAAAATGTCAGAAACAGTAAATAACGCAACTGTTTCTGACATTTTCGTCCGCTAAATACAGTGCTGGAGAAGAAGAAAAGTTTACAGAAATTTGACAACAATAATGTCAACAGTTAAATTGGGCGCCAAAAAAACCAATGTATGTTATCATGGAGATGTGAAGTAGACAATGATCATGCAGTTAATTCAGGTAGCTCGGGAGTTTTTTGGCTCTTACAGGTTTGTCAGGTGGATACAGAATTCTTTAGGAAGGGCTAATTAAAACAAAAATCCTATTCAACGTAAAGAAACTGTACAATAAAGCAAAATGCTATTTTTTTAAAAACTAAGTTCACCCAAAAATCATTCTGCCACTGTTGCGCATCTATGTGAATTCATAAATTGGGAGATAAAGAATTCATAGCATATCAAGTCATAGCATTCCAGACATATGGTAAATGGAAAATTATTTATTAAATGCAGAAAGCAAATAGTTTTCTAGAACGCACTTCAACATTTTTCAGATTTTATCCAAAATTTGTAATTTTTCTAAACCTATTCCATGTCAAACCAAAGTTTCCTCACTAATACAAGTTTCTCAGGTTTTTTTCCCGGTGACAGAATTACGATATAAATATTATTTTCTGGTTATTTTTAAATATGTCATAACCATTATAAATTCTAAAACCTTTTTTTGTTTAATTTTTAACAATTTATACGAAAATACATATAAAATAACAGATGCCTTTTTTTATTGGAAAAGAAATTATTCTGTTGCTATGTTGTATACGTCCATTAAATTTTTGCTTAGTTCGAAACAAAAGAAATCTAACAAATATCTACAAAGAAAAAAGAAATAAAATAGCTATTTGTATTTCAATCTAACAAAAGCACTTTAAAAATAATCAAACTCTGTGTAATTAAATCAATTTCTAACGATTATTAATTTAGGTGATAACATAGCTGGATATGTAAAGTTTAATGAAAAATACCGATACGGAAAAAAATACATGAATTGCCAAAAAATGCATGATTTAAGATAATAAATGTCCGTAACATTATAAATTAAGGTGATTTTGTAAAAGTGGCAACTTTTTACCTTCAAGACGGTTCAAGAAAAGTTTACATCCATTTTTTTTTTGGCAGCTTCACACAGGCATTTCTTGAAGTATATATCTTAACGAACGATATTTTCCAACATTTTGTGCTGCATTATGCAGAGTTCAAAGATTTTGTGTGCAATTCAATTCTTTTTTTTTTAATTTCGATTTTTTCTTTAATTACTTTAAACGAAGTCTCCAGTCTTACTTTACATAACCTTGTGCGGAATTTTTGTAAGAATAAGTGTAAAAGCTTTTTATTTCTTCTTAATTAAATATTTTAATCTGGAAGTTAATTTCAATCATACATCGAAAGGCTCCGACGGAGTCAATAGGAATAAAATATTTGGCTTCCACGTTTCATATATCCATTAAATTTCTTTTATAGCTTTGAACTGAAGAAATATAACAAATACATACACAGAAAAAGTTTATAGATTAAAATAAATATTATTTCAGCCTTTTAAAAGATATTTACAGATAATCCAGCTCGGTTGTTAAATCATTTTATAATCATTAGCCATTTTAGCACGAATTTCGCAGCTGGATACATACATTTTAATTATACTTTTTTCCATTTATAACAATAATAAATACATTAATATATATTGAATTTACAATTGTTTTCTGTTTCTTTTTATGCTTAAATTTCCAGAATTATATCTGAATAGAACTTTTTCAAACGCTAAACTAATAATAGGCATTCCAAAAATGTTATAATTTAAATTAGTTCTGATTGCAGTTTAATTTTAAGAGTAACCGCATAGCATCAAATCTCTGTGTTTTAAAACAAGTAAAATATAGGAAAATATTCCCCTTCTTAAAAAAATGTTTGCAACTGCACTGTAAGCTTATCAAAAAAATTATACCTGGAGCACACACAATGTCAATAGCTCTGCAGTGTCAATGACAGTCGAGTGTAATAGCCTTGAATTGATAAAAAACTTATATTAAGCATGGCCATTCCAGTTTTCTGATAACAAACAATTGAGTCGACTTCCAGACGGGTCCGGAATTAATCAGTAGAATATTTGATTTTCTTGGAATGCGATTTTTCTCACCCAACTGAAACACAGCAAACAGCCTTTCTTATCCGCATAAATGATATGGGTAAGCTTATCAATTTTAGTATATTTCTCACAGACCGAAGGTATTAGTGGATTTGGTCATTTGAAAATCTGTATAATCATTTCAAAATCGGTATCATTATTTTTCAAATACAGTGAAATACAGTTTGTAAAAATATTTTTAAATATGATTGTTTATTGAGTATGATTCTTACATACTTTGAAACCTTATCACTATAACAGAGCTGCCAAGTCTCCGGCTTTTTTCGGGAGATTTCTCACCACTAATTTTTACTTACAAATTTATGCTTTAAATAAGTCCAAATATTTAATGCAAAATAAAACTGTCTAAAAATTGTGGTGGGAAATCTCCCGGAAAAAGCCGGAGACTTGGAAGCTCTGCTATAATAAATCTATATTTTCCCAAACATAATAACAATAGCAGAGCTGCCAAATCTCCGGCTTTTTTCAGATTTCCCACCACTAATTTTTACTTACAAACTTATGCTTAAAATAAGTCCAAATATTTAATGCAAAATAAAACTGTCTAAAAATTGTGGTGGGAAATCTCCCGGAAAAAGCCGGAGACTTGGAAGCTCTGCAATAGTTATCTGTATCTCTCGTACCCAACTTTTTCCCACAAACAACTTTCGGAAGCCAACACCAATTGTAGAAGGTTAAACTAGACAAAATTGTTTAGATTTTGACGTCACCGCAAATAGGTATATGTTTCAAGTAATATTTTATAAGTACTTAATATTTCCGTTAAGTATTATTTGTGTAGTACCATTTTCTTCGTGCTATAACTTTGTTATATATACTGGTACAAAAAGAAGCTTAATCTGATATTTAAAAGTATATGGTGCTAAATCTTTCCGTATTGCACTTTGCATTTTCTGTAATTGGATACAACATAAACTTTATGTACCGTGAAAAAGAAAAAAAAATTAAAGTGATTTTTTTTTCGATTGACATATTGATCATTATATCTGAAATACTTTTACTTACTTAAAATATCTTCAATAACTCAATATTCTGATTACTTCATTTATCCTGCTAATTAAAAAATACGTGCCGCTCTGGTGGTTTAGTGGCTAGAGAACCATTTTATCACACCTTGGATCGGGGTTCGATTACCCGGCTTGGGCAGGGATCCTAACTTGTCTGTCCTTACATAGGAGGAAATGCTGGCCGCCCACTGGGTGCTCCCCTAATAAAATGGCCAGTAATTCGGGCCTTAGTAGTAGCAGAATACTTGATGAGCAAAAGTGCTCGCCCGTTGTAAAAAAAAAAAAAAAAAATAAATAAATACATAAAAAATATATCGAATTCAAAATTTTCAATCAGATTGGACATTTTAAATAGTACAGTTGAAATCTGGAGGACGGAATTCACAATTTTACTTACTAATGACTTTATGTTATTAATAGCCTAAACCGCCTTGAATGAAGGAGTACTTTATACAACTCCTTTAGTTTTAGAATTCTATGGGAAGAACAATAATTTTCATTATACTTAAAGCTGCTTTTTATTTTTTCATGTCTCTAGGGAAGTTAGTAACATCAACTCTTTTTATAGAAGTGATGAATAAGACTTATATTTCGCGCTAACTTACTCTTTTTGAAACTTCTGAACCATGAACACCAAATGTAGTCAATTGGAACAATCTTGTCGGCAAATAGGTAAACGGAATTAATTACCTGTCTAACAGTCTTCCGTTGCTTTTCCCATGTCTGGATCTCTGAACGCACCGGTTCGAAGAAATAGAAGATTGGCAAACGCACGCTATAGTTAATATATCTTATATTTATTTAAGCATAATGCTTGTACGAATGTTTATTAATACTTTCAAATTAACTCTAATTGTAAGATATAACTTTCCTATATTGAACATACAATGACACTGACGTAACTAGCCAGTTGGATATTTCTAAAAGGAGTTTTAATTCTCTTAAAAGGATCCATCTTCCTTCCTTTCAATAGAATTTTAATTATCGTGGAAGGTACTAATAATTCTGTGGAAGGATTAGCGACACCTATAGCCTTTACCCAATTATAGAGTTGTCAACTACTGCGGAGTATAATTAACCACTTTTTGCACACAGTAATTTTTTTATAAACATTTTTTTGAAATAATAAACAGCCCACGCGTTTAGCTCCGACCGTTTTCACCATAATTTAAGCCAAAAATTACTATTCGAAAAAAGTAGTTAATTATGTTCCGGAGAAGTTGGCAATTCTACAATTATGCCAATGTATACAAAGTGTCTCAAAAGGTTTTCTAAAAACTGTTCGGGATGGTAACGTATACCATGAAGATTCAAAATACACAGCACCTCAACATGGCACGGTGGTTATATGCCACGGAAAACGGTAGATGGCTGAAGTGTGAAGGTCCTGGGTTCGGGTCTCATCGCGCGGCTGTCGATCTAACGGTCTGGAGTTTTAGTAGGTTTTCTCCAGATGTAACGTGAATACGCGTTATAACCCCTTAGAAAGTCCTCCTACCAAGGCATACCCCCTTGACAGATCGCCCTAGTGTAGCGTTGCCGTAATCACACACAATCAAAACACACAGCAATGCAAATTCGCGAAAGCTGCGTTCTTGCACCTGCAAATAAATACTAGCTTCTGGCTTATTCCTTTCCCGTCTTAAAAGCTGTGGATTCTTTTCTTGAATATTAAGTAATTCAGAACAAAGCACGATTTTTTACTGTTCATTTTAGGTTAGTGTTTTTACTGAAAATAAAATAAAATTTACAAAGCAGTATTCGAAAATTTCACTGATTATTCGACGCTTCTTCTAAAGGGATTTTCAACAGGTGCGCGAGAACTGCAATTGCAACTTTACATTTCTATGTCGACTCGCTTGATATAGTCCTTCATTTTTAAAAGTTGGTAAACCTTTTGAGGTACCCTTTATGTATGTCATGTCGAGAAATTATGTTTCGCATTTATTGCCATTGTACTAAAAGTATTTCCCTGGCAAAACTAATAGAATTAATATTAGCGCAGAGATCCGCAAATGTTAGCCATACCTTTGGTCACGGAATTGAAAGCATATATGGGATTAATTTCTTTTTGCACGATATTTATAGTATGATGCACACGAACATACTATGATGCATCCTTTAAATATGCTTCTGCAGAAATTCCTAGTTTTAGTGGAGGGAAGTATCGTTAAATGTGAAGCTGTCATGTATCCACTCTAAACAATCTATGTGGGAGGTTGTGTAAAGTCTTCATTAATTTTTTTTTCGAACAGCTAAAGGCCGCTGGCGCTGTCAAAGCTTTTGGACCTATCTCCTCCTAAACCGTAGGGATTTGAGTTTCGACTAAGGTACCCACAGATTCGAAAAAATCCGAGGAACCTGCTAAGCTGATTTAAATTTCGAAAGTCGAATTATTTTAGAAGATATTAATAAAAAAACTGAAAAAACAAACCGAATGGTTTTCAGATTTGGCATAAAATCATTCATTCCTTTGCAACAAAGCGTTTCCAAGTATCTAGAATCCCATGAAATTTACAAAGTTAACACAAAAAGCCTAATAACTTCTTCACCGTTTGCACGATCCGCTTGAAAATTTTCATGATCATGTATAAAAATATAGAAAACAATCTGCGCTTCTTTAAAAATCCGAAAATCTACCCGTTCCCTCCTTTTTAAGCGATTTTTCGCTATTTTCAGCACCATTTTCCTGCCGAGAGTCAAAAAAGTAAATCATTTGCTTGACAAAATTACCCTTTTCAAGTGAATATGACGTCATACAATTGGGATTCAAATTCGTTTAAAAGAGATTTTCCAGATTACACAGTTTATTATCATTTTTTTTTCAGAAATAAATCGTTTGCATGGACATGAGAATAGTTGTGTACACAAAACGAAATCTTTCGATTGCGAAAAGATTCCGCGAGTTTCCAGAACAGCATGAAATTTAATTTGGGTATCTCTCTATTCTAAAAAAAAAGTAAAGGCCGCTGGCGCTGTCAAAGCTTGTTGGCCTATTTCCTCCTTAGCCGTGGGGATTTAAGTTTCAACTAAGGTACCCACAGATTCGAAAAAATCCGAGGAACCTGCTAAGCTGATTTAAATTTCGAAAGTCGATTTATTTTAGAAGATATTAATAAAAAACTGAAAAAATAAACCGAATGGTTGCCAGATTTTGCATAAAATCATTCATTCCTTTGCAACAAAGCGTTTCCAAGTATCTAGAATCGCGTGAAATTTACAAACATGAGTTAGAATTACGCCAATTTCACGCCAAAATAAAAAGTATATGAAATAAGTAACTCAAAATGTGTTACACAAAGTTGAAAGTTTTCAAATAGTAAGTTCGCTTAGACAACAGAGTTTAGAATGAGCGATTATTCGTTTTTCCAAAACAGAATAACTAATATCTTGAAAATGAAAAATAATTAAAATTCAGATTATTTTAAAGCCGGTTTTCGTCCAGCTGGATTATTTGCTACCAACAGAAATATTTGGCGGCGTTAACTATGCCATTATAGCAGTTATAGTACACTTTGGATATTTACTAGCGCGACGAGATGGAATAATTCGTGGTGTTAAGTACGTCAATCTGCAAACGATTATGTAAATGAAAATATGGATAACGGTTTTCCGGTAACCTTAAATGAATCTAGAATCGCGTGAAATTTACAAAGTTAACACAAAAAGCCTAATAACTTCTTCACCGTTTGCACGATCCGCTTGAAAATTTTCATGATCATGTATAAAAATATAGAAAACAATCTGCGCTTCTTTAAAAATCTGAAAATCTACCCGTTCCCTCCTTTTTAAGCGATTTTTGGCTATTTTCAGCACCATTTTATTTCCGAGAGTCAAAAAAGTAAATCATTTGCGTGACAAAATTTCCCTTTTCAAGTGAATATGACGTCATACAATTGGGATTCAAATTTATTTACAGGAGATTTTCCAGATTACACAGTTTATTATCATTTTTTTTTTTCACAAATAAATCGTTTGCATGGACAGGAGAATAGCTGTGTACACAAAACGAAATCTTTCGATTGCGAAAAGATTCCGCGAGTTTCCAGAACAGCATGAAATTTAATTTGGGTATCTCTCTATTCTAAAAAAAAGTAAAGGCCGCTGGCGCTGTCAAAGCTTGTTGGCCTATTTCCTCCTTAACCGTGGGGATTTAAGTTTCAACTAAGGTACCCACAGATTCGAAAAAATCCGAGGAACCTGATAAGCTGATTTAAATTTCGAAAGTCGAATTATTTTAGAAGATATTAATAAAAAACTGAAAAAATAAACAGAATGGTTGCCAGATTTGGCATAAAATCATTCATTCCTTTGCAACAAAGCGTTTCCAAGTATCTAGAATCGCGTGAAATTTACAAACATGAGTTAGAATTACGCCCATTTTACGCCAAAATAAAAACTATATGAAATAAGTAACTCAAAATGTGTTACACAAAGTTGACAATTTTCAAATAGTAAGTTCGCTTAGACAACAGGAGTTTAGAATGAGCGATTATTCGTTTTTCCAAAACAGAATAACTAATATCTTGAAAATGAAAAATAATTAAAATGCAGATTATTTTAAAGCCGGTTCTCGTCCAGCTGGATTATTTGCTACCAGTAGAAATATTTGGCGCGTTAACTATGCCATTATAGCAGTTATAGTACACTTTGGATATTTGCTAGCGCGACGAGATGGTATAATTCGTGGTGTTAAGTACGCCAATCTGCAAACGATTATGTAAATGAAAGTATGGATAACGGTTTTCCGGTAACCTTAAATGAACAGTAAATATAGGTTGTGAGTATGTGTAAATCGCCAAATAATGAAAAGTCGCCATTGGTGGCAGGCTATTCTATCTGTTCCGTAGCTTTTATTAACTTTACATGTACGCAAGTCGCCAAATAATGAAAAATCGCCATGGGTGGCAAATTCGCAAGGTGTCCAATAGGTTTTACATTATTAAAAATACAGCTGAAACATATGTTCTTATTTTATTACGCTTTAGCTCCTAATTAGTATAACCTTTGAATGGCAACATTAAATATCATTGTGTTTCTGAGGAGTACAAATAATTTTTCCAGCGATTATAAGCGGAATCCGCACTCCAGGTGGAGTATAGCTCAGGAACGGTACAACACGGATTCCCATAACAAAATATCTTCCGTGTTATCAGGGGTAGGGGGTCTACTGTAGTGTGAAGTTTAAATTTTTATGTACCAATGAAGATGCAAGAACTAAGCAATGTGTAGCTTAGCTCAGTAACATTCTATCTGATCCATCTTCGGGTTTTCTCTGTTGAAATTGTCTTTTTTACGAATAAGCCCGATTAGGGGCCGAATGTCTCATATGAAAAGCGAGCGTAGCGAGTCTGGGGGGCTTGGCCCCTAGTAATGTTACAAAATATTACAAAGTAGATATACCGGGTGTTTCCAACTGTTGGATAAATGTGGCACTTTTTTAAACTATTGACCTTAACACTACACTTCCAACTCAGAAATATTATCGACTGAGGTTCAGTTACTTTTGATGATTAAATCAGGGTCCGTACATTGAAAATAATAGAAAAAACAGTAGCTTTTCAATGACACTGTATACAAAACTTTCAACAAGAGAAAGAAGAACGACCTGTAAAAAGTTTTTCTCAAAAAACTACATTTGTTTAAATGTAATATCACTGAATTATTAGATTTATACGGTATTAGCAATTATTGCCGATAATTAAGGGGAGACTCTTCACTTGCGAAAAGATGAATTGAGTAGGAAGTGAAGTACATATTTCTACGATCAGAACTGCACCAAAAACTGAGTGAAGATCAGTACTTCGTCAAGTACTGATCATATAATTTGAATGTTATAATTTGAAATTGAATTTAAATGTTATAATTTGAGTATTATAATTTGAATGTTATAATTTGAAATTGAATTTAAATGTTATAATTTGAGTATTATAATTTGAATGTTAATGCTGTATTTTGTTTCGATTTTCAAAATATATCTGGAGAGTTCGACGGATTTCATTTCGAACATGCCGCGCGTTCTGCTAATATTAAATTTCTATAATTAAAATAAAACCAGAATAAATATCTGCGTGTTATGGCATTTCATAAATACAAGCCACATTTTTGCTAGCATATTTTTTGAACGATATGATGGATTATGGACTGTAATGATAAAAAGGAATTGAATAAATAAACGAACAAGAAGTAAAAAGTAACGGTTCTGCTATACACACGAGTAGGAACTATCCCAAACCTAGCACAACCTGCGATGTTACGATTAATTTAATGCCAGAATTGTAACTTCAGTATTTTCAAAATATAAGATGCATTAAAAATGTGTTTTAAAATACATTTTCAAATTACTTGCTTTTCGAAAGTAGAAGTACAAAATACAATATACAATACAATATACAAATGCATTCAGGGGTTTGAAAATGTTTCTCCCAAATACATGTATTTACGGTATTGTCCTACTCTGTTTTTGTGAGTCACCTTTGTTTAGGAATTATGTCGCCTTAGAAGTAATTCTGATCGAAGACCTTGGTACGGAGATTAATCATTTATCTGATTGCAAGATACAGTTAAAACCTCTTGGCCAATTGATGTATGCACAAAAATTTAACTTACGTGGAAGACTTAATTATACGCAGAAATTTAGATTTTCCTTTAAAAATTATTCATGGTGTCCCAAAAATAGGGTGACGCGCTTTAATTTTCTGTGCATTAGAGATAAGTGGGAAATGTAAGCTGAAAAAATGTTAATTTTCAAAAAGTGACACTTTATTAATTTGTATACGATCCCCCTTACGAAAACATTCCCACTTAGTAAAGTGTACCCCATACAGTAATGAGGTGATGTATTTGATAATCTATATATATAAAGCAAAGTGTAATATGTTAGTTAGTTACTTAGTTTGTCTGTGTCTCGCCTAGCTCCTAGACGGGTGATCCTAGACCTACCAAATTTTGTATGGAAATTCTCCAGGACGGGTCCCGACATAACCTCGAAGCGATTTTTTTGAAATTCCAATTATTTTAGGAGATATCGATAACAAACCTATTGCAAAAGGCTAATTTTGTTCTCGCCATTTCGCAATTGTAACCCTGCAGTGGAAAGAGGGAGAGTTTAGCTGTCTAGATTGCCATCTTTGGCAAGTTTATTAATGATTCAGACTTCTGAAATAAAAATAAAAGAATAACGATTGTTTTTAGATTAAATTATTTGTAAGGTTATTTTTTAATTAAATTCCCCGTGTGCATGTGAAATCAGAGCAGGAATGAAATGTTTTATACTCAAAAGAAAAATAGAATTTGGAAATTTTCCGAAAATAAATGTGCAACTTCTTAATTTGGCGAAAAATAAAAGGGTTGATGTGCGATCTTGCGCTATTTATCGTCTGCTTTTGCTACTTGAATTATGAATACACCTGAATGAGTTTTTAAACTTTATTTCATTTCAAATTGTGCATTTTTCTACGCAGCTTTTTCCCATCTATTCTAATATATTACATCCAGAAAGAAAATTGTTAGAAATATCAATTTTAATTGTGTTTAATCACACTCATCAATAATGATATACTTTCCAACTTAAGGGAATAAGGAAAGAAAATAGGGAAGACCCATGGATTATAATACGCTTTTAATACATAGCACTTTAGTGCGTATTTAAAATCTGAAAGTGTTTCACATTTTCTTAGTTTTTTTCCTTTCCATTTTTGATAAAGGCCAACATATCCAGAAGCTCTTCAGAATTAATATAGGACGAAAATAATTTGTTCCTTTTTGTAGGTTTTTATCATTTAACCATCTTATTTTTGTAATCAGGGGCGGCCCGACACGGTAAGCATTGTATGGGGGCGCCGACTTCGAAGGGCCGTCATTCGAACTCAAAAACTAAGTAGAGCATAAAAGGGTTGTCTTTTTTGCATTAGCAAGGGGCGCCACTTACCCTAGGGCCGCTCCGCTTTAAATTCCATTCAGAATCTGAGAGATTTCAGCGCCAAGGAAGCCGGTGAGGAACAGGATTTTCTACTAACAAGATTTATTTAAATGGCGAACCAACTGGTCGCCGGAGGCGGCTAGTTATATCCTAAATGTGGCATACTAGATTAATATATACTGAATTAAACCAATTTTCATTGGCTCTCGAAGGGAAACAACGCATCGGATGATAGTGTTCCAGGGATCGTGAAGAAATCATGGAAGAAAATAATTTTATGAATTCTAGCAATAAACGTTTACATTCCAATTCATACATAGCCACTGATAATATTTGTTTAATATCGGAAACATTTTATAATAGAATGATAAAATTTTGTGCATCACCTCATTGGAGTACGGGCACATTTTACTAATCGAGAATTTTTTTGCATGGGGTTAGTATACAAATTTTAAAAAGTATGTCAGTTTTTACAGATTAACTAGAAGAATGCTTCTCAACGTTGTCTTTTTTTCCTACCTTGTTTTGAGCATTTTCTTCAAATTACATTGCTGAGCTATCTCTTAAAGAATTAAAGCCTGTTACCATCTTTTTGGAACAACTTCAAAATTATAATAATATTATGAAGAATTTGTTAAATTTATAGTGCTACAGTTAAAAAAAAGTATTATGTTAAAACATTAAAATTAATGAAACCAGGCTGCATTTTAATTTTCACCCAAGTGCGATATGGTTA
Source organism: Cheiracanthium punctorium (assembly GCA_038373885.1). NCBI lineage: Eukaryota > Metazoa > Arthropoda > Arachnida > Araneae > Cheiracanthiidae > Cheiracanthium > Cheiracanthium punctorium. The sequence goes on from JAWZYV010012130.1 coordinate 1,069,836, forward strand.
TCCTCTTCTCCTCTGGTTACAAAAATTCTAAAATTGCTACTATCGAATGGTAATTTGATTTATTTATTTATATATTTTTTAATTGTAACACTGAGTTTATAGAGAAATACTATTTTATGCTGTTTAGCAGTGGTGTAGTCGAAGGGGGACGCGGGGGGACGGCGTCCCCCTACTCTTTCATTTCAGCCCACACGTCCCCCCCCCCTTTTTATTCTCAGGGGGAACGCTCATTTACAAGGTCTTTTTAAAAATTCTGTGAAGAAATTAAAATTTTCGTTTTGTTCGCGCGAGAGCAAGTATATCGGTATAAAAATCAAAAGGAAACTTTTGACTGTTTGAATAGACTTTACAAATGGGATTGTAAGGGTTTCTTAAACACTTCAGTAGCGAAAACATATTCATAAGAATAGAACAGAAATCTTCCCGAACGCACTCTTAGTAAAAAATGCCTTTCCGAATGGCCGAAAAGTGACGAAAATCGGGTAGCGAATAGTCACGTACCAATCCAAAAGAAAATCTGTCACTTTGACTGACATTGGATTGTTGCCTCACCATGGCACAGTATTTATGTTACTGTAAATGGTAGAAGAGCGAAGTGTGAAGGTCCCGGGTTCGGGTCCCCTTGCGCGTCCATCGACCTAAACGTTCGGAGTTTTCCGTGGTTCTCTCCGAAACTTTGGGTAAATGCGGGTTAGGACCCCTTAGAAAGACCCCCACGGAGGGCACCCCCCCTTGTGTGGTCTTTCTGAGGAGGATTTATAAGCGGGCTTTGAGCCAAGCACACAAATCCGCTATACGTGTTCACAACAACAACAATAGATTGTTCACAAATGAAAATAGAAAAAATTAAGTAGCTCCCATCGCGCGTCCGTAACAGTTCGGAGTTTTTCGTGGTTCTTTCCGAAACTTATCGTGAATACGGGTTAGGACCCCTTAGAAAGACCACCATCGAGGGCATCCCCCCCTTGTGCTGTTCTTTTGACGAGGATTTATAAATGGAATTTGAGCCAAGTACACAAATCCGATATACATGTTCGCAACAACAAATTAAGTAGCTTACAAGGTTTATCAAAAAGACTTAGTTTAGATTATTAACAAGTAATCAATAATTTAACAATGAGCTCATTTTAATTAACTAATAAACAAATGATGGTTAAATTAGTTTTATTGGTTGTTTAAGGAATAATTACATTTATTGAATTCGATAAGTTTAGGTAAAATTTCGTCAAAAATGAGCGTCCCCCCCACTTGTTTTCTTAGGACTACAACACTTAAGTTAAAGGTAAAACAAACGCCTCCAACCACAAGCCTTTAAATGTTAAAATTAAACATAAAGTGAATAAGTTTGATAAAATAAAATATAGAGCATGTTAAAGAAAGTATAAAAATATAATCATTATACGAATCATCACTTTCCAAGGTATCACTGCTTCTTATTAAAGGGACAATTTTAGTGTGCTACTCTACTGACAGATGGCGCAACCTTTACTGACAAAACTATTTGTCAGTGAGAGAAACCTGTTGCTTTCTACACTTGACCTTCGCGGGAGTAAACTACTTCCTATCAATAGTTGACCAAGCTTGGGTAATTTTCCTTCTTAAAAAAGAATTCTTAGCGTTTTCTCTTCCGATCAGCAGCGGCTGTGTTTTAAGAACTATGATGCTGTGAAAAATGCAACAGTAGCTGTTTGGAGTTCTCATTCTTTGCCGTTCTAAAAGTCTGTTATTTACAAGGAAGCTGTCAGAGGTGTAAGACTTAAGGTAAACAAGATTATTTTTTTTTTTTGCTTCTAAAAGAAATTAATTAACTGTTTTGTTTACATTGTGGCTTTTGATTTTCTAAAATGGACGTACTGTGCAGTGCAAAGGTGTGAAACGAAGACTATTATTTACTCATTATACCGTCATTTTTAGTGAATAAATCTCTAATTAGTGTAAAAAAAGTTTAGTGAAAAATATAAAGCTTGGCCTTGAGAATAAACGGTCAGGTTGTTTGGGTCCATTTGTTTTTCTATTGGCCTTCTAAATCAAGATTCTCCAACTATTTATGTGTACTTAAAGGATCAGTTTAGCGATAGAATTGTTTGTATACGAAAGCCTGAAAGACTTCTTGTGTGGGAAAAAAAAATAATTTTTTTTTCTAAAATGTCCGTAATTAATTATTATAAAGCCGGGAAAAAAACCTAAATTATTTTTTAAATGATGTTGTCTTGTCCACAGTTTTCAAGAGCTTTTTCTCGTGTTTTTCAATACTAAATAAGTTATGATGGTATATAATTAGACTGAAATGTACATTCAAGGAGAAATTTGGGAGCTTCTCCGCAGTATTTCTATTCTCCATTGCTCTTTGGTGGTTTCTTATAATGTAAAAATGTTCAACATTATCATCTGATAACATAAAACTTTTGTTTCCAAGGTGTGACTTCAAGCACTACCCCTTCTTTCAGAAAGTACCGCTTCATGACACCAGCACTATAGGCAAATATTTATACGGCAAATTTTCTTTGACCTGTACTTTGTCCACCGCTCAGGTTGGCCGCCAAGCCTCCAGGACTAAAATATCTATGACATGTGAATCTTGAAAACTTTCTCTTGTTATGGATTTTGCTTCAAAACGAATAAATTTTCGAAATAGTTTAAAACTTTTACGGGGGGAAAATTTTATTTTAAACTTTTCAAATTCCAATGTTTACATTTCAAAATGTTATATAAAGTTACACTTCTAGCTTCATTATGCGAATTAAGTTATGCCGCGAAAGTGCTATACATTCTATTGAGTCAGTCAATTATTTTCAATTTTAGTTCTTTAGATCAACTTAGAAATTTTCAAAATAATTAAAAATCATTTTTGTCCTTCTGTTTCATGCAAATCTAGAGAAGCTTTTTAAATTTATGATTCTCGCTCAGTTATTTCTGTGCAAGTCCCTTTACAAAAATGTCACGGACGCATGGTTAATAACAATCACCTCAAAATTTAAAATTCCTGAACATTTTAGAACAATAAGAATCCGAAAGGTGTATACTATTCCTCTTGAATTGAGAGGTGTATGATCGATAACCATAAAAACCACATTAATAATTATACATACGGAGAAACTTTGCTGGTCTGGATGTGCACATGTACATTGGGTTGCTTAGTACTACATTTTTGTAAATTTATTTCAAAAGATCTGTTTCTTTATTATTTATGTAATTGTTTCTCAAAAAAAAAATTGATTCGCAGTGCAATTGATAGCAAGCATGTGTTTGGTTTGACCTCGATTCGATTGTAGACACATCTAATTTGGCAGGCGATTGAAAAGGTTTCTGTGAGATCACCGTCAGTTCCCAAACTTTTTCTGCCTGCGAACCCCCTTTAAAATATGAAAAAAATTGGCGAACCCCTTGAGTTGTCGCTGAGTACGAGAATGCTGTTTTCATAGGCGTAGAGTTATATGGGCCCGTGGGGCTCGAGCCCCCTAATAAATTGTGAATAGGGGCTGAGCCCACCCAATAATTTATCACTCAATACAGAAAACTAATTTATACTAACACAAAAAAAAGTATTTCACGCTATTTACAACGTTTATAAAAACCTTTACTTGTACTTTTAAAAATTTTCTTCTTTTGATTTCAATCATGATTTAGTATTCATTGTGACGTCACGTAACACACAATGTTACCATAAGCTGCCCTCGCCAGACTCTGGTTAATTAAAATCAGATTATGCAATGTAAAGTATGAAATGAAGAAAAGTTCAGATGTGTCTAAAATGCACTATCTCATCGAAAATGTTTTTTTTTTTTTTCCTCCTTTGGATTTTTTACTTTGCTTCCATTTTTAACTTATAAAATGGTAGGAAGATACTAACATGGGTGCTTACCTTACATTGGTGTAGAATTCTATGGACCCATAGAGTTCGAGTCCCTCTAATAATTTACACTTATATATAGTAAGTGATAGCTGCCAACTACTACGGAATATAACTAACCACTTTTTGTAAACAGTATATTTTTTAATTACTTTTTTCAAAATAGCAACCACCTCGGGGGCGCAGCACAAAAATTTTGCTATATTTTAAGCTAAAAAATCGTGTAGAAAAAGTGGTTAATTATATTCCGTAGTAGCTGGCAACTAAGTTATATGTACGTGAATCAGTGGCCTAGCCAGATATTTTTCAGGGGGGAGGGTGTTACGACTTTTGCAACTCGCATATATGTATATACGCCACTGACGTGAATATATGTGGTTGTAGGGCCCGGCCCCCCCAATAATTTTGAAAACTTTACGCTTATGGCTGTTTTCGTGAAAATCTTTTACACTTCAAAATAACCCGTTGGTAACCCATGCTATGGATTATAAACAAATGACGGCATTATTATTCATGTCTTTTAATATAAAAATACGTACCATCTACTTAAATGGCTGCAGGGGAACCATACAATACTTGAATTATTCAATAAGAACGGTATCTTTCCTGATACCGTATTATGTCCATCCATTAATTTCCATTTTTATTCTTGAGATCTTCCCCAATGGCCGAGTCAACTGTCGACTGTAGACTGGTGGTCATTTCATTAGTAGGGTGCCTAGTAGTCAGGCCAAAGTTGCCCCCTATAATGGGTCTGCTAATTTTAAACCAATTCCCGATGAAAGCCTAATGTCTGTATTAGTACCCCAAAAGTAGTTTGAACATAGAGACATTGGTGTCACAAGAGATTTTACGTGCACCAGCTCTCTAGCTTACGGTTCACAATGGACTACGTCAGGAGGGGTGTTCACTCACCCAGGCATTTTAAAGCCTGTGGAAAGCTTCACTTTCGGTGTTCTGATGGGAAATGAGTTTAATCGAATGTCCCACTGCTAGATTTATTACTCCAGAATTTTTCGAACTAATGAAAGAACAATTTTTACTTATATTATACTGAGCAATTCTGGAGCAATTTTCAAATTATTGAGTCACAATCAGTTATCTTTGTTTTAAGTAATACATTCCTACTGACGCGTTTAGAATAATTTTGAAATATTAATCCATATTAATGTTATTGTTTAAGTCAATGCAAAATTTCATAATTCTCTTTTCTTCTGAATTTAAAGAAATTTGCAATAAGAAATACCTAAACAATATTTTGTTGCTATTAATGATAAAGTGTTAACTCATGTCTAATATGATTAACCAGTTGATCACTTATTTATAGTAATAATAATTACTATTATACAAATTCTCTTTGATTGTACATATTTGTTCGGTTTTTGAAACTATTCAGACAAAATAATACTAATAATAATAACAGAGAGCAAAAACAAAAATTTCGGGAATATTTTCATTGCATGAAAAAAAAATATTATTAATATATGTAGGATTTTTTTTTCGAGTTATTCCATAAGATTCAGGCAAAAATTTGTAAAAATATTTTGTCAATATTTCTCTACACACTTTCAACTCTTTCTTCAAGGCGATTTTAGTGCTGAAGACATTTTTTTTCCCCTGTAAGTTCAATATATAGGTTCACTGTTTAAAAGTCCATAGTACTGTTTGTTAAGAAATAATAATAATTTTTTTTGAATAACGTCATTGGCTTGTTTTTAAAAATATTGGTGCGTTACGCAAAGTAACTTTGAATCTGAACAGGATGAGTGCAACTCCGCCAATGAAATCAAAGAAAAGTTAAAATGTATTTAGTGCATGCTAAATGTTGCTCGAATATACATTTTTTAATTCTTTTGAGAGTCTATGAAGCTCTTTTTACTTCATAGCAAGTCCCGGCTGCTCATGTCAGATAGTGGAGAAAAGGTGATCGTACGGAGTTTACCTTGAGCCTTACGTTTAAACCCTTAAGCATCATACTATGACAAACGCTATATGAGGAGAAGGGCGGATTAAAAGGAGGGAGGGGGCGACCGCCCTTCCCGAGGAAAAAGAAATTAAGGTCAAAGATCCTATTTTACTTCCATAAGATGAATGTGTATGTGAATCTTCCAACTAACCGCCCCTCACCGACAAGCTAACCGCCCCCACCCACAAAATTGCATTAGTCCGTCGCTGTCTGAGGCACGTATAATCAAATCATAATAGCTAATAGCGAAGAAAAAAAGATATCAGAAGAAATCAAAAGATACCAGTTTTAAAAGATTTTGAAGATGAAAAATTATTTCCTAAAACAATAATTTTTGATAAGATTGTGAAATAACAAATTGTTTTAAAAATTATAATATTGAACTTTTATGATAATATTTTTTTTTAATTTTAAAATACATTGTTTAACTCTTCTCTTATACTAATAAAACATATGTATAGGCGCTGTTTGTAACGTAGAAAGGCAAGTGGTTATTAAAATAACCACTTGCCTTTCTGCGTTAGAAATACATACAGAGGTGAAGATTCTTCTTCTGTGTCTCTACTGTGGGGGATGGGAGTGGAAGGGAGAGGATGGGTCCATTTGGGAAATTTTTACATCCAAAATAAACTTCGTCCAGGAATCTATGAAGATCTCTAGAATACGGATATATTCGTGAGACGGTATAGTTGAACCATCGCTTAAACTTTGCACGCATTTATCCAACTTTCCTAGTACATTTCTGTTATTTCATAGCTATTATTTTGAATCGATTTTTTTTTAAATAACGGGCGGGAACTTGTCGATTAGGCATTGTCGCTTACAACGGCCCGAAGGTGTGACCATTTTATTATGGGGATACCCAGTGGGCAGTCAGCGTTACCCCCTATGACACAAGGGACGGACACAATGACAACCACTCCCAGTTGGGGATCAAACCCCGGCAGCCGGGAATTGAACCCGAAACCGGAGTACGATGCTTTACCCACCATACAACGCGGTCGGCAGAATCGAAAAACGAATCAGGTTGTTGAGTTAAACTTTGTTCACTGAAAAAAAATAAAAAAAATAAATCCACTTTTCCATACTTTTGTCCTTTTATCATTGAAATATATTTTCTAAATAAAACATGCAATACATCTTTTTTTATATATATGATAATTTTCTCAAGTTAATATCCATGAAATTTAACTTTTAAAAAGGTTAGTAGTGTTAACTTACAAAAATGAATTTTATCTCCATGTCTCCATGATAATGACAGTCTTGTGTCAATAAAGATTTCTTAATTCTAAAGAAAAAAAGAAAAGAAAAACAGTAAATGCTAATTGCAAACATAAATAATGGTTGTCACTTAACAGAATTCCAAAGCATATCAAAAATGTCTAATGTTATTCATCTAAACTTCTACACTTAGGAAATATGAGACTACTGCTTGGTTTCTATTCCTTTTCTTTTTCTAGTTACTCTTAGCATTAAAAATTCATTAAGATGTGAAAAGATATATTAGATGCTCAAGAGCTACTGAAAAGATAACTTCAACTGTGATCTCATCTAACTTCCTGCTTTTTTTTTCTATTTCCCGTACTGAACTACTGCTTGTCATACATCGGGGAAATTATTTGATGAATTGAAATTTAAGGTCATTGGTTTCGACGTTAGAGAAGCCCTTTTGTATGAATGGGATTTGTTACTTGAAACTAATGAAGAGTGCAAATTGTGTGAAAGATCGGGCGCTGATGGGATAGTTTGTTCTTAGCTTCTTTAGGTTTATGGGTGGGGAATTTTCTGATGTGACTTGGATAACCGTTTCCTAGATTTGGGGATGAATGAGATAGTGTTAGTTCTAAAATGCGTCAGCTCGAAACATATTTAGAGAGAAACTAAAATTATTACGAAGCAGTATTTTTTTTTTAAATACACAGAGCAATAAGATCTCAATTTAACTACTGTTTCTTTCTAACAGTTTTTCTTTTTTTATCGACAAAGTTGAATAGCTTGATTGAAATTCATGCGTCTTTTTATTGGTTAAATGTGTACGTCTTCTTTCGATTCAATTCAGTTCACTAAAAGCAATTTTTTTTTTTTTTGATAACAATCAATACAGCGCTAATATTGAAATTAATTCTAATAATACATATTTTTTTCTAGCAAAGATTTTCTTTTTCTTTTTTGGATCGAGTAAATAATGTATCACAACTCCCAACTACTACAGAATAGAAGTAACTAAGTTTTGTAAACAGCATATTTTTTAGTATATTTTTCTAAATTATACTCCTTAGTAGTTGGCAGCAGCTGTGACTTACACTCACATTTCAAGAAAACTGTCTGCTATAGAAACTACTTTAATTCCTCATGAATTCATTGTCATATCAATGGAAAATAAAATAAGAGACTAGAAATAATGTTTTTAATTTAGCAGGAGACATACAGGGCAATTTTTTTCCTAGATTTGGGGATGAATGAGATAGTGTTAGTTCTAAAATTCGTCAGCTCGAAACATATTTAGAGAGAAACTAAAATTATTACGAAGCAGTAAAGTAATTAAAAAACTTTGTAAAAAACACACATAAGAAGTAAAAGGAAAGAGGATACGCACGTTTCGTTCAAAAATTGTTTTGAACTTCTTCAGTCCAAGCCCTTCGTCGTAAAGAACACAGGGAACTGAAAAGAGAAAAACAAGCAAGATGTTGCCACAAGGGGCAAAGAAAAGTCGAACAAAACCACGGAGAGGGGAGAAAAAATTAAAAAAGGGGGGATAAAAAGGAAAGGAAAGAAGCACAAAAAATACAGAAATAAAAAAGGAATAAAGAAAAATAATAAAAAAGGGAACACACAAGTACAAACACCCACACAAAAAAGAGAAAACAGAACAAACAAACAAAAAACAAAAAGCACACTTATTTTTTTATTTATTTATTTTTTTTAATAAAATAAAAAATAAAAACCACGAACAGGACAGCATAATAAATATATATATAAATAATTTTTTTTTTATATATAAACGAAAAAGAAAGACAGTAACACACGTACATACACATTAAAGAAACATGGGGAAAAAGGGGGGGGGTAGACGAAGAAAGTGAAAAGAACCTTACAACAGCAACTTCCAAGCAGAATGAACTAAAGGAACGGAAGAACCATCGTTCACAAGACGATCTAAGTGCTGGGTAATGGAAAAACCTTCCAAAAAATCCAGATGGGACAAAGACTGAGGAGTGCACAAAATCTTAGCCTCAGAAAACTGAAATCGATGATTGGAATTCCAACAATGTAAGGCAATAGAAGATTTGGAAAGTTCGTGCTTAGAGACATATCTCTCATGCTCTTTGAGCCTAAATTTGAGAGCTCTTCTGGTCTGACCAATATAGCCCAAATCACAAGATTCACAAGGAATATAATAAACACCCCAACGGTTCTCAGTAGGAATAGGATCTTTAAGGGAAGAAAATTTAAGTTTATTAACAGGTTTAAAAATGACTTTGAAACCGAAAATTTTGAGAAGTTTGGAAATTTTGTAGCATAAAGGTGAAAAGAAAGGTAGTACAATTAATTCGTTGTGAAAATTAATAGTATTAGTAGAAGTATTAGGCTTATTAAATTTAGAAACAGCTTTATCAATAATAGAGGGGCTAAAACCACGAGAAAAAGCTAAGGATTTGTTCGCCTTTCCTTGTTTCCTTGTGGGAACATGCTTGTTTGTTTATCTTTTTCAGTTCCCTCTGCTCAGTGAGTCGAAGGACTTGGTTGATGAAGACCGAAATAGTTTTTCGGTCGAAACGATCGTAACATCTTATAAGTAACATTTCTTAAAATCCTTAGCTGTTTCTCGTGGTTTTAGCCCCTCTATTATTGATAAAGCTGTTTCTAAATTTAATAAGCCTAATACTTCTACTAATACTATTAATTTTCACAACGAATTAATTGTACTACCTTTCTTTTCACCTTTATGCTACAAAATTTCTAAACTTCTCAAAAATTTCGGTTTCAAAGTCATTTTTAAACCTGTTAATAAACTTAAATTTTCTTCCCTTAAAGATCCTATTCCTACTGAGAACCGTTGGGGTGTTTATTATATTCCTTGTGAATCTTGTGATTTGGGCTATATTGGTCAGACCAGAAGAGATCTCAAATTTAGGCTCAAAGAGCATGAGAGATATGTCTCTAAGCACGAACTTTCCAAATCTTCTATTGCCTCACATTGTTGGAATTCCAATCATCGATTTCAGTTTTCTAAGGCTAAGATTTTGTACACTCCTCAGTCTTTGTCCCATCTGGATTTTTTGGAAGGTTTTTCCATTACCCAGCACTTAGATCGTCTTGTGAACGATGGTTCTTCCGTTCCTTTAGTTCATTCTGCTTGGAAGTTGCTGTTGTAAGGTTCTTTTCACTTTCTTTGTCTACCCACCCCTTTTTCCCCCTGTTTCTTTAATGTGTATGTACGTGTGTTACTGTCTTTCTTTTTCGTTTTTATAAAAAAAAAAAATTATTTATGTATATATTTATTGTGCTGTCCTGTTCGTGGTTTTTATTTTTTATTTTATTAAAAAAAATAATAAATAAAAAAATAAGTGTGCTTTTTGTTTGTTTGTTCTGTTTTCTCTTTTTTGTGTATGTGTTTGTACTTGTGTGTTCCCTTTTTATTATTTTTCTTTATTCCTTTTTTATTTCTGTATTTTTTGTGCTTCTTTCCTTTCCTTTTTATCCCCCCTTTTTTAATTTTTTCTCCCCTCTCCGTGGTTTTGTTCGACTTTTCTTTGCCCCTTGTGGCAACATCTTGCTTGTTTTTCTCTTTTCAGTTCCCTGTGTTCTTTACGACGAAGGGCTTGCACTGAAGAAGTTCAAAACAATTTTTGAACGAAACGTGCGTATCCTCTTTCCTTTTACTTCTTATGTGTGTTTTTTACAAAGTTTTTTAATTACTTTATCGTTTAACACCAGTATTTTGAGTGTTTTTTCAATTACGAAGCAGTATTTTTTTTTAAATACACAGAGCCATAAGATATCAATTTAACTACTGTTTCTTTCTAACAGTTTTTCTTTTTTATCGACAAAGTTGAATAGCTTGATTGAAGTTCATGTGTCTTTTTATTGGTTAAATGTGTATGTATGTATATGTCTTCTTTCGATTCAATTCAGTTCACTAAAAGCATTTTTTTTTTTTTTTTTTGCCAACAATCAGTACAGCGCTAATATTGAAATTAATTCTAATAATACATATTTTTTTTCTAGCAAAGATTTTTTTTTTTTTTTTTTTTTTTTTTTTTTTTTTTGATCGAGTAAATAATGTATCACAACTCCCAACTACTACGGAATAGAAGTAACTAAGTTTTGTAAACAGCATATTTTTTAGTATATTTTTCTAAATTATACTCCTTAATAGTTTGCAGCAGCTGTGACTTACACTCACATTTCAAGAAAACTGTCTGCTATAGAAACTACTTTAATTCCTCATGAATTCATTGTCATATCAATGGAAAATAAAATAAGAGACTAGAAATAATGTTTTTAATTTAGCAGGAGACATACAGGGCAATTTTTTTGAAATCTCCAGCCAACTCATTTTTCAGAATATTTTCCCTGATAACTAAATAAGTGCTAGATGAAAAATGAAGCAGTATGTTGTAAATTGGATGAATGAAAACTTAAAAACTAGCCATCAGTCTGCAGTAAAAATCGGAATACTTGGCTGCTCTGTAAATAATTATCACGGTTAGGTTCATTTTCTGATAAGAAAATTCTCCCCACAGTGGTTCTTGCTAGTAAAACTTTTATTATTTCAGTCCATTTATATTTTTTCATTAATGTATGGAACCGTTATTTCTTCATTATTTCAGATAACCATGGCAGCTAAAAAGAAAATTTTAGTTGTGGGTGCAGGAATATCTGGCCTCACCGCCATCAAAGCATGCAAAGAAGAAAACCTGAATGTTGTTTGTTATGAGAAAACTGGAGAGTTCGGAGGCTTATGGCGTTATCATGAGAATGATCTTGATGGTTTGCCGTCTGTAATGAAATCGACTGTCAGTAATACCAGCAAAGAAATGTCTTCCTTCAGTGATTTCCCACCTCCTCCTGAATTTCCTACTTACATGCATCATTCGGCTGTTCTGAAGTACATAGAAATGTATGCGGATCATTTCGATTTGCTAGGACACATTACTTACTATCAAGAAGTTAGTATGATTCTTTGTTCATGAGTAATATGCTTATTTTTTTTTATAGGCTCGAACATTTGCTATTTAGTTTCCAGTGAAATGTTACGAGTATGATCTACCTTTCAGTTTTCTTTTTTATTAAAGTACTAATTATTTTCTTTATAGCTTGAAATTTTGTACATATATGCATGTATATAAATACAGGGTTGTTATAATTAAACTACCCCTATAAACGATGTTTCACAGCTGAAATGGGAAAACGGATTGCAACCAAATTTGAAATATGAACTGTACGAGAGATGCGCTCAAGAAATTAAAAAAAATAGTTTAAAAACTGTCTGGTGGCGCTTTTCGTGAAAAATCAACAAGTTTAACAATGGAAAATGTTGATTCAAAATGTACAAAATATTTCGGCATTTTTTCAATAATTTCTGAGCATTCATTGACTAATTTGGGTCGTTTTACAAGCTGATTTTACCATGCGATGCGCATTCTTTTAACTAATTTTTTTTTTTTTAATTTCCTTGGTAGCATCTCATGTGGTAATCGGCTCACTCGTTTCAGCTGCAGATTGCTGTTCTGAGTGAAGATTATTTATAGCCGCCCTATATATACAAGGTGCCCCAAAGATCTGGTAACACGCTTTAATTCTTCATCTATTAGAGATATGTGGGCAGTGTTAATTGAAAAATATGTTCGAAATACGGTAGGAAACAAATTAAGTTAAGAAAAAATTCCTCTCTTTCATTTTCAAAAAGTTGCACATTTTAAATTTGTGTACGAACCCCGTACAAAAAAAAAATTCTCACTTAGTAAAATGTGCCCCATACACTAAGGAGGTGATCTCCAAAATTTCAGCCGCCTCCCATTATAAAACGTCTCCGAGATGTATTTAAACATAGACGGTCAGGGGCTATATACATCTGCCTACGGTGGGATACTTTGGTCAAAGGACTTTTAAAGGGGTTCTACCGCGTATTCATGTTGCATTTGGAGAAAACTATCCAAGACTCCAGACCATTAATTCGAAAGCCGCTCGATATTCCCGAACGCGGGACCTTCACACTTCATCCGTCTACCATGTTAAAAGTCTTATCCACTCAGCCATGATATGGCCAGATGAAGAATTAAAGCGCGTTACCACCTTTTTGGGACACTGTGTATACTTCATCATCATTCATTATCAAGCGTGCACATTTATTTTATCTTATTTTATTTTATTTTATTTTATTTTATTTTTTCTATTCACAGAAGTATTGTAGCATATAATTGATTGTCTAACAGCATGTTTAAAAATTTAGAAAACTGTCATTTATGTTGAAAAGATATCTTGTTTCAAAATTATTTAAAAACTTACATATTAAGAACAAATTCAAATGCATGCAGGAACAATTATCTAAAAGCGCTTCATTATGAAGAGTTCATTTTATTCGCTTTAAGCCCGTATTATATCCGCTCCCAATTTACATTTAAAAATACACATTTAAAATGTTGTGTAAATCTATTTTTAAAATACAGTTCCCTTTTTTACTTTAAAATTTGAAGATAATTTTGATTCAGGTTATTTGTGTTCGTTTGTTTCATCACTTTAATCAGTTCGGAATAAAGCAAATGTCAACAAAAACCAACAAACCAACGAAAGATTTTTGCAGCACTATTAAGCGTTAATTTTAACTGAATATTTATAGAAATATAGTTCAATCCTCACAATACTTATCAGATATTTATTAAATTCGAATCTCTTTTGATGATAGCATTGACTTTAAAGTATATTTTCACAGTGAACAAACACTAGACTATAGTCAGAAGGTACGATACAAATAACTGTAACTTTGTATGTGATTAATAATTAAGATTCCTAGAATTATTATTAAGTAAAGATTTATAACTCTTTTCTTGTTAGAAATTCTATTGAAATTCTGCTTATTGTTCGCAGTTGAAAACCACAGTCCGTTTGAGATGGTGGGTTGGCCCAAATGATTGCTTATGAAAATACGTTATACGATACTAATGAAGTCGATTTTTGCAGACAAAACACATAAAAATATTAATATCTAACTTGAACAAACTGATCTCTGGAAATTCTTTAATGTGATAAAAGAGAAAAAATTATTACTAACAGATATCAGAAACGACAAGAATGTGGGTGGGTGGGGGGATGATTGGAAGGGATTAAGTGAAATTCGAAAATAGATTAACTTGATTTTAAATACAGCAACAAATACTCATTACAGTTCTGACATTACAAAATTATAATGAATTGCTGAAGATACGTAATATTTCTAAATGTCCATCAATTAACTGACGATGGTAATGCCTGGGTATTATTTAATAAAATGCTTCTTATTGGAGAAATCCAAAGCAAATTTTTAATAATGATTTATAATACAAATTAATTGCTTTTTCATCTTTATTTAACAATTAAAAATGAGTACCCAACATAAGTTTACAAACTATTCTAGGTAGTGAAAAGTATAAATAATAAAATGCTGTTAGAGCATTTTACATATACATTTATGAAATCTAATTTTTACTTCCCAAAGCATCTGCTCTCAAATAAATAATCATTTAACGTCTCGATGTCTTTCGTGATAATCTTTAAATACAAATTTTAATTAAAGGTTCTTATTCATACAGATTTATTATGAAAACTGCTTTTTTTAACATACTTTTCATGCAGTGATTTTAATTTTTCTGAAACAAGGGAAACTCTAATCGACACATTGTGATTTTTTAAGGATGAATTAACATCAAAGAGAAACGTTATCGGAAAGCAATGTCTTTTGGGTGAACTCAGGTTCCATAATGTCTGAGTGATAAGACACTCAACATGGTAGAGTACAGAAGTGAAGGTCCAGCGTTCTCTCCTGGTGTATCGCGCGGCTGTCGATCTAACTGTCTGAGTTTTGATCGGTTTTCTCCAGATGTAACGCAAATACGCATTAGAACTCCTCCCCGACCAAGACCCCCCCATCCTTTGCGGATGGTCCTTACCAGAGCCCAGTTTACCCATTTAAGGGCCCGGGGCTGTGATAACAGCGGAGCCCCCTCCCCCTGCATTTTTGTTCTTCGAAGAGATAGAACTCTCTCTAATTTGGAGTTAGCTCTCTCGGTTTCGCAATTTGATATCGGTAGAGTTAAATAAATACGTAATGCAATAAACATATAAATGTCATTTAACTCGTTTTTAAACATGTGATCATAAATATGCATCGGTGATTTTTTTTCTAAACTACAGCTTAACAAATATTGGGAAAATTGAATGACTTGGATTTTGTGGCTTCAAAATCTACTTCTCCTCCATAAACTTCAAAAAAATTATCAACTGATTCTTCATTTATTTATTCGAGACCTAATTTAGTAATGAAATTGAAAATGCTGCATACTGAGTTATAAGTATCAATTTGTTTTATCATTTCTGAATTTAATCTATCGGCTATCACAAATAAAAGTTTCAACTTTAAATTTTTCAAATCCTTGAAGAGTTACATGGCTAGTTTTTTCGGATTTGACAGTACCATCGGTACATTTTTTTTTCTTCTCAGTCTTTTCCCCTGATCCTTAGGTGAAGTTTACATATGGAGATAGCAATTGACAGGTTGATTTCTCTGCATACTCCTGACATTTGGACGCCTAAACTAACTCTTCACTAATAACATTAGGCGTCTCTGTTGCACATTGTCTGTCAATACAATGGAATGTAAAAGAAGATTGATACTGTTTGAAGCTGGTGTTCATTTACTCCAGTTTCTAGCATGTCTAGTTGTTCATGAGAATCTATGTCTTTGTGTATAGTCTGTTTATTCAGGCAAAAATTTTGTCTCAATAGATTTTCAGTTTATCCATGAGAATATGTTTAACAAAGATACTCAATACCTTCAATCGTACAAAGCCATCGTTTGATTGTAAAATTTACAATCACGACGCACTAACTTTACTTTTATTTTCCATTAAAATAATTAACCCAATCCATTTTTAGGTTCACATAAAATTTACATTTTTTTCTATTTACTGGGTTTTCTTGGCCCTATCTAGGGCCCCCTTGTTCACTGGGCCCGGGGCTGCAGCCCCCTCAGCCCCCCCCCCTTAACTGGGCTCTGGTCCTTACATAACTTTACCACAACATAACGCAACATATTTGGGTGAATTGAAGCTCCCTAGAGACTTCCATGGATCCGCCACTGAACTAATATATTTTAAATACTGCGATTAATCAAAATTTCGGGATAGTCTACATGAGAAAATTTATAAGGTTTTATTTAGTTTTGGAAGATAATATCATTCATGACAGGTGGCGAACAGCTGCGTCTCAGGCAAAATGGCAGCTCTAACTTTCGGTTAACTGCGTGCATACATTCACTCTAATGCGAACGCATACTAGGAGATGCGACCACTCTTTATTGCCGTCTGTTAACAGCTTTTATAGAAATGGGTAGGAGCTAGTTTTTTTTTAATAAAAGCTTTTTTGACGTAAGCAAAACGGCATGCTTAAGTAATGCATTTTTTTAGGGAGGGGCTAATTTATAAATAATAGCTCTTTTGACTGTAACAAAGTTTACACTGACGCAAACTATCACCAGAAAGCAATGTATTTTGGGGTGAATGAAGCTCCCTTAGCCCTTACCCAGGATCTGTCATAAGCTTCACCATTACAGATAGTGACAAACTTCTATCTTTATTAAAGGGTCATAACGTAGTTCTTCTCACTCTATAACGACGACCACTTTTATCCATACCTCAGACAATATCATTCTAAAAATTTCTAAGAAAATACAGATAAATAAATAATACAATTAGTGATGTTCTTAACACTTAAAAATCCAAAATTGATATATCTTTAAATAAAAACTTTTTAATGGTGTCATTTGATTTCATTCTTAAAAATTTTGTTTATGTGCATATACTCTTTCAATTTCCATTTCATTTTTCCAGTTCACTAGTATGGGAATCTATCCGGAGCCTGTAAGTGTGACACACTAGCAATCTTGTATACTAGGCGGTATAACGAGATACGTACAACTCAGTGATTCTTTTTTAACGCATATTTTAGTATGTGTAGATCTAAGTAATTTAAGTCAACCTATTAGATATATATTGGGGAAGTCTTTCCTTCACAAGGTCACATCTACCTTTCGAACCAAACTCTGGTCATTTGCGTCTCATTAATCCCTTCTGATCCGGTTCTAAATTGTATGTTGCGGTAGTCCTCGAATACATCAAACGACCTTGATGTGACAAATTATATCAGTAAATAGATAGGTCTTATTCTTGTCCAGCATTACTTTAGAGACATGAGTTTTAGAACATTTTCTGTTATTTTATGACTGCGATTCTTCTTCCTATGTGAGTAACTTCGTATTTCTTTTCTCTCGCTCTTTTTTTTTTTTTTTTTTTTTTTTTTTTTTCTAAATACGTAATTATAACATTTTTTTCTGGCACGTCATTACATATTTAGTAAATGTATGTGACTCATTGATTGCCACATATTTCACGTTTGTCTAGCTTAAAATTGTGATATACGGTGCAAATTCATTGAATATCACAGTTGCAAATTTATATCACTTACTAGAGAAAGTGAGTGAGTGCTAGGTAAATATTTGGTAAGAAATTCAAGAAAGGAAATAAGTGTCAAGCGCAAACACACATACTCACTAGAGATGAGTTCGGGCTCATTTTTTGAAGCCCGAGCCCGAAACTTTTAATCCGAGCCCGCCCGAGCCCGAGCAATATTATTTAAGTCAGAGCCCGAGCCCGCAATGTCAGATAAAATCAATAAAATTCAAAGAAGTAATTCTTTGATAGAATACAATAAATTTTGCCGTTTGTGCAAATTAAAGACAAATATCGTTGCAAATTTTAATGCACTTTCTATATATCCATGTTTATGAAATAATGTCCGCTCTCATGACTAGCTAAGCAATATAAGCCGCCGTTCTGAAATACCCAAAGAGCTTCACGCACCTTCTAGGCGGCCGTTCCGCTGTTTTTTTTAAAGTACTTTTATTTTCCTCATGAATCACTTTTTAAAATCTGTTTCAAGGAGTATGTTCAATAAAAGAGAAATTTTTCCCGAGCCGAGCCCGAACGCACTGTGAATACGAGCCCGAGCCGCGTCGGGCTCGGGCTCGGGCTTTCGGGCTCGGGCTGAGCCCGTCTCATCTCTAATACTCACATACACATATGTAGAAAGTTTTGATGACTAACATAAAGAAAATATCAGTACGCCAGTTTTACATGTGGATCTATTTCGAGTAAAGCACTTTGAATGTTTAGCAAACGAATATTTCTGTTGTAACAAATGTTTCCTCTTGTGCAACTGCTTGATGTTTGAGGACGAACTTATATTTAAGGTAATATTCTGACATTAAGATTTTCACAATATAATAGAGATAATGAGGAAGTTGCAATTATAAATATCCTTATTGAATTTGAACAGTGGCAAGTATAAAATAGATTGAGTACTTCCACTTCACTTTGAAGGTTATCTAAAAGATCAGAAAAAAATAATAAAAACCTGGATGTTCGATACTTCTACTCATCTACACGTGGTTCAAACTTATTGCAAACATTATGTTTCGTTAGTTTTCAGCATGAACTATTTATGTTATTAGTAATTATCACAGATTAATGCTATATGTATATTGACATTTATAATGCTTAAGGTGTTAATGCATCCACATTTTTATTTATCTCCTTTGTGGCAGGTTGAATATAATTTATTAAAACAATAATTGATCTGTGTCCTACAAAATAATTAATGAATCAATAATTATTGAATATAGATATATTTTTCAATTAAACAAGCGTATAAATCTCAAACATTTCATAAATCGTGAAAAGCAAATCATTTTACGATATCCGTTATGCATTTATCTACTTTTGTAAGGAAAATTCACAGACACAGTTGGTGTACACAACTAAAATTACACAACTTTTTACTTATTCTTTTCGAACTAATGCAGTTTATAGATTCTTCAACTCCTTTGTACGATGAAATGGAAATTTGATTATAAAACGGAATCCCATTACAAGATTCAAGAGATATTTATTTTATTATTCATAAATGCATGCGAAACTGAATTTTGTGAAGTAATTATTATGATGCTTGCAGTATTATTAGGTTGTAACGAAAGTTTTCCGCCACTGCAAGTATTGCCTGCACAAGCAGTTCGCGTTGGTGTCTTTGATAATATTTTGCGAAACAATTTCTGTTATTTTAAAGAAAAAGACTTGTTTTAGAGCACTGTGTTGTGAAATCTGTAAAACAATATCGTTATGTTTAAGTATAAAGTGTCTGAAATGGATCTATTACGCTACCAGATTGAACCATCATTTACTCTCAGTTCTGTTACAAAAAGTCAGCTACAGAATGACACCGAATCATGTGTATAGCTTAAGGTACTACTGTTGTATCATATGATACTGTGAAGAACCGAAAGTTCAAAAACGAGGACTAGGACATTTAAGAAGCAGAGCGCTCTGGTCGGCCTACTGATGCTGATGAGGCCCGCCTACGAGACTTCGTGGAAGAAGATAAAATATTCATCCACTAGAGAGCTAGCTAAAAGAGTTAGACTTAGTGCAATGTCCATTACACGCGTTAAGCATCGCATAAACTTGAAATATAAGGTCAAAAGCTGGGTACCGCGTGAGCTGACTCAAGCAAATCTGGCGAAAAACTTTCGTTTCAACCTGATACATAATAATGGTAGTTTTTGTATTGAAAATTTAAAATTAAATAATGTTTTGTCGTTTTCACACTTTACAAGGTTCTCTTTGAGACAAGCAAAGTCATTGAAAGACACTATCCACATCATTACATTATGTTCTTTCATAATATGATGCCTAAATCCGAATAATTAATCACATTTCCGTAAATTTAAAAATATACAAATTCACATACAACAAAGCTTCTTTTGTACGGAATCACTATGGCGAGAATTTTTTATTTCTAACAAACCCTATTTACAGTGAATAAAAGTATAGTAACTAAGAACATTAAGAAGATTCGTAAAATATTTCCATTCAAGATATAGCGGATTTTTTTGTGTATTCCTATCTTAAATTAAACTAGCAGCTCTATACGCAAGTGTAATATCCAGAAAAGTGTAAATGAATAATATGGTGGTTTCGAATAAATATGTTCAGTGAAATATTTTAAATTCGCTTTTGACAGTTGGCGAAAGTTACGAAACAATTTTTAATACTGCAACACTGCTGCTTCACTTGCCTTGTCTTGTGGGACGGAGTTTTAACGCCCATACCACTGCGGGACTGAAATTAGTCTAATACATAGAATCCTCTATATATTTTTTATAGTACACAGACCATTTATAAACTATATATTCAAAATGGAAAAATTGTCTTTACCAATATTTAGTAAAAGATGGACTTCCTTTTACTATATTCTAAAATATCCGTTAACTTATAGTACACAGACCATTTATAAACTATATATTCAAAATGGAAAAATTGTCTTTACCAATATTTAGTGAAAGATGGACTTCCTTTTACTATATTCTAAAATATCCGTTAACTTATAAATTTTAAATTAAAAATGTCTCCCTTACTAACTCTTCACAAGTAAACAAATTACATCTTAGACGATCCTCAATTACATTCGAAATTATATTTTGACCTATCTTTAAAATAACCAATATTTTTTACTAACCCAAATCCTGTTTTTTTCCCAGCGCGATCAGACTCACACCATGAATTATGATTTCTTTTCAATCGTTATTTTATTTATTTATTTATTTTAATATACTTCTCTATTCAGTTGTTGGATTGAAAAAAAAATGATGTACACTAATGCGCCCACAAGACGAGTTTACATAAATAAATAAATAAAATACTAAAGGTAATTCTGAGCAAAAAGGCTTTTTATTCAAAAATCAAAGTTTGCCTCTTGTAAAAAACCAAATCATCTCTACTAACGAAGAAGTTGAGATTTTTTAAAAATTTCCATTCTTATTGTGACATTGTTTAACTAAGCTTATTTTTAAATTGGTTAGCATTAATAGTCTGGGTCTTAACATATTAAAAACACTATAAACCCAAGGACATACGCGATCCATGGCCTAGAAATGTAGAAGAAAAATAGTGACCACATGACTACTCCTGAATGACCATGGAGCAAGGGACATTTGACGATTCTTAATGCTTACTTCTAAAACTTTTTTCGGTGTTTCAGTGTATCAAATTTCTAACTCGGAATCGATTGATAAATGCTTTTTTATTGCTTGCAAGAGTTTCTTCATTATCTGGCTACATAACTATATGCCTGTAAGCGTCATATAGCATTTCTCCAGACTCCCTCGTAGTTATTTTATTTGAGTCTAAAAATTCTGTTTTAGAAACATGAGGATAAAAGTTAACTTGCTGAAATTTTTCTGGCAGTTATTGTCTTAAACATAAACGAGTGTATTTGTTTATGTGTGACCCATATTTCAGTGCTATACTGAAACGCCTGCGTTTGTTGTAGTGAGAGTGTGGGACTACGGGCGTTTCCAACTTCCCATGTATGAGTAGGTGAAATGATTCATTGGCAAGATTTCAGCAGATTGCATGACTGACTTTCACTGGTGATTAATGTATGAAAATGGTGTTTATCTACTAATGTTAAGATGTCACATTTAAATTTATTCATTTACTTATTTATTACATACCGCCATTTTTTAAATGAGACTATCGTCAATCCCTCCGAACACAAATCTGTAGGCACACTTAACGTTGAAACTTATATGCTTAGAAATAACAGTTATTTCTACTCTTTTATGTGGAGTTAAAAGTCCTGAGAAAATCTTGTTTTTTTTTATTTGCATAAATCCGTTTAACTTTTCGCTTTTAATAGTGAATCAACTAATATTTATAGCCTCTTTTGTAGATTTTCATTATTTTTAGAATGAAAATCGTCTTACAATTAAAGCTTGTAAGCAATTTCCTTCCATTTTTACTAGAAAATTGAATTCAGGGAAAGAGTAAAAATGAGGATCGAAACAGATAAATTAAATGCATATTAACTTATTTAAATAGCTATATTTATGCATGTTTAGGAAATATCCACACTTCCCCTGGCAAAGAGAGCAACTCTTTCTTCATAAAAAACTATTTACTTTTCTGTGGCACTAGAAGCATTGCAAATGAAAAAATAGTTAACAAAAACAATAGATTTGAACTGAATATATGTTTTGTAAATACAGGGTGATTTGTATTGAATGGAACAAAAATAAAAGCAGAGAACGAAGTCTGTAATTCCTTCATATAGCTGAAACAAATTAATTATGAAACTACAATTATGAAGGTTTCATCTGGCAACAGCGAAAATTCTTAAAGTGATGAAATCACCGCTATAGGGAAGATTTAAAGAACTAGTACATGTTCTCCAGATTTAAAAAACCAATATATGTACCTGGGTTGTTTGGTGGTTGTTCCCTCAGTTAGAGGAAACGGCTTTACTTTGCAGCAAGACAGCATAACAATGAACGCCAATGCTTGAACATTCGTATACCCATCGCTGTATTCAAACGTTATAGTCCAATTAATGAATACTTTTTGCTATCGAGATCTCGAAATCTAACCTTTTGCGATATTTTTCTATGAGGTTTAGTTAAGGGTGTATGTTGAAGGAAAAAAACTCTGCTTTTAGTCTTGGTACACAAATTGAAATAAACTACACCCTTAACTAAAATCGAAATAAACTACACCCTAATAGCACCATGGTCTCCAAAAAATTCCAGATGGTTCTTCATAAGCTGCTTGACACACTGCAATAAGCGAAAAAGCTGTGGCTTTTGTGAAATTTTCAGAAAAAATTCTTAAACATGGATCTGAGCTGCAAGATTTTTCGAAGAGTGACATGCTTTGCGAAAATTTCCGATTTTTAAGAATTTTTTCTAAAAGTTTTGAAACTGATACAGATTTATCGCTTATTTCAGTACGTAGTACAGCTTTTAAAGAGACAGTTTCAAAATTTTGAAGTTCCTGGCATCATTAGTTTATTTGCACTTATGTACCAAAATCACATGATTTTTTCGAACAGCACCGTTAAAGACTAAATCTTCGTGCCTTCACCACCCTAGGAATTACAACAACTGAAACAGTGGATAAATTGGTGTGTTGCACTCATTGGCAAGGGGGGATATTATATCATGATTGTGGCAGGAGCTGGAATACCGCATAGACCTTTGCTGTCACGGTAAGTTGCATCTGTCAACTGCGTTCATTGGTATTCTTTACTTTTGTTCCATTCAATAGAAACCACCCTGTAATTTAATGCTTGCATAGGTTCAATTATTTTTATTGAAGATAGATATAACGTATTCTGGAAAACAAAACTGGTTAAGCTGCGTTTGGTCGAATGAAAGAACCGGTGTTAAAACGCAATTTCTGGAAACACTTAACAGTGACCCGTTAACCCGTTAAGGGATTCTCTAAGAAAGGCTTTCAAATTAGTATGATGTATTGCTCTAATTCTATTTATTTTTACTTTCAAAAATTAACCGTCGACTTCAAAATGCAGATTCTGCTCACCTAACCAATCGGGGACATTTTACTAACTGGGAGTATTTTAGTTCGGAGTCTGAATAAAAATTTAAATTTTGTATATATTTAGCTTTCACCTTCTGAAAATTTGAATCGGTACCATAAAATTTTGTCCCCCTTTTTTACGTAACTTTGTAATATATTGTAAGTCTATCATTAGTCAAGAATGAAAGACAAGAGCAATGTTTTTTTGGAAGACCTTATACCTGCATCGATATCCATATACATATATACACTACTGGCCAAAAGTATTGCAAGTTTGAGAAATCTTACTATCGTTTCAAGAATAAGCCCAGAAAAAATTGGACAGGAAATTTGCCAGATTTAAATATTTTTGCGAATTTATGTAGTATAATTGGAAAGAATACATCTGAAAATCACCAAAAAGGAAAATGAGAGCTTCAGGAACCCATCATTTAAGTTGGCACCATGAAACACCAAAGGAAGTGTAAAACATTCTGTATTCCAGATCTAAAAGAGTGGTTGTTGTGATCAAAGTCAAGGCTGCTCAGCAACATAATAAATGATGTTTAGTTCAATTGCATTTATTTGTTATCCTCTTATTCCAGAATAACTTTAATTTTATTCCGGCGAGCCAAACTGGATTATGATTTCTATAATAACCTATATATATATATTTATGCTATTTTCTCAATAAATTAAATAATTACTTTTGTTCTTTAACTGAATGCTATCTTGTCTTTGAAATAATTAATTTAACATGCTGACATTAAAAAATATATAAATTATATTGATTTTTAATATTGACGAGGAAATCTTGAAAAGGGATAGTTTTCCAAAACTTGCAATACTACTTTGGACCAGTAGTGTATTATACAAGGTGATATTAAACTCTTGGGGTGGTAAAGGGGGCAAAACAGTTCAGAACCCCAAAAGCAGTTCGGGGTCAGAAATGGTGATTTCATAAGCATGTTAATAATCACTTTGAAAGATGTGTCAGAGTAATTGTGAACTTTCCGACCGTGGTTTATCAAAAACTACTGTATCTTTCACTGTAAACACTAGTCTAAAATGGACAGTTTAAAAATTCTATTTCGTTTCATGGATGGCATTGTCGGAGAAAAGCCCATTGTTTATAATACTCTATTAACCCTTTAACGCGCACTGTTCCCGCTCTGGGAACACCAAACTCTGACGTTTTGACCTTTGCCAGTCACGAAGAATAGATTTGATTTCTATAAAAATAGTTGCGGGTGACATAGCTCCACGAGAATCCTTTACGTTTTAGCACGTCCTTTCCCGTCAAAAAATGGTCTCGATTCTTTTTAACAGCACTGATATCTGCTGAAAAATGGAAGAATGCGAGAACAGCTGGATAGATTGCCCAATGCTGAAAAAAGGGCAGCCGTTGTCATCGCTCGACTTAACTACCAGCAAGAGGGCGGACGATCGAAACGTTCATCGCGTGCCACAGATCTAGAGGCCCTTTTTTGACGACAGCTGGCTGTGCGGCACAGCCAGCTGCATCAAAAAAGGGTCCTAGATCTGTGGCACGCGATGAACGTTTCGATCGTCCACCGTCTTGCTGGTCGTTAAGTCGAGCGATGGCAACGGCTGCCCTTTTTTCAGCATTGGGAAAGGGTTGCGCCTCAAAGGGTTAAGGAATGATACGAACACTTCGACGCTTCTTCCAAAGTGATTATTAACGGGTGCATGAAGACGACGTTTCCGACACTCCACATAGCTATGGGATTGTGAATCGTCTTGTCTATCCCGACCAAGCGTTTCATTTTACTCACAAGCGTTTTGAAGCACCCTGTACACATTTCCTTTCACTTCAAACATCTGGTTGAATCATTTATTTATCTTTTTGGAGTTATAGAGATCTTTCACTGGAGAATTTTAAGTTCTCATAAATAAAAAAAATTCAGTGACTCGAAGTTTCGTATTTTTAATAGTATTCTTCTTCGTAAAAAGATTTGTTTGTTTGCCAGGAAAGGGCAGACCTGTCACTTAATGTGTCGTTTAGAGCTACATACGTCCTTCCCGGAGTTTCTAGCCGCAATTTGGATTCTCATCGGAAGGTGGGGGAGTTCTGAATATTGGTTCCCCTTGGAAACTGCTAGCGAACACCGAGAGGACTTTCGGAACCCCAGTTTAACGTGCACGTACACCCCATACACACGGTGGTCTTCAGTGGTCGGTATCGAACCCGCAACTTTCCAGTTACGATGTAAAATATGTTCGTAAATGATGTTATTGCCTGCATTTCTTTGTGTAGTCATATTTCCTGTAATCGAATCATTGGTCTAATTCCTGCGTAAAATTAACTTAAAAAATATATATATATACTTAGCCATTGTCAGAAATTTAAGCCGAAGTTTACGAAAAACACATCTAATGATATAACTATAATCTTCTATTATGCGGTTAGACTCTACTTTCGTATAATGGTTCTTGACTAAAGAGTCAAACACCTGCTAAAGCTGAACAAAGATGCTTTTATTTATATGAATATATAATATGCTAATCTAAGTTTCGTCAATGGATTTATGTTTCTGTTCTTTCAGTGGTCTTTTGTTAAATCTTTTTTTCATTTTTCTCCCTCTGCGTTCGTATTTTGAATTGTTGTTGGTACATTGTGTAGTGACTTACAGGGGATATCCAAAGACCCGAAGAATAAAAGTGTTTTTTATCTATGTGATCAGCTTCATGAATTCATAAAGACATTTATAGATTTTATCATAATGTTTTTTTAATAAAACAAATGGTTCCACGATTGCATTGCTGGCAGTCTTTTTTTTTTTAATTTACCAAGGTTTCATCAACATACATCAGTCACCATTGTCCTTTATGTTTGTGAACAACTATACATGTGATTCAATTATTTCTGAATGAACTATGACCTCCGTAGAGTGTCTCCGCGCGCGTGTGTGTGTTCATTTTCAACAGTCATTGGTGATTCGTGACTCTTGGAAAAAATTGTAAGGGGTGGTAGGGCGAACCAAGGCGGCCCAGAATCACAAAGCAATGTGGGGTCGAAAACCTCGTTGATGTGTTCGTCTAGTTTCTAATCGAGAATCATGAACAATGGGCAATTCTCCGACAATTTTATCCATGAAATGAAATGGAATTTATAAACTATCCATTTTGAACAAATGTTTTTTTTGTGAAAGGTGCGTTAATTTTTGATAATTTAAGGTCGGAATGTTCGCTATTGCTTCAACACAACTTCTAAAGTGATTAAGACGACATTTAGATAACATTAGACTGTACATAAAGACGACGTTTCCGATTCCACTTTGCTATGTCATTCTGAATCATCTTTGTTCTCCCTACCACGCCTTACATTTTTTTTCCCTAGAGTTACGAATGACGCTGTATAAATATATAATATACACATAAGGATTTGTTTCACGAACACGAAAAAATATGTCATAGTAGCTTTTTTTTGCCGATGTTCAAAGCAAAAGGAAATTAACATTGGAGAAGAAATTTTTGTACAATCACTGTTATAAGCCCGGTGGCGTAATGGTTTGCGCATTGCGCGGCATTTATTATTATTATTATTATTATTATTATTATTATTATTATTATTATTTTCAAAGAACATAATTTATACCACTGCGGAATCTGCCATTTTAAATTTTCTTTGGGCTTACGCTACTCGTTTAAAAAGTCAAACTATAGAATAGAAATCACAGAAACAGGGGTTTTAAGGCTTTGTAGGTGTATGAAAATTATGAAAACGCTGGCCTCAGCTTTTATTTCTTAAATGCATAACATTCTTCATGGGATTAAATTTAAATAAATACAAAATTTAAAGTTTTATACGGTTCCCACTAAAAAACGTCCCTGTTAGTCGTGGGACCATATATTCATTAGGTGATGGCCAAAATTGTAGCCTTTTATAATAAAAAGTCTCACACGTATGTTTAAGATAGTTGAAGAAAGCCTATACATGGATACTTTTTGGACCAATAAATTGCTAAGCTTTTACGTATCTGTGCAATCATTATTTTCTTTCAAAGATTCTGTACAGCCCCTGAAATAAAATCGTTCAACGTGATTTTTTTCCTTCTAGAGCCACTGAATAGTGGTTTGATTGAGCATATGTTATTTTTATGTCTCTGACACTTTTTAAGATACAATGGGCAAAATTTGTGAATTGCCTCATTCATGTATGCGGAAAATTTTACTTATTCGGAATATTTTTGTACGGAGGCTGTATAAAAATTTTAATTTTTTATTTCCTGAAATTCAATTCCCTGAAAATTTATTCGATTTCATAAAATTCTTTACCATTTTTACAAAATTTTGTAATTTATTACACAAGTCTATAATTAATATTTAAATAAGGAAAGCCCAGGCCAATGTTTTGGGCACATCCTGTATATTTCAGCTTTTGTCACACAAATTAGTACAAAAAATACCCTTAGCATATATCATTTCGTAGAAAAATGTAAGTTTATTTTTTAGGCTACGTATTTTACATTTAATTTTTTATCCTTTTTGTTATGTCTTTTCATATTGCATTAATTTTATAAATACGTTTTTAATGCAGACTGTCTTCTGTTTAACAGGTTGTTGAAGTGATACCTGAAGAGGACTATGGAGCCACCGGCAAATGGGTTGTAAAAGTTCGCGACATAGCAACAAATGAGTTTCGAGAAGAAATATTCGATGGTCTGATGGCATGTGTTGGCCATCATGCCTTCCCGTTCACACCGAATTACCCCAATATGGATTTGTTCCACGGTAAAATCATGCACAGTCATGGATACAAAACTTTTTCTGGAATGGAAGACAAAGCCGTTCTTGTTATTGGAGCTGGCAACTCCGGTAGTGACATCGCAACAGAAGTGTCAAATGTCGCTAAAAAGGTGCATACCTTTTCATTAACTCTGTTGCATTCTATTTCTATATACCAATGTATGTTTACTTTGATGGACAGGTAAAAAGGTGTATTTGTATGTTTCTGTAACGTATGAGGTAGGTTTTTCTAAAAATACTATGTTTTTTAGAAAATAGTTCATGAATACTGCAGTTTTGAAGACTGAATATCCATTGAAGTGTTACAAATTCTGGAGCGCCCCAACTCGATTTTTCAAACATTTGGTCTTTAACAGGAATTTAAATTGATTCAACATATGTAGTGTTCACACACTAGTGCACTTCAGCTAATTTGAGTGTATAGGCCGCAATGTCTAAGAATACTTTTTGTAGAAAACAGTAAGCCCTACATGCTCCAAAATTTATATAAAGTATGTAGGGCAGTGACCTATAATATATGTACCTAGTTTGAGCTCAATCGAATGTACCCTGTATAGACGCTAGTGCACATTCGCTAGTGCACCATGATGTTTAAGAATATTTTTTGTAGCCCTTTACTGAAACTATAACCCCGACACATACCAAAATCCATACAAGTTATTTGACGGTGAATATACATACTCAATTCGAATGTATTCGAAGGATCCATTTAGACACTAGCACACTTTAAATGATTTGCGTCCATAGACCGTAATGTATAAGAATTAATTTTTGCAACCCCGTTTACACACTATCTGCTCTACACACACCAAAATTTATGCAGGTCATGTGACTGTGCCTGCGTATTTGTATAATATCCTTATTGAATTTGCGCACAATCGAATGCACCGTTTATACGCTAGCGCACTTTCAAGAATTTCCGTCCATAGCCATAATTTAAAAGAATTATTTTTTGTAGCCCTGTCAAACAGCTATCAGTTCTATACAAACCAAAATCAATACCGGTCTTGGAAGAGTGGTCTATCATGCATATATCAAATTTGAGCTCTTTCGAATGCGCCGCTTAAACGCTACCGCACTTTCAAGAATGTCCGTCCATATGGCATAATGTAAACAATAATTTGCCATAGTCCTGTATAAAACTATATTTTCTATACACACTAAAATCAATAGCATGTCGTGGGAGGGTGGTCTATTGTATATACAAAATTTGAGCTCAATCGAATCCACAGTTTAGGAGGTAATAACATTAATAAAATAACAAGACTTCAAAACGTGTAAATACATCAAAATCTGAAAGTAGAATTTTTAATGATAAAAATACTTTCCTTACATTATGCATATTCTGAAAGTAAAAATAGCATTTGGGCTATTCTGCAAATGAGTCTAAATCTCAAAACCGCCAGAATAATTCAGCTACCAAAAGAGTTTAAATATGTATTCTTCTGTTGAGTGAACTATATTTTGGAAATCCTCACAGTTTTATTTCAGACACTGAGAGAAAGTATCTCTCTCATTCAATGAAAATGTGCAAGTGAATTATATCACTGAACCTATTGACAAAAACATTTAACTACTCAAGTGAAATGATTTCCAAATTCTCCTATTCGACCATTTGCATTACAGTCATCAATTTTTAAAATTTACATTTAATTGCTCCTGGCTTTATTTGTTAGCCATCCCTAAGTATGCTCTTTCCCTTAGGCATCATCCCCAACAGAGTGAAAAATGATATTTAATTTTAAGTGAACACCCTCGAGGGTGTTCACTTGAAATGCGAGGGACCCAATACCTATTGTATTGGGTCAAAATAACATTAAATCATCGTAAGACGGAAAAAGTATCTAGCTTGATAAAATACACCCGCTTTTGTTCAAGGTGATACGGAAGATAAGATATTAAACTTGAGTGGTTTCAAAAAGATTGTAAGAAATACTCAAAATGCTCCACTTTTGTCTGTTTCAAAGTAATAAATTTGGAAAGGAATATAAATTCTAAACTAAACCTTATATTTCATTTATCTAAGATTATTTGAGTATAGGAACCACGTTAACATGGTCAATAAAAGGAATTGAGATGTCACTCATATACTTCTAAGAATTAAATATTTTATGTATTTTTTTTAGAAGGACGCAAATAGCAGTTCGAATTTAAATAATATACGTTAAGGCAATTCCTCCGCGAAGCAAAAGTGCAAACTGTTTTGTTTCGCAATTTCAGGTACTTAAAATGCTTTTCATCAGAAATAAAAACTTCTTAAATATTATTAAACTTCTTTTCATAATAATTAGTCTGCAAAATTAATACGTGCAGATAATTCACATCATCATCAATATATGAAAGACTCAAATAAATTCTTTATTTATTTCAGTAATCCAACTGAAATATTTATTAGTTGGCAGCTATTACTGTGAAGATTTTTTTTTTTTCAAAATATCTTCCGTTATACTTCCGAATTTGAAATTCTGCTGAAGCTTGTTTCGACTATAAATTTTTATGTGGGTTAGTTCAGCTGAAATAAGTACTCACTGTAATTGGAGTATTTAAATACATTCTGAGAACATTAAATTAAATTCTAAAAGTAAGCTTCTTCTTTAGAGATTTCCATCCCTTTCAAAGACCCACTGAAACACCTGAAACTTAGTGCCAATAAAAGTGACCATTCACGGATACAGATATAGGATTCAATCAAATCTGAGAATTTATTTTCGTTTCGCTTAGTATGACTTTATATCCTTAGATTTAATACGTCACTTAATGAAATAATTTATTTTATAAATCGTTAAGACTCACTTTAGAGAAATATGAAGTGAAATATAGAGTATGTTTCGGTTTTGAACATCATAATTTTATGTTATTTGATTCCGAATTAAAGAAAGAAATACAGTTAACCCCCTCTTCCCCTATAACACGGGTTCAAATGAGACTTATTTGCATAAGACGGCGGGGAAAATGTGATCGTGTTCGTATAACACGCTAAAAGAGTCTCTTATAACACGGTAAAAAATGAGACTGATATTTCTGTATTGTTCTGTTAACGCCATTTGTACACTGCCGATGCTGCTTGCTCATGTGTTCGTATATAATAAGCGATTTGTACAACAGTTATTCATATAACACGGAACATATGTACCGTAGGGGTCTACTGCTGTTGCATTCCATAAGATGTGGAAGGATATAGATTCCTTAGATTAGCGATTAACTCGATTAGAGATTAGATAGATTAGCGAGGCATTTACCGTGCACAATTATGCTAAATCTTGCTTATTATTTCAACTTATTAACCCAACTCTGATGACTTATTCAAAAATTGCAATTTTGGGGAAATTTTAAGCTCTTAGTTCCTCTTTAGAAACTTAAACAGCTATGATGAACAATGTCTTGGGAATTTATTTAAGATGAAGAAAAAAAAAACCTTAGGTAACTCGAGATAATTATTTATAGTTACATAAAATATAAACTACGTCAACTTACAGTAATCGAATTGATGAATCAACGTCTGTAACTGGCTCCTTCGTAAAGAATAAAATTCTCGTATAAGAGTTTTAATTATACGCTTTTAATACCTGATATTGTAGAACTGGAATTATCGTTTTTTATTATTCCGATATTTTCGCAAATATTACACATTTTCAACTAAAAGTTTAAAATAACTGGAAATGCATTTGCTTTGATATAAATATCCGAAGAAACTGTCATTACGCTTGTCCAACAATATGACCACTGACAAGTGTGTAAATGACGTACAGTTAAGTATTATATATGCACAATCCTTTTTTCAAACATTTACAGGACATACAAATAAGTGAATTTTTCGTAGAAGTTTAATGCTTTTTTCAACTTTGCTCGCGGAGAATCACATACAACTGAAAATTTGTCAAAACAAATGAAATATCATTAAAATGATTGTGAATGCACCGAATTTGCGAGAATGAAAATTGTAATGTAAAAAGTTTATTTAAATAATTCAAATCTAGAATTTTCTGAGATCGTTAATTTATTTATTTTTCATAGCATTAATTAAAAAACACAAGGAATGCAAACGGCTTCATCTGTATAAAACTTGCCATTATTAAACACACCAGTATCTGGGGAACTTTATCTGTTTCGCAATATACGGAAACGCGTTTTGCCTTATGACAAAGTATTTTTGCGTATATAATGACCATAATGGTGCAATCGCTGAAAAATAAACAAAACATGCTGCAAATTGAGAAGTGGGTGATATTTAGGGATTGTTCAAAACTTAAGGAAAATGTCAGGGATGTGAAACTGTTTTCTCTGTATATTTATTTTGCACACAATAAGGAAGAATCCATTCTAAACCGACAAAATAAGATAAAAGTTCTGAAATTTAGGTTTAGATGTGGAAGACAAATTCCCAGAATATACATGTTTGTAAGACATCGTTAAAAAATGCTACTAGCTACATTAATAAATAATAAAGTTGGTATTTCGTGTGAGAGATACGGACAGATAAAATTGAAAATAAAAAAATATATAAGTAAAATAAATCATGTTTCATAAGCAAATTAATCTAATCGCCAGGGACAGAGACTTTTCATTTTATATGCCGGAAAGAATCATGCGTTTAATGTATACAAATATTTGCAAGAAAATATTATATTAACTGCAAAGATAATTTTATGTAACTATAAAGTTGCAGTGAATAATTTATAGAAATTTTTGTGTGCTTTTACTTTCGCAAGAACAGCTAAAGCTCTTTCAAAAATAATAACTGTGCATTAAGTATAAACATAAACAATATAAAAATCTTCGTTTACCGACAGGCAGAATTTTTTTTTTCTGTTTCATTGTTATCAAAATGTTTAAAAACTCTTATAGAAGGCAGGGTTAATGCAACACAAAAAGTAAAAGAACAATTTAAAAAAACAAATGTTGCTATTCCCCGATGAGACCACAATTGCAAGAAAAACTGGGAAGGCTAGAAGGCACAAATGATTAAAAGCAACGAAGAAAACACCAAGATACATAAATTGTGGGAGAGAAAGAAGCAAAAAAACTACTTATTATGAAATACTGAAAAAAAGTAGAGTGTAAAAATATAAATGACAGCAAAAATTATACAAATGTGAATCAGAGAGACTTTCATGAAGAGATCACTCCTAAAGAAGACAAATCTTTATATCCCCCCCCTTTATGTATGTTTCATACAAAGTTATTTATTAAATTTATTTTAACAATTTTTTCATAAGAGTATATTTTAACAAATTTCAATGTTTCAGGTGTACTTGAGTACAAGACGAGGAGCTTGGATATATCCAAGAATGTTTGAGAAAGGAAAGCCAATGGATATTTGTCTGACTCGTCGGTATAAGTCAATACTTCCGACGCAATACTCCATCCAAAAGCTGGAAAAGACTCTCAACAAACGTATGGATCACAAACGATTTGGAATCAAGCCCTATCACCCAGTTACAAGCCAACATCCTACAATAAACGACGAACTGCAGGCCAAACTTTTGACAGGAAGTGTAATAGTTAAGCGTGATGTAAAAGAATTCACAGAAACTGCTGTTATGTTTGACGGTGATGATGAATCAACGCCTATTGATGTTGTGGTATTTGCAACAGGATATCACGTGAAATTCCCTTTCTTAAGTGATGATATACTGCGCGTTGGAAAGAACAATAAAGTGTTTTTGTACAAAAATGTATTCCCTCCACAACTGAAGCACCATACTTTGGGTAAGTATTATTTTATACTATTGAACTCTCCACTTTGAAAATTTCATGTAATTAAAAAATATGTCGTAGACAAGAAATACCCCACGCAGTTTTGTCGCAAGATGTTCTGTATGAGTAATGGTGAACTTTTTGAGCTCGGCTTGTCGAAATTCGGACTGAGCCAAGCTTAAGGTGAAAGCAGCAATGATGGACGCACCCATGGAAACAAATGAAGCCAACATTTTTTTTCTTCTTTTTGTCTTTACTTGACATCTTTTACTTCAGTTCACTCTACATTTGACTGACGAACGTTTTTTAAAAATTTCAAAAGTAAATGGTCCATTACTAGTGCTTTAACCTTAACTCTGGTGTCGTATCAGTATAGTTTTGGTAATTTGAAGTTCTATTAAAAAGTTTTTTTCAGTCAAATTTTTGTTTATTTTTTCTGTTTAAGGAAAAAATAGGAATAGTGATCCAGTCAAATGGTACGAGAACTCAAAAACGTATTCAGTAAATAAATAAATAAAAAAATAGGTAGCTATGTTTATTTATTGAATAACTATAAGAAAGTTTTTAAAATCAAGCTTTTTATTCAAAGATGAACTAAAATATATCAAATATTTTTTTGAGAAAATTTTCAAGCTCAAACACTTATAACAACACACAAAATATCACTTAGCTGATCGATCACCGACAGTGGAACTTAGGAAATTTCATTAAAGGTTACTTTCTTTAATATAACATAACATAATTTTTAAGAGCTTGGGGTGATTAACTACTTACACTATATGAGGTCAAAAGAAGAATTAAAAGAAGATAATCGTGAATAAAATGCTTGGTTTTAAATATATATTTTTTTAATCTTATATTTATTTAGGTCTTTTGAGTTTGAAAATTGTTTTTCCTTGGAATTTCTGTGGTCGCTTTCGTTGGCTTCTTTCATGCTCTTATTTTTTTGTCCTCGTGTTGTATCCACGAGTACGGCAAGAAAGGCAATAGAAAGCGTCCGTATACTCTCAGTACCGCAACTGGAGATCACGTCACCTGAACAAACTTTAATTTTGGCTCCCCCCTTCTCTCCATTTGGATGCCCTCTCTCCCTTCAGAATAGCGACCGGGACGTCTGCCCTGTTTGCCTCACCCCTGATTGCGGCCCTATTTACTCATTGTCTGAGACTTGAGTATGATTTATTCCCACTGATCAATGCCTGTGGAAGAATTGACTATTTGCCTTTAGAGAGTGTTGCCAACTGCCCCGGAATATAATTACCCAGTTATTTTGTAAACAGTAATTTTTGGCTTAGAATATAGCTATATTTAGTAATTAAACGTGTGACTTGATTACTATTTGTTGGGGGGGGATAAATACTTTACTTTTATAAACAGTGGTTAATTATATTCCGAAAAGTTGGCAACTCTGCTTTAGAGTCGAAAGTCCGTTCTCAAAAATATGTGTCAGACTTGTGCTGAACAAGCAATTCGACAATCGAAACATGTAACAATTTTCCAATAGGTTGAATGAAAAGTCTTTTCGATGTCACGACGTAAAGAAATTGAAGGCATTAAATGATCATTCATTCGGAAAATCATAGAAATTGATTTCACCTTTCTTCCGAATCTAACAAACTTTCCGATGAAGCAAAGATGAAAATTATCCCATCAATAGTTATTAAGATACGAGATATATGCGGAAAAACATGGTTTTTGGAACAAAACGTAATAATTTTTCAAGAAAAAAGAGTATCGAAAAATAAAACACAGCATCGGAGTTAACTTGCTTGAAAAGTTTTACCTCGATCAGACGATAGGAAGCGTGTTAGAATTCGGATAGAATTTGTAAACGAAAACCACAGACCAATCTAAGAATGATTGAACAAATGCAAAACACGCATGTTCATTGCGTTTGTTATTTTTATTTATTTTATTTCTCGCTTGAATTCGTTTTTAATTTTTCGACTGGTAGTCGTTTTAATTCTTAATGTTTCGACATAAATAAATTTATTATTTAATTCTTACATTAAAACTGGACACAGGTGATCAAAAATCTTCTTTAAATAAGAAAATACATAAATAAGACTAATGGCAAAATGAGTTTTCATTGCAAGCAATATTATGGTTTTCATATTCGAGTCGTTTCAAGTCGTAGATTTCACTTCAGATAAATCACACAAACACACACACACAAAAAAAAAGAAAAAAAAACACCTTTCTCCTTATCTTTTCTGCTATATGCTAGCAAAGTACATCCAATTTTTTATACGTGCGTAATACATGAATAATATTAGCTTAGAGCAGACTTGTCAGGATAATCACAACAGCTAACGCAGTTGGAGGTAAATGTCAGAGGGCAGTTCTCTCCTGTATATAGGTCTACGTTTTTTTTACCACTCTAAGCTTGTTAGCTGGTCCAGTTCCGCTTGTTTGAATATGAAAATGACTATGTTTTTCCCCCTAGCCTCGAATTCTCTGTACTTCAATTACCGTGATACTACATCATCATGGTGGTATCTACCTCTCGTATAGATATCAGTTTCATAGAAAGTATCGTATAATTTATTATTTATTTTTACTTTTGAAGAGTGCATTTTTCTGTGATTTACGTTTTTGCAATGCAGGAAATACATTTATAATATGTTCAAAAATGTTTGGATAATATGAATGAATATATAATTATACTATATGTTCAAAAGTATATATGCGTAAAAAAAAAAAAAAAAAAAAAAAAAAAAAATTGAAATTACAGTCAATTTTTCTCAGTGACATATGAAGGGTCCACGGGAAGAACGACGAGAGTCCACTTTTCGTCAATGTTGAGGTATTCTGTTGTTCATTAGTGGCACTATTAATATCCGAACCCATAAGGGGAAAGAACGATGAGAATGCACTGAAAAAATAGCCCAAAGATACAGTTTACTGGGGAAGAACGTGGGAAGTCCCGTGCGCCTTTCGATTTTTTGGAAAATCAGCTGTATTGGACTCTCATCGTTCTTCCCGTTTATATATACAAAAATTGAATATTTGCATGCATTATAAATAGATTCTTCTGCTTATATCCAGTAAAAGATGGCATAATATTATTTAGTTTAAACGCCGTGCACGCTTTCTTTTTTTCTGTAATTGCAGTCGAAATGTCTAACTTTCGATACATTCCTAACTATTTTCTTTTTTTTTTTTGGATAATGCAACTCGGTGTATTTTTTAAACTTATTTCATTAATACTTTAATAATACATTTTAAAGGGACAGAGAGAGAAAAATTAACTGTCTTTAATAATAGCTCATTTCATTATGGGGAATTTTTTTTCCACGTAAAAAAATATAGGCGAAACCTGATTAACCCATTAGCACCGAATTTTATCAACACATTCTCTAACTTATGCTGATGCCAGAAGTGATAAATGGATTTCCGAGATTTGTGTGGTATGACGAATGTAATTTTTTTTCTAAAAATATAAATAAGACAGTGACTTTAATAAGGAATGTGTCCACCCCTAACTGTAATGCATTGGTGGCATTTATTTTCCATGGTACCAACTAAGGTGTCGGACACAGAAATATGAAACAAAGACCAGACACGGACCAACCCTTGTTCTTGCTCATGTAACACCTGTAGAGGAGGACTCAAAGCACTAATCTGCCTAAGTAGTCCGAAAAATGCTTTATCGAATTTAGGTCTGCTAAAACTTAGACGAAAAGCAAAATTTCATAACTGTAAACAAACATAATGAAAAGGCTTTTTTATATAGATTCCGAAACTCTATTGTATAACTTGTGTTAGTGGGAATGGTGAAATCGCTTCCTGGATACCGAAATGGCAGACATTGCTAGCGTTAGATTTGATGTCCCTAATATTAACAGTGTCCTGAGGTTATCATCATACAAGTTTGTTCTTCCACCATAAGCAAGTTTGTTATATTATCTCATTGACTGTGAACAGAAGTAGAAAAAGTAAGCAGCGAATAAACTTTTACAATAAGAGACCAATTGGAAAACGTTATGCACTCTTGCGCTCTTCTATTTTAACCTTTTGTAGCCTAAGCATCTTTGCATCACTCTTAGTTTTTCAAGATGTCCGGAGAGATTGTTATATTTCTAAATAACAATACAATCTAAATAACATAAATTCATGATCAATATAGAGTTATTTCTAAAGACTGTAAAATATTTAAGGCTTCACCCCTAGCTATATCATCGTTTAGTTTTTTTGTAGAAACTATACATGTTATTTCTGTAACTGAGGTAGAAAGTTTTACATGCTTACATTTTTGGCGACTAACATTCAAAGCTCTGGAATTAGATGGTTTCACTTCGCGACCACCGCGCGGTAATTTTTTTTTTTGTTTGTTAATTTTGTTAATTCAATAAAATTTTAGTAATTTCGATGCTTAAAATTTTTGTTGATTCGGCGAAAACATAATATCCACGTAAGTTGCGGTTCATCTTGGCAGGATACACGTAAATTTTCGTAATCTTTTTCCGTAGATAAAAAGGTCTCCACCGGCCGGATGAGAGGGATTCGCGGGCCACATCTGGCTCACGGGCTGTAGTTTGGAGACCCATGGCATAAACAATACTGCTTAAAGGGTTTTCATGCTAAGCAAAAGACGAAATCAGCAATAATAAATAAAATGTAAACCCTTGTGAAAACCTTTATTTTTTTAAAAATCCGGTTAAACACATAAAAGAGAATATGAACTGAAAATAGCTTTTGACTGTCCATAATATAAATAGTTTCTTCATTTGTAATGCTTATCATGATTATGAATTGTAAGATGCTCACTAATAATTTAAATAATATCTTTTCAGCTGTCATCGGTCTTATACAGCCTTCTGGCTCTTTGTTTCCAGTATTCGAACTTCAGGCTCGATGGTTTGTAGCATTAATGACCGGCAAATGCCGCTTGCCATCTTCAGAGGCTATGCTGGCGAATGTAAGAAAGACCGAAGGATTCCGTGCTAGAAATTACGTACAATCTCCAAGACATTCAGTAGAATCACCATGGCTGGATTACATGGACGAAATAGCTGGATTTTTTGGAGTTAAGCCTAACATGGCTGCTCTCTTTATAAAAGACCCAAAGCTATTCTCAGCCTGCTTTTTTGGACCATGTCTGCCTTATCAGTATAGACTTACGGGCCCTCATAAGTGGGAGGGGGCACGAGATGCCATATTGAATTACAAACAACGAATGTATGAGCATTTGAAAGCTGGAAGAGCCAAGTGAAAGACATTTTTTAATAAAACATTCAATACATCCTTTTTCAGTGTCCCCTACATAAATTCAGAATAAGCTCGTCAAGAAACACTTACAGATACCCACTATTTTACAAAGAATTTATGCAAACTTTTAATTTGGTATGGTTTTTGGTATGAGTTCTTCATTTTAAAACAATTTTTCATTTGTAGTTAGTAAAAAAATTCATATTTCCTCAGCTATACGTTTTAAGTAATTCATATGTCTTCCAGTGTGATACGTTTGGTGATAATGATATATATAGTGGTGAATTGTGTTGGTGTCAAATGTTTGTTTTCCATAATTTTATACTAAATGTTGTCAAGCTTGTAAAGACTGGATATCATATTTGTATTTTATGAATTTTTTTTTTAAATGCCATATTTAATGTGTTCCTTCTGCATCAATCATTCGCAATATTATTATTTTTTTAAATTTTATTTATTTACCTTTTTCAGCAATATAAACTAAATTTTGAATATCAAAATTTATTGTTTTCTGTATGTTTCTATTTTATTTTTTAAAAAAATCTTTTTATAGATGTTGTGGATGTACACAAGTTCAAAATTTTGAATAAATCTGTGCTTTACATAAGTTCTTTTGTGTAATTTACTTAGTTGATGAAATATATTTTTTTAAAAAATTGCTTTGATACTGTACTTGTTTGCAATGGATTCGTGCAATCCATTACGAAATTTAGAAACAACATGTTATTAAAAAAGAAAAACAAATGTGTCTGTTATTGGCTTTGCAGAAATAAAGCAAATGTTACGGTTAAAACTAGCGTTGTTATTTCTAATGGAATTTATTGCTTTTTCGGCCTATGTAGAATTCTTGGTCTTACCGAGTACTACCTATTATTTTTCTAGGAAATAACTTAAATATGAAAAATCTTAAATGTGCTGTCACGCATACTGTTTGGTAATGCTGATTTTGACAAGCTCGGAAACAGTTATTTAATATTTCATCGTAGATGCTAAGAATTTTTGGAAGTTAATCTAGGAACGAAAGTCACCGTAGTATATTATTGTTAATTTTTCAAAATTTCTGTTTTTGCTTTAATAGATTATTGATATCTTGAACATCACGACCAGTTTTCGATTTGGTAAATATAGTTAAAAGTTAAAGCAGTCAGGCAAACTAATGAAATATCAGCATCGATTATTAGAATCTTCCATATCTCTATAATCAAAACTAATAGCATAATCATTTGCAATTAAATTAAATAAACATTTAATTTTCTTTCGAAAACAATATCGACAAAACACATTTTAAAGAGACACTTAAAATCTTAAATTACATTTTTTACTAACTTTCTTATAATTATGTATTTGGTTAAAAAAATTAAGATACATTAAACCACTTGTGCTGAAATTCACAATATTCTTTATTTAGAAAAGAAACTTAAAGTATACAATCACTTATCGTGAGATCTTAATTATTTAGGCAAGAAATTTAATGTTCAAAATTTCTTTTCTGGGATCTTTATAATTTATCAAATTATTAAATTACTTATTCTATTTAAAAACTTGTCCCAAAACTGAAAATTGACGTCTCATACACACCATTCGTCGGACGTGTTTTGTAAAGCCCTAGATACAGGATGTGTCCCGACCCTCGTGGGGCGGTTGAAAATACTAGTCGAGGCGCACAGTTTCATAGTTATGAATGACACTAAATAGGAATATTTGAGACCAGATATCTGAGGGATTTCCGTTGTTAAACTCCATATGTTCGATACAAATGGGATAGAATCGTTAAAAGCCGTCATATAAAAAATGACGCTACCTAGTTCTAAAATATAACTACACTCGAATATTTCAATTTCAACAAAATATATTTAAAATTGCTTACCTTAAACACCAGAAATTCATTACTTCGAATAGGAATTGGACACTGTATTCGCGTGATCTACAAAAGCTAATTTGTATTCAGGACACAAAATCGTCTGTCAACAAAATATGACGATTACTGATTCCGTAAGCTGGAAGGATTTATTTTACAGACCATGGAGTTTGTCCTATGAGTCTAATTAACACTTCGATCAAGATAACTAGAATTTAAAAATATATTCAAAAGAATGTCCACAAGACACGTGATGGTCCCAGGTGTGGACTGAACTGTTTAGTAACACTTTATCATGAAGATTGAAACGAATGGCACAGCTAAATAAATAAGTTATCGCGCGTTTAAAAATTATTTTCCATGTGCCCGTTTGTAAACAGATAATGTCACTTTTCTTTTTTCAACGTTTTTTTTTTTTTTTTAGTTTCTTTAAAGTTTTCATTTTTTAACGTCTAAATTATTGGTATGCAGTTTTATTTAAAAT
Organism: Cheiracanthium punctorium; assembly: GCA_038373885.1. Classification (NCBI taxonomy): domain Eukaryota; kingdom Metazoa; phylum Arthropoda; class Arachnida; order Araneae; family Cheiracanthiidae; genus Cheiracanthium; species Cheiracanthium punctorium. The sequence continues at coordinate 1,111,335 of JAWZYV010012130.1, forward strand.
CTGGCAACTAGAAAGTTAATTCCAGATAAAGAATTCGATTTCTTAATATTTGCATCTGTGAATTGGTATTATGAAATATTTTTCATAAAATAATTATAGAAACATTGATTTAAATTATGCGTTTGTCATTTAAATAAGCCTTTAAGAGCAAATTAGTTATGGCTTCCAATAAAAGTTTTTATAAACGGATACATTGAAAAATATGTTTTTGGTGAATCCCAAGTAAAATCTGATACCTCTAATTATTTCGTGTTGCTCTTCATTATTCTTGTTCTATTACTTGTGAATTATTATGATGACGTTTAAGTTTATTGCGGTCGGCTGCAGAGTAAAACTTAGTCCAACAAGAAAAACTTTGAAATGTAATTTTTCGAAGGATGCCAATTTACTTCAGGAATAAACATCTGTTAATCCAAGGAAGAATTACACAGTCATCAACAAATTCAAGAGTAAGTTAATAATCATTATTTTTTATTCAAAGTGGTTTTTGTAAAGTTATAGCTCACAAATGTGTATTAAGAACATACAATTTCTGACGTATTATATTTATAAAAATTAATTTTAACTATTGCGTTTTCCTTGGCTTTTTTAAATCATCATTTTGTTTAATTTAACACCGATATTATTATAACACTAAGTTTTTAATAAATTATATTTTAATGAATAAGAACTTCTCATGATAAGGAATTTTTGGCGTGTGAATGGCGTTTGGATGTTTTCTCTCAGAATCAAATTAAAATAAGATTCCTACAAGCAAATTAAAATAAATAAATATATATATATATGAAATACATGTATATGTGTGTGTGTGATCCGGATCTTTGAGCTAAGTTATTTATAAAATCATTTTGCCTAATTTATAAATAATAATACAATATAGACATGCGCTTGCGCCTATTTTTCAGGTTCTTGCCGAGTATATGCAAACGAGAAAATAAAGCAAATTAAGATAATTAAGCCATTGTTTTGACGGAATGGATACAAATATAAGTTTTTAGGTACCTTTCTCTTGTTTCTGTTATTATAACACATAGCTGCCAATGGAATATAATGAACCCCTTTTGTAAGCAGTAACTTTCTACTTAGAACATAGCTAACTTTCTAAGTTCATCGTGGGGGTTCGTTACTGTACTGAAAAATTATTCTAAAAATTTAATGTTTATAAAAATTGGTTAATCACATTCAGTAAAGGTTAGCAGCTATGATAACAGGTTTCTGTATTTAACCCTACAAGGCACCGGGCACCATAAGTGGAACAACCACTTTAATTATTCCTCTACGTCTATAAAATCAGGCGCGTTGCCAGGAAAATTTTTCGGGGAGGGATATGAACTTATATGTGTATAAATAGACGGAATTTCTGCAAGGCATTAATCTTGTGATCACTAATCCAAAAATTTCGGAGGGGGGGGGTATATCCCGATATCACCCCCCCCCTCTGGTTACGCCCCTGTATAGAATACTAGTAAAGACGTCCGTCGGTTTTTAAGAGTATTTATACATAGATAGTAACGATATAATTCAGGCTCTTGCGTGTAGATGTACTTACTGTTCATATTATTGCCAAAACTGATTGGAATTTAAACAGTCATGTTTCCAATGTGGATTTGTTTATTTTAGAAAATGAACAAAAAATAGTTGGCAAAGAGTTTTGGACCGGAAAAAAATGACTGTGTGTTAGAGTTCGTACTATCAAGAAATGATTTGAATACCAAAATTTCAATATAAATACCAAAAAAGTATAGCTAAGGCCCAGTGTACCGCGTACAAAACTGTAAAAAAAAAAGTGAATTTCTAGTAAAATGTTAGGTTATTATTTTTTAAACTATTTTTTTCCCAAATAATAATCACTAACATTATCACGTATATTTATTTCAGACACAGAAAATATTTGAGCCTTGTAGGTTAAAAACTTCTCTCATGAGCTAGTGGGAACCAATGATGAACATTTAGGAGTGCCTAGAATTTATGGTACATCTTCAGCACTTCAAGATATCCCTTCATTTTAACGATAGAAACTAAACTTTAGAGATACTATGGAAGTGAGCGCATATTAGAGAAGAAGCCTCTGAGAGAGAGAGAGAAAAAAAAAAAGAGTCTCAGTTGGTTTCTTTCGGTTCTGAAATCTAGCTTCATGTGCGAGAGAAACCAGGAAACCCGTTTTCATACAAAAGTGATTCCTTTTCTTCTCTTTCCCTCTCTTTTTTATAGCGATGGAGAGCAAAATCATAGGGGATAACGCGTAAAGGCCCCTTTGCAGGGTTATTTTTCTTTCTTTTTTTATTCTTTTCAAGATTTTGTCAGGGACGATAGATCAGTGACCCGTAAAAGAACGACATAAACGGTGTTTATATAAATATATATATTATTCTGCAATAGAAATAAAAATAAAAGCGTTTATTTTTTTTCCCAAGTGAAGCGACAAGGATTTTCGTGTAACGTACTTAGAGTTGGGGCAGAGTAAACCTGCTCATGAAGATCTGTGCAATTAAACATATTAGAATGATTAAAACATGTTTTAAATTTCTTTAAAATTTAAATAAAGTACTATACGCTCTGAAAACAGCATTTCTTTATTTTTTCAATTTACTTTTATTTCTAGAAAGTATTGATCGTAAACGTACAATTAAGTTCAGTTAAGATATTTGTTTCACTTAGCAGTGTTAGCATTGCTCATTGAAAACGAGAATATACATCAGGTATGGGTAACCTTTGAGAAGTTGCGGGTCAAACTTTAGGATGCTAGTCGTGGGCCGTTGGGATTTATATGGGATTTTGAATGGTTGATATGGGTTTTATAAGGGGTTATGATATGTCCCGAGGGCCATATCCGGCCCGCGAGCTGGGTGTGACCATATGTGATATATATAAAAGAGCAAATGCTATATAAGAAAAAAGATCATGTGTCAAAGCCAATATATTGATTTGTTCTTTACTGTTTTTGTAAAGGACTGCACACCATTCAAACAGACAGATACATATACATTTAACGTTAAGAAAACCTAAACTCTTCGCACCATAATTTTAAGTTTGTGACACTCTTTGAAAATTTTGCTGTACAGTTCCTGTTTCAGAATTTTTTTTCTCTAAAAGTTTTATAAAAATCTCAGTTTTTTTCGTTCATTGCAGTGCATACAATAGTTTGCGAAGAATCATCCTAAGTTTTTTCAGCGCCTGGCGTAATTAGTTTATTTCACTATCTTCCAAGCTCGTGAATCAGGTATAATTTTTTGAACAACAGCCTTACATGCACCATACTGCAAAAAAAGTATTCTGCAAAAATACTGCAAAAAATTGTTAGCCAGGATGCCAGTTTATTTCCGTTTTTTTTTTAAGGAAGTTTTCACTAAATTTTACTGATTCTCAGTTTATTTTACAGAAATTTTCCTTATAAGGAAAAGAGTACGGAAGATTTCTGTAAAATATGCGGAAATAAACTGGCGTCCTGGCTGACAGTTTTTTTTCTGTCACTTTAACAGACTTTTTTCTGCAGTGCACTTGCTAGACGTTGTGGAATCCCATATCGTTATGTATTTATTCATTTTTTAATAAAAAGCTGGCGCTCCTTTTGCATCCCAAGAATTAGCCTAGCACGAGCTTGATTTACCGTCCGATTTTTATTTGTTTCGTTATTCCCAGATAATTTGCGGTTTTTTTTTTATCTAGGTAACCTACTATCTTAGCCTGAATCAATGGCTTTAGCTTTGCTCTCTCCCACTCTCTTAAACATATAAAAACATAAATTATGTAAATCAAGTTAGATTCAGACAGGAAAGAGCCCTAATTGGATACACGTCGTTTTATGTTACTTTTTTAATCTAGACTCGTTATACTATTTTTTAATCGCAGTTAAGGTTCGGAATTCATTTTTAATAGCGATATACTAAAAAGTTTTTTTTCAAAATGCATTCAAAATGTGGAGCAGTTGGCAACTCTGGAAGGACTACCACGTGTTTGGAAAGAAATGACATATTGCAGTTATGTAATACGGGTGATTAAAGAAAGTCATGTCTAACATTTGTGAAAAAAAAGTCTCTTTACAATGACATATTAATTGCAATTTCATTTTATGTTTGTAATAATAGGCAATAGTAAAATTTGTAATTGGATGATTCTTTTCTGATATCTACCTCATACTAACAAAGACACTCTGCGACACTGTGTGGGAACTTCTAAAGGAAGCTGAAAATTTTTCTACCGAAACGTACGTTAAGTTTGATATGCAGGGACGTGCCAACGTCTTGGAAAGTGGGGGGGGGGCGAACGATTTTTTCCTACATCGGTAGGGGGGGCAGTCATTTCACCAGCCCCTCATACCCCTCCCCCCCCACACTTCCCCAACAAATGTTTTTAAAATAAAAGGTGTCAGCCTTGGTACCAGGAAAATTTTTGTTTGTACTTCTATAGCTCAATTACAATAATCATTTTCTTCAGGGATGGGGCAGCTATTTTTTCCGCCATCGGTAGGGGGGGGGCAGTCATTTCACCAGCCCTTCATACCCCATACTCTCATACCCACCTCATACGCCACCATACCCTCATACCCCAATTTTTATAAATAATCGGCTTCAATCTTTTTTAACCTCGTCTGTACACCCTCTCAAAAAAGTATTCGAGTGTAAGCCAAATTTCCTGTGTCAGTTTCATGTAAACTAATTAATTTACCGATTTTTTTTTTTTTTTTTTATTTCAATAGTTTGCTTAAAATAAGTTTTCTTCGTGCGGAAGGGGATTGGTGGGGGCAGCTGTTTCGCCCCCCCCCTTCCGTTTGAGCTAGTAAAATTTTCGTTTATGCCTCATTAGTTTGTTTAAATGACCGTTTTCTTGAGGGGAAGGGCTGGAAAATTTGCTTCCCCCATCCTGAAGAAGAAAATTATTGTAAGCAAACTATTGAGGGGGAGCTAAAATACAGAGGGGGCTAATTATATAGTTCGCCCCTTCTACTCATTTACCGAGGGGGCGATAAACCCCCCTGCCCCCCCTGTTGGCACGTGCCTGTATGTTCCTTTTATGTGTGGCATTTCACGAAGTTTTAACTATTTCATCTACCCTGTATTGCTTTCAAAAATTACATTAAGATGAAACAAATGAGTGGGAATACAAAGGCTCCATATTATTTTACCTTGTGAATGTAATATGCACTGGGCACTTCTCAACTTCACATGGTCCTTTACAAAATATTAAAACTTTTAATAGTACTCTGAGTAAGTTTTTAGTACTCTTCTATTAACATTTTACTAAAGGCTTTGGTATCGTTTCTATAGACTTGGAAATTTTATAGAATTGCTAAAGAAACTCCTATACATGCGTTAGATATAGTAACAGATTTGCCAACTGTTCCGGAATATAATTAATCACTTTTCTTAAACCGTAATTTTTGACGTAACAAAATATCGAGAATAAACCTGAGGACGGATTCCCAATTCGAAAAAATTTAAAGAAATACTCTTTGCAAAAAGTGGCTAATTATATTGCGGAGCCGTTAGCAACTTTCATAATAATCAATTTCAAGTAGTAAGTTTTATATTTTCCATACAAGATGGAGGCACATCCTAAAATCAAAAGACGTCTTGGCCTTGATCTAGCTCTTTACCATTGGTCAGTATAAACGAATATGGTGCTGCTATCTACTGACAGATAGAACAACTACAAACTTTAACTGATATAAAATGCGAGAAATAACTCAATTTGCTTTTAAAAACCGTATTTTACATTACATAAATGAATTTCAAAATACTTTTACTAGTACATAATAGCACTTACATATATTTTTATAGAACATTCACTTTCTTTCTAAAATGATGTTATATAATGTATGTGATGACATGGAAAGATGTCTATGGTTATATAAAAGATAGACATCTTTTAACCACAGTGCATTTTTACAATCATAATAATAATAATAATAATAATAATAATAAAACTTTTAAAACTTTAAACTTATATTAAGTAAAGATATGTGTTTTATTCTTTTTTCGTCTTTCTTTTTTTTCTTTTCTTTTTTTTTGGGGGGGAGGGGGGTGTTGTTTGTGTTTAATCATTTCAAGGAATAGAAAAAAGAAAGATGTATGGATGATGAAGGATATAATCAACTTGCTTATTCATAATAAAGTAGGTTAATTTTTTAAAAGGTTGGAGAAGAATAAATAATTATTCATAAAATTAGACGTTGATTAATTCCTTCTCGATTTTTCATTAAAGAAATATATGTATTACCAAGAGATAGCAATTCAAACTACGCGAACAAGATAGGGGTCCTCCATTACACTGGTTCTCACGTTGGCCGATAAGATAAGGCACTAAACATGGTAATAGGCTGAAGTGTGAAGGTCCTGCGTTAGGGCCCAACGCGCGGCTGTGGATCTAACGGTCTGGTGTTTGGGGCGGTTTTCTCCAGATGTAACATAGATACGCTTAAGAGCGCCTTAAGAAGTCTCTCGCCCAAGGCAATCCCCCCGTTAGTAAATGCAACTCGTGTGGACTTGCCTTAACAGAAAACAAACCTAATCGGTTGTTTGGGCCGTTGCCTACATGGCATCTAGGTAGCGTCTGGAAAGAGCCCCTTCCAAAAAATTAGTTATCAATCTGTGGCCTAAGTGTGCATTGTTAATGAGCAAGCAATACAACGGTTGTACCAGACTAATGTATTAATTTATGTTTATTCAGATATAATGTTGATCTCTTGTTGTTGTTCTGAAAATGTATATCGAATTTGTGAGCTTGGCTCGAAACCCGCTTATAAATCCTCGTCAGAAGGACAACACAACGGAGGGGAAGGGGGTTCCCTCCGAGGGGGGGGGGTCTTTCCAACGGATCCTAACCCGTATTTACGCTAAGTTTCGGATAAAACCACGGAAAACTCCGAACGGTTAGGTCGACGGACGCGCGAGGGGACCCGAACCCGGAACCTTCACACTTTGCCCGTCCACCATTTCCAGTGGCATAAATGTTGATCTTGGTCGACCAGTTTTTATGAATTCGAATTTTACTTGAAAATGAAGTTGACTGAAGGTATACGCTGACTAAATTAAAACCCGGCAGTCGTTTGTTCGATAGCCACTAGATGGAAGCATTACTGTTGTAAGAATAGATGAAATTGCTTACATGGGAGAGAGTAGTTAAGCTGTTTAAAACTAATGGTTTAATAAACCTTATATTGGCTGTATTTAAAATTTCCTAATTATATTTTATTTATTGAACTCAAAATAGAACCATTTAAAAATAAAAAATTAACGGGAAGGGGGGGGGAATCAACTTCGGTAATAATCAGCGTTATCAGTAGTAATCGCATAAAGATTACTTCCTTATGTGATTACTACTGATAATCAGAAGTAATCAGCGTTATCAGTAGTAACCGGAAAGATTGCTTCCTTCTCTTCGCACACTTAGCGAACTCTTTTGCCTAGTAAAAAGCACTTTTTACTTTTATCACAATTGGGCAGTTAATTTTGGCGATAAACGTATTTCCTAAAGAACGTTAACAGAACTTACAAAAACAATTTTAGCAGTCGCTTTTTTTTGGCATACTTCTTACAAAAATCTTTTGGAAATTAAAATTTTTTTATTAAAGTTGTTATGGATAGCATATGTAGATTTAGCTTACTTTTCACGAGTGCCTTTTTTGTCTAAATATATTCTTCTAAGATTTATAGTGGAATTTTGTATAAAAAACTGCATCTTATTATAAGGGCTACAAGAGACAGTCATCAGAATTACTTTTTAAAATTACTATGTATTTTTTGTTCAGAAATCTATGATTTTTAAATATATTTAAGATTTTTTGATATAAGATTTAATATTACAAAATTACAGACTGTTTAAATTTAATAAGAATTTAACATTACAATGTATCAGGTTGTAACGAAAGTTTTCCGCCATATCTGCCTGAAATACTAATTTCTAACTCCTTAGATAACTGTTTTTTAGAGCTTTCGGTACCAAACCTGCACAGTGTCACATGATACAAAAATAGTACTTAAAGCTGTACTCATAATTCGTTGATATTATGTAGCTGACTTTTTGCAACACAACTGGAAGTAAATGATGGTTCTAATCTCTAGTGTGACAGTTCCATTTGAGACACCTTATACTTAATGATAACTATATTTTTTACAGATTTCACAACACAGTGTTATAAAGTAAACCTCTTTCTTTCAAATGCCAAAAATCGTTTGACAAAATATCAGCAAATACGCCAACGAGAACTGTGTGCTGACGAAGTTTGCGGTGGCGGGAAACTTTCGTTACAACCTAATACTTTTAAGTAGTCAAAAATAAATAAATGCACAACTCAAAAACAAGTCTGTTTGAGCAGCACTCTAGCAACAGTACTTGATTTTCCTGCTTCCCAATAATCCTTCGTGAGAACGAAAGAACAATTTAATAAAGTTTGTTGATCAAGTTACAAAAATGCGTACCTTCTTTTTTCTGCCTATCGCAGTGTTTTGTAGATCCGATTGTAAATGGAACTTTGAAGGGTAAAAAAAAAAAAAAAAAAAAAACGAAAAAACTACACTATTACGATAGTATTGTGAAAAGCGAAATGGAACATAAAAAGTTTGGTTTTCAGTCGTTTATTACAAGACCCCCCCCCCCCCCCCCAACTTCCAAACAAAATCTAGATATTTTCCTTTCAGTCCCCCAGTTTGACTTTTGTAAGAATTTTTTATTTTTTAAAAAGATTAAGCAGACGGAAAATCTGAAAAAAAAGTGTTCCCGTTCCTTTCCTTCCAGATATAATTAAATTTTCAATTATTTCCTTATTTATTTAAGTGATCAAATGTTTTTTTTAATTTTTCTTTTAAGATTTGAAGAAAGAAAATCTTCTCGAGGTATTGTCGGGAAAAATTTCAACTAGGCAGATGAACTGAAAAGAAACATAATACGTTTAGAGTGCGAATAAAAGAAAAAAAATGCAGCCTTAGTTAGCTTTTTTTTAATTTTAAAGATAAACGGAAAAAAGTATTTATGGATTAATTAGTTTTAAGAATATCTATTTGTACTTCTTTCTTTTGAAGAAAAAAAAGTTTGAAATATACTTACGAGTCAATTTATTTTCAATATATATATTTATTTTCTGCGTAGTGCATAGACTTTGGGTGAAATTTCTATACTTTTCAGACGAATTATATCTATAGTGAGATTTCTAAAACTATCAAATAAACGGAATGAAAAGTAAAAGTGAAATTTCAAATTTATGCGTACAAACATCCTTAATTTAGTTTCTGATTTAATAAAAGGATTTTTTTTTTGTAAAACATAAAGCAGATGAGCTTAAGAGAAAGGAAAAAAATAAAATGTGACCCATGGATTTCAGTGGGACCCAGCTTAATGGAAATCAGCTGGAATTTCAAAATTTAATTTTTGGTATTTGAGTTCCAATGTGTGTAAACACTTATAGAGTGGGAATTAGTAAAATGATCACTGCGACTGGACGATGTTAGAATTTCAAAAATCGATGTTTTGGCCAACTGATATCGTGATATCGCGATTAATCCACATTTTAAAAATTTAATTTCAAGAACATGACTGTTTTAAATTCCATTTGAGTTTTCTCGCGATCATAATTCCATAATAAATTAATTACATTTATGAGTTAAACTGTAATGAAACAAAAATTTTAGCTGTAAATGTGCTCCGAAATTTTGCAAAATTACTCCTATCCCTCTATTTTAAACAATTTTCGCACTTCTGCGTATCCTGAGAATGAAAACGCCCAATACGGCTTTGACTACTTAGATGCCAATAACATCAGTGGATTGTACATAATATGCGATCAAATGTCTTATTTAGGGCGTCCCAAAAAGATGGTAACGGGCGTTAATTCTTTAGCTATACGAGATAAGCGGGCATTTTCAGATAAGCTGGTTCATTTTCAAAAAGTGATACTTTTTATAATTAGTATACTACAACCGTACAAAAAATTTCCCAGTTAGTAAAATGTGCCCCATACACCAATGCGTTGACTTACTAAATTTGAGAATTATATTTTAAGAAGTGTCAGAGATATGACAATTAAAAATTTTGCTAACTAAGCCACTTTCCATTGGCTCTCGTTGGGAAAAACTCACTTCGGATAAGTGCATTTCAAGGGTCGTACAGGAGATACGAAAGACATTTTTTTTTTTTTTCGTTTTAGCAATAAACATTAGCATTCGAAATCATGCATAGCCCCTGATCATCTTTGTTTAAATATATCTCTTTTATGATGAAAGTCTGAAATTCTGTTCATCACCTCATTAGTGTATGGGGTACATTCTATTACTCGAGAATTTTTTTGTACGGGGTTGTATACATATATTAAAATTTCTCTCTATTTTTTTTTTATTGACGAGAGGAAATTTTTCTTAACACAGTCTTATTTCCGCTCTTATTTTGATAATTTTTTTTCGATTTACATCGTCCACTTATTCCTCATAAATAAGGAATTAAAGCCCCTTACCGCCTTTTCGGGACACTCTGTATAATCGAGCAAAATGTCAAGTTTATAAAAATGATATTTTGCTGGATTTAAAGAAAAACATTTTGTTTGTTTGTGCTTTTGTGCACAATCGTGCTGTTAGCGGGATATTGAAGTTCCGCAAAGACATAGCAACATTGGTTGCTATGTTAGACTCCTACCTATAGTCCTGGTCCAAGATTGTGGATTTCAGAGAATCTAAACAGCAAATATTGCGTCCTTATAAATAAAAATGGAAATCTCTTAGTGTGTTTGTTTGTTTGCCTGAATCGCATACAAATCCACACTGTTTGTCCAACGGCTTGAAATTTTGCTCAATTACGTAAAAAAATACTGGGCAAATTGAATTCAAACGTTCCTCAATTTTTAGTGATTTTTCGCTATTTTCAGCTCCTTTGACTATCGAGAGTAAAAAGTGTAAAACATCTGAGTGGCACAAACTTTTGTATCGTAAGTGATAAGACATCATTTTGATGTCATGTTAGGCTTTGAAGGGAAAATTGTGATTCCAGTTCGCTGAAAATATATCTTCTTTAACTTTTTTTTTTTACAAATAAAATGATTTCCTCTGCATGGAGCATTAATGTAAGAGGGGGTGATCCCAGAAAAAACGAAATCTTTCGAATACGAAAAGTTTTCCAAGCACATTGCCATTCCACACCTTACAAAAGAGCAAGCAATTCCGATGACAAGAATACGTTGAAAACACGTGCATTTCTTTATGAGTGCGTTTACGGGAATTATTCGTGGGAAGTTGGGGAAATACGTTTCTTTCAGACTCATCTATTTTCATTTTCGGAGTTTAAGAAATTCTAGAAACGAAGGACATCAGTTTCGTTGAATTGCTGGATTTACAAATTAAGTGGCAACAGTGGTGTAGTTAACTATGGAAGCTTTCGCGTTGAAAATGGAATATGAAAATAATTATTTATTTTAAGTGAACAAAAATTAAATTCATTGAGTGTAATTTTCATGACACAAATTAGAATTATTTTGTCGCCAGGAAATTGCTTTTTATATTTAAAAATCTTAAAATACCGCTGCAGATGTGCATTTAGCCCTCTGCGTTAATCAGAGTTTTCTGGTGGGGTGGGATTTTTTTAGATCATTTTTTCACTATGAACATTCTTATTCTAAAGTATTGATCCACGCATGGATTAAAGTGAACATTGTACGTCATTTTCTGAGTCGAAAACTTCCAAAATATTACGAATTCTGTTGACAGTACCAGATGGCGCCGCATCTGGTATGGGGAAAGTGCATAGTGCGCATGTGCAGCTCTGGGTGATTTGAAAATATGTTGCCACATATGCGAAGGAAAGAAAATGCAAAATTGATAAAAAATGCTTAAATCAAAGTGATTTTAAGGGTTAATGTTTTGTTTGTTTGATACTGATGTATCTTTATTTCCCAAATTTTAAGAACTTTAGAAATTACTTATAACTTCTATTTGATTGCAGCATCTAACAACTTGAGTAACAACAATGGATACTGTTCTTATGGTTTCTAAATGGTAATGTTAAAACTTGAAATGAAATTAATTATTCTTTAAAGTTGTTTCTACGTTATGCGTTTAAAAGCGCATTAGTAAGTTTATGCTAACAAACTTACTGATGCGCGTTAAAAAAAAAAAAAAAAAAAATCATCTCGATCCAGATAATTTTACCTACATAACATACGAGGCAATAATCAGTAGTGTATATATATATATATATATAAATTTCGCTTAGTATAATAATAATAGGCTTTTGGCTATGCCGGTTCATCGATTGTAAGCACTTGATGAAAACCATCTGTAGAGTTTTGAATCAAGTCCCTCCCCCCCCCAAAAAAAAAAAAAAAAAATGCTAAAAGTGGCCGAAACCATTTTGTACCTAGCTTTTTCTAAAATGTAAGAGGCGAGAAATTTAAGAAGCCACTCTTTTTTTTTTCTTTATTTGGATGTAATGGCTGATTTTTTTTTCTCTTGTTGGCTATTTTTTTTCTTTTAGTAACCTATTTGTTTAAGAAATAAATGGCTTTATCATTTTCTGTTATCAGTTTGGTAGAAAGAAAAGTATTCGGAGAAATATATTGTCTGAAAATGTAGGAAGCAATTTAAACTAACTCACTTGGAAGATAACGCTGTCATTTTTTTTGTTTTGTTTCATAATCAAATGCAATGCAAAAGCATGTCTTTCGACTAAAGACACAATCATGACATGACAAATTTTATTTCATGGAACTCCTGGGCCATTCAAGGCTACATTTCTAATTTTATAATTTCTCCTTTTTTAAAAAATCATTAAATACATAGAGCCTTCCAGAGAGCTATGGTCAAGTCAAATCAAAGAAAACAAGTTTATAAACAGTAGGAGTAAGAAATGAATAATATATATATAAATGGGACAAAACAATATAGAGATGTGTTCCTAAATCACTTATGAAGACAGTTAGGATACAAATTGCGCAATAATACTAAGTAAAATTAATGATGAAAAGCATAGGCGTAACTTACTGTGGGAAAGAGGAGGCACTTGCCCCACCCCCCTGAAATTCAAGAAAATTCAGATATAACCTATTTGAAAATGTCATTTTCTACAGTAGGAAACATTTTGGCCCCTCAATGTTACATGTTGCCCCCTCCCCCTCTCCCAATATTATATGCCAGTTCACGCCAATGATGGAAAGATGTAAGTCTCTATCAAAAAGTAAAACTGTTTTCGGACTTTTATGGTTTGTTTCTTCTGGAAAGTCATCGTCTAGCAGTTCAGCCATCAGTTCGCTTGAAACTTTATCTTTCGAAGAAACTCTTTCTGATATTTTACAGACGGTTTTTCTAAATGAAGGTATATTGAGATCACGCCAAGGACAGCGGTAGCCCAGTTGGAAGAGACGTCGGTCTCGCAGCCGAGAGGTTGAGAGTTTTATCCTGGGACCAACCAAAGACCGCCTAATGATCGGTAGTGCTGCCACCTATCGGCTCCTGAATGGGGTAGGAATGAACTGTTAGGGAGTCTGTGGTAGAAATGAACACACTTGATAGGTACTATCGATCTAATCTAATCTGGATTTGGGATTGGTACAAAATGCTATAAAGCAGAGGTGCCGAAGACCCCATGATCCATGAAAACAAGAAAAAACAGAACAGAGATCACGCCGGATTACAATATTCATTAAGGATCTGTGGCCATGCCGAATTTGGCAGAGAATTGCGTTATGTTTGCGTAATAAGATATCTAGAGTTGTTTTACCAGAATTTTGCTGTAGTTAAGCGGAAACGTTGATATTAAATTATTAGTAAAGACATTTCTGATCGTAAGTACATTGCGTTGACAAAATAACCTGTGATTCGTTGCACTGTAAAATGAATAAAATCCAATTGATGATCAAAGTAATTTATTTTAAAATGATGATAAATATAACGGGTGGCTGTGGTAGCATAGCGAAAGCAAGCATGGCTTATTTTGACAAGTACAAAGCAATAAATGTTCGAAAAAAAGTTTGAGAACACAGAAAGCCAACTTAGAGATAGATCTGGGAGCGAGAAAGAACGGTCGACAAATAAGTCACCAGATAGAAAAAAAAAAAAAAAAAAAAAAAGATGACAGTTAGTGATAACGCGATTGTTGCAAAATTTTATATGTGGGTCCCCAGGGGGCGGGATAAACAAAGAAAACTTGAAACATAAGAAAAATTATAGAACCCCCCTTTGAAAGGGGGTAACAGAGAATCTGCCGGACAAGAGGGCGCCTGATAAATATCAGCTAAGAACCAAAGTAATTTACAAAACAGAGTTAAATAGCGTAATGGATAGAGATGGGAATTGAAAAATGGTAAAGAATAAAATTTAGAATAGGGAAAGGAACATCAGAACTAATTAAAAATATGTGATGAACTGCATCTCAAGTATAGTACTCAGATTTGGCTAGCATAAGTCGCAGTAGGAAGCACGACATATTAAGGACCATCAATCATGAAACCCAAGTATTTGAAGGTTCTGCTCCAGTTAATTTTATTGTTATGTATGTATAGGTTTCTAAACTGTTTTCTACTATTGGTGAAGTGAATCGCATTACATTTAAAAGGGTTAATTTCAATTTTTCATTTCCGAGACTAGGTTTCTAAACTATCTATGTGGAATTGTAGATATTTATTCATAATGTCGGGTGGAAAGATCTCAAAATTATGACGGTATCTTCGTCATACATAGCGAGTGAGGTCACTTCGGGGATGTCGTTAATGTACATATTAAAATTGTAGGGCCAATACGAACGCAGTCGAGATTCTTAAGAGTTCATGTGAATGATGTTTATTTCTTCAAAACACTGGTATCTTTTAAAATTATCATAAAGCAGTGGCAGAAACAGCAGTTACAAAGTTTTTGACGATTACATAGACATATTTGTATTTAGTAGATATATGTGTAACTGTAGCAGTATTTGACAAAGTCTTAAAGATGAAAAGTATCTAGCTAAAACAATAACTAGCTGAAAAATATGCAACATGTCCGAAGATTTTAGAAAAAATAACTTATTTTATTTAATAATGGAGATTTAAAAAAATCAAAATGGATGTATTAGAATATTTTCTTAATAAAATTTTCATTTTCCAATAATCATCAGTAATTCGACAAACATTTTTAACAAGTTCAAGACTCCAAAATATTTTTTGTACCTGAATCATGTGCACTGGCAAAATGAAGAAAATTATTTAAAAAGAAGGGGGACAGCAAAATCAGAGCAAGTTGTTAATGTCACAGCTGAAGTGAAAGTAAAATTAATTTAAGTTTTTTACTTAACCAGACAATTATCATAAATAATACTTTTTACAGACAGTGCAAGACCATCGCAATTAACACCCAACACATAATCGGTAGACGTTGAGGATCCCGTACAGTTGGGATATCATCATATTTGTTATATTCTATTATTACTGATAGCTTATAGACCTTCTTCTTAGATTTTTAAAATGCTAAGCTTTATTATAAGACTTCTTCGACACATCTGAGCATGCTCGAAATATATGTACTTTCTGTTTATGTTAGCACATGTCGGAGATTTTGAAATTACTGTAATTTTTTCTTTTTTTCTCTTTTAAAACTACATAAATATTACATCGTTGAAAAGATCATTTGAAACTGAATATTTAATTTTTCTTCATCGGCTATTGAGATTTTCAGACATCTGTAAATTCGAAACAGATTGGTTCATTGTTGTTGTTTATCTGAACCAGTACCCGTTTCGAACACAGACCGCGTACGCCCACTGCGGAATGCATCTATAGCGAGTTTTTGCTACAAAGCAATCTGTTCACTGTTGAAAATAGAATGCATAATATTTATAAACATTTTATTGGGCACACACACAATAGAATTCACACGTCTCATGGGCTCAGTAAAGCGTGATTGTTACGCTTAAGGCGTGGAGGTTTAATATGTAAATGATTAAATTTCGATTATATTCTTCACTCACTTTCAATGCAATAAGACACATATAAGACATTTATGCTGCAGAATTCTACTAATATTAGAAATGCGAACTTTTTATTTCTTGTATATTTGTTATTCTTACACGCTAAAACGACGTTTAACGTTGATGGGGAACGTGTTCTTAATATCCAAATGAGTTCAAATTTTGCGCAAATTATTTATTAACGTATTGATACAGATCTATGAGGTCCTGCAATTTGATTTTCCAAATTTTATCTTTTATTTTGCATATAAATAAGAAAAATCCAAATAGACATACCCCCCCCCACACACACACACATATGTATAAATATATATATATATATATATATGTTACAGTGAAAACCCGAAATCAGTCAAAACCCGAATTAACTAGGGAAAACGCGTTCTGACTGAGAGCGTTAGGCAAAACCCGAATTAACTAGGAAAAACCCATTTTATTCGAGTAGCGGTAGCACGTTTTCGAGGGCCCCTACAGTGGAGGCATATTTTCCAGGGGCCCCCTACAGCGGAGGCATATTATCCAGGGGGCCCCTACAGCGATGGCCGGACCCACTGATTTTTTTGGGGGGTCTCGAAAAGGGCCAGCTTTAGCATATTTCGAGGGCATTCTAAAGCGATGGCCGGAAGCAGTAATGTTTTTTTGGGTCTCTCAAGGGGACAGTGTAAGCATATTTTCAGGGGGCCCCCCTAAAGCAATGGCCGGACCCACTGATGTTTTTTTTCGGTCTCGCAAAGGGCGAGCGTTAGCATATTTTCCGGGGGGCCCCCTACAGTGGTGGCCAGACCCACTGATATTTTTTTGGGTCTCGCAAAGGGCCGGCTTTAGGATATATTCGAGGGGGCCCCCTAAAGCTATGGCCGGACCCAGTGATGTTTTTGGGGGTCTCGCAAGGGATAGCGTTAGCATATTTTTGAGGGGCCCCCCCTAAATCGATGGTCGGACCCACTGATGTTTTTTTGGGACTCGCAGAGGGCCAGTGTTAGTATATTTTCCAGGGGACCCCTACAGCGTTGGCCGGACCCACTGATGTTTTTTTGGGTCTTCCAAAGGGCCAGCGTTAGCATATATTCGAGGGGACCCCTAAAGCTATGGCCGGACCCAGTGATGTTTTTTTGGGTCTCTCAAGGGGCCGGCGTTAGAATATCTTCGAGGGGTCCCCCTACAGCGGTGGCCGGACACACTGATGTTTTTTGTGTCTCGCAGAGGGCCGTTAGTATATTTTCGAAGGGGGAGAGAGATACAATTTTTAGTGGATAAAGCATTAACATTCCGGAATTCACACGGGAAAACATGGGGTCCTGCCACCACTGTAGGGGGCCCCCCTTGAAAATATGCTAACGCTGGCTCTTTGCGAGACCCGAAAAAAATCAGTGGATCTGGCCATCGTTTTAGGGGGCCCCCTGGAAAATATGCCTCCGCTGTAGGGGCCCCTCGAAAACGTGCTACCGCTACTCGAATAAAACGGGTTTTCCCTAGTTAATTCGGGTTTTGCCTAGCGCTGTCAGTCAGAACGCGTTTTGCCTAGTTAATTCGGGTTTTCCCTAACGCATTCAGTCAGAACGCGTTTTCCCTAGTTAATTCGGGTTTTAACTGTAACATATATATATATATATATATATATATATATATATAGAGAGAGAGAGAGAGAGAGAGAGAGAGGGAGAGACATATATATGTGGGGTTATTTGGGTTTTATTTTACATTTAACTATATATATACATATAATTTTGCTGGAAAGGTCGCTACAGGCAAACTGTTGCAGAAATAGGAAAAGTTTAGTTCTCAGTTTGTCGTTTATGCTGTAATAGCACATCTGTGTGCAGTAAAAACTCAAGAACGATTAACTAAAAACTAGGCTTACATTCTCTATTCCAATAATTTCCCTGCAGCGTCCTCTCTCGATAAAATTCGTAACTAATTTTGACAGCTGTATTTTCCAAAACTTAATGTTTTTTCTAGTACCAATGCAGCAAACGCTGCATTCCTATATGCAATCGTATTTTAACTATTCGTATTTTAAAAAATTTAGCCATTGCGCACGTGGTATGTATAAATGTACAACTTATTCGAAAAATGTACTTCAACAACTGAAAATAAATTGAGTTAGATTTATAGATATACATTACATTACTATTTTTTTTTCCCTCTGAGTGTTCTGCGGCTTGAAAGGATTCTAAGCCTGTTCTTTAAGCAACGAAAAAAAAAAAAAAAACAGCTTTTTCCCGGATGAAATGAAAAAGAAAGAAGATAGTCTGACACCATTAGGTTAAAATGATGGGAAACAAAATAAAACATTTTCAAAAAAATTTCCATTCGCTTAAAACTTTCCCCATAAAATTTGTCCCGAAGCTTTCATTCCAGGGAGCCAATACCGCTCTATTCGTACCTCGCTTTTAGAGAGAAGAAATTAAGAAAGCTCCTTTTTTCTTTATCTAGATGTAATTGAATTTGGTTCATTTTTTCCTCTTCTTTGCCTATTTGTTTAAGTAATCGATGGTTTCTTAATTTTTTGTTATCAGTTTAAAAAAAAAGAAAAGTATTCGGAAGTAATGACGGGAAAAGTTTAAATAAGGCATATGAATTGAAAGAAAATATTCTTTTTTTTTCTTTCAATGTAAGCTCGCATAAATAACTGATTTAGGTAAATGAAAACGTAAAATATTTTATTCAAATGGATTTATTTATAGTAAGTCACTTGTTTATGATTTTAAATAAAACACGTATTTATCCATGTATATATTTTTAATTAAATGTCGCCATTGCTATTCTAAATGTTTAATGCTTTGCATTATATTTATTTTTTATTTATTAAAAGTTTCACTCATCTTAATAAGAATTCACAGGCGCAAGATACTCACAGTATATGTGCATATTTATATACAGGGTGTTTCTGAATTGTTTTTACAAAATTTTAGGGGAGATAGGGCACATAATAAGGAATCAAAATCCCATCGCAATGTGGGGTCAAAAACGTCATTTTTACTTACCTGGTAATAATCACTTTATGAAAAGTGTTGAAGTGTTTGTCTAATTTCTTAAACAAGTTTCATAGACAATGGGCTTGTCAGCAAAAATCTCATTTATGAATTGAAAAGAATTTTTAAACGATGAATTTTAGTCACCTGTTTTCTGAGAAAAATACGTTAGTTTTTGACAAACAATGGTCGAAAAGTTCACTGCTGTTTCAGCACCCGTTTCGAAGTGATTATTAACAGCTACACGAAGACGACGTTTCCGACACCAAATTGCTTTGTGATTCTGATTCCTTATTACGTACCCTATCTCCCCTTAAATTTTGTAAAAACAATTTAAATACACCCTGTATATGTATGAGAGTAAAAACGTTTGCAATGAATTGCCATTAAAATTTCTTTTGCAAAATTTCCTCACAATTATTGCTGAGAGGTCGAATATAATGAAATAAATGTTTCTACATCATTGATTTGCAAAAGTCATTCTTGGTCTGCGTCACATCTCGCGCGTTCAGCGTTTCCGTGAGCTCTCTATCGGCGTCGCATGCCATGCGATAAACAGTTGTCACCTTTAAGGTACAGATTCTACCACTTTTTAAGAACAAAAATATTTGGTTTAATTAAAAAAAAACGTAAATAGAACTTTCGGCAGAGCGCCACAGGTTGTTAACAGTTTAAAAAATAGTTTTAAGAAATGTGCTGTTTAGAAAAAGTGGTTGATTTTATTCCGTAAAGGCTGGCAAATCTGGATTTTTTTTTTCTTGAAAGAGGAGGAGGGCGTGATCATAAATTTTAAAAGGAAATCGAACCTTATTTGATCAAAATTTTATTTCTTAACCCTTCAGTGCATACTGTAGCCAATTGGCTACACTCTCATTTTATCCGTAATACAACGAAAATTTTGTAGTTCTGTCTAAAATATGCACATAAAAGAAATATAAGACTTATGGAAATAATTTTTACTTTTTAAAAACGTATGAAAACATTATTTTTTGAGAAAACAAGCATGAATTCATAGCGCGAGTATCCAGTTTGCTGAACAAATTTTTGCCGGAATTTTTGATTCTTCTAATTTTTATTGCTAATATGAAAATCAATGCAAAAGTATTAAAAAACATTACTAATGGGACTAAATAAAGCACAATTAGGCTATATTTGAAGTTGCCAACTGCCCCGGAAAATAATCAACCACCTTTTGTAAACAGTAATTTACAAAAAAAAAAAAAAAAAAAAAAAATATGTACTATAAAGAAATGGAAATGAGCTCGCACGTTTAGCTTAGGAATTTTGCTATATTTTAAGCGAAAATGTTACTGTTTAAAAAGAGTGTTTAATTATATTCTGGAGCAGCTGGCAATTCTGCTATAATACATTCCTTTATTATTATATGAAAGCTAAAGGGTGGAATTCCAATTTTTGGAATTTGAACTTTTTTTCATGAATTTTATGCTAAACTACCAGCTGAAAATTGTACTTCGGGCCTTAGCAGGGCGAATGACTGATGGCCAAGTGTTCGTTCATTAAATATAAAATGCTGAAAATTATTGAAAATGTTTTTTCTAGCATAAGTTAGCATAAATGCAGTTTCAATTTTATTTTCATCCTATTTGAAAAAATCATGCATTTTAGGGTAAAACAATTCGTTCCCACTGTCACTCAAGAGGTTGCAAAACAGAAACGATTTGATGACTGCAAAACCCAGTTCAATTTCTATAACGGTGTTTGACTGTCCTTGCGGTATCTATGTGCATTTATTTAGAACTTAGTTTGAATTTTCAGTAAATCTAACAAGACAATAAAGGTTTTCAGAGTTATGCATTATTTAAATTTGCCTTATATTCTGTTTTCTTCCGCCTATAGACATGCCTTGACGCATAAAACAAACCGTAAACTTTTTGGTTAAAACAACAAAATAAAATATTTTGAAATTGAAATAAAGAAGTATTTTCGAAAGAGTGACACGTGTTTACGATGAAACGGAGAACACACACACACTATGGGAAATAAATATAGTTTTTTTTTTTTCCATTCACATTTATAACAGTTACTCCACAATTTATCTAAAAGTTTTCTTTCTCTCAGCAGCTTTGACTCTCCTGCGTGTTTTGCTGTTTTTAATACTTCAGAGAATGTGAATTTTGAATTTTTGCTTCTTTCTTCTAGGTGTAATTTAATTTGACTAAATTTCTACTTATTTGTTTCAAAATCAATTCTTAATTTTATTTTGTCAGTTTTGAAGAAGGCAAAGTTTCCCGATATTTAAATGTCACAGATGGCCTGAAGTGTAATTTTTTAAGGTAAGAGTAAATATCATGTGAATGAATTTCTTTCGTTGACAAAGTATGCGTTGATGCATTTCTTTAATAAATTCTACTTATTACTTGAAATTTTCTTTTTAGAAGTTAATTTGAATATATATTTTAGATTTCTCGCTTAGTTTTAAATTTTGTTAACATATTGTACAATTTTTCACCTTTTTAAGGAATTTCCTCTAAAAAGAAGGTTTTCCTAGCCTAGCCTATTTTATTACATTTCTTTGTCTATTCCCTGATGCAAACATCTATACAAATTTAGAATAGAGAAACGCATTAACCTTGAAAATGTCTTTACTGGTGAATAAAATTGCAGAAAGTTTATTGCAATTTTACACCTACTCCTTGTAGTTGCAGAACATATTTTGGTTCACCTTTTTAAAAAAGTTATTAAATAGCCTTCCTGACGTACTTCTGGTATTGGATCTCTGCAAGATCTGCAAGATCAATTAACGTTATAACTTGTCAACACGCTTACGTCAACAATTAAGAAACTAGATATATCCCACAAGCACCAGGTGAGCTGCCTTTCACGCTTAATTCAAAGGAGCGAAAATAACGATCAAAGAGGGAGTTAAAGGAGTAATTGTCGGTTTCAACGGGGCCACGCGAGATAGCAATAGCAAGTTTCCTCTACAAGGTAAGGGAAAGGAAACTTGCTTGATCTCGCGTGGCCCCGGTTTCAACCTCTTTACATCGGAACTCACAGTATTAACGCAAAAATGCTCTTTAAGTACTCTTTTCCGAGAAATCCACGTCCCGCTTCCTGTTTACCAAAATACTGATAACGTTCGCTCCGTATATTTCGCTCCTCTCAGTGATCGAAAAACGTTCCTAAAGGAGAAGTGCACTTTCAAGTACGGAAAGAAGCGATAATTTGCACTTTTTCAGCCTCTGTAGAATTAATTACAATTTTCGTCTTCTGATGTATGAACTTATTTGAGTTTCTGGATTCGTTACTTTTCTCTATTTTCATTACAAGACCTGTTATACGTACTCCTTGTAGTTACGGAGAAACTTTAGGTTCAGCTTGTTGAAACATATGTTAAATAGTCTTATTAACTCCTTCTAGTATTGGATACCCTGCGAGATACTGTTATATAGTAACGTTAAAACTTGTCCACACGCTTACTGCCACAATTAAGAAACTAGATTTATTCCACAAGCACCAGATGAGCTGCCTTTCTTAGCATCAATGAGAGCTTTTTCTACCTCTGTGGTATTGATTACAACTTTTGTCTTCTGATGTATGAACTCATTTGAGTTTGTAGATTCGTTTCTGTTCTCATCGAGTTGTTTCTCAAAATGCGACTTCCAAGTAATAATAGCAATCAACTTTCGTTCAACATCGTTTTATGATGGGAACCAGTTCTCATTTTTTAAAAATTCTCCCAGGCAGCCGAGGGTTTTGTGGACCCCAAATGAGAATTTCCGATAGCACATGCACAAAAGAAATTGCAATATTCATCGGTGTTGCATTGCATTTTCTTTTATATTACTCAAAACTGACATCCTCACTTTACTTTCCGAACATTAAGCATATAAGGAAGGTATTGTAATCATGAAAAAATTCGACTTGACATAATTGCACCACTACAGAAGTTTAAGAAGATAAAAAAGCAAAAGAACACACTGATGTCAAGTACGCCTCGACAGAGGACAGTACCGGGTTTATTGTTTTGTTTTTGCTTAGTTATGATTTTTGATAAATGGACAATTTATTTAAGGATTATGAGAAATAGTGTGATGGTGTAACGCAAATTGCACTTTTCATTACAATTGCGCTACTTCGGTTATAATTGGAAATATTTTCCAATTCGGTCGTTTCCCTACTTCGGGTATTGCCCTACGTCTCTTATTACCTTTTCAAAACACTTCCGAAAACTTATTGAGCATAAACGGAAGTTCGGAGACACATACCCTCCTTCTACAAGGAATGGGTTTTGTAGAATGCATTTTTTCTTAACAATGTGTAAAAATATTTATGTATTAGAGCGACGAGATGTCAGAATAACTGAAATTTCTTCATAAATATTAAACTCCACATTTCTCTTGATGCACTTAAATATCTCTTCAACTTTAATACCGCAAAATTAACCCTAAATATTTCATGACAAGACTGCAATGCCAATTAATATTAATAAGTAAATATAATCAGGAATTATTCTACATTATTCAACGTATGTCAAATGCAGACATGAGGTTTAACTGGATAAACAAGTTCCAAAATGCGAAGAGAAAATTGATTAGACCGATAAAGGATAGTCTACGTTTATTAGTTCGCATTATAAAAGAGCTCATAACTTAGCTGACAACTTTAAGAGACGGAGATTGTATATCATATTGACATGTGTGAATTGCTTTAATTGAGTTTGATTATTTATTAACTTTTATCAAGAATATTATACAGCTGTGTGAGTGTGGCAAATAACTTGATTCTCATTGTAATTAGAAATTTGTAGTCTGTGATGTTAAAAAAATCTAAGCTCTTTGTAAATTCTTAAGAAATTTTAAGTAGATATTTTAAAAATGTGATTTGATTTAAATATTTTCGGCAATACATTCAACGCTTGCTTTTATGAATCTCTTTTTCTCGAACACTTGAGATTTTAAGAACTAGCGAGTGGTTTCGATTGCACGCCTGTAGTCGATTTTACGAACTTTCGATTATGAAATTCTCATGGATTATTTGAAACCAACCTCTTCTTGGAAAGTTCGAGGTTAAGTTACGAGTCCAAGCCAAACTTCTTTTTTCTTTTTCAAAGGAATGTTTTTGCAACCGCAAAGTTGGAAACCGAATCGAGGTTAGCTCATAAATCGTGTTTAAAAAGAGCTTACTGCTGTTTTTCGATTTATGAATTTCATTTTTATTTTCTGTTATTTATTTTTTTAAAATTAATTTATACATGCGAACACTTTTGGGCAAAATACTGCAAAAAAGATTCCCATCCCTCAAAAAAAAAAAGTTATATCTATTTTTATAATGTTATTTTGCATTTCAATTTTTGAAATCTTACCCAACTCGAGAAATAAAAAAATCTTGGATACGATACTGGTGCTTGTAACTTAGTTGGAAACGGAATGTATGTGTAATGTATAAAATCTCTTAATTATATCATGCCTTATAAGTTTATTTCGTAAACGGAGGAAAAATGTTCAATAAAACAAGGCTCCAAGAAAATAATTCATGGAAAAAAAACAAGGAAAAGATTTCCAAAAACATAATTTATACTTGTTAATATTGATAGTCTTCTATAGTACGCCACTAAACTTTCAATTTTTTAAAACTAATTTTTGCAGTGAGTTGACTTTTTAAAGTTTTCGTTAGCAAAATAAGGGCACGGCCTAGAGCCTAGCGTGTTTTCTAAAGTATTCGAACCCAAACGGGTTCTGATATTCTCTGTAAGAGTTTTGTTCCTGCCATTTACTGTGACACGCCAGAATACTTTTTCGGTCGCATTATCACTACACTGTGCGGTCACATTGCGAAGTCATCACGGTGGACAAACCCGGCACCTGTTAGATATGAAAAGCCCAACAACTGAAGCTTTTATGTCATCACTAAACCTCCTTAACAGACGTCACCACAGTTTTGTTTCATAAAAGTAAAACTATTTAAAACTTCTGGTGAATGCTACAAATATAAGAGAACATCTGAAGTTCAAGATAAGAATTAAAATACCTTTCTGATACAAAATGATCTACTTCTGTATCATATTGTGATGGTTGAAAAGTGCCATTTGTCGTTAAATTAATCTTCCTATCTTAAATCTTGAAATACTTTATGCGCGAGAAAATTCACCGTAAATTTAAAATGGTTTTACTTTGTGAAAGCAAAATTGTGATAACGTCGCAGCGTCAGTTGTAAGGCTTTCGGCAGTGGTTGCCCAGTGGTTAAGGCGTTGGACTCGTAACCGGAAAGTTGTGGTTTCGATACCGGCGTACCACTAAAGACGTACGTGCGCGTTAAATCCGTGGTTCCGAAAGTCCTTTCGGCGGCCGCTAGCAGTTTCCGAGGGGGTGCCAATATTCAGAAGTCCCCCCACCTTTTGATGAGGCTCCAAATTGTGGTGAGAATTTCCGGTAAGGACGTATATGTAGCTCTAAGCGACACATTCAGTGACGCGAGCTGTCCTCTCCTGGTAAATAAATAAACATCTAGAAGGCGTTGATGCACCTCATCGCATCGTGAAAATACCTCCTACGTGTAGGAAGCTTAATAACTCGAGCTTTGAGGTCGTCACGAGGCCTCCACGCATGACGTCCTCACAGTTTTATTTTCACAAAGTAAAACTATTTAAAATGTCTGGTGAATGCTATACATATTAGAAAATATCTTAAATTAAACAGTACAATTAAAATACCACCCAATCAGCAAAATTATTCATTCTGACCTATTTTCTTATCATATTACATAATTAGTCGTGGTTAAAAACTGCTATTTGTCGTAGAATTATATTTCATTCTCAAATTATTAAAATATCGTTATTCATGAGTAAATTTACTATTCATGAGTCACCAGAAATTTTTAATAGTTTTAATTTGGGAAAATAACCTTTCAGAGGTAGTCCTAATGGGGATGATAGTACCCGGTGATGTAGGGGCTGTTAGGCTTCCCCTATATCTATCTGGGAGGCGCTGATCGTGACCCCACTGTGCCTTCGCAGCGACTGTCTGCAACTCCATTGTGACCTTATTGCGTTGTCTCATTTCAGTCACAAGAGAACAGCCTTGCTACTATGGACGCAGGGCCAAGTTTTAACTGTTGAATTGAATGCAATCAGTCTATTCGAACGAATGACTACGATGCTGGAAAAATCAAGCTATCAAGCATAACCTTTTTAATTAATCTAAGATTTAGGCCAATATGTAAAATTTAATTTTTAATTTATTGCATATTATTCCTTTTTAATGATTGCAAATTGAGCTACAAGTTGATTAGAGTAGAGGTTTTAAATGGGAGTTTAGGTATTTTCTTTCGGCGTACAATACTGTTTGTGTGCAGGGTTAATATTCAGCAATAATTAAAGAAAAAAAAAAACATTCACTGTGATTCTGAAAGCAACTGATTAAATACTGGAAGATGCGAAAGGCCGAGTTCAAATTTATAGGGCATACGAGTCCCAAATCCTTTTATAAAAAGTCCGGAAATGTTAATAAATGTTCTTGGGTGGTTATAAAATAATGTGAGGTCTTCAAAGCCCTCTAGCGACTAAAATATTTCGCGAAACATAACCAAATTGAATGAGCATACATAGTGAAAAATGGGATTTTGATTTTGTAAGAAAAAAAAATAGTACCAAAGGCCGCCCCTAGGGGAAACATTGGTCCTGTTTATAGAATAAAATCTATTAATTTGCAGGGTCGCAATCTTTTTTACGATTATGACTATAAAAGTAAAACCTGGGAGAATTCTCATCATTCTAAGGCCAACTGGCTTTCGATAGCTCTTACCATACAGGACAATCTCTATTACCTTCAAAACGAGAATACATTTGCTTTCCTTGGGCAATTTCGGCGGTTAAAGAAGACACGAAAAAGAAACGATGAGCAAGAGCATAACAAACTTAAGTAACATGATGCAGCAGTTAGAACTTCAGGAACACCGGCCGGGGACGCAAAGTGGTTAGTCTGCAAAAAAGTTGAAGAAGTTGCAATTTCTACTCTCAGAAAGTTGGGGATTTTCCAGCTTTTCCTTTTATATTCATAACTTAAAAACTTCTTTTCATTACTTGAACAGTCAACTTGTGAATAAGTACTGAAATGAATGCTAAATTCAGTCAGCCGGTTTTATTTTAAAAAGGAGAGCTTTCGTCAGCTCCGAAACAAAGACAGAGGTAAGGGAAGCCTGAATGAGTTTAACTGCCTAATTAGCCACCACGTTTAATAATATTAAGATAAATCGATCAAATGAAACAAATTCTGTTTCTTTTGTGTAGAAAAAAATTGCTCTTATCCTTCTAGAATCATTTTCTTTTCTTTCGTACCGTACAATCGATTTTATTCCTTTTTCATCCAAAAAGCAAATGAAAAGATTTAAATGCTTTAGTTTTGAAAAGAAAGTTCACTATCCTAACTATACCGGAGTGTTTCCACTCACCTTCCAACAGCTTCAGAGAAAAAACAAAAAATGAATACAGTGCATTTTGAAAGAAGAGAACTTTTTTAAGTTTCGTTTTTATTTAATTTTATTTTAGTGTTTTAATGTTATAGAATTCAGCTTTATACTGCGTTAACGTATCATAAAGGTTTATTTGTAAGATCCTTATTACCTATGTGAAGTATTAGTTTACGATGTTGGATATTAAACATCCCGAAATTGTCTTAACCATTATGAAAATGCGTCGTATCTTGTTCAAAACATGCAGATGACTTCAAAAGAACTCAGAAGCATGAATTGAAATAATATCTATGTACACAACAAAGCCTTACTCAAGCGCAAAAAAAAACGTTTCGAACATTCCCCAAAGTAACTACATTGACATGATAAATTCTGTTCATTCTTGAATATTTTAAGCAAACAGCGACGACTTGCTAATTTGGAATTCGCCATGGTAGATTTTAATGTAGTTCATGTAGATTATACAACATTATTACTCATCTGTCAAATATATGTGCAAAGTTTCTCAGTAGAAATTAACTCTGAATAATGAAACGAAAGTTGAGTGGACCGAAAAATGATAGTTCGTGTATAAGTCAACATTAACTTAACGAAAGTCTAATGTGCCAACTCATTACCTTATAGAGAAAGTTGCGAAAAGAGAATCCATTTGATTTGCACCGTGCTGTTGACCGACGTTTATTATTTTAATTAAAGCCTGCAGTTAACGTTGAAGTAGGTCATATTTTTGTTTGAATTGAGCACTGAAAAGAGGTCATTAACTACGCCTGAAGAGATTAAAGCTAAATTTGTTTAGAGCCCATTACAGGGATCATTAAACATGTTCTTGGATAAAACGGTTTCACGGGTGTTTATGTGGTTGAGGGAAAAAAAAATCTTCATATTTTTCAAAGCTCGTTTGCTGAAACCAATAAAATGTTTTAGAGACGCGAGTGCTTCTAGTATTAACGAAGGAAACGGTTGCAGATGAAGGGATCTGATTAAAAAAAGTTTCTGAGAAAATCAGCCGAAGTGATTACAAAGCGTTTCTCTGTATATTTTTGTCTAAAGTTTCAGGATGTTTTTTTAAAATCAAACTTTTCTAGTTTTCGATTAAAAGTTTTAGAAAAAGACACCCATCTAATGTAGGGAGGGGTTGGATGCTGATGTTAAATGGATTAAAGGGATGCTTAATTCGAAAAACTGCATAACTGAAGAAGCTTTTCATTTTTCGAATGGCGGGCACTTGCGTTTTATAGGTATTGGCTTGGCTATAACCAAGACCGGAATTACTGGTCTCTTTAATCTGGAGGCACCTAATAGGTGGAACAGCGTTGCCTCCTATGAACGGATGTACGGATTTACTACCAAGGCCGTGCCGGGAATCGAACCCTGACCCATGGTGTAGTAGAATGACTCTCTAACCCGGTTGGCATTGATGGAGCAAAATAATAAATTCTGACGAAATGCAACATGAAAATTATTTCTTTTGATCTGGGTACATTTATGATCTCGTCACAAAATTAAATAAGAAGTATTATGGTATTCAAGTAATAGAAATTATAAACATGCTGCTTTTTACCAGAGTCACATAACTGACAAGTGTGATAAAACAAAAAATACTTGACTATTGTTTTCCGATATAATTAACCTCTTCAAATCATCAGTAATGTTATAATATGTAAGTAAATTTTTCATTTAAATATGCACTCAAATTACAAAAATTGCAATATTTCAATTTATTTGTTTATTAAATTTTATGATTTTGATAATTCGAACTTCGAAATATTGAGTTTTCGATATTTAGAGGCAAGCCCAGTCTCGCCCACCTCAAATTATCGAGATTCGACTGTATATAAAAACTTTTGCGATGATTATATTTGCATTAATATTAACATTTTAATATATCCCTTAAATATTTAGCTTCAGGATGCCGATAAAAGGAATCTAGGTTATCTGTAAAATACTTTCATATGTGAGAAAATAAAGAATATTTTTGAATGTATTCAGAGCAATTCTTCATATATATTTCTAGGAACAAAATAAGTAATAAGAATTATTACACACACAGAAATTGTAAAAAAAAAAAAAAAAAAAAAGCTGTACAGTTGATATCCCCAGGTACCCTAGGAATCCACCTACATGCTCAGTAAATACCAAATTGTTAATGGTGTGTTTTGGTATAATTGACAATACTTCATTTTACTAACGGTCTTAGAGGTGTTTACGCAGACTGCGGATAAAGGAAATAAACGAAATGATTTTTGAGGAAACATTCGAGATTTAGAAAAATTTGATTTTTTCTTTTTTTTTTGCTATCTTTACATATTTGGCATTATTGTTTCAATTTTTAATGGTTCTTATAGTATGAGCGAAAGTAGTCAGGGATGACCCGTTTTGTAGATAGGTATACTGTGTTATTTTAGATGTGACTGCGACGTTCTCTATCGTGAAAACTTCTCTCTGTTAATGCGACCTTACTTGATATGGCAAATTTGGAGCTTAAAAAAAAGATTAAAAAAGAATGTGTTGTGCATTCTATGACTTGCGCATTACGAAAAATTGTTTTTGAATATTAGTGATTGAGTGAACAGAAAGTGAAGGAAAAACACGAAATCTCCAAAGAAAGCATTCATGTTCATGTTTGAAAAAAAAAGTGTGATGCAGTTAAGCACATATTTTAATTACTAATCATACAGTTAATCACACATTTATAAATACTTCTGATTTCCCTTTACGTACTCTAAATTTAATACTCTTTGCCATTTTTAATCTCCCATAAATCCATAATGATGTTTAACTGTTTCTTAAATTACTTTGGTTTTAGCCTTTGTAATACATTTAGTTGGTGTCTTTAGTGTGAGAATTCATTTAGTTTTCTTCGCTCCCACGGGATTTTAATAATTTTGCATAGGTTACATTTTATCTCTAATGATCCCTCCAGTGGTGTGTCACATTTAAATTTTAGTATACACATATAAGGCCCAACGCTTCTTTTCATTATTACAATCTGGCGATTTATTTGGCGACAGTTCCTTTTAGCACTGAGCTCCATCGCCATGTCGGCTTTCGGCTCTCGGACCTTTTTCACTGACACTTAACTCTTTGGTCTCTGCCGAATGAGTCACGTTTCATGTCGCTATTTTGGCAGCCACCGCACTAACTGTATGTAATTTTTCGTTATTGATAATGTCAATAAAATATTGTGCAACTGTCTATCGGCATGGAGCTCCTGGTTATTGCTTACTTCCACTATATCACAGAATAAAATAAAATACGACTTTATACGACTTTATTCTCGAGTGTATAGTGCTTTCCATCGGAATCTACACCATATAAGGGATGGAATTTAATCTTACAGTGTGTTTGATAATTGCGAAATACAATAAAATAACGGAGTTTGTCGTGCAATTTTACCCATTTGAGTGGTCAAGTTTGGCCTATTTAAGTCGTCAAGATTGCCTTAGTTCCCTTTAATTTTAGATATAATTATAAAGAAAATAATTTCACAATTTACATAGTAAATTTTTAAAAATTTCTTTTGAAAAATGCTGCCTTTTGAAGAGAAATATAGAGTAAGTTCAGGTATTCTAAAAATATGTTGAGAATATAAAATTTATCTCTTAGTAAGCGATCGTAAATATTCAGATGTTTCGCCTTGACTGGACGACTATTTCCATAATAATTTAAATAGCTTTTCCGTTTCTCTTTACAGTATAAAGTGCGAATTTCTATTATAGCACAGTGATCCTCAAATAAAATTTAAGAAAATTTGTGCTCTACATAGCATTTTTCAAAAGAGTTCTTTTATCCTAAAAGCTCTCGAAATTTATGGCAACATAAAAATGTCAGGACGTTTTCCATCGTCATTTTTCAATTTATCTATCACACAGCCATGCTTATTCAACTCTCCTATTCGGTCAATTCAGAAACACTCTGAACGAACAGCCAAGAAACGAATCAAAACAGTTGTAAACATATTTCCAGAAAATAATGGAGAATATGATTTAAAAAATGAAACGAACACAACTTTTATTCGTTATTATTATTATTTTTTTCATTGAAAAGAAAAAAATGAACCGAACGCACTGTCAGATAAAGTAAATATCTTCTCTTTCTCTTTTTTTTCTTTTTATTGCTTTGAGAAATGCGGTCTTTCGAGGAGTGATACAGGGTAGATTGAAGTATTTTAGAAATATTTTAGGAATAGAAAATTTATCTCTTGCAGGGTTTTACAAGAGATATTGAAGAAAGTTTTATTGTTATGCCCGATTTTCTGTAAGCTTGAACTTAATGAATGTGTAGAGATCTAGACGAAGGCACACTGCCTTTTTAAAGTGCATCGCAGGGAAGTTAGAGAGTAAAGTATTTCAAACAGAAGCGCATTTTTTAAAGAATGTGGTTGATTTTAAGTTTTTTATAATTTTTTTTAATAAAATGATTCAAGAACTTTACCTTAAAGTGAGGATATGTCAGTTACATTTTTTAATAATAACATTTCAACTGTTATTTTTGCTTACAAAGTTGCACCGTTCATTTAATATACAACTTTTTCCTTATTTTTCCTTAAAATTATGTATAATGCTGTGCGTTTGGGTATATGCAAATATGGGATTTAATGTTCATAAAGTATGAAAAGAAATACCTTTAACAAAGAAAGTAGTTTTCCCTTTTATAATGTTGATATTAATTGCTTTCGCTTTGTCTAATTCTCTTTAACATGCTCCTTTTATGCTGTTTTGCATAGGACTAATGAAGTCTGGTCTTGAAGTCAATAAAGAACATAGTTTTTCCCCAAAAGATTAATTAAAAATTTAAAAGAAAAGAAGCTGTTCGCAGTTGGGCTATGGAGTAAGTATGCATCCATTGTTTCTGCAAAATCAGTGGTTTAATTAATTTATTAAAAGAACCTAAAAGTTAATGACTTCTTCATTGTTTTATTGATTGCATCATTGTTTCAAACTAAGAGTGGCATTTTCACTTTTCAAAAAGTGTCTTTTTGTTCAAAAAAAAAAATTAATGAATTAAGAAAGAAATCGAGCAATTTAACATATAAAAATTACATAAAATAAACTTTGAATGAATCAGTTTGCATTATTTATTAATTTTTGCGTTAATTTTGCTCCTAAGATCAGATTGCCATGGACTATGAAAAAACACAGAATACTCTTTATGGAAAAAGAGAGAAAAAGATACTAACCTACTGCTTATGCAAAAACTAGATTCAATTTTGTGTACCTTTTCAAGTGCCTGAAGTGAAGATAAACAACATTCTGCATGCGCACAAAGATGTCCCTATTACTGGCAACGATATGTGGTGAAACTGGTGAAATGTGTAACGTTTATTGAGTAACAATCGTTAAAAATTTAAGTCTTATTGACACTTTTCATTATTTTCACAGAATTTTGCATTAGTTAAAATGTTGATTGTATCAGATGCATGCTATTGCAATGGCACTGATATGGGTTGAAATTGGTGAAACGCGCAACGTTTATTGAGTGATAATCACTTACAAAAATTTAAGGCCTATTGACACTTTTCATTATTTTCACAGAATTTTGTATTAGTTAAAATGTTGATTGTGTTAGATGCATGCTATTGTAATAAATATTCACCAAATGTTTAGTGCATTTTACCGTAGGCAATGCTGTTGTGTGATTATTGAAGCGCTTATAAGTCTTTTACTTATTACTATAGAAAGGTAGGAAGTAAGAACAATGTAAAGTTGGAATTTTTGAACATAAAGTAATTACAAAAACCGAGGATAAATGCCAGCAATACACTTGTTTATGAAGCTGTCAATAAATTTTAAATTTCGAGAAAATTTACTGGCTTAATGTAAGAGAGTAGAGATCTCGCAAGAAAACAAATGCATGAGATAATCACGTGAGAGAAGTAGGGTTATACAACCCCTAATAACAAACTACATTAAATTAAATTTACTTAGACTGCAGAGGTTCACGACGTCAGTTTGAGTACTCTTTCAAGATGTTTGACCGCAGACACGTTATTGTAGAGGAATCAGAGAGCTTGCACTTGATTTTCTTGGGATACCGCTTCTCTTATATAAGGATAACTTTTTTCAAAATTTTAGATGTACTGATAGTTTAATAAACATGTCTTACTGGATTCAACCTCGAGCTTATGTCTCTTTCAGAAAATCTAACCCTAAGAAGCGTCCCAATTTCGGCTCTTTTCGAAACAATAAGTGAAGGTTAAAAAAAAACTAATTAAAATAATTACACAAAAGCGTAGTACAAATACCATAAAAGTATTTCCACGATTTTTACAAACATATTTAACATAGAATTCGACCCACGTGATACTATCAGGCGATTTCGTTAAAGATCAATGCTGTCTTAAATCACTATTCAATGGCTCTCAAACCGAAAAAAATTGCACCGAAAGATCGCATTTTAGGGGCTGTTCTCAGAATACGGAACAAAACATTGATTGCATAAATACTCAGTACTTTTGCTATTATTGGTTTTGTATAGTCTTGTACCAATTTTGCTAAAATGTATGTCTAAGCCTTTTTAAAACGAAAGTGCGAAATTTTGTCCATAACCTTATTAATGTATGGGGCACATTTGACTAATTGAGATTTTTTTCTGTACAGGGTCGTATAAAAATTAAAATTTTGTATTTATTCAGACCTAAACCTTTGAAAATCATAATCAATACCTTAAAATTCCGTACCTTTTCTATGTAACTTTGTAATTTATTGTTAATCTCTATGATCAATATTTAAGGAATAAAAGCCTAGGTCAATGTTTTTGGACTCCCTATACACACACACACACATACACACACACACACACACACACACACACACACACACATAGATATATATTTAGGTAGTTGAGATAACATAATATCGATTATGCTATGAGAAATATGGAGAGAACCTATGCGCTGATAAATGATGCGATAAATCACTAGCAAGCCGGATCGCTTATGACAAATCTGGATTCACGGGAGTTCTTGTCTTTAAGTTACTGTGAGTATGATATTTATTAGGAAAGATATATATATATATATATATAGATAACTTGATATTTTTAGAGAGATTCCGCTTTAGAACTATTAAGAAGTATGGCAGCACAATGGTAGATAACAGAAGATACAGCAGTAGAAAAATACTGATTATTAACTTATATGTAAATTAAATTTATTATCAATTTATTGTGAAGTTAATCTTTATGAAGAATGTTGAAAAGAAGGAATTCCGAAAAGTAAAAAGCAAAAATTTTTAGCACATTCGTTAAAATATAGTTTTAAACATGTGTAAAAGTGCGAAGATAAGATACAAGTTAACAGATCCATAAATATGACGAATGCGACTAAAAGTGCTTTATCAATCAGAAATTTTTTAATTTTGGGGTGCAACAAGCTAAGATTTCAAACGTTGGAAAAATCTTTCTAAAGTGTCCCATTACCCAAACTGCTCTAAAGAAATGCTTTTTATAAAATAGTATAATTAGATAATAGTTATTGAAATATCGTGGTACAGTCTCCTTTGAAATCATTTTTCTTTACATATGCTAATTTTATTAAAAGAATATGTATTGCTTTATTTTTTGCTCAAAAAATAAAAATAAGCTACTCCTTTCTAATGAAATAGATTGCCTTCAACTTTATACAATGCTGCAGTGGTAATAGGTAACGCCAAAGAAATTATTCTCCGCTGAAATTCATAACTAATAACTACTTTTGTGCAATGGTTTGCTTTCTTCATGCACACTTCTGTTAATTGCTTAGCATAACCAGAACTATATAAAATAAAAGATAAATTATAGAATTTTACTAATCTATCACGTGCGATTAATGAATTTATAGAAAAAAATGCAAGTAATACAAATTAAGTCAAAATTCTCACCATTTAGTAGTGCATTATTTCTGTTTTGCATACTTTAAAGTGGAAAATACCCAGTATGTTTTGAACTAGCCATGCTAACATATATAACGGCTTATCAAGCAAATGTCATTCGAATAAAAGAGTACATGAACCGACTTTCTCGAAGAATTGTTTAGTATGTCAAAATACTTTTTGCTCCTAAATCTTTTTACTGATATCTGTCAACACTGCCAAGAAATCATTCTTTGAAATATATTCAAGATATATTCAACAATTTTGAGCTGTTCCGTTCACTCAAGTGAAAGAAAGATTTTTTGATCTTGTTAAGTTTTCTCATGTATGACAGCCATATTACCTTTTTTATTACTTTCCGCAGTGAGAACTTTTTATAAAAATTAAACACATTGAATATAAAGAAGCAACTGTGACTTAATAGAAGAATACAAGGAAAAAGGGTACATAAAGTTAAAAAAAATTTCTTATTTTAATATACGCATTAACCTAACCAAACAGTATTAAATTTTAACAATAGAATGTATCATATCATGCAGTCAACATTAGTATATAAATATATTTTTCATAATTTTGACAGACATATCGACTGACCAGTCGCCGAGTAGATAAGACACTGAACATTGGTAGATGGTTGAATTGTAAAGGTCCAGGGTTCTGGCCTACCGTGCGGCTGTCAATCTAATGGTCTGTACTTTTACGCGGCTTTCTACAGATGCATCGTAAACGCGCATTAAAAATACTTAAAATTCCTCTTTCCAAGGCATACCCCCCATATAAGATAGCTGTCGAGTAGCATTGCCTTAATCACACACCAACCAGTAAACTTGACAGACATGTGGAATTCTAAAAAAAGAGTTGTTAAATACTAATTCTATCATGCATATCCGTAAGATGTACGGTACACTCTATATATATAAACCTTTGATTCAGTTCTGACGTTTAATTTGTTTTCCAACAAAAAATATTATACCCCAAAATATACAAATTTTAAAATGTAACTTGGTCTATGATTTTTTTTTGGAAGTGGAAAGTGTTTAGTTATCCAAGATGGGAAATTCAACTAAATCTATAAATCAATTTTAATTTTATTAAGCCTCATTTATATGTTATGCTAGCATATCTTGCCAACTACTACGGAATATAACTAACCACTTTTCGCAAACAGTGCATTTTTTCAAAGTATTTACCAGCTGTCGCAGCCGCGTCAAGTTTTGCTACATTTTAAACCGAAAATTCTTGCATAAGAAAGTTATTAATTATATTCCGTAGTAATTTGTAGGAATGTGCTAGTCATATTGAAATATGCGATTGATAAATTATAAGGTGTTTTAATTACAGCAGGATATTTATTATTTTTGTTCTTTTTATTTACATCCTTGCAAAATTTAATTTTTTATGTTAGTGTACATTTTCCTTTTCACATTTTTTTTTCCTATTAGACATCGCCTGTACCGTCGCCATACTAAATCTGAAAATCCAAGTTAAAAAAATCTAATTTTGATTAATGAATTTGACATGAAACAATACCTGTGACTGTGTTATGTGTAGCCAACTGTATAAGTTGCAAGAGAGAATTTTCAAGAGCTGTGCACAGTAATATTTTAATAAAATGAAAAAAAAAATACAAATATACAGCAAATGGTAAAAATACTTAGTAACTACTGTATAAATGATATTTAACCATTTTTAATCAGGTAACATTCACATCAAGTACGTGTTCGAGCGTATAGCGTTCTCAACCTGGAAGAGGAAAGTGTCTCGTTCAAACCCAGGTCCTGTCTATCGACCTAACCTTTCGGAGTTTTCCGTGGTTTTCTCCGAAACTTTCCGTTTTTCCGAAACTTTGGTTTTTCCTAGCCGTGCTTTTCTGCAAATCAAAGACGAGTTGGGATCCCTTACAGACACCCCCACGGAGGCAGCCCAACTAGATGCCTCAAAAAGGTAATTGGCCGTTATCCTAGAAAATTAAATCAAATTAAGTAAAAATTGACTGATTTTTTTCTTTTTGCAATTACTATATTACCACTGAATCGTACATTTTAAATTCATGAAGTGTGATATCAATTTCTATAATAAGGTTCTTTAAAAATGTGAATATTTACCCAATAAAAAAAAATTCCACTTTTTTGTATTGCCTGATGAATCTTAAGGATGTCATACGCTTTAATTTATATAGCGATCGTAGACACTATACTTTTTTACAGATAATTCAACATTGCTCTAGTGCATGGTTTCTAATATAAACTTCGGGCTTGCTAATAAATAGGTTAAATCAATTTTCCAGAAAGCTGATTTAAAAAAAAAAATCTTATACAGATTTATAAGATGTAGAAATGCTTCTTAAATTTGAAACGCTATAACAACGCTATAACCCGGGCTTCAAAACTTCGGAAAGTATGAGTAAAGCATTTTTTCTTTTGTTGTTGTTCTCTAAAAAGTGAAATCGCGTGTAATAAAATAGTGAAAATTGCTCCCAAGAGTTCAAGTCAAGAGTCATAGAGTACCTGTGAAGGTGATTGACCTTGGGAACCTCTTGTCGAAACCAGGAGATCGAATTTGAAATTTAGAAAAAAATAAAAAAAAAAAGAAATAAAAGATGCGCACCTCGGAAGGACAGACGTTTCCAAAGTTTGTTTCCATGAGATAGCGTATTGAATCCGAACATTGATGTCGAGGATAAACTAGACTGGTATTCGAAATTAAAGTTACAAACCGAAAATCTGTGATATTTGAAGATTTATTTGGTTTATGCAGCAGTTTGGGGCAGATATATTTTCTCATAGGAGAAAGCATACAACAACATAACAATATCAAAAAGAGGTGAGTTAATGTATGAATTTTGTTTCCTATGATTGTTTATTTTCATACTGCAGTGGAAATACCTGGTGCTGTTGTTGCTAATGCCCTCTGGCAACCGCGGAGCGGTGGCAAATCCCCCATATAGGAAGGCGATGGGCTGAAGGAGAGGCTTCCATTTTAATCGGCCCAGTGGGTCAAAGCAACACCTCCTACATACTGAAAGCCTAACAGCTGTAACTTTTACGTCATCATTAGGCCGTCAAGTAATGACGTCATCACAGTTTTACTTTCACAAAGTAAAACTATTTAAAATTTCTGGTGGATGCTACAAATATTAGAAAATATCTTAAAAAAAGAATTAAAATTAAAATACCTGTCTCATACAAAATTATTCATTTTGATCTATTTCCTTATCATATTATCTAATTCGTCATGGTTAAAAACTGCCATTTTTCATAAAATTATATTTTTTATCTCAAATTATTAAAATATTGTTATTCATTAGTAAAATAACCAGAAACTTTGTATAGTTTTATTTTGTGAAAATAAAACTTTTAAGTGTAGGCCAAACGATGACGTCAAAGCTTGGTGACGTGGGAGTTGTTAGGCTTTATCTAGGAGGTGTTGGTCAAAGTCCGAGTTAGCTCGGGGTCCCCTCATTTTGAACCCATTCCAGATAAGGGACCCACCATCTGAAAATCAGCACCCCCAGAGGTAGCGTTAAACGTCGAGGGCATTGGAGCCACGGCGGATTTTACGTGCACCAGCTCTCATTAGCGCACACAGCAGCCCTGCCGCGTGCCCAAGCACTGGCCAAGTCGGGTGCTGCCTCACTTTCCGGGTTTTCACGGGAAAGGAGTTTAGTGACTAGGTCACCGTTCGTTAGGGAAGTAAATATTGCAACTCTTCCATAAAACGTTTTTTCCATGTACAGAATGAGACTAGGCTCAATCCACTCTAAAGGTTAAAGACTAGTAAACTTTTCAAATATAAATGGGAAACTTTGATTCAAATTTTCTCAAAACAGGCAACAGAAAAAAAGAATGCTCAAGATAAAAAGTAAATCCTTTCCTTATTGAATTTACCTCCCCCTTTTATTCTTGCAGCGACATCACCAATGGAAATAACATTCACAAATAAAATCGCTTCAAAATTCTACTTGAATTGAAGTTGCGGAGGGAAATTTTTCAATTGTTTCGATTCACTAGTTTGAAAGCTCAGCCATCTTTAAATTATTCTAAAAGATTTTTACGTGGGATAAGATTTTTCTTCTGTCGAGGGACTGGGTGCAGTTAATAGTTCTGTTTTTCCTTCTTATTTTACTCTAACACTTCAGAGAGATAGGATGCTGTCATGAAGTGTTCAGTAGAATGGGTCCTTCAGTATTTTTAAAGATAAACTTTGTTAAATCCTGGGGCTTTTAAAAAAGTTTTGAATTTCTGGCATAAGCCTTCAGGGACTAGATGACTTTGTTTTAATAACCATGAGTTTTTTACTCATTTTCAAGGATAAAAATTTAAAGAGCTATTTAATGTGTTTGAAAGCTTAATAGTGTTTAGAAAGTGAGATATACTTACAAATACAGATATACGACGTGGAATTTTTGTGATTACTAGTCTGCGTAAAATGGTCATGCGGACATGGAAGACGGAGTGCTAAAAGTGCTGATGTTAAACATATTGTATAGCTCTATTACATTTGTAGTTAATTTTCTGTTTTTTATGTACGATGTGGAAAATTATGTTTTTATAACGAGCAACTACTTCTTCACAAAATTGATGGGCTTGAAATATGTTCTCTATTTTTTAAATATGAACATTAAAAAATGCTATTGTGCTCTTACTGTAGAATGAAAAAGTACACATAGCAGCTGTCAACTTCTACGGAATATAATAACCTCAAGTTTTAAACTTGAGTGTTCTGCGTGAAATACGTCCAGTTTGCCATGATGAAGACTTATTGACAAGTCTGTTGAAAAAGATACTTAAAAATATACTTTTCACAAAAAGTGGTTAATTATATTCCTTAGTAGTTCGGAGCTATGAGTATATATATAAATTTTCAAATGGCGGGCTTTAACAATGCCTTGGAGCAACACCTCCTATACATAGAAAGCCTAACTGGAGCTTTGACGTCATCATTAGGCCTTCAAGTGGTGACGTCATCACATTTTTTACTTTCACAAAGTAAAACTATTTAAAATTTCTGGTGGGTGCTACAAATTTTAGAAAATATCTTAAATAAAAGATTAAAATTAAAATACCTTTCTCATACAAAATTATTCATTCCGGTCTATTTCCTTACCATATTATCTAATTAGTCATATGTAAAAACTGCCATTTTTCATAAAACTATATTTTTTATCTCAAATTATTAAAACATTATTATTCATGAGTAAATTCACCAGAAACTTTGTATACTTTTATTTTATGAAAATAAAACTTTTAAGCGTAGGCCAAACGATGACGTCAAAGCTTGGTGACGTAGGAGTTGTTAGGCTTTCTTCATCTAGGAGGTGTTGCTTGGAGGCATTGGCCACCGCTCAGGCCGGCGTTGTTGGTCACTTTAATATTGGGGCCCTTAGTTGGTGGACTCACGTCGCCCCTTATAAAGGGACGGACACAATGACATCCACTCCTAGTCAGGGATCGAACCTCGACCGCTGGTAGTTGAACCCGAAACCATAGTACGGTGTAACCGTAGAACTTTATCCCCAAACAAGGTGGTCGGCAGCGATGAGTATATAATCATTGAAAGGATAAAAGTGTCTTTTTTGAATAAGTCGAATCGAAAGTCTAATATTTCGCCAGGGGGATTATGTAGATGAGCTAGCTATAGTATGGATTATACTAAGGGCGAGATTCAAGTGAAACACATTTCGGTCGCTTTCCCCGTGGAACAGGGGAAACTTCGAAATATATCAATGTTTCTTATTCAACTGAAACAAAGCAATCCTGTTTTGATCACGTGACAGCGCGATAGGTTTGTCCATTGGAAGCATTCTGGGGACTGAACTGGGAACTGGGGAATGAAAAACGTTCGATTCGACCTCGATCGCGCGCATTTCACTTGAATCTCGTCCTAAGAAGTACTTGCAGGGTGGAGATGATACGGGCTCAGCCCGAGCCCGAGCGAGCCGGGCTCGGCCCCGTAAAAAATATCTGATGCTAGGACTTGCAACAAAATAATTGATGGGTAAAAAGTTAGCCTTTTCACATAATTTACTAAATGGTGTGTTGTGCTATTTCATTTGTGTATGTGTGTTAAAATGCTGTTAATTCAAAATGTTGGCCTCATTATTTACTGGCCTCTCTTATTTCAATGCTACCAATGTATATATTCATATCGTATCATAAAATATTTTTAAAAAGTAACTTTGTTACTATCAACTAAATTTTCATATGCAAATTCCTTAAATTTATTATGCAAAATCTTTTTTCTGGACGTGTTTTAAATGTAACATTTTTTAATGTCACTATATGAGATTTATGACTTGTATTTTTTTGTATCTAATATATCTATGTACATGCCAATGTTTGACACTGGTGTGACTACTCAACGAAATTTTTAATAAAAATTTAAACGTCATTGACACTATTTGATAAACATGGATATAAAGAATGAGAAAGTGCATTAAGAGTTTGCAACTATATTTTTCTTTAATTTGCACAAACGGCAAAATTTATCGTATTCTATCAATGAAGGAATAGAATTTTATTTATCTTCAGCTGAAATTTCGGGCTCGGGCGGGCTCGGGTTCCGACTTAAATAATAATGCTCGGGCTCGGGCGGGCTCGGGTTCCGACTTAAATAATAATGCTCGGGCTCGGGTGGGCTCGAATTAAAAGTCCTCGGGCTCGGGCTTCAAAAAATGAGCCCGAACTCCTCTCT
This sequence comes from Cheiracanthium punctorium, assembly GCA_038373885.1. Taxonomy (NCBI): domain Eukaryota; kingdom Metazoa; phylum Arthropoda; class Arachnida; order Araneae; family Cheiracanthiidae; genus Cheiracanthium; species Cheiracanthium punctorium. The sequence goes on from JAWZYV010012130.1 coordinate 1,153,195, forward strand.
ATTGCAGAGCACATAAAAGTATAAGAAATACGTACTGAAGTGCAATTTATATAGAAATAACTGTTGTTTAAAAATAAAAGAAATGTTTCTTAATTAATGTACACACTTTCAAATGTTAATCTAACTTTGAAATTGAAACATTAAAATGAAAAAAAGATATATATATATATATATATATATATATATAGCAGATAAGCCATATATATAGCAGATACCAGACAGCACATAAGCTTAAATCAAGCTTGACATTTGGCTTGGCAATGCAAGCTTGGTTTAAGATGGATTTTTGCTTGCAAAGTGCGCAGTGATGGCGCCATCTGTGAAAGAGAATGGACATTAACTGTCTAGCGTCCTCAAATTTGCTGAAAGTTCGTAAAAGATGTGTTTTATTTTATTACCAGTGCCATATTACCAGCAGGGCAAACGGGGCAACTGCCCAAGGCCTACAGATTTTAGGGCCCAAAAATCTTACATCTTACACTTTTGTAATTTTAAAATAAAATTACAAAGGATAAAAAAAATTGAGAAGTTAAATATTTTTTTTAATTATAAAGTATGAACAATGAAAATAATTCAAATTTACATTTGTATAAATTAATTTAAACTTATTTTTAATTCTTCGAAATGCTCTATATCGATATAGCATACCAATATGTAGGGAAATAACCACATTTGTAAAGAGAATTTTTAGCGTTAAAAAATAGCAAAATTTTTCATTTATTTGTTATTTTAAGAAATTTATACAAAATGACTAAAGTGTTTGTATTCCATACATGTTAGCAACTGTGATATAGCATTTCGAAGTAACGTTTAACGTATCAGTTAAAGAAATTTATACAAAATGACTAAAGTGTTTGTATTCCATACATGTTAGCAACTGTGATATAGCATTTCGAAGTAACGTTTAACTATCTGTTTCTTTGATTTCAGATTACTTAACATAAAATTTGTGTTAAGTAAGTAAACCTATTCTATATTTCCAAATATGGAAATTCTTCAAAATAAAATACAATTATACTACGAAATTGATTTCCAAATCAGTCGTTTGTCTCCATTTTGGCCAGCAGTATTGCTCAACGATGAGTGTTGCGATATTGAAAGTTTTAAAACGTGTCTTGCTTTTAAGTTTATATTGTACTTATTTCCCTATTAGTAGAGTCTATTTTGATTCATCCCATGGAAAAATAAAAGAAACTTATCAGCATCGCCCATACTTATCGATCTTGCGGGACAACAGTCACTTCAAACTTTAGTCATACCTGCCCGAGGCAATAATGGCCGAGCGGTTAGCACGCGTTCCTTCCAGCCTAAAGTTCACGGGATCAAACCCAGCCGTCGACGTTTGATGGAACAGATTAAAATAACTTAAAATTTCAGCATAGAAGAGGGAAAATGCGCGGAAAAATAAAGTATGTGGGGCGCGGGCGCCCCGTGTACTTAGAAAAAATTTTTCAAGCTTGAATCAAGCTTGTAATTTCAAGCTTGAAATGTCAAGCTTAATGCAAGCTGGGCAAGTGTAAACTAGAACACTTGAATCAAGCTTGACATTTCAAGCTTATAAAATGCTTGAAATGTCAAGCTTAATGCGAGCTGGGCAAGTGTAAACTATTACGCTTGCATCAAGCTTACACGCTTGAAATTTTCAAGCTTAATTCAAGCTTATTGACTTGATAAATCAATGATGACCACGCTTGCTGCAAGTTTGATGCAAGTTTGCTGTGCTGTCTGGGTATATATATTTCTATGCTCATTTATCAGTACAAGAAAAGTATTGAACATTAGTAGCCCATTTCTATAAATCGACCCATATATCACATGAAAATGACAAATGTGGACCTGTCTACAGTGTCCCTAAGTGTTCACCAGTTGTTCAAATTTCCTGCTCAGGGTCGTTTATTTACTTTAGCCTAGTAATGGTTAGTTACGAAATAGTTTATTATTTCACGAAGTAATGATTCATAGCTAGACATCAGCATGCATATAATGAAGTGTTTACTTTCTACCCTGTGAAACGAAAACGTAGAACTTTTGACATACACTTTATTAAATGAATTTGCAACTAACATGCTCATTTTGTCTGAAATCAATGCTTTCATAGAATTAGGTATCTTAGTTAAATTCTTATTCTGAGTTAATGAATATTTTTTTCCTCACGGAGGGAAAATCTTTCAGTTTTTTGAAACGCAAGCCTCTTTTATTTTACTGAATTTTTGCTTTAAACAACCTCATCAGCATTTTTACATCAAAATTTCAGGAAGCATATTTATTGTTAAAATTATTAAACGTTTTTGGTGTACACCTGCATTAAATACAAAAAATATTACAGTGTTGTTGTTTCTGATGCCCCCTGACAACCGCATACGGCGTTGCCAGATCCCCCTTCTAGGTAGGGAGGCGATGGCCAAAGGGGATGCGCCTTCCATTTTTTAAGGCCCCAGTGGGAGGAAGTACGATTTAGCCCGTGGTCGCCTAATTTTGAACCAATTCCAGACGAGGTACCAACTCCCTGAAATTGGCACCCCCAGAGGTTTCGTTTAACAACTTGGAGGACATTGGATCCACGATGGATTTTACGTGCACCAGCTCCCATTAGCGTACACGGTCACACAGCAGTCGAGCCTAGAGGAAGTTGACCCTTCCAAGGACTGGCCAAGCCGGATGCTGCTTCAATTGCCGTGTTATAATGGGAACGCCCAGACCACTAGCGGGACAAATATTACAGTACGCACAATATAGTAAATTGCATTTTTTCCGCCTTTCTAGATTAATTTTTTGCAAAGCAGAAGATTTTGAAGGGATCGAAACCACGTAATCTGAACGGAACACTTTCAATTTTAGACAAATAGTGATTAGAAGAATTCAGAAGTGTTTTGTAATAAATTTTCTGCTATTTACACTATTTAGATATACCGTTTTTTATGATCTATGATTAAATATGATACTTGTGTTAGACCACTGCCACCTAGATACAGAAAGCCTGAGCGCTGAAGCTTCGACGTCATCATTAGGCCTTCGAATAATGACGTCACCACACTTTCATTCTCATAAAGTAAAACTATTTCAGATTTCTGGTGAATGCTACAAATATTAAAAAAGTATCTTAGGTGAAAGATAAAAATTAAAATACATTCGTGACACAAAACAATTCATTGTGATTTACTCGCTTATTACATTATATAATTAGTTACAGATAAAAACTGCTCTTTTTTGTAATATTAATTTTTCTATGTCATTTCATTAAAATGTTGTTATGAGAGAGTAAATTCACCAGAAATTTCGAATAGTTTTACTTTATGAAATTTAATCTGTGATGACGTCACCTTTAGAAGGCCAGTTAATGAAGTAGAGGCTTGGTGACGTAGCAGCGGTTAGGCTTTTTATGTCTAGGAGGCAGTGGTTAGACCCACATTTAAAAATCAGTTTCAGATAACAACCATAAATGGCGTGCAGAAACATAATATTTTAATTATTTGTTATCAGTTTTTCTCCTGTACTTTTCAAACTTTGAGCAGGTTCAAAGATGTGTGGCAGCTGCGTTGCGGCTTGTTACACTACAAGACTTCAGCAAATTGAACCTAGGTGGGCGTAAGTGTACCTCGAATCAAGGGCAATCTGTCGTGAATGAATGTACTCTTGATTTAAATATTAATGACAGCCTCATCAATATTTTTGAGTATTTTTATTCTTAAAATTATTAAGATTTTGGTGCGCATCTCCATCAAATAAAATAAAGCTGTGTACAGGATAGAGTCAATTGCATTTCTTCTGCTCTAAGGTATAAGCTTTTCTCGCAGACAATTTTATACAAAGCAGATTTCGAAGGGATCAAAACCACGTACTCTGAACTAAGTAATTGTTAAAGTAACTGAACTAAGTAAAGTAATCGTTAAAAGTAAATACTTTTTCAGTATTCTAGAGAAATGTTTACCGAATAGCTTTCTAGCACTAGACATTTAAGGGTCATTGTCGATCTCATACTTTCTAGTGACAAATTCTACAACTAGATCTTTTTTTAGGGGACTGACAACAAATTTTGTCACAAAAAAGTAGAAAGAATCAAGCCAAGCAGAACAATAAGACTCCTAAAGGAAACTCAAGCGGATCTAGAATTGTCGAATCTGGATCGAAAAAACTCAGAGTTACTAACTTTGGACACCTAGTCAAAACAAAAGACAACTAGTCTTGTACAATACCTAAAAGTCCTACTGGCGGTTAGGGATATTCAAGGGCTGTAGGACCAATAATGATGATGAAAGAAGCTAGAAATCATCTTATTAAGTTGTAACGAAAGTTTTCCGTCAAATCTGCTTGAAAAGCTGATAAGATAACTGTAGTGTGGTTAATTATTGATCTTCTTCCACAAGTTCTCGCAGGCTGGCCTCATCAACATCAATAGACCAGCCAGAGCTCTCTGCTTCTTGAATGTCATAGTTCTTGTTTTTGAACTTTCGGTACCAAACCTGCACAGTGTGACATGATACAACAATAGTACTTAAAGCTGTACACATAATTCGTTGATATTCTGTAGCAAACTTTTTGCAACAGAACTGGAAGTAAATGATACTTCAAATCCGCTAGAGTGATAGTTCCATTTCAGACGCCTTGTACTTAATGATAACTATACTTTTTTACAGATTTCACAACACAGTGGCGGGAAACTTTCGTTACAACCTAATAGTTTTCGTAAATAGCTTCACGTTTTATGAGAAATTTCTCACGTCCTACTTATGGTGGATATAGGTGTTCTTCAAACATAATAATTATTCTCGCAATATTTTATCCAGACCAAAAGTTTTGCAAAATTTAAAGGAACTGTTTGAAAAAAAAATCTAAAACTATACACTTTCCCAAAGTTTTAATATATTCGAAATACAAGGCAGTATGAACGTTTGAATTTTTTTTACGTGGAAACTTATGAATACTTTTCGTTTACAATTTCGTAACCAATAGTACGAAGGCAGTTTTATTTTCAACCTCCGATGGCCAATAAAGAAAATACAAGAGTAAAGAAAAATAGGAATTTATAACCAAAAGTTTCGAACTTATATTATTACTTTTCGATCTAAGCATTACGAACATTAAGGCATTTGTCAAATCGGTAGATGAACATTTCAGTGAACGTTTTCGCTAGTGATGCAACTTTGGACCTGACCGTTGCTTCGAAAGTCTTCTTTGGTCTAAAACTTTGATTTCTTAGCCAGCTCTTTATTTTAGGTAACAGATGGAAATCCATCGATGCCAAGCCGATAACAGAAAGATGCCAATGAGAGATTTCAAAACAACAGTGGTGTGAGATACACAATGGTCACTATTGACCAGTGGAGAGTCGAATGATCCAATACTTGAACTAAATAACCGATACTTGAACTGCAGAACTGGCTGGAATGCCAAAGCAAGAGAATCCAAAGCTTTTAGCCAAATGAAGTTTCGAAAAAAAATGTTCAGGCCATCGGTCGCATCACTGGCGGTAACGTTTCTCTAAGAGGGCAACGAAAAGCTTGTCTAGCGATTTGACAAATGACAGGATGTACGTCAAAAAGAAACTATACATGTAAATAACTTTTAATAATACATTCTTTTTGTTCTTTACACTTGTCTTTCGCTGACTGTCTAACGGAGGTTAAATAAAAAACAGCCCTCATATAAGCCAATTCAGGTAAAAAATTTATCGTCGTATAAATTAGGAAATATTTCCATGAAATAGGGAACGGTATTTTAGTAACTTTCTAAAAGAATTTTTTTACAGGAGTATTTTCCACAAAATGTAATTTTTCGAATTCCACGAAAGCACTTGTTTGTGAAGTGGAAATGTCCTCTTTTATGCAAGAAGTTATCGGAAGTTTACTTCTTGCATCATTAGACCCATTTTTAAATTAAAGGATTTGTTCTGTATTATACAATTCAGTTTGAATGCTTCAGGTTTTATGAAGTCGGTTGTTACAAAAATTAAAATTAACAATAATTAAAGAATTCCATTCGTCACATGGCTCTTGAACAGTGTTAAAACAAATGAATCATGTCAGTGACACAAAGAAAAAAAAATCGTAATTATTCTTTACAAAATGTAATTTACGCTCTTCTAAACAATAAAACTACATATTTTATGATAGTTTCAGACACATTTTTTAAGCACAGAAATCAGACAGGAAAATTGACTGAAGTAAAATCAATTAAATATTGCACAATACCATATACATCTTCAAGCTTTCCTCAACATTTCAGGATTCTTACAAGATGTGTGTTTATTCTTACAGGATGATTTAAAAGTACATAGTGCCCAAAAAGACCCATTGATATCATTTCGAAGAAAGCATTATTGACATTTCACTCCATCAAAACACTTCATCCAAAAAGGTGAGATTTCAGCCAAAGAAAAGTTGCTGCTTATGATGTATCCTCATAGGAAATGTGCAACAAGAAATTGAAATCTGATTATCTCTATATAGAAAGTAGCTTTCTTCTCTATTCGCTCGCTGTAGGTGCCTAGACCGTTCGTCGGATATGGCACACTGACTAAATGGGGCAAGAGAAAGCTGTTTCTAGAAAAGAATCTGACTTTTAGTTTTTTAGTCATTTTATGTTTTGTGTAGTTTTTGGCCAATTTTCGTACGTTTTGCGTTATCTCGAGCAAAATTTTCGTGGTAAATTGCCCATCTCTTTCTTCATAAGCGGAAGTGACTTGCTAAAGGTTTCGATAGAAACCAGGTTTTTCTAGGCAAAATCTTCGTTTCAAACTCTGGTTTAAGGGCTTCCTCCCACTACAGATCTTGCAGTCGCAAACCGCGAGGTGTAAACGCCAGGAATTCAGCTGGTGCGGGAATTCGGGAACCCCATGTTGTGATTTTTCTTTAAGAACTAGAAATTGTATTCAAGCACAGGAATTTGCGGGACTTTAAGAATTTTCCCCTTAATTATTTTAATTAAAACGCTGCCATTTTTTAAATAACGGATTAAATGCCAATTTTTTGACTGATGCGTCATTTCCGGCAGTCGCACACAAGTGTAGACTAATATTTTTAAAATTCATACTCTGTTAATACATTACTGGTTGTGAAAATAAACCACGGGACTAAATTAGCGAATATCAGCGGACAATGTTTTTCCGACAATTTATACCTTAATGCCTATTGCCTCCGGGGAACGCCTAGCTAAGCAGCTATTTCGATAAAAAGCTATTTTAACGAGAGTATAAAAAATATATATATATAAACCTCTAATCCGACCATAATGTAAAAGAATGGCCATACACATGGTAAAATATATGTTTTTGACTGTATAAATATCTTCGAAAACAGGCACGCTTTGCATTTCACTGCATAATAACCCTTGAAACAGAAAAAGTAGTTTTACAGGCAATGAAAAAGTGCAATATTGTCAAACGAAATAAAATTTTCAACACCATTACTGATTGATTATGAAATTGTACTTATTCATTGACTAAAATCCAACGGCTGTAAAAAGCACGAGTACTCAGAAATTAGTACTAACAATGAAATTATTGATTTTTTAGTTAACGTAGAAGAAAATTCGTATCATTTGCAACACATTAGCACTTTTTGTATGTCGGTGCATTAAAATTATTTATGCAGAAATGTAACAATTTTACAAGCAAGGAAACATTCACAATGTGTAAAATTATAAGTAGAAAACAAGTCATGATTTGCAGATAATAATACTGTAGCCATTTTCCCGGACTAAAAGTAAATGCATTTATAAAAACAGAAATCTCACAAAAATTCAGAAAGGCTGTTTAAGAATCGCAATTCTTGTTCTAATTCATAAATGTAAAAAAAAAAAAAAAAATGATTACACGAAGTGTGAAAAAGCGAGAGGAACAATAAGGCGTTGTAAGGCAAGAAAAGCTAAAGTATCATCTCCAAAGAAATTGAATGTAAATTAATTCTAGTCTGACTGAAACAATATAGTTATTCAATACTATTAAATGAGACTAAAAATTAATCTCTAAAACATCTAAGTTTCATTAATTCCAAATATCAGTAACAAACGGCACTGTGAAAAGTGGCTTCAAAATGCTAGATTATATCATTTGGTGGAGAAAATTACGGCTTTTCATTTCACTGCATAGTAATTCTTTATGCAAAACGGTAATTGTACTGCCAAAGAAATTTCCGGAAGCATTTTTACACAGTACGAGTCAATATACAGTCTTTCTTAACTCTGTACTCTCATCCCCTTACAGTTTGTAATTCTTTACCTATTGGCATATACATACTTTTTTTAATTGAACTGTAATACATTAACCTCTTTCTGTTAAAACTAGAAGTCAAAGCCCGTTATGGAGGCAATTACAACGGGCGCTAGAAAAAATATTTGACGAAAATATGTCTACACTCAATATATTTCATCTTCGTCCCTCTAAAATAAATAACTCCATATTAAGTTTTTATTATAAACCCACATCGAATTTAATGCTCTTCTGGAAACGTGCGGAAGCTTTTTGCATTCCAACGATTTCGTTTTTTGTATAAGCCCCTCTTTTATCAACGCTTCAAGCAGACGATCAATTTAATGTAAACAAATTAAACAATGCTATCTGGAAAAATTGTATAAAACGAATTGAAATCGCAATTTTTCCTTCAAAGTCTGATGATCGTAACTGCAAATACGATGGCATTGTCACTTGCAGAGCCTAATTTTGTGATGCAAGTGATTCATTTTTTTTTTTACTCTCGAAAAAAAATGGAGCTGAAAATAGAAAAAAATCACTTAAAAATTAGGGAACGGGTGGATTTTTCAGTTCTTAAAGTAGCGCAGATTGTTTTCTATATTTTTTTACATAATTATGAAACATTTCAAGCGGATCGTACAAACAGCATAGATGTTATTACGCTTTCTGTGCTTTTTAATTTTCTTGAACTTTTTATTCTTCTTGGAGTAATGGCAGTAAATGTTTTATCTTGGAGCAGGGTGCCCGGAATTGTCACAGAGTGAGGTAGTGAGTCCATGGATCGGCGTAACTATATAGTAAGATGACGCTTTTATACATTTTTTTTTTCACCTCAGAAAAGTGCAGTTGTTTACATGTAAATAGTAACATAAATATATTCTTCGAAGAAAAAAGTGAACAGAATTCAGCAATCTCAGAGTAAGTGAGGAATAGTTTTATTGAATAATCGTCCAACTTTTTAATTGTGAAAAACTTCTGAAAACAATTTTTTATTCTAAGTAATGCTCAACTTACTCGCAACAAAGTTTTTTTTTTATTTATAGGGAAAAAATAGAACTCTCTGTGTAACATTTTAACAGCTTAAAGGATTTCTATAATAAATTATGTTGCTTTTGGTAAAGCACACTCCAGGGACAAATCAATGAAGGATGGATAAACATCTGGAATTTGTAGAAGAAAGTCAATAGAGATAAAGGCTTAGTGATTTGATAAGAAAGTGCCCAAGGAGATTGATGAAAGGAAGAAATATTTCTAATTATTCAAGCATAAGCACGAGCATTAAGCAAAATCAAATGCATATATCTGGACTATTAATCCAGACTACATATATTTAATTTAGATTTGCTCACCACGATTTAACAGAGAAAACACGCAAAATTATATTAATAGCCTCGCGTTACAATGCGTATATTAAGCTTTTATAATTTCAAGATAACATCTTTCATGCTCTCTAAGTGAAATGTTGTAAAATGTAATGACTGAATACTACGGAGGCATATTTAAAAATTTTTAAAGGCGATGCAATTCTTAGATAATTTTGTGAAGAATATTATTTTTTTAATTTAGAAAATGTCGAATGAATTATGTTACATCACAAAATATTTCGGCTCAAAATCGTGCTGAAAGCAATTGCAAAAATACATAGAAACATTTTGACGTCAATATTTGTCACCAGTCACTCGTCTACAATGGCATATGCAGACTTCCTTCAAGGAGGGGGGTTATAGACATAAATGTGTTAAAATGCGTAATATTTAAGCTAAAAATTCCAAATTAATGGGCATTTTGTTAAAAAATTTTGTAAAAGGGGGGAGATCGAACCCCCAACCCCCTTTGTATACGTCACTGTTCGTCTAATACTAGTTTAGTACAGAAATGTTTTACATAGTTACTTTTCGGACAGCATTACGACAATGTGTTTATTTTCCTCGTGCTTAAATTGCAAGCTAAAATATTATTTGCCTATATATTTTATAAGTTAAACTTGCCATATTTTATGAGAATATTTATCTATTATATTTTCTTGCTTTGAAATTAATAATAGCATTTTTCACATAGAAGGAAAAAAAGAGTTAAATTTTAGAAGATCTGAAAATAACTTTTATTATAAGCATTTTTATTTAAGAGCCAGTTGATAACATAAGAAAACTTAAACATGCTTACCGCCCTTTTAGACTGGGGATTAAAAAGTCGTTAAGAAAGAATAATGTAGGGTGCACCTGCAACATAAATCGATGTATAGTTAAATATTTTCTAAATAAAACAAATAATCCCGGATAAAATGCGGATTTATTGTTTTCCTACAAATAAATTGATCATCATCATTTTTTTCTGACAGAGAATCACATTGGAGGCAATGAGATGCGCATTTTTTATGTAAATTATAAAAAAAACCACGAAAGTGATGAAAAATTGTTTTTAGATTTAAGGGATTTGCTGAAAGTTTTGTTTTATGCGTACCGTGCAAGAAGCTCGAAACAAAATAAAGCACATATTGATTGTTTGAATTGTTTCATTATGATCACATAAAATCTATTCATCATAGAATTTTTTTTATTCTTTAAAGTTTAAATGAAAAAAAAGCTCTAATAAAAATGTATAATGAGTTATGATGGCTTATGTACTATTTATTACACTTGTAAATTTTGAAGGAAATATTTGATTAATAGAAATTTTATAAAATTATTTCAAATACTCACTAAACACATACAAAAAATTTCACTCTGTGTGATCAGTCAGTTTGATAACGGTGAAATAAATAAAATTAGAGTCACTTGAATACATGAATGAATAAAAAAAATAATATGTATTAACTTGAAGCGTGTATGGCATGTAAAAATATCTTATTTCTTGCAATTACAATCACTTTCCTGTTATTTAAATGGTTTTACAAGACCAAAACACTTTTTATAGTACAAATAAGAAATCAGGGAATTAAATCTTATACTTGAAGGCTTCACAATAATTTTAATAACAGGTATTTGTAGTCCATAAAATCCACTTAATTTTGAAATAAAAAGAAAAAAGAAATAAAAAGAGACAGAAAGAAATCGGAGAACGGCAAGAGTGTTTCAATACAGCTGTGTTTTACCAAATAATAGTATGTTCTTTTTATGCTATCAGGCCGTGCATTGTAAAGTTAAAACCTTACAAATAATCATTTTTGCAGTGTTTAAACTTATATTTTTTTATAAATTACAGTGTTTAAGATGGTCCCATTTTTTTTCAATGGTGGACACTTGTCGCTTATAGGCATTGGCCACTACCAAGGCGAAGTTACTGGTCTCTTTATTATGGAGGTACCTATTAGGTGGACCAGCGTTGCCTCCTATGAAGGGACGGACGAAATGGTACTCAAGCCCGTGCCGGGAATCGAACCCGAACTCGTGGTGCGGTAGAATATTTCTCTAATAACTACACAATCTGGGCGGCTGTCTCTAAAATAAGTGTTATGTCCTTAAGTAAAAAACAAAAAATACTTTGGAATAGAATTAAGAAAAGTGTTTTCACCTTTAAATCAGTGAATAATTCAATTTCAGTTCAGAATAGCTCGAAATAAAATTTTTATATAAAATTTATATAATGTTCTTTCTCATATGAAGTAATTGCTGCGAAAATGAGGTAGTTCCAACTACTCAAGTTTGCGGAAAACTGTAAAAAATGCTTGGAGATTCAACACAAATTAATATGGCTTGTAGCTCTATCTCTGGGAGTAATGCAAGAAATAACGATTGGAGCTACATGCTTATGTTACAAAACAAAGCGATTTTTTTTTTTTTTTACTGCAAGACTTTTACTGTTTGAACTTTTTACTTCCTTGTACGGATTATAAGTAATGTGATGCCGAAAAATTTCGGGGGCCAAATTTCGACAAAAAAACCGATTTTGACCACCTTTAAATTTAATTTAAAGAATTTTTTCGTTCACTAGCATGCACGTTCATATAAATGCGTCTGCAACTCATTTTCACCGACGGCGAATCTATTTTGACCAGTCTTTCCATGCCGTCTGTACGTACGTATGTATGTAACTCGGATATCTCAAAAACTATTGGTCGTAGAATGTTTAAACTTTATATTTAGGATTGTTGTGCACCTCCTATTTTGATCCCAATTGACTAGATAGTTTATCTTCAGGACCTCTCAAAAGATTCGAAATACATTTCGCCCTATGGGCCAAAATTTATTAAACTCGGACGTAGAATGTTGAAACTTTGTATTTAGGATTGTTGTAACATCTAGTTGTGCATCTCCCCTTTCGGTCTCATTCGACTGTATAGTTTATCTACGGGGCCGCCCGAAAGATTCTAAATACATTATGATCTATGGGCCAAAAATCATTAAAGCGTATTTTAGAGGTATTAGGCTATTTAAAACTATTCAGAAGTGATATATGCTGTTAAGGGTTACAAAATGAATTTCTCTATCACAAAAAGTGTTTTTATCATTTATATTTCTGCTACAGGAACACTCAAAAGATTTCCAATATATAGGATATTTTAGGGATATTTATCCATTTCAAGCACAATACCGTCCTAACATATAATTAGGTAATGGTCCGACCACGGTCACGTGCCTCCCCTATGAATTACACCAAAAGTTCCGAAGCTTGGTGACTTTTGATGTACGTGTGTATGTATTTAACTCTCGAATCTCAAAAATTATTAGTCGTAGAATGTTGAAATTTCATATATAAGATTGTTATAACATCTAGTTCTGCATCTCGATTTTTGGTTCCAATTTATTCGAGAGTTTATTTACAGGACCACCCAAAAGGATTTCACAACATTAATGTCTATGGACATCTTCAATATATTACATCTGTAGTCAGTCATTGTTTGGTCCATGGCCAAAATCTCCTCATTTGTCGTCGACTTTGGAAAGTTTTGTCGAAATATCGCCAAACTTGGTGCCAAAAAGTATTTCATACTTTGCATAACTCTAAAACTTTTACCCAAAAAATTTTGAAATTTTGTATCTAGAACTATTGTAATATCTAATTATTTTCAATATCTTTTTGATTGCAATCGACTGGGTAATTTATTTACAGGGCCAGCCAAATGAATTTAAATACATTAAGGTGTATGGATACATTCAATTCATTGAAAGTCTGTGGTGAATGACTACTTTGGCTACTCCCAAAATCTCGCAAACTATCACAAGCTTGTCGGCTTTTCGTGAAATATCGCAAAATTAAGTGTCAAAAGGAATTCTTTCAAATTGAACGCAGCTTGGCGATATCGGAAATATTTGGCTAGAAATCGCTAAACCTTACTATTACTGCAGCATTTTACCTCATTCAAACAAAATAAGTTTAGATGACGTGGGCGGAAAATATTTTTGATTTAACAGACGCACAAGGAAGTCATGTGTTGTGCACATCAGATATTTTTACTGATGTAACTCCAAACTCCTGAAGGATGGAGCTTGGAGCTACCTCCTTTTAGCAGCACACCTTTCATATGTTAGTAAATTTGTAAATATTAAGCTAATTTAAAATAAAATTTGAATTGGTGTCTTAGATGAAATACCTTATATAATATTACTCATATATTAATAAAAGTAATGAAGTAATAATGCAAAAACATATTTTTTCAATTTGGAACACAATCGACTTTCATGAAACCATTATTGTTAGGGAATTCCTCGTCCATTTATTTTGGCTTCATCATAAATTTCCCAAAATTTTCCATAAAGCATTACATGAAACATATGAAATCGTGCCTGAGAAATTTACGTAATTTTTATTTTGACTCTGCTATCTTTAAAATTTTCTAAACAACGCATGATTTTAAGGAACTTGAAAAATGAGGCGTCGTCAGTGGCGTCGAAGGCATTTCTAACAAAATCACTCAGTGACATTAAAGTGTTTCAACATGTCTGCAATATTTTCTTTTGTCATTATATTGATGTTGCAAACTAACTTTCTGAGGACTCCCAAAGTGTTACTTTAGAATATAAAATAGTATATTTATTTTAAGAGTTCATTAAAAATAAATATGTATGGATTTTCATGCCTCGGTATTCTAGATATTTACTATCGTAATTGCTTTAAAATACCATGAAATATCTTTGCACATGCTAATGGAGCGTGTCTGTTGCTGCTCAAATACACCGGCGTTAAAAATGATGCGGATTTTCAAATTTAGACAAAATTATTTTGAATATAATTTGGAGGATGCCAGCATGATGCGGTTTGCTCTGGATTAATAAGTTTTATTTTACTAATATATGATACAGATTACGTTCAATGCTTTTTAAAAAACTATCATTCAGCACAGAGCAATGTCTCCGCCCTTACATATCTTAAAGACGTCTGCACCGTGCTACTGACACGCCTGGTGTCTCTGAGCCATCTGCAAGAGCAATTGGCACTGCAGTCGCTGGCCGCGGGATTTTACTCCCACAATAATACAAACAAATAAATAAAAGAATAACCATTCAACAGCTATAAAACGCATCCATGATCTTGAATAACACTCATCGGGGTCTGAAGGTATGAAAGAGTGCTTATATAATTGAAAAAACAAACAAAGAAACAAAAATTAATGCGTGTAATTTATGATCTCTTACAACCGCCCAGGTGGTGTAGTGGCTTAAGAAACATTCTACCACGCCTTGGGTCCGGGTTCGAATCCCGGTTTGGGCATGGATGTTAACTTGTCCGTCCCTTCATAGGGGATAACGCTGACCGCCCACTGGGTGCCCCCGTAATAAAGTGGCCACCATTCCTTTAGGCAGCTGTAATAGACAAGGCCTAATCGGCAAGTTCCCTCCCGTTGAAAAAAAAATGATCTCTTACAGATAAAGATATCTCCTCGTGATTCCATTTTGCAAATAAAGCAGTTTATGAGTTCCTGTGGCAATTTGTCTCACTCATTCAGTAACGCTGTTTTCAAACCCTGGGCAGTTCCTTTGCATAACTCTTGGAGGGAGTCGGGAGTTTTAATCAACCCTCCCGCCCTAAAAAACAAAGCGTTTTAAATATGAGCTATAGGATTGATCGCGATCTCGCTGACCAATTAATCCGTAAATATCTTCAGTTTAGAGAAAATCGTTGAATGTATGACCTAGCTCTATATGCCGCACATTAGCACATGAAGTGAAATCAAGGCGTACTGAGCTCCTGAAAAAGTAAATATAAGGTTCCATGATCTTAACTCTATGCTCTTACACCAGTCACAATCAAAGGGATGTACGGCTATCTATTATGATTCGCACGCTCGCCATCGCACCTCCGCTGCACTAATTGTAGATTTCTTGGTTAATGGAAGGCAGAAAGCGGACATCTGAATCGCGTCGTATGAAAGTACGTCGAAAGTCACTAGATAGGCTACTCAGGTTGAAGAAAAATGCCCCCAATTATTCCGCGTTCCCTGCATGATCCCTGCACCATGCCTAACTAACTTTACTATTTACAGAATTAAGCGGGGCGGAACATTTTGCTATATTTTAAGCCGAAAATTCCTGTTTTATAAAAATGGTTAATTATATTCCGGAGTCGTTAGCAGCTATTCTATGAGTGGTCTCCTAATTTTGAACCAACTCCAGATGAGAGACGTAGCACCTGTATTGGCACCCTTAGAGGTATCATTTAAGCATGCGTGACATCGGAGCCACGACAGGTTTAAGTGCACAAACTCCCTTTAGCTCTCACAACTCGCAAAAGGGAATTTCTCTATGACGGCATTGTATTGGAGAGCAAGAAAACTTTTAAGGCAATGACTTTGGTCAAGCTTTGTACTTTAAGTCATCTGTAGTTTCTTTTTTGTATTTTACTTGTTGTATTTCTAACTTTCTTTTGTATTGCCGTGGCTTTAGAAAAAAAAAAAAAAGATTAGATTTTGAGATTTTGCGAAAATTGTGTAAATGTTATATTCCAGAAACTTGGCAACGGAATAGAAGAAATTTCGGAATTATGACACGTGACAAGTTAATTTAAACTACAGATGCCAAAATTTTTCTAAATATTGCATGTATTTTCAGATTTTAGAAAAATCGTGTAAATGTTTGTTCTCTCATCCCTCAAACATGACTTAAGATAATCGAATTAAGTATGCCAACATGATCACCAACGATTGAAACAATAAATGATGATTCTGTTTTAAAAATTTGAATAAATTTTAAAATTTTGCAAAGAATGCAATTTTTTTACGGGGGGGGGATCCCATCAAGGCTTCTGAAGGTAATCTAATAGTTGGCTATTCAAATTAAGCAAATTTCGTCTATTTATGTTAATGTTAATTTCCTTTTTCAATTTTTGCTGAAATAGTGCAAACTTTTCTTGATGCTATATTGAAATATGTACATTGAATCAAACAAAATTAAGTTTCAAAGGCTGACAGATTCTCTCGGTACTTAATTACTCTCTTACCTATTATCTTTTATCAATGCACTGATGTATTAATTCCATTTTTGTACTTCTACAATACGAACGAAAATTCAGGCTTTTTGAAAATCTGCATTGCGTACTAACCCGTCAACGCCGGGTACTTAAGCTAGTAATTTATAAAAGCTAGAAGACTTAATGCTTCTTGGGACCACATATGCCAGGTAAGCAATAACCATTTTAAAGGGGTTTTAATACATTTTTGAATTAATATTGCGGAAAAAGTATTTACATATGCAAAAGAATTTGTAAGAGCATTCGAATATACAAAGATATTTTTCATAGGAAATGTACTACCTCTCGTAAGATTTATACGATGATGTCAATTTTAAAAATAAAAATAAAAAGTTATGGTGTTTATAAGTGTTTTAAGTAGTTAAAATTAAAAATAAATATTATCTTTAATTTTACAAACACAGGTGCCATGTATTACGGACTATAATTAACCGCTATTTGTAAACCGTAAGTTCTTTGAATTTTTTTTCCAAAATAGTAACCAGTTCACGCCTTTAACTCTAAATTTTTCCTTTATTTTAAACAGACAATTACCGCTCACAAAAGTGGTTAATTATATTCCGTAATACTTGGTATCTATGCTACATATCTTTAAGGTATAAGACTTTATACTTAAAGTCTGCATGAAATTGGCTCTATTTACAATACGAGCGAAAATTCAGGATTTTGGAAATCTGCATCGCTGATACTTTTATAGCAGATAATGCAGATATTTTTATACAGATTTACTTTTGCTGTATTCTAAGCCGCAAACTCTTGTTTTAAAAAAGTGGTTCATTAAGGTGACAATGGACCATAATTATATTTTTCTGTATTTATTTGCTAATTGCTGTAAAATTTTGTATATTGACATAGTGTTATTTGACTAGTAAAAATACTAAATCAAAGTTAACTTCCGAGTTTAATTATTTAAGAAATTAATTAAAACATGCTAATTAATGCTATTATCTAAAAGTGCTCCATGCGCATTCAGTATTGTTGTATTTTACTGAAATTTGGTGAAAAGATACTTCATGAAACTTAGTGCAAGTTTTATTGAATATTTAAAAAGGAATTAGCTTTTTATGTTTTTGTGTTGTTTTAGTTGAAATTTTGCCGAAAATGAAATATGTGTACGAAAATAATTTTTTCATTAATAAAGTTTTGATTATAAAAAAAAATTGCGCACTAACTTTTATCAGCTACATAAAGCTAGCTTAAGAAAACAAATCTAATGTCACAGACAAAAATTGATGCTCATGGAGCATTTTTAGATAATATCATTAATTAGCATGTTTTAATTAATTTCTTAATTAATTAAACTCTGAAGTTAACTTTGATTTAGTATTTTTACTAGTCAAATAACACTATGTCAATATACAAAATTTTACAGCAATTGGCAAATAAATATAGAAAAAAATAATTATGGTCCATTGTCACCTTAATTGTTGAAATTTCAGAATTTCATCTATCTTTAAATACATTTAAACGCCTATATTTTATACATATATTTATATGTCGAAGTATTTCCCAATGAAAACGGTTTATTGAAAAAGAATCTTGATGCAAATTCACAGAATAATTTTTGAATACATCACATTTATTGGTAAACGATTTAATTTTTCATTCTGTCTACGCTGAGTGTTGTATAGTGGTGATTAATGAATTAAAACTGCTCTTTTTTTGCATTTTATATCATGAATATCGATACCTTTTTAAAGATATATTTATTTTTCATAATATTAAGGAATGGATTAATGATTTTTTGAAGTTTCTTTACCATAATGTAAAATAAGTGTTATCGGCAGTTTTAACATGTATCATAAAATGAAGTTTTTCCAAAAATAAAATTCTAATGACCTTTTATAAAATGGTTAATTGTTTTGAATTACGTAAACACGATTTTCATTCAAACAAAATTTATGAATTTCGAATCATAAACGGTTCGGTATATTTATTAGGAATAGTTAGCGTAAATGAATTAGATTCTATGTGATTACACAGTATAAGAAAATTCAATATACGCCTGTGCACCGCTTGTAACAATCTTTCTGATAAAATGTTCACCCACGCACAAAAATTCAGCAAAGTGCCACCCTTCAGTGAAATATTTCGTTTCTCAATATCTGCAATAAACTTGGCTAAAATAAAAAGAGTGTAGAAAAATGACCATTTAAACAACAGATTCCATACACTGAAGGTTTTCACATATGCTTTTCTACAGAGCCGGAACGAGATCTGCTCCAAGTCTAATCAGTGTTGCCGTGCAAATCATGCAGTGAGCGTCTTTTTGCAGTACCATTATTTGGGGGAAAATTGCTTATGGGGACAAGCGTAGTAAAGAGTAAGGGGAAGGGGACTTCTGAGTGATAAGCTAGGAGATGAAACCATTCACTTAAAGACGTTAGATTTCGTAACATCTAGCATTTAAAAATAAATAAATCAAGAATAAAGTTCATTTCTTTCTGTACAGGCTAGTCCTCGATTTCGTTAAATTTTATTTATTTATTTATTTTCGGTCTTAACGTTCCATTGGTTTTAAAATCTCCTAGCTGCCAACCGCTCCGGAAGATAATTAACCACTTTTTCTAAATAGTATATCTTTAAAAACATTTTTTCTAAATAACAACTCCAGTAACTCGTCTAACTCAAAGATTTTGCTGTATTCTAAGACGCTAACTCTTGTTTTAAAAAAGTGGTTCATCATAATATCGAGCAGTTGGCAGCTATGAAATCTGTGTCAGCATTTGCAGGTGGTGATTCTTTAATATGCGTACGCTCGTTGAAGTATTTACCAGATCTAGTACATTCTTTCAGAAAGCAGTTTAGTTAATTTAAATTTTAAGAAGCCAAACAAATATTAAAATTTTTAGCTTTAAGAATGTGCTTGTAAATTCCGAGTTTTGTCTCTCACGCCATCAATCCACGAGCTTTCCAGTACTTTTATGAAACATCTGACACATTAAAACATGAGAAAATGTACTTGTCCAGGGGATCCGTGTCGAAGAATTGTCCAGTTTCACATAAAACACATAAGGAGGAGTCACTTATGAACATTGAAGCTAGGCTGGCAAGCAATCGTGAACCGCTTTTTTTTTCCATTCTTTCCAAAGGGTGGGCACATACTCATGAAGCATTCGCCACTACTAAAGACCGTACAGATCATAAAATTTTGGGAGCACCCAATGGGTGGCCAGAGTTACCTCCTATGAAGAGACGGACAAGTTAGCACCCATGCCCAAGCCGAGACTCGATCGCGGACCCAAGGCGCAATATACCGGTTCGCGATTCAGGATAACCGTTCACGATTGCCATCACGTGGGTGGCAATCGTGAACCGTTAAAAGTCTAAAACTTGCAACTGGCAAACATCTCGGGAAATCCAGGAAATTTCATGGAGATCACTCCATCGCTTGCCTACTGCAGCACAAGGAAAATCGTATGATTTTAAGAGTTATTTTTTTTCTTGACAAGCATCGTGCCTGTGTGTATTTCTGTTTTTTTTTTTTTTTTTTTTCAGCTTCATGATCACAGATTGTTCTGCTTTCTGCTAAACTTTTGACACTAGTATATGTTTTGTTTAACGTGAATTACCGGAAGAAATATTTTAATTCGATTAAAATAAATAGTTCAATTTAATTGATTGAAGTTGGTAGATCAATTAACTGGATATTCAAAGATTTCAGCAGAGTTATTTTAATTTGATTATTTATTCATATAAATTACAGCATGAAACATGTCTGAGAGAAGAATACACGTTTTGGGTTACTCATTTGTTTATAAAGGATTATCAAAACCGCCGTAAGTGTATCTCTACGTGTTTTCCTAAAAGAATAACAAGCGATGCTGGATAAATTTTAGATAAATTAAAATTTTATGTGGGTGAAGTAAACTAGATATTATTAGTACTCTAACGAATCATATTAGTTACTTCAAGGCTGAAATTGTCTTATAATTATGAAAATGAAGATTATCTGTTTTAGAAATGATCATTCGTCCAACAAATTAAACACCAGTCAAAACTTTAATATAAATGAGTCAAAGAAAATGAACGAATATAATATACACAATTGATTTTTCATTATACATATATCTGTATATATAAAAGAGGAAAGTTTGTTTGTCTATTCGCTATAGGCATCCAGACCGTTCGACATATCTGGACCAAATTTGTCGCACTGACTAAATAGGACAAGAAAAAGCTAATGTCGTAAAAATGAAATTAATCGGATTAATAGTTATTGAGTTATTTTATATTTTGTGCCATTTTCAGCCACTTTTTCCTTCTCGGAGGCGTCCCGTGAATGAAGGGGGAAAACGCTCATTTCTCTCGGGCTCTTCATTCTCGAGGTCATTCCGGAGCGCTTCAACTATGATTGTGACAAGCTATGATAGGAAGCGCGTTACCATAGAAACTAGGTGTAAGCAACAGGCACGAAACGAATTGAGCAGCGTGCGAAATACCTGCCGCTCGAGAATAATGATTAGTACGCAAGCGCGAGTTGCGCGGAGACTATCTTTTGAGTCCATCCCTGTCCCTGTACGGTTTGCTTTTCTGCTAGGAGGTTTTCCGCCAGAGGCAGGCGGCGATAGTTACGCTTCGGTCTAGCTCGAACCTTGCGGGTGTAGGGGAGGGGGATACTGGCGGAATTGCTGATATCAGCAGGATTTAACTTTTATAATGGATTGTGAACCCGTGGGTATATATTTGTGTACTTAAAATGTAGTTATTTTCTACGATGATTAAAATGTAGTTATTTTCAAAGATGTTAGTTCTCTTTGCAAAAAACAAAATAAAACAAATCTTTGAGTTATATTTCATGTAATAATTGACTTTAGGGAGCTATAAAGTTATAAATTCACTAGAATCAGACTACGTTATGAAGGTTATAATAAAGTTTATCGTAGCTTACTGTCTATGTTAATTGTAGTTGCTAATAGTTGCTACTCTTCTCATTATTAGATAAGTAAAAACAGAAATTAAAAAACACTAAAGTGTAACTTCTGTACGCTGCCAAATCACCTGTTCCTTTCTTTTTTTCGTTGCAGCGGGAAGTCCTAGGTCCTTTTTTATCATTGCAGCGGAAGGATTCACATCCCTTCCCTTTACAATCTCATACCGACGACTGGACTCTATTTGTTTTTAGCAGTTGCGTAGGTATTAGCGATAAATGACGGCGATAGAAGGGGCGAAGCCTAGCCATGCCCAATTCCCGGTAACCTCCGTTCTCTATCAGATGCCGTGCTCATTTTTTTGTTGTTGTTGCAGCGGGAAGTTCCATGTCCATTTTTATCATTGCAGGTGGAGGATTCAGATTCCAGCCTAGCCACGTCCCATTCCCGGTAACCTCTGTACGCTATCAGGTGCCGTGTTC
This sequence comes from Cheiracanthium punctorium, assembly GCA_038373885.1. Classification (NCBI taxonomy): domain Eukaryota; kingdom Metazoa; phylum Arthropoda; class Arachnida; order Araneae; family Cheiracanthiidae; genus Cheiracanthium; species Cheiracanthium punctorium. The sequence continues at coordinate 1,175,139 of JAWZYV010012130.1, forward strand.
ATTTTTTTCGTTCCAGCGGAAAGTCCAATGTTCTTTTTTATCATTGCAGCGAGAGGATTCACATTCCTATGTAAAAATATTAATTGTATGTAAAAATATATGTAAAAATATTAATTTCTGCACTTTAGCAGTAACATATATATGCGGGGTACAGTCCAGAAGTTCGGGAACTACGATCACCCATGTCAAACAAAGCAAGTAGCCAATGTAACACCTTCTGAAATATCTTCTATCAGTTTTCTTCTCCGTGTTCATGATAGTTTTGCCCATTTCATGTGATTGAAGTGCACGCGCAGTACATTTTGCTCTCAGACATTGATATTTATTCAGCGAAGTAAGAAACATGACTTTTCAAGAACAACGATGCAAAATCAAATTCTAACAGTGTTTGAGTAAAACGCTTGTAGGTACTTCAGAAATACTAAGGAAGGTGTACGGTGATTCAACGACGTCGAGATCGAAGATATACGAGTGATATCGGTATTTTAAAGATGATGAGAATTTATCTTTGATGATGAACGCTCTGGCCAACCTGCCAGACTGACGGTTTAAGGGAAATGTTAATTTGATACCTCTGTGTGTTCGCAAGAATCGTTGCTGTCAAACTTTTGAGAAATTCGCTATAGCCACTCATTTAACAAAAATTACCAGCCAGCGAATTTTGACGGAGGATCTTAACATGCCTTGAGTGTCTCACCGCACTCTTCTTCGTCTTTTGACCTCGGAACAAAAAGATCAACTTATGCAAATCTCGCACGAATTAATCGACAAAGCCTTTAAGGATCCAAGTTATTTGAACAAAATCTTAACAGGTGCTGGAACTAGGTCCTATTTGTTTGATATTCAGCGAAAACATTCTAGTTCGGCATGAGAGTTGCTCTCCTCACCACTATCGGAAATAAATGCGGTAGGACCACATGAAAAGAAACGATTGAGGTACATTTTGTTTTTGCAGGTGTCGTTCCTTCAGAATTTATTCCCGAAGGCAGCGCAGTATCTTTATCTAGATATTTTACGTGTTTTGAAGGTGTCCATTTGTCGTAAACGGCCCTCTGTTATGTCAAAGTGGACAATTTACATCTACACACTGACTACGTACTTTCTTGCCAAAACTGACACTAAAGTACTAATTTCATTCTGCCTATTCACCGGGCTTAGCTCTCTGTGATTTTTATTTATTTTTGCAACTGAAAACATCCTGCAAAGACGCCATTCTGAGTCATCATCTGAGGTAAAAGCAGCATCGCAGGAGGCTTTACAGGTGATTACAAAAGATATCTCCCAGACGTGCTTGAACAGATTATGTGAGCGCTAGCAAAAGTGCATTGTCTCCCAAGGGGATTATTTTGAAGGTGGCTGAGCATCAATATTTTAAAATCCTCATGGTAAGGACTTTTGCATTAAGTTTCCGAACTTCAGATGCTTTCTCGTATTATATATTCTCATACATGGGTATATGAAAGTATGGGATATAAAAGAGTCGTCATTCAGATTAAAAGAATTTTTTGTTTACATTACTAAAATTATGTAAGTTTTATTATTTTCTGTATTTTAACAAAATATAAACAAATTAAAAAACAGAACAATTTAATTAACTATGGGAAAATACGGATTCATAAAAAATATGTGTTGTGAAAGAAAATCTGTGTATATGTGCTTAACTTGTTAAATAAGACGTAAATGAAATGTCTCATCGTTTTTTAATTACAGAATAACAGTATAAATGTACAAACACACGAAGCTCTAAATAAAAAAGACAAGATATTTTGAACTGCATAGTCTATTAATTCAGCTTTCATTGAAATTATTAACTGATGCAGTTGAACTCACGTGACTTTCCAAATATAATGAATGATGGGGACTTTTTAATTAAAGTTCCAATTAATTGAAAAGATAAAAAAATGAAGTGTTGAAAAGAAAAAAAAAAACTCGAAGAACTGAGGTATTCGTAGTTATTAAAAGCAACAGAATTCCACATTTCAAAAGATACTTTTAATGATTAAAAAAGATTTAACGATCAATACAGGTTAATCTTTAAAAGAAGGAAATATTTTCTGTAATTTCATATTATTTCTGCGTTAAAAATATCTTAATACATTAAGCTTGTTTCAAACAGCATTTATATATTCAGAGTTCCTTTTAATTCTGAAAAAAAAAATTATTTATAAAAGATAAAAAAAAACAGTATTTTAAACACTCTATACAAGTAAGGAGAATATCCATGTTATTTGCATTCGCAAATTTTTCTTCTGTCATCTCAATAGCAGTATGATTTTCGAAAGGGTCTTAAAGATTTCCATTAAAGAAATTCCTTGTAGAAGCTAGTTGTTTTCATAGACAATAAGCTAAACGGAAAGTTTACTCTTTTTCTAATTATTCTTCTTTCATCTAGTCCACTTCCTACATCTTCTTTTTTTTTCTATTCATTACATAATTTTTATTTGATCATTTTCTGGCACTTTTACTGAATCAGAATAGCAGCATAGTTTGCTGTTACATTTATCTTTTTTTGAAAATAGTGGTTAATTATGTTCTGTAATGACTGGCAGCTGTAAGTGTTTATTGTATTCAAAGGGAGGATATTGAACATGAATTTAAAGCTGTTTCTTCGTCTACTTTAATTTATGGATTATTTTCCTTATCCTACATTCTTCCTCCATTCTAGAAAAGTAACATTAAAGAATGGGGCAGCATGTTTTGATAAATATGCTATCACTTTTCAATTTTAGAACTTGACAAACATGTTACAATTTTAAACATATTTTTAAGTAAAGAAAAGAAAATTAGGAACTATAAAATTTCATCCCTGGAATTCATGCCGCTTGGCAGAATGGAATTATAGCTTTCGCTAATGAAATATTTTACATACAAGCTTCAAGAAATGTAAGTTGATGACTTTGAAACAGAATACTTTTGGGCAGAAATGGAGCAAGCCATTAACTTTAAAATGCAGAAGTTTCCTTACAGAAACAAATTTCCCCGTGTAAAAGGATTCTCTAGTTTCATATAATGCTTTGCATTTCGGAAAATGATAACTATTATTCATTCATAGAACGCTATTCAAAATATTTAAACAGCCTAATTTTTCTTCTTTTCAAAGATATTGTGCTGTTATTACGCAATTGAAACTGTATATCATAAACTTTTACGAGTTGTTCAAAGTATGTAAATGAGATCTTTATATAACAAAAGCTGGCATGTAAATTGTTTGAATTTTGTATGGATGTTCTCATATTTCTAAGGCAGATATTCTAATATTACAGCTACATGCACTAGAAGTAATTATTTTCGTTTTGTTTCGTTGTTTCATTGAGAACAAATTGGTATGTTGAGTATGAAGCTCGACCGCGTATTCAAAATAACATATTTTGTTTATAACCATAAATGAAAATTTCACGATCGATTTTATGACTTGGATAAACAAAACTGAAATTGAATTTTACATACCCGTAGGTAGTTGAAAAGGAAGACTACAGATTATTTATCGGCAATTTCTCTTCAATTTAACCTTTATAAATATTTTTTACTGTATTTATGCATTATAAAACATACCACCTAAGCTTACACAAGATATTCGATGTGTTCTTCTGACGTGCGCTGTGTGAACAGGCTCCATGTAACATATTTTAGGAGAGCAGGAAAAACTTTATAGTAGAAACCACTTTCCAGTATTTCACTCTGGAGTTTTAACTATTTATCAGTTGAACCGCCAGTTATAGACAATTTAGAGAATTTTTTTTAGCTTTAAGAATTAGTTTGTATTGTGGGAAAAAAAAATTTCATATGTAGGGGAACCTTTCTAATGCGAGTACCCACGGGAACTTAGAAATTCAAAGAAGAGAAATTAGTTATCAGAGAAATTAGGCGATCTGTCTAACAAAGAATTACTTTGTTTGAAAAAGAAATACATTAGCCTCTTTATTCTCAAGTAACATTGTTTGTGTTAGTCATTTCGTTACCTTGCGATTAAAAAGAATTTCAAAACAAAACTGAGAAGAAAGAGATTATTTCTATGAAAGTTTATTCAGAATGTATATTAATATGAGAATGTTTTATTGTGTCTGTAATTATTTTTGATATAGTATAATAGGGTATTTTTGGGTCATTGTGATTAACGGACTTTTTAAAAATATCTGTAAATGATAAAGTATTTTTAAACAATAGCCATTAATTTTATTATGTAGTTATCATGACTGGTATCTTTTAACATTAATTTCAAGTATTTCTAAGACAATATTAATTATAAAACACCATATGAAAATTTTCTATAAACGAATTTGACGGTTCTATGTTCAAAGTTATTAGGCGCAAAAGGAAAAAATTTCAGTCAAGCTAATTCACGTAAAGATACATGTTTTTAATATGTTAAGAGCTTTCGACATGCTTTTGGTTTTTCTAACATAGTGAAATGTCTTTTAATTCATGATCCCTATTATTATATACTACACTATTTTTAAAATGTGGGGTAATTATGACCATGTGTAAAAACATGGTATAAGAAGTCATTCTGAAGAACACCAGCCTGTCTTATACCATTTAAAAAATATTAAAGGAAGAAATTCTAAAGTGCTTTGTTTATTTGTTATATTTCACTTAGAAATAAATTGTAAAATGGATTTTGCTATTGATTATTCACAATAGCCTGTTAGTGCTATTGATTATTCACAATAGCCACAATTACCTGTTACGATTCACAGGTAGACGTTGCCACTTTTTCAAGAAACTAGAAATTTAGTGATCTTTAGCGAAGAAAAATTTTAATTTCTTCTGAACAAGGCAACCGATATAGTTTACTGTAAGAGTTTTCGAAAGTTATCAGAATGGAGCAGTTTATAGTAAATTTTACTGATTGCATCTTCAACAGTATTGAGGAATAAACGTTTACGAATATTGGCAAATATTTCATTTTGCATTTTTTTCGCTGTTTCATTGCTTGTATATATAACTCGCCATCAATTCTACATACTATAATACAATTGATGTCATTTTGTAGGATTTTTTCTGTTCTTTCTAAATATGAGGTTACTTTTTGTCTAGCGTGTTTAGAAACTTCAGAAATAAGGGATTTATTAAGTTTTTGAACTTTTTCATTATAACAATAATAGTGGGAAAAGAGTTGGAGATAGACCAGGGGTTCTGCGATGATTTGCGCTCCACATGAGCTGTTCTGTCACCCCCTAAAATATTTCACAAGAGTCCTGAATCACCCTGTGTATTTATAATATTAAACCGGAGCTTTTCTTCGGTTATTCTTTGAAAATAATCTTAAATGAACTATTTTTCACACTATCAGCTTTTGCTAAGAAAATTTTATTTTATTTACAAATATTTTGAAACGAATCTATTTGAATTTCATCTTAAAATTAAAGGAAATTTATCTAGTTTACGTTTGTGCAATTTAAAACGCAACAAAGCTTTCTCCGAACTCAATCTAATTAGATAAATTGAGGTGTTACGAAAACATATTTCAAGCTACACGTATTAGGAAAGGGAGAATATCTTTAATGATATTATTCATCAGTGAAAGCAGTAGGGACACACACGTTCTCGTAATTTTAAACGTGTTCACTTTATACAGGGTGTCTCTAAAAGATAGTAGCACGCATTAATTATTTATCTTTTAGAGATGAGTGGGAAATGTAAGTTGAAAAAATATTCAAAATAAGGTAGGAAAAGTGACTACGTTGAGAAAAACTCTTCGCGTGAATTTTCAAAAAGTTACTCTTCTTTAATTTGCATACAAATCCCGTGCAAAATATTTCCAGTTAGTAAAATGTAACCCATGCAGTAATGAGGTGATGTGTAAAGTTTGAGAATTCTATTATAAAACATCTCAGAGACATCCTTATACAAAAATGGTCAGTGTCCATACATGCATTTGAATGAAAGCGTTTATAGCTTGAGAGTAAGAAATAATTTTCTTTCGTAATTTCTGTAAGACCCCGGAAACACGATCATTTAAAGTAATTTTTTCCTTTCGAGAGTAATTGAGAACTGGCTATGTCAGCCTGTTATCTTTTTATCTGTAAAGGTGCCAAGTATAACGGAATATAACTAACCACATTGCGTGAACGTAAATGTCCTGTTTAAACTATAGCAAAATTTCTACGTTGAAGCCGAAGCGCGATAACTTTGTTGGAAATTTTTTTTAACAAGAAATACGATTTACAAAATGTGGTTAATTATATTCCGTAATACTTGGCACCCATGTATCTCTGACACTTTTAGGATATAATTTTCAAATTTTGCACATAACCTCATTAGTGTATATGGCACATTTTAATAATTGCGTTGTTTTCAAAATCATACACATATACAAATGATACTATTTCTTTTGTAGTCATTAGAGGTGTACTCAAAATAGAGCACACAGAAAAGTATAAAAACAATGAAAACGAACTAACTTATTTTTCGAAAGCGAACTTCTGTCTATGAAATTTCATATGCAATGTAACAGATCTCTGCTCTGTGTCTTCTTTCCAGATAAATAAAAAAAAGCGAATACATTCCATTAGAATGAAAAGCTCGTCTTTCATTTTCTGGGCAAAGGCTAGATAAAAATCAAGTTAATGTTGTGGCGTTAATGAAAAGAATAGATAAAAATAGAGTCATAGAAAGAACTAAGATATAGCTAGATAGTCATGTGAAAGGAAACACCACACTGAATAGTGTTTGGTCAGTGCTAAATGTCAGAGTATCTGCTGAGTAAACGGTAAGATTTATGTCTGATTAAAACTTATCAAAATAAAAGTTCATATTGAATGGGAGAAGATGAATATTTCATATGGTTAAAAGTATATTTCATATGCTATTCCCACTTATGATTTTTAAACGTTTTGTACAAGTTTTAAATTAACAAGGTGTGGTATCTTTCAAGTTCGAAGTGTATGCTTGTAAGTCTTAAATTAATGCAGAAATGATTTCAGTAATAATATCACACTGTTTTGCGATTTTATGAAAAATAATAATATTAGACCCCAGATAGGATTTGAAACTTGCAGTTTATATTGTGTTCAATATTTTCATAAAATTCAATTTTAATGAGTAAAAGTACTTAGTTATATAACAACTACATAGTTTGTTTCATAAAATGTTCATAACGCAAAAAATATGCTGCTATTTCTGGCTGCCTTCAAAGAACCTGAAACAATAACTGGATTAAGTTTAAGACAGTAAATATTCTCAGCGTTTTACTCTTCACAATGTTACTATTGTAACATTTTATTTACCCTGTTGCTTATATAACAAAAATGAACAATTGTGCACATCTTTTGGTCATGAAAGGGAATGCGAAATAGATGAATTAACGTTTTTAAAATTTTGATAGGCAATGCCAATACATTTTTGACACCAATTTTCAATTAAACTGTTTAAAAATATGTAAGTGTACATTTTCACATCTGTGACAGGTTGTTTCGGCTAAGTATGTAGGAAAGCGTGATTACTTTAAAATTTCTTTTCGTAAAATAAACGAACGTTCATTTTAAATGTGTAATAAAAGTATTGTAACACTACTGTACTAATTCTTATAACTTTAGATAATTAAATATGCTTTACAATATTTCATGCATATTTTTCTTAAGTTCAGTCTTTTAAATTCCATATTGATTACATTTTTATGCTTGCAACTTTTCGTTGAATCAGTCTTACTGATGTTTTCATGAAATAATGACTCTTTAGTAAATGATGAACATTTAAATCAGGTCAGTGGGTGCAATCTAATGCATATAATGTACTAGAAAGTTAAAAACCATAAAAAAATTATTCATAAAACTTTTACGTTTGGATTAAACAGTTAATTTCTGTATTCAGATAAGGTACTGTTTCAGCTTCATATTGAAAGAAATTCCTCTGCTGAGTTTTAAAACCGTTCTTGTTCTACCAGGAAATAGTATTCTGAAGTATTTTCCTCCCATTAATCAAAGTGGTATAATTATTACGAAGGAAAAGTTCCATTAGCCCCCCTTACTATAGAAACGCCAACCTAGCAACTTCGTTCATAGTACTTCCTCTTATTACGAATTCGCTGTTTTAAATTATTATCTAAGTAAATTAATTGTATGCTTAAGGAAACGTTAAAAGAACGTAAATTCAGATATTCGCTTCATAGTATAAGGATAAACTTGTGCTCACAAACAAAGTTAAAGGAGTTAATGTATTGAACTGGTCGTATACTAGACAACATTTGGTACAATCGACTCTTGTTCTTACGAAGTCTTCTCATTTTACGAACTAGTGATTCGTCCCGAATACACTCTCATAGATGATTTTACGGCTCAGTTTTACGAACTTTCGATTTTACGAACTATTTCAGTGGTTCCTACGATTTCTTAAAAGTGAGCTTTGGCAGCATTATTTTTAAATATCTCACAAATTCCAGGGTATAATATTCATATAAATGTGACTGAAATAGAAATATAACACTGAGAGAGATTATATTCATATGTAAAATCTAGAAAATCAGAATACCCATTAGTATTTTTATATTTTCAAAAATAAATAAATAAATAAATAAATGTCCAAGCCATAAGTAAATTTTTCTAGAAGGTAAAAAGGGTAACCAAGGATTGCTGATTTTATGTAGGAATTTTGCTGACGCAAAATATTGTCAACAAATGTTTTTAACTGTAATAGGTAAGAAACCGTAGCTTTGAAGTGTGAGCACGGTAAATCATTTGATGAGTTTTCGAGCTTAAAATAAACTTGCATATTGATACTTTAAACCCTGACGCAGCTGGCTGTGCCGCACAGCCAGCTGCGTCAAAAAAGGGTTTCTAGATCTATGGCACGCGATGAACGTTTCGATAGTCCGCCCTCTTGCTGGTCGTTAAGTCGAGCGATGGCAACGGCTGCCCTTTATTCAGCACTGGAGAATCTATCCAGCTGTTCTCGCATTCTTCCATTTTTCAGCAGATGTCAGTGCTGTTAAAAATAATCGTGACCATTTTTTGACGGGAAATGACGTGCTAAAAAGTAAAGGATTCTCGTGGAGCTATGTCACCCGCAACTATTTTTATAGAAATCCAATCTATTCTTCGTGACTGCCAACAGTCAAAACGTCAGAGTTTGGTGTTCCCAGAGCGGGATCACTGTGCGTTAAAGGGTTAGCGTGCTCCCAGGCTATCACTTCCGCATTTGGGTGAAGTTGACGATATCGCATACACTCGGGGCTCTTTTAGGGGCATGTGCAGTCATCCTACTCTCCAAATGACGGAGTTATTACAGCAATGCCACTTTCATTTGGAAGACCCTTATGTATTACGGCTCATAGCCGAAAATTCTTGAAAGTGCGCTAGCGTCTGTATGATGCATTCGATGCTCAAATCAGGTACGCATATTACACCGGCCAACACGATTTTTGGGTCTGACTTCTACATGTTAAATTTTAGTTTCTCCTACGCAAAAACTAAGGAAAATAATTTTTTTTAATGAAAGTTTGTTTTTGTAGAAATTAAAGCAATTTTTCAATTTTTTGGCAAAAATCATTGATTTTTATATTTTTTTTTTATAATTCCACTCTAAATTAGGGTCAGAAAAGTTTTTGATGGATATAAAAGGCTTTTTTATTCAAGATTTGTGATAAGAAATAACATATAAATGTAAAATAATTATTTTATTGAGTATTCTTGTTACATAAATCATCATTTTTTTCTGACGCAATCAATTACATTTTTTATTATATTACTTTGCATCATTGTGTTGATAAAATAAAAATATTACATACTAAATATTACATACAATATTATTATAATAATACAGCTTACTTTCGGGTTAATCAAAGTGCTGCCATCTTTCGTTTATGAAATAAATTAAAATATACTTATCGACGTAAATCAGACAAAAGCAAACTTTAAGAACTAAAAATGAAAATTTAAGTGTTTTTCAATGTCTAGAATCAAAATTTAAGCATGAGAACAGAAACCCTCCCCCCCCTGCAATTTTTTTTTGTTGACCGGTGTTATAGGTCACTGTCTTACGTAAGATTTTGGCTCGTGTAGAATTTGCTGTTTTTGACAGTGGCTTGAAAAATGTATTTTTATACACTGCTAACTGTACAGTGTACTCCCAAATTATTGGACGTGCTCTAGCATCTGAACCTGCATTTGATTGAACTTAATTAAATTTATTTAAACGCTTGGTTAAGATCAAGTGTTCAGAAAGTCGATTGGAGTCCAGAGGATTTTGTTTTAGAACCGCGCTACGAAATGCGTTTAAGTTCTTACTTTTCTGCTGAAAAATCGATTTTGGGGAAGATTAGGCGCAAAGATTTAACGTATAATACAGTCTTTGTTGCTTCTGAGTTTCCCCCAACATAAACGAATCTATAACTGTTACATATCCAAATAGGTGTTCAGTTTGTATTGTTGCAATATTAGACTATTTGACTTTCACATCTATTCCATTATAATTCCTTGCAGAAAATGACGTTTTACTTAAATCAATGAAGTAGAGTGACAGCTCTTATACCACACTAAATAGTTGAAGAACATTTATATGAAAATTAAAATCTTATAGCAGATTATTTATTCACTAATAGTTTTGCAAGAGAAAATAGTTAAAGTGATTAAAGATTAAATTTCTTTTACGCAACTAGCTTGAAAAATTTGTAAAAGTAACGATTCATTTAATACTGAATTATCGGATATTTCTGGAAGAATAATTGAAAAAAAAATCAAGAATGTTTAAAGAACGTCTTAAGTATCTAAGAATCAATAGCGCAAAAAAAAAAACCAACAGATCTCATATAAATCTTTAGCTTAAAGATACGGAAAGTTATCTACTGTCAAAAAATTTTGCATAGGACGTGAAAGCGTTTTCCTATAAATGTTTTGCGATAGAATGGAAATCATAATAGCTGTCTAGTTAAATTAAATAAGGCATTAGCTGCGACGTCACATAAATGATCGATGCTAATTTATCAAAATGGTCTAAATCACAATAACTATACAAACAGCAGTTTTCAAAAAATATTTCATTCGGTAACTCATATATTTATGTATGCAGAGGATAAAAGTCAAATTTCTGGAAACTCAATATGAAACTGAATGAGTATTTTGATTTTACACTCGCAAGATTTTCACTGCACTAGTTTTAAGTAGAAAGAAACATACCTATCATAAAATAAAATTTAAAGATTGTTATACTATTTCTTTTCCAAATTGAATATGTAAATGGAAAAATATACTACAACAAAATGATTTTGTGGGGTTATTTCAGATTAATGCAAAACGTTTCATTAGCATTCTTAATACTGCTATTCCGAAATAACCAAAATAGGGAGTGAAATTATTAATATGTATCAGTATTTATATGAAAAAGAAATATTTTATCTGAAAAAATACAATTTCTTCTAAGTTTACAACACTTAGATTTGAAGATTACGCTTCATCCGGATTTTCAATTAAATATTTTGTCTTTGTGTAATTCACGTCTATAATTAAAAATAAATTGAAAATATATGAACAAATTAAATAAAAACTATGCGTAATGATGTATAAATCACCCGGCAGATCATTCTAAGACGCATGTAGGAAGCAACACTGTCCACTAATGTGCCTTTTCATCCATGTACTGACTGCATAACTGGGGTGTTAGTCAAATAGGCTACTGATACTGCCAACGGAGAAGCTTAAAAAACTTCCTAGAGTAAAAACTATTTGAAAAGCCTTTCTTTGCTCTGAATCAAATTACACACCTAAAGTCTCTGCTGCGTAGTAGATACTGAAACGCACTCACTAAGGTTGTACTGGATCGCAATTTTAATGTATACGGTCTAAGGGTATGTCCTGTTGCTCTTATATAGCACAGGCCATATTTTTTATGTTTGAAATATTTTAATTACTTTAACACTTTTAATCCCAAATCATCAAAATCAGAATATTTTTTTTCCCCTTTCCAATGTCAAGATCTCGCGCCAGTTTATTTTCTAACGTTTCTTCTCTTCTGCCTTCCTGCTGAAAAAAATAATTGGCACTTCTCCTTTACATATGCTGTCTTTTCTGGCTGCTGCAAAAATTCCTGCGGTTTCTCTTCGGCTGTGAGAAGCATATATTGGTAACCTCTCGAACCTTCCCGAATGAGAGATTTCTACCAGTACGTATTGTTTTATAATTACTTTAACGGCTCATTCGTAACGGTTTTCAGCAGTTGGAGTGTTAAACCTGAGTGGCAAGGTCCCTCACTTTCGAAGGGGGGCGACCTTCGCCACCGACGCGTTTGAACATCATAGTGGATTGCTTCTCCAAGTTTTCTTTCTTGGAATGTAGACTGTAATCCTGTAATCTAGAAATGCTGAATTGTGGGGAAAGCGAATAAAAATATGACTTAAAAATGAGATGTGTGCTGCTAATAATTTGCCGTCGATTTACTGTTTTTTATTTGAAGAGATAGTGCAGTGGGTTCCAGTTTCCTGAGTGCTCTCTGCCAAAGGAAAACGATACGACGAGTCCTACCTAATAAAAAGGAAGGAATGGTCTTCTTGTGATAGATGTGCGCGCTTTCATATGTGCACAAATTTCTCCCTTTGAATTCTTCAATTTTTAAACTGCCAATATGAACAAGAGATCGCATGATCTCATCTCCGATGTTCTTTTTAGTGTATTGGGCATGCGCTACCATCTACCGCTCCGCTGCCCAGCCTTGGGATTTGTTGCAACGCGATGTCTTCACGTTTTCACTAGCTATAAAGAATAAATAAATTGTACCCAAATTTAACTCTTTAACACATTGTATTTTTTTTATAAAAAAGCCATTTCGAAAGAGATTATATATAAACCTGTGTTCATACTTGGGTGGTACACATCTTAAAACAACTCTAAGCAAGACGTGCAAACTAAATTTCAAATCGTAACCGTGCCTTCACCATAGGTTTGTTGTTGTTTCTTATGCCCTCTGGCAATTGCGAAGCAATTCCAAAACTTTCATGTAGGACGGCGATGGACGAAAGGGGTGCGATTTGCATTTTAATGAGCCACAGTGGGAGGAAGTATGCTTTTGCTCGGGGTCTCCCACTTTTGAACAAATTCCAGATGAGAAACCTGGCACACGGATCAGCACTAAGCCACTCGGCCACTGCGGGAATCAACATAAAATTAAAGGTAAAAAATTATGCAGAGAAGCTGGAAACTAAATTACATTCTCGTACATTTATAAAGTATGCGAATCAAGGTAAATAACTGAGGCAGCACAAAACTTTAAAATAAGTATTACAATTAAGGGTCTAACGCCACTTTTCATTCAACATAAAAGATTATATCGATGTTTCGCCGTTTAAGGGGGGGGGTGAAAAACGTTTTAATGAGAAAAGTTTTGAAAAGAATATCCATAATGTTATAATAAAAAGAAGTAGTTCATGGTAAACCGTATAATACATACACGTTAGGGGGATTGCAAACTGTGGAAATATTAGAGGAGGTGGAAAGTGTTCTCGTTACAGCACTATAACGATGGAAGCGAACTGGTTAAATAATTTTATCTGAATAGCTAAATTGATTAGAACACCTCTCGAGATTAAATTCGGATATTGAATAAAAATGCATGCATGTAGCGATAGAAAATTGATTTCTTTCTCACATAATTTTTAAATAAATATTTATTGACGTCTTTTGTTGATTGAATACTTCCAAATTGAAATTCTTCGATAAACGGAATCTTAAGAAGCGTAAAAATATTGATAAAGATAGTTTTAACTCAGCTACAGATTGATTACATATTGGAAGAAATAACGTTTTATCAGGATTCTTCCGTGTTTGAATTAAAGCGTTAATATAGATCGCCGTTTTAAAGAGGAAAGTAAGTTTAGTAGTTTTATAATGCATAATTCTCACAAGATGTCCTATATATATATATATATATATATATATATATATATATATTGTGAAATAAATGAACGTTTTAAAATGTTTAAATTTTAGATTAAGTTTATTTAATAAAGCAATTACTGATAGTAGTTAAACTAAAATATTCATACAACTATGAAGAACTCGCTCATTAATAAAATTACCCACATCAACTGTTTCGAGGGTTGCAGGAAATGTATATAATTGATAATAAATGTGTATAATGGAATAAATGTATATAATGGAAATGTATATAATTGATATTAATTTATTATCTAACAAATAGTAGATTACACTACATACTGGCCATTAAATGGCTCCATACATTTAATTACTAAATTCTCATCTTAGGAATTAATAATTTATAAAAAAATAACCAAATCTGTACTATAGTATTACTAATCTCTCTATTTAGGCCTCAAGATCGTCAGTTTAATTTGATTCAAGTAAAATATTCTTAAAACTAAGACCATCTTTTCAAAATACTTGAATGCAATAAAAGGAACTTTTTAGTAATACGATGATCTTGGGTTAAACAACTTGAGAGCGTTATATTTCCTGTTTTCCGTTATGCTTTAAATTAACTGCCGAAATGCTGTGTATAAACAGTTTTTTCCACATTGTGCATAATATAGTAAGAACTTATCCATTATCTCTCCTCTTAAAGTTAACTGTCTGTTTGCGATTTTCTATTTTCCGACATTAAATAAATGAAAGCATAATTGTTTATTGAAAAATGTTAGTTCTTTCGCAACTTCGAAAATTCACCTGAGACTTAAAAGATGTTTAAAATTATTTTTTTCTTTTACAGCTAATTTTATTTCGCAATATGTTGCCGCAATTTTTTAGGGAAAAGTTATCAATATATGTATTTCTCTCTTTATCTTTCTGAATCGATAAAAGTTGCGTATGGAAAACATATATTGAGTTTGAATTATCATACAGAATTTATTTTCCAACCTAGAAGCTTACATTTCTGGGAGAAGTAAGGCTTTAGTGTAATTTAAAAAAACAAATGTATTTTTTGGTCAAACTGAGTGTTCTAGAAGGTCAAGTAGCAAAAGTGGCTGACTGAAATTTAAAAATATTCTCAAACTTTCAATACCGCTTAATAACCTGCTTTCTCTATTGAAATCCCAATCTTCGAGAAACTTCTTTTAAATTCGGCGACTTTGGAATATATATAGGAGGCAGAGAAACCGAAGAGTCAGTTTTCACCAAGCATTCGTTGAGTGAGTTCGCTGTATTACTCGGTGAATTGTTCTATAGAAAGCTACATTTAACTTGTTTTTGGAAGCTTTGTTTTTGAGTGCTGCGTATAAATTCTTCATTACTGAGTATTGAGGGGCAATTTACGACTTCCCTCATAAGTTTCCATTGAGTTCTTGCCTGTGGAAGTGTTTTATTTCGTGTGAGAAATACACCTTTTGTGAAAGCTTCTGTACTGAGCGGACTGTTATGTTCATGTTCCATCCTGACAAGTGTATTCTTTACTAGAACTTTCTACACCTAGTGGGTTTTAGAACGACAAACTCAGAAACAAACAGCGTTTTCTGAAACAATGGTAAATGTATTTTTACCAGCACAGCTCGTCCTATCTGTACCGAAGAGCTCGACGAACGTAAGTCCATATATTACAATTTTCAGGTTAAAGCGTTGATTCTAAACGAAATCCCTATGAATGGGTTAAGTATATACATATTTAATAATGTCAGTAATTTTTTGCTGACTGATTCAATTATTAGCTCTGCAACCAGACCTAGAGTTCCTTTCTGACAGTTTTGGTGCCCTCCTAAAGAGTCTAGTGTCATTTACATTAGTCTGGCTCTGAAGTACAGATATGATTATAGCTGCAACAATTCGGGGTACACAATTAAACAGTTTATAAATAGTACAATTTCACGTATGTTTTTCGATACAGCAACCAAACCATCCATTTAATTCATAAGTTTCACCATTTTCTAAGACAAAAAAAATTACTGTTTACAGAAAGTGGTGAATTATATGCCACGAATTGTTGCAGCTATGTCTGATGCCAATTAACTTTGTAGTAGGTAGGAAAATAAATGTTCCATGACAGTTAAGGGGAGTATAAAATTTTTCTGAGACACCCTGGAAACGTACACACATACATACACATATATACGTATATATATATATGCATGTATGTATAGGTGTATATGTGAGTATGCGTGTTTAGGATTTCAAGTGTATTACACTTCTGTTCTATTTAAAATAGTTACTCCAAAAGATTCACAATTTTATAAAACCGATTAAAAATTTTATAAAAAGGAAAACTGAATAATCGAATAGTTTAGTATGCTTTCTGCATGAATAAGAACTTCCACTCAGTAAAATGTTCTGTGACATTTTTAATAATAAATATTTTAACGCAAATTATAATGAAAGTTGAACAGTTTAGGTCAGTTGAAAAGTTTAGATCAGTTGAAAATCAACACAGAATATAAAAAAAAATTATTTCTTGGTTACTCCTCATGCTGATTCGAAGAAAGCTTCAAGAACATTTTGAGAGATCCCACATAGTATAGAAATGATATTTATTGAAAGACAATATTCAAAATTTATGCTTGCTGGAGTCTTTTGTATTTTTTAAGAAAGTTTAGTTTCTTGGATACATTTCTGAGTCAGTAAGTATTCACTGTTCTTACATGAAAATGTTATTCTTACGATTAATGCATAAATAAATTATATATATTATCTTGCAGAAATCAATATATGCAGGGCACTTTTTAATGTTACAATCATATGAATATTAGAGATTTGATTTATTTCTGATATTATCGCTTCTAATTTAATATATTTCCACCTTATATAGGGGTTAGAAAAGTAATAAAAAACCTTTAAAGTCATCTTTTAGTTATTTCATTTTCACGGATGAAATACTAATGTAACTACCTGTGACACTAGACTTAGCACATAAACACAATAATTTAGCACATTAATTTAGCCTGTAAGGTTGGGTGAGTGGAAGGACAGCCTGCATAATCCTTAATCACACCATCACTACTTTAAAATAACTTTGACTCCACGTAAACCATTAAAAACGTAATTTATTAATTTAACAATTTAAAATACATTAACTTTAAACTTAACAAAACATATTCATTACAACAAAACAGGCCTATGCTTTAAAATGACAAAACTGCCGCACCAGATCTCTTGCTCAACACGGCTGTCCTGTCACAGATTTTATAACACAGCAATCCACGTTGACAAATCTTCACCAATGTGTAGCATAGTAGTTAAAGCCACTGACATTGAGAGATGGCTCAAGTGGAGGAACATGGTTCTGTCCTCTCGCGGGGCCATCGGTCTAGCGATCTGGAGTTTTGGGCGGTTTTCTCCAGATGTAACGTGAATACGCGCTAGATACCCAGAAAAGTCCTTCCCCAAGCATTTGCCCCCCCCCTTGTGTTTATCCTTTCTCTGACGTGGATTTATAAGCGGTTCCTCGTGTCCAAGCACACAAATCTGAATACATGTTCCAACACAACACAACGACAAATCTTCGAACGCTGGGACTAGCGCCTATCGGTAAAAATGGCTGAAGGATTACGATTCTGCTTTACTGCCGACACTTAGCGACTTTCGGGAAGATGACGTCACAACCAAGGCAGTAGGCAATCATCCGACTTTTAAATGAAATGGCAAGCGGAATCACTAGTCAAAATTCCAGTCTTGCCTGTAGAGCTTCGGGCACTACAATCCCATTACTTACCAAATATAAACAAACTGCAACATTTCTTTAATCTGAGACGCATATAATTTTAGCACGTTACATACCAGAAACTGCTTATTATATTCTTTGTCGCAGGAATATTGCTGACAGGATTACGTGAGTTCTGAGTTGTACTTCTTTTGCAAAGCCATCCGCTCTTCAAAAATGTTCACCGACAATCGAATATCTCAATAACTTAAGAAAATATTTGAACTGTTCAGAAGTCTCAATTTAATTATAATGGTAATTTCTGCTGCAACGTATAACTTAACCGAGTAATTTTTAATGACATTTCAAAATATAATTACATTATCTCAGCTAAAAGTACATCTCCAAAATAGTTTTTACAGGCATACTTGAATAACGCAATTTTTCATTCTAAATCTAAGCTCAATTTACTTTCAGCAACTTCTTTTATTGATTCAACTAAAAATGCTACTTTCTGTAACTTTTAACAGCTTAAGGGATTTCTATAACAAATTGCGTTGCTTTTCGTAAAGCACACTCTGGAGACAAATTGATGAAGGAAGAACATCTGGAATTTGTAAACGAAAGTCAATAGTGTTAAAAGCTTAGAGAATTAAAAAGAAGGCGCATCCAAGTGCATGAAAGAAAATATCAAGCATTAACATATTACAATGGAAATATCCCAAATAATTTCTTTTTCCTTAACGATCTAATTTGAAAAATGAGTAAGTTTTGATAAAATTATCTGTATTGAATGCAAACTGTCAACATACATTATCCCTGACACACAGTCGTAAGCATATTCATCATTGTTAACTCTGAACATATAATTTCAGAAACCACATTTTGTATACTGATGATTAGTTGTTAGCAATCTGATGCCTTGAGTTTTCCTGCATTACTAAAAAAAATACTTGAAAATTAAAAATTTAAAAAGTTCTCTTTTACACGTTTTCTTAGGTATAAAAATTTTGAGCCATTATTTAATATAGATTTATGTTACGCAATTTTAATGCATTTTTAATTATTTTTTTTAACAATCTGTGAAAAAAAGTATGAGATTTTAGTAATATCAACACGGAATTTGTTTTTTTTTATTTAATAACACATCGTTATTTTATAATGTGAAAGCAAAATAAAATTCTAAATTATTAAACACAAGAGATACATTAAATATTTAATTCAATTGAAATTGTAATCGTTTTTGGAAGAATCTATTTACAAATAAAAGTGAGAGCGTAATGTTCTACTTGCAATTATATATAAATATAGTGTGTATTTCTGTGTCGGGAAAAGTTTAGATTCAGATTTGTTTGTTTCTCTTACCTTTGTGGCTCTTAGAACAATTTAGTTTACCTCTTTAACTTGAAAATGTCCTCTAAAATTTGATACTGCCTAAACGTTTTAAAAACATATTTTGTACAAAAGCAAAGTATTGTTTTATTTCAAACTTAAATATAACGAAAATTGATTTATAAAATGTAGGGAATGATGGGAAAAATATGATACTGAAGGTTATTCTGGCTAATAACTCTTTGACAAATAGAAATATATTAAATAAATAATATTTATTTCAGTTTTACAATCTTAGTTGTTAGTCAGCAGTATGAAAACATGAAATAGGATGCATATTTTGGGATCGGTATCTCAATATATCCAAAACTTCAAACTACCCCATTTTGACCTGCGGGATAGGGTAAAATGGGGTACAAACACAGTTTGCATAATGCACAGTTCAGATAGTACAAGTTCACATGTAAAATTATCATTATCCTCGTCAACACCTGCGCACAAGTCATGAGAGTATTTATTGCATGCACTGCACTTGATTCACCCATCCCCTGTGCTGCTTTTGCGAATATATCGCTACACTTCAAGCATGTAGCATGCACATCACCTAGATCATTGTCGCACGATAAGTCCACAGTTGCCAACTACCCCGGAATATAATTGACCACCTCTTTTGAAAAGGTAATTTTTACCTTAAATTATCGGAAAATTCCAATCCTAAGTGTGGAATATCGTTGTTATTTCGAAAAATTGTTTAAGAGAGATTACTGTTTACAAAAAGTGGTTAGTTATATTCCGGAGCAGTTGGCAACTCTGTAAGTCGTCTGTTTGTAGAGTGGCAACGCGACGTCTTTTAGTTTGTGAACTTTCCGATGTGCAACGTTATTGCCCCTTTCTTCTTCGTTATAGGCCCTGACAAGGCTCACCTTGACATACCCCGTTTTACCTTACAAGTAGCAATTTAAAACAACTAGGTCTAACTAACAAATCACACTGAATGTAGTTCTAATCTTTCATGAAATTTGCTTAAAAAAACATAACTTTTAGCAAGAGTAAACTCTCACGTTAGTATCTGCATGCGAACCTAGCAAAAAAATATCCTAAAATTACACTTACCTTAGATCAGGGTATTAAAAAAAGTAATCAATCTTAGGAGCGTAACTGTTTATGACTCAACAAGCAATATCCCATGTGGAAAGGAAAAAAAGAAACGTTATGCACAACCTACAGCAATGTCAAAGAGCGGGACACCACTTGATAAGCGGTAAAATCAAAAACCCCGTTTTGCCCACCCTTCCACTATTAGTAACATTACCGAAAATATCTATAGCAGCAAAAATTTATTTATAACACATATTTTATATGATAGGAGCATTTTTAAAAATACTGAAATGATTTATTATTTTAGGCAATGATATACGTTTCAAACTCTCCGACATACTCTCTTATGTGTATTTTGTTTGTTTTGGCTCGTTTTATTTTATTTATTTACTTATTTTGTAAATGACCTCGAAATGATTAAAAATCAGTTTTAAAGAACTTAACATATTAAGTGTCGCCAAAATTCTTAACTATTACATTTAGTAACACTTGAACACATCAAACTTTCCGAAACATTTCATTACTTTAATAGCCGTTGGTAATGGACTTTTCCCCGCATTTACTATGTGCTTGTTTAGGAAAAGTTTTAGAAATATTTATCTTGAGAGTTTATAAGAAGAAATGCAAATCAATTTTGAAGGGTAAAATGTCCCTGAGTCTTGCAACAGTGTTGTTTCTAAAATAACTTCGAATAAGTATTTTTACTTAACTATAATATACTTTTAAACTCATAATATAAGACCTTATTCTAAATATTTATAAAAAAAAGTAGTTGTCCAAGGCCATGTCACGTATTGAAAGGTTCATCACCTTTGACACCCCCTAAAAATGTTTCATTTTGAATAAATTCTTAGACGATCGTTTTCCAAGTTTATTTTGCAACGAATAATCTGATATAAAAATCAATTTCTGAAAGGTAATACTATTCTCAAATTTCCGTTACACAAAGCATGAAGATATAACTCTAGCTGACAGTTAACCCTTTAACGCGTAGTGTTCCCGCTCTGGGAACACCAAACTCTGACGTTTTGACTGTTGCCAGTCACTAAGAATAGATTTGATTTCTATAAAAATAGTTGCGGGTGACATAGCTTTACGAGAATCCTTTACTTTTTAGCACGTCATTTCCCGTCAAAAAATGGTCACGATTATTTTTAACAGCACTGACATCTGCTGAAAAATGGAAGAGTGCGAGAACAGCTGGATAGATTGCCCAATGCTGAAAAAAGGCAGCCGTTGCCATCACTCGACTTAACTATCAGCAAGATGGCGGACAATCGAAACGTTCATCACGTGCAACAGATCTAGAGACCCTTTTTTGACGACTTCTGGCTGTGCCAAGGGTTAAACGTGAAAAGATCATTGGCGTATAGATAAATGAAAGATATACAAAAGCATTTGTTTGAAGCACTACTGAAGATGCATTTGCTTTTTATGCTCCATTTTTCATTCAACAAGATTCTTAATAAAATTAGGATGCTTAACACAGTTTATCGAGGGTTTAGAAGAAACGTGAAAATGTAAACAGAATGAAAATTACAATTTTAGGGTTAAAGATTTTGTGACAAGTGGCCAGAATCTAAAGTATATTTTCAAACTTGAAATGGCAGGTTTTCTATGAAGAAAAATTTAACCATAGAGAGAATTTGCATCTCTTAATATACCGGGTTATCAAGAAATTAGTATCTCAATTCACAGAGTTCTAGAAAGTCTTCTGTTGGTCCAAATGCGATAAAATTGGAAATACGCATAAATAAAATAATATGTTTGGCATTCATTAAATAAAAAATCAGTACCAAATTTCGCCAATATATGACTCTACAATATAAATAGTATTTATTTGCAGATATGGAACGGGAGAAACATCATTTGCGTCTCAGCTAACCTACCGCATGCCTGCCTACATATACGGAATACAATTAACCATATTTTGTTAAAGTATACTTTTGAATATTTTTTTTTCAAAATAGTAAACAGCTAGCTTGTTTCGATCGAAATGTTTTGCTATATTTTAAGCCGAAAATTAATGCTTACACAAAGTGGTTAATTGTATTCCATAGATGTTGTGTAACAAGCCAACCAATCAGCATCTGTGCCACATTTGAAGAACAGCGTATTTTTGATATTTCCGTTGATTCACTCGGGTCAGCTGTGTAAATTATTCTTCTTCAATTACAGTATAACAGGGGTTCCCAGACTTTATTCCCCCGTGGCACCCTTGTCAGGCTAAAAACACTTCGCAGCACCCTTGTCAGACTAAAAATCATTTCGGGACACCCTTCTCAGGCTTAAAACGTTTCGGGGCAGGTTTACCTTTATAGCAATATGAATATGAAGGTTAGAATAGTCCATTTTTCATTGTTTCTTTTTTTGTTCATTGGGCTTACTATTACACTATCTTGGAAAAGGGATATAGAATTTTGCCCCCCCCCTCCCCATATTTGAGGGAGTTCCTGTAAAATAGAGGCGACTGGACACCGAACTGTCTCGAACTTGACAAAAGTATTTTTGTTTTGCCTTCTTGATCATCGGCTTGACAAACTTTTTTTATGAAATATCGGTTCAGAGGAATTTTTTTTATTATGCTCCCCCAAAACGTAGACTTTTCTTGATTATCTCCACGGCACCCCTAGTAAACGCTCGCGGAACCCCAGGGTGCCGCGGCACACAGTTTGGGAACCTCTGCAGTATAATGTTAAACATGAAGGGGGACAAGTTGAACAGTTTCAGTGCTGCTATTTCATATTATTTAACATTTATTAAATGTTCATATGTGTATTACAGCGAAACGTATCTGCAGTTTTTTGAACTAGCATTTTTATTTTATTTAATAAATGCCAGGCTCTTCATTTGAATTAACTGTAGCTCAAATTTTATCTCATTTTGACCAATAGAACGCATTCTAAAGCCCTTATAAGTCGCAAACTTATTTCTTGCTAACCTTGTTCATATATTCATTTTGCGATGATTACTCAAAACAGATATTTGAGGATAATTAGGCTGTTAGGATGAATAAATGGATTAAAACTCCTTATGGTCCTTTATATATATCACATCTGCCAACGCCCATGGAATATAACTAACCACTTTTTGTAAGCCTTAATTTCTACTAAGAATATAGCAAAATTATTCAGCGCACGGCGGCGGGCAGCTACCGCGGGAAGTTACTGGAAATTTGTTTTAAAAAAGTTATTGTCTATAAGAAGTGGTTCATTAAGGTTAGCAGCTCTGATGTATATTCGTCTGTAAAATGTAATGATATTGCCTTTACAATTGAGTGCATTCTATTCTTTCATTACTTAAAATGAAAGCTTTAATTATAAAAGATAAAATAACAATAAATTACTGTTACTTAATTTTTGCTTTATGGTTATTTGATATACACGAAATTCATACTCCAACGCTTAGAATTGCAAAGAAAATTTTATTAAGAACAAATATATATTTTTTAATTTATGTTCCTCTCTCTATTTGTCTTATACATTGAGAGTTACATTAAAAGTTTGATTTTTATTCATTTATTTATTTTTTTTTTGTCTCTGATATGTATGTGTTAGTTTTGTTTGAGCCCACTTATGATTACGAAAGATATGTGTCAGTAAATGGGATATTTATTTAAAGGGTTGTTGAAGGCCACCTTGTGAATAGTACATCCGAGCGAAACGCCAAAATTAAGGTGATATGTTACTCATTACAATGTAATATGTAAATATTGTGTATTCTAAAGTGTATTGAAAGTTACATCTAAATGTAATTATCAACATAATTGCCCATAACAAATAGAATTCAAAATCAGAAAAAAATTAGAATATACAAATGCATTCAATTGAGAAGTTATATTTGAATACCTCTTAATACTAATTTTAACTACCTTAATATGTCTTTCCAAAGATTTATTTTATTGAAAACACATTATGAAACAAATATAAGGGACTATTTTTCAATATGTTGTTTTTATCGGAAAATGATTAAATTTTGCTTCCTTTTCATTCAATTATCTATTATTTACTAGTGTGTAACATCCACTTTTGATTTAAGTACTTCATATTCATCTTATTATGAGACAACCCAATCTTTTAAAGCACTAATGTTAATATTATTTTTTGATAATTGGGAGTTTCTTTATAAAGTTCACAGTAAACAGTTCCAGTTTCTTACTACTCATGGATAATATTCAATTCTGCATTAAAATATAAAGTTGAAAAGCCCGTATTTTACAGAAATTAACCACACGCAATTTTGTAATCCAGCATTAACTATTTGAAACGTTATGTAAAATTAGTAATTCATTCAAAAAATTGTTAAAATATTTTACACTTAAAAAAATATAATATATCCATTTTATCTTTTTGGTCCAATTTAATTCAACTGAATAGACTTATAGTTGGCTAAAGCTGTGCCATATATTATACTGTGCATTGGCCTCCCTGATTGTGCAGTGGTTAGAGAGCCATTCTACCTATAATATATTTATATTATATATACATTCATATATATATATATAACATGAGGGCCTGGGCATTCCCTGGATTTTTGGATTTTTTTAATTGCATGACAAGAAAGCAAGCATTTTTGTGAGAAATTCTAGATTTTCCACCTTTCGGGAGCCTCAGATTTTTTTTTTCGGGCGCTACGTCTCTGATGTACGTGGTAATTTCGTTAATCGTGGCGCGTTGACATAAGACATAAGACGGGCAGCCACTCGTTAGTATTATAGTCGGGCATCTGTTCGTTTAGATTCCGCGGCGGATACAGGAGCAGACCCGATCCTCGTGGCTGTGGCTGTCGTGAAGTAAATAAACGCTCTTGATTTAAATCATATTTTTATTTGAAGAGCTTTTGACACAGATTTAAATGGCACCAGAGGTCACGAAAAATACGCTGTCTCAAAGGTGTTTTCACTTTCATTACCGAGGGTCACATGGTTCATAAGCATGTTCCAAAAAGGTGCATTTACTTTCGTTTAAAGTGACAGGGTCTCATAATCCCTGGAAATAATGCAGGGATTATGAGACAATGCAATATATATATATATATGCACTTGCTGTGATTTCTATGTATTAAAATGCATAAATATAAGAAATTAATCTCTTAAATATAAGAAAAAAATTGCAAAATTTTGTATAGTGCAACTATTTCTAAAAATAATAGTTGTATAAGGTTTTATATCCATCCAGCAATATTACTCCAATGATTGTCGAAAGAACTCGTGCATTTCTCAACGTGTTTGAGCGTGTTTCGTAATAAGCGTTCAATTTAGAGATCGGGTGTTCTCATAAATGTGTGTCTATAATCTCCTTTACTGAGTGAAGATATATTAATGGTTGTCGAACAGACCATTTATTCCGCTCAAATATCGTTTGTGACGGCCATTAGAAACCTGCGGCCGGACATTCCAATATTCATCATGCTCTGGAATGAATCTGTCGTGACACTGTTGATTAAGTTTATTGATTGTTAGAGTTAATTCAAACAGCCGACTAACCTATTAGAGGACAGTTGGTTATTGCAACGTCAGACTTGTGCAGGTTGTGACAAGGAAGATTTCATTAATTGCGAAGAAAGTTTATAATGGTGGCATTGTATTGGAAAAAATACAAAAATTTCCATCCCCGAAATACTGAAAAAAATTGAAATTAGCATTTCGAAATTTAAATTTCGTATATCTAGATTTAATTTGCAGAAAGCTTTTATTGACACCATAAAATTGTGTACTATTTCTTAAGTAACTTTGTTATTTATTGCACATGTCTATGCTCAGTGTGTAAGGAATAAAAGACTAGGTCAGTGTTTTTGAGATACCTTGTACATATATTAATATAAACTATTTTTAACAGATACTGAAGTTGAAAAGATTTTATTCACAAACGACTGTTATTTACAAACAAATTTTACCATTCACACTTCATTTTAGTAAACATGTAAACGGTAAATCATGGGTGCGTGTTTTATATTTTAATTACATTTTCATAAGATACTCAATTCCTCAAATCGTATATAAAACGTGTTTGTGGCAGAACATGAACCTATCAGGTTGTAACGAAAGTTTTCCGCCAGATTTGCTTGAGTCAGCTCACGCGGTACCCAGCTATTGACCTTATATGCCAAGTTTATGCAATGCTTAGCGCGACTAATGGACATGGCACTAAAGTCTGACTCTATTAGCTAGCTCTCGAGGGGATGAATATTTTATCTTCTTCCACAAATTCTGGTAGGCGGGCCTCATCAGCATTTGTAGGATGACCAGAGCGCTCTGCTTCTTTAATATCCTAGTCCTAGTTTTTGAACTTTCGGTACCAAATCTTCACAGTGTCATATGATACAACAGTAGTACCTTAAGCTGTACACATAATTCAGTGTCATTCTGTAGCTAAGACTTTTTGCGACAGAACTGAGAGTAAATGATGGATCAATCTGGTAGCGTGGTAGTTCTATTTCAGGCACCTTATACTTAATCATAACGATATTGTTTTACAGATTTCACAACAAAGTGCTCTAAAACAAGTCTTTTCTTTCAAATAACAAAAATCGTTTTACAAAATATTGGCAAAGACACCAACGCGAACTGCTTGTGCAGGCAGTACTTGGAGTGGCGGAAAACTTTCGTTACAACCTAATACATTTACGATGTTTTGAAACACTTCCAATGATATGTAAGTACAGTTGCCAACTGCCCCGGAATATAATTAACCACTTTTTTTAAACAGTGATTTCTGGCTTAAATCATAGGGAAAATTTGAAGTGAAGCCTATGGGCTATCTATCATTCCGAAAAAATTAAAAAAATTACTCTATGCAAAATGCGGTTAATTATATTCCGGAGTAGTTGGAATGTCACTGTAAGGTCTTCAATAGCTTAAAATACTTTCTTTTTGTACAACATAGCTACTTTAATATATTTTCTTTGAAAAATTAAGCATTTTGTGAAATACACGATGAATAATGACATCTGTACATTATATTTTTTGTCCTAGTGGTAATAAAAACAACCAAAGTTAGAAATGCCGGTGATGATAATTCAGTTAAAGCGTGGAATACCCTAGAAAATAACAACAAAATAGCTTACCTTTCAAAAATTAGCATGAGCATGAAACTAACACAGGGGAAATGAAAAAGATTTCCTTTCGTACTCTGTTCACCTAATTAACTTTATATAATTTATTAACATTTTAAGAATTGCCAAGGGGAAGGAAAAAAAAAACAACTCACTGATGCTTTACTTTTTTTGTTGTTGTTTAAACTGAAGAGCTCACGTTGCTGAATTCTTTTTTCAACTAATGGGCACACATGTTTATTTTAGATTTTTTGCGACTTTTTTTTGTTCTTTTTTATTCCAGTCATTTGTTCCCACTTTTTACAGTTGTTTGTCAACTCTACGTTAATTATAATTCCAATAATGAACATAGTTCGATGTTAGGATTATAGAGTTAGCGGGAATTAAGAACTATTCAATTTGCTCAAAAATTTAATGCAAGTGTAAAACAGAGTTCATTCTTTTCTGGATTTGTTACTCAGTGCGTTAAAAAGAGACATTTTTCTTAGAAAAACAGAAATGAAAACCTTAAATGACGTAAACTTCATAAAAACATATCTTTATCATTTATAATTAAAATGCTTGGGGATCTTTATAGGTGAAGTCACTTTCCTCTTACTTACTACCTATTCCAAAAGATAGATTTATTCATTTAAAACATATTTGGTAGCATTTAAGTTTTAATTGCACCCTGTGTTTAAGTGAAATGCAATGAAAACATTTCAACTCGTTCGTAATTAAAGGACAATAATTATAACTGTAAGTGCATAAACTTTCTACGACGCATTTCTACAATTGTGAAACTCTTTCCAGGATCTTTCCGAAACAGTAATTAGTTTAATTGATTAATGGAGCATTATTGATGCAATACCATTGTTAAATTCCCAGTTTTGAAATTATGTCTATGTGAACGTCTTTGATGGTAACGGAGAGCAACTCAGAATATATATAAAACGGTTCATTGTTTAATGTACACATGCCACATATGGAGAAGAATTTTTCGAGTCCTAAAGATTCAGAGCTTACCTGCCAAATATTTGTAAAATATTTCTAACACTGCAAAAACATACAGAGAATTTGGATTTCAAGACATGGCTTTTCAAATAACTGTGTAACTTTCTTCAAATATAGTGTCCTTAATAGAATACTTAAAAGAAAAATCTTCTATAAACAAGCTTATATAACAACAAGACAGAGAGCAGAACTTAAAAAAGCTCCGTTTAAAAATTTCGGTGAATAAATACATTTTGCGAAAGGTACACCCACATAGAGAAGAGAAAGGTATTATGGAATATTCGGGAAACGTGGAATACCGAGGTTTCGGCTCTGTTGTTGCTGTTGTCACATGGGAA
The DNA here is from genome assembly GCA_038373885.1 of Cheiracanthium punctorium. Lineage (NCBI taxonomy): Eukaryota > Metazoa > Arthropoda > Arachnida > Araneae > Cheiracanthiidae > Cheiracanthium > Cheiracanthium punctorium. Next base: position 1,203,458 of record JAWZYV010012130.1, read on the forward strand.
TATGAATTACCTTACAATGCAGTGAGAGTTGACACCTTGTTGTTGTTGTACCAGACGCTAAAGAACAAAATGTGTTTTGTGATTTTCATGCGTTTTTGCAGAAAAGTTTTCAAACATTTTAACCTACTAGTGTACATCTGATTTGAACATTGACGTTACATACAATGTACAATAAGATAATTGCAGTTTGTTGCACTGTAGTTGCTGTTTAGCTGACAGTGTTTTGCGCACCAGTTTAAAGGTTCATTTTCCTAGATGCCGTGTCTGTTATGGAATACTAGGTAACATTGTAATAGATTTCCTGCCATGAACTAAAGAACTGAAAAACAGAGGCGCTGAATGCATTTTCTGTTCTCCAAATACTTGTAAAGTTCTCCAAAGATGAAAGAGGAGAAATTTGATTTCAATGTTTCTCCTGTGGGCCCACCTTGACTGTACCAGAGTAGATATGTAAATGTGGTGTTAAGGCCAATTATCTACGTGAAGGATCTAGGATTAGTGGGGACTGCCCTCCGTGGGGGACTTTCTAAGGGATCCTAACCCGTATTTACGCGAAGTTTCGGAGAAAACCACGGAAAACTCTGAACGGTTAAGGGAGGCGGACGCGTCCTGGTTTCGAACCAGGCACCTTCTCTCCCAGTTCAAAGCGCTAGCGCTATGCCACTGGTGGGGTGTACCAGAGTAGAGGAAGAAGGTTATATGTGCGACTATTTTTAATAGACAAGAGGCAGAAATGATTTGAGCAATTACCTTAAAACTATAGCTTAGTTAAAAATAACTGTTTCATAAAGGAATAATTAGTTTTGCAATGGTTTTAAACCACCTATTACGCATTACTCGAATATTTCATATTAACCTTCATTAGTAATTTTTTAAATATTTTTTTTTCTTTACGAACAAAATAATAACCGTTTCTCTTTACAAGTGACATTCTTCATTACATTTAGTTATAGAATGTAATCATGACGATTCTAGGGAATTTATTTAAAAACCTGTAAAGTTATAGTTAGATATGTGCCGCCCAGGTGATGTAATGGCTTAAGAACCATTCTATCACACCTTTTGGTATGTACTTGCATAGTAGGAAACGCCAGCACCTCTTACATAAAGAAAGCCTACTAACTCCTGCGTCATCAGACTTAACATCACTCCCGAGGAGGCATTAAAAAGTTTCATTTTCACAAAATATAACTGTTAGAAATTTCTGTTGAATTTACTCATGAATAACAATATTTTAACTATTTGAGATAAAAAATATAATTTTACGGCAAACGGCAGTTTTTAACCATGACTAATTAGATAATGTGATAAGGAAATAGATCATAATTGTATAAGAAAGGTATTTTAATTTTGATATTTAGTTTAAGATATTTTCTAATATTTGTAGCATTCAACAGAAATTTTAAATAGTTTTGCATTTTGAAAATAAAACTATGATGATATCAGCACCGTGGGTCTATTGATGACGTCGAAGCTTGGGTTGTTAGGCTTTCTGCATGTAGGAGGTGTTGGTAATGCGAGCTGCACACTGGGTTTCTCCATATTAAAATGGCCACAATACCCTCGGGCAGTTGTTCTGGAGAATGCTTGATTGGCAAGTGCCCATCCGTTGAAAAGAAGTAGTTAGATACGCAACGCTCTTCTATCAACAAACAAGATTCACTGTCCGTTAAAGTAATTACTATTGGATGTGTTCGACAACGTATCGGTACACACGTACTTTGAAGGCACTGAAACTACTCGAAAAGGCGTCCTTTTGCGTGTAATTAAGTTCGGTGTTTACGTTTTACTGAATCTGATCAATTGTCAAGAACATTTGCTCTTGTGTAGAAGTATGACACTATCGCACTCTTCTGATCTGGTCACATCCACCTAGATACAGAAAGCCTGAGCGCTGAAGCTTTGACGTCATCATTAGGCCTTCGAGTAATGACGTCACCACACTTTCATTCTCATAAAGTAAAACTATTTCAGATTTCTGGTGAATGCTACAAATATTAAAAAGTATCTAAGGTGAAAGATAAAAATTAAAATACGTTCGTGACACAAAACAATTCATTGTGATTTACTCCCTTATTACATTATATAATTAATTACAGTTAAAAACTGCTCTTTTTTGTAATAATAATTTTTCTATGTCAATTCATTAAAATGTTGTTATGATAGAGTAAATTCACCAGAAATTTCGAATAGTTTTACTTTATGAAATTTAATCTGTGATGATGTCACCTTTAGAAGGCCAATTGATGACGTAGAGGATTGGTGACGTAGCAGTGGTTAGGCTTTCTATATCTAGGAGGCAGTGATCTGGTGCGCAGATTATTTTATGTTTACATGACAAGAGAGATTTGAAAGGATAAAGATTTTCCACGATTTCGAAGATTAAACGAAAAGTGACTGTTGAACTAAAATGCATTAAAAAAAGGTCGATCGTTAAATAAAACCAGCTTTAAACCAGGTTTGAAATTGATTAAAATACTATCTGTACCAGCACGAAATCAAGATTACAGTCTGGAGTCAGTATATTTTATGTGTACCATTGTTTGCTTTGCAAAACTCATCTCACTTTTTCTTGAGATCAGTTTTATTTCTACTTAAAAGATTAGTATTTTTTCCCTTAATGACGAGCGTTTGCCGTATATAGGCATTGGCCACTACCAAGGCCCGAATTACTGGTCTCTTTATTATGGAGGCACCTAATAGGTGGACAAGCGTTGCCTCCTATGAAGGGACGAACGAAATGACAGTCAAGCCCGTGGCGGGAATCGAACCCCAACCCGTGGTGTGGTAGAATGTCTTTCTAACCACAACACATTTGGAAAGTCCCTTAAGAGAGTATAGAGTCGTTCAAAGTGGCTCCTCTCAATTGTCCAGCTATCGAGCTAAAGCTTGTCAGAGGAAGAAATATATAGATGAATGCTCTGTATCTAAAATTTCAAGCAGTAACGACATTTTTTTCACCCTGTATTTATGTGTAAGTTCTCAAGCGCGTACTGTGTTACGCGCTTGAGTACTAATGTCTAATTTTTATATATTATTATTATTATTGTTTTAATAATAATAATTATTATTTGAAAAATAAGACACAATATCACCTGTTTTTAAGCAATTTCACTAAACTTGGTAAACATCCAGTTTAATTCATATGATACACTGTTTTCAAAACTACGTGAATTTTTTTCCGTTTAAGGAAGCATTATTGTTTTATTCTAGTATATTTAACGCAATGATGTAAATAAACATTGCATTTCTCTAAGGATATAACCTTAGAATAGCGAAATTTATCCCCACCATTTTCGGTGTCTCATTTTGCATTACTGTTTGATTATATTTCTGTTTTCCATTAGATCCTGTTTATCTACTCTCCTTTTCATTAAGATCGCGACATTAACTTTCTTTCTATCTAGTCTTTATACAGAGCATCAAGAACATGCTTGCAATCTTAATGCAGTAATGCATTTTTTTTCCCTGTTTATTGAATATCCGTCTACGAGAGACAAAGCTTTGATCTTTAGAACATTTAATGAAAACGTATTGCAAAATTAATCTTCTGAAATAGATGTTGCTTTTTTATACGGGATTCAACTCCCATTCCATACCATATTGATCGAGACTACCTGCGAAATGCCCTGTATTAAATGAGTATGTTTTGTTTTCGAGTTAAGAATTTCGCTTCTTACCAATAAAGACATCACGGAATCAATAAGTATCATCAAATAATTATTGTTTCATAGGAGTTTTAATCTATTTTTTATGCTACAGAGTACAAGTAAATTTGTAAAATGTATAGTTATAGTATTTGAAAAAATCAATCAAATTTTTCATAGGAGTAACAATCAAACGTATTATATTTCATTAATTTAATGAAACATAATCGGTACATTTCCAAAAATAAGCATTTTTTTCAAGCTTTTTCATCTTGGTTTGATATGTCGTTCTGGTTGAAATTTTGTATACAGGGTGAATCTAAACTCTTGGACAAAACTTTAAGAGGTGGTAGGGCACATAATAAGGAATCAGAATCACATAGCAATATGGGGTTGGCACCATCCTCTTCATGTAGCTGTTAATAATCACTTTGGAAAAAGTGCTGAAACAACAGAGCACTTTCCGACCATTGTTCGTCAGAAACTAATGTATTTTTCTCCGAAAACAGAAGTCTAAAATTCATAGTTTAAAAATTCTATTTTATTTCATGGATGAAATATTTGGAGACGAGCCTATTATTTATGAAACTTAGTTAGGAAATTAGACGAACACTTCAATACTTTTCACGTGATTATTACCGGGTAAAGAAAACTGCGTTTTTGACCCCACATTGCTATGTGATTCTGATTCCTTATTATGTGCTCTATCACCCCTTAAAGTTTTGCCAAGAGTTTAGATTCACCCTGTATATGCGATGCGAAATTTATCCCGCGTCTTATCGTCCGATCAAACAGAGACTTAGAATACACATGTAACTTCAATGCCACTGAGACGTGATGTTTTTAATTTTTAGATCGTCTTTAAAAAATAATATTTTTTTTCAAAAATCGCAGTTGTTCACACATCCACTTCTCTTGTATCCACCTAACTATTGGTCGGACATTTTTGATTTTCGCATCGCTGGAGAACTCCTTTGATTCTAGTAAAGATAAAATCACTTTACATTCTCTAGCAGAAATTTTTAGTTTTTAGAGATTTTCCGAAGAAATGATCCGTTTCTCACAATTATTTCTTTAACCCATTTAAGCCTAGCGTCCCTTTTTTGGGACGGCATTTTCGCTATTAGTCGAAAACGTTATTTATTTTTCCTAGCCTTTATTCATGAGTATTGAGCCTCAACTCTAAAATATTTTAACATGGCCAAGTAGGATGTTGATATTTCGATTTTTATGCATAATAATTTTTTTAAAAAATCATCCCTTGTTCAAGAAGTTGACATAAGAAATTTATCTATTATTTCTGTTATCAGTAAAAATCGAAGAAAGTCGCAAAAATATCCAGGCACAAATGGGTTAAAATTCTTTACATTATGACAGCATTTTCTAAATAGTTGCTTTCTTAAATACCAAATTTTTGTATAATTTTTTTTAATTTTTGACAATGTTTTAATCGAAAAGAGTAGAAGCAGCTGCCAGTGAAATCATTTCCCCCTAGTTTGAATATGAAATCATGAAGCCGCGCCTATAATCGTCACGAAGAAGAATCCCGTTATGAGTGGAAATGTTTGTTTATGGTTGAGGCAAAGCTGTATGAGGGCTATGTGCGTAACGGGGAATGCCTTGGGCTTTGAAATTTTAAGGGACTCTACCAAGTGTTCATGTGATATCTGGAAATAATCACCCCAGACTCCAGACATTTAAAAAGAGAAAGGCACCAGAGGTCAGAACTCTGGACCAGCATACTTTAGCCATCTCGCACTGTTGAATGTCTTATCCATACGGACACTGGACGGATTGCAGATTTCTTTCGTTGTACGTAGCGATTGTCTGATAGTTTGTTCAGTTGTCTGATACAGGGGACAGGGGGGGGAGCTACCGCCGAAGGCGGTTTACGCCAACCAATACCCCCCCGGGGAAAACCTGGATGGCCACCCCGGACCAAGGGCATACCCCCGGCGCCGAGCCCACGAACTTTATTTGAATCCAAAAATTTACATTAAGTTACAGAACTCCCACTGAGGAATAAGACTTCAAAAGAACAAAGAAAAACACGAAGGACACAGGAAATAAACACTAAAAACACTAAAATACATACAAATGAAATACAATAATAAAAGTACAAAGAACAAGAATAAAGAATCACCAAAGTCGCGAATCTAAAGAAAAACCAGTTCTAGAGTTAAAACACTTCCGGAGACAATACTTCGCGCCGAGACGATTTAGAGGTGCACGATAAATAAGAAGATATATTGCTGGACCAAAAAGGTAATATTATAACAAATATTCAACAAACAATGGGTTAAAAGGTGACAATAGCGGACCGGCCAACCATGACCAACTCACCAGATTAATTCCTTTCCCCCCCCTTAAAAAACAGTAAAAACTGTACCCACTCTAGACACAGAGCCAGGTATACCGAACCACCAACTAAAAATCACCAGTTTTAAAACCGAAAAAGAAAAACCAAGCCAGGTTCATTAGTCAGTAGCACGTCCGCTTTACAAAGTTGTGACAAAAGATTTGTGATTAAAGCCACAGTTAGTTCAAATATTAAATTAAAAACTATATTTACAGTTTAAAAAGATAACATCAATATAAATATGACCGTTGGCCCGACAAGAAGTTAAAATAAGTCAATCTTGGTAAATTTAAAAGTTAAAACACAGAAGAGTCTAAAATAGTTTAGCCAGAGAAATTTGATTAGTGACAACCTTTTACTTAAAATTCAATTGTTCATAAAACTTATATTTTATAAAAATACAATAGCCTTAATTAAGAACATTATTATTTAAAAAAAAACCCATTTAAAAGCAGTAGTTATAGTGAAACACCGATATAGATATCACAACAGGCCCACCGCCCGACAGTAGCAGGAGGATATTGGTTCCAGATAGATTTAGTGATAAGAGCCCGCAGTGGCTCAGAAAAACTGACTCAGTTATATTATCTATATTTTTAAAATTCAACTTTTCATAAAATTCATAAAAAAAATTTATAAAAATACATAAGCTTTGATTAAAACATACCATTTCATATTTAAAAGATGACTGTAGTTAAAATCATTTGTAAAATTTAAACGGGGGGGGGGTATAAATGGGACAATAGATATTTTTCTGTGATTCAAAACCTCAAAAATTGGGAAAAAATTCCATAAAATAGTTAACCTGTATGGCAACACTATGGAAACTAGTCACTGTCACATTTCACTTTGTAGTAAAGTTACAGCCACTTTTGTTCCTACTATCCCTGTTAGGAACAATCAAGTAAGTTTTACTTTTTGGATATGAGCAGTAAAGTAGCATCCAATAATCAATAATCAATGTTTTAATTTAAGCTTAAACTTTCTTAATTGCATGCATGCAATGATCTTTATTCTATTAATTAATATTTCGCAACTTTTGGGTTTGCATTTAAAAAGACTTTGTGTGGTGTACAGAGCCGTAATATGTGTAAACCACCGACTTTGTCTTCGAGAATCGACAGGCAGGCGAAACCGCGCCAGACTCTGAAAGGAAAGTAACCTACCCACTTTTAATGATTAACTGCAAAAGCGTCCTTTAGCGACGGATCATGACGAAAGCTAATGATTTATCTTCATCTGATGAAACTTTTTCAAATTTCTGGTTGGTGCTATAAATATTAGAAAATAGCTTAAGTTAAAGATAATTAAAGTACCTTCCTGATATAATATATTTCATTATGATCTATTTCCTTATCATATTATATATAGTATATATATAATTAGTAATGGATAAAAATCCCCATTTCTCTTAAAATTAAATTTCCTATTTCAAAATATTAAATGTTGTTGTGCCTGAATACAGCACCAGAAATTTGAAACAGTTTGACTTCCTGAAAGTAACATTTAAAGCCACTCGCTGGCAGTACGAACCTAATGATTACAACGGACAGCGCCATCATACAGGCAAATTTCATTAGCTCTTTTAAAGTGTGTGATGGTTGTCCTAAATGCAAGTCTGCAGTGTAAACCTATGGCTTGTGCAGGTACATAAAGAAGATTGGCGGAATTATCATTTCCTGTAGACTTTCCATCATATTCGATGATAAAATGAACTTTTACAAACATTTCGTTGTTCAGTGTTTAATTTGATGTTATTTTACTGTTTTCAATTTATCAAATATTCTCGAGAAAATAATTTTGCAACATTTAAATGTGTTCCATCATTATAACTATTTTTAAGGCTTAGTCATTTAAAAAATTCTTTCATATCATCTGTGTTGACTATCTCAACCTGTATTTAATTGTAGAATTGTAATGCGTTAGATCTGATTTCGTATGTCTTACTCATTGTGACACTGTACCCCAATCCCTGTCCCATTGTGGACCGCAAAGAGTCACGATGTGAGAACTTCAGTATGTTTTGAAAATTAACTTTTAAAACAATAAGGATAAATTCTCAAAAAAATTCCAACGAAAGCTAAGAGTTGTCAAAATATTGTTCTGCATTTAATTTTTAGTTTTAATTAAAAAGGGAAAAGTTATTAAGAAACAAGTAAAGCTATCCCACTGTGCCCCCCCCCCCTCTCCCGTGCCTTTGAGAAAGGAATCTGTAATGGGAAATGATCAGTGTTTCCGCATGGTATTCATAAGTGCGCAGTGGCGATTCATCATTAGGGCTAGAGGTAGGGGCGTAGCCAGATGGGGGCTGAGAGGGCTGCAGCTCCCTGAAATGGGACCCTTTACATAGCTTACAATTTGATATTTAGTTTACAATTGAACTTACAATTTGACCTACTCCGGTTTCGGCTTCCACTCCCGGGGGCCGGGGCTCGAACTCTGACTGGGCGTGGTTGTCATGTCCGTCATTTCTTAGGGGGTGACAGAGACCAACAATTCTGGCCTAATGTGGCGAAAGCCATCAGGGCAGAGGCCGGTCATTAGAAAAAAAAAAAATCCTTACAATTTGATACCCAGCTCCCCCCCCCTCCGAAATAAAATCCTCTCTACGCTACTATCTAGAGCACCACGGGCCGGATGTGGCCCGCCACGGCTTTTGATACGGCCCGCGGAACATTTGAAAACTCCGTATAAACCATTCAATATCCCATATAAAGCCCAATTATACGGCCCGCCACTTCGCTAAAATCCGGAAGTTTGGCCCGCGACTTCGTTAACATCCTAAAGTTTGGCACACAGCTTTTCAAAGGTTGCCCATACCTGATCTAGAGGGTTCTTTGCAGTGCAGTCAGAACCTTTTCTTGGTTTACGAAATGCGATGTGTAAATGTATTTTACATATAATTATCGATTTTAAAATTGAGATAATTTAAAAATTATGTACGATCAGCTATAAAGAACATAACTGCTAATGAAAAATTAGGTTTATGATTCGTAATAGAGCAATTTTTTTTATACCACAATTATGTTTTTAATATTAAAATAATTAGGTAAGAAGAAGCAAATGTTGTACTGCAATTTAGATAATCATTTGCCTTTTGAAAAATTTTAAATAATTACACTGCATGCGCGGAGGATAGGTACATTTTATATATATATATACTTTCCCGAATTGAACTGATGCTATTTTTTCGGTTCCCAGCACTTAAACAGATCACAAGGCGCCACTTCAAGTGGGGATTGATTTTACCCAAGTATGGCATATTTTGCTGCATATATACACAATATAAACACAGATGCTTTCTATTGCCTTCCTTGTGTCTTAGACATGAGGAGGAAGAACCAGAAAAAAAATAAAAAAAACAGAAACCTAACGCAAACAACGCAGGCTCGACAAAAAGGGGTATTTTACAAAGGTTCGACAGAATTCCCGAGGAAGAAAAAGGCATTCCAGATGAAAAGGTAAAAAAGACGCAATGAAAAGCTCAAAATTTTCAGACTAAAAGTAAATAAATAAATGTAAGGTAAAAAATGTATTTTAATATGGGCGGTACAAATTACAAAATACTGGGCGGCCATAATTAAAGTAAAGATGCCTAGAGCCCGATTGTGAGAAAACTGTTAGGCCAAACTGAGCCATATTTGCAGGAAATATTAATTACACCATGGGGTTTTGATTAAAAAAAGAAAAAAATAATTCGGGTTCTTGCCACCAGGGGTCAAAGTAGGTCCATTTTTGTAGTAAAATAGGAACAGGAAGTACAGAAAGTTAACCCTTTATTGACATTACATTTTACATCCACATTTGCATTTTGCATTTTAGCAAACACTTAAACTATGGCTCTTATGCTCAGTAATGTGTTGTAGTGAGCATGCAGATTTTAACGGAGAAAAGACGTGGTCATGCAAAGTTCGGTATACCAAGGGAGTTTGGATAATTTAGCCACTTTGAAGACCGATGACACTGCACATGAAGCCCATCAATGGAGATCAATTTTGCGGTAGAGAATGCAGTTTTTGGAACGTATGCGAGGAAAACATATTGAACCCCACTTATCAATGATGTGAATATACTAGTAAATGTTAACCTTATGTTATTTCTATGCCTATTTTACTCCAAAAATGGACGTTACAGCTCCATTTTGGCGTCTGGTGGCGAAAATCTGAACTGTTTATTTTTCTTTTTAATCGAAACCCCATGGTCTAAATAATATCTATTGCAAATTTGGTTCAGTTTGGCCTGCCAGTTTTCCCACAATCGGGCTCTAAACACCTCTACTTTAATTATGGCCACCCTGTACATTAAATATTACTTACTTTGTACTCAAGTTAGTAGTTAAGTGAATCAAGCTTTTATAAATTATATATTCTTTTACATTTAAAAACTTAACACTCAAGTTTAATGTTTTTTAGTACATCTGCCTATTAGCGATGAGCAAAGATGGCTTTGCATGCTGCAATAAGTATTAGAGCTTGAAGATTTTCTCAAAACTTATTTCATACCTTTGAGTCCATCTTCGAATAAAAATTATCCCTATTTTTTGACTTATATTTATTTTATATGTATTTGTCGCAATAGTTATTTTAATGTGAAGTTAAAAACTGATCTTTATATTCTCTAACAAACGCATCTATGCTTTGCAAAATATTTAAGTTATTTATATCCCAAATAGAATTAATAAATTACATAAAGTTACATTTTTCATAACGGAATGTACAAGTTTAAAGGCGAATGATATATTTAGATCACACATTTTTATTTTGAAGTTGCACACCTAAACAGTAATACTAAATTTGTGTTAACAAAATTCTGTGAGATTTGCATGGAATATTATGTTTATTTACCTTATGTGCATTAAGATACTGCTGTAATTTGATTTGAGAGGTTGGTTGATTGAGACCCTTAGCCAGGGAGCTGTCGTCTCGATTATTCCGAAGTACTGCAGTAATGTTCAGTATTCTTATATCATGAAAACACTGACGGTAAAGAATTTCTTTAGCTTTAGCTTAGCTTATCATGCACTTTCAATTAGTTTTATGAATATAATTGCAGTTTTATTTTTATTAAGTATAGATTTAAATATACTCTGTATTTTGATGGAAGTGAAACGTTTGAGTAAAGCACACACTTTATTTAAACGAAGAAAAACGTTTGTATTTAGTTTTTATCGTGCTAAAAGTTCAAGATACCCTCCTAAATATAATTCGTTATTAAATACATTTAAAAATGCTAAGGTTATTGATACTGTTACTTGATACATTAATTATTTACTTAAAAATAGTATTAAAGGAAATAAAATGTTAAAAGAGGTAGACATGCAGTGAAATGCTTTTAAGGAACCTTTCAAACAATGATATAACTTACGAAAAAGCAATTTAGATAAACGTAACTCTGATAGTTTATTTATGTAAACTGTGCACGTTTTAAATTACACTATCGCCTCCCTTGTGCTTTCGGTGATTAATTGCATCATTAGCAAGATCCCACGTTTAAAATACCTTGAAATAAATTTACCTTAAATTTATCTTTACATACTAAGAGTAGACTTGCATAAACAGTAGCAGCATTTTTAGTTGTATCTGCTCCTAGTAAACACATTTGCACGCTAATTAAAAAAGAGGTTTTAATACATTCTTTGTGCAATATTAACATTAAAATTGATTTATCAGAATATTATAAATGACTTCTAATTGTGTGAAAACTGAGCATACTTTAGTTAAGCTTGTTCTCTTTCAAAATATTTTTCATTTATAAAGCAAAAATAAGTAAATGTATAAAACCAGATGAAAAAAGATTAATATAAGAATAACTATAACGAAAAAACACATTTAATATCTGAAAACCGTACAGAATAATTAATATTTATTAATTTGCTGTTTTTTTAAAGCAATGAATTTTTGTTAAAAAATCGAAATTAAAAGCAGGATATGTTAATTTACATACATAGGCTTCCTTTGATAAAACTTTAATTCGCTTTGAATCCGAAAAATTGATAATGGATCAAATAATCAAATGGAAGTATGGAAAAAATAAATATATTTGATTTGCGAAAATAGGAAATTTTATCATTTCTAACATCTTACACTTAATCTACGTTAAATTTACATAACGAAAGAAAAAAATTCGAGCGTCTGTTGAAATTTTATAGAATACACAAAAAGTTTTACATGTTATAAGATGAATGAAGCTCTTTAACTGCCATTCAGTAGCAATAATCTCAAACGACAAATCTTTCTGAAAAGAATGCTTCTTTATTACTTCAGTCTCATAAAGTTGCAGCCTAATTATTTGCGAAAGAGCTATTAATGCTTCTCTCATGCAAACAATCTTGCCTTTTTAACATTATTTTCTGTCTATTAGAGGACAGTGAGTTGTGTAACGCCCGCGAAAAAATGCCCTGATATCTAGCAAATGAAGCCATAAAAGAGGTTTTCTCTGCTCACGAAAGATATTTTCATTAAAGTCTGGCACATTCATATCTCATAAACGTATCACAAAAGAATTGTGTTACGAAATAAAGTGTTTTAATGGCGATTTCCTCACGTAGAGCATGCACACATTGTACTCTCAAAGGTTTCCTTAATATACAGTTCATTAAATATATTTCATTAAATGTACTTCCTTAAATGTATAATGATGAGCTTATAGACATTGAAAGGAGTGATTTATTTGATTAACGTTTCAATAAATTCACTATATCCATTTATAGTACTTTTCAGAACGGTATAATATAAGAGAAGATTAAATAATATCTTTCAGTCTGCGATTCTGAAATAAGTACGTCTACATAGGCTGGCTTAAAACTTTTCATTTTTCTTTATTGCACAACAGTTTATTATAAATACAGCTCATCTAGTGTATTTTCTGGCTCATATGTTATTGAAATCGTCCAAAAAAGTCTTACCAATAAATAGCAAATTTAACGTGAGATTGTTCAGAAATAAAGAACATTTTAGCCCGATCAGTGGTCGAGCGCATGGCGCTCTCAACTGGGAGACGGAAAGTGCCTGGTTCAAACCCAGGTCGTGTCCGTCGACCTAGCCGTTCGGAGTTTCCCGTGTTTTTCTCCGAAACTTTGCGTAAATACCCCCTACCTTGCGTAAGGGTTAGGACCCTTTAAAACCCCCAAGGAGGGCACCCCCCCCTCCTCGGCCTAGATCCCAGGAGGAGATATCGGCCGCAATCCCACAAATCAGAGCAAATGAGAGCATTTTAATTCTGATTTTGTATGTCATTTTTATGCTCCTTCACCCTTAATTTAAAAGTAATTTGGCGTAAAAATACCTAAGCTCGCATCGATTTTTACTTTCCGAACATGTACCATGTAAGGAAAGTATTGTAATCATGAAAAAATTCGACTTCGAGATTTTGGTGTATTGACCCGTTTTGAGGTCTTCTAAATTAATTTATGCTATTTTTACGAGATATGTATTTGTGTGTGTGTGTGTGTGTGTGTGTGTATGTGAGTTAACACGATAGCTCCTAAACGGGGCATTCGATTGAGCTCAGATTGGGTATATATGTTATAAACCACCGTCGCAAGACCGGTGTTGATTTTGGTGTGTATAGGACTTATAGGTTTCCTACAGGGCTACGATAAGATTTCTTTTACAATATGGCCTATGGGGGGGGGGAATTCTTGAAAGCGCGCTAACGTTTAAACGATACATTCGATTGAACTCAAATTGGGTATACAAAGCTGCCAAGTCTCCGGCTTTTTTCGGGATTTTTCCCACCACTAATTTTTACTTACTAATTTATGCTTAAAATAAGTCCAAATATTTAATGCAAAATAAAACTGTCTAAAAATTGTGGTGGGAAATCTCCCGAAAAAAGCCGGAAACTTGGCAGCTCTGGGTATATATGTTATAAACCACCATCATAAGACCGGTATTGATTTAGGTGTGTATAGGACTTACAGTTTTTGTACAAGGCTACGACAAAGATTTCTTTTACATTATGACCTATGGGGCGAAATTCTTGAAAGTACGCTATCGTTTAAACGGTGCATTTGACTGAGCTTCAATTTGGTATATATGTTTGAATTATTCATCGATTAAAATTTATTTAAATGCTTGGTAAAGATCTTACTCGTAAGTGTTCGGAAAGTCGAGTGGAGTCACTCCAGATTTTTATCTTTGATTTGCTGCAATACAATTGTCTGTCTTGTTATTGTGCTATACTAATCAGTTTGAACATTAAAAAAATAAAAGCTTTCTCAAATCTATTTTGCGTCTTACTCAATAAATTTTTTAACGTAAAAAAATAAAATAAAATACAAATTTCAAAAAAATTAACAGTTTTTTGAAGTAGCAGCAGACATGTTTCACGCTTTGAAGTAATACTATATCATAAATTTTAAAACACAGATGACCGTCACAAAATCCCTCAAGGTAGGTTGCGTCAATGCTATCTGTTTTCCGATTGCACTCTCATAAAACTACTAAGCCAATGATTTCGAAATATCCAAGCTATTTCAATCTGCTAACGGATGCATTTCTACGCGATTTATTACTTATTTAAACGCAAAGGATTGATCCACTTACATAAATGAACGCACGAATATTCAATAAATGAGACTATAAAACGGAGATTTCAAAATTTTAATGCAGTTCTCTCGATTAAGTTTCTTACTTCTTATATACACGCCAAAAAACAATTCGAATAGAAAACTGGATGAACGTAGAATACAAAAGTGTAATGACTTGGTCAAATGTGTAAGTATTTCACTCAAACTTACTCGAGAAATTTCAAAGTTGTAGAGACACACACACACACATTTTTAGTACTGAAAAGCTATTCCGTTCAGAACGGTATTTTCTGTTGACATAATTTGCGTTTGCGTCGACACGTTTCCGTTGCATGTTTCAACAGAGTCACGGTGCATTCGATTGAGCTCAAATTTGGTATTTACATTATAGACCACCGTCGTACGACGGTTATTTATTTTATTGATTTTGTTGTATATAGGACTTACTATTTTTTTTTTACAGGGCTACAGAAAATCTATAATATCTATACCAAATTGGGCTTAATTGAGCTCAAATTTGGTATAGATATTACAGACTACCGTCGTACAACAGTTATTGATTTTGGTGAGAATAGGACTTATATTTTTTAGACAGGGCAGCATTGATGATTTATCACCCAGTTTGCCGCCAAAAAAGAAGTCTTCAAAACTGAACCAAGCTTGGTGATATCTTCCAAATTTTGCTAGAAACTGGCAAACGCGACAGTTTATTAAAAAAGAGAAGTATAGTTAGAATATTCCTGGCGAATATTTTAAAACAGTTTTTTTTTAGGCGATTTCAATGTAGATTTCAGTTCCAAAGAAGTGTTTTCTGGAGCAAGTAAGACAAATACGGCCCACTCATGGATTATAATGCACATTCCAAACATTATTTCTAATGGTGAAGTATAGTTAGGATATTGTTGGGGAAGATTGTAAAACAGTTTTAGGAGAGATTTTAAGATAAATTTCGATTCTAAACAAGGGTTTTATGGAGCAAGGAAGAAAAATACGGTACACTCATTAATAATCATACAATTTTCAACTGAATGGAATAGAAGAAAAATAAGGACGACACATGGATTACGATACACTTTTAATACATAGGACTTTAGTGCGCATCCACAGATGTGCATCCATATAATTTTTAAATACGATATATATATATATATATGTATATATATATATTTCTTTTTTTAAAAGAAGTTAAATTTGATTATGTTATATGTGAACAAAAAAAAAAAAAAAAACATTGCAACGGAATAGTGACAACTGAACTCAAAAAGCTGGTCGTGAAAGCTGGTTGGAAAACTGGAAATAAAAAACCCCGAAGTTTGGACAGACATTACTTTTTAAGAATTTATTTGTAAAATCGTACGTGAAATTCATTTAAGAATTACTTGACATACCGTTGAATTTTACTATTTCTCCTTCACTGTTGCTCAGTAAGCATTAGCATTATTGGTGGACACTTGAATAAATAGTTACTTGTGGTTGTTTAAGGAAACATTTGGATTTCAATTTCAATTTATATTTCTAGATTTTTCTATCACAAAAATATTGCAATTATTATATAATATTATTAAAAAGAATAGCGAATAATGCTTGCTAAGTCACTAGTAAGATTTTCGTAGTATATACTTTTACATAAAAAATTAATGCTTTAAAAGAATAAGTTTTCAATCGAGTAGTCAGTTTCTTAGAATCATTATTAGTTGCATATTCGTCTGTGCAATCTTTTTCCAGATGGTCATTTTTAAACTGCAATGTTTTTTCTCTTAAAAATTCATTAATGCTTTTGATGAATCAGAGTTTTTTTATTTTCTCTTTCAGAACTTTCTAAAGAGATTTTTCGTCTAATCTTCATGTAAATAAAACGTAATTAAAGGCCTTATTGCACTCTGCTTCTATATCAGTTTTGTATTTTATTAATGTCTTAATTAAAAGCTATATTTTTACAAATAGACCCTATAATTAAGATGTAAAATTATCAAAAGTATGAAAAAGAATTCTGCTAAATTAAACTTTCTGAAAAAGAAAAAAATGCATAATTAATCGGTCTTATTAAAAATATATAATGACCCTAGATATTTAATAAGCGGAGCAGAAAATCCGGTTAAGTAAAAAAAAAAAAATTGTTAGCAAAATCGTAGCACTGAGCTGCCAAGTCTCCGGCTTTTTTCGGGATTTTTCCCACCACTAATTTTTACTTACTAATTTATGCTTAAAATAAGTCCAAATATTTAATGCAAAATAAAACTGTCTAAAAATTGTGGTGGGAAATCTACCGGGAAAAAGCCGGAGACTTGGCAGCTCTGGTAGCAGATAAAATGAATGCTTTTGATGAATCAGAGTTTTTTTATTTTCTCTTTCAGAACTTTCTAAAGAGATTTTTCGTCTAATCTTCATGTAAATAAAACGTAATTAAAGGCCTTATTGCACTCTGCTTCTATATCAGTTTTGTATTTTATTAATGTCTTAATTAAAAGCTATATTTTTACAAATAGACCCTATAATTAAGATGTAAAATTATCAAAAGTATGAAAAAGAATTCTGCTAAATTAAACTTTCTGATAAAGAAAAAAATGCATAATTAATCGGTCTTATTAAAAATATATAATGACCCTAGATATTTAATAAGCGGAGCAGAAAATCCGGTTAAGTAAAAAAAATCGTTAGCAAAATCGTAGCACAGAGCTGCCAAGTCTCCGGCTTTTTTCGGGATTTTTCCCGCCACTAATTTTTACTTACTAATTTATGCTTAAAATAAGTCCAAATATTTAATGCAAAATAAGACTGTCTAAAAATTGTGGTGGGAAATCTCCCGGAAAAATACGGAGACTTGGCAGCTCTGGTAGCAGATAAAATAAATCTTTAAAGAAAGTTATTTCTGTAGTTAAATGGATTATCACAAGATTACGATGAAGAAATTGAGTGTCGATTTTTAAACAAATGCTCCAACATGAAATATTTAGACTCTTTTTTTGGCATATTTTAAAAGAGATATTTTATAGCATTTTCATCAAGCGGAGTAAAAATGCCGTGTTTATGAAGGAAAAAAAATAATTTAATTAATACAGTGAGATAATTTGACATTAAAATAAAGGTTTAAATCTATCAAAAACGGGTTTTCAGGTTATAATGCTATCAAATATTGCAGAAATTTATTAAAATAACAGTACATAGTCAAAGCAATTTATGCGGTGATTTAGAAATATTCGCATCAATAGCTAGTTGAACAGAAACTTTTAATGATTCTGTCCAAATAACTATTTCTATAGATCGGTTTTAAATGGTTTCCCTGAATGTACTTAGTATATGTCATGAAGTATTGATATCAACTGCTTCTTCTGATGTTCATAACTTACGGTCCATGGTATTTTCAGGGTAATTTGAATGATATAATAAATACGATATTATGAATAAGATGTTTATTTGAGATGCACAGTGTTTGACGCATCAAATAGGGCTTCACTTTTCTGTTTTGCATTACGCATGCAAATTTCTTCAATTTAGAGGAACCCCTCACCAGAACTGGGAACCTTTGGTGAAAACCTTCTGCAAAGAGTGTCATAAGTATCCATACAAATGCTGCAAGCAGCTCCTATTGTAAACTGAAATCCTTTTCCTGAAAATGAAACGAAATTTCTCACCGCGCTCACCATTTTTTAAATAGACATGCGATGACTCATCTCATGGCAAACCTATACGTTAAAAACACTCTTTTTTTCATTTTTGAAAGCGATTTCTAATAGCCATTTAACCATTTAAGGGCATTTGAAACATTCGTAAAATTTTACTGCAAATACTTTCAACGCAAAATGTTACATAAGGTAAATTCTCTGCGAAATTTCTGGATGATCAGATTATTTTTTTAATGGCACGATTTCCTTTTTTGCGAATTAATATACTTGGGTGTAATGAATATATTTGCTTATGGATTTAGATAGATCTAATGAGAAGCACATCATCGAGCAATTAGTCAGCACTAAAGAAGATCGCGCAAAACAACGTAATTTTCTTACATTGTGAGGCATTTAAAAAGTCAAGAATCTTCTGGTATCAACTTATCCACTTTTCAGAAGAAAAATGACTATTCTTATCTGAAATTTCAAAAAGCTCATGAAATTCTTAAAAGTCCGTTGTTTTTCTGTCTTTTTCGGAATTCTTACAAAAGTAGTGAGTTGCATTCAGGGAGGAAGTTTTCAAATGCCATAGAAGAAATATGAGCGGGAAAATGCTGGAATTCTAATAACGCATTACGAACAGAAGCTGAACACTCTTAATGTTCTTCACAAACCGGATCATTAAACTGAAAATGATGATCTAGCACTTTTTCCATAAAGTAAAAAAGAATCAGCCTCCATCATCATGGTTGATAAATGATGTTACATGGAAGTCAGTATTCTCTGTTTATTTATACTTTTCCGTCGAATTTTCACAGTTGTGTAGTTTAATAGTTTTGATCAGTTTTTTTCTTTAGCAGAACTTTCATAATAAATAGCTAGAATATTATAACATTTTAAAATACTGATAGCTGTAATATTATTTAGAATTTCTGGATATTTCTTATTTGCCATAAACAATCAGAATTATTTGTATATTCATTAATTATATTATTCACTATTGAAATACTAAGAGTAAATAAATTAACTCAAATATTTGATTTAAGGCTCTGAATTATATTTTTAAAAATTATTTACTTATTTCGAATCTCGAATTTCATGAGATGTGATCTAACTAGAAGATAAAGTCCGTTGTGCAGGCAGTTACACCGGGTGCTAAAAAACATTTAACAAAATATGTCTACACTCAATATATTTAATCTTCGTCCACTTAAAATAAATGAAATTTTATGTTAAATTTTCATTACATACCAAAATTGAAACTGGATTTTCTTCTAAAACGTGCGAAAACTTTTCGCATTCGAAAGATTTCGTTTCGCTGGAACATCCCTCTTATATCAATGTTTCATACAGACAAAATCCTTGCGAAAAAAGAATTGCGTAATCTAGAAAAACTATTTTAAACGAATTGGAATTGCAATTTTCCCTTCAAAGCCTGATAAACGGGATTTCAATATGACTTAATTGCCACTTGGGACAGATAATTTTGTCACGCGAATGATTTTGAATGACGCAAATGATTTTGATGAATAACTTTTCTACTCTCGGAAATAAAATGGAGCTGAAAATAGCCAAAAATCGCTTAAAAATTAGGGATGGGTAGATTTTCAGATTTTTAAAGTAGCGCAGATTGCTTTCTATATTTTTATACCTAATTATTAAAATTTTCAAGCGGATAGTACAAACGGTGTAGATGTTATAGCGCTTTTTGTGCTTAACTTTTTGATCTTTTTGGAGTAATGAGGGTAAAAACTTTATCTTGAAGTGGTTACCCGGAATTGTTAGAGAATCTGTGAATCAGTGAGTCAGGGATGAACGTAACGAAATAGTAGGATATTAACTTTTTTTTCGATGTATTTAAATATCGTACACAGAGGATGGCCTATTATTATTAGTAGGGTCATATGGGGTATTATGGGGCAAAAAACTACATCTGATTATTTCCTAAAGTTTGAAAACTAAAATGATTTATTTTGGCATGAAGTAAGCTTAAATAATTTAGAAATTAGTCAAATAACCACTTACCTGAAATTGAATTATTATTAATTTTATTTAAATTATTGATTGGACAATTACGAGTCAAATCCGAGCAAATATGGGTTTGATAAGGGGTAAATCTGGTCTCCCTCCTTTTTACAGTAATGCCAAACAAAAGTAAATGATATTCTAAATTATCGTTATTTAGAATACAGACGGATTTTTTACTTTTCTCATGTGTTGTATTTAACCCTCTCGTCACCGAATTATGAAAAATCAGAGAAGAAAAATCTGTCTAGCATTTAATGCATGTGAAATACTATTATAAATCATGCAAAAATATTTTTTCTAATGTCGATTAATATTAGATTTTTCTAATATTAATTTCTGCATTTTCGAAGCATTTTGTTATGCTAAAACTAATTTAAAAGGATGCACCTATTAGGTAAAGGTTGAGGAATAAGAAAAAAAACTATACTTACCTTAAAAAAAACGGTAAAAAAGTAGCGTAAATATTTTCTTAATTTTTGTCCTGAAACAATGAAGCGAAAACTGAATAAATGATCTAAATGGACTAGTACTGAAATCTAGGCACGATTTATGCATCTAGTTAAGAGCCTCCTATACTTTCTACATGAATTAATGATATTGATATCACTGAAAGAAAAAAAAACTAAATTCAATTGTTTTTTCTCTAAATATTGCTATTTGAAGTACGAGCCTCGTATGAGGTTCAGGGTGACGAGAGGCTTATGAAAAAAAATAATTTAAACAAAAAGTTTATTCTATAAAAAAGAATTGGGGACCAATCAGCTTTGTGGCCCCAATTTTCAAACAAAAATTGGGAACATTTTATAAATTCAGGGCTACTTTTAAAATAGCTTCTATTTATACAAGTAGAGCATTAGTAACATTCTTAAAATCAAGGAAACATGATTGATTTCTTTTTAAATTGGGAAGAAATAACTGTTTTAATTAAAATTTTGTCTCCAATTGTTGCTTTACATTTTGGGGACGCAACTGAAAAAAGTTGTGCAATTGGGGACGTTTGGTCACTTTAATTGTAATACACACATTTTCGCTCTTCATGTACAATATAAATTCCTTGTATCACCTTAATAGAACATTTTTAAGGAGGAATTTTTTTGCAACTTTATTATTGCAGCTACTTCAGTCTTATTTTCATTGTCATTAGGCAGTCCTTTATCACTAAACAGTTCCAGATGAGCTCATTTTCTATTTGGGGGACTTTTATAATGTTACAGTAAAGTATAACAGTTATAGTAAATACTAATGTTTTTTGTTTTTTTTACATGGAAATAAATTAAAGATATACCTAAAATATCAAAAAATATCACTGGCCAAGGATTACCACAGTGACCCAGTAAACTGGAGAATAAATGAACATACTTTAAAATTAATTTTAAAAATAAAAAAAGAAAAAAATATATGTACGTATGAAAAGCTTAGACCATTTGCAAGTAAAAAACAACAACAGAAATATTGTTTTATCAAAAATGTATCACTGACATGAATCTTTAAAAAAATCATGATTTTCAGAGACAATCATTTCTGAAATGTTTTTGTAGTAGTGTAAAAAGAATTTTTTTTCTCTTTTTTGCCTTAGAGATAAATTGTTTTCCACCTAATATAAGAAAATAGAATGTTTAGACAAGACTTGGCATAATTTAGCTTTCTTTAAACATTTTAATGCTATTCAGTGAGTGACCGTTATTTGCCCGGAAACAGAGTGACCCGTAATTCCCCCATATGACCCCATGTTTAAGAGATATAATACTTATTCAAGGATGTTTCAAATTCAAGATAACTACACTTGTATGGGAAAATGAAAGACGCGGTGATTTTCTTATAGCAAAGGAGTGCATAAAATTGACAAAAATCGCACCATAACATGCGCAGTATGTAAGAATGTTGGAAAATTGAAAAAAAAAAAATGCTGGAATAAAAAAGAATCAGAATTCTAAATTTTCCACTTAGTTTTTTTTTTTTTTCACAAATCAGTTTAGTACTTCTTTTAGTACTTCTTCTATTAAATACATAACATTTTCACAGTTAGAATAGTGATTCAAAAAATTGATTTATACTGAAGTTACAAATCCAGGATGATTCGTAACTTTGGAAAAAAAAATTATATAGGGTAAGTAGAGGGAAAGGATCAGAATCGTAAAACAATGTACGGTCGGAAACGTCGCCTCCATGCATCTGTTAGTAATCAGTTTGGAAGATTCATTTGGATCTTCACCATTTATATTAAACATTTAAACAGACATTTTATAATAAAAATCTGAAATTTTGCACATCACATAACTAATATTTTGAAGCATAGTTTCCTAAATTGGAAATTTTTTAACGTGGGTAGTGTATTTTTTTTTTTTTTACTCAAATTTAATTCTCGCGATTTTTATACCATGCACGTATTTTCACTGTGCTACTCGAGAATATTGCGTTTAATTGTGATTAAAAGATGTATAATTGTGATTAAATGTAGTGTAAATAACTTTTTTATAGTAAGTAAGTTAAATAAGCAGTTAATAAATATTTCGAGTATCAGAGACTCTTTTATGATAGTTTTTTTTCGAATATATTACATTCGCAAAAGCACAAATCAAATTTTTATCAAAAGATGAAAAATAAATCCTTACAAAGGTAAATATTTCAAGTAGAAAAAAATTAATATCAATCATTTATTTCGTAACTTATTTTTACGCTTATGTAATAAAATAACTGAACAATAAATTATATTCGGACAAAAGATTCAACTGATCACTACACAAGTATCCTTTATTTTTTTAAAGGAATTTTTATAACAGTATAACCATTCTTTCATGTCAGAAAAATTCATCTGTACTTTTCACATATTCTTCACCTTTGTGATAGCCTTTATGTCAGATTCTTGTACAACAAAAGCTATTGATTTTTATTTCATCTTCTTTATTAGAAGTTGATGAATGCTGTGTGTTACTCACTCGTAAATGTCATGTTAAGCTGATTGGGAAACTAATCAACGTAGAAATATTTTTAAGGGCGGAACGTCTTTTCTTTTGTTGTTGTTTCGTGTTTCTGACAAGAAAATGTATCGAAAGTATAAACAAAGTTGGTCATTAATCTTTCGGAAACAAGAATAAAAAAATTTTGATAGAAACAATTTGAATGACAGTTTTTGAATGAACTATGAAAGATTGTTGTACAATTATTAGTAACCCGCGCTCTGACTCCTACTTATAACTTAAAAGTCATTTTTAAATAGTATGTATTCGAAGAATTTTCAGTATTGCAGTACCTTTGTTTTAATGCACTATATATAATAATGCATCTTAATTCCAATCAATGAAACCTTTAACCCATTTGTGCCTGGATATTTTTGCGACTTTCTTCGATTTTTACTGATAACAGAAATAATAGATAAATTTCTGATGTCAACTTCTTGAACAAGGGATGATTTCTTTTAAAATCATTATGCATAAAAATCGAAATTTCAACATCCTACGTGGTCATGTTAAAATATTTTGTAGAGTTGAGGCTCAATACTCATGAATAAAGCCTAGGAAAAATAAATAACGTTTTCGACTAATAGCGAAAATGCCGTCCCAAAAAAGGGACACTAGGCATAAATGGGTTAAATTTGTAAGCATTGGCCATCTGGTGGAAATTAATTTTATTATCATCTATTGCAAATAGAAAAAAAAAACCTTAAAATTCTCGAGGCATCAAATAAATAGTTCGAAAGTTATATTTAAAAATCTGGAGTGACTCTACTCGACTTTTCGAACACTTCATCTTTACCAAGCTTTTAAACAAATTTGATTTAACTCAATCGGATGCAGTGCTCAATCGTAAAATGCCCTTCAAATAATTTGGGTGTGTACGCCGCAATGTATAAGAACAATTTTTTCTAGCCCTGTAAAATACTGCAATCCCTACACGCAATATATGCATAGCATGTAAGACAGTGACCTATAGTATACAGACCTAATTTGAGCAAAATCGAATGCACTCTATAAACGCTAGCGCATTTTCAAGCATTTGCATCTATAGGCCGTAATATATAAGAATTCTTTTTTGTAGCCCGGTACAAAACTATTAACCCTACACACAATAAAATCCACTCAGGTTACGTGACGATGGCCTATAATATACATATACAATTTAAACGTATTCAAGTACACCTTTTAGACACTCACTTTAAATGATTTGCGTCCATAGGCCATTATGTAAAAGAATTCTTTTTTGAAACCCTGTGATAAAACTGTCAGTTCTAAACACACCAAAATCTATGAAGGTCATGTGACCGTAACCGTTAAAATACAAACCCAATTTGCACTCTATCGAATGCACGGTTAGATACTACCCAGTAAACACACACAGGTTCTCTAAACGTCTATTAACGTTCAGAAGACGTCTTCTGAACGTCAACAGACGTTCAGAGAACCTGTGTGTTTGCTGGGTAGTTTAGACACTAGCGCATTCCCGTCCATAGGCTACATTGAAATGTGATGTTTTGCAGCCCTTATAAAAAAAAAACTATAAGTCCTATACACACCAAAATCGATAACGGTGGTTTATAATATAAAAACCGAATTTAAGCTGAGTCGAATGCACCGTTTAGGATCTATCGTGTACACTCACATACAACGTTCCCGCTGTCAGTGGTCCCAGCGTTACGTCCCAGCGTAAGTGGTTTTCTTGCGCTGGGCAAGAAAACCACTTACAGCACCACCGGGTGGCTAACTTTGAAGTAAGTGTTCTTATTTCGAAAGTGGTACGAAATTCGGGAAAAAAGTCAATTACAAAGTTATCATCAGCATCATCGATTTAGTAAGAGAACACACCTTGCGTATATTAATGTTAAAAATACTAAACGTAAAATGCAATGGATAAAAGCGTATTACTTTTGCTCGCGCCAGCTTGCCACCAGTCATGTTGTACAATGTGCAGCGGGACTTGCAGAACAGAGTCCAGGTGAGTATTTTGCTGACGGAAAATACTTTCAGCATGAAAGATAAATGAACCTAATGTCAAGCAAGTGCAGTCTTGGAAAACTTGACCATAAAAATGTGCGCTTTATGCCTTCCATTCGTAGCACCATTGTGCCCATTATCGTGCACATTGACGTGCGCAAAATTGTTTTCTTACTAAATCGGTGATGCTGAACAACTTTGTAGTTGATTTTTTCCCCGTATCTCTCACCGTTTTTGAGATAAGAACACCATCTCCAAATTTAGTCGCCAGGTGGCGCTGCAAGGTGTTTTCTTGCTCAGCGCCGAGCATATTTACTATACCAAGACCCCACTTTTAGGGCTATAGCTCATGCTGTTCAGAAATAATTGGGTGACAGCAGACTTCAGCGGACTCACTGTATATACCGTAAGAATAGCACAAATAAATGCAAAAGACCTGAAAACGTGCGAATATATCAAAATTTCACTTAATATTTGGATCCCAACCTTTTCAAACATGACCGATTGTTAGCCCTTGCACAGGGGAAACTATTCTGCATTCCGTCACGAAATTAAAACTTTGTAGTATTAATTAATTGCTTTGCCTTTCGCGTAAAGCCGTTTGATTATGGTAGTATGTCTATCGATCTAACTGCCTATCTATCTATTTATTTGTGAATCCATTTATTTATCAATCTATCTATCAATCCATCTATATGTATGCATAGAACAAAAACAGAGTTCTAAGAATAAAATCAGGTAAAGTTGTATATTTTAAACCGGAAGAGAGTCACGATTATCGAATGGCAACAACACAAGTATCAGAATTGTTCAGATAAAATATACGTAAAATCTTTCAAAAAATGCTTACATAAACTGAATTTCAGTAAACCCTGTGAAGTTTCATGACGTCTGTCTTGGAAGTGAACAAATGGCGTCATTGGTTCATATACTCAGTGGCGATAAAACTAGTCCTCTCGTGAAAAGAACTTAGAGTAAAGAACGAATTTAAGAAATCTTTCGAGAAGGAAAATACAATCGCAAAACGAAATCTGAAATAATAACCTACAGTCAGTAATTTTTACTTATTATGTATACACATACACACATGCTTACATATACATACACTATCTGGCCAAAAGTATCCGGACACCCAGTGGTATGGACTTGGAGCGACCTGAGGCAGATATTAATATGATTTTGGTCCCCCTTTTGCATCGATGACAGCCTGCACTCCTCTGGGAAGACTATGCACCAGTTTTTAATATGTGGCAATAAGAAATGACTTCCAGGCGTCCATCGCGGCTGAGGTGAGTGCTTGCAGTGAGGATGGTCGATTTGGCTGGCTACGTAATATGCGCACTAATTCGTCCCAGAGGTGTTCTGTGGGATTAAGATCGGAGATCTGAGAAGGCCAGTCCAGTTTTTGAACTCCCATTTCGTCAAACCACGTCTGTGCAAGCCTCGATGTGTGAATGGAGCAGTTATCCTACTGGAAGAGAAATGGGCCTTCCCCGTATTATTGCCACAGAGTTGGGAGTCCAGCATTGTCCAGAATGTCCACATACATCGCAGAGTTCATGTTTCCAACCACAGGAACTAACCGACCCAGGCTTAACAACAAGAAACGCCCACCACCATTATACCGCCATAACGAAACTTAACAGTCGGCACAATTCAGTCACGCAAAAAACGTTCGCCCGGTATCCGCCAAACTCAGACGCGTCCCTCCAACAGCCAGATTGTGAAGCGAGATTCATCACTCCAAAAAACAGTTTTCTACACGTCCACAATCCAATGATGGTGATCTCTGAACCATTGCAATCGATGCTTCGCATTCTGTGGAGTGATGTTCGGCTTGTGAGCGGCTGCACGACCATGGAATCTCAAGTTGTTTAACTCTCGACGAAGAGTCCTGCTGCTAACACTAACGCCTGATGAACTTTGGAACTCCTGAGAAATTTCCACCAACGAGGACTTGCGATTGTTTTCGACTACCCTTTTCAGAGTTCTGCGGCTCCGTTCACTAAGTTTTTTCGCTCTACTACTCCGTTTTTCTGGAGCTTCACTGCCTCGACATTTCCACTTCACAATTACATCTCTCACAGTGGATTTAGGCTTCTGTAGAATGTCCGCAATCTCAGGAACTCATTTCCTACAAAAGTGGCATCCACTATACTGCCACGATCGAACTCACTAAGCTCCTTTGCTTTACTCATTGCTTCACAAACGCATACATACAACCGGACAAACCACTACCAAAACTTTAATAGCTTTCGATTACGCATCAAATTTGCGTCACCCGCCAAAACCACTTTTTTAGGGGGTGTCCGGATACTTTTGGCCAGATAGTGTATATATAAATGAGGCAATATTTCTTGAATAATGCTTTTCTTGTACAAAATAATTAACTTACAAAACTGTTTTACAAATATATTTACAAATGCATACTTACAAATTAGATGTATTAAGTGTAAATTAAATTATTTTACATCCACTTCTTGAAAAGGCAACATGTAGTTTGCCTTTTCAAGAATTTAAAAGCAATTTAATGTGATGTAAAAATTGAAGTTACAAACTGAGCAATATTAAACCGTGTAAAGCTCTATAACATTCGGCTATTAATCGGAGTTGGGAGAAATTATTGAATAAACGCCAAATTGTCAACGTGAGGTTGATGGATTAATTGTCGCTCGCTCATAAATGTCATTTTCATCTTAAATTAGAAGCTTAGTGAAACTCCATAACGGTTGCGTAATCTCACTCACTTTATTAGCTTACCACAGAGTTTTATAGTGCGTCATAAATGAAATTCAATATGAATTTAATAAAATTGCATTAGAAATGCTTTGTATCTTACAATCAATGTAAGTTTCAAAAATAAACACCACGTAACCTGGAATTCTACGCACAGAGTAATGCATATTGCATAAAAGCGTCTAGCAAATAAGAAAATTAAGTATTGACGAATTTTTCCTAGAATAGTTTTAATGCGACTTAAATTTTTAATTTATTGTTAAAGCTGAGAATACTTGAAATAAACTGTCAATCAAGCATAAAATGGACCCTTTTAAGTTTAACTGGATAATAACAAAGTTCTACTACTATTCTATGTTAGAATAATATAGAATAATAAAGTTTCTGAAGCATAAAACAGATGTTTAAAATATCGATGAATAAAAGTACGAAAATGTTGCTCGAAAATTCAAATGTAGATCAGAGCATACTTTCATTGATTTCTGGCATTATTTTTACATAGGAATGAGTCTAAATAGGGAATTCCACAGATATGTTTAAATTTTTAAGACCGTACATTACAAGATCTGAAGACATGTAATGTACGAGGTGCATTCAAGTTATAACATCACCGATTTTTTTTTTTTTGAGATTCTGAGCAAATAAAAGCATGCGGTCTGTTTTAAATGAACTGATAGTGAATGTCTGAAAATATTGCAACATTGTACGATACTCAGAAGTCTATCAGCAGAGATGAAAGTGAGGAATGTTTTTAATACTTAAAATGGCGAAGTTTTGTGTACAAGAACAGCATCTAATCATACGCTTTCTAAATTTGGGTGGTGTGAAATTCATCGTCAGCTGAGTGAGACACGTAGTGATGCTGTTATGGCTGTGTCTGTGACGGCCCGAGATCACCGCAACACCTCTTCAAACGAGGGCCGGACAATTAGTCACCTTTTGCGCTGCGGATAACGCATGAAGCTACCACTCGGAAATGGTGGGATCAAAACAAGCTTCCGCCACACTATCCTTTGATGTCTAATGTACGCTTGTAAGTGTAGGAAGATGAAAGAAAGCGGAACGTCGGGTGACAAGGGATTCTTGACCTCGGGATTCTTGAACAATTTCTTGGTTGGGAAGAACAAACCAAGGGATTCTTGACCACGCGCCAGCGTCTCTGACGACATGATCAAACGAGTGAAAAATTGGAAAAGTGTCCTAAACTTGAATGCAACAAATGCTGCCGGAGGACCACCAGGGCGACCAGAAATTACACATACAGGGTGATTCAGAACTCTTGTAAAAAATCATGTAAGGGGCGGTAATGAGAACGAAAATATTCAGGATCGCACAGCAATATAGGATCGCAGTTGTCCTCTTCATATACCTGTTAATAATCAATCCTGTAATCAATCTATAATTCTTACTTTTAATAATCAATCCTGTTAAAAATCAGTTTTAGTGAAGCGCTTTCTGTGAAAGATCCATTAGTTTTTCACGTGCCATAGTAAGATGTTCATGATTATTTCAAAGTGAAATGCATGAAGACCACGTTTCCGACCCTACCTTGCTGTGTGACTCTGAATCGTCTTAGTTCCCTCTACCACCACTTACATCTTTTTTTTTACGAGAGTTTTGAATTACCTTGCATGTAACATTAGAATAAACTAACTTTATAAAATAAATTTTTATGTACTATGTATTACGGATAAATTACTCGAGGGCGATCTTCCTAAGAAGGGGGAACCCTACTAGCAATTTTGCTCGGGCTACCACCGGCCACGCAGCCAGCCGATGACGGCCCGAGCAAAATTGCTAGAAGGGAAGACTTCGGTGGAAGATTTTTTAAGTTGTACTAATGCATATTCACGTTACATCTAGGGAAAATCGCCCAAGACTCCTGACCGTTAGGTTGACAACCGCGCGGTACGCATAGAAACCTGGAATTACATTTCAACTATCTACCATGTTCACTCAGTGACTTATTCGCTCAACGTGTAGTAGATGAAGCCCGTAAATTCTAAGCCGCCGTTTAGAGGTATAGCCAGTCCTTTGATTGCCAGTGTTTAGTGTCTTATTCACTCGGCAATTGGTGGACGAAAAATTTTTAAAAATGGACTCTATATTCGGCCATCGTTCATCGTACAGCAAGGTTATATATACCATTTGTTTATAAATAACATTTACCTTAATCTGATGTTCTAAATTTGCCTAAAGGGCTATTTCCATGTTTAATTCTGCAACAACTTTGTTTTTAAATAGCAACACCTTAGTTTTACTTTATCAGACGAAAGAAAACTTCAAATTAAACTAAGTATAATTTTTTTTTGCAATATTTCTTCGATAATTTCCGGAGATAATGCGAGCTTTTATTTCGGAATTTCAAGGGGTTATCTCCAAATTGACAGCAGTATTTGAAAATTTCGCTTATTAACAAGTTCTTTCCCACGGATACAAATACATATTATTTACGAGGAAAAGAATTTTTCGAGTCTCAAAATTTTTTATATTCTGAATGTAAAAAATAGGGCCATTTATATGGAGAATTTTAATTTTCAAATTGCTTAAGACAACACATCATAGAGTATTATAAAATAAACAAGCTTCCTTTTACTTATAACATTTGAGAAAAGTTTAAGTTTTTGAGAAATTTAATGCCTAAAATAAAGATTTTAATTATTTGCATTAGTTGTTAATTACATCACGAACAAAAGATATCAGTTTAAATTTAAATAACGTAACACAGTACGTTACTTATGGTTTTTTACAATAAATAACTTTATTTATGGTTTATCCTTCACTCTAATCCATTGGCTTTTAGGGCTCCCATATTATAATATTTGTGTTAAAATTGATAAGATAATATTCAAAAAAGAAATATTGCTGTTATACTTTGCTAATAAACCGTTGAATATTTTCGTTTTATTAATGGAGTGATTTTTAATCCTATTATATAGCTTACATGAATTATGGAAAAAAAAATTACTTTTATATAATAAGACAGTGGTATTTCTCTAAAGAGGCTTATATATCTTGTAAAACTCTTTCACATGTACAGGGTGACTGCTATTTCATGGTAAAAACTTTGAGGGCTGGTACAGGACATTGTAACAATCACATTTTGTATAGGAATGTATGGTCAAAAGTGAAGCGTAAAAGCACATACATGGGAAAGAACGAATTATGGTCAAAAGTGAAGCGTCTAAGAAAAAACACAGGAAAGAACAAATCATGGGGAAAGTGTTTTATTGTCATAACCTCGTTTACTAGTGGAAAATAATATACAGTATGTGTTCAAACGTGTGCCCATCAGCATTGATACATGCTTGACAGAGTCGGTATGCAGCGATCGACGAACACTTTCAAAGATACCAGGAATTTCACGCACACGTGCAGCAGCGACGGATAGTCGAGCAACGAGATCTTCATCGGAGTCTACCCCTACTAGCAATTTTGCTCGGGCTACCTCCGGCCACGCAGCCAGCCGATGACGGCCCGAGCAAAATTGCTAGTAGGGACTGGAGTGGCATAAATATCATTCTTCAAACGTCTCCATAAAAAGAAATCGAGGGGCATCCAATCGGGAGACCGTGGTGGCCAATAGCTAATTTTTCTACTCCAGCAATAAACACATACAGTCAAATTCATGTATAGCGCCCCATCATCTTTGTTTAAAGGTATCCCTGAGACGTTTTAAGATGAAAGGCTTAAATGTTGACCATAAGCTCTTTAGTGTATGTGGTACATTATACTAATTAGGATTTTTTTGTACGGGGGTCATATACATATTAAAAAGGTGTCACGTTTTGAAAATGAATGAGAGGAATTTTTTGTTAACGTAGTCTTTTCTTCTACCTCGTTTTGAACACTTTTTCAATTTGCATCGACTACTCTATAATCAAATCTATATCTGGTAACGAAATAAATCGTATTAACAACTTTTTGAGAAAACCCTTATATATATGCATTTAAAAAAATTATCATCTTATAAATTGATGTATGACCTTTTAACACATAAAAATCAGATACTTTAATTAATACAATACCAATTACTGAGCGTTAAAAATTGAAATTTTGCACAGCCATGTAAAAATAATTTTGGCACCTTTTTCTGTCAAAAGTAAGTTCGCTATTCAAAATGTTCCAGGTTTATAATGTAATAATTGATAATTCATATTAATATTTTATTAAAAAATAATTATTATTGTAAGTTATGTTTGGCCCGTTCTCAGTTAGGCGAAGAAAGGCGAGCTCATATTGTAGATTTGTTATTTTTTATATTACAAATTAGCAATCTGGTTTGCGTTATTTTAAATGCAAAAGCCGATTCATTGTAAGATTAAAAATATCATTGCTGTAAACAAACCGTTTTTCTTGAAAACTGCGTCTGAATAATTTAGCGGCAAGCAAACATCTGACTGGCAACCACAACAACTAACGGCCCTGTTTCCGCCTCTCAAACGGATGTTCATATTCCTATCTAATCGGTAGTCAAACAGTAACTCATTAATTTTTAGTTTAAATGTACTGAAAATTCGTATACGAGGTTAAAGTGTGCTAACTTTTGCAAATTTGAAGTGAAATCTAGGGTTTCATTGGGAAATAAAATAAAGCTGGTATGTATATTTAAATTTGAAGTTGGCCCCTTTCGCAAATTTTATGTATGGCAAATTAAAGTGTATGTTATGCGCAAATGATGGGCATATGTAACTTTGATGCACGACAAACGACCAATTGGGCCTTTTTTTCGGCAGCTCTGCATGTTATGGATGAATATATAAGAACAGCGATGTCTGATAAACTAGTTACAGGGAAAAAAAAATTATTAGACGATATGCGACTAATCTTAAAACCACCTTTAAGATAAGAATGGGAACTTGGAAAATTTCTATCTCATCAATATATTTTATTCCTTGAAAACTGCTATCACACGATTTGAATTATTAAAACCTCAATATTGCTAGGGTTAATGAATTTTCTGACGATCCATTAGACATTTTAGTTCTTGAATGGCATACATTTTTATCTATGAAGTGTTAAATATTCAAGAAAATCACTAGATATTCTCTTGATAGGAATTATTTATTGCCTTATTATATTCCAGGCCTCATTTTTTATTTTATAAAATCGGAGTTTTTTATATATTTTTGTAGAAGAAAAATGTCTTTAAACATTGACACACATGTAAGTACATGAGGGTGTTTCGAAAAACAAAAAAATTGCTATATTCCATGCAGGCGGGAGGTTTCTAGGCGTCATTTGACGAGAAAAGAATAGTATACATTTTAAAAATGAAAATGAGATAATATTTAGGGGCTGCTCTTCTCCAGTACAGTATTGAGAAATACATGTTTTCATCGCTTTTTTCATCTTTGTCGCATTGGTTAATTTAACCAATGCGACACGCATCCGAAATTTTTTTATTTTGGTTATGAACCATTAAGTGACATCTCGGTTCACTTGCAACCAAGATCTTACGCTGCTGTACGATTTGGTTTCCTCTCATTGCTCTTTAGAAGCCAAAATTGGACTAGTTTCAATCCACAAACTAAGTCGACACTTTTGTTTAGGAGAGTGCCTTGTAGGACTTATTTTTCTCAATTAAAAAAATTTCCACGAACGTTAGAATGACTTTAGATCTAGAAAGTTCTCCAGGAAAGATAGTCAATCTGAGGAAGATTTAAGTGCATCAGAAGTATAGTGATGCACATTCTCTAACTGATCCTTTAACCCTTTAAGGATTAAAAAACCCTCTAAATATTAGTCGATATAGGTACACAAGAACGCAGATTAAAAAAAAAATTAAGAGAGCGTAATCATAAGAGGAAAAATAAAATAGTGCTATAGGTTAACATTTACCTTTATTGGACTTTCTGCTTAGGTCAAATAGGCTTAAAAAGTAACTAAGCTCTTATACGCTAATTTAGCTTTCCGATGTCAAATCATGATTTTCCCCAGGTGTACGGAAAATGTACAAATGCCAATTTTCGAAAAAAAAAATTCACCGGACTTCAAGATTTCCCAAGTTATAGCCGAAAGTTGCAAGTTTCCCTGACTTTTTGTGTTACAACTTTTTTTTACTATTTCATGTTTTTCAGTTTTTCGGTTGCCCTGTATATGTCAAAACAAACCTGCCAGCATTCCGAACTAATAGTATGATTATTATCCACACCCGCACCTCTATTAAAACACGCAACCTCTTTTTTTCAACAATTTAATTGTCAACAGTAATACTGCCCTATATTAAAAATTCACCCTTTTTTCTTTCTTTTCCTTTTTGTTTGCACTGTAATTTACATACTAAATTTGCTTAAAATTTATTCAGCCATTTTAGCTGTAAAACCCTATTTATAGGGGAAGTTTAATTGTATTCACCCTGTATATTGCCTGTTCTCTCAGAATAATTTATTATCGCTCAATTTAAAATATGCAAATAAGAATGGTTCTCGTCCTTTTTGGAGCAATATAGAAAAGAATGAAAAAAATGTTTTTCTTAACAAGAATTCACACTTCGCTTTAATTTAATTAGAATCTCTAAAATATGTAGGGAATTTCTCCATTTACAGCATTTACGAAACACAAAAAGAATAAATTGTCTTACCAGAGGACGAGATGTTCGACTGACGAATCAGCAAATTAAGAATTTTCATCTTGAGCGAAGTTCGTTGATTTTTCGCAAATGACATCCTGAATGAGAATTCCTGGACCCGTTGCTCTAAGCATTGCAGTTAATTAAATCAGTAATTACTAGAACACAGTTTAATCAATTTACTCCCCAAGGGAAGTGAGTGAACTTTGACAGTTTTGAAGCCGAACAAGTATATTTCTTCATATACTATTGGATTGGCATGAAGTAATCCATATTCCTTGAAAATGTTTAAATCCTATTATTGAATTATTCTGTTTAATAATACTAGTATTGTTACGATATTTTACAAATAAGGTTTTATAATAGTAATTATCAATGTTGTTATTAAGAACATATTATTTATCCAAATTGTGTTTTAAATGTACTGCATCATGAAACATCTGACGAATTATTTAAGTGTGAAAATTTTAAACTGAACTTTGTAAATTATAATAATACTTAGAATAAATACGGTCTTATCATTTAAAGTATTAATTGTATTACGTGAGTATTTTAAATAAATTTTCAGTATCGCCTTTTTTAGAAAACTTATTACTATTTCAGTTTTAAAATACCTGTTTTGATTGTTTTTAGTACACTGTTTTACTGAGAAAATTGTAAATTAAAGTTTACACAGTGCTTTCACTTTTATGAGCAAACAAAGTAGGAACTGTTACCAGTAACGGTGACAGATATGGTGTGCAAAAAACTGTTATATACCATACTGGCTTTCCTGTTTAAAACGCAACACTAGCGTACTAATCAAATTCTGTTGTACTTAGAATAGAGTTATCTGGTTGTGGTTGTATTTTATTACCAACTTCTCGAAGCACCCGTTGATGACTAGTTAATGCCATAGCAGCCAACTGCTCCGGAATATAATTAAACACTTTTTAAAAACAGGATGGGCAGTTAGCAGCTATGCTTTTCAGTTGGAAGCTATGAGTCAAAGCAGATTTTAAGAAAGCATGATTTTTTTATTTGCATTGTAAGGAGTTTAAAGATTGGAATCAGCATAATGGCAAAAGTATATATCGCAAAGCAATAGCTTCTGAATGTTAAAAATGTTACGACTTAAAAAGTCACAAATACCTGAGTCAGATTATCAGTAGAGAAAAGATTCTATTTTCATTATTAACGTTTTCTTTTAGTGCCAAAAGGTAATTTAAATTCGTTGAAGAAGATGCTAGTAAAGAATGTTAAATTGAATGGAGACAAAAATATTTTTAATAGCAAGTAGCATTTAATACTGCGACGCTAGATTCGAATAAACTGGATTAAGATTCCTACACAACTTTTGAGATTGAACTATACAATACAGTCAACTCTGGTTTTTTCGAACTCGTAAGAACCCTGTAATCCTTCGTAAAATCGAGTTGTATAAGCAAGTTTGGAGGTGTATTTGGGATTATTCGGTAGTTCATAAAATTGCAAGTAAAAAAGAAATTCGTAAAAACGAGCTTCGACTGTGTAAAATCAGGCTTATAAAAAGCTTTAAATGATAAAGAAAATGAAAAGTATATTCACATAGCTTTTTATTTAAAAGAAAATTTGAAAATTTCCTTACAGAACTTAAAAAGATGGAGTCATCATTTCTACTGAGTCAGCGCAGTGTAATTCGTCGTGGCTTCAGGGGAAAAATGATTTTCCTGAAAACCGGGAACAAAATGTATCGCTTGATTCCACCGCTTTTGATTAAAAATTATCAATTTTATGTTTTTTAACTGTTTTTCTTTTAAACGATTTGGAAAAAGGGGATTTTCGAACAGGTAGAACGTATAGCGGGTGTATAATATTTTCAGACTGGGGAATGTATAATATCGTTAGGAATGAGAAACCACAAGTACCGACCTTGAGAGCTCGCGTACAGCTCCACCTATCGATTTCTGTCCATTCTTTCCTGCGTAATTATGTTTCCTAACGATGTTGTCTACCTCCCTTCCAAGTTTGTACACGAAGTTCTGGGACAGCCATCAGCTTTTATGGATCTCACGATGTATAAAAGTTAAAGGCGATAATTTATAATTCTTTCGAAAGCTCCCTAAAAATGGAAAAATTATGTTAGAGAATCGAAACTAATTTCGTCTTTCTCAGAATGAGAGAAACTTTTCAATGATGCAAATAAGAAATGTCCTATGGATAGTTGGGAAGATACGAGCTGATCT
The DNA here is from genome assembly GCA_038373885.1 of Cheiracanthium punctorium. Classification (NCBI taxonomy): domain Eukaryota; kingdom Metazoa; phylum Arthropoda; class Arachnida; order Araneae; family Cheiracanthiidae; genus Cheiracanthium; species Cheiracanthium punctorium. The sequence continues at coordinate 1,240,066 of JAWZYV010012130.1, forward strand.
GTTCGTAAACATAATATTTTTAGAATAAAATATTTCATAATTAAAAAAAAAGACTAACGAAAATTTAAAAACCGCAAAACTCAATGTCGTCGGAGTTATGTGTGTGCGCAAATTTTTATCTCGATTTGTTGATAAGAAATGGTTTTAAATTCATATACAAATTTTGAACTGGAACAGCGTACATAAACAAAGATAATAAAAATCTTGAAATAAGCTTTTCTAAAACAAATATTTTACCATCTTTTAAATTAAGTTTTGTATTTCTATTATTTTATGTATAGCCAATAATAATATTTTCAATTAATGTTCGAAGTAAGACACAAATATGCTGCCCTTACGATTTGTTACCTGCTTTATTTATTATTATTATCATTATTATTTTCATACTCTTCTTATTTCACTAGACTAGAAGTAATTCATAAAGATTGGCATTATTTAATTGTAATGTATTTTTAAAAGTTTACCATAAATAAAAATTTACTTCTCATTTGATCTTTTAAATCCCCACAGACATTTATATAACGGCTGTGAGAATTCACATTAAATACTTTTCAGTTTTCCTTAAATAATTCATCAAGACAGACAGCAAAGTGTTTGACCTTTTAGAAAACTTTATGCGATATTAAGCACAGAGAACTTTAGAAAAATAATGAGTCTGCAAGGCATTAAATATATTTATCTTTACAGAAAGATCCGAAAATTGTTGGCTAGGACTTTCTCTGCCATTTAATGACTAAAGCGAGAAGTACGAAAAGGAGGCAAGCGAACTGTGTGATTTTTGAAATTCTTGCTTTCTAATGTAGCCATGAAAATTTGGCTATGTTAGACATAGCTGCCATCTCTTCCGATTTTATCGAAATATTTCCCACCACAAGTTTTAAGCAGCTTTAGTTTATTTAAAAATGATGGAATTATTTTAGGTATCAGTTTGATAAGTAAAGATTAGTGGTGGAAAATCTTTTAGTAAAATTGGAAGCGTTGTGGTTAAAAATATGAATGTGTATCTAATGTAATTTCTACTCAGGTATGCATGATGGTATTTTTCATAATGATTTTGAACTGAGATCATGATTACGTACAATTTTGCTAAGATCATGTTCCTAAATCCGAGCTAGTGTCACCCGAGTCCTGCCAACACCTCTTAGATATAAAATGCTTGAGAACTGAAACTTTTGGGTCATCCCTAGATCCACTAAATTGACGTCATCATATATTTAACTCCAGAAAGTAAAACTATTCAAAGTTTGTGGTGAATTTACTTCAGCCTAAAACATTGGTAGCCTAAAACAAAGGTGGGTGTGGTAATCTCTAAAAGATAATAATGTGAATAAATTTTATTTTCGCAGCGTTATTCAGGTTTTTTGATTCCTCATCATTGCAATTCGTAAATTTTATAACACATAGTTTAGGTTTTTTTATAATGCCCGATTCCATAGCTGCCAAATACTACGGAATATAAATAACCACTTTTTCTAACAATGATTTTTCGGCTTAAAGTACAGCAAAATTTTTGTACTACGCGCGTGAAGTGGTTTCTACTTTGAAAATAATATTTAAAAGATATACTGTCTAGAAAAAGTGGTTAATTGTATTCCGTAGTAGTTGGCAGCTATGCTGATTCAGGCGTCGATAAGGCGTAAATTTAGGTTCTTCAGGCGTACCTTTAGGTTCTTAAGCGGACACTTATACTGAAGAATATAACCAAATGGAAAGTGATGACGAAAATCATATATTTTCCGTGGCGGACGAAATAAACAGGCTACGGCGCTTACATTTTGGTCACACTCCTTTACACTCAAAAAGTCATATGACCTAGGGAGTGTGGCCATCACTGTATGAGATAACCAAACAAAGATGATCACACTCTCTGGTTCACATAGTTCTTCGGGTGCAAAGGGGTGTGACTAAAATGTCAGTGTCGTAGCATGTATATCTCGTCAGCCACGTGTATTTTCTTCGATGACGTTGCAGTTTAACAAATTAAATTAAATTATAATTATTGCTATTAAATTAAATTTTTTGACTCATTTTTTAGCAATGTAATAGTTTTCTGACATTAGTATTAATATAAAAATATAAAAGAGAAATAAAAATCTCCATTTTTCATGCAATTACCTGAAATATAGATTAAGTTATTAATTTCTTTGTTAATACTTTTTCACGAAAAAGAATGCAAGTTGCGCATTGAACAAATCTAATATTATTTCATGGAAAATAAATCGATTTGTGTGGACATGGATTTGTAAACATGAAGACAGATAGGAAAAGGACTGTTAGAATGTACTATGGAAAGGTTTAATACAAACATTTTCCTTGTATAACAACTGATCATCTCTTAAGACGTAAACTGTTAGTTTACCTTTCGGGGTGTAGTTTACGTGACAAACATTATTTAAAATTTCGGATATATTTTGCTCTCAAGTCCATTTGGTAATCCCAAACGGGACCTGAAATGAATGAAGCGATGTTTGAGGTATACTTTGTTTATGAAATCCAATTAAGAAGTATGTCTAATGCTTTATGTATTGATACAGCAATTCTTAATTAGAAAGTGCAGTATTCATTTGCGGCCATACTTTGTGCAGTATAAAATTATTTGTTTCGATTGTTTCTTGTACCCATATTATTTTGTTGGTAAAACCCATAAACGTCTTCTATTAAGGAAAGTTGCATACGAAAATTTGAAAACAAGATATTTAAAATTTTATTCTACTAAAAAAGAATTTAACAAATTCTTATAAAAGCCGAGAAAATAACTTCACCTTTAAAGTCAAATTAAAATGTCGTTTTCGAATGAATCGTAAAAAATATTGCACTTTGTAAATAAATAAAAGAAGTACATAAATAAGAAAGAAACACTTAATTTATCTAGTTAGAGCACAAACGTAAAACATTAAATATATTTCTAATTGCATAGATGGGGGGGGGTTATTAAGTTTACGTTAGCGATTAAAACGTATAATTTAGGTTCTGACACTTAAAAAATATTCGAATATTATGATCCGTGATAAAAAATAACGATAAAATAATGAATCGTGGAGCTAAAATTTCTAAATGTCTCTTTAATTATTTGCTTTTTTGGTGTAATCTAGGTAATTTTTGCAATTCCTTGTTCTTATTTAAGTTCATAATGTACTGATGTCATAAAAATTAATTATCCGTATTCTTTGCAACTATTGCGAGTCTCTTTTCCTACCTTACCTATTTCGAAGGGACTTTTTTTCTTGGCATTACCCGAATGTTTTTTTTTTTTTTTTTTTTTTTTTAATTTTTTTTTTTTTTTTTTTTTTTTTTTTTCAAATCAACCCCACATTTATAATCTGGTAAGAAACTATATATTTTATAAACAAAGTTATGAATTTTATATCCATATTCACAAACATTAAACCTGTGAGTTAACTCAGCAGAGCAACTTCAAAGGGCAGCCATGAAAATGGTATTTACGATTCAAAATACAAGGGTTACCATGATATACAACTAATATAACATCTGTTTTTTTCTGAGAGTCAAACCAACATGCAAATCATGTCACAAGACTGGAAGAGATAGAGAGCACTTTGGCGACATTAACTTGATCACGTGTCCCAGCAGCTGACTAGTGGGAAAATCTAACGCGCTAAATTCTTTCTCAACCAACTCGCCTTAGTTTTCTATGGACCAATTGTGGCCAACCCTCTCAGTTCCGTTTTTATCGTTATCCGTTTTATCGCTGGTTATTTTTAGATAAAATTTTGCATAGTTGCTAAGGATATGGAATTTATGATTTGTGAAAGGTTCTGGAATAACATTTCACAGGAGAGTGTTTTTATTTTCATATTTTTAAAACATGTGTTTTATAAATGAAGAACATTTCAATGTATACACCCACATCCACTAAGCCTTGGCGATATATTTTTACACCAACAGGGTTTTTAATGCGTATTTTAACATTAAATTTCGCTTGTAGTTTACACTTACCACTCTCCAAATGTGGCGATAAAGCACTAGTCTAGCCTCTCTGCGCATTTCCGTGCCACAAGTCACATGGTTCATCCTTGCATCACATTCCTAACGGTTTTTGAATGGCAATTCTCTCTCTAGTACGTTTATATTCTCTGGTAAACACCGCTGTGTGAATAGTTAGATATCATGAGCTATAAAAGACGCAGGAATATTTCGAAGAAATCTTGTTTGAAACTTGTAAAAGACCATCCACCAGTGTCAATGATTTTCCGGAATTCTGTAGAATATATCAAAGCTATAGAGGACAAATTGTTCTTACTGAATGTCTACTAGATCTTTTTAAAGTTATATTATGCCAAAATACAGATCAATTTTTTTTCACTTGTTAACTACAATAGAACTACGTTATTTTTTAAGTGAGAAATTACATCAAAGCATAACGTAAGATCCAAATTTCAATTTTTTATGCAATGTTTGCAAGAAAAATTGGGTCATGTGGATTATAGACCTCTAAGTGTTTGATCACAGGAAAATTTCACTGTGCATTAACACAATTTCATTAAACTATGAATGTACACCTTCGGAAAAAAAAAACCACCCAATTGCTCTTTATTTGGCAGTCGTTCGTCATACAGCAAAGTTATATATATACCATTTTTTACATATAACGTATACTTTAATCTCCTATGAATAATTTGCATAAGGGGTTGCTTCATATATAATTCTGCAACAACTTCGTTTATTTCAATGGCAACACTTTGTTTTAACTTTATTAAACGAAAGAAAACCTTCAAATTACTCTAAATGTATATTTTTACCAATTTCCCACAATGATTTCTGGAGATATTGCGCATTCATTTTTGCGCGATTTTAAGGGGTTTTCTGCAAATTAAAAAAAACCCTATTTGTAGGCTCCTAACTTTTCGCTTTTCATTAATTTCGGTCGCGACAGCTTCAAGAAATAAATATTATTTACGAGAGGAAAATACTGTTTCTAGTCTTAAAGTTTTTGAACTGAGAATATCAGGGTTAGAAATTAGAATATTTAGTCAGTGCTCGAAATGACCAGCTTCGTTGGTCCGTATCAGACTTCGGAACGATTACAATCGACTGATCATTTACAAAAATGATAATTTACAAATTTTGCCGAAATACTTTTTTAAATTGTATTACTATTGAATTTTTTGGAAGTCTGATATCATTAAGATCAAAAGCTTGAATGTTACTCCGCTACGGTCGAAGTTGAAGAATGGCTCCACGATTGAAAATTTATTTGTTTGAATTTCATATGAAAAACGCAATAACTTTTTTTTTCGACTAAATATTATCACTTTAGTGTTTCACTTTCTTCATTAATATTATCGTTTGCAGTGTGCAATATTTTTATTACACTTTTGCGGTATTTTAATTTATAGTCTGATGAAAAGTTAGACAAAAAAATGTCATTTTGAATGTTTGATAAACTATGCACAAGTCCAAAGATCTGATATTTCAGATATTAAAAATAGGTTAAATTTATACCTGGAATATTGATAATGTTAGTTTTTAAAAATGTCATTTTGACTGTTTGATAAACTATGGAGAAGTCCAAAGATCTGATGTTCCAGATATTAAAAATAGGTTAAATTTGTATCTGGAATATTGAGAATGTTAGTTTTTAAAAAAATAGGATGTTGTGTTGGAAGAGATATATCTACTGCATCTAATTCTATACATGGAAAATATTTTATCTTTGGGGAAATAGTAGATGCTTTTAGAATCACCACTAAACTGTACAAACCTCCAATTTATATTCTTCAAAATTTGGTATTTTTTAATATCGCTAACGTTTACTATTTTGGTGCAAAAATAAATCTAATTTGCATTTACTTTATACGATTTTCAAAAAAAATTGTCACTAAATAAATTTATGTATGGTCAATTAATCATGAAAATAAGACATCTTAATTAATATAAATTAAACTACTGAACGTAAAAATTTGAAATTTTGCGCAGTCATGTAAAATTAATTTCTGCATCTATTTCCATCTTTAATCGGCTAGGTCGCTATTCATAATTGTTTTGAATATATATTTTAATAATCCATAATTCATATTAATATTTTATTAAAAATTATAATAATAATAAATTATATTTGGGTTGTTTAGTTCTAATAGTAAAAATTAAAGTCATCTTCTTAATATGAATATTTTATGAGATATGAATTAAAGTATCTAAAAATATTTTAACATTGGGGAAGAGGGATTTTGGAAGCTCATAACTCACTCATTTTCCGTTCAAATTTATTGAAAATTTGTATCCGGGCTTAAAGCGAGCTAAACTTTTGAAATATGAAGTGAAATTCAGGGGGTTGTCATTGGAAATAAAATGTTGGTGCGAATTTAAATATGGTGCAAGTGGACTTTGTTTTTCCCATAGCTGTGCTTTAGGGTGGTCACAAGAAATAAACTTTCGAATTTTTGAGGCGGTAACCCCAAAAAAGTTGCCAATAGGCACAAAAATGAGATTGGTAAATTTTCAGCTCATTTGCATAATATTAACCCGTGCCGCATTGTGGTTAAAGTTTAGAAAAATCGCGTTTTTTCGCAAAAAAGCAGTCTTTCCATCATAAAATGGATAAAATTGAGTCTAGAAACAGGATGTTGTTCTCGTTTCAGAAGAAAATTTCCCGCCTTGATGAGTCACACATCACTTTTATGTAAAAACTTACAGATTTAACCTTCCAAGCGGTTGTCATGTCAAATCCCGTCCACTTTATTCCAGTTTTCACTGCATTACATCTACAATAATAATCATTTGTAACTCTGAGATATCATAAAATATGTTTGATATTAAAAGTTGTATGTAATTTAGAAGCCTTTTTTTAAAATAATTGCTAATCTTCCTGTTAAAAATTTTATTTTTTTATAATTTAAAACTTACATGAAATTTTTACCATGGAAACAACTTATTGCCAGATTATTTGCCATTTCCAAAACGCTCAGAGGGTAGCATTCGGATCATATCTAGTCCTAAAAAAAGCACATATCTATGCTTTTTTCAGGACTAGATACGATCCGAATCCTAAAAGTTGGCTTTTTTATATGGAAGTTCAAAAAATTATATTTCGTCTTTATCCTCCTTTTGTTTTTCTTCGTTTTTCTTTCTTTTTTGTGTACAAAATAAAGGTTTGTATTTTTAAAAAATCTGAAATTTAAGAAAATGAAATTTAAGTAAAAGAATTAACAGAAAATAAGGTCAAAGAAGGCATAAAATTGAGAACGGGTCCTGAGAACGGGATCAAGGGTCCTGCACCGGAAAGATATTATGCGCTAGTGTTGAACCACATTTACGTTATACCAGTATGTAAATCATAACGATAATGTGGGAGCTAGGGGAGGCATATCCCTTCCTTACCCATACGTATGGGCACCCATGTCCATTCTAAAAGTAAATAATATCAGACAACAAAAATAGCATTGTAATAAAGAAAATTTGAGAGGTTTGTCTTAGATGTGCTTCAACTGAAATACAAATCAAGACCTTCCTTCTAAAGCACAGAAAGGCATATCAAATAAATAAAAATATTTCACGATTTGCAGTTTTAGTTTGTGATGCAAATAATACAATGGCCAGTCGGCATTACTTAACGTTCTTAATTTGTCTTTTTTTTCACTAATTTTACAAAATGCAGATTTTGGTGGTAAGATTCATAAACTGACCTAAAAAACACTGAATGTCATTAAATATTGGTTTTGTTGAGAGTAAAAGTTCAAAGCAACAACATTTTTTTATGAAGTAAAACAAGAAACAGGTCTGTAGAGCAAATAGTTTATACTAAATGAAGGAAAAACTAAGTATTTTTGGAAAAAATCGTATTTTTTCAAGAATTCAACCATGATGCGGCGCGGGTTAATATTATGCAACTGACCTAAAACTTTGCCAATCTCATTTTCTAGTCTATTGGCAACTTTTAGGGGGTGCCCCAAAAAATAACATTAAATTTTTTTTCCTCCATATAACTTGTGACCACCTTACTGTGCATGCTTTGTTCATTTCACGATCATTACAAATAATAATAATAATAATAAAATAATTTCCTGTTAAAGTTTTTATGCGTGTTTGCTTGTTTACGCCTTATTTATTTCACATTCAATGCGCCTAGTAATTTTTCTATTATTTTTCACAGAATTAAGTTCCAAGTTTAAGTGAAGAAATTTTATCAATATATATGTATATATATATATATATATATATATATATATATATATAATTAGACTTTTGTCTGTACATTTCTTGGAATTCAATAATTTTGCGATTTCTATTATACGTTCCAAGCACTAGTGCTGTAAAAGTAACGACAAAATGAGTATCCGTATGTATTTGTTACTTAGATGTTCGCTATTCGTTACCAAGTATTCGTTACTCGTTACTTTCGTTACTACTAATAGAATCGGTAATAGGGTGTTATATGTGCCCCATAACAACACATCCGGGACAGTGTTGTTATGGGTATATTCCGCCCATACATAAACCCATAACAAAACCTAACCAAAAAGAATTTTTTTTAGCGAAGTTGCACAAAGTTGTATTTAGAGCTTATTTTCTCTGATTTACAGATTGTTTTTATACACATTTATGGTTTTATACACTGCTAAATTATCCGAATTACGGAGTGCACATAGAAATCTTCCAAAGACATATGCCATTCTTTTTTTTTCTCAACCCCCCTTTTTTAAAATTCTGAACGCTGGTTTAACCTGTTCATTCTTATCATAAAAAGTGTAAAGGAAAGCTTGTGACTCGTGTTTTTTCTGGGAGCGGGTTCTCGAATACTGAGATCCAGGGATTGGGCCACATATATTAAATTCACAGGGCAGGGGATCTCAGTATGATATCAACTACTTTGCGTCTCTATAAGCATAATATCTTTATTATTTGTGTGTTCTTAATTCATATCAAAAACTTCTTTTCCTGGACGATTTTTCGAAGTAAATTAAAAATTACCATATTTTAAATATTATGCAACTGACCTAAAACTTTGCCAATCTCATTTTCTAGTCCATTGGCAACTTTTAGGGGGTGCCCCAAAAAATAACATTAAATTTTTTTTCCTCCATATAACTTGTGACCACCTTACTGTGCATGCTTTGTTCATTTCACGATCATTACAAATAATAATAATAATAATAATAATAATAATAAAATAATTACCTGTTAAAGTTTTTATGCGTGTTTGCTTGTTTACCCCTTATTTATTTCACATTCAATGCGCCTAGTAATTTTTCTATTCTTTTTCACAGAATTAAGTTCCAAGTTTAAGTGAAGAAATTTTATCAATATATATGTATATATATATATATATATATATATATATATATATATATATATATATATATATATATATATATATATATATATATATATATATATATATATATATATATATATATATATATATAATTAGACTTTTGTCTGTACATTTCTTGGAATTCAATAATTTTGCGATTTCTATTATACGTTCCAAGCACCTGGGAATCCGGTGCGACCCTCAAAAAAAAGTTTGTCTGTCTGTCGTTCTGTCATTCTGTCATTCTGTCCGTGACGCTTTTTTAGTTCAAGCATTACGTAAAAACGACTGAAGCGAATGATATGAAATTGGTGACATGATAGGTGGTCACTCAACTTAAAACATAGGCACCGATTAAAAAAAAATCTTGATTTTGAGATTTTGCGAAAATCGTTTTAAACTGCGTAAATACATGTTCGAGCATCACGCAAAAACGACTTAAGCGATTGAAATGAAATTTGGTATCATAATTGGTGTTCAGTCAACTTAAAATAGAGGCGTCAAATTTTTTAAAAATATTGATTTGATTTAGAGATTTTGCGAAAATCGTTTCAAACTGCGTAAATTTGTGTTCAACCATCAAGTAAAAACGACTGAAGCGATTGAAATGAAATTTGGTATCATGATAGGTGGTAATTCAACTTGAAACATTCGCGTCGAATTTTTAAAAAATTTTCATTGGATTTTGAGATTTTGTGAAAATCTTTTCAAACTGCGTAAATTTGTGTTCGCACATCACGTAATAACTGCAAAGGTGAAAAAATGATATTGGATGAAATGATAGGTGGTCACTCACCTTAAACTATAAGCATCTAATTAAAAAAATCGATCAGATTTTGAGAGTTTGCGGAAATCGTTTAAAACTGAATGAATCTTTGTTCACGCATTACGTAATAACGACTAAAGCGAATGATATGAAATTTGGTCACATGATAGATGGTTGCTCAACATAAACTATAAGTTACGCCAATAACGTTACATTCCAATTTTTTAAACATATTTATTACATTTTAAGATTGTGTGAAAATTCTCTCAAAATACGTTTATATTTCTACAAGCATCACGTAATAACGACTAATAGGAATGATACAAATTTGGTGATAGGATAGGTAGTTGCTAATCTTAATATATGGGCGTTGAATTTTTAAAATATTTTGATTACATTTTGATAGTTTCTGAAAATTGTTTTAAAATGCTGAAATTTTGTTCCAGCATCACGAAATAAAGACTGCAGGGAATGGAACGAAATTTGGTAACATGATAGTTTGGCTTTGCGAAATTTGGTGACATGAGTCAACTTAAATTCTAGGCTTTCAATTTTTCAAAAATATTGCTTAGATTTTGAGATTTTGTGAAAATTATTTCAATATGAGTAAATTGTCGTTCGCGCATCACATAATTACGACTAAAGCGAATGAAATGATATTACTTAGTTACTCTCTAACCTGTAATATTTTAACAATACATAAAAATTATAACTTCGCTTTCTTTACTTTAGGCAACATACTACATCCTCTCTGTGTACTCCTACAATGCTGACGAATGTTCTTGGTTTTTGGAAATTCGCATTCAGTACTAACCCGTCAACGACGGGTACTTCAGCTAGTATATATATATATATATATATATATTGTATTATTACAGTCATATACTTTGATTAAACTGAAAATGTTTCGTTTCCGCCTTCTAAAAGTATTTTCTAAGGCATACAATTCTGGATGAAGAATTTAAAAGAATTCTTTTTCAGCAATTTAAAGAGTTCTATTAAAAGCGCTTTTTTGCTATTCCAGTTTGAAACACATAAAAGAATCTGAATTTCTGTATAAAAAAAAGATAAATTAGTTTCTTTAGCAAAAAAGATATTTCTTTTAAAATACGTCAGATAAAAAATTTAAGAAAGTACAATATGAAAATTAATGACAGTTTTGAAGAATTTGAAACTGTTTTACTGTTTCTCTCTTCTTGTGGTAACAGACGAAATAAAATGTGGTGATACATTCATAACCCTTTTTTTAATTTTATCGAGTGTTTTTATTTCTTTTATTTACAAAAACATTTTAAATGAAGTATATCGCCAGCACTATATGGAAAATACCTTTGTGTAATTGAATAAAAACAACTCCAAATTATTTTCAGGTTAATTTGTGAATTGGTATTATTATGTTGCTGTATGAAGCACCATTAGTTTTATTTTGTTTTAGTATGGTTTTAGTATATATATTGTAGTATTACAGTCATATACTTTGATTAAACTGAAAATGTTTCGTTTCCGCCTTATAAAAGTATTGTAAAAGTGGTTTATTTGGTTTTAGTTTTATTTGGTTTAGTTTGGTTTTAGTCAAAAAAAGTATACTTTATTTTGAAATATGCAAGTTAAAACAGAATGGATGTGGCCATGCTACTAGCAGTTTTTTCATTTCATTTCCTTTATAAACAGTTTTCGAAGAAATATAGACTAATAAATTTTCAGTTTTGCTTTAATTTTGATTGATTCGATTTCTTCTCTATTTATCAACGTAGAGTTGCCCACTGAAGCAAAAAACAATATCTGAGATTAGCGTATCAAAAATTGCTTTGCACAAGGAACAAGAAAAATTGCTCTGCTCATGTTGTATAGTGTTTAGAGCAGCATTCTCGACGATCATAGCTCCGGTTTCGACTCCCGACTTGGCCTAGGTTGTTGCTTGTCTGCCTTTCAAAGGGGATAACTTTGACCACCTACTAGATGCTACTGTAATGAAATGGCCAACAATTCCAACCGTAGCAGCGACCAATTCCTAGATAGAAAATGGCCTCCATAAAAAATAGTGTATTTTCGCAAAAAGTTTGTATCAGTTGCAGTGTTCACATGTGGTAAACTTTCACAGCCATAGTTCGAACATTATTTTTATTTATTTATATATTTTTATAAGTTAGCAATAATGTGTGTGCACGTATTAGGGCAGCGTTTCCCAACCACTGGTCTACAGACGGTGCTGGTCCACGTATTTCAAGTTAAACAAAAAATAATGAGGAGGAATGTCGTTCTAACTAAACATTATACTGGTATATCACTTGATTAATTAAATAAAATACGTGTTTATATAATTTTCATTATTTTTGACTGACTCTGGTCACGGAAATACGTTTCTTGTTATCGCTGGTCCACATATGCATAAAGGTTGGAAAACACTGTTCTAGAGTACCTAGTGTATAAAGCAATACTAAGAACTTCAAATAATCCCAAAAGCACCGCCATGTACACACTACAACTAAATACAGCAATCGTGGTAGGCTGTGCTTTATTATTAAATGATAACTAATAAAAATCCCCAATAAAATATTGTCCAGTAAGTATAATTGCAAGGAAGAATGCGAATTTGAGATGTATTTAAATAGGTGCAAAGAGAACGAAAAAAAAAGAGTTGAAAACACTTAAAGCAGTGATGGTAAACCTGGCTCATACCTCCTGAAATTGGATGCTCAATGTAATGCTGAGCCATAGGGGTAACTCTCCTTTAAAAATTTTATAAAATACAATTACTTCCCTATTTCATACATGACCAGCAATTAGAGGCTAGTAAGAGGATAGAAAATTTTACTAGAAGCGATTACATAAGCGGGCAATAAGTATAAAAAGGTTGACGATCTTTGTTTTAAAGCAAGTAGTCCGAAATATAAACTATAATATAAAAACTTGAATAAGCAGCCTAAAAACTTGAATGAGCAGTCCCTGCTTCATTAGTTGGAAAAACCATCTTTCTGCTAGCATATCAAACATTGATACATATAAAAACGTTCTTAAGTCCTACACACATACTAGTCAGATGCTATGCTTAAAACTTAAATAGTTAGCTTTTAAAATGTTTCACACAAATTACACTGCAGTTTTGATTATAAAATTTTATAAACATGAGAAACTTTAATTAAGTTGTAATTATCGTTGTTTAAATGAATATTTTTAATCCAACTCCTACTATGATTTAAAGGACCTTTTTTATGTATTTACAACGGTATTAAAAACTGAAAAATCCCATTTCTAAATGTTTTACAAAATGAATTTTCATTTTTCGTCCACTTTTATTTGGAAGAAAAATTTCAGACAGCTCTTTTATGAAACCCTTCCAATAACTCATAAATTGTCATACTTTTAAGGGAAAAAATGAGTATCTGATTAATTTAAATAACTTTAACCTATCGAAGACCAATTTACAATAGAGGTGATTATAAAGTGCATATGTTACTGGCAAAGTATAAAAGGCAGGCATTCTCTAGTATGCCTAGGTATTGTATACAATGCCGGACGTTTTTAGGCAAAGTATGAAATATGAGAATCATTACATACTTTCGCTAGGCATTGTATATAATACCTTGGCATTCTATATAATGACAAATACTATTTAGGTAAGTATGAAGAACGGTCCTGATGAGGCAATTATATAAAGGGACGACGTCAGTGACCAATTTGCAGAGATGGGGTGCCCCTCTTACGAAAAATTTCTTATACCCTACAAAGCAACTTTCATATCATAAGATACAAAGATGAATGTTATAAAACATAAAAATGATTATTTAATTAAGATTCAAAGTGAAATGCAATAGCTTGATAATAATAGTAGTATGTGGAATAATAATATTTTCACTATATTATTTAGTTTTCAATCGTTGATTTCATTCCGTATTTTTTAAAGTAACATGTTCCACAGCATTTTTTATTTATTTTCCTAATGCAGAGCATTTGTTTACTGTGGTATAGATCTTCACTCCACTCACGAAGCTATTCACTCCACTCACGAAGCCCTTTTAACTGTTCCGATTGAAAATCACATTTATGGTTTCCTTGTGATCAGCTTACGTCACTGCATAAGCCACGCCTAAGTAATAAGTTTGCGTTGAATAACTGTCTGAGACTATACCCTTTACCTAAAAAAAAGTATGGACATAACGCAAGCGCTATGAAATAGTAACAGTAACTATTATTACGATTAATTTTTCATAAAGTTAGTCTCTGTTTCTTATTTTAAATTAAAATCAAAATTTGCAAACTTTTCAACTTAAAAATAATTTGGGGGAGGGGGCCCTCTCTGCTGGGAGCCCGGACGCTTGCCCCAGATGCCTTGCCGGAAATCATTCCCTGGAGGAGGATCAGTTGCACCCGCGCCAAAAGCTATCAATCAAATCGAGAGGCGAGTTGCACTGGATCCTTATCTTGCTCCCTCCTCTAAAATATGCTACCACTGGCCCTTTGCGAGACCCAAAAACATCACTCTGGCAGTCCATCGCTGTGGGGGGTCCCTCTAAAATATGCTACCGCTGGACCTTTGCGAGACCCAAATCATCAATGAGTCTTAAACTAACCTATTTCCATATAAAGAACGTACATTCCTCAAAAATACTGATGCTATTCTGAAAACATTATGAGATTGCCATAAAAAAAAAATTATTCATAGTACGTAAAGAAAAATGGAAGTTGAAGAAAACAAAAATTATGCCTTTCTTATTAAGGAAAAACACATTTTTCATATAAAAAATAAGAAATTAAAATTAACCTACTTTTGCAACATGGAAGGCTTAAATGACATTTTAAATTACATTTCATTACATATTACATACAGTCGGAGATGTATTGCATATTTTTGCGGTTTCTCGTTTCATATTCTATAAAATGCCTAGGAAATGTGTGAAATACTAATGGTTTCATACATTGCTGGCTAGTTTTAGGCATTATATACAATACTTAGGCATTCTATAGAATGCCAGATTTCAAAATTTGTCGATAACACATACACAAATTGCAAATAAATATCCAAAAACACTAAAATTAGGTTTCAATGGAAAATTTAGAAACACAGAAAAAGTGTTTAGAATGAAAAAATGACGACGAAAGTCGTTGTAATGCCTCTTATGAGAAAATGTAGAAATTATAGACATTTTCTTTTTCATATGAATCGATGTCTTGCAGTGAAAAACAATTTCTACCCGGGAAAGTAAACCCTTACTAGTTTAAAAATTTATATAAACGAATCTGCACTTTATTTTGTATTCATTTTATGTATATATATGAAGACTGAGATAAATAGATACAGTTATATATATCTTGTCATCAAAGAAAATGCAATTTTTGTCCCGAAAATAAGTAATTTTCATTATTTTGCCAGCGTTTTCATTTTTATCACACCACGCAGCGAAATAAGACATTGCTAAATAAAAATATCTTGTTCAATAGGAAAAAAAAAGTTGTACGTATTACTTTCGAGAACATTTCTCTTGGGCTCTTTTTATGTTTTTTTATTTTTTTTTTTTTTTTTTGCCAATGGAATATGTCTGAATTTGATATACTAGTAATCAGAACAATAATGGAGTCCTTTAGAGAAGGGAAATCTTATTTTATTGCTTTTAAAGATGCTGTCAACTTGGCCTGATTTACAAACATTGCTTATGTCAGGTCTTCATATTGGCAAGCTTCCTAGAATAATGCAAAAGTGAACTATATAATACAGTAAACTGTCGGAAATAGCGAACAAGGCAATATAGTTTTTTTGTGGTCAGTGTATTTTCTGATATTTTATGAGAAATCCGAAAACTATTTCTGAGATTGTTTGTGTATGCTAGAGTAAGAAGTTGAGAACGGGCGGATGGTCATAGGTTTACACCAAAACCAATTAATTAAAGCATATGTCTAAACGTACGTATGAATAGAGATATCTTAACACATTTATAACATACAAGGGTTATCAATAAAAAATCAGACTTTTTTAAAAGAATCCGTTACAAGATGCTAGGAACAGGGTAAATACGAATAACATATAAATTTTGTAGTATTTGAAGAATATTTATTGGCAGTTAGAACACAGATGGACAAACAGACGAATAGGCACCAAACTGGTATCATAAACTCTTTTTAATTTTGCTGAAAAATATTAACAGGAAAAGCGAAGCATGCCGAAAGTATTGATTATACGAATAGAACACCTATTAACGTTGTAAAGACGCAATCCCCCCTTCTCTGCGCTGTCATTCCCAGCATCCCGTTCGTGAGGCAGGCGTGCCAGGTCCATCTGATAATTCTAGGAAACCGGAAAAAAAATTATCGCAAAGGATCACAAATTTTGTTGAAGTTTTATATTTTGTATACACCTTCTCCGGTAAACTGTCTAGAGCGTAGTGGTATGAAAAGCATACAACATATTCAAGCTTTTTGCATGTTATTGTGCGATAATATAATTTAACTGCCAATTGTTATTTAAGCACTTTATTGCTATATCGCTAAGTACTTAACAATATTGTTTTCATTTTCAATGGCATTCTTTGCTTTGTAAATATAAATAATTTTGTGTTGGGTATAAAACAATGTTTTGTGCCTCTTAAAGGGTTAATGGGGGTTGCATTTTCAGGTACCTCTTGTTTGGTGTGGCAAAACTACTCAAAGGCTACTTGCCTTGGCCGGAACATTTTTTAAGGGTTATAATGTGTAGTCAGGTCACATCTGGAGAAACCCCCCAAAACTTCAGAATCGTTAGACCAATGGCCGCGCGATAGGCCCGCGAGCCTTGGGCCTTCACACTTCAGCCATCTACCATGTTCAGTGTCTTTATCCACTCGGCCATGGTGGGGCCTCAGATACCTCTTTATCCATTTACTTGAAAAGAAGTTCATATGGCACATCCTCACCTTCACTTAGGAAATGTGTAACATTTTTATATATAAAAAATGGATGTATATTTTTAATAAATATGACTTGAAATTTCACTTGAATGTTCCGAAAATTAATTCAGTGAACTATTTTTTTGCAAATTTATAAGAAAGGATTAAAAGAACTATGTTTTTATCTTTTTTGGCGTGCTGAGTAAATGTACAAAATGAAAGATAATGTTAATGAATCGCTGGCAAAATCTGGGTCCTGCTTTAAAATGCGTATGATTCATTGAGACAAAATAATGTATAGCAAGAGTTGAACAAAGTTTCAGAAAAAGCATTACAGATTTTTTTCTTTTACTTAAATTATAAATTTGTAAATATCGCCTATGTTCGAGATTGTTTTATTGTATCAAAGAATAATGAATACGATTGTTTAATTTAGTGTCTCGGTTAAATTCTCAGCTAATATGCATTAATAATCGAATCATGAGCCTTTGGAAAACGTACTGGGTTTTAATAATTAAACTTCCTGTATAAACAGCATTCTACAGTTTAAACGGAAGAACCGACTGCCAATAAATTTAACAGATACAATCAAAGGAGATTTTTTAAAAAGTTTTGTTCAGAAAATGTTCATTAGATGGCTCTTATCATGGTGAATTAAACTTAAAGGCACTGAAAAACCATTGAATAAATAGTGAAATTATTTGCATAGCTCGAATTAGCCACTTCCATTTTCTAATTTGCTGTTTTCATGCAAAGCACCCCCTAGTGGACAATTTTTTATCGAATTTTTTTTTTCGAAATTTCTAGCGCATCTAGTCTGTATACCAAATTTAGTTATTATCCCTTCACTCGTATCTTCTGTAGAACCCTAACTATAAGCAAATTTAATTTAACCACCCTGTATAATATCATATAATAGTGGCAGTATTCATGTTTTTAGAATATAAAAATAAATATGAATTTACAATTCTTAGATCTTATTTGTAAGGGATGTAGATATAATAATATTATCTTAACCAACTTTCTTACTCGTTTGTTTGTAGAATAATTCTCCAAATCATATTTAACTCCATAAATTCAACGCAAATAAAACTTCAATAAAGGTTAAGGAGAAAACTTGCTTCGTAGTGGCCAATGCCTATAAACGGCAAGTGTCCGCCATCGGAAAAAAAAATCTTCTGAAAAATGCATAAAAGCAGGCAGGTATGAAAGTGAATACACGATAGAACCCCTTAAAATGTCTCCCGCCCGAGGTTCCACCACAAGGCACATGCCTCTCGTTCAGATATATCTTAACCTGCAACACACTTTTATGGAACATAAAAGCATTCCGCCTCTGCAAGTCTGTTTAAAAAAACTCTCTGTATCCCCACTTCACAGAAATAAAGAACTTTTCAATCCGAGTCAATCTTGTCATAGTTTCTTGTTTCGTCAGTTCCTGAACACTGTTATAGATAAAAGTTCAACGTTTCACCGAATAACTGGTGAAATTAGAGAGTTATATGCAATGTCATATTTGTTGAACGATATTAATGGTTCATTCGAAAAAGTCTGTTTAAAAGTCAAATAGTGATTGAGCACAGATTCCGGTTAAAATCTCAAAAGCTGAGTTTTCCCGGTGAAGTAACAGGGCGACAGTTAGCTTCAGTTAGGAGGTCATCGATTATAACAAATAAAAAAAAAACCTGCCTCATAAAGTCTTCAAATTCGAAAAGCTTTTCAAGAATGGAAGAAAGAATCTCGGTTTAAAAATATAGGTTGTATAGAGGAGCTACTCGTCGAATAACTACAATTGACAGCAGTGGCTATGCACCCTCGCTAAAAGAGAGCAGTAACTGATCATAGCTCGTATTTTATGGAAATTCTATCTAATATAAGATTATCATTTGGTAATAACTTTGATAAAATGATGAGTAAAAGTTTAAAAAAACAATATAAAGTTTTTTTTTTCTTTTACAAAAAAAAAAAAACGTTAAAAATTACAATAAAGCATTGTCAGTTATATATGCTTAATTTTTTTCTCACTGTGTCGTCCTTAGCTATGTCGGCATGGCACTTGACTTACCCTGGCACAGTGGTTATATCACTAGACGGGCGAAGCCTGAAGGTCCCGGGTTCGGATCCCATCGCGCGTCCGTCTACCTAACCATTCGGAGTTTTCCGTGTTTTTTTCAAGAAACTTAGCGTAAATGTGGGTTAGGACCCCTTAGAAAGACACCCCACGGAGGGCATCCCCCTTGTATTGTCCTACAGAAGAGGATTTATAAGCGGGTCCGAGCCAAGCACACAACTCTGATATACGTGTTCACAATAACAACAACAGAAGGCACTTTCCCCCCACTCGAAAGACGCGGGTTGGGATCTGGTTAACGGAGTATTTTACCTATTTTTCTGCAATTTTTTTAATAATATTTTTATTTTTGATAAATAAATAGCAAATATCATATTACTCTTGAACTAAAGTTTCTATAACATTCTAAAAACATTTTTTTACCTAACGCATACATTAACAAACGGATTTCCTTTCAATTAAAATAAATTAATATACATTAATTTTTGTAGACATTTATAAATCCATTCTTTTCGCTGCAAAATTTAAATGGGAGGTTTTTCTTTTATCGAAAAGAATAGAAATAATATGCCAAATTATACTCGAAATAAATGTTTCTGTACAAACATCAATTATAAAAAACAAAGGACAGATATAAAAATTAGATATAAAAATATTCAAAATCTGAATTTGAATCGCATTTTTCTAAAAAATATTGATAATTTTCTACAGTGCAACAAAGTTTAAAATAACATTTTTGTGAATTTGGTATAGTTATGGCTTTTTAATATTTTTTGAAGGTATATTCAGACTAGACAAAAACAACTTTACAAGAAAAAATACACGATTTTCACGTAAATGCATTAAGCCAAATCTCTTTAAATTTATCGGTAAGGTTTTTACATTTATTATAACAAGTTAAAAAAAAGAAAAAGAAATATTTAGGCGTTTTATAAAAAGTTACTCTATGCGCATGTAGAAGGCGCTGCGAAGGTTTATCGTACCTGTCCTGTGAGCGCAGCGTGCATTTAGATTTAAATTTTAGACGTTGGAGCTGGATGCTGTTTGGGGGAATTATTGTGTTAAATTGTGATTGTTTAGAATATCATCAAATGCATTTTGTTAGATGACAACTTGTTATTAAATACAAGCACGTCAAAACTCAGGTGGATGCGTTATTTTTGATTTTTCTGAAGCTAGTGCTAGCTAAAGTGATAATTTTTTCCTGCAGTTAAGTTACTTTCAATAATAATTTTAACGACATACATTTTGTAAACTATTATTTATATATGATGTGAGTAAAAGAGTTGATTACGTGTATTTAATAAAGTGTGAAAAAGTGATAAATGTTTAATTTGGTATTTAGTCACTTAAGCTGTCTGTACCATATATTTGTAATTCATTTAATAGTTATTTGCCTTTGAAAATAAATAGAAAAATTTTAAAAATTTAAGACACTAAATGTAGTATTGAAAGTAACCTATGATTGAAGATATAAAAAATAAAAACTTCCGTTTAGCAAAGGTTTCATAGGAAAAATTTATTAAATCGTATTGAACATAAAACAAGAAAAATTAGAAATAATGCACTCGAACCGCGATCTTGGTGTACTCTTAGACCATTTATTTGGTTAGAGAAGAAACCTCAATCATGTTAAACCTAATACCATATATTTGGTTCTGGCAAAAGCCTGGATACTGGTTCAAAGTATTCTTTATAACAGGTTACATAAAAAAAGTTGATCCGATTCAACGTTTCACCGGTAGAATGTCGCATAAGGAAACACCAATCAAATGGTGAATATTAGCACCCTATTTTTCTAAATACCGGTTGCATCAAAATTGGCACCGTAATTTCGGTGAAACGTTGAGCTATACTTTTAATAGTGTATCGTATCCATAGTAAAGAAAGCTGAACAGTTCTACCATACGCCAGTTCAAGTCCTTCAGCGAGATATGTTACGGCATCCGTTAAAGTGCTTACAAGGATCGTACTCGAAGTTAATTAAAAATGTATCGTCAGTCTTTTCGTTATTTGTAGATATGCAGTCTGTCCGAAAAGTTACCTTACTCCAACTGAACGAACTGATTGACCGTGATTTTTTTTAATGTCAAATTTTTTGTCTTTTTGTCATTGCATCAATTAATTATTGTTTGGTTCTTTCTCTTCCAGATTGCGCGGAAATAAAGTTCTGTATTATTTTGTTCTTCATTGTGAAATGAGTTCATGACGCAGTCAGAGAAAATTGTGCTCTTTGAGGTTTATAAGAGGAGGGCAAGACCAGAGTTGTGAACTGCTGTGGAATATCCCTAATAGCACATGTGGTCACAAAAGAGTCGCTGTGACGTCACAGAGGGTCACAATTGTCACAGGACTGTCACATACTACTCACATTGTGACTTGTGAGTGATGTGACTCTACTGTGTGGTCACTGTGAAGTTTATTTGTGACCAGTCACCAGGTGACGTCGCCGTGAAGTCACCATGTGACTATTATGTGATCGGTCGCTAAGTGACTCCACTGTGAAGTCACCATGTGACTAGTATGTAATCGGTTGCTCAGTGACTCCACTGTGAAGTCACCATGTGACTAGTATGTGATTGGTCGCTCAGTGACTCCACAGTGAAGTCACTGTGTGACTATTTTGTGACTACTGATTTTTTTGGACTTCAAAATGACGTCACACAGCCGCTTTTGCGACTTTGGAAACAAACTATTTTTTTCTAATATTTTATGGCAATTTCTTTCCTGAAACATTTAATAAATAAATCCGAAAATAGTAATTCAATAAAACCTCGCAGTTATGTAGTAATGGAATTTAGTTTAATTTATTAACTTTTAAATTATTTCGTTTAAACAAGACAATATTATTTATAAAAAAATATTATTCTTAAAAATATTAGAATTAAGAGTTCTAATCACAATGGTGAAAACTAAGTATCTGTGAGTAAAATTAAGAATTTCTTTCATTCCCCATGGCATATATGTTTCGATAGCGTATGTAAGGTTTAAATTTCGGATTGGGGGGGGGGCTATCCGGTATTTTCAACCTTATTGTTACTAGAGTAAATACAAATGTCTCAAAATTGCTGTTTTTTAATAATTGCTTTAAGTTTTCAGTAATAATTGCTTTAAGTATTCCCCCCCTTTAAATACGTCTCTGGTATGTTTGAAAGTTCCACTTCGAAAATTTTGAGATAAAACTATGGGTCTAAGTCAAAAATACTTTATTTATTTTGTCTAATGCATTTTTTTCCAATTGTAATTTTATTTATTTTTATATGAAATCCCTTTTAGTCAAAATATAGCAAAAATATAAATCTTATCCCTCATACCTTAATATATATCAAACCTCACATGTCGCACATTACAAATCTATTTCATAACCGAATAAAAAATTTCAATAAATCATTAGTTTTTTCGGATGAATACCTAAATAAAACAGCACATTATCTCCCGAAAATAATTTATGTGGAAAAAGAAAGATTTTTAATTTATATTTATTAATTATGATATTTTTTATATTATTTATAAAATACTCACAGAATATAAAATTTATTTATAAAATAAATGTATATATTTATATATAAAACTTATTTATAAAATACTCACAGAAAAATTTTAAATTTCCAAAAGAAGCTGTCAGATCTAGCTTTTGCAGCAATCAGTCTACTTTTAAAGGTTACCGAGCAAGGTAATCATAGCGTTGCGGTAAGATGCTGGGCTATTAACCATTAGATCCATGGTTCGATTCTGGACATCAACTTTTTCTTGCCTTAGAGTTTGGCGCTGCCATCTGGTGTATAATTTCGGTAAATTTTTTTCCCGAATTTTTTCGCTGTCGCAAAGCGACTACACAGCGAGAGGACACAGGGACTCTGGCGTGACTTTGCTGCGGAGTCGCGGTGACTGTTTGTAACTCTATTGTGACAGTATTGTGTGGTCGCATTTCAGTCACAGGGGACTGTTGTGCTATTAGGGATAACTAACCACTCTTCGCAAATAGTCTATCTTAAAAAAAATTTTCTAAATGACGAGTTCCGGAACGACAAATAGCGAATATTCACCTTGAAATCGAATTTTGCGCTAATTTAAGACAAGTGTTTCTGTTTTATAAAAGTGGTTTGTTATATTCCGAAGCAGTTGAAACTTTGGGCATGATCTCGAAAATTCATTTTTTAACGAAACTCCTTTGGGTCATTCACCCTTTAATATAATAGTGGCCAGTGGATGGTTAATTCGGAGAAAGAAGATTTTAAAAATTCACACTAAGCGTATGTACTAATGAGTAACTTTCTTAGAACGAGGCAGAACATATCGGTCGGTAAAGCTTCGTGTACAG
The DNA here is from genome assembly GCA_038373885.1 of Cheiracanthium punctorium. Lineage (NCBI taxonomy): Eukaryota > Metazoa > Arthropoda > Arachnida > Araneae > Cheiracanthiidae > Cheiracanthium > Cheiracanthium punctorium. The sequence continues at coordinate 1,263,352 of JAWZYV010012130.1, forward strand.
CCAACAGCTCCTAGATAAAGAAAGCCTAACAAGTGCTAACTCACCGAGCTTTGACATCATTGTTAGGGCTACATTCATGAGTTTTATTTTCAAAAAATAAAACTATTAAAAATTTCTAGTGAATTTACTGACCTATAACAAAATTTCAAAAATGTGAGATAAATGATTTAATTTTACGACAAATGACCGTTTTTATTCATGACTAATTAGATGACATGATAAAGAAATATATTATAATGAATAAAATTTAGTATGATAAAGGTATTTTAGTTTTAATGTTTAAAATAAGATATCTTCTAATATTTGTATCAGTCACCAGAAATTTTTAATAGTTTTATTTCGTGAAAGTAAACCTTTTAAAAGTAGGCGGTACCGTCAAAGCTTGGTGACGTAGGAGTTGTGAGGCTCTCTATATCTAGGAAACGTTGAGAGAGGTTCAGCTCTCCAGCAGGAACATGATGCAACAGCTGCACGAGATGTCAGAATGCGAATTGTGTTTAACGTAAAAAGTTCTTTATTAGTGCTTCTGTTAAGTGGTAATCAGAGTTTTTTTAATAATTTTGTAAGAGCGAAATGCTGTTATGATGAAGTAGATTATTATGAATTATTTTGCATCAGAAAGGTATTTTATCTTGAACTTCAGATATTTTCTAATAATCGTAGTATTCACAAGAAATTTTAAATAGTTTTATTTTGTGAAAATGAAATTGTGATGACGTCAAAGCTTTAGTTGTTGGGCTTTCTATATGTAGGCGGTGTTCGATCATTCATAGCCCAACTGCTTTTCTTGAATTCCACGTTTTGTGGACTGTCCTCCATCGTGGAAGGTCTTTAAGTTGGTTTTATGTTGGCTGGAAGGTTTATGGACAACGCTCTTTCTGTTTCATCCCGTCCATTCTTTTGACCCAGTTCTTGTGTGTTATTTCCTGCCTGCGTTGTTGCAGAAAGCCTAGAAAAAACTGGTATTTTTGGCGATTGATTAAATAAAAAAAAAAATTGGACCGCCAATTTGAAGTGCATCTCAAAGAATGTCTTCTCTCATAGTTCCAGCACTTTGTACACACAATGTCAACCTATGCTTAACACCAAATGGAAGTTACTTTGAGAGGCAGTGAAAGTTCATTTCCGATGTCTGTGAATACAGTTTGGAAAGCTTATGTTTCACGTATTAAAATATATTAAATAGAAAGGAAATTGCATTTCAAAATAAAAACCGCATGTGCTGAAGTTAACTTTCGTTCTCGTGCATATTATTAAAAATTATGACAGTTAACTTTCGTTCTCGTGCATATTATTAAAACTTATGATAGTTAACTGCCCACCACTTAAGAACATTTTTTGCCCGAGAAGAATATATTTGATTTCAAACTCATTTTCTTAAACGTTTTAAACATAACATTGTGTGAACTCAAATTTTTTATTAATTTATCACTTAATAGATTTTGTAGTTTGACGTGGTGTGGCTTGTGCATCATCCCTTAGAATAAAAACCAAATTTTAAAGCACAAGTGACTTAAGTTTCGTCTCATTAAATTTCAATAAGTGCACTCTTTCAAAATAAACAGAGAGCTCATTTTTTTGGACTGTTAACGCTTATGATGATTATACATAACATAATTCAAAAACGGAAATCAAATTTTTTCAGCAGAAATAAATAAAAACTGACGATTAATAACTTTAAATGGTTTCCAAGAAATAAATTTCATTCTACTATAAATATATATAAAACCACATATTTTTCCCTCAATTGTTTTCTTTGTAGAAGTAAAAGATAAAACACATTAAGCATATGTTCACTAAAAAGAAATGGGTAACAACCACAACTCTAAATGTGCTATAAAATATTTATACAGTTCTTATAACATTCCATCTAAACGGAGCTAGCTGGTGTGTCACCCAGATCGCACTTCGGAAGTTAGCTCCTGCGATCCTACTGACTGATGATGATTGAACCCAAGGGTTTAATCACTTGACTATCCGCCTGCCGGTGTTCCTGCCTGCTGTTCCTGACTAATTGCTCTGTCTTGCGAGGAGAAGTAGGCCTTTTTCAGGGCCAAAATAGTAGTCGTGCCAGCCAGCTTGGCAGACAATTACCCGTTCCGGAGATCGTGGGGCCTCGTCCCCGCTAGCCTAGGCGGCAGCGCGCTGCGCTTGGAAGCTGTTGACCTGAGTTCGAGTACCGTCCTGGACTGCCTGAGGTTTTTCGGCGGATCTGCCCCTGAGGCCCTCCTGGTCTCAAGTCAAGCCTCTACGGCAATTTATTGCCGTCGCCAGATTTTTGTTTTTTTTTCTCTGTTAGAACCGGGTGTATACGCACAGCCTGCCCTCCATTAACACCTGTAAGCTTTGTGAGTGTGCAAAGCCCAAAGGGCACTTGGAGCAAGCAATAGGCGAAGAGCCGGCGTCTCGCCCCCCCCCCCTTTACTCTTTTACACCACATCTGTCTTTCCTACTTCCTTTACACGTCTCTACCACGACCAGATTGATAGACTACAGTGTTAGGATCATTTAATCATTCTCCATTATGACTTCTCCTGCTGACGTGCAAGTCCCCATGGACCTGCAATCTGTTTTCAAATGCAAATGGACTAGTGCTGACTGCGATGATTATGACTTTTATTGTCTATTTTTCGCATTTTTTGACTCTAGAGATACCCATACCAGGCTGGCCTTTCAAAATGAGCTTTGCGACCTGGTGAACAAACCTGATGTTGCCACGCTTGCCAAATGCAAGGGGCTAACCTTTTTCCGGGCCCTCAACGAGGAAACCGTCCGAAGATATGAAGAAAGACGCGGCGTCTCCTTCACTACTGCCACTGAAGTTATGCAACTTACAAATAAGCGTAAGATGAATGCTGACGACAGCGACACTGAAAACGGCATGCCACACAAACTCCTATGCTGCGATGGGGACAAATACCCCACTGTGCCTAGCCACACGCCTACCCCTGGGGCTGGCAGCTCTGCCACTGACGCCATCAGCGAAAGGATGGACGATACTGAGACTGTAAACTCACAACCCCAACTCAACTTTGTCGCTGCTGTCGGACAAAATGGAAACAAACCTGCGAAATACACTATCTACGCAGAGTTAAAGCAACACTATGCCCACCAACTTAAAGAAATGCCTGAAGTTGTTGGACAGGAAGTTAGGTCCACCCTCACCGGGGACAAACACAAAATTGTCATTCCTGATGATAATAAATTCCGGTTAGTACAGGCCTACCTCAACCAAAATACGATAGGATTTCAGACTATGGACCCCAAGGCCCAACGGCCCAGAAAATATGTAATAAAAGGAATCCCCTCCACCACGCCGACGGCGGACATAGAACAATTCCTAAGGGGGAAGGAACTTGATCCCATTCAAATCAATTTTCTTAACTCCAAAAAATTGCAAAGACACTGGGCAATTGCCCTTGTGGCGTTGAGACCCACCCCTAACCTTGAAGAGATGCACAGAATCACCAATTTTGGGCACTTAAATGTCACTGTAGAAAATTACAAAGACCAAAAAAGAGTGAAACCATGTCATAATTGTCTGACCTACGGACATCACTGGGCCACCTGCACGTTGACACCCAAGTGTCTGAAGTGTACCGGCCGGCATTCTTTCACGTCCTGCCCCAACCGGGATAAGAAACAAGAAGCCACTTTTGTAAACTGCAATGGTAATCACGTTGCCACATACAGAGGTTGCCCCCGCAATCCAAGCAACAAAAGTTAAAATAAAACCACTGCTCGAAAAAACTGCAAAGAAATCTGCACCCCCTTCCCTAACTCAAACAAGTGCAGAACAATTTCTCCAACCTGATCCCCCCTGACACCGGGAGGGTTTCGGACCAGGATGACAATGAACAAAGCAAAACTGATGACCAGGAAAAGGAGAAGAATGTAAACCCCCCTCCTGAAACTACCAGATCCAATCAAAAAACAAGGAAGCAAAAACCAAGCACGCAAAGGCGGACGCAACCAAGCCCCCTGGGCTAAACCCGCCAATCAAAACCAAGCCTACAGAGGGCAATGCAAAAACCAACAACAAAGAAAAGCGCAATGTGACTGATGCCCCAAATAGCGACCAACAGGAATCTGTTGCTACAGTAATAGAACTGTTTGATGCCATGAAGGAACTCTCAGCTCTCACGAACATCTCAAAAATGATTGGCTTTTTCAAGGAAGTCACAGCTAAAATGAGAAGATACACCAAACCTGTAGATCAAGCTTTCCAGCTTCTGCAAGTCTATAACAGCTACTTTAATACCGAACATGGGGAGTAAAAACCTGCTAAAAATCATCTCCTGGAACGCCATTGGCCTCCATCGAAAGTTCCCCGAGTTTCGTGACTTCCTCGCGAAGGGGGACTTCGACATTGCTTGTATACAAGAAACAATGTTCCGTGCAAACAAGCCTTACTGGGTGCTAAACTATACCCTCCATCGACTCGACCGAGACTGCAATGGCACTCGCCTGTGTGGTGGTGTAGCAATCTACATCAAGTCTAACATTCCCCATACCCTGGTGGATAACCTGAACTTAGAAAAACTTGAAGCTATCAGCATCAGCATAGACACGAACCGAGGAAAACTCCTTGTCTCCTCGGCCTATGTCCGGCATTACCTCGGCTTCCCCACCGAAGACCTAAGAAAAATTTTCCGTCACTGCACTAATAGTTTTATAATAGGGGACTTTAATGCCGCGCATTATGCGTGGAACTGTCGCAACAACTCTCACTATGGTACACAGCTGTTGAAACTCCTCATTGCAGATCATCTCCGCCTGGCGTATCCCAGCTCACCCACGCACTTTGTAAATAACAACACAGAGTTGCACTCCACCATCGACTTGGCTCTGCAATGGATTGCTTACCTGTCATCACCACGATTAACATGTTCGACTCGGACCACCTGCAAATTTATACGGAGCTGCCTATCGTCCACTCCATTATAAGCAGAAATCCAAAACTTAAAACCAACTGGCTGGAATACACCAACCATCTAATTGACGCCCCACAGGTCCTCCCAACTTGCCAAAGCAAAGAGGACATAGACAGAGAAGCACTCAATCTTACTGAAGAGATAAAGAGGGCGCATCTGGCTGCCTCTAACCACGATGTCTCGCCCCAAAACCTCTCTCTCCCAATGGAGATTAAAAATCTTATAGCTAAGCGCAACCTTGTTAGACGCCGGCACCAAAGTACTCGTAGCCCAGCGGACTGAGACACGTTCAAAAACCTACAAAAGCGAGTGAAAGACGAGATTAGGAAGTTTCAGCTGGAACAGTGGATGGAGTACCTTGATTCCATAGGTCCCGAAAATAACTCATTCTGGCGTGCCATCAAACGTGTGAAAAAATAAAAAACTACACGTGCCACCAGTCAAGCATAATAATACTATACTGGTGCAAGAGAAGGACAAGGCTGAAGCTATTGCGCAGGTTTATGAAGAACAATTCTCTAACGAGGAGCGCTCTTCTGTCAACATTCAGCAAAACGTACAAGACTTCTTATCACGGGAGCCTGTCGCGGAAGACCTCACACTACCTGCTTCCTACCGCCCAATAAGTCTGCTCAGCAGCCTGGGAAAGCTAGATGAACGCGTCATCCTTCATAGGCTGAAAATCACCCTGACGGAAAATAACATAATCATGCCTGAGCAATTCGGGTTTAGGCAGAACCACAGCACCACGCACCAACTTTACCGGGTAGCAGAGCAACTCTCCGAGGGTCTCCAGATGAAAGAGCACACGGCTATCGAGCTGCTCGGCATCAGCAAAGCTTTTGATAAGGTTTGGCACGAAGGCCTCCTCTACAAACTCGTCAACCTGGGCATCCCAGATAAACTCATCCATCTGCTCAGTAACTACTTATGGGAACGCTCTTATACCGTCCGACTGGGCGGCACTCACTCTAATAAACACAAAATACACAGCGGGGTCCCCCAAGGCTCAATACTTGGCCCAACGCTCTACAATCTATATGTCAATGACATTCCAAGACATGACCGAACCAGCTTAGCCATGTACGCAGACGACACGGCCATCATTGCAAGGCATCCAAATAGTAGATACTTAAGATGTGCCCTTCAGGCACATCTTGATGCTATCGAACTTTGGATGCGCAATTGGAAGATTAAGCTAAATGTGCAAAAATGTACTGCAATCCACATGGGGAACAAGTCGCCCCCTTCTCGACTTATTTTAGATAACAGGGCTATCGAATGGGTGATCTCAGCCACATACCTGGGAGTCACCATTGACAAGAACTTGTCGTGGAAAAAACATATCACTCGAACCAGAGGAAAGATGAAGGCTGCCTTCGATGGAGTTAGCAGCCTCATTTACACCCGAAAGCAAAAAACGAAAAACAAAGCCATCATCTATAAAGCACTGATAACACCTATTGCTCTTTACGCCGCTCCAGTGTGGGCTATGCTGCAAAGAGCCATATTGCCAGGCTAACTGCCACCGAAGCAAGATACCTACGCATCATACGGCACTGCCCGGACTTCCTGATAAACCGTATCATTAAAAAAGACCTGCACATAAACACATTGACCAAAAATGTTACCTAGATCAAACTGGAGGTAAGACTTTTCCAGTCAGGAACTCCAATAATCATACTTTTTCAGTCAGTCAGTCCAACTATACGAAGCTTCTAGTAGCTGCAATCTCTTTGAATAACTCCGTGCGTTTACGTAGTCACGTGAAGGAAGAAGGAGGATCAAAATTGATGGAGTCAAATAACAGCATTCGGCAAAAACAGATATCAAAATTCGCGAATTTAAATGGCATCGTATTTAATGACCGGGTTATTGTTAATATATGTAAGGTATAGGGCATCAGAGACAGTGACCATTTTATTTTGTATTTTAATGTTATTTGTTGAAATAAATACATTATTTAACACGTTTCATATAATATGTGTATTAATTAAGTTACCATTTGTTTTGACTGCCGAACTCAGTGGCATGTTATCTTGCCATATGAAAACAATGTACGTGTAAGGGCTACTCAAATTAAAGAAAAGCAGGTGCTACGAAATGAAATGACCTATTTAATTTTTAAACGTGTAATCTCTAAAATTGCCCTTACACTTGTCAGAATAGCTAACTAAGCGGGGAATACCTTGCTCGTAGAAGTTGTTTGGCTGAAACTGAAGTCACTTTCTAACACTATCCAAATCCATGATTTCACTGGCTCAGAAATAAAAAAATCCTTTACAATGGACCAAGGATCAAAGAGTTACACGGCAAATGATCGGCTATACGATAGATGCTCAAACATTATCTATTGAAACTTCTTTAACCCATTTGTGCCCAGATATTTCTGCGACGTTCTTCGATTTTTGCTAATACCAGCAATAATAGATAAATTTCTGACATCAAGTTCTTGCCAAAGGGATGATTTTTTAAAAAATCAATATGTATAAAAATCGAAATGTCAACATCCTACTTGGTCGTGTTAAAATATTTTGCGGAATTGAGTTCAATACTTTCTAATAAAGGGCTAGGAAAAATAAATAACGTTTTCGATTCATAGCGAAAATGCCGTCCCAAAAAAGGGACACCGGGAATAAATGGGTTAAAACTCTAAAACTATTCATTTTGCTAGTGTCTGTATATTGTTCCCAATGTGATACAGCAAATCCAGTCCAAAACATTTTCTTTCCAAAAGGCGGGCACTTGCTCATCAAGCATTTTGCCACTACTAAGGCACATATTACTAGCCATTTTCTTTTGGGAGCACCCAGTGGGCGGCCAGCGTTATCCCCTGTGATGGGACGGACAAGTTAACATCCATGCCCAAGCCGGGATTCGAACCCGGAACTCGAGGTTTGATAGACTAGTTCTTAAGTCACTACACTACCGGGGTGGCCATTCCAAAACATAAAAGATAAAGCGGCGTGGAATTAATTGCTTTATACAAATATTCCATGTTTAAAGCCCGAATTTTTTTCTCAAATTTTAACTTTTCTTGTTTATAACCTGGCTTACGATATCAAAACAGTTTATGTTTTCATTTTTTTTATACATTTTAAATTGAGTTCATTAGACACTACTGTTACTAGGTGGTACTGCCTGGATATTATACTATACGAAAGAAAAGAATTCCTTTGGAAATGATTGCTGGTACCAAGCGGTACCACTAGGACTTCCTGGTTGAATTTAGAGTTGCCACGTACACTGGTAGATGATAAGGCACATTATGCACACAGCAATTTATTTAACATTTTATTTCGAAATGGTAATCAACTCACACATTAAGCCTAGAATTATTGCTATAATTTAAGCCAAAATTACTCTTTAAAAAATATGGTTAATTATATTCCGGAGCAGTTGGGAGCTCTGGTGAATCAATGCTAATTAGCGCTGATTTTTGTCCATAAACTCATTGGGAAATGATCATTCTTAATAGGAGAAAATCTTTCAGCATTATTTCGCTCTTCCTCCAGCGCATATCACGTGATTCTAGATGATTCCCTATGACAAGAACAATCCACAACTGTGTTTCTATTTCTTACGTCCTTGTCTCCTTCTGCTCAAAGCTTTCGCAACAAAATGCCAAATAACTAAAGCTTTGGCGAATCACTAAGACTACACAACAAGATAGATATTACAATAACTTTCTGGTGTAAAGTACATCATTAGAAGGCATAGCTGCCAACTTTTCCGGGTTATCATTAACTAAACTTTTTGAACAGGAGGATTTTGCTTAAAACATAGCAGAAATTTTGAATTTAGCGGGAGAGTTGGTTTCGGTTTCAGAAAATGCTTATAGAAATCTACTGTTTTCAAAATATGGTTATTGATATTGCAGAATAGCTGGTAGCTATGATGAGGTATTTTTTTTATCAGGTCATATACTATTTTGCGACGATTAAAATTTTTACAGGGATGCCAAGTTTCCGGCTTTTTCCGGGAGATTTCCCACCACAATTTTTAAAAAGTTTTATTTTGCGTTAAATATTTGGACATACTTTAAGCATAAATTTGTAAGTAAAAATTAGTGGTGGGAAATCTCGTGAAAAAATCCCGAGACTGGGCCGCTCTGTTGTTATTTGTTGTAAAATTAAATTTTTTACTTAAATTTTAAAAATGTTTCATGCGCAAGTTGCAATAAAGAAAACATATTTCCAATAATAAGCTTTTCTACTATTTAAAAATATTTAATAGGAAGAAAAAATTAATAGTGGCGATTTACATTCAAGAAAATATATGCTTTTTCACTAAATAGAATTTTTTTTTTTGTTATAAAGCTTCATTTTTAATATGTGCAAGAGCTCTACGATCATTGTGTGAGCATTGAAAAAACATATAAAAATGACTTTTTCACAATATTTTATTATATTTACGTTATTTGTCTTAAAAAACAACATTCGAAGGAAAAAATAATTGTTTTTCTTGTGAATTTCTTATTTGGAGCATTAGAGGGTTAATAACCCTTCTTCCTGTCATATATTTTAGACTCGTTGCAATAAAAGGCTTACCGCTCATAGTGTAATTATTTAAGCTACAGGAAACAGCACCGAGTATGTTTTTCTAAAAGAGATGTAAAATATAAAGTGTAAAATTTTAATACTGCAACCGGAAATCTAAAAGAGATGATTGTGCATATACGTTTTTGTAAAATTTGACAAGGAACTGTAACGGATATCAGTGTATAGTAGATGTCAAGTAAACTCATGGAAGGTAACCCGTGGGTTGGAAAAGGACGTAAAAGCAACGACTTGCACTTTCGTTTACCGATGTTCGTTAAGCGGAGCTCTTGAAGTGAAAGCTCTGGATGCATAGCTGCCTACTACTACGGACTTTAACCAACCACCTACATACAGAAAACGTAGCAACTCGAGCTTTCTCTCAAGCTTTGATTTGTAAAAATAAACTTAAATATTAAGAAAATTTAAGAATCCGATAAATAAAGACATTACTTTACTTCTTAGTAGCACAATACTATAGAGGCATTACTTCCTGGTAGTGTTGCACTAAGAAAAATCCGGATAGTTCAATGATAAAAACCATATTGTACATAGTATATTTTGCTAAAGTTGGCATGATAGAATATCTATGGTGCATTTTCAATAAATATATAATTTAACTGAAAAACCACATGATAAGAATGTGGAAACGTTAATGAATAGATATTATGAATTCATTAAAAACGTTTCAATGAAAAGTGACTATGAAAATTAACTGACAGTGAAGACGGTACAGACAAACCGTCGCTAACCAGAAAGACAGGTTGCAGCGCCGACATTTGGTCACACCTTTTTCCTCGATCATTCATGTGACCTAGAGGGTGTGGTCAACTTATTGTGGCTATCTCGGACTAAGATAGCCACACCCCCCAAGTCACATGAGTCATGGAGGGCAAAAAAGTGTGACCAAATGTCAGCACCGCAGCTTGTCTTTCTCGTCAGGTACGAACAAACGCTTATTGCGCATCACGTGGAAAGATTTCTCTGGCAATTTAATGAGTCTAACTGATAGAGATAATTTTATATCCGTGTAGGGGAATGTTGCAGCGAAGTCCGTTTTCATTCGAAATGGATTGATAATATAACACTTGAAATGAAATAGAACTTTTTCTAGGAAAACGTGATTTGTAATATAAGCATTAAACTTTCCTCGCTAATTTGTAACTTATATTTTATGAATGCATTCTAAATAATTAATGTTCATTAATTAAAAAAATTCAAAATCAGGTTGAGTTTTTTGAAAGATTTTGTACCTATTTCAGCTATAAGTGGTTGTTCATTAGGAGAATTTTTATTTTACGAAATCAAGGATTAAAAGTGAATTGATACTGTGTGAAGTAATCCAATAAGAATATATTATCTTACTACATATTAATGTAAAATGCTTAAAATTTTGATCTGTTTGATGAATTTACTATGACATTATCGCAGCATATAACTTTTGCTGACCATAAAAACAAATACTAAAGGGCGTATACTTCCTGTGTTTTCTGTCCAATAATATACTTAAACGTTAAATGCTGCTCCTAAGGTCCTAAAAGATTTATATAACCCAATAAGCAATTACATTCGTTTCGTTAGATACTCAAATTTCTATAAAATTACATAGCTGAATTAATGAAATAAGTGCACGCATTGTTTTATTTTTTCTCTGCATTGTGATACAGCGATCGACTTTAACATTGAGTATCTTCAGTTAACTGGCACATTACGCATAAAGCGTGAATTATTAAGTAAACATTTTAATGAAGCAAAATGTATTCAATGTTCAATCAAATTTTCGATGAAAAACAAATAAATGTGCTTCCTCTAATTAATCACTGGAACAATTTTTGGAAATTGTTTAACGAGAGAAAAATGTAACAACGTTATCATCAGTTGTTCTGTATAGGACACCGAATAATACCCCTAAATCTGTTTATTTTAAAAAAGCAAGTCATTGCCAGAGTTGGGTCGTTGAAGAAGGAATACGAAACCAAATAATTAATTTATATTTGAATTTTGCATTGAGCACATCCGTTCGAAAATAAATTTTGTTTTGAAAACATAAAAAGAATAAATGCTCAAATCTGTGCATGCCTCTTAAAAATTATAAATTCAGGAAAAAATATTTAATAGAATAATTAATTGCGTGAGGAACGAAATGCATGCAATTTCACCCAGCAGTTGTGTATGCATCTAAATTTTCAAAGATAATCACGCAAGGTTTTTTGGAAAACCGAGAAAACATCTGCTATAAACACATTGATAGCCGTTACTAAATAACAAAACTATTCTTGTAGAAAACTGCTTGTTTTCGGGTTTGTAGCCTAAAAGTCCAGTGTAGATGGGAAATTCGAGTAAACAGTCCATTTGTCAAGATGAAATAGAAATTTTATTATTCCAAGAACTCCGACGATCGTTCTGCTATACATAGCTGCCAACTACTACGGAGTATAATTAACCACTTTTTGTAAACAGTATATTTTTTAAGTATTTTTTCAACGTAATAGCCAACTGGCTCGATTAGCAGAAAAACTATGCTGCATTCTAACACCAGGAATCATGTTTCGAAAATGTGGTTAATTATATTCCATTGCAGTTGGCAGCTATGGCTATACACAGTTCACGTTCATCGATAGTCAGTAACTATCTCTATTACATTTACCATATAACGGAAGCTTTCTCAGATGCTCTGTGTCATGAACAATAAACTTCTTTCACGGGCTAAAATTTACTTAAAGCTCTCGAGTAAAGTCATCAGCAGTTCCTCAGGAATCAAAAATGATGGATTCATAAACAGCTTTTAAAAAGAGTCTTCTCAAATCCCGTAATAGATAGTTTACAAAAGCGCACAGTAGAGGCTTACTAATGCAGTGAACTGACAATGAGCATTCTCTCAATTGGCTCTCGGGCTGCTCTGTCACTCCTTATATAGGCTCATCGAAACCTCTAGCAATCTTTCGATACTGTTACAGGAAAATACCAATACACGTGATCATTGGTTGCGTAACAGAAATGTAATTGAGTAATACTTCGCTATTGCGTAATATTAATGCAGGGAAACAAACATTAACGGCCCCATTAATAAATGACGCCAAATGTCCAAAATATTGCAAAGATTGGTGACAATTTGGAGAAATTTCGCCACATCTGGCTTCAAACATCAAAAGCGAAGTCATTTAAGTTCAAGCACCAAAATCCCCTATGTTAAACAACGACATAGCTGCCAGATTTTAGGGCATATAATTAACCACTATCTGTGTGCAGTACGTTATTGTGCGAAACTGAAAATAGCTTTTCTTCTGTTGCTCTGAAATTCACAAAATTATTCTGCAGAAAGCAAACACGGTGGTTCTATTTACATTTATACATTTATTTTACAATTGCCACAAACATTTAACATTTTAATATTACAAGGGGCATCTTCCAGCCCAAAATACAAAGGGGTTAGGCATCTTTCAGCCCTAAGCACCTACGCAGTACGCAGTAGAAAAACAAGTGGGGGTTTTTTCCCCAGAGATCAATGAACTTTTTATCCCATAGATCTGGGATATAGACAACTAGCGCCATCAAGCGCGATTAAAAGGAGGTTATGCAACACTCCCCACCTGATAATTTTACAAAAATTATCACATTTTTCTCTTTATCAACAATAAAAAAAATATACTTACCAATTACCTCAATCTATAATAGCACTAGGTTAAGTAACAATGTGAACATATAAATTTTCTTCAAAGTACAACTTAAATTAAACAGATGATTACTAAACACAAATTTCTAGATTAATTACAAAGTCAAAATTAATATTTTTAAAGTCAAAGAATTTAACACTTATAGTTCAGTAATGATTCATAAGTTCAATGTTTATGTATCAGTCATTGATTTCCAGTGGATACAAAAGCTGGACTGGGCGTCGAAATTCTCCATTTTTAGTTTTTACGACGCATGATCGAACGAGTCCATCTCTACCTTTCATAGTTTGTGTTATCATACCTAAGTTCCACAAGAACTTAGATTTAGTTGAGCCTTCAAGGAGAACAATGTCCCCAACTTGTAAGTCCCTCTTCTTCTGAGGAGTCGAAAGTTCGTGGAAATTTTTGTTGTTCAAAAGGTACTCACCTTTCCATTTTTTCCATAACTGAGACAAAATCTTAGATTGGTATAATTTCCTTTTTTTCAGTCCTTCTTTGGTTGAAGATCTGTTTGTTATTTCTACAAAGTTGTATGGATATTCTATTTTTCTTCCAACCAAAAGGAAATGAGAAGGGGTTAAGGGTTCTGGCTCTGAATGATCATTAAATACATAAGTAATCGGTCTTTGGTTAAGAATATTTTCAATCTCGGCAAGAAGAGTCATGATCTCTTCAAAGGTTAGCTGAGCTCTTCCTAAGACCTTTCTGAGCGGTTCTTTAATCGATCTCATCAATCTTTCATAGAACCCTCCCCACCATGGGGCAAGCTCAACTATGAATTTCCAGGTTATCCCTTCAGATGATGCAAAATTCTGGATTTCTTTGTCTTTGATCAGGTCTACAAAGTATTGTAAGTCCTTACTAGCACATTTAAAAGTTTTAGCATTATCTGAGTAAAATATCTTGGTGTTCCCTCGTCGGGACAAAAAGCGTCTAAGTGCTAAAATAAAACTTTTAGAAGACAAATCCGAGACCAGTTCGAGGTGAACTGCTCGAGTGACTGCGCATGTAAATAATGCGACATAAGATTTTTGGGTTTCTTTTCCCAACTTTACGTATATAGGTCCGGTGAAGTCGACACCTGTCACACTAAAGGGAGGAGATTCAAGTATTCTGTCCTTAGGTAACTGTCCCGTCATTTGACTTGCTGGTTTCGCTGAATACCTTCTGCATATGAGACACCTGTTTATAACTTTTCTTACGACTTGTCTTCCTTTGGGTATCCAATACCTTTGACGAATCTTCGTTAAAGTAATACTTACACCAGAATGCATAGCTTTATTGTGGTCTCGTAATATTATTAATTCTGTAAATCGTGAATTTCTTGGTAGTAGAATTGGGTGTATCTCCTCTCTTGTTAATTCGCCTTCTTCCAATCTTCCTCTTATTCTGAGAATTTGGTTTTCATCTAAAAAAGGGCATAAACTATATATACTGGAATCTGGTGAAATGGGTTTTTGAGAATTTAGAGAGGCTATTTCCGAAGAAAAATATTCCATTTGAACTTTACGGATGCACATGTCTTCACACATTTGAATTTCTTCTGTAGAAAGAGGACCCTTATTTACATTCGTTTTTTTCAAAGCATTAATAAATCGTTTAACATATGCTATTATTCTTATAAACTTTGTGACTGAGCTAAATTTATTTATGTCAAGCAGCTCTTCTTTATTTTGAACAATACAGTCATTGACTAAAATGTTATTACGGGCTTCAGGGATGTCTTCATCTTTTATTTGAGTTATCTGTTGTTCTGGCCATTCTGTAGTAGGGCATTGTAGCCAAAATGGCCCCAGCCACCAAAGAGAACTTTTCTTCAGTGATTCGGCAGTCAAACCTCTAGTTAAAAGATCTGCCGGATTTTGCTTACCGTGGCAGAATCGCCATTGCCGAGGGTTGGTATTTTCCTGAATTTCGGTGACCCTGTTACAAACAAAGGGTTTCCAGTTCTTGGGGGATCCTTTAATCCAGCATAATACTATATTAGAATCAGTCCACAAAAAGGTGTTTTTTATAACATCACTGAATAGCTTTTGAAGATATTTCGACACTCTGGAAGCAATTACAGCTCCCATCAGTTCTAACCGTGGTAACGTTAAAGCTTTAAGGGGAGCAACCCTACTCTTTGAACAAACGAAGGTAGTTTTAATTTCACCTAATTTGTTGGTGTACTGAAAGTAAGCTGTACACCCAAAAGCCTTTTGACTTGAATCACTAAAAATATGTAAATCACAGTTTTTCACCACGTCGCAGTCAGGGAAGTATTCACGAGGAATTGAAATAGTTTTAACAGTTTCTATATCAGAGAACCAGTTTTCAAAATCAGTTTTTAAGTCCTGGGGAAGTTCATCGTCCCAATCAACTCCTAAGAGCCATATTTGTTGCAGCAAAAGTTTAATTCTAACTGTGAAGGGCGTAACATAGCCTGCTGGATCATACAGTTTTGCGGCGGTTTTAAGAACGACTCTTTTTGTTATTTTACCGCTTATATTTTCAAAACAATCTGAAAATTCGTGTAAATCAAGTTTTATATTGTCTTCTTCAGTATTCCAAATTAGACCTAACACTTTTGACAGTGCAAGCGACTCATTTACTTCAAATTTGTTTTCTACCCAAACATTTTTTAATTCAGCGGAATTGGAATTAAATTTACGTAAGTTCATTCCTGCATTTTTCAGAATAAAGGCAGCATTAGACGACAGCTGATATGCATCCTCGATACAGTTTGCTCCGTAAAATAAGTCGTCCACATAAAGGGAAGAATTTAGCATGTCAAAAGTTTCGGGGTAATCATTTTTATATTGCTTAAGGTGATATTTTATCGTAGCAGCAAGTATAAAAGGACTTGAAGTAACTCCAAAGGGTAATCGAGTCATATTCATAACTCTAATTAAATCCGTTTCAAAATCATCAAACCATAGAAATTTTAAATATTTTCGACTTATTTCGGCAATACTAATCATTAAAAAGGCCTTTTCTATGTCTGCCGAAAATGCTATATGGTATTTACGGAATTTTAATATTATATCCAAAATGTTAGGGTTTAGGTTAGGACCGGACACTAATAAGTCATTTAATGATTTACAATTTTCACCCTTTGACGAAGCGTCAAAAACAATCCTAACACGAGATGTCTCCTTATCGGGCCTAATGACCGCTCTATGGGGCATGAAATAACCATCATTCCAATTATTATTCTTACATTCTTCTACAATACCATCTGATATTTGTTCATTAATGATATTTTTATACTCTGCGCAAATTTCCCTATCAGCATTCAATTTAGTTTTTAAATTCCTAAAGCGCCTTTTGGCAACAGAAAAATTACTATCCAGATCGCTAGCTTCGCAATCCCAAAGTAAATTTGTTTCGTATCTGCCATTTTTAAACACTAATTCTCTTTCAAAATGCTCCACTATTTCTTTATCTTTACAGGACATTTCCTGTGATTCAACTATTCCTAAACTATCAAGCCTCCAAAGATCCGCTAAGTCATTCATTAATACTACATTATTCATAATCGCAACGTTTTGCGCACAGTTTTCCTGTCCAATGAAATTAGAACCGTAAATTATCCAACCAAAAACAGAATTAATTGCCCCTACAGTTTTATTTATAGTAATCCTCTCATTTAAAACAAAATCCCAAAATAAATCACTCCCAATCAGAATTTCAATATTCAACTCATCAGAATTCGAAAACGAATCTGCAAGGTCTAAACAATGTGTTTCCATGAAATTCCGAATAAAAACATCTGGGGTCGTGATTTCTGCGCCCGTTATATTTTCTACAACTAAAGTTTGTATTTTCCTTTTAAATTTCCCATCTCTAGACATCAACTGAAATTCCACAACAGGATATAGCCTTTCAGTTGTCTGTTTCATGCCAAAAGAAAATACAGACAAATTCTCATAACGTACAGGCTTTAAATTTAACTGCTCGACAATTTTGTTTGAGCAAAAACTCCGAGAGCTCCCACTATCTAGCAAAACGCGTGTTAACTTACTACCACTTTCAGAATTAACGACCGCAGCTGAAGTTTGCAAGTAAACACTTTTAGCGCACTCCTTGTTTACATCGAAAGAAACGGAATTGATAACCTCGCTTTTCGGGGAGGAGAATTGACCTTGAATTCGCTATGCTCAGCAGCTTCACGGCCTTTCCCTTCGGGAGAGCTCGTATAACTTTCGGCATTTAAAGCGTTGTAATCAACACGTTTAAAATTTAATTTACTATTATCATTTACACAGACAGATTCATGATGGTTATCATTTTTGCATTTGTAACAAGAAATTTTATTCGTTCTGCAATGGGAACTTTGGTGAAATTTTTTAAAACATTTAAAACAACGTTTATCATTTCTCAATATTTCCATTTTTTTCTGAGCATTTAAATCACATTTGAATGAATCATGAAGAGCATTGCAGAAAATGCATATCAGCTTAGGTATATGCGTATTTACATTCAGAGCACTCGCTGAGGGTACATTTCTTTTAAATCCTCTGTTTACAAATTTGTTATGCTGGGTACGCTGGTTAGAGGGCATTTCTTTCCTTTCATTTAATGTAAAATAAACAGATTCTCGACACTCAATTTCACATTTCAAAAACGAAAGAAGTTCCGAAACATCATCGGTCTCTCTAGATTTCCTTTGCCGATTAAATTCTAACACAAGATCTTCTGGTAATAAATTTAACAAAATTGGAATCAAGAGAGGTCCATAATTTTCAGAATTAATTTTCATTGAATCCAAATTACGAATTGAAATGTCCAATTCGTCGTACAGTTTGCGTAATCCAGAAACATTTGTAGAGTATTTCACATTTTGCAAATTTAAAATTTTATGCATAAAAGAGCTCACAATTAAATCTTTGCGTCCAAAACGCTCTTTAATTAAATTAACACACTTATCGTAATTAATGTCGGTAAGTTCGAAACCTGATACGACACTTAATGCTGATCCAGACAAAAATGATTTTAAATAAGCAAATTTCTCAACCTTAGAAATGGAATCATTTTGATTAATAGTACTATCAAACGAATTCCAAAATTCGTTCCACAATTTTGGATCGCCAGAAAAGGGCCGAATAGTTAATTTTGGAAGTTTGACCGAATGAGGAATATTAACCTTTTCAGTTACACTCGAACCAAAAGCAGAAGGAACCTCAGAACTTGAGGTGTTTAATGGTTCTTTATTTTTTAAGAAACGCTTAATTTTGTAGCCGAACCTAATACACTTTTCTTGATATTCATCGCTGGCATTCGCTTCTTGTTCAATTAACGTCACATCGATAAGTTTTTCAATTTGTGAATCTAATAATTTTAAATTATTAGCTCTTTCCGTCAAAACAGCAAGATGTTCCTCTAACTCAGCGCAATCAGCATTCTCATCAGCTAAAACAGTTTCTAACTTAGTAAACAATTTAGTTATATTAGATCTTTCGATCTTTCTTTTTCCTTTCAACAATGCCAAAGTATCCTCTGTTTTAGACATATTTAAAATATTAAACTGAAAACGTATTTGTACCCAATAACAGCAACAAATAAATCAAAGTTTTACGGTACCTGTATAATTCCAATAGTATTAAATATAACTATCCAAATTACGAGAGCCTTGCACTGCACAATCAAACAAAGAATCGAATTACGCACTTCCCGGCCTGTCATGCACCAAAATGTGCGAAACTGAAAATAGCTTTTCTTCTGTTGCTTTGAAATTCACAAAATTATTCTGCAGAAAGCAAACACGGTGGTTCTATTTACATTTATACATTTATTTACAATTGCCACAAACATTTAACATTTTAATATTACAAGGGGCATCTTCCAGCCCAAAATACAAAGGGGTTAGGCATCTTTCAGCCCTAAGCACCTACGCAGTACGCAGTAGAAAAACAAGTGGGGGTTTTTTCCCCAGAGATCAATGAACTTTTTATCCCATAGATCTGGGATATAGACAACTAGCGCCATCAAGCGCGATTAAAAGGAGGTTATGCAACAGTTATTTAAGTTATTTCTCAACATAATTACAAACCCACTTTCCGAAGAAGTTTTCTACATTCTAAGTTTACTGGTTCCGAAAATTGGTTGATTATATTCCATAGAAGTAGGCAGCCATGCAATGGGAGCATCCAGAACACCTTACCTCGCTTTCCAGTTAAACTATTCCGATGCAAGAAAATGCAAATTTTAATTATATGACGCAAAGAATAAGAATTTTAGAATCTAATTCTTCAACAAGGGCAGAACAACCCAGAAATTATTTATATTTTTTGACTGGTGTAATCGATAAAATTTCCAAATAAGAAGAAAGACGGAGTACTCGAAACCGATCACAGAAAATAACCATCATATTCAATATTTAGGATGCAATAACTTCTTTATTCGGAATGTCTCATAATAGCTTTGTTTTAGCGTAACCATTCTTCTAGATCAAAGAACGAAGAATCCACTACTCAAATTATAAAATTAGCATGAGTGGCGTTAATAGGTCGAATTTTTCTTAGGATAGAAAAATGAATGGTTTTCATTTGATAAAGATTATGTTCATTATTGGAGGAAAATACAGCTATGCAGATTAAGATGATCCCACCATTGATTAGTAACTTTAGAAGTATGTTAACAAGCAAATTTGTCCCGACTGCATATTGGGCTTTTTTCACGAGTAGATCTTTTAAATATCAAGATAATTAAATATCAGGATAATTTTACGTATCATTTTTTTACAAAAAAATTCATTTATTATCGTTTTGAGAAATGTAATTTTTTCTGTAAACATATTGTAAAACAAGTTTTAAAAATGCGTACAAGAAAAGAATATGAAAGTAAATAACACACATTTTTTTAAAAAATCATAGACTCCACCATGGCCGAGTGGATAAGCCATGGAACATGGAAGATGTCTGAAGTACGAAGATTCAGGGTTCTGGTCAAACGAGCGGCTATTGATCTAATGGTCTGAAATTTCTGGCAGTTTTCTTCAGATGTAACGTGGATGAATATCAGAACCACTTCAAACGTACTCCTTCCCCGAGGTACGTTGAGGTTTGTCTTAACAAACGATACACATCGGTAAATTATAACAGCATTTCACTCGTATCTCCATTTTACTTTACAGAAATACGAATAAAGGACTGTTAATGTTAAGGACCATGTGTGTGTCTTTAGTCATTAAGACGGTGTATCCTGTTCTTTGTAGAATGAATTGATCATAATTATCATAATTATCGTATGAATTTATCATAAATTAGCGTAGCATTTTGGCCTATGTTGACCATAAAAATAAACACAAGAGGACATATAATTACTTTGTATGCTATCCAGTAATGGAGGTATATCTGGTATTTTTGACCTTTTTTACTCGTACATCTTTTTAAATTTCCAGTTAATGAGAATGTAATGATAATGGAAACATACTGTAAAACAAGTTTTTAAAAAATGCATACAAGAAAAGAATATTAAACCAAAGAAAATGCACTTTATTTTGTAAATCATAGGCTCCACCACGGCAGAGTGGATGAAACACTGAACATGGTGGATACTGAAGTATGACGGTCTAAGTGTCATGTCTAGCGTGCGACATTCGATCTAATGGAGTGGAATATTGGACGGTTTTCTCCACATGTAAAGGGCATAGCTACCAACGTTCACGCTTTTTCTGGGAGTTTAATTAACTCAATTTTGTTTCAGAATAATAACATGAAAGAAATCCGAATTTTTAATGAAATATGAAACGCCCCTTAAATCGTAGCGGATATAATTCCGACAAAAGCGTAAAAGTGAATACACGTTAGAGCACATCAGCATTTCTTCCGACTGGAGTACTAGTCACGTGTTATGGGATAGGTACACCTAATATGTGGGCCATCATTGCTTTCTTCGAAGGGACGGACGAAATGAAAACAACCTCCTGCCGGGAATCGAACCTTTATCCTTGGAGTGGTAGAATGGCTCTCAAGCCACTACACAACACGGCGGGAGGTATTGGTCAGATTCACATAAAAATATACACATTCTTCAACTTTCTTTCGATACACCCTTATTTAAAAGATAAGATTGTATCGAAGTTTTCCTTTTGCGCAGTACACCTTAACCAAAGGAGAATGCTCAAGTACAAGCAAAGCGCTCCTGAACTCAGCATGATATCTTTAAATTGCGAAACTAAGTTTATTTTAAAATAACTAATGCTCTGATGGCAGTTCCACTTAATTATTTACAATAATAATACAAAAATCACGAGTCTCATAAAATTTGAATTTCCAGTGAAACTTCCCGTGACAAAGTTTTTGTTCATGAAATGCCTACGTCATTTCCTAAAGATCACAACACTCTAAGAAACAAAATTGAGCGGTCTTTTATCGGCATTCATTTGATAAGAAAATGACAGCTGTAAGTTTGGTTAGTCAGAATTTTTGTAATGCAGGTTGTAAAAATATACTTTCAATGAGTAGTAGCATTTCACATGAGTGATGTCTGCTATATGGCATTGTGTTTTTACGTTGTTGCTTGCAGAAGTTTTTGTTTACTTATGAAAATATTTTACTGTTTAAGACTCTAATGCCAAATTTTTTACATGTGTGGGAAAAATATTTCGAAATGTAATTTTGAAGTTTCTAATAAAACCATCATTTGTACCTTTAATTAAAAATAGTACTAGTTTCGATTCACATATGCCAGCATTAATAAATTAAAAATATTTTAGAAGCAGCATGGATAAATTCAAGAACAATAACACGTTTTCGGTGAGGAGTTTTTCTACTGTTTTGATAATATTTAATAGAAAGATAAAATTAATAATTATAATTTATATGTAAGAAAATATATACTTTTTCAGTAGATGCAAAGAATTTTTTTAAATGTTTCACTTTTAATATTTAGAAGAGTTTTAAGAGCTTGGTGCTACCATTGAAAAAACATTTGAATAATCACTTTTTTATATTTATGTTATTTGACTTAACAGAACACTATTTCTACCAAAACACATTTCTTTTTTTGGCTTGTGAATTTATTATAGTAAGCTTTAGAGTTTCAAAAACTCTTTCGCCTGTGACATATTTTAAATACGTTGCAAAAAAACGTTTACAACCCATAGCGTAATTAATTAAGTGGCAGTAAACAGCACCGAGTACCTTTTTCTAACAGAGATGAAAAACATAAAATGTATAATTTTAATACTTTCACCAGAAATCTAAAAGAGATGATTGTGCATGTAAATTTTGTTAAAATTTGATACGGTGCTGACGCTTCAGTGGTGCTTCGAAGATATCAAGTAAACTCATGGACGTAAATCTGTGGGTTGCAAAAGGTCGTAAAAGTAAGGACTTGCACCTTTCTATACCAATGTTCGTTAAGCGAAGCTCTTGAAGTGATAGCTCTGGATGCATAGCTTATTTATAACTAGCTGGAATTATGATTTAGAACGTTACTGGGCGGGAGAAGAAATCACGTAAGCTCACGGAAGCTTTTCCGTGGTTTCATAAGGACGTGTAAGTCATGTAACCAACAGTAGTTGTAACGATGCTCGTTAAGCAAAGTCCTACAGTTTGTTAAAATGAAAGTCTGAACACATAAGAAACCAAGTACTACGGAATATAAGTAACCACTCTTTGTAGACAGTATAATTTTAAAGTATTTTTGTAAAACGGTAGCCAGGTTCCGTCATTAGTACTAAAATTTTGTTGTATTAGAAGCCAGAAATTCGTGATAGTTGGCAGGTATGTGAATATGTAGTAGACTTTTAAAGTAAAATATTTTATTTAAAAAATGCCATATGCAAATTAGTTATTTCGGGCCGTTGTAATGGCAAATGTCTTATCGGCAAGTGTCTACCCTTTATATAAAAAAAGAAGAAATAAAGTAAAATTCGAAATTGTCTTTAAGTTTGCGATAGGTATTTATAAACATTATTATGTGATAAAGTCAAAACATAAAATTAATATTTTTATAGCATCAATATCATCTTTTATTTTTTTTATTACAGAATCAGATGTTCTGTTTAAACATAACAGGCACTTTAGTATTTGCAAGAATAATGTTAAATATTTAGAGAATTTTAGAAACCGATGTATAAAAGTATTACTGATTATTACTTTTCTCCTTGCAGTAGTGCAATATAGAGATGTTGCTTCTTGGTAGTATTGCGCTAAATATAATAATTTTCAATCAATACTTTCTAAGGTAATCATCGCAAGGTACTTCTGGAATACTGAGAAGGGATCTGCTATAAATGCATTGTTACCCGTAGATAAAGCACATAACTATTGTTTTAGAAAACTCCGGTTGTTTTCGAGTTCAGTGTAGATGGGATATTCTAGAAAGCCGTCCACTTATCAGGATAAAACAGAAGTTTCATTATTCCTAGAACTCAGAGGAGCAGTCTACTGTACACAGTTCATATTCATTAACAGCCAGTAACTGGCTTTAATACTATAAGCTTATTATGGAAGCTTTCTCAGATGCTCTATTTTCATGCATGCAAACTACTACGGAATACATTGAACCACTTTTTGTAAACAGTATATTTTTTCAGAATAGCAATCAGCTCCAGTATGTAGTACAAAGCTTTTGCTCTATTTTAAGTTGAAAATTATTGTTTAAAAATGTGGTTAATTATACTCCGCTGTACTTGGCAGTTTTGTGTTTCTAGAACAGTAAAATTCTACAAAGTCTAAAATTTAGTTAAAACTCTCAAGCAAAGTCATCAGTACTTCCTCAGGATTCAACAATGTAGAAATAAAAAACAGCTTTTGAGGACAATCTTCTCAAATCAAACTCTAGATGGCTTACAAAAGCGCAGAATAGAGGCTTCCTAATTTAGTCAACTGACTACAAGGATTCACTCAACTGACTCTCGAGCTGTCCTTGCACTCCTTATATAGGCTCATCGAAATCTCTAGCAATATTTCAATACTGTTACAGAAAAATCCTAAACGATCACGAACATTTATTGAGTAATAGAAATGTAATTGAGTAATACTCGGCTATTGCGTAATACTAATGCAGGGAAACAAACATTACCGGCCCCATTAATAAAAAATAATACAAAATTTACTAAATACAAAATTTTTTTATAAAGCTTCATTTTTAATGTGTACAAGAGTTCTATGATCTTTGTGTCGACTATTGAAAATCATATAAAAAGTAAATTTTTCACAATTTTGAACATATTTACGTTATTTTTTTTTTAAAGAACATTTGAAGGGAAAAACAATTGTTTTGCTTGTGGATTTCTTATGGTGAGCTTTAGAGGGTTGAGAACCCTTCGTTCCTGTGATATATTTTGGACACGTTGCATTAAAGGTTTGCAGATCATAGTGTAATTCATTAAACGACAGTAAACAGTACAAAGTACGTTTTTCTAAAAGAGATGTAAAATTTTAAATGTACAATTTTAATACTGAAACCGGAAATCTAAAAGAGAAGATTGTGCATATAAATTTTGGTAAAACGCGACGAGTAACATAGGTTACCAGTTCTGGATATCAAGTAAACTCATGGACATGTTTTCCGTGGGTAGGTATCGACCGGTACCCAATACTTCTTTACAAAGGGCCGTATGCATATTAAAAAAGAACTTTTTAAACAGACCCTAATTCATCTCCTATTACAAGTGATAGAAATGAGGTCCACATACACGGCTGACAACTTTCCCAAAAAATTCGGAAGATTTTCTATCACAGTTATGAAACAGAATCGCTTTGCTTTAGAAATGTGGGCTTATGTTAAGAATTAACTACTATGTAAAAATTAGTGGTGGAAAATCCTTGGCATCCGTGATATATTAAATTTTGTATTATAATATTCGAACAGCCCTTGTAAAAAGGTATCGGGTATCGGTCGATCCCTACAGTCTCGAGAACTATCGTTAAATTTGGTGTCAAACATAAGTCATCAAAAGTGGAGTCAACAAAGCTTTAGCACGAAACTTTCTCGAGAGTCCGAGAAAACCCTATGTTAAACAGTGGCAAGGTTGCAGGCTTTAAAGGCATATAGTTAACCACTCTCTACAAAGTTTTTTTTTTTGGATATTTTCTCGAAGAAGTGACGAGCCCGCACTCCGAAGAAATTTTCTATGTTTTAAGCCGCAGATTACTGTTAGAAAAAAGTTGATTATATTCTGTAAAATTTAGCGGCCGTACAATGGGGGCACCCAAAACGCCTAACCTCGCTTTCCAGTTAACCGATTTTTATGCAACAAAATACAAATTTTAATTATTTGGCGTGTAGAATACGAATTTTAGACTATATTTAACCCTTCAACATGGGCAGAACAACTGAGAAATGCGTGTCTTATTTTTTTATTTACTGTGGTGTTGTTTCACCTTACCATAACTGCTGGCATCTTCCCCATATATATGGGGGGAAGATGCCACAATTAAACGACTTCTTTTAACATTAAATTTCTTATTTATTTTGATGCTAAGAAGAGAATTAATTTCCATATATGACCAAATAAATATTGGAAAATACAGTGGTTTTTTTTTTCATGATCTTGTTACTTCAATTTAAAATGTATTTAATCGAAAATTCCTTAAGTGTGGCGTCTTCCTCCGGTTTACCATATAAATATAGAAAAAAGCAAAATACCATGAATTTATGTGCTAATCATGCGGTAGTCTTTTTTATTTTGATGCTAAGAAGAGAATTAATTTCCATATGACCAAATAAATATTGGAAAATACAGTGGTTTTTTTTCATGATTTTTTTACTTCAATTTAAAATGTATTTAATCGAAGATTCCTTTAGTGTGGCGTCTTCCTCCGGTTTACCATATAAATATAGGAAAAAGCAAAATTACCATGAATTTATGTGCTAATCATGCGGTAGAAAGTTCTGAAAAAGCATATAATTTGTACAAAAGAAAATGTGTTTTCTTATCAAAGTATAAAGATGAATCTTAGAAATAAAATAAAAGGTTTGGTGCATTCACTCATTTCTGTATGTGTACTAAGCATTAATCTTATTTAGGGAGGACGATAGTATCGGAAACGATTATGTTGGATTTACGAAAGAAAAATATTTCAGCACGAATGTAGACATTTTATAGAAAAGAAAGAGTGATTGAAAACATTTTTCATTGTGTTTTTCTTAAAAGTAAAATACAAAAGAAAAAAGTAATTGCAATAAGTCCAATGTCGTGCTACTGTGATTTTAATAGACGAAAATCTGTCTTATTGAATCAGGATACAAATTTCTAAGAAAAAGACCTTTTCTATTCATAAATAAGAAAGGTAATTACTACAGATTCTAAATAAACGTAAAAAATTGCCTTTTGCCAAAATATTTCTTCCAACATTTGTGCGTTAATTATTGTGTTCATTATTCATTTAACGATAAATGTAAGCTTTGAAGTTACACTACCTCAATTAGAAAGCGAACGTGTATACTTAAAGAATCTTTTTTTAAACTTCCAAGCCAAATTATTTTGTTTTCTTTATATATAGAACATCGAATTAAAATTTTAATAAACTGTCTAGACTATTTAATGCAATTTCCATTCTCAATTCAATGGTGTACTTTTTAAAATTTGCAGGGTTCCGTTTTCGGCGTATACGTTTTGTAACAGAAATTCATTTTTGCGCTTGACATTATTGCATGAAAATGAAAACCTAAAAGCCTTTAAAATGTGCACAGAATGCTTCTGCAAATTTTTGGAGGGTTAAGGCTATTTACTGTTTACGTTTCCACACCTCATTTTTCAAAATACCGGTTGCAGCTAAATTGGCACCGGAACGTCGGTGAAACGTTGAACTGTATTTTTAACAGTGCATCGTTTTCATAGTGCACAAAGCTGAACCGTTCTGCCATACGCCAGTTCAAGTGTTTGAGCGAGAAATGTTACGGCATCCGTTAAAGCGCTTGCAAGGATCGTACTCGAAGTTAATTAAAAATGTATCGTCAGTATTTTCGTTATGTATGTAGACTAGCTGAAGTACCTTGACGGGTTAGTACTGAATGCAAATTTCCAAAAAGCAAGAACTTTCGTCATTATTGTAGGAGTACACAGAATGGATGTAGTATGTTGCCAAAGTAAAGAAAGCGAAGTTATAATTTCATGTATTGTTAAACTACACTCATGTCCATAAATTAAGGATAATGAAGTTCAGGCAAAGAAAGAGAAAGAAGAAAAACAAATTTGACTTATTTGTAAAGTCTATTTATTAAACAAAAAGTAAAGAGCAAAAAATATGCTATATGTTTGACATAATGAATAAAAATTGCAAGTTTTACTCCCTTGACCAAATTTCAAAAAAGAACCTATTTACAAAAAACAGTATAATATGGTTAGTAGGATGGTTAATACGGAGTATGTCTCCCGGACGATGCAATACAGGCCTGACAACGCCTAGGCATGCTGAGTATCAAATGATCAATCTAAGGGAATATTACACCACTCATCAAGCAATGCACTCCGAAGTTCCGGTAGACAGGTGGGAGGGGGTTGACGGGCTGCAATTCGTCGGCCAAGCATATCCCACACATGCTCTATTGGATTCAAGTCCGGTGAGTATGCTGGCCAATGCATACGGGTGATATCCTCCGATTGAAGGCATTCGTCTACAATGTTTGCACGGTGAGGACGGGCGTTGTCATCCATAAACACAAATTCAGCACCCATGGCGCCCCGAAACAAACGTACATGTTGTTCCAGAATGACATCCCGATAGATGTGGCCTGTCATCGTTACACTCTGAACATGCAGGTCAGTTCTGGAACCAAGAATAATTCCTCCCCAAACGAGCCGTCCTGCACCACCGTAACGGTGTCTTTCAATGTTGTTCTCTTTGTGGTAACGGGTACCTGGCGCTCTCTAGATGAATGTCCGGCGAGAATCAGACTCCAAACTAAACCTGGACTCGTCGGAAAGCATCACACAAGACCACTGTTGCGGTGTCCACAATGCATGCTCTCTACTCCAGGTTAATCGCAGGCGACAGTGAGTTACGGTAAGTGGAACACATCTGACAGGCCTACGAGCATATAGACCAATGTGCCCTAAGCGTCTGTACACGGTCTGCCTTGAAACTGTCGTACCGGTAGCTGAAGAGAGCTGACGAGACAGGTCTGATGCTGTACTCCGTCTGTTTCTTTTGGCAGTAACTGCCAAATAGCGGTCCTCATTCGGCGTTGTAACTCGGGGGCGACCTGTGCTGTAACGTCTACTCACATTACCATCATCTTGGAATCGTTGCCAAAGCCTGGAGATGACACTCTGGGCGATTCCAAGTTCCTCGGATACTTCCAGCTGGGTACGTCCACATTCCAGTCGTCCGATAATTCTGCCACGTAAAACATCATCCAAATGCCCCCTTTGTGCCATAACTATGCGGTTTTTGCACTGAAAGGCTTTCACAGCGCTTGTGAACAATTTTACTTCTTTGCCACCATTCCTTATATACCCCTCTCTTACACTCTCGTCATTGTGATGTACCATCCACGCCATCTGGTGGTTTCCTGTAATTTGCATATTCTTCTTCAAGATGTGTGTGATCATTACACAGGTGAAATTTTTATTTTAGAGATCAATTTCTGTGTGATTCTGAATTATCCTTAATTTATGGACATGAGTGTATTACAGGTTAGAGAGTAACTAAGTAACATCATTTTATTCGCTTTAGTCGTAATTATGTGATGCGCGAACGAATATTTACGCATATTGAAATAATTTTCGCAAAATCTCAAAATCACATCAATAATTTTGAAAAATTGGAAGCATAGAATTTAAGTTGATTGACAATCTATCATGTCACCAAACTTCGTTTCATTCCCTGCAGTCTTTATTTCGTGACGCTGGGAGAAAATTTCAGCAATTTAAAACGATTTTCAAAAAATCTCAAAATGTAATCAAAATATTTTAAAAATTCAACGCCTATAAATTAAGATTAGCAACTACCTTTCATATCACCAAATTTCATATCATTCGTATTAGTCGCTTTTACGTGATGCTTGAAGAAATATAAACGTATTTTGAGAGAATTTTCTCAAAATCTCTAAAT